>OY101440.1:128208439-129597045 GCA_956483585.1 Gymnocheta viridis | reverse complement strand
CTTGCGAACCAAGTATAAAACAATGCGTACAGAAAATACGTATTCCATTCTTCAGAAATCTGATTATAGTCCAACAACTTGAATATGATACCGCCAAACGCACACAACCACGGCGATTACCGATTAAAACAAGTTCATGGTCCTCCCAAATGGATACCAGTTGTCAACCTAGACGAATCCGAAACTTCGGGGTGATTTTTTAAGAGCTTTCGGATTTGATTTAAAAAAAAAACACATAATATATCGAGAAATGTATGAAATCTTTATTTGAATCCATAGACCGTTCTGTATAATTCAATGTTTAAAGATGATTTCATGTGAATCTTGACCGCGGCTACGGCTCAAATGATACATACTCTGGGACCAATTTTGAAATACTCTCTTCAACATATCGGCCGGTATCTCACGAATAAATTCCTCAATATTGGCTTCCAGTGAGTCAACCGTTGTGGACTTGTCTCTAGAGACATTAGGCTTAGCATAGCCCTACAAAAAATAGTCTAAAGACGTTAAAGCGCACGATCTAGGCGGCCAATTGACCGGTTCCAAACGTGAAATAAACTTTTCACAGAACTCGCCTCTCAATTGGGGTATTGTTTCGCGTGCTGTGTGGCATGTGACTCCGTCTTGGCAGACAATTCTAGCTCTTCCATTTTGAACCAAAAAAATGTAATAATCGCATCATCGGGGCCGAATCGATAATTCACGGGCATCAACAACAATGGCAGATACAGATACGAAATTTTCCTCTGTCCACAATCTAGGATGCGTGTTGGTGGTTTAATGTCCTATGATGTAAATTTGGTGCGAAATTTAGTCACAAGATTCCGAAAACCGTCTCAGAAGTTCGTCCAAACTGACCCATCAATTCCAAGAGGTGCCCGTTGCACTTTCTTAATCGATCATGAATTTTTATAATAAATTTCAATAACCGGCAAACGTTGTTCGTTTGTAAGTCAATTCATGGTTAAACTATAGACCAAACAGAGCATGTTGCACGAAAACAGCTGAGCTGCCAAAAAAACTTTTGCTAAAAAGCGCACATCTTCTAGGCATGGATGATATCAAGTTATTAATAGTATCTTGTGATACTGCTTTCCATGTTGTTTGGACAGCTTGCAACAGATTAGTTTTACTATTTCTGTAACAATGCCGATTGATTTTCATATTAACAATATCCCAAAGGTTCTCAATAGGATTGAGATCGAAGAATTAGGCAGCCGAGTTAAGAACTTCATTCATATTACTCTGCAACCATTCGTTTAACACTTTGGAAGTGCGCTTAGGATCGTTATCCTGTTGGAACCTCCGTTGAAGCGGCATTTATTCCTCTGCACAGGGGTTTTCCCTACGTTCTGTAGTATACCAAGATATAGTAAAAGATCCATAATTCCGTCAATGAAATGAATCGGTCCCCTTCCTTGACCAGACAAACATCTCCAGGCCATGATACCACCACCACCAGGTTTAACAGTGGCTTTGCAGTACTGACATAGTTTTTAGTCCTTCTCCTTTCGGTCGGCGCACGTACTTTATTCCATCTGAATTATTTAAAATGTATTTAAATTCATCAGAGAACAGTAACTGTTTTCTATTCTTCGACACTGCAGTTTATGTGGGCTTCGGCGAATACAAATCTATTTTTTATGTTTTTGGGTGATATGAAAGGCTGTTTTGCTGGACGTCGACTGAATAGTCCGGCTTCTACAGCTCTTCTGCGGATCGTTCTCTCGCTAATGCACAACGCTAAGCTGTTTCCCAGTTGGCTTGAGAACGTTGTAGGATCTTTTTTTATCGATCTCTTAATCAACTAATATTCATGACGTGATATTTTACTAGGACGTCCTCCTCATTGTACTGGTGATAAGCGACCTGCCCCCAAAAACTTTAAAAAAGCCGGGAAATCCCTGATCGATTGACTGAATATTTTTTGCTTATCCTCAACAATTTTATTTTTAATTTAATTTGAGTACTTGTTTCTTGCTATTAAAATTATTTAAAAATCAATAGTAACAATTTTATTCTAATGCACCAGTTTCCGTTTATCTGCTATTCTGATACATAAAATGCGTTTGTGATGGGCATCGTTAAATTGCATTTCAAATATACCGCAGCCTAGCAAAATTTTTAAAATTTCTATAAGGGGATGCCATTGTTTTGTCCGACTTGGTTTGTGGTTCTCTACTTTTTTTTAATTTTCAAAACATTTTGAGAGAACAATTATATATTTATTTAATGTTAATTTTAAAATAACGATATTAATTTCATAAACTGTTTATAATACCTTCAAAAAAGGTCGACTAAATAAAAAAATGCTGATTTCCATAATGTGTATTTTGGAGTGCTTTAGTTATGGCCAATACTTTACTTTTAAAACAAATGCTCAATTTAAAACCAAAATCTTATGCAAAACTTGATTTGTCTAATTGCAGGTCCACCAGGCCCACCTGGACCACCCGGAAAACGGGGGAAACGTGGTAAGAAAGGAGATCAAGGCGATAGAGGAGATTCAGTAAGTAAATTGCGTTAACAAATCAAGGAAAAATTAATATAAATTAACTTATTGTTTCAAGGGTATTAACGGTATGGATGGCGAGAAAGGTGCTCCTGGACGGCCCGGTGATAAGGGTTCCAAGGGTGATGTGGGTCATCCTGGAATTGACGTTTTCCAAACAGTTAAGGTAATTGCAATTCGTTAATACTTAAATATTCCACAACTATATCACAAAAACTGACATTACTGTGACATTAATTTATTTATTGCAACTTGTTTCATGTTTAGGGTCTTAAAAGATCGGTCACGACTTTACATGGCGGTACCTTAGGTTATGCTGAAATAGTAGCCGTCAAGGTATTTGCAAAACAAATTTGTTTTTGTTTTTTTTTTAATTATTTTAATGTGCTTTTACAGTAGAGTTGTGTTGTAGCTAATTGTTTTTTTTTTTGGTTGAAAGTTGTTTGTAGTATTAAATTTTGTTAAATATTAAATGTTCCAATTAAAGGACAAGGTAAGATTTAGTAATATGGTTATTGGATGTTTTCTTATTAATTTACACACACACAATTTCTATTATACTCATTTTCATTTCCGGTTTTATTTATGGGTCATAATAATTTATTAATAACTTTGACCTTTCTTTACGTTTATTTATTTAATGAATATTTAATATGATTTTCCTTTTTAAATTTTCAAAAACTTTCGAGTAATTTTCTTTATTGTTTTGCTAAAAAGTCTTTAAATTATTAAGTGGCCTTCCCAAGACACTGCAAGGTTATTGAATGTACAAAGAACTAATTTTCTACCTACGCAAATGCTGTTCATTGTTCCTGGTTAAAAACATCTTCTATTATACCGAAATATATTTTCTTTTTCCTGATTCCCTTGTTGTTTGTCTGCTCTTTTTTTTTTCTTTTCCTTTTGCTTTTGCTTGTTGTGGTGCTATTTAAAATAAACAAAAACTTTTGTAATTTCGATTTTTTATTTAGTTTTTTTGTTTTTTAATAAATTTCTTTTTTATGTCCCAACACAACGTGCTAAAGGAAACATTTACTTTCTGACCGAAACAACAATGTATAAACAAAACAATTTTGTGGTCAAAGAATTATGGCGCAAAACAGCTTTTTGTTCTGGTCACAAAAAAATTATAAATTGTTTATTAACGAGATATTAGAAGCTTATGACGAAGGCAAATAATTATATAAAAAACAATTAAAAGGCAACAGCTTTGTTGATGGTCACAATGGCAATATCAGTGCAATATCTCGAACTAAGAAAATTTAGAAATTTCTTTCATTAATTTTAAAAAGAATCTTTTTTTTCTCAAATCTATTATTCTAATTATTTAATAAGCGTTTCAATAAAAATTATTTGAATCTTTAAACGGAGTTTGTTAATGGTCGCGTTCATAAGATGTAACTTATGCACTACTGTAACTGTTTCGCTACATTTGGTCAACATGTTGTGTTTAGCTCCTCAGCTGATCAAGAGAGTTATGCGCTTTTATATATTAATGCAAAACCGCTTTGTTAGGTGGCGACTGCAAATAAATTTGTTAAATTTTGCGGTACAAATGCAATAAAGTAACGAAAATAAAGAAATACATTTAAAAAATTAATTTCATTAAATATACGTCGGTTTATTATGTATATTTATATTAACTACATAATTAGTTCAATATGAGGTTTAAATAGTTTTTGAACACAGTGCCGGCTTAGCGTTGAAATATAAATACTATCGGCACAGGTTTATTTTTTTTAGTATTTTTCTGTGCATTTTTATGTTGTGAATATTAAATTTGGGGTGCAAATTTTAAAACAAAAATGGAACATTCCTGCCAAGAAAAACTTCAGTGCAAATTCTGTGTTGTCCATTCTTTTTGGTATAAGCCAAACTAATTGATTTCGCAAACTTAAATTATTTCTTTTGCATCACTTTTATTTCTTTTCAATTATTTACATTAATCAGCTGTTCATTATTCAATTATTCATCAAGCCGTTTCTAAGACGCAACTGTTGGGCTCAATAGTTGACAACAGTTTCACAACAGTTGAGCTCAACAGCTACGTCTTAGAACGCGACCAATGCTTTAAAGTGAATTTAAAGAGATAAGACTCCTTTCTAGGACCGTGTTTTTAAAAAATAGTTTGAATTTTAAATGCACATTTATTTTATATGAATAAAATATTTCAAATACGCAACAATAGTCATCAAAATAGTAAAATAGGAAAACACATGAAATTTTATAAAGGGGTGCAGCGAGCTCCAAAAACAGCATGCATTAATCCTTTGACTGTCCAATGCAGCACATATGATGCACAGACTTTATGATTGCTACGCTTGCGCATCATATATGATACACAATTTGTTTTATTTTGTTAAAAGAAAAATTTTATATGAACTGATGAAAAATGAAGTGATCTAATGGTCAGAGCGTGTAGAAAATGTTTTTTTTAAATAAGACATGAACATTTGTATAACAAAAAACTGCATATTTCCATGATATAAAATGACAAAAATAAATTTTTTAACAAAACAAAAAAGTTTATACATGTTGAAAAAAAAGAAAAAAATTAAAAGAAAAAATAATATTAATAAAAATAATTTAATTATACCTTATATGATATACTTTTTTTTAAATTTGTTAATCGAAATTGCCTCGATATCTTTTTTTTTTTTGAAAATCTTTGAAATAAGATATTGAGGCAATCTCGATTAATAAATTAAAAAAAAATACCTAATTAAGATTTTATTTTCCGTTTTGCCTTATTAAATATTTTTATTGTCACCCAAAGGGCGTCTAATTGTATAAAGGTTGTAAAGTAAATAAAATAGATTCATATCGAATATAATAATTTGTTTGTTGGGATTTTTGAATAAGTTTCAAAATCTACTATGCTTATTTATACTATTGTAATTTTTATAATTCTCATTGAGTTTTTAAAAGTTTTGTATAAGATAACAGGTTTAAAACATTTCAAAATATGGTTTAAGGTCTACTGATGATTTGGCATTAGCAACAATGAAATGCATGTATATATGCACTGGCTAAAAAACCTCAACAAAAAAAGTTGTTGAAAATCTTATATATACATCTTATGATATAGTTATAAAAGAAATTAGGAAGAATAATGTTTATGAATTTCATTAAAGCAAGGTAAACAATATGGTTTTTGACACTCAATACACTGCGCATAAACTTGTTGAGACAGTTTTTCTATTTCGGCTTTCGGATAATTTTTTTATAACAACCAAGACACCTTTTAAATACAAGTTTTCCATCATCTTTTCTACGTATTTCGCTAAGCTCGTGAGTTGGGTTTTTGTGTTTTTTATAGTTGTACGCTCTTCAGTAATGCCAAGTAAAGAATTCACAATTGACTTTGTAAACTACTCTAATTTGATCTACCATTTTTTGTTTTCCGATCGTAAAATGATAATGGATCAATACTTCACTAAAAAAAAATTGATACTGACACCTAAAAGCAAATGACAATTGCAAAAAATGGGATACGCCTAATTTTACTCGATACACGTATTTATTTCAGTGTTACTAACATTATAAGAAATAAATAAATAATAAGAAATAAAAATTTCATGAATCATATGTGATGCACAGAACGTTTGAATAAAAAATAAATTAAATATGGCTCCATGTATCACATGTTTTTACCAAATTAATACTGTAGACGTACTGTATTAAAAAAAATTTTCCATGGGGACAGTCAAAGGGTTAATTAGCATTTTATGTATTATTTTTTTTATAAAAAAGTTATTCATTAAATATAACTAAAGACTCGTAATTAAGTAACCGTCAATTAACGCGATATGGTTTCAAACAATTTTATAAATTTATTAAAGTATTTAATTTTTTTTTTAATTTAATTTTCTATTTAATTTAATTTTTGTTTTCTTTTTTATTTTTATGTTGATCATAATTTATAATAATGGTGGCTTTTTTAAAACACTAACTAATGCGTTAAAACGAAAAAAAATTAATTACCACAAAAAGGGGTTACAAGAAGCCGGTGTTAACATTTCAACGGCGACTGTAATACAGCTAAAGGTAAGAGAATAATAGTGTTAATGTTCAATAGAAAAAAACTTAAATATGCATGTTAACAAAATTTATTAGAAATTTCGAATCTGAAAACGGATAAAATTATAAAATGTCTTAAGTAGTTTCAAACATTTGCAAAATTTGTGATGAACGTTTGAGCATAAGACGACAAAGTAGCTTGAACATTTAGTTGGAGTAAAACAGCTATTTATGATATTAGACTGAGTATAAGACGGCAGGCAGTGTCAGTATAAGATGGCAGTTTGAAGATGATATGTTAAGCTGAGCATTAGTCGGCACTACAAGACGAGAGTATTAATTGCTGTTTCTAGAATCCAAGCAATCGAATTGAGTGAACAATTTGTATGAAAACCACTCAGTTATTCGAGTGGTTTCCATACATATTTTGTACTCAAGTCGATTGCTTGGATTCTAAAAACAGCACATTAATATAAAAACGTCTAAGTATAAGACGGTAGCTTGAGTATGAAACAGTAGTCTGAGAACTAATAGGTAGTCTGCATATAAGACTAAAGTCTGAGAATAAGTCGATGGCAGCTTTATTGTAAACCGTTAGTAGTCTGCATCTAAGGCAAAAATGTGGATATAGAACGATTGTCTGATTATGTAGTTTAAGTAGAAGACAGTATTATTCATTTGGGAGGATAGTCTTGGTATAAGAGAGTAGTCTGAGTGTGATACCTGAGTATAAATCGCTAATCAGAATTTAAGACGGTAGTATGAATATGAGAGGATAAAAATAAAACGATTGTCTCACTATAAGACGGTAGTCTGACTATAATGCAGTTATCTGAGTAGAAGACGATAATCGAGTTAAAAACTATAGTCGGAGTATAATACAGTAGTCCGAGTATAATACATTAGTATGTATACAGGGAGTAATGGTAGTATGAGACGGTAGTCTGAACAGACGGTATATTTTGTAAGAAGACATTATCTGTATAAGACGGTAGTCTGAGCATAAGAAGATAGTCTGAGGACAAGACAATAGCATGAGTATCCATCGGTAGTCTGAGTCAAATACGATAGTATGAGACACAGTATGAATACTACCAGTAGTCTGAGTATAAGACGGTAATCTGAGTTTAAGACGGTAGGTTGACTACATTCTGCATTAAATACGATAGTCTGCATAGAAGACGTTACTCTGAGTATGAACCTTAAGAAGGCATTAAAACACATTATGCTGCCTTAAGGCCTAATACGAAAAACAACTGCATGATTATAAGATAACAGAATAAAAGGTATTTTAACATATAATAATAAAAAATAAATAACATGCTCTTTAAATTTTTAATCGTAGTTAGAATTTTATTAACATTTGCTTTCTTATGAACATAAAACCACATATTAATATTAACTACTCCTTATTTAGGGAGAACCCGGAGAACCTGGTCCTCCGGGTCCACCAGGACCACCGGGTGAAATGGGTGTTCCTGGTACAAATGGTGAAAGAGGACCACCGGGTGAAACAGGGCCTCCAGGTCCGATAGGAATAACAGGAGAACCGGGCCCAATGGGACCACCCGGTGCAACAGGACCCGCAGGATTAAAGGTATGTAAAATTAAACAATGCTTAAAAAAATTAATTTAAAGCAAATGAACAAATTGCCTGAAGAAAAGACAGCAAAAACAATTGAAAATGGAAATAAACAAACTATTCAACTCATAATAGAAAATTAATATTTCTTAAGAGAAAATAAAAGGACAGTGGACAAAGATGTCATAATGAAATGTCTTTGTAAGAAAATAAACAGAGTATTAAACGAGTATTAAGAAAACAAGTAACTATGAATTCTTAGGAACAACACAAGAACAGCATAAATAATAAAAAAATTCTGTTTTTTGTTTACTTGAAATCTTAAACATAAAAGCATTCTACCAGACTATTGTTTTGGCCTTTAAAAGATCATTCTCGTTTTGTTTTGCAAACAAGGAAAGTATACTTGAATGTCTTTTTGTGCTCTTTAATAATTAAATTGATATTTACACATGCGTGTGTGTGTGTGTGTGTGTGTTTGTATATGCAAGTTTTTTTTCTCTGTTTTCAATGTACAAGCTGAGTATTTATTTGATTTTCACTTTCAAGGGTGACAAAGGCGACCGTGGTGAACGTGGCCTTACCACAACAATCAAAGGTGATGAGTTTCCGACCGGCATTATTGAAGGTCCACCCGGACCTCCAGGACCACCAGGTAAGTGAAAAAAATAAAAATAAAAACAAAAGCTGTACACAAATACTGTGTAGACAGACATTAATATTAGAACAAAGAAACATGAACAACTCATTAAAATAAGCATGCTGAGGCACTGTGACAACACCAATAGGATAACTAAATAATTATTAAAACTATCTTCTATCCTTTTTGGTATGTTTGTTTGTACCATACACATTTGTATTTATTTCAATATGATTGTTAGTGTCAGGAGTATAAACAATGCTGGTATTTCGGTTAATTCACAATCGCTTTCGGGTTTTTAGTTTTATAGTTTGGTTTATCTAAACAAAATTTTCGTGTTGTTGATTTCAATGTGAATCTGTTGTACTGTAGCGATTTCAGTTCTACCCTAAACACTATAAAAACGCATCAAATCGTCTAGGATATGAAATATTTATTTAGAATTATCAAAGCTGTAGGCATTGTTAAGAAATACATTAATAAAAAAAGCGATAATATACGATTTAGGTGTCAAGTTTATTTATTGCTATTGTTGACGTTGCCTGGGTTGTTAGAAGTTTTTCAGAATATTGAGTAGTAATTGATGTTATTGTTTTATTATCCTGCTGTGTCCTGTATCTGTTTTTTTAATCTTTATTATGGGATACAGTCATTCGTGTATAGAAATAATTGAGAATTGAGGAAACTGAATGATGATACCCGTATAATTAATGTATAGAAATGTAATAATAATAATAATAATCTTTGGTTGTAATTATATTTTTTCCCCACTTAAAACTAATTAATTTATTCAATGAAAATATAAGCAAAATTTTAATAAAAACTATTAAAAACACCAAGAAATTTATTAAAGAGGAAAAAAATTATTATAATAAAACTTAATTATCAGGAAATTTTTTACTTATCGAGTTTGTTAAAATGATTATGAAGAAGTAACAGCTCTTAAAGTCTTTATCATTAAATAATTTTGTCAAACAGTTTATACTCCTAACAACTGACAATCACCTGAATTGTCGAATAAACAAACATATAACGCTGATAGTTATGTGCAGCGCCTGCCAAAAACGTTACGCTGTTTCGTTTTGCTTCATCACTGTCAAAACTAATTAGCTTTTCCTATATTAAATTCTTAATAAATACACTCATTATTACATATTACAGTAACGGACTGTAAGTTATTCAAGAAGTAATCCGTTCAGTCATTTTTAAAAGAATAAACATTTAAAATTGTAAGCAATTTTATTTTTAACTGATTCTAACATTCATTCAAAAAAATAAGGACATATTAATACGTATTTTCGGTTACATTCCATATTGTCCGTTGTTTTGAAGTGCTGTTTTTTCTTTGCTTGCTTTATTTGATTTGTTTGAGATTTCCTTTCCTACACAAACAAAGGAAAAATCTTTTATTTTTACTGACTTAAGTCAATTAATTTTTTAAAATTAAAAATTAAATGAACTTTTGGTTCAATTTAAATAAAAAATAAGTAGACCGGTTTTTAAGTGAACTTTCATTTCTTTTAAATTACAATTTCGGTTAATTTTTCGTACAGAATATTTTGAGTGTATAATTCAAACTAAGGAAATTTGAATTAAGGAACACAGTCTTTCCGTTAAGCTAAAATAGTTTAGAAAAATTGCTTAAAACTAGTTCAAATAATTAAAAATTATTTTATCAAAAACTGTAATATTCATTATAAAAATCTTTTATGTGCACAAGACAGTATTATCAATTTGAGGCGGCGGTTCTGTGACTATAAGACGGCAGCCTGAAGATAAGACAAAAGTTGAAGTGAAATACGTTAGTCTAAATAAAAGACAGCAGTACACAGACTACCGTCTTGTATTTAGAACCGTAATCTGAGTATCTTACTCTAGTTTGAAAGTAATATGTATAAATAAGCCCAGCTAGCATTTTCAATTGTAGAATAATCTTTCGCGATCTAAGCAGGCGATTAAATTAATACCCCCGATATCGTATTCCAATCGCGTAAGTTTAGAAACTGTATCGAGACGGCGACTCTTCCACAAATGAGTCATCTACAATGCGCGTAATAGAATCGTTTAAGACTCTTTTATTCTTATTTTTTTCAATGAATCGCCGTCATGAGTCTTCTACGATGTTCACAAAAAGGATCGTGTAAAGGAACGGTAACACTTGCAAAATATTTGCCGAAAAAAACGTAACTAACAGACATTTGAATTTTCTTTAATTCGGATATTTTTTATATATGGGTTCACATTTATTAAAACTAATATAAAAGTAGAATTTTGCTGCATAATTGATTTCCTTTAGTGATATAAAAACCAAGTTAAATCACACTAACCCTAAGCAAAAGTAGTGGTTACGTTTTTTTGAGTCAAATGTTTGCCAAGTGTAACCGTACCTTAAGACTCTTAAATAAAAAGTATTTTTTGTGTATTATATTTTTAGAAATAAATAATAAATAATACTTATAATAATAGTAATGATAATAAAAATAAATATATATTTGAAATAAAAAATCACTTCAATTTAAAAAACTCAACAATTTATAAAAGAGATATCGAGACCTGTCTCGAATAATAAATTTAATAATTATATACATAAAACACTTCCTTCAAACGAACATTTTTATTATCACTCTACACGCCCGACTGTCGTCAGAATGCGTAAACGGATATTTTGAAGTAACATAAACAACAAAAAGACTCGCAAAAGTATCATTTACAAAAGTAATATACCATTACGGTGAAATAACAATCGTTTAATGATCGTTAGAATACTTAAACGACGATTATGGATTGATGTCCAACAATCATCAAAATCATCGACAAAATGCACAAACGACGATTAACTTGTCCAACAATCGTCAGAATGTCTCGCAAAAGCATTATTTCAGAGAGTAAAAAGTAATTTTACTCCGACAATCGTCTGATGATCTTCCAAATGCTAGCTGGGAAACGGTATATACAGACTACGGTAGCAGTTTGATTAGAAAATGGTACTCTTTGTAAAGGCAGAAATGTTATTATAAGACGATAGGCTGAGTATTAGGCGGTAGTCGACTGCAGATAACGTGACTAGCCTAAGCACGCATGTAAAATATACTCCATAAAGGACTGGGACTAGTCCAAAAGCAACCCAAATGTATGTAGGAAACATGGTCTATTTAACATTACGGTGACCTAGGGCTGGTCTAGGTTTGCATAACATCGGACTAACCCAAAAACTTCTCCAGGTCATTAAAAATGGACCACACACAAGTAGTTTGTTCGGTAATAGTACCATTGTGAGAGCACGAACAATTGTCGTACAGCAATAAGCTCTTGTTTGAAAATGACATAGTCCAAGACTACATTACACAGGACCATATTGTAACTAGTCCGTTTTATTTATAATGGACCACGTAGTCCAATATTATCTGCAGGATCTAAATATGAGAGAGTAGTATAAGAAAGTGTGAGTAGCCAGATTATAAAATGGCAGTCAGAGTATATGACGGTGAGGTGTACAATACGGTTGTATGAGTTTAAGGCTGTAATCTGAGTGTACAACAACACTTGTGTGAGTATACGGCAATAGTCTGATTATAAAGCGGTAATCTGTAAATGGGAAATGGTATAAGTAAAACGACTCTCTGTGAGTAAAACCCGCAATTTCAACAAATAGATATCTGCGATGTAAAATACCTGATTCCTGTTTTTATTTATAAATTCATCTTTATTTACAACTTATCTTTACATATAAAATTACATTTTCGAAATTTTATCTAAAGATACTACAGCGGATTTCATTGGTAATCACAGATCTTGATAAAATAAAGTATTCACAAATGTAAATAATGTTTAAAGGAAAAATAGGTAAAACCTTTTTATGAGTAAAAAAAAGTTTAAATTAAGTTGGAAAATAAACATGTTTATTGTGAAGCTGCTCGTATCTAAGGATAACAAACTTACACATGCCATTCTCGATTGAATTAATTTTATTTTTGAGCTGCAGTTAAGCCGATTATATGCATTCCTGTATCAATTGATAAGATTGGGAATTTAAAAACTTTTATTATTCCAGGAAAGTACGCTAACAGCCCAATTATGAATAAAAATTACCCGGGAGATTTCTCCCTTTTCCAAAGAAGGGGCTGTTCACATATATGTTCACTTATTAATTAAATTAATTATTTATATTAATTATAATCATATTGTATGTGAACAGCCCCTTCTTGGGAAAAGGGAGAAATCTCCTGTAGAATTTTTTATTCATAATTGGGCTGTTAAGACCGAGGCACATAGAATCCGTCGTACGTTATACGTTGCTTTTTTCAACTGACAACTAAAATGAAATACAGGTTTTCTTATGAGATTTGTCACATTCGGTACGTCTCCGTCAACGCAAACTACTAAAGTTGGGCAACTTTCAACTTTTAACGTACGTTGAATACTTTGAAAAATATCATTTTTTTTTGCTTTGTTTTTATTAAACTTTTTTGTGATGTGTGGTGACAAATTAAATTAAATATAAATTAAAATTAAAAAAAAGAATATCCTCGAATTCCATTGAAAATGTCTACTTTAATCAAATGAAGCTTATTTAATGTCCGTCAACAAAGTACTCATTGTGTCAACCTCCTCCGCCGATACTTTAATGTCAGTTGAAAACAGCAACGTATAACGTACGACGCCTTTAATGTCTTTATCAAGGTTGGCAACCGAAATTTTAATTATTATTAATACCGATACCGATTAAATATTTCCGGTTGTTAAATACCGATATTCAAATACCTTTCCATCAATACTAGTATCGCACCGTTATAAATCTTATAATACGAAAAGAAGTAAAGAACAAGTTTTTTTTAATTTAAAAATATTTATATACCAGCCGTCTATAATTTATAACATCTTTATAAATTATGAATTTAACTTGAATATCTGATTATTTCGGCAGACAACCAGAAATGTCATCTCAGATTATTAGATTTAAAAAACAAACATTGCATTGCTCCTATTAACTAATAAAATTTATAAAATATTTGTTTAAAGCAGGTATAGTGCGTTCTAGAAAATGAGTTTTAATTTCAAATAAATTTAAGAAAAATTTATTAAAACGAATTCATTTTATAAAACATGGTGAAGGTTTATAAAAGTAAAAAATAATATTTTCTTGAATTGTGGTTTCTCTTTAATCAGCTAAACAAATCACGTTTTATTGTTGTTTCATTTCAAACTAAAAATAATTATTATTTTCAATAAATATGGACATTTACACACATAATTACAAGTCTTTGTGTGTGTGTTTTTTTTGTGTCTGAATACAAATAATGTCACACTTTAATTTAAATTGATATCAAAAACTACACAATTGGTGTTTTAATATTTAGTAATATTAATTTATGTGAAATATTTATTCATTAAACATGCCAGACACAAATTGAAATTAATCATAAATAAAAAATAAAAAATATCAATAAATGACAACAACAAATATCATTTATAATTCAGATGAAATGAGTACAAATAGATTTTTTTATGGCATTTACAAGAATAAATGCGAACGATTTATTAAAAAAAACATAAAAGAACAAAATTGATTTTTAATAAAATACAAATCGTCTGTCGAAGTTGTTTTAAACGTAAAAATATAAAAAATAATATGGTCGTTAAACAAATGACAAATAATTTATTATGATACACGTAATTTTTATTATAAAATAAATGTGCGAGTGTGATATTAATCTTTATATTTTTTTCAATACATTTTTTAATAAATATTTATTTTTTTATACTCGTAAAAATTCCATTATTACAAATATTTATTAATTATTATTTTTTGAATACTAAATAATGCAAGAGTTGGTGAAAGGAAGGTTTCACATTAACTTACTCTATTCAGATTTCGTAAAAAATTAAAAATAAAATATTTTAAATTTTTTCGAGCCCTTTTTGTTGAAAGAATTATTCATATTTATTTATGGAAAATATTTTTGATTTATGCCACATACAAGTAAGACAGATTTTGTATTTTATATTCTTTTCGAAAAACAGATACATATCGTAGGTTGCAAGTAGAAAGGCCCTGACTCAAATAATTGTAACTTTACAGGAGAAGGTAAAACACCAAAAAAAACTGTACAAATGCTTGTAAAAGCGTTATTTTTTACACTACAGTGATTTTGACTTAGCTGCACAATCAACTTTGCACGATTTTTTGTGCAGATAAATCAAAAATGTATTATCTATCTATGAACAAAATAAATAAAGGATTTTAATGATGACAACTTGCTATTTCTGTGACTTGTATGTGATTCTTCCAAATTATAAATTAATTAAGTTGGATGTTTATGTGAAAAAGTGGCCAGTATATTTTTTTAATATGTGAACTTACTTTGATTTTTTATATAAAAATATTTTAAATCTTACAAAATGTGGTAAATATGCAGCTATACAAAATGCAAAGTTTTGGAAAAATAATTACGGAAAATGTATGTTTTACGGCAGTTAAGTCAAAACGCAGCTAACTTTGATATTTTGTATGAAAATAATTATAAAATGCCAAAACTTTTGGGCATTTATCTTAAATGTGCAGGTACAAAAAGGGCACTTAAAAAAGGAATTTGTATGGGAGAATAGTGACGGTAATTATTAAATTTATGCAGTTAAGCAAAGGGCAGCTAAATCAAAACTACATTATTGAAATAAATTTTTGTTACGAGGTGATTTTGTGTGAAATGTATTGCAATCACTGAAAAAGTAAATTTCGTAAAGAAGACGAGTTAGGGCTTTTCTACTTGAGGCCATCGATATGTATGTTATAATTGATAAGGGTCTGGAAATGTTGGTATATTTTTTTAGAAATTAAATTTAGCGCCTTTAAAAAAAATCTGGATTGTAAGTGTCTTAAAGTTAATAAAAAAAATATTATAATTTATAAGACGCTCTAAGTTGCTGTCGATTTAAAATATTATATTTTACTTGCAATTAAAGAGGAAAAGCAATAGAAGACTCAAAAGAAAAATAACCAGAATTAGATTTATATACTACAGAATAGAAAAGAAATTACGTAAAATTAACTTTAATAATCGGAAATAAATAACTGCATTTAGGGTGTGCTAAATTTATCACCTCAACTGTGCGTTACTCGCACAGAATCACAGCAACAAAAATAGATAAATTTAAAATTCTTAAACATTATGAGTTTCAATTTAAAAAAAGATAACGAAGCAGAAGAATTATAAATTAATAAACAAACCAACACAAATTCAATATGGAAAAATAGTAAACGCAGTAACCCAGTTGACCTGAGATTCGAAAACGAACAAATGTTCGCTAATGCGAAAAAAAAGTCAAACGAAATATTGAATTAATGTACGACAATTAAAAAAAATTCTAGATTCTCGCCGCAACGAACTTCCGTGGATAAATACTAGCAAACACACATTTGAAGAAATGCAGAAAGTGTTGTAAAATGTGAATGCAATCTGCAGCGAATAGATAATTATACAAAAAAATCAAGTTCGTAAAATCGAACTAAATTGGATAATTTTTCCAATGTATTACACTATAAACGAACCTATGAACAGGGAGGGACATTGTTTAATTACAACACTGCAATAATACATTGTCGCCTATTATTCCTCGATAAGTACTGCATACGTGTCGTATTCTGATTGGCTGCTTTTTTATGCATATGTAACATGCGTTTTGGACTTACTTTTCATCTTTGTAATTATTTTTACTTTACTTCGTTTTTGTCTTTTGCAAATAAATGAACTATTTTGAAGTATAAAACCGCTCACGTGTTTTTCTACATCCGAGCCGAAAGCATATTCTTTGGTAGCTTGTTTGAGTGTAGTCGTGTAGCAGTATTTAGGTAATGAGTTCGAATCTCAGCATAGCTTTTTTTTGGTTTTTCTAATTATTAATTTGAATTGTAACATTGCTTGATTAGCTGTTGATCTTAAGGACGAATCTTCGAAATAGAAAAAAAACTGAGTGACGGGTAATCTATTTTCGGTTCGAATTTTGCTTTTCGATCTAGAATCTTTTACATTTTACTCGGGTTTTTTAACGAAAAACTTCGACACACGTTCGCAGGCGGTAGCAAGACCGCAGGTTATATTCGCTAACGTGAGATTTAAAAACAAACAAAAGTTCACTAAAGCAAGAAAATTTGGAATAAAAACTGTTTGACAAAGAATCGCGAATTTCCAGAAATCTGAAAGTTGGCTACGACGAGAAACTGTCGACAATGTCTTGAAAATAAACAACCGCGATATTTCTGAAAGTTTACAACACATTTTCCGAATGTCACGGCTACAAGAAAACAAATGTAATTTTGAGTTAAAGTTTGGAGTGATCGCAAGAAAAATTAAAATTGTGTTCCGACAAAACAAACAAATTAATAAAAATTTTCGGAAAGAAAAAAACAGAGAGTAAAAACTGAACAGAAAATGCAGAAAATATGTTTGTGAATTAAAGCGTATAGTACAAGTGATAACGAAATTTTTAATCGTTAACATGATTTCCTATATGACACTTTCGGTATACAGAGATATTATTAATTACCAATCCTCTACGATATCGAAATTGAATAATTAACTAAGTTTGTGGTTCCCTTTTGATATTGCTAAGGGTTCGCTATTGATTCATGAGCGAAATATCGTAGTAGAAGAACTTTCTGACACAGGCTGAGCGACGAATTAACTCTAGCAGCTCTTTCTATTTTCGTCTTCGATAGCCATACTGGACAATAAATATTCGAACGTTTTGGTTAGCTGGGAAGTTACAAAACAACTGGAGCATGGATGTACTCGTATAATATTCTATTTTTATTTTGTATCTGCGTTTGCTTGTGGTTGTTTTATAAATTTTGTTTTTTATGCAAAACATGCATTTTGAACCAAAATAAACAAATTCACACACAAAACAAAAACACACCTGCAACAAAACGCTTTATTTATATTAACAAACACAAACACCTTTTTGAAGCGGGGGAAACCACCATGTTCTTGTCAGACTTGGGAAGTTCAATACCTTTTACATGGTCTCATAATATGTATTAAGTGAATGTTGCACATGGAGGAGGCAGCCCATAATATTAATTCAGAAAAATTACCAAACTTGGTTAAAAAGATTGCAAAGATCACACAAAATTTACTGAAAAAAATGTCTACTTTTCCTAAAGTACGTTATCATTTTTAATTGCTAGCAGGATTGTCAGATTGTTTTCTCTTTGCCTTTTTATGCAAATTCAATGTGAAATTCGCCAAAACTAGGTTTTTTAAAATTTTTTATTATAACAATAAAATTTTTATTAAAAATGGTTTTTGTTTAAAAACGAAGAAAAATAAATTTATTGTAATTTTTGAAATTCGACAAAAATAGAAAGAATCCAGTCATCCAGCACATTTTTCTTTAGTTTTTTTTTAAACAAAATAAAAAAGGTTTGTGAACAAAGCAAAAGTTAATTATTTACTATGAACCACTAGTATGATATTTATTTCGACCCAACATGGTTTCTATTAAAAAACTGTGCCATTTATCTCGATCGGACATTTCGGTTGGGCTCCACAAGGATTTAAGTGGGACCATACACCGAAAAACACAAAAATATCGTTATAAAAACGGTACTTAAAAAAAATTACAGCGTTTTTCGTGTTCAGGAGGTCCCAATTAACTTATCTAGGCATGTGGCGTTCTTAGTATTTTTTGGCTGTAAACCAGTGTAATAAATAAGATAAGTAGTTTTTTAGAACATTCATATAATTATCGAATGGAAATAGTTAAAAATTGATAAATCTTTGGAAGACATTTCAAAATTTATATTCGTCTTATATACATACATATTTATATAAATATGTACGCATTTGAATTTGAATCTGCCTTAACTTTCGAGCAAAAAAAATTTTTTTTGGGTTTAATAAATCAAAAAGTATTGAGCAGATATCGAAAAGCATGAGTAAGGGAAACATTCGGAAGGGAAATCTTTGGTATGGTAGCATATTACGAGTACTCGGCGATACGCTTTGTTCAAATTTTTTTTGTTGGCATTTACTATGCATTTTGCAAATAATAAGCAAATAATAATGAAATATTGCCGAAAACATGTTCGTCTGCGTGAACGCGAAAGAAACAACAAAAGAGAATTCCAGATGTTTTGCTTCAAAATGTTCCCCTGTCTAAGCTTGGACTAAGCTTTTTTCTGCCAGTGAGCGTTCGGGGTTAAGAATCAAATGTACTTTTATTACAAATATTTTGATTTGATACCATTTACAAATCGGAGTTTTCCATGCCTGGTTTCCTCACAACGTTTTTTTACATTTTTTATTATTTAGTTTATATTCCATTCAACGTTTACATGTTTGATTGACTGATTACAAGAGGCATTTATTAGCTCAATTTCAAAATGTTTCAAAGGGAGCGTTTCCATTACAGAAATTTAAACATTTGCTTATCAATAAGATTTAATTGGAAAGAAAATCAAATTGGTAGGTATTACATTTATAACTGTTCACGTACATTTGTAGTACGTTAAGACAAAACTTTGTAGCCCCTATTTCTACGATCAAAGTATACAGCCGCTTTTGATATCTATTCCTACTATTTATTTGATAAAAGATCCCTAATAATCATCAAACACAAAAGTTGAATAAATTATTTTCAAATTTTGGCCACAAGACTACCGCTACTACTACTAGTTTACTAACAGAACATTTTAAAATATTCTTAAACATTTGTAACAGATTTCTACTTCCTCTTTAATAAAAATTACATTTATTTAAAATCTTTTTTACTCACATATTCTCCATGACATTGTTTGTAAATGGTTTAAACAAAATAATTTATACAGTTTATTTTGTTGTTTATTTATAAACAGATTTGTTTCCATTTATTTTAGAAAAGAAAAAATAAACAAACATTTAAACCAATAATCCACAGCAAATGTCATAAATTTATATTCAATAAAGCTTAAGAGCAACAGAAAACACAGATAAATTAGTACAGGAAGACTTGCCGAGAATGAATGATAGGGAGATGGAGGAGTACTTAACTAAAAAAAATTAAATTTAGTTATTTAAATTTTTTACAGTTTCATTTCCTTTATTACACAATTTTGATAAATTGATTTATAATTTTTTCTTATTCTCAACAGGCATGGAAATTATGATACAATTGTACTTTTTTTGGTACATTTTGTACATTGTTTGTTTAAACAAATTCCAATAACGAATTATTTTGCCCATAACAAAAGACATAATTTACGATTAATTAAAAACATAAATGCCTTAAAACGATTAATTATGTGAGATTGAGGTCACAATTTTCTATTAAAAATATCAGAATTTATTTTACTCAATATTTCTTTACCCTTTGGGTAACTTCTTCGGGAGTATAAAAATCGATAAACAATTTAAGTAACAAGAAATTAAAAAATATCAAATCAACAATTTCTTTTTCATTTTTTCATTTCTTTTTTTCTTAAAGAATAATATAAAGGTCGAAAATATATATGTATTAAAAGTGATAAATTTAGTTGGACGAGAAACTACATGATCCAAATGAAACTTCGGTAAAAATAATTACCATACAGATTTTTATGGGTGGTTAATTAGTATGGGGTCTTAAAATAGGCATCACCTTTATACGAGGGCGGATTGACATTGAAGCTACCTAGCGCTAGATGGCAGCACAAACACAAACTTTTTAGAAATTGCGATTTGTCCAACGTCAGCTGTTGAAACTTCACCCAAATTCATCGATTAGTTTATTTGTTGTAGTCATTTAAAGTAAGCAACTTTTGTGTTTCTTGAAAAATGGAAAAAGTGAATTTCGTGCAGTGATTAAACACTATTATTTGAAAGGGAAAACGGCGAAAGAGACAAAAGAAAAGCTCTATAAACATTACGGAGAGTCTGCTCCGTCAGATTACATGGCAAAATATTGGATTGCTGAATTTAAACGCGGCCGAACAAGCACTGCAACAATATAATCATCATCAGGAAGGCCAAAAGACGTTGTTACTGAAGAAAATGTCAGAAATCCTCGATATCGTTATGAATAATCGCCGAGTCAAGTTACGTGAAATTGTTGAAATGGTAAACATATCATATGAACGTGTGTTCAAC
Organism: Gymnocheta viridis; assembly: GCA_956483585.1. Taxonomy (NCBI): domain Eukaryota; kingdom Metazoa; phylum Arthropoda; class Insecta; order Diptera; family Tachinidae; genus Gymnocheta; species Gymnocheta viridis. The sequence goes on along the minus strand of OY101440.1, from coordinate 129,576,187 downwards.
ATTTTGCATGAACATTTGCATATGATTAATAACTGTTAATGAAAGGTGGCTCCTCCAATACACACCTGAAACCAAAAATCAATCGAATCAATGGGTGGAAGTGCTCCGAAGAAGGCGAAGACAGTGAAATCGGCTGGGAAGGTTATGGCCACTGTATTTTGGGATGCACACGGAATATTGCTCATCGATGATCTTGAAAAAGGATCCACAATCACAGGAAAGTTTTATCGTGCATTATTGGATCCATTGAATCAATCAATCAAACAAGCAATCAAGAAAAAACGACCACATTTAAAGAAGAAAAAAGTGCTCTTTCTTCAAGACAACGCACCGGTTCACACAGCATTAGATACGATGCTAAAATTACGTGAAATACACTTCGAATTGGTTGATCATTCACCTTATAGTCTAGATTTAGCTCCTAGTGACTTTTTCCTGTTTCCAAACTTGAAAAAATGGGTCGCAGGAAAAAGATTCATCTCAAACGAAGAAGTGATTACCGAAACTAACTCGTATTTGGAGGGGTTCCCAAAATCGCATTATTCAGATGGTATAAAAAAGTTGGAATATCGTCTTACTAAGTGTGTTGAGCTAAAAGGAGACTATGTTGAGAAATAAATGGTTTTAAAACAAAAAAATTTTTGTTTCCTACTTAGGTAGCTTCAATATCAATCCGCCCTCGTAAGTACTAAAAGTGCCACCATTTTTAAGTGTTATTTTAGTGTTATTATCGCCCAACATCATTCTCAAATATATTAACTTTAGTTTCATCGCTCCAGAAGTCTTGTATGCAATTTTCTAGTCACCATTGGGCCACACAATATCTTATGGCGATGTGCAGCCCTTCTATTAATTCTGTTTTTCAATAATGGAACTTTTCGTACTATTCGTGCCGGAAGTTTAATGTCACATAGTTCTTTTTGATTATTTATTTAAATTGGGAATTTTCTTAGAAGACTTAAAAGTCTCGTTCCGCCAGCATTGCTATGGCTCTATCACCACTTCTTTTTATCACGTTTTGGGACTTAAGCGACTTAACAACAAAATTTTTAGATTAGTTTTTAGACATCTGAATAAATATCTGGGGGCAAATTACGGCATTCGATATCGCGCGAAATTTCCATACAAATTCAAAAAATTTTGTATGGAATTTCGTTCGATATCGAATGCCCTAATTTACCCCCTGATCTTGAACTGTACAATAATGCTATGTTCGACCCATTCCTTGTTGCTGTTGATATTGCTATTAGATTATTATTATATTGTAATTAAATGAGAAACATACAATAGTCAGTTTGAGTTTAACTTTTGGAAAATGAGAAACTATTTTCCAAAATACCTATTTTATTAGCCACAAAAATTTCCTTATTTTTAATAATTTTTTTCTCTGAACGCTTACAGACACACAATGTTGACTATTAAAACTATTTAATGTTTGGATAAATTCATTATATTATTAAGAGCGTACTTTTTTGGAACAATTTTTTTGAACATTTTTCTTTAATTAAGAAGAAATGGGTAAACTCAGATTAGAACTCAAGCCAAAAATTAATTTTTATAATAAACCTAAAGAGTTGAACAAATTACGCATAAATATTAATTATTGTGTGTGAAAAAATTGTGAATTTTAAAAAAAAAACCAAAAATTGTAACAGGTACATCAGCGTACGAGTACCTAATGTAATGTCCACATGTGTCTGCACATATGTAGTTCTTAAAATATTCGTTTACCAATAATCTCCAAACATTATTATAATTTATTTATTTTTTGCTAAGTTTTTATAGATTAATTTTAAAATGGTCTAAAAACTGCACTTTTCTTTAACTGTTACAAGATCAAAAACCCATTTGCCATCTCTGATGCTCACCAAAATTTTTTCACAAAAAAAATTTTGTTTTAAATTGAATATTAATGCAATTTTGAAAACACATATTGCTGCTAGCAAATGACATATAATAGGAAATATAGTCAGAATAAATTTTTAACACGTTGACATTAAATGTTTATTAGGAAAAAAATCGCTTTCATTTAAGGATCTATTTTCAGTTTTTAATATCAAAAGATTTATTAGCGTATACCTACTCGTATTATTGAGATTATACAAGAAATAAACACCTAAAATATTTTTATTTATGGCACCAATGTGATATAAATAATAAAATATTTATTTTTAAGTCCCTGCAAAATGAGTAATGAAATTGTTAAGCCTTAAAACTTTCGTTTCTTTGAAAATTATTTCGGTCATCTTGATTTTTTGTAAACAAAAACACAACGTAGCGAATGCGGCGGATTACAAAAGCGAAAAAAAATTGGACTGCATTTACTAATGGAATTTTTCTTGCTCTATCTTTCTTTTTAAATAACTTCAAAACAAAAAAGCCAGTTATCAATTCTTTTGCTTTTATAAAGTTCCTCCGTTTATGAACCGATTTTAAAAATATTTGCTTTACTTGGAAGTACATACATATCGCTTATTTACTCAAACATCGTCATAACTCAAAAAATGTGTTTTTTGAGTTAAGAATACAGATTTATTCTTCGTATCGTTTTTCATCTTGTGTAAAAAATTCATACAAATATCTTGTTTACTCAGCTCTTGAGAGGAGAATAGTGTTTTATTTTTCCATTGAGTTGTGATTAAATTAAAAACTTTACTGCATAATGGAATAATACAGGTGGTGTCGAAGCTGCAACAACACTGCTTTTAGGTTCGAAGCTGTCAAAAAGTACAGAAGAAAAAATGGTTGCATTTTCTGTTCTATAAAGAATTTTGTTTCTTTTCGTTTTCTTATTTGAATTTGAAACAAGTGATAAAGTGTGCTTTTTTAGCAGTGTGACTGTGTGTTAGTAATACATCATCAAATTTTGACAGAATCGAACCCTAAAAAAAGTCCGTTAACGCTTCGACACTACCTGTATTATTCTACCAAGCTTTACTCCCTGCTTTTATAAAATGAAAATAAAATTGTGAGTGAGAATTTATATTGAAAAACAAAAACATCTTTTCGTAGTTAATTTTTGTTTTCCATATTTTCACGTACAATTTTGTTTTGATTTTATAAAAACAGGCCGTTAAACTTGTTCTCTGAAGAACGAGTTTTTCTTTGAGCTTTTATATTTTCTTATTTGGGATTAAGTGCCCGTCTGTGCTTGTCTGTCCGTTGCTGTTTCGAAAGCAGCAGTTTTTTGTAAAAATGGTTCGATTAAAGAAAATTTGTTTTTGTTGTTGGGACTTACAACCGTATACACACTTCCATACGTATGTATGTATGTATGTATGTGCTATGACAATATAAATTTTGTAACTTCTATAATGATCCTTTTCATTTCAGTATGACAAACCTGGCTTCTGAAATACATTTACAAATATCAAAACATACATTTTTTCTGATATATTTGATATAAATAAATATTTTATTATTTGTATTGCAAGAAGTGCTTGTGTTTTAACCCTCTCAACACTCAATTCAAACCATTTATCAATAAAATGTTAAATAAAAAAATTATAAAACAAAAAATATATTTTTATTAAAATTCTGTCTTCCACAAGAAAATAAAACGAAATATACTTCTTAATTGTTCTTATTATATTATTTAGCACCTTCTAATTTTGTTTATCTGTATTTTCAAAAGGAAAACCTCAAGAGTTTAATTGAAGTTTTTATTGATGCACACGAGTATATTTATGTATGTTTATTTTCAAATGTATTTAAACTAAACATAAAAATAAACTAACACATATTCTAAACAAGAAAATCGAAGGGATGAGCAGAAAGTATAGAGGCGGTAATAGAGACACACAACTTAGAAGTGGTTAGCATTTTATTATTGCAAAAATATTAGTCTAAAGACCACAACAAAAACCTCTATATAAATGTTATTAAGATTTATATGCCAATAAAAATAAATACTAGTAAATTTGGTACAGAAGTGTTTAAACAATAAAAGAAAGTTTCGCAATGAAAATACTCGTATGTAAAGGGTTTTTCAACAAGAACTTTGTTTTTCAATTGTGGCAACACCAACAACATGAGAGTTTTGACATTTAGTTTTTTGGCGTATTCGTAGTAGATACATTGGCAATTGTTACAATGAATTCAAATTCGCTCGTAAACCGCACTTAAATAATTAAAATCCACTATGAAAATTGTGGTTCTGTTAAAGTTACATTTCATAAAATTCGTCGTCCTTCTAATACCGCTATTAAGAAATTGGTCGTTAATTTTGGGTCGACAAGCTCGATACAAAACACGTGTTCGACCAGGCCGCTCAAGTGAAAACATCGCATCCGTGAGCCACAGTCTTGAAGAAGATACAAATTTTGCCAATTCCTCGATGTTCTCAACAATTGGGGTTATCCGAAACCACCACATGGCGAATTTTGTGTAAAGATTTGGCTTGGAATCCTTACAAAGTTCAAATGGTGCAGGAATTGAAGCCGATCGACCATTCACATCGCCGTAGATTCGCTCAATTCATTCAGGAACAGCCTGCTGGTTTTTTTCCGAAAAAATAATTTTTTCAGACGAAGCGCATTTTCACTTGTCAGAGTACGTCAACAAGCAAAATTGCCGAATTTGGGCTCTGAAAATCCTAGAGCGATTATTGAGAAGCCTTTGCATGCTCAACGTGTCACTGTAGGGTGCGCTATGTGGTCTGGAGGTGTGATTCTGCGGTTTTTTCGAAGATGATGCTGGAAATGCGGTAACGGTCAATGGATCACGCTATCGCGAGATGTTTACAACTAAATTTTGAACAATTGTTGATGACGTGGATATCACTGACAGGTGGTTGTAACAGGACGATGCCACATGTCACACGCGCCAATGAAACAATAAATTTATTTTAAACCAAATTTCCCGATCGAATAATTTCACAAAAATCAGCTGTTAAGTGAGCAGCCAGATCGTGTGATTTAACAACACCGGATTATTTTTTTTTTTGTGGGGCTAAGTTAAGGACAGAGTCTGTACGGAGCCAGTTATTTCGACTGCAGCCTTAAAACTCAAAATCCGTGATTTTATTGAGGAATTAGAGCCGCCATTTTGCCAAAAAGTGATTAAAAACTTTGATGAAAGAATCGACATCTGTCAGCGTGGTCGTGATGGACATTTGCCATTCATAATTGCCGAACTTTTCTCTTCGTAATACAATAAAAATTTGAATCATCTTCATCTATATTTGATGTTTTATTTTGTTTTAGAAAATAAAGTTCTTGTTAAAAACCCCTGTATTACAGAAACTACATGTATATTTAATTTTTTGTGTATACAGTAGAACTACTCTATAACGTTCTAAATTTATATCGGCTTTTTGTTTGAAATACAAAAAAAATCGTTCAATTGATTGTATTTTTATAACCAAGAGGTGTATTTTTTTAAGACTGATAGAACTCTAAATTAAAATAAAACACAGATAAATTGAGTCAGTTGCCATTAATTTGGCTTCATTTAGAAGATAATTTTGTCTTTAATGTTTGAATATGACATTGACCATATGGTGCAGGTTCCACTTTCTTGCCCTTTTTTGCAATATCTGCAATTATTGCAAAAGAAAATTATTTTCAAAGAAAATTATCTGACGAAGTTAAATCGCATGATCTTGATTGTCAACTAAAAAAAAATCGATGTGAAAATTTAAATTTTTTGCTGATTTTTTTACTATTTTTGAGGTCACAACAATTTGTGAGTCTATCCTGAATCTATTGATAATAAAATGGCAAACGAAACTAGCCACAAAGCAACTGCCAGCTGTCAAATCAGTTGTCAAATAAACCGTGTTGCCAATTCAAAGTTTCTATCAGGGTAAAAAACACACTTTATTAAACTTTTTAATTTGAGAAAGAAACAAATTTAATTTCGGATTTTGCTTAAGGAGTGTATATGACACATAAAATAGCAGTCATGACTTTAAAGATACAAAATCAAGCATATAATTTTTTTTTAATCCCTGACAACTGACATGTTTATGAAATCGCAGTACCAAGACCTTTGGAGCTATTTTTTTTTAAACTTCGCTGAGAACACTACGGAAGGCAAAACCTTTCATAAAAAAATAAACAAAATAAAAAACAAAATAAATAAAAAAAATTGCAATAGATTGATACACATAAGTACTTTCAGCACCCTTTTTTGTCGAGGTGTTTAAAAATGTAAGTGTTTTCGAAAAATTGTGTGATAGAGAAACTAAGTTAAGATAAAATCGTTAAAGCGAAGTTTTATTGTAAATGCAGGCGGATGTAAAACGGTACTCGCTTAGAAGTTCGTATGTATATTTGTGAACAGCAAGAGATGAATGGGTACGGCGTACCCAGATGTACTTGAAGTAAACAAAAACTAATAATTTTATTACATTCGAGCACTAGTAAACAACTAAATCATTAAAGAAATATAGCAGCATTTATTATTTTTTTTAATTATTTGAATACTTTACATTTTGGAAAGGATTTATATAAATTATTTTCATACTGGGAATTTCAAACTAACTTCGTTGATCGTTTGTATTCTTACTTTATTAATAATTCGGTGGAATAATTGATAATTTTGTAAGTTAGTACTGTTGGAATAATTCGCGAACTCAAGCCTCATTAAATACATATGTATAAATTTGATTAAACTAATATACATAGTTGGAGACAAATTAATTTATGCTTTTATTTACAATTTTCAGGATCACCTGGTACACCTGGAGAAAAAGGCGATACGGGACCAGCTGGTCCCCCAGGACCACCCGGCGAAAAGGGTCCCAGAGGCAAAAGAGGAAAAAGGGTGAGTTTCATTTTCAAAGAAATTTAAAATATTAATTAAATACTTTTGTAAATATCAGCTCAAAAATCTACTTAACTGTAAATATTATAAAAAAAAGATCCAGATAAGAAATGAAATTTAAAATGGGAAATTTTAAATTTGTAAATATTACAATATTGCCTGCTGAATGTGTTTGCAACTTAAAAACATAAATTATAACAATTGTAATTCTTAAGCTGGAAACTTGATATGAAAAATATTACAATGTAAATATTATACGACACTCCTTCTACTATTAACCCATATGCATGCTTGAGTATGATTTTCTTCATCTGTCTGTCTGTCTGTCTGTCTGTCTGTCACTCTGTTTATCTATTCGTATTGACATTATAAAAGCTCGTCTGTGCCCGTACCTTATTTTTTTTATAAATACATAAAACTTTTCTGTATACAGATATACATACATACTTCCAAAAATATATTCTCAAATAGTTTAGGAAGTTTGTCAAGCAGTTAAATTATTGTTTGTCTTTAACACAAAATCGACAAGGAGTGACAAACAGCAACCGCACTAAATGATGTTGCACAATCAGTAAGACGACACGACACACTTTCAATGCTGTAAGTAATTAAACAGAGTATTTAAGGTATTAACTCTTATTAAAATGTGATATTTTTATACAAACTTCAGAAATTTATTTGAATTCTGCATTCAATACTCACTCGTATTTATTTAAAATATACAGGAATGCAACATAAATTTTGGGTTAATTAAACTTTAAAGTTCTAAACTACTTTTTTCATAAAGTTCTTAGTAATTTCAACCCACATCGTGATATTAAATTAGAAAGTACTTGAAGATTGACTAACTTTATTGTCTTAAGTACGTTTAAACTATTAAAATATTCCAATTAACTTTGACAACTCAAAGCACTGTGTGTTTTCATTAATTTAAAAGTAATAAAATTATCATTATCGCTCGTAAATATAAAAGCAAACAACTTGTACGCACACATTTATAACTTAATCTATTTGAACACCCAATTATGCTATCACATTCACGTAGACATTTTCCCGTCCACCACTTGAATGAAGTGTTAAATTTAAAATATAATTTTCTTAGTCTGTTTATTTTCCCATTTACATGGTTCCGTGTAAGAGAATCTATTTATAGAGTTTAAGGTATCCAACCATGTGAGTCTTCATTTAATTTGTAAAGCCTTAATAAACTAACGACAACTTTTTTGCGGGGAGAGGTGGGGTTGGACCCACTGTGCCAAAATATAATTTTTGGAAATTGTACACGGGGAGGAGACAGACTTTAGAGCAACAGACCATTTAATATATTATTTAAATTGCATCCATAACTGGAATGACACGACAGACATAATAAAAATATTTCAAAAGAAAAATGTCTTGTTCCTACAAGTGTATTTAAGTGTATTCTTTTCTATAAATAGCATTTTTTGAGAGCTACTTTAATTAAAGGGCGCTGTTTTAAGGGTGCCTTTTTTAGAAGATACTCATTTAAGGTGCATTTTTGAAAAGGGTCCCTCTTTTTGAAATATGCATTTCTTGAAAGGTACAGCAAAGTAAAAAGTTACTGTTTTCAGAGGTTGCTTTTCTTAAAAGGTACTTTTATTTTAAAACGTATTTAATTATATTGAAATTAATTTTTGGCTTGAGTTCAACTCAGAGTTTACCCATTTCTTTTTAATTTTTAAGAAATTTTTTTTGGGTAAATTCATTATTTTTACTATTAAGAGAATACTTCTTTTGAAACAATTTATTCATCAGACTAGCAGAACGGATCAGTACTGATTTCGAGGTCGCTACACCATCTCATCAGCATTCTTTGTTCGAATTTACCACTTTTGACGGTGGATACTAGCGACTAGGAATATCAACTATTTAACCCTATTATTTAATGAATTAAAAATTGAGAAGAAATGGTTAAACTCAGATTTGAACTCAAGGCAAAAATTAATTTTAATATAAACCTTAAACAGTTCAACAATTCAACGCGTAAATATTAATTATTAAAGTATTTAATTTTGAAAGGTACTTTTTTTAATATTTACTTTTTTTTTGAAACGTGATTTTTTCAAAAGATATTTTCTTTAAAGTTATTTTTCGTAATGTTCTTTTCTTAATAGGGACTTTTGAAAGTTACTTTTTTAAAAGGTAGTTCTTCAAGGGTGGTTTTTGTCAAAAGTGGCACTTTTTAAAATATTTTGTTAAGGTACCTGTTTTAAGTAATATTTGTTTAAAGGATACATTTTTAAAGGTACCATTTACAAGAGCTACTTTTTTAAAGGATGCTATTTTATAAAAAGTGCATTTTATTAAAGCTACTTCCTTCAGAGTAACGAGCTCCTATTTTCAGAAGGCACTTTTCTTAAAAGATACTTATATTTTCAAAAGTAGTTAACTTATCAGGTACTTCTTCATATCTACTCTTCTTGAAGTTTACTTTTTTAACAGATACTTTTTAAAAAGTACTTTTTCTTAATAGGCTCTTTTTTAATGTAAGTTACTTTTTTAAAAACGTGTTTTTTAAGGTAATTTTTTGCAGAGTACTTTTTTAAAAAGGTGCGTTTCTGGTACTTTTTATTAAGGTTCTTGTTTTAAGAAGAACTTTTTAAAAGATACATTTTTAAAGGTACAATTTTCAAAAGATAGTTTTTAAAGGCGCTTTGTTTAAAAGGTTTTTTTTAATACATACTTTTGAAAAGTTATGTGTTAAGGTACTTTTTAGTGGGAACTTTTTATATAACTTACTATACTAAAAAGGTATGTACTTGTTTAGAGGTTTATTTTAATAGGTTCACTTTATAAAAGGAAGATCTTTTTTATTTAAGCTTTCTTTTTCTAAAAGGAACTCTTCTATTTAACTTACTTACACTTTTTTAAAAAATCTTTTGTTTAAAAATTTTTTTTAGGGAGCACTTTCTTAAAGGTGCATATCTTATTAGAGACCTTTCAAAACGTGATTTTCCCAATAGGTGCTTTAGAAAAAGGTAAAGTTTTTAAAGTTTTCAAAGGTTCTTATTTTAAAAAATACTTTTTCAAAAGCATTTTTTAGAAAGAAACTTATTTAGAAGATTCTTCCTGAACAAATATTTTTAAAAACATCTTTTTAAAAAGGTACTTTTCTGAAGATATTTTTCTAAAAAGTTGCATTTTGGAAAAAAGACTACTTTACGTACTTTTTCTAAAAAGAGAATTTTGATAGGTAAATACTTAAATATTGTTAAAGTACTTTCCTTACATTCAATACTTGGAATTATTTATAATGCAATATTGTTTAAATAGAACGATTGTATTATGATAAAACGGAACTCACAATCATTACACTATACTAATATCTTTAATTACATGATGTATTTCCAACAATGACTTCGATATCAAAACACATTATCTGCGGCACCCAAGCACACAGCAAAAGCAATACAGATGCGGCGATTATTATTAGCAACATGTTCGCGCATCATCAACATAAGTAGTCATTACTTTTAAGCGTAAAAGACGACATCATCTCTAGGTGAACTGAAAGGATTTACACATCCATCTACACACAAAAAGAACTTAAACGATGTGATTTTACTCATTCGCTGAAACGCACACTCAATTTCAAATCATACAAATAAATATTTAACTATTCATGCATGTAACTCCCAACATGTGTGGCTGGAGATTTCTAATGCTTTTTTTCTTTTTTTTTTTGCGAAATAACTATGGAAAAGGAAACTTTTTAGACAAACGACTTCAATTTAATGTCACACTCTTTAAATATGTGACAGCAACAAGACCCATAACAACGTCGGTGACAACAACAACAATTACCTATAAAGTACATTACAAGGAAGACGTCGTGTCTTAGAAATAACTAGATGAAGTGGAAGAAATCGTTCAAAATAAATGATAAAACACATGAGAAAATAATATTGATGTTCTAACATGTTGCCACCTTTAACCATGTTGTAGGCAAACACACAGACACATACAAACACACAAACACACAAACGCACAAATGACACATACACCCACTGTTGCAGAGCCAAAGCTGATCAATCTGATTGTCAGATACCACAAAAAACGTATAAATAAAAAGAGTATAAATGAACAAAAAAATCTAGGAAAAAAAAAGTTATTTTATATAAATAGGAAATTGTAATGGGAAATTACAACATGTTTTGTTGTTGTAAATTACAGCAGTTATTGGTATTTCATTACACGAGAATATTGACAATGTCATTGTTACATTCTGCTTGCCATGGCTGCCATTCTCGCTGCTGTTTTCGTTGTTCCTCTGACTTTATTGCTATTATGTCTATCATGAAATGATGTTAAAGCTTCTGCCACCTGATGCTTGCAGGAACAGTAAACCAGAGCTTTATCTGCGTTTGAAAAGGCGAAGGACATTTTCTGGTTGTTCAAACCAAATACCATTTTCTAAATGTGCTTTTTAATAAAAGTATAATTTTTTAATAGTAACTTTTAATAAAAGTAGCATTTAATAAAAATACCTTTTAATAAAAGTACCTTTTAATAAAAATACCTTTTAATAAAAGAACCTTTTAATAAAAATACCTTTTAATAAAAGCACCTTTTAATAAAAGTACCTTTTAATAAAAGTACCTTTTAATAAAAGTTCCTTTTAATAAAAGTACATTTTAATAAAACTACCTTTTAATAGAAGCACCTTTTAATAAAAGCACCTTTTAATAAAAGTACCTTTTAATAAAAGTACCTTTTAATAAAAGTACCTTTTAATAAAAGCACCTTTTAATAAAAGTACCTTTTAATAAAAGTACCTTTTAATAAAAGCACCTTTTAATAAAAGTACCTTTTAATAAAAGCACCTTTTAATAAAAGCACCTTTTAATAAAAGTACCTTTTAATAAAAGTACCTTTTAATAAAAGAACCTTTCAATAAAAGTACCTTTTAATAAAAGTACCTTTTAATAAGAGTGCATTTTATTAAAAGTACAGTTTAATAAAAGTACATTTTAATAAAAGTACCTTTTAATTATAGTACATTTTTAATAAAAGTACCTTTTAATAAAAACCCTTTTAATAAAAGAACTTTCTAACAAAAGTACTTTTTAATAAAATTACTATTTGATGAAGTAAGTTGTAATAAAGGTACTGTTTAGTAAGAGTAAACAGTTATGTTGCGTAAAATAATATAAAGAAGGAAGTGGACCAAAATGTATGCAATTTTTACGAATTAAAGTAATTTGCAGAGGTACCAATAGTTATGAACAGGGAAGCCAGAAATGTGATCTAAAAAAACGTTTTGAGCGCATTAAATATGCAGTCAAAAAAATTCAAAATATATGAATAAAATATTAAAAATATTTCACTTCCTGAACATAATACTTCAAACCCGCTTTAGCTTAACCAAATGTAGAATAAAAATGAAATGCTGATGGGAAAAATATAGTAACATGTTTTAACTGATAGATATACAACATAAAAGAGATCCGTATGTTAATCAGAAATTAAAAGAGATATTTTGCTTCCGTTACGAAAACATTTGTAAGTAGCATAATAAAAAAAATATCATTAAAGTTTCGAAATATGTTCTAAAAGGATCGTCTATATTTTATAAGTACGAAAAAAATGCTACAAATATGCAATTAAGACTGATATATGCAAAAAGATGCCATAAAGAGTAAATTATACGTAAATATGCATTGACAAATCGATGCGAAAATGCATACAAATTTCCGAGACGGATAAATAATTTACTTTCACCTCCATAGGTTGCAAAAGCGAAAACATGCCATTGCATCTTTTCCTGATTATAAATTATTGAGCTTTTCGAATACCTTTTGCTTTTAAATTATATTTTTTAAGCTTAAAAACACCTCTCAATATTAACAAGATGTTGTTAAAGAAATTTATTTTATATATATTTATTTTACCAAATCTTTAAAGTGTTGTAAAATTTAAAAGGTCTTAACCAGAAAAGTTCAGTGAACTGTTGATCTGCACATTTTAACAGTGCAAACTATATTCGAGCATTTTAATCAAAACTAATAATTTCAAACGAAAAATAAAAATAAATAACAACAGCTTCTGGCCCCAGGACATCACGTTTGCTTAAGAGATTTAAATGCAATTTTTCTTTCTAACATTTTATGTATTTATGGAAAAAGTAACGCCTCCTATTTTCATCAATTGCGGAAAATCTACGTTAATATTTAAAATATTATGAATATTTATAATCCAAATATATAATAAAAAATATAAAAAATAAATACTCTTATCAATGATACTTTAAAGTAGAAAACATTTGAATAAAAATGCTTGAAATTAAATATGTATAAAACTGTAACTCTTAAAACAAGAAATCGAGAATGACAGAATTTGTTTATGAGCAATCTGCTAATCTGCAAATTACATATCAGTTCTTCATTTGTAATTGCAAATATCTATATAATTCAGGTGTCACACACTTCAAAAGTTGTTACACTTTGTTTTATAAAATTGTAAGTCTTAAAAGTTTTAGATGTAAATAGTTTTGTAAAGTGTTTCTTAAGAATTTTTAAATTGTTTTTCAAATTTGTTATTGCAATGTAAATTTTTATAGCATAAACACTTTGGTGTTTTTTAAAAAGCTTAATTGTACAGTTTGCTTGAGTCATTTACAAGATTTAAATTGTTGCTTTTATAGAATTTTTTGCGATTTCTTAAGAAAAAAATTAGGGAGAGTCTTAATAGGATTTTTCATATTTTCTGAGTATTTTGTGCATAACAGATATTATATAAATAAATGAAAATGCAAAGTCTATAATGTATTTAAAAAAAATTGGAATACTTTTATAAAAAAGAAGATATTTGAACAGAAATATACTTATGTTTTTAATAAGTCACTTAAAGATCTTGGCTTATAATCCTTTCCTCGTAAAAACTTTCTAGTTTTGTTACTTTTTTCGAAATTGTTTTGCAGTTTTTAGCTGGTCGTCTCCATTTTCTAACATCTTTCATATAGGCTCATCAGATTTTTGTATTATAATTATAATTCTTTTAAATCAGGGAGAAAAGTGAACAACATCGAAGGAACAAGGGGAAATAAATATTCGAGTCTTATTTAAGTGATCATGTTCGTGTAATCAAAACATCGGAATTGCGGTTTTTAAATTACTTGAATAATCGGGTGTTTTGTTTTTCAATTTTGTTTTTTTATTCATATCAAATCTATCAATGCTAATCGTTGCATTTTACATAATAAGGCTTTTGATTTCGGCCGAGTTATTTGTGTAATTTTTAATGTTGAAAATTACTCAAGTTAATAAAAAATGTTTTAAAATTTTTCTATTCTTTTTAGTTTTTGTATGAAAAAGGAAAAAATTAATATTTATTTCATTGAAGTTGTATTATTTTAATTAATAAAAGCAAGACACAAAGTAAATTATGTTCATAATTTAGATCATAGGGGAAACTTAAGATCCTTTAAATAGATTAAATTGAACGTGAATTAGAGTGCCATGAAAATAATACACAGTTCTTTAACGATTCGACTTTTGATTTTCTGCATTCGGGTTTTAAAAAATAGTCTTTCTAATCATAGGTTTTCAGAACATAGAGCTAAAGTGAATTAAAAAACTTTTCAGAAATCAATTAAAAAAAGCAGAACTTGCAAAAAAATATTAACACCAATTATTTTATTGATGAATCTAAAATATTCGAATAAATGAGTACTCAAAATTAGGTATTTATTAATTATTCAAACATTACGTTCTCAAATTGTTCGATTAATCGAGTAAACATTGGTGGAGTGAATACCCTAGAAAAAAATTACTGCCGTTCCTCAGTTATCATATTTTCATTAAACGTGTTGAGTTTTGTAAGACAATAATTTTATTAAAAAACATTTATGTAAGAAGTATAAAAAATAAATTAATGATAGAGAGGTTGGCAAAGACCCACCCAGAAAACGGCAAGCTTCAGCCGGAGCCATCGCCAGCATGACGGCACAGCCAGCAATCTGGAAACGCATTACCACCGTGAGAACATTCTCAAATGCTGCCATGACCAGCCGCTACGTTGCCGTGTAAGTTGAAATTAATTAATGTTAAATTTTCTCTTGTTCCTTTGGAATATTGTCTCATGTCCAATTCCTTCTGACTAAAAATGTTACGAACTTTAGCCAAAATAATAATCACTTTGGTTTAAGAACCACTGACTTTTTTTTAAATATTTTTTTAAGTATATTTGCTGAACGTCCTTCAGAAAGGCAAAAAATTGGAATGTGTATTTTATTGTTTTTATTAAATTGGTACGATTAAGTGACGAAGGTGAGCTAAAAAACTTTTTCTTGCAATTAATATAAGTTTTTTTATACGTAAATACAATCAGATCGGTCCAATGAAGCGCACTTTGAGGTCTTATGGAACTCTCGTGACACAGGTTAACAATTCAACCAAGTATGCAGTATAAAGCTTTTAGTAAGCTAGTATAAAGGTTGGTCGGAGAAGAGAGACGAATGTCATCGGAACAGAATTCAGAAGGAAAAATATGCCTTATACAATACATTCACAAAGACCGTAGTTCGTATTCTGAAGAATAGGTAGACATCTATGGCATATAGAAAGGATTTTGAATTTTTTGAATAGAAGCTTATGTGCGGCTTTTATCATTCCTACACAGAAAGAAAAACGCCGTACTAAATGCGAGTGTTTTCTACTTATTTTGAGTACGAGTCGTACAATGAGTACAAAATTCTTTTATCACGTGAAAAATCTTGAATCAACTAAAAAACTTAATGACACGTACTTAAATCAATCTTTCATTATTTGATTTTAGTAAATTTTGAATTATCGTACTCTTAACACCGCTTGGGATTGATTTAAGTGCGGATGGATTGATTTTACTTTTGATTGTACTTCTCCGCAATTGATTCCGCTATCTATTATGCACATTCGCTAAGGAAAATATAGTAACAAATCTTATTTCGACCCACAATATATAAATTACACTCTGTCTGTAGTTTGTCGTATCGAAAGTACAATTTACAAGTCAACTAAAGTTTTTTCACAAAACATCAAATGTTTAAAATATTTCATTACAGCTTAATTAGTTACTTTTTTATTTATCTTTTCACGCAACGAGTGCGATACCTCACTAAAGTTCTCTATAAAGCAAAATTATAATGCTTCCATTAAAGCATTCAAAAAACCTTCTCTGTTTTTATAGTAACGAATTTTTGTAAAGAGAAAATGCGTCTGATATGTAAATCAAAATTATGGAAAAAGGATTTCTGGAGTTACAATTTTACAACATTTTTGTACAAAAATTATTATCCTTCCATGCTCGTAAAAACATTTTTCGCATCGCTAAGATCATAAAACTTAATAAAATGAGAAACGAAGAAAAGTTCTTAAGAAATAAATGCTTAAAAAAATAAATTGTTCGATGTGAAAAATACTCACATGTTTAAAAAGTTATCGAAGAAACATGTCAAATATGAGGGAAAAGAATAAAGGAATACAGATGTGGGTAGGAGCAAGATATGCTACTTAAATACCACAAACATACTCCCTCCCACTTGTGCTATAAATCGAATGCATGGGTGTGTTACAAAAAAAGTATTGATATCCTTGTATGTACACACATACATACATCCATCTGTATGTTTGCCAATGACGAAAGTATGAATGAATAAAAGATGTGTATTAGGCAAAACGTGACGAAGGCTTATAACGACATAAGCAAGCAAACAAGAAGAAAACTGAAAATTTATTTAAAAAAAATACTTTAAAGTCATTATACGAGATGGCTGTAGATGAACAAGTTGTGTGGATGTTTTTGAAGTATTACAAGTGTAACTTGACATAATAAGCGCCAAGTCCTATAAGTAAAGTATTTATGGTATATTGTGAGAAAAGTACAAGTTCTTATTTCTATACTTAAATACAAACGATAACGAGTCAGTCGTCGTAGTCGTATTCAACAACATACTTAGCACACGTTGCTACTAACGAATGATTAAAGTAGTTGCGCCATCATCAACAGCTGCAGCATCTTGTAGTTTAAAGCAAAAGTACTCATCGTGTATCGTTATGCATTTTTCATACCATCAATATTTTTCCCATGTATAATCTATTTATGTATGTATGTAATTTCTTTTGTATGTATTAACATTTCTGTAGACCATTTTAGAGCAGCTAAGGACGCAAAGAAATGAAGGAGAGAAAAACTCTTGAAATATCAATAAAAAAATTTATTTTTGAAAATAGTTCAGTATTAGCAGGAAGAGGAAACCAAAGAAGTACATATTTCTTACGTCAAATTTTACGACTTCAGTACCAAATTAGTTGGAAAATTTATATTTTGAAGAAAATTTATATGAAAGAAAAATTAGAAAACAATTTGTTTATACTTATAGGTGCTACCAACGAAAATTTGTTTTTTTCACAATGCGGAATAAAAGTGACATTTTAAAACTCGGTAAATTTCTTGTGGGAGAAAGTTTTTTTTGGGAAACATCATACTTAATTGGAATTTGTTCAAAACAAAAGAGGCAACCTTTCTATTCGTTACGTGTTTTTTGTTGTTTTACCGAGACTACAAACATATTTGGTGGATTCAAAAGGTATCATAAAAGCATATGTCCTAAGTTAAAAAAGCAAAATAATAGGAAGGGTGTGAACACCCACTCATAATTAAGAGCATTATTTGAAACACAAATAAGCTGATAGCTGAAGTGGTTAGTGCATTAACTACAAAGCAAATAATGCATTAGTGTGCTGTTGTATTTGTTAAAGTCGGGACTGTTTAAGATACGAAAGTATATAACGGGTCACTGAACAATACCAGCATCCATTGATACTGGTGTATGCTAGCGTACATCACAGCACCCTCCTCTCTCGGTATTGTAGCAAAATCGCTGGCGAAGCAAAATAATTAATAAAAAATGGCTACACAGCTTCAACAAATTAATCGCTCCTATTTGACAGCAGAGTTGCTGCAACACTGATCCACAAACTAACATAACGCACAATACCAGAGTTGTAAAGTAATTAAGCTTCTCACTTTCACCATCTCACACTTTTTGGTAGGCATATTAATTACCCGTGTGTTACTTTTCTTTAGAAAAAAAGTTTTAATTTGACAATCCTAAATTATGAGGAAATAGTTGAACGGTTTCTATCTGATTTCGAAAATTGTTTGCGAATTCTTGTAATTTTTGTGACAAAACCAATTTCTTCAAGCATTTTTCTTTTACGATTTTTATGTTTCCTTTGGATTTTGTTTTTGATGTGGTTGTTTCTTGCCAATTTCACTTGAGCACTTGCAAGCAGTGATGCCAGCAGAAATTTAACAAAATCCCTACATGTCTTGAAAAAATATCTCCTTTTTCCCTACACATTTCCCTACATTTTCCCTACGCTAAAAATTCATTGATTTTAGCAAAAACGAACATTTTATTTGCATTTTTAAAATTTTTTACATTTATATCGCCACACAAAAAATTAAATAATAATAAAAAATAACATAAATTTGTCATTTTAATTTTAATGAAAGTTATTTTTCTTTTTCTTTCTTTGTAAGAACGCATTTGAATATTTAAAATAGCTTAATAATATATATTTTTAAAAAGTCTTATTTTATATATCAAACAAAAAAATCCAAATTTTTCAAATTTGTTTTTATTGTTCATACAAATTCTATTCCCAAGAAAATCGGACATTTCTTTGCACCTCGTTGCCTCTATATATTATTTACTAAAATATGTTTGCTGTCTTTATGAAATATCTCGCGTAATACTATAACAAAATTTAAAATTTAGATTTTTATATGTATAATCACTTTTGTGGGGCGTTTTACGCAATTACGCCGCAATATAAAAAGAAGAAAAGCAGTTTTAAAAAATTCCTAAAGTTTCCTCAAAATGAGAAATCTGTCCCTTTTTCCCTTTCCTTGAAATTTTCCCTATCAAAAGGGAAAATTAGTAATTCTTATACAATTTCAGTGCTTGTTTCGATTTCTTCGCGAACTTTCACCTTTTTTGTGAAGAAAATTTTTTTTCCTTGTTTCTATCAGTTTTAGAAATTTTTAATAAATTTTCAGGTTTTATTTCAGTTTCACAATTTTCGCTAATTTTTGATATTTTCATGATAAAAGTGATTTATTGCAAGTTTTTGATCTTTGTTATATTTTTTTCAAGTTTTAATTAATATTCGATTTTTCCGGTGTTAGCAATTTTTCACGAATTGTCGTCAGTGTTAGCGATTCTTTTTTAATTCTAACGATTGTTTAAAATTTTGCAATTTTTCGCTAACTTTCAAAATTTTCGTGATCGAAATGATTTTTTTTTGCAATTTATTTATTTTCTTACAGTATTAGTGGTTTCTAAATCGATATTAGACCGATGCTGGCGAGATTTTGTCATTTTTCCAATATTGCAATTTTTTGCCAAATTTCATAATTTTTGCTGTAAAAATTATTTTGAATGTATTTTCCTCTTGATTTATGGGTTTCCGAAGTTATGCAGTTTGCTTGTAAACTTCCGCGATTTTCCGTGTTTTTGCCACTTCTTCAGTTTTAATAATTGTAAAGAAGTTTTCGAAAATATTTTTTTGTAACCGTTATTGGGAATTCTTTAGCTTTGTTTTTTTTTTTTTTTTTAAAAGAGAAGTAACACTCAGGCAATTAGTATGCCTACCAACCCGTAGGTGTGTTACCTTCTTTGGGAAAGGGATAGTGAGAGAGGACAGATGGTGAAAGAGAGAGAAAGCTTAATTTGTTTTTGAAGTTTTAGCGATTTTTAATTATTTTTGCGATGGTGATACAGATTATTTTACATTATTTTTTTGCAGTCTTAGTGATACAGATTATTTTACATTGATAATTTTTTGAAAATTTTGCATAAATTTTTAAGCTAAAATTGTTAAAAAGTCTGCTGTATATTAAATTTTGATGAAACAGCTTTTTGAAAAACAAAAGTGAAAAGCAAACTAATTGATTATGACACCAACCGAAACATAACATGAAGATTTGTATTATTAGAGCATGTATTTTGCACTAATTGCAAAACTTTAAGAGTCGCTGACAAAAAATCATCAGTGAAAGGCATTTAAAATTGCCAGCTTACAATCTGTTTTCAGAAATTTTATTTCATAAAGACCTTTATTGTTATTGATATCTGCAAACTTTGATTTGAATTAGTACACAGAAAAAAAATTAGCTTAATACAGCTAAACGATTTCATTAAAATCTAAAATCCGAAGGTTCACCAGCCTTTGCAAATTTATTGACAATTTCGGATGGAAAATATGTTTTTTTAAATCGTTTTTAAAAACTTCAAAGACTTTTAAAAAAGAAACCAAATTACGAATATTTTCTATGGCATAATCTTCATTGATAATTAAAAAAAAGGATAAAAAAAATATTAGCGCATTAAATTAATAGAACAACTTACAAAATTTTTTGTTTCTTTCTTTAAGCCAATTCAATGCATATTTATCTTGTGGTAAAAACTTATTCTATTTAATGAAAAACATTTAGTTCTAAAACATGTTCATAGCTTTTTTCACTTTCATTAATATAATTTAAATTAAATTAGATTCCTTAATTCAACGAAAGCTTGCGTTAATTGAATTTTAAAGCCATTTTCCATTATATATATATATTAAATTCAAACCTTGGATGTAATAGAGTCATGAGAAGCAGAAAAGGGCAGTTTTTCAGATGATCCAGCTTTAAGTTCAGCTCAGATTTGCCAAAAGGAAAGTCTAAAATATATCTCTATGACATTTTAACACAATGTGAAGAGTGAAATGAGGATAACTTTGCACAATCATGTGTTTTGAGTTATGACTCGTTTGCAGTAAAGACTTGATATATAAATCAGAATAATCGCTGTATAGAATTAATATTTCGTAAAGCGGATTCAATCAATTATTGCTTTGCTTTTTGTATTCTTCAAGTGTTTTGGTCTCAAAACATGTGAATTAAGCCTGCACATTTGCAGGATATGAATGCATATAATTATTTCATAATTTTGTTATTTGACTTTAAGGCTTTGGCTCTTCCAGTTATGACTAGCATACAGTACACAATCTCACTGAAAGGGAAATAGCCAACTAAGAGGCATTAGGAAAAATCTTATTGCTGTATACGTTCAAGGAGACAATAAAAGCTGCTTTATAGCAAATACTAGCAGGAGGCATAGACTACTGCTATCGCATTTATGTGAATGTAAATATATTCGTACATATACTTTATATATGCCCAGAAAACATGAATATTTGATATTCATTTGCGAGTATCTTCCTCAAAGCACAAATGTCTGAAAATGTTTTGAAAATTAATTTTATACGCAATTTTTTTACCAAAAAGGAAAATTTTTCGCAAATTAAAGAAAAAATATTCATAATCAACTGCTTTTAAAGTGTCGATTAAAAATTAATCTGAACATATTGTTACGTTTCCACCTGTTTTGTAAACGTTTGCTTAACTAAATTCCTTTAATTTGTAATAAATAAAATAGAAAAACAAACAGATTATGTTTATAATCAATAATGTTTATTTACTTTATACAGTAGATTTGATTTAGCTGCCTTTTGCTAAAGACCACTTTTGATTTAACTGCACAAAATGAATAATTTCTGTCATAATTTTGTATTGTTTAAAGAATTTTTACAAATATATGTTAAATATTCCTAAGGAATATTGAATTTGATAAATGTATCTGTTATTGTTTAATTTATAAACTTGATAATTCTTACTAAAGATCTCTGGCGATTTTTGGGGATAAAAAATTGGGTTTTTTGGGGAATTTGGGGAATGAAAAACTCTAAATTGGGGAGAGGGAATGAAATAAAACTGGGAACCCTGATTTTCGCATAGATTAAACAGCATGTTATAATTTTCCCTCGTATTAATCGATTTCTAAACCTTACAGTTGTTTTAAAAATTTGACATACAGATTTCTCGAATAATCTTTCGTGAATGTTCTATTTCAGTAATTTTTTATGGGGGAATTTCATGTTGTATTTTTATAATTTAGTGCTACCAATCATGCATTCACGCTTGATTAAACTATACTTCACCATCGCTGTAATTTTATGTTCGTTAAATTTGAATCTACATTTGAATTTTGTAACAATATGTCTCAGTAAGTTCGGTATTTTATTGGGCTCTTTGGAAGCAATTTGTTTAAAGGCCTGAATAAATCTAAATTTAGTTTTATGATTCGCTTAAAATCCTTCACACTCTTCTCTAGGCTGTGAAAAAAAAAAAATTTATAAAGTACGCTTGAAATCAAATCATAAACCATCATAAATTTGTTTGACGTTTGATGTTGTGTTTGCTGGGTATATTCACATTTCTTCTACACAGACGATACAAAACAATAGCTTACCAGGCAAGGATTTTTTATTTATCCTGCAAATGATGCCAATTGATGATGAGGATGCCGATGCCATTTTTGTGTGATTGTGAGTGAGACTGCGACTATGACTGCCAATACAAATGAAATCGATATTAAAACCGCTGCTGTTGATGATGTTCTTTTGTTGTTGTGTGTTTTACTACTTCGGCTGCTTGTAATGCAGCAGCTTAAAATAAAAACTGAGATTTTCAAGCTGAAAATTGTTTATAACTCAAGTGCCAATAAAAATGTTAAGTGGCTTAGAAGATGAAGAGAAAAACATGAAATAAACGTTGGCAGTCCTCTGAAAACCTCCCTCCCACTATCATAAAAGAAAAAAGAAGATCATAGGATTTCTTTTTTTTAGATTTTCAACACTTGAAGACAAGCGACAAGACACAATAATAACACTTGGCGATATAAAAGAAAATGGATAATAAAATCAATATGTTATAAAAAATGTACTAAGAATGTGCGAATATAAGAGAATGACATATGTACATACATAAGCACATTCATACATATGTACATATGTATTTATGTATCTGTATATGTATGCAATAACTGCAATAAGCTAGTATGTAGTAGGATTAGTGTTATTTATATATCTTTGTCTTTTGTTCATTTTATAGTTGTTTCATATTTTTAAGATGACATTCAATGACAAATAAAAGTGTCAGCTTGACAACAACAGCAATAATAACAATAATTTACAACAATATTTTTAGCAATGAAAACTACTTGTAACAGCAGCAATAATAAATTGTCAAAAACAAGTAATAGAAAAGAAAATTATGGATATTGTTATAAAGAGGAATCAAAAATAAAAGAAGAAACAGAAACTTTTAGGCAAGGATCCTGCAGCCAAAGAAAATTATTTATATGTATGTGTTTCCTAATAAAAAGCTAAAATGCTTGGTATCGGCTTAACTAAAGCAGACGCTTTAAGTCTGTCTTATGTTTAAGCTGCTCAAAGTATGAGTTATAACAATTCCCGATTTACAGATAATATTTTTATTATCGAGTAACTACTTGTATTGTTACGTTTTGGCCTTTTCGAAAACGTTTCTTTGCTCGAGTTCCTTTAATTTGTGAAAAATAAAAATACAAACGGATATAGATTTTTGCTTAATGCTGTTTATTCACTTTATTACACTATTTAAAATAAATATACAAAGTTATCTGCTTTTGCATATCGAAGTTCATCCATCTTTAGTTTTTACACAATTGTCTTATACATGAAGTTCACCTGGATACACGATTACACGACTGTCCCCTACGTTTAGGCAGCAAATTCTTATATAGCCATCGCAAAATAAAGCAGTTTCTAGACAGTTCTTGGTCGAAACGCCTCGAGAAGGAACTGGATACTGTCATATATTTACCAAGTACAACAGTTGAGTTTCCTCTACACACTCATGGATGGATCTTCAATCTGGATCATGAACAAATTATAAAAACATCTTGTTTCGAACATTACATATTCGTATTAATCGATGTCGCTGAAGCTAAAAGTTGCTATCAGTAGTTTCCCTTATTTTGAATTCTATTGTTCTATTGTGCACACACGTTTGATTAAACTGTGATTAATCCTCGCTGTATTTTTATGTTTATTCATTAAATTTGAATTTACATTTGAATTTTGTAACAACTAGTCAAATCTACTTGCTCTGTCTGTCCTTAAAATACTTTCATTATCCGATGGAGTCTGATTGCACTGGAATCTCAAATACTCCAATATATGTAAATGTTTCAAATTTGCAAACATTATTTAAGATTTAATTTGACCTGTAATTTCGATATAAGGACTCTTTGAACTATCCAGAATTAACAACTTCAAAGTACTCATGATCAAATTTAAGATTATTTTTTACGTTTTGAGCTTATTTTCTTTTCATGAAGCTTTAATTGAAATTGACCTTAATTCTTACTTTTATTCATATAGTTCGCATATTTATATTAAAAATTGCAAAATTATTTTATAGTTACAGTGGACTTCGAATATCCGTGGTTCGATTAACCGGAAACATTAATTTTTAATAATTTTTATAAAGTAAATTTTTTTGGCATCGATTTACCGTGATTACCTCTACTATCCGGGATTCTAAAGGTACGGTCACACTTGCCAAATATTTGCCCAAAAAAATGTGACCAACAGACAAGCTAAATTTTAATTTTTTTTAATTCCAATATGTTTTAAATATGGGTTCGCATTTATTAAAAATAATATAAAAATAGCATTTTGCGGCATAATTAACATCAATTGATCAAGTTAAATCACAGTAGCCTTAAACAAAACTGACAACTGTTTGCCAAGTGTGACCGAGCTCTAAACATTTTTTATTGCTCTTGAGCAATCAAATTCAATGTAAATATGTACATAAAACGAAAAAGGAGAGCTCGTTTAAATAAGATCACTCAGAAGCAACAAGTTAGTTTAATTTAGGAGAAACAAACAACATTACACGATTAAAAAAAACTACGTGAAATGAAATCTTAATGTATCGCATAATCTTGTTTTCTCCAAAAATGTATTTTTTTTATTATTTTAACATTTTTATAAAATCTCTGAATAAATGAATTCCATATAAATAAAAATGTTTAAAAGTACAATTCAAAATTGCTATCAATTAAGCGGGAAAATCGTTTATCCTGAATGCTTCCGGTCCTAAACATTACGGATAATCGAGGTCTCACTGTATTTCTTATATTAAAAAATAATATAGATTTTTTTAAACCAATTTTGCACAAATGTCGTACACAAATCTGTATTTCAACTGCAGTTCATTGTACTCATAACTGAAGTTCGTTACAAAGAAAAAAAGTAATAAGTTTTTATATATCTTAAACGTGATTACTTCAGGGTTTTATTCAGATAATTTTAGATTTTTAATATTTGATTATATGCAAATGTTCAATACAATAATATGACAATAGAAAACAATAGATACAATAATAGATAAATAGAAATAGTTCGAAGCCTTAAAGCATTTGTTTTTTGTAAAAAATTGTGTAAATAAATGGAAAAAGGAAATAGATATTAAAAAGAAATTATAAGAACAAGAAGGTTGGTTGGCTTAAGTCGGAAAGTAGTAACGTTGGATTAATATATCGAATGTTTTAATTATATCGACAGCACTTCGTCATCATGGCAGATAAATAAATCGAAATCAGGCGTAGATTCAGGGGGATAAAGAAAAGGATAAAAATGCTGGGTTTGAAGTTTTTTATTCATACCAGGTAATGAATATTTTTAACTTCCCCCTAGTAAAAATAGGCAGACTTCGATGTTTCCCAGCTAGCATTTGGAAGATTATTTGACGAGCGCGATCATTTCGCGACTCACCCAGACGATTGTTGGAGTAAAATTACATTTTACTCTCCCAAATAATGTTTTTGAGAGTAATTCCTAACGACTGTTGGACGAGTTAACCATCGTTTACGCATTTCGGCGATGATGATTTTTGGACATCCATCCACAATCATCGTTTAATTATTCTGACGATCATTAAACGATTGTTATTTCACCATATCGTATTTTACTTTTGTAAATGATATTTTTGCGAGTCTTTTTGTTGTTTATGTTTCTTCAAAATCGCCGTTTTGATTAAAGTGTTTTATTTTAAATTTTAGTGCGTTTTGTAAATCAAGTGATTTTTTAATTAAAATACATATTTATTATTGTTATTTATTACTAAAAAAAATCTAAGAGCCAAAAAATACTTTTTATTTAAAAAGAGTCTTACGCAATCCTTTTCCGCGCATCCTAGAAGACTCATTACGGCGATTCATTCAAAGAAATAAGAATAAAAGAGTCTTACACGATTCTATTAGGTGCATCGTAGACCACTCATTTGGAAGAGTCGCCGTCTTGAAACAGTTTCTCCTGTTGTACTGAAATTACGCGATTAGAATACGATATCGGGTACGATTAATTTAATCGCGGAAGTTTCTTCTAAGATCGAAAATGCTAGCTGCGTTGGAGTTCATGAATGTATGCATGTATGCTTGTGTATATGTGTATGAATGTAAAATGTCTGAATGTCTTATAATTCAGATAATGAACCTATACGTTCTATAAATTTTAAAAATTTTGTAAAATTATGTTTTCGCAAAAATGCTTTTTTTAAAATAAATTTTAAACTACTAATCCAGCTAATGCCAAAATCGAATCAGCTATTAAGCTCGACTTCGTTCGTCAGATAATTGTATAAAGTTGACGATAAGTTTCGAAAAACGATTTATTTTATGAATTCCAAAAGTCCATGTCAAATCGATTTTCAAGATTTCATTAATTTTTTTGAATGCTGCAAATTAGACTTATATCGATTAAACGATTCGAAAATTTCGATGAGTTTTAATTACTTCAAAAGTTCTACGAAAAACTTGAATTCTGGTCTCAAGAAGCTGGAGTGACGTTTATTTTTTTACTTTACTGACTTTTTGTGAAGTCATGCGTTACGATCTTATGCCGTTTTCTTTTCTAAAAAAAAATCAGCATTTCTTCTAATTTGTATAAAAAAATGCAATTCAAAGTTTTCAAAGTCAAAAATGTTGTAAGTGATGACACACTAATTTCTGACAAACTCAGTATTTCAAAAAATTATTCAATAAATGGGCAAAAAATTTTGCACTTTTTTTAAGAAAAGAAAATGCCATTAAGCATTTAGGTATTATTATAAAAGCATAGAAGTAATTAGCTTGGAAATATCTGAAACTTATATTTCAGTTTCTTGAGAGTTTGGTTTTTGTACTTTACTGCCTTTATCTTAAGCACAGCAGAATAGTCCTGGATGTTCACTTTCATGTGACAACGATATTGACTATATTGGAAAATAGATTTTTTCAGTTTAATCATGGTAAAAAAGGAACATATGTAAAGATAATAAAAATTGCAGAAGCTGTTTTCCTCCATAGAGTAGCTTTTCTTCAGTTTTAAGTCATCCATTTCAAGTGTAATATTTGCTGCCGTACAATATAATTAAAGATTTGTTTCATTTACTAAATATTAACAAAATATTCTTGTTCCTGCAGTAGCCGATAGTTTACGCACCCAGATTCTTGTAAAGCTGAGGTATGATCAGTCCATCCAGGTTCTTCAAAGTTCTGTCTGCCTCCTTTGTGATATGGGCAACCACATTTTAATTAAATTTCTGATAATGGTAACAAATCCCTAATGGATAACAAACGATTTAGATGGAGGATAACATATTTTGATTACGTATTATCAAAGTACGAGTATAATTAAAAAAAACAAGATTTTGCTTCGAATTATTGCGACCGTCCAACTGCTTAAGATGTAGAAAAACTATACAAATTCCAGCTATCTATCAGTAGATATAGCCAATGACTTTTGATTTATATGCAGGGAAAGATTCTTGCAATCGATTTTTCTATTTGTACTCTGTTAACTCGAGAAACTTGCACGAACGTAGAGTATAACAAGTTCAGGTCTCCCAATTCTTTTTTGTGATCAAACCTTTAATTCGTAGTTAAAATTGAATAAACCAAATTACAATTCACAATGATTATTTGCAGTTAATACAAATTCGTTGCTGTTAAATATTAGCGCTATTCAGTGTTTGATGCAAATGGTCTTGTATAAGTGCAAAAGCAAAATATCGTAGCTTTCCTTTGCAATCCAAAAACACAAAGTATTATAATGCCACGTTATTGCGATTTAGCAACACTGAACATTGTATAGCTTTTTTTTCTATGTGCATTGCGTTGTCATCACTCACTTTTAAAACTGTCATTTGTAAAGATTAAAATTTATTTTCTAAAAAAATTTAAAAGCAATGGAATCGACTGATGCAATAAAAGAAACAAAAAGAGAAAATCAAATATAAAGTGAACCACAAATTAAGTATCTTTAATTTTAAATTATTTAGAAGACTGCACTTTGTTTTATGTAATTGCAAGTCTATATGGTCACAATGTAAAAAATTTTGTTTATATTCTTTTGGTATATGAACTTTTGCCATGAAATAAAAGAGCTAGAAAACATCAGTTATTCTTGTCATCATTAAGACTTAAACAATTTGTTTAAATTAAAACACTCCTGCTTTGATTGACATTCTTGAGCAGATTACTGTTCATTTATGAAAAAAAAACAGACGAAATATTTGCATATTTTGTATGTAAATATTTCCTATAATTCCTCTAATTAACTAAAATAATTATTGTAATAATGTACACATGCATTATTTGATGACAATTTCTCTGTAATTTGTAATACAATTTTAAACAGAATAATGTTTTACACAATTAATTTTAAGCTTAATTAACATTTGACTTCGTACGGTTTCTAAATACCTTCTCTTATAATTTAATAGAAAACTATTTGAAAATTATAATAAAGAGTTTCGTTATTAGTCTCGATGTCATTTCAAATGTATGTCAAATTTTTTTTCTTTTTAACAAACAAAAAAAAAATAAAATACTCAACGAGATAAAACCAAACGAAGAAGTGAAACAAAAAAAACCAAATTAGTTTTAATGAACTCGATACTTTTTGTGTGTATGCCGGGTATGATATGCTAGTGCATAAATTCTAACGAAAATTAATTTATATTTTAAATAGTTTCATTTTAATTATTTCATTAAAAACTTATCAGTATCTTAATCAAGGAAAATTAAATTAAACAAAAACTAACAAACTAACTAATGACTAAAATAATGTTCAAAAGTATGGGCCACTATTGGCAGCGGGGGTGTGGGAATTAGGAAAATGCTAAAGAGGAAGGTTTGCTCGAAAATTGTTTTAATAAAAATCTTTTTTATGCAAAAAAATTCATTTAAACTCTTGCCAGGGGTTTTAGAGTTGTTATTCAGTTTTTAGTTTGTGCACAAACTAATAATGAAAAATAATATTTCCCAGTTATACCAAATAATAAAAGACACAAATTTATTTCTATTATTTCACAATTTTTTTTAGCGAACAACTAAAATGTATTTTTTTTCGATGGTTGGTTGGCATAAAAATATTTTTTGGCTTTAATTAAAAAATTATGATCAAATGAATATTAAAAAAATAAAACTTAAAAATCAGGCAGACAGATATATAGAATAGTTTTTGGTCAACAAACATGTGAACCATAAACATTTTTAGTAAATATGTAAAAGTATTATTTTATTTTATTTTATATAGAAATAAAATACAAATTTAAATATATTTAACAGCCCATTGTAAGGTAAAGAAAAATAGATCCGTCTACCAAATTTTGTGACATACAAATTTTATCACAAACATATTGTCGTACACTACACGATCCTTCCTTCATGGAATCTACATCTCTCCTCTTCCCTTTTACTCTACATTTCTACATTTTCACTGATTTCCATACTATGCTCTCCTCTACACCATTTTTCAATACTTTTACTTAATTTCTTTTATCATCATTTCTTTTTTCCCTCTTTCCTTCAGGTAAACACAAAGGGATCATAATTAATTTGGACCCAAGTGGGCTGGTACTCTTTCCTAGTTTTTCACCGGCGCACAGTGGCTGAAAATCGTTTTTCATTGGCCAAAACTCTGTAACTTTTGAACCGATCAAAATATTGAAGTAATTTTTTTTTTATTGGATAGATATTTAGTTCAGCTTGACTCAGTTTAAATTTTATTAAAATTGATTGAGGACTTTTTAAGGAATTCTAGGTCAAAGTTGAACTTTTGAATTTTTTTTAACTTTTAGAGTGAAATATGGAATTATTATTTTTTTATTTATTAAAAAATTTGAATATTTGGAAATTAATAATAATTATAAATAATTTTTGTAATAATGGAATTTTTTTTATGTTACACTTAAAAAAATTGTACACTGAAAAAAATAGTAAAATCAACTGGAGATTTTGCTATTACTGAAAAATTTAAAATTTTTTGCTGACAAATTTGCAAATTTGTTTACACTCAAAGAATAGTTACACTTAAAAAAAACGTTAATAATATTATCTAAATATATTACTATTACTACAGAAAAATTTATTATTTTTTGCTGTCAAATTCGATAATTTTAAAAACATTTTAAAATAAAAACTGCAATAAATTTTAATAGCATTTGTAACAATGGTAGGTTCTGTTTATTATTATTTTTTACTAATATTATGTTTTTCGTACTTAAATAACAATGAAAGGCAATTATAATTATTATTCATTTGACTCAAATATTGATTGCAAATATTCCATATTTTGTTCTGTGCTATTTCTGTTCTTTAGTCTAAAAGCTTCTTCATCTAAATCCCGATGTTCCACTTTCCATTGATTTCGAATACTGGAGATAAACGGATCTGACGTTGCCAATAATATATTAAATAGATCTTCATTTGTTGAATTTCTTGAAATTTTTCTAGTATTGTGCTCTCTATAAAATCTGTAATCCTTGTTCCTTTTTTCCTGAGCCTCCTCTGATAGATCTCCAAGTGGCACCAAATGATATTTAATGACATCTTCTCCATGATAAAGGATTTTGTGAACTGTTGCAGACATATTTCTCCATGGGTAGTTGGTTGTATATATTTTTGCAGTTTCCTTTGCATAATCTCCAAATTTTCTAGAGTCAATTTCTTAATTGCACGCAAGTACTTCTAGGATTATTTTAAATCTGAAAATGAGGTTTAAATCCACTCCTGTTATTTCAGATGCTGTTTCTGGATCTGAAAAGAATCTTCTTGCGGTATTGCCATCATTTGTATTGCCTGACCCTTGTTTTGGCTGATCTATAATCAATCCTAATTTGCGATATTCATCTTGAACATGTTTCTTTTTTGAACTTCTTAACTCTTTGTTGGTTTCGTTGTTTCTTATTGATCCTGAAGACCCGAAATCCAAATCATAATTGATTTTTAGTATGTGTTCCACGAATTTAAGTTTAATTTTATTTTAACGTAGCTAAGAACATCTTCCTGGTTTTTGTTTCTAAAATACTCTTCGGCCAGTTCTTTATAACTGAAGCTCTCCATATTTTTCTGAATATTTTTATTTGCGTCTGTTATGTTTTATCCGTACACTTAGAGGATTAACTGAGTAATCCCTTATCGAATCCGTAGTTTTATACATTTTTAGATACATGTTATTCACACATTGATCTTTAATTTCATAGCAGGTAGTGCTTAAATTGCACAAAACTGCACATGTTGTCCAGACCTTAATATCAGGTAAAACTGATTAGTATCTCGCCAATATTTGTTGTTGTTGTTGGGTTATTTTTTTTCTTTAGTGCTTTAATGTCGCGATTATTGTTATAAAATTGCTTATGACTTTGGTTGACCCTAACATTTGATAACAGGTAAATTTAGTAACAGATCATATGTTTACTGTAGAATTTTGTGATAATTTGTGATAATTTTATTACCAATTTTTGGCTGATCAAAACAAAGCCATTAAACCCTTTCGCAGGTATTATATTTAATTTTTTTAGTTTTACGTAGTCTAAAGTAAAAAACATAAACTTTTAGGCAAAAAAGTGAAAATTATATACACCATTGTATACGAGTACTTTGGAGTAATTTCATTAAAATGAAAAAAGTGTTCTACAGGCGGCTCGTGGCGGGTGCAAAAGTATATATAGCGTTAAAGAGGACACTTTCACCTTTCTCCGGGTGGTATACATTTCTTGTTCCCTTTTGTTCCCTAGAAGTTCTATTCCACTAAATTTTAAATTTGAGAAAAATATAGTAGTTTCATAAATATTCCGTAACGCCCTTAATATTAAACGCTAGAGCTCTGACCACTTACAAAAACTAAAGACTATAATCCTACCAACATTATAAAAAAGACCGCAGGCCATTATCGATGATAACTTGCGAGTAGTAACCATTTATTTTTTATAAAAAACAAAAGAAAAACACCTTTTTCTGAAATTAAAAAAACCGTTGAGTTTGACAGCATGCCACGCTCACAATTATCAATAGTTTAACCTAATTTTTTGGCTACCTTAATCTGGATATATTAGCTGCAAAAGGGCGTAAAAATTTTAAAAATCGGTGACAAAAAAAAATTTGAGTTTTGGCCAATGAAAAACGATTTTCAGCCACAGTGCGGCGTCCTATCAACCTAACCTAACCTATTTAAGAAAAAAAATTAATTTAAAAAAAATCATCTGACTCAGTTTAAATAATCCCCATAATCGACGTGAAATCATGCCAACACCAAAAAATCATCTCTTGCCCAGACGCTGCTTAGTATTCTCTAACAGAATGTTTAAAGTTGTCAACTTTTGTCGATAGCACGTAGATAAGACGTCATTTTCGGTTGCTAACGCTTGATGTGACGTTGACAAATAGTTACATAATGAGGAGGAATAACTTATAAACAAGACTTTTCCCAGCCTTTATACATTTTTTTCAACTTAAAACTCAATTTAAAATTCATTAAAAGAATCGCAACTCCCCGGTCTCTTTAAAGTTTAGTTTCTTTTCTTTTGCTAAGTTTTCTTTAATTCATAAATGATCCCACGTTTAGCAGATAAGCCATATTCAGAGCTGTAAATGAATCATTCATTTTTGAATTAATTTGCGAATCATTCGTGCACTGAATTAGCAAATTTTGAATTCATTTTTTTTTTCACACAAAAAAGAAATGAATTGAATGAAATTTAAGTAGAAGGAATTGCAAGTCGTTTCTAATTCAAATGAATTTGTTAAAGTATATTGCAATTCATTTCCAATTCATTTGAATTGATTTGATTTTGATTTAATTCAAATAAATTAGAAGAAAAAATTAGCAATTCATTACCACCTCATTGGAATTGAATTTATTGAAATTTAAATTGATTTTGTAAGTAAACATGCAGTAAGCATAACTGTCGTTTTGTTATTCAATTAATTTTTTATGTAAAAGACAGCAAGGATTACTCACTCTCGTTTTGTATATCATCTAGTATAGTCCAAAGACAAAAAAATTTTAGATTTGAAATTCCCATGAAGGATTTTCAATTTTTGTACTGAGTATATCCAATTATGGTAGGAGGCATTTCAATTTTTCATTCCCCTTAGATTTGCTCTTCAATTTGATTGATATCAACTCATTTTTGATTTTTCATTCATTTGAATTGCAATTCATTATTCTAATTCATTTGAATGAATTCAAAATCAACTCAATTCAAACGAATTGGAAATAAATTGCAATTCACTTTAACAAATTCATTTGAATTGGGAACGAATTGAAATTCATTTTACAGATTCATTTGAATTGAAAATGAATTGAAATTCATTTCTGCCTAATTCATTTGAATTGATTTGAATTTCATTCGATTCTTTTTTGTTGTGAAAAGAATTGAAATCAAAAATGAATGATTCATTTACACCTCTGCCCATATTGCTCAATATACTTACAGTAGCGATCAAAATTAACATAAATAGTTTTTAATAAATAATTTTACTTTTTGAATAAATGCTCTATTTGAGAATCAAAAGTATTTTTATTTTATGTGATCATTTAAAAAATGGTCAATTAAATAAAGCAATTTGCGTTATCTGTGCCGCCAGGCATCTTATCAGGAACCACACTATATTCACTGGGGCATATGTAGTTTAGTTACACGCATAGTATAATCCATAGTGCGCCAACTCTCGATGAGTAAAAAAATATTTGCAACTGTCCACGCACTCACGCATGTGATGTATGAATTCAACATACATGAGGGGATCGTTTTTGTACTTGGGAATTCACTAAATTTGCTCTTTATTACACACACAAACAATATTTAATATTATTTTCTCTATTTTATACAATAATTTATATTCTTTGTTGTTTTAACTTGAACTTATATTTTTAATTCTGTAAGCGTTTGTTTGGTGAAATTTTTCTATGAATTTAATTAGTTTTTCATTCAACAGAATTACATTTCTTCCTATTTGTGATATGATTTTTTGCATGCAAATATGTTAAGAAAAATTATAAATCAATATCGTTTTTTCAATAATCGTGGAAATCTTCATATATATTTAACATCGAAAAATTCGTAAAGAAAAATTTATTTTATAAAACTTTGCATAAAACTTTTTGTGCAACTACGAGTATGTGCCCTCAAATGCTGCGGGGAAGATTTTTTTAAAATCCAATACTAACACAGAACGTTTTACAGTCGAGGACCTCGTTTTTTGTTTGACAACTAATAGTTGGCATACTAATTATATTATGGTTACAAGTATCAGTTATTTAACTGAACACTCACTAGAGATAGAATACGAGAGGTAATTATTTTACAATTTATTTCTCATCCTCCATTATATGTTTGAATAGAACGGGCTTTCACGTACTTTACCTAAGCTTTTATACATTTCTTCTTCTCTTTTTGATATGTTGTCATACCAGCGTTCTCAGTTTTTGGCGATTTGTCCCCCAAATATGTGATTTTTTTGTGATTGGGGATAGAAATTTCGGGAAAACACCCAGGGGATTTTTTGGGGAAAAAGCTCTTTGGGGATAAGTTATAAAATAAAATTGGGAACCCTGTGCCATACTCATATATATTGTAAAAGCTTATTTGTAAGAAATTCAATAAAGACGTCAAAGTTGTTTGTTTTAATAAAATAAAATATACCAGCAGAATTCTTTATGTCGTAAGTGTTTTTAGCATCACTGTAAAACGCGCTATCAAAAAAGTGGTTTACGTGTCAAATTCTTTATCAGTTCATTTCTTAATCCTGCTGTTTTAAATAACTTAAGGGGAGGTTTTTTGTTTCCTTACATATCCTTCTATTCTTTTTAATAAAGTAAGCATAAGAAAAATCCACAAAAATATCTTACACTCAATGAAACATTTATGTCAAATTTATGTTAATATATTATGAATAAGCAATAAAAACATGTTAAAAAAATGTTTTCATATAACAAGGCAAAGAAACAACAACCCCTTTTATAAAAAAAAAATAGAATTCAAGGCGTTAAAGTATAAGAAAGCAAAAAAAAGAAAAAAAACATTGAAACTCCCTAAAGAAAAACTGCACATCTTATCAATATTTTACATATTTGTTGTATTAATTCTGTCTAAGCAAAAATATTTATAAAAAAAGAAAATACTCGTACCTAAGGGATTATATTCAAGCCAAGGTTGTGCTAACGGAAAAATAAATTGAGTCATAAAAATTGCCACAAGTTGTTGAATAAAAGGGATATAAACCAAAAAGAAAGTAGAAAAATGTAACCCCTACAATTTTAATATGTAGAAAAAAGCGTGCAAAAGAAGAAATATATGTCAAGAAAGGTTGGGAAGTGTTTTAGTGGCATATTTATTTTTTTTTTGTTAAAGCAATTTTTTATGATTACAGATTTACATAACAACACATAAATTGTGTTACACTTTAAGCGGCTTGTTTTTTAAGTTAATTTCTTGTTTTGTGCATGCGTATGGTTAACATTTGGAAAGTAGATTCGAATGGATGGAAGTACCAATTGAGCGTTATTAATCACATCTTTACACATTAATGTTGTGATCCTTAGCAGGTGCGTTGCTGCTTGTTAATTTCGCTCGGATTTGTTTCAAATTTTACCATCATAGGTCCATCCATCCATATGTGTCAAAAAGGCAAGTCTGCTTATGTAAGATTTTGAACAAAATTAGCGCTGTTGGCCGAAGTATCCAGCGCGTTGTCTACAAAGCCAATGACGACTGAGAACGTGTGTTTGAGCCAACTTTCAGGCAACCCATAACATTCTGCATTTCTCAAATCGCTTCTTCGTTGCAACGTAGTCATATCTAAAAAACGTGATGAAATTATTCATCGTATCATTCTTCATCTTGTGTGAAAAAAATCATACAAATATGTGTTTTACTCGCCGCTTGAGGATTAAATACTTTTCTTTTCCGCAGAACGAGTTTTTTTGAGATGCATATGACTACATTGCAATAAAGGAGCGATATGTGCAATGGTGTGTTTAAAGTACGAAAGTATATCACGGGTCACTGAACAGTACCGACAGCAATTGGTGCTGGTGTATATCAGAGCGCCCTCCTTCGTCGGTGTTGCAGCAAAATTGTTGGGGAAGTATAATAATTAGAGAGAAAAGCTTAACAAAAATGAATGCTCCAACTTGACACCGCAGGCGCTGCAACATTGTTTAAAAAAAGTAACAAAACGCGCAATAGCATAGTTGTAAAAGAATTAATTAAGCTTTCGCACTTTCACCATCCGTTCTTTCCACACTATTCCTTTTCCAAAGAACGTAAACATCGAAATGGTTGGTAAGCATTCATTTTCTGAGTTTTTTCCTTAAAAAAAAGAGATTATTACGACAGGAATAGTTGATAACATCGATGGAATGATATTGGACGATTGGAGAATGAAGGAGTGTAAGTTGTATTTGACTGTAGACATTCCGATTGTGTGGGTACATATTTTCGATAAATATTTGTCGCAATAGCTGACACTCAACGACAAACCCAGTCGAGCACCCATTTCGAATGAGGGCTTGGCGCAACCAAGACCCGAAGAAGCTTTGGACTTGTCTGGTTGAAAGTACGCCGAAACAAGGCAGAGTGGCTCTGTCAGACAAAATGTTTTTGGCCACTGAAGGTCAACCAGCCACCGATTTTTTATATTTATTAACTAAAGCTTCAATCAACTTCAAACTAAACTAGAATTAGATGCCCTATTATTTGATATGTGTATTACTAGGGTGATCGATTATTCGAAATTTTCCAGAAACCGGTTTTCGAATAGTTCGAATATTTAAAATGTTGAAAACCCGGTCAACCGGGTTTTTCTTTCTTAAGAAAAGTTTTGATTGTTGTTTGCTTTCTTAAAAAAAAAGAGTTAACAGTTCATGTAAATACTATAAAATATAATAAAATAATGTAAAAATTAAAGGTTAATCAGAAAAATTAGCTTCATATCGTTCATATCATAGAGTTTTTGATTGATTATGGTTCGTCAAACTACATGTTCACGGAAAATTTTGAACTCATACGATCAAAAACGCCGCTATGTTACAGAAATTCAAACGAGTGTAAAAGTGTATGTATTTTTTACACTCTTGTAAAAAAAGTTAAAGAATTGCAAGGAATACCCTATTATTATTGACTTTAACTTTATAACGTGTTCAGCTTCTCCTTTAAATTAAATAAAAGTGTAGTTACGTCGTTACTTGGGGAATTCTTTCGTTTCATTTATGAGAGTATTTAATAAAATTCTTGTTTTTGGTGAATTTTCCAGTTCTACGATATAGTATTAAAGTATTCAAATCTTTTAGGCGACGTTCATTTATTAGTTTTTGGTCTGCAATGGATGTCTAACTCTATATAAAATTTGAAGCAAAATGTTAATAAAACTAAATAACGATTTTCAAATATGCAGTTTGATATTCATTGTACGCAGCAAGGTCAATTTAATTCGCCCCTGCTACCACCTCATAAGGTTATTTCGCCATAGTCAAAAATCACCTAGAACATTTACATTGAAAAAAAATACTTGGATAATCAACAAAAAACGTTTGTCTCAGTTTTAATATGGCAAAAAGTAATTTTATCTGAAAAATATATAAATTGAAAAGTATTAGAATAAGCCGGTTTTTAACTATAAAAACCGGACTATTCGACATTCGAATAATCAACATTTTGAAAAAACCGACAACCGTATTGTGGAAAATCCGGTTTTAAAAACCGGTTGAAAAACCGAGTTGATCACCCTGTATACATAAATTTTAAGTTTAAGTAGGATTAGTTATATTCTTTAACTGATGAGTTTTACGAATTATTTTTTTATGATTATTCCCCGTAGAGTGGAATATAACGTACCAGACTATTAGTTTGTGGGATCGCAGCTTCGTTTGCTGCCTGGAAGTTTTTGCACACAAGCCAGAAGTGCTTCTCAGTTCGTGTTTATTTATTTAAAAAAAAATATTTATTTATAGTTACCAAAAAAAACTATATATTTTTTCTTTATAATTAAACAGCCTTTTGTCCTTTAATTAAAGTTTTACTAAGAAAAGAATTTTATGTGCATTTGATAATTTTTATGGAATCAAATGAAAACAATGAAAAATATAATGCAGCTGAAAAACATGCTGTATTCGGAGTTCGCCACACCCTTTATTGGCGTACAAGTATCTTTCTATATGGTGTCAGTTAATGTTAACTTCACTGTTTCATACAAATTATCAATGAAAAATTAAGAGTTATTTACTTAACAATGTAGCAGATGTTACGAGACCGTAATTTACCACCTCTTAAAAACTATATTTATTAAAAAAATTATTTAATATTTTATCAGCCCTCGTATATAAAAATTTTTCCAACGAACTAGCGATTACATGACGTGTGACATCATGTGTATTTTGAAAAAGAAATACGTGCGTGATATTTTTAAGCAAAAAACTGTTTCTTGTGAAAGTTATTACGAAACTCATAAAGAATTTCTAAACTTTGAGAAATAATTGTTAAAAATAAATAAAAATCTTGAATAACCTTGAGGTCATATTATTTGAAATAATTTTGTTATTACTCACCTTGACATTTATAGAAATCTGTAAAACAAAAGAAAGATGTATATAATTAATAAATTAGTCAAATGCATCATTTACATATAAATATTTACAATAAAATAATTAATGAAGCGCAATAGAAGCAAACAAAAGATTCATTATTCTTTAAAATTTCAATTTGAATTAGACTTTTAATAAAATTTTAAAAATCTGAACAAGTATTCACGTTATTGAAAATTAC
Organism: Gymnocheta viridis; assembly: GCA_956483585.1. Lineage (NCBI taxonomy): Eukaryota > Metazoa > Arthropoda > Insecta > Diptera > Tachinidae > Gymnocheta > Gymnocheta viridis. The sequence goes on along the minus strand of OY101440.1, from coordinate 129,537,391 downwards.
AAAAAAAAAAATACCGAACAATTATTTCTACATCAATTTTATATTATCAAAATGAATTGCAAACAACAAATTGAAAGAGCACATCTAACCCAATATGTCTGCTTCCAGCCACACTGTCTACTACAAAATTATTCAAAAGCCATTAACGATATATTGGAAAATAATAGCAGCAACAGAAATATTTAAAAATATAACAACAATCACAATAACAACAAAAACAAGAACAACAGAAAAGCACCTAAATGGTTTTTCAATTTAATGACTCTGTGCTGAGCCCAGTGATATTAGCAACTGAAATTGGACATCTGTTGTTGCCTCTAAATACCACCGAAACCGACACCGACACCAACACCAACAGACTGTGCTTGTTTTTCTGTGCCCATGACTGTTTCATTCCATACGCATTTAATAAATTCACGAGAGGACCCCACATTTACGAAGCACTAAAATTTTCTGACGCGTCATGGACTTTTCAATTTAAATGGAAATTTTTGTTTCCTCTTCCTTTCTCTTCAGCCGCATTTATTCGTAAATAAATGAATGTGCTCGCATGTACGTATGTGTGTGTAAGTGCTTGTAATAAATATACAATTAATGTATTTTGCACAATTTTGAACTGTTTTATAAATGTATAAAATCAACAACAAAAAAAAATTGCCGATTTTACTTTTAAAATTTGCCGCAAACAATTTTATCCCTGCATACAATAAATGATGAACAAATATTTTAATTGTCATTACAGTGCGAGCTCAATTTACGCAGCTACTTGTCGTTGCATCGTTGCAACACTCCGATTTGCACAACAAGATATTATTTTATATTGCAGTCTTCATAGCTGCAGTCCTCCTGCAGCACATAATAATCTTTTTTTTTTTATAAAACACAAACCGCAAATCCATTTTGGGTTGTCTTGCAGAAACACCCAGGGTCTAGGCAGGAATCGTAACTGCGACCCCCAGACTAATAGTCTAGTACACTATTCACTAGCCTATGGGGGCTCCCTATTATATGAATAAGCAAAGACAAATTTTTAGATTCCTTTTCCCCTTTTGTTTGCCAACCGATTTCTTTCATTCATTTACCGAATGATAGACATTGTTGAGCTCTAGTGGCCCGACTAAATATTATTTAAATCGGTTCGGTATTAACAGAATAAAAGGCTCCGAAAGTTGACACCACTAAATATGCTAAAAATATATGTGTACATTCACTTATGTAAGGATTGGTTCAAGTAAAAAAATACGCAAAGCAATGAGAGTGCTTAAGAGTAATAAGATTTTTTCCTCTTCAAATGAGTGAAGTTGAAAATGAAAAAGAGATCAGAATTGAAAGGATATACATTCATTACGTATGGATGTGTTAGCTTCAAGCAAAAACTTAACAAAATAAATGTGTGTGTGTGTGTGTCCAATTTTATTTTGTTTAATGTTTTTCATGGCGAAGGGAATGATCACCTAAAATAGGTATACGTTTAAGCAGGCGGTCGAATTACAACCACTAGGCGTACTTTAGTAATAACAATGCCTTGCTTATCGTCTAATTGATTACGGGCTGCCTATATACTACGCATAGGCTGTCTACTAGTTGTCTCCATATTTTTCTATTAGCGGCTTGGTCCTTGAGATGATCAATGTTGTTAAATGTACGTTTTGGGCTGATTAATTTATTGTTCTGCTGGTCATAGTTTTCTATATTTTTTTACAATTTGATCCTTATATTCTTATTTCGAAGTAACTTGTTTGAATTGGTCAAATAATCTTTAATTTTCCTAGAAATTTAATATATTGTTTCAATGTTAGCATTTACAGATAATTTTTGGACTTTGAAAATTATCTGGTTATTTATACTGCTTAGATGTTTATAATTTGTTCATTTTTACTGGGTTGTGTACCTCCTAAAAGCCACACATACAAGTTGTTCGTATTACAAATAAGGCTTTTTATTTACAGACAATGATATATGTATGTGCGATTAAAAAAAATGAAATTGTATTTAAATACTGTGCAGACTATTAGACTCGAAAAGAGCCCAAACAAAATCTCGTACAATAAGAAAACAAATTGTTGTTAATGTGTATTGCGTGGCATTCATTGCTCCGTTGTGTTAAATAAATGACAATTAATTTGCCATAAATTTAAACACGCGCACACTTGTCGTACATTCGCTTGTACATCTTCATGACTTCCTGCAGCAACACCCACAGTAATTGTGGTGCAATAAATTTCAAAAAAATACATTGAAAAAACACGAAAAAATCAATGGCAAAAAATTTAAATGTGTGCTTTATTTATGGCCATGTTTTACAAATTGTAAATTTTTCCCCTCCAACATTGATTTCATTTTCTTGGCTGCTAAATATGTTAAAAAATATTTTCAATTGAATATTTATGTATTCAAGGAAAATCATTAGAAAGAACACATTAAAGCAAACTTATTTAGAAAATTGATGCAATCATAATATTTAGGAGTTTTTTATTATGCATTCCTAAAGGGATAATCTTGGGTTATTTTTTCAAGAAAAAATTGAAATTATTAGTTGGAGTTGACAGTAAATTCATGTCCGTTGACTTTCAGAAACAATTCCCTTATTCTGCGATTATTGGTCTTTGTCACATCAAGTCAACACCACAAAGAAAGCTCTCGCCTACTCGCTGTCGACAAGAGTTGACTATTTTTTATAATTCTCTCGTCATTTTGTAGGCCTTAGAGAATAGTAAGAGCCTGTTAACTGCAATAAATGGTTGTACACCGCCATTAGGCAAAAACTTACCTTTTGGTGTTGACGCGATGTGACTTCGACCAGTACTTACAGAATTAACAAGCAACACTTTACAAAATGAGGGTCAAAAGGATGTGTTACTGTATTAAAACGACTGATGCAATAAAAGAACATTTGCAGAAAACGAGTAAGAAATGTTTGAAATTACACACAATTTAATGGAAATATTTTTATGAATTTTTTACACACGATGTCAATTATTTCTGCATTATTAACTTACAAAATGATGATGTTGTAGCAAATGGAAATTATATAAAAAAAAATTTGCTAAAATTAAGAATATGTGCCACCTCTCATCACAATTGCAAATTCATTGGACAAATACAGATTGAAGTCGTTCACTGCAAACAAAATTACGGTTCTTTGCTTCAGAATAATTAAGTTCCAAATAAAAAATCTGAAGTTTTAATCAAACTCTTGTATTAATTTGATTTTTCCATCTCCCTCTTGATAATTTGATATAATTTTAATATCAATTCTCGATTATTTGAATTTTTTTCCTGGGCCCTGTAATTGCAAGTCATCGAGACTCCACTGTGCATTCTTGAATTTTTTGGAGAAAATAAAAAGGGTTGGTCCTCTGCTTTAAAAAACTTATGTTAAGATTATATTTCAAGATTTGGAAGTGAAAAGGTCACATCATCAAATTATTTTTCAATTCTCATTCAAGATTTTTACACATACTGCTTTGCAAAATTCACAAAAATTTAAAGCTGTGACGTAGGCTGTACGCAAATTTAAAGCAAATTTTTCAGCAAGATGCCATCAATTTATTTTATATAATTTGGCTGAAAAAACTGCAATCAGCTGTTTTGTTGACTGTCAAATCACAAACTCTATGAAATGAAAACTTGTAAGCAAATTCTCATCAAATTTTAAAAGTGTTAGTGTATTGGCAAAAAAAAATTAAGAAATTTATTTTTTAAAGAAAATTTGATCGTGTGACTACCAAGTAACTCTGAGATGCCACAAACCTTTGAAATTTTCAATTTAAAAAAATTGTGATTTTCTTTGTCTCACAGATGCCATAACTCCAGAATTAAGAGCACAAAAAAGCTGAAAAAATTCAACCTATTTTTAAAGTATAAACATAATAAAAAACACAGCCATCTATGTACGTACTCGTATGTAGGTGCAGCTGTATGTTATTTAGCCCGGAAGTTTTAAAGTAAGAAAATTGATTTTTAAATTACATGCACATATACATATGTATTATGTATACACACCGCTATAGATTCTGAAGATCTCTTAAAACAATGTGCGTAAATATGTATTTAAATTACTTGACTATTGTGTGCTCAAATATTAGTAAATATTTTATATGAAAACCTGATGGAATAAAAATGAAAGCAGTAATTTGCAAACAAAAAGCTAAACTGAATAAAATTTATATGTATGAATATTTGTATACTATACAGACTTCAATATATACACATGTGTGTATTTATGTATGTTTTTTTAATATTCTTCCGAGGTAATTTAAAATAGATTTCACAGATTTCTTTTCCAAAACGTAACTTTCCTCTTAGGAAAGCTTAAGTTAAATAGCTATTTCCTTCAACCACTTAAGAACTTCCCAAACAGTTTTTTATACATTTTACAAACATTTGAATTTAATAAACATTTATTTACGCATATTATGGTAATACTCCAATACATATGTATATATGTGTGAATGTATGTATGAAAGTATGTACGCCCATTGACTCAAATTTATAAATGTGTAAACAAACACCATAGCAGGGTGTATATCTCGCATACACTCTTTCAGTACATGAAGAAAGTGATTTATACATCCATAAGAATGTATGTATGTATGTATATACTTTCATTTCGGCTCAAGAAAATTCCCAGCCACCAAAACAGTCCGAAGTTGTCGGAATCAGACAATTCTGCTAAATGTCTGAAGTTATTCTCAGAAACTTTGTACAGATTTCTGTCAGACATCGAACATACGTCTTATTTCGTCGCTTTTTGATCGATTTCGTATGAATACATCGAAGGTATTTTATTTCCGTTTGTATATCAGAGATCTGCATGATTGCGAATCTAATGGCATAATTTTGCATTTTCTAAAATGAATATTGAGCTAACACTTGACATTAAAAAAATGAAAGATGCTAATGCATGGTTCATATCAATGAGACTGTTGTTAATAAACATGATTCAAAAAACAAGATTGCGCACTCAGCCGTTCTAAAAAATTTTCTACTGCGCATCTACGTCATTATAGAATACAAGTGAGTGTTTGTTGTAAAAAGTGCAAGAGACTTTTGGCACAAAACTGGAATTAACTAAATAACTTCTAAGCGCGTGCATCGATTTGAACAAACTTTGAAATGGACAGAAAAGAGATGCACTCGAGTAAAACTTTTGAGTTTGGGCTTGAAGCAATTTGAGAAAGAGCTTCGTCGGGCTACCAAAGCTTTACATTTCGTCTTAGTTTCCATACACAAATGTACTTTTGTTTAGAACACAAATTCTATGTCTATGTCTACGTCACAAAACAACACAATCACACACAACAAAATAATAGAACTGCGCAATGCGCAATCTTGTTTTCTTAATTTATGGTTAATAAGTACATGTCGATGCTTGCAATTTCTGTTAATTCATATGATTCATAAAGGCAATGAATCACTGTGATTGTTTTGAAAACTTCTTTAAAAAAAACCTTTTGACAAATATAGTTTTATGGAATATATTTATTTTATAATATTTTAATGTTTTATTTTATAATAAAAATATTCTAATAAGAGAAAAATTTTAATTAGCACAAAAGAAGGAGATAGAGTTTTTAATTTTAATATTATTTATATGTATTTTGGAAGAAAAGAAAAGTAAGAATTCTTAAAAAATAAGAGTGTGTTAATGACAGTCAGTTGTTAGAGAGTTAACACCGCAAGAAATATTACTGGTACATATTGATGTTGAAAATCAAAACAAACGCATTGCAAATGTGAGTGGAGTGCTAAAGTGAATCAAATCATGAAGTTCTCTGGTGTATATCGATATGTCTGAGAGTTTTCTGGCTGATTTTGTACTAGAGATATCTCTAACTTCTAATAATTACCTTTGGTTATTTGTTTGTTTGTTTGTTTTGAGCAATTGACATATAGTTTTGATAAAAATAATAGCAGCTTAAAAATATTTCTAGTCATAATGTATTTTCAAAAGGTGCAATTTCCATTTCAATCATTTTTAAAACTAAATTTTAAATACTCCATTATTTAAAGATACACAAACTTATTATTATGGCATGTAGTGGAAAAGATTTCCATAGAAATATAAGGAAAGTTTGAATCAAATTCATATAAAGATTTTGCGTCCAATAGGATAAGAAATTTTGCGATAAATTTAGTTTAGCCGTGAGTTTTGTGTAAAAATGAACTAAAAATTTTAAAAAGAAGTAAAAATAAGAAGCTAAGAGAAGAACATAAAAAATCTTGGCACACTTTAAATTGACAAGAATTCGTTGCACATAAGACGACTGTCGAGAATTCGCTTATAGAGTTACAGACTCAAAAGCTTTTATATTCTATACAATTGACCAAGAACTATTAGAAGATAAAGACGCAATCTAGTAAAATTTAAATTCCATACATATTATTTGCGCTAACTAAATATTTTAAATGCCAGATTTAACAAACAACCACATTACAATGTGACCAAATTTATATGGAAAATTTAAAGATGAAATTTTATTTGCGTACTTTTATATTCTTATCATAAATAAAACAAATAAAAAACAATTTATTAAAGTCTCATTCAGCTAACGATCAGATTTTTGCAATAAATCTGTGCAACTTTCACGACACTTTCTCATAGATGTTTCTACGCGTTCTGACACGTTCTTCTTGCCTGGCGGAAGCCCTACAAAAATTTACCACTGGCAACAGAGGTTAGATAGGTCGATAGGTGATGTGCAAAATGATTAATGTAAGATAATGTATAAGAATTGCTTCCTGTGTGGACTTTGCAGGTCATGCTGGTGCTTTTTGAAGCCCACATGGGGGAGTGGTGAACGCTTTTACTCACACGGCGTTAAGACTACGATAGTGTTGTATGGCCTATGTATCGTTACCTACCTTACATCTTAGACACATTGTTTCCTTTTGTTATTTATACAAAGTAGTGTAAATTTAGCTAGTTTTAGGTCAATCCAGCTGTTTTATCTCCATTTTAAGTTATATTTTGCGGTTGTTATTAAATAAGATAAGTTAACATTACTGTTTGTGAGAAAGCGTTCACGCTTTGCAGACGTCAGACTATTTTGCTGGCTGGGTTACTTATTCTCTCACACACTTGCACACATTTAGTACTTAAATAAAAGCATGTTTATGCTGTTTTTAATAAGTACACACAATTCCACATACAATTTTATATCATGTAATTCACATTTAATGTGTCATATGTGTATTACAAACTCACAAAAGCAAATCAACAACAACAGAACATTACATAAGTATGTAAAGTATGTATGTATTTTTGTGATTTAAAATATTTGTGTGTGATTTTAAGACTTAGAATGTAAGTAAATATTGCCTCCCATTCTTGCTGTCATTAATATTTCTAATACTCTACAAAGTTGTTGAGAACATTAAAAAATTTTATGCACAAGTTCAAATTTTTAAAGAACAATTTGAAAGTTATTATTTTGGCTTCAGTTCAATTAATTAATTTCTTTTTAGTAAATTTATTATTTGTGTTTATTTTTTCAATTTAATTTCAAAATGTTGTAATTGTTTTGGGTTGAACTAGTCTAGATATGTATACATATCGGTCCTTTATTGCAACGTAGTCATATCTCAAAAAACTCGTTCGTCAGAAAACGAGTTTAAAGTTTTTAATTTACACGCATATCAATGGAAAAATAAGAAAGTATTCTCTCCTCAAGATATGAGTAAACAAGATATTTGTAAACATTTGCTACACAAAATGAAGAGCGTTACGACGAATATTTTTGCATTCTCAATTCAAAAATCACGTTTTTTGAAATATGACTACGTTGCAATAAAGGAGTGATATGTACATGCATTTAATTGGTCTACTGATGATTTTCTATGAGCAACAATGAAACGCATGTATGTAGAGTAGCTGAAGCCACAACAAAAATAAATTTTTCAAATAAATATTTTTTGATGAGTTTTTGATAAACTCAAGTTAATTTTGTTAACTACGTTATATTTGGAACATATTAATTATCGTATCAGTACTGATTTCGAGGTCGATACACCGTCTCATCGGCGTTTTATTTAAGCAAATAGAATACAAAATGTGACATTTTCTTATATGTAGGCGGACGGTAATGCACCAGGCAAAGTTCAGCCCAATGCAGTGTGTATTAGAGTATCCACTCGATTAATCTTTGTTCAATTAATCGAGTTAAGTTTTTCCTTTATTTGATCGAATAATCAAAATAGTTAATTTCGATTAACGAATAACTCGAACAATTGATGTCAATTAATCTAGTAAAATAAATTTCTTAGTAAATTTGTCTATCAATAGAAAAATTTTTCTTTTTTAATTTTTAACTGATTAAATCCCTTAAGGGCCTGATTCACTATCCTACAAGACCGCACTATCCTACACCGACTTTAAGAACTCGCTTCGAAATGGCGTTTGTTTTTTGTGTATCCACATACGATCCATTATTATAAAAAAATACTTTGCACAATTACTCGTGATAAAAAAAACTTTGCTTTCGTTGTTATAAAAATAGAAAAAGTGAAAATAAAATATCATTGGTGCTGGTTAACAATAAATACTACTTTGATCGCATGAAAACTATAATTTCGTTAACATTTTCATAAAATTTACCAAATCGCACGACTTGCCAAAAATCTGTCACACAGTTGCATTTTCAGTCCACACTGCCATAGTTTTTTAGCACACACGCCATATTTGGCAGATCCTGCGATTATGTAGGATAGCGAATCACGGTCTTTAATACTAAATAACAACGTTTCTTTATTGCAACGTAGTCATATCACAAAAAACGTAATTTTTGAGTTAAGAGTGCAAAAATATTCGTCGTATCGCTCTTCATTTTGTGTAAAAAAAATTATAGAAATGTCTTGTTTGCTCACCTCTTGATGGGAGAATACTTTTTTATTTTCCCATTGATGTGTGTGAAAATTAAAAACGTTAAACTCATTTTCTGACGAACGAGTTCTTTTGAGATATGACTACGTTGCAATAAAGGAGCGACATGATAATTTTTTAAATATGTTTTAGTCCCTTTTTAGATGTGCTGTGTAACAAATGCATTCCATACGTAACAAATTCGTTACTAAGCTAGCAAAATTTTTATATTTAGTTTGACGTTTTTCATATAAAATTCATTAGTTTTATAAACGAGACATATTTAGTTTTCCCTTCTTTTTATTTCCATCACACATTTAGAATAATAGATGATTTCAGGTATTTAGATAAGACAAAGAAAATATCAGAAAAACTAGAAAATCTTTTTAATGCAATCCTCTCGCTATCACCAAGCACCGACATCTACTTTAAATGAAAGGGCGTTTCAAACGTTGAGTTTCATTAAAACAAAACAAAAAAAATTTTTTAAGAAGCACACATCTAAGCTGTATACTATTTTGAAAGGACTATTTTAATAGATGTGATTCAAATCTCGTCAACCGTACAATTTTTCTTTAAACATAATTTTTGATATTAATTTTAAAAGTTTTAGAACTTTAAACGTATGTAATACAAATGAATTGTTACGAGTATTTTATTGTTTATTTTTAACTACATTTTTGTTTTATTTCTTATTTTTCTTTTGTTTATTAATATATTTAAAAAAAAGTATCATATAAAACGCACATTTATATTTCTTCCATTGGTTTCAATTATTTGATTTTTTTTAATTATTTGAATTATTCGAGTTAATGGAATAATCTAAAACCATTACCTGATTAATCGAGCAATTTTGAAATCCTAAAATCAATTAATTTCTTACTCGAACAAAATTAAAAGGCAAATAAATGGATATTGTAGTGTGTATATTATACGAAACCATTTACCCTGTTTTTAGCCGCCTCATGACTTTGTTTTAAAATTATAAAATTTTAAGTATAAATTAAGCTTATTAGCCTATTAGTAAGCTTGTGTGTGAAACTTCAAAGCTCTATCAGTATACCAACCAAAATTTTCTTAATTTTATCCAACTTATTTTTATCTTTTTTTTTAAAGAAATATTAGACTAGAAATAAATAAAATGAATGTATTTCGATGGTCATTAATGCACAAATTATTAACAAATTCTACCTTGCCTAAGATCTTCTAATTTCATACCAGAAATTAAGAATTTTTAGATATTCATGTCATTACTTTAGTGTTAATGAAGATGGCCCGATCGAAAGCCATATTTTTATACATTGAATTCACTTGAATTTTAGTAAAAAAAAATTAATTTGTCTTTACTATTTTGGAAACATTGAAATTAGGTATAAAATTTCAGAATTGAAAATAGAATAGAAAAAATGTAACATGCATCACGTAGCGTGCGTCACAAAGGTTTAACGTCTTTTGATAAAAAAAGACAAAATTTTTTGGCTGTAAATAAATTATTTTAGAATTCTTTTATATTTATTTTTTTTAGAAACTAGATTTTGTGTGCTTTATTATGCGAAATTCGCTAAAAATTACAAAAACACACTTTAACTTTCAAAGTTACTTCCGTTTTTGGTAGCGTGCGTCACAAAACTTTATAATCAATTATTTCGCAACAAATAGCTGCTAAAAAATAATTTTAATGCCATTCGAAAGTACACTTATATCCCACTAAGCCCCAAGCATAAGTTGATGGTATCTCTTTTGAAAGATCAAAAAAAATTTGTATATATTAATGAGAAAAAGCGTACGAAAGTAGCTTTTGTCACGCAGGATTCGCACATATACTCAAGAGACTGACTCACTGACTCATCAATATTATGGGGCACATCTACTATAGCTAGAGAGATAAAATTTTGTGTACTGATTCGAATGACGATGAAAGAATTAACGAATTTAATCCTGATATGGCGTCATCATATTTTGTAACACAACCATCTGCAAGAGCCAACTAAACTTTTATAAAGAAAACTTACCAAGAAAGGTGTCAGATCCGCGCAAAAACATAAATATGAAAAATAAGGCCCAAGTTCCTATGCAAAAACTTCGCTCATTTAAAATATTGAGATCCAAAAGAGGGCCAAGCTCTTGATAGGTGAAAATTCGACAATCGCAATAATGCAAAATATCTGTAGACAGTCATGTAAGCTCTTTCTGCTAAGCCTGGCTTCGTCGCATATATATACATATATGACCTTAATTTTACACTTATAGAATTCACAAAGAATATTGTTTTGTTTTCATTATTTCCCAAGATAGCAGTTTCTGGAGTAAAAATTATTTTAAGGTTCAACATAAACTGTATCAAACTTTGCAAACTAAATATACAAACAATAAAATAATTATGTATACTTTTTCTTTTATTGTAAAAAAAATGTATGTGTATATCCTGCGTGACAGTCAATCAGTAGACTTTTTAAAATTTCTATTACGGTAGTTTGAAAAAAAAAGTTTGTTTCTTATAACTTTTTGACGCTGTACAATATTTTTTCTAACTTTTTGTTCGGTTGTAACAGCATTTAATATTATTTTTGTTTTTATTTGTGACACCCTTGTGACAGAACATAAAGAAAGTCTTTCGTTTTAAATGAGATGTGAGAAATTAGAATCATGCATAAAACTTTTAGAATTTGTTGATGGTTATTTCAGCACAAGATTAAAATGACGAAAGGTTTTTTATTGTAAGAAAAATATACAATATGTCTATAAAAACTTTAAATTAAGTGAAAATGTTTAGATTATTCAAAAAAGTTATATACTGCAGCGATATAACAAAGTAAATCCCTTAAATAAGTTGTAAATAAGTAGACAAAAACAACTAAAATAATTGTCTTTATTACCCATACGCTCCGATGCCAGAAGGGTAATTTTTGTCTTGTAAGAAATTCATTGATCTGATAAATTATAAGGGTTTCATGTTTAATTTTTGTTTTGTTTTTCTGGTTATTGTACGAGTACTCATATCTTTTAAATTGAATTTTCTATATTGTATTGCTTTTATTTTTATTGTCCTTTCTAATCTTGGATCTCTTAAGAGAATAATAAGACCCAAAAAAGGACTTGTTAATAATATCAAGACATTTATCTTGCCAAACACATAAATTTTGCTAATTTAAAGGAAAAATATTGTCTGTTTTTATTTTTATTGGAAATAATATACACATTGACAAAAGTATTATTAAAAGAAAAAAAAACATTTATAGTCTAATCTTAATTACTTAAAGAGACCATTAGGAAGAAAATAAAATTGTGGTTTAAAATAATATGCCACCAAGTACATTCAGACTTATTAAAGATAATGAAGTATAAAGAAAAAACTTTAAAATAACTTTAAAAAATTGTATTGAAAATATTCAAAAGCCTTGAATGATTTTCTTATAAATTTTATTCTCAATTCGGTCGTCTAGAATGTGGAAAACGTACTTAAATATTTCTTTCTACCTATTTAAAGTAATTTAAAACAATTTCCTAACACAAAAATCACAGCATTCAGTAGAGAATTATTTACTCTATAAATATTTTACCTAGAAATAAGCGTACGTTTTTGCTGCAAAACAATGAAACATTTTGTTGGGAAAAAGTGAAATTAAAATAAACAGTTTTATTCAGTTTTATGAAAAGTGTGGAAAACAAAACATTTTATGAACATAATAACAATGAATTCCCTTTAGAAAATTTTGGTTAAGTCGAAAAAAATGCTAAAATCTACTCGCAAAATAATAAACAAATGACTCTACGTTTCATAAAATCATTGAAAGAACAAAGAAAATCCGTTGGGCTTTTTTTGTTTTGTTTTGTTGGATGACGTTCAGTAAAGATTTAAAAAAATACGAATTTATAGAAAAATACACTTTGCATAGAAACTTTACTCAGAAGATTTTAAGCATTTCTTAAATACGTAATATTTTTACTTTTTGTTGGCCCTCATGTGAATGTGAAGAAGTAAATTATAATGCTGTTTTTCGATGTGCCTCGCGCGATTTGAATTTGTACATTTAATATTACTAGTATATCGAGCGGCCGACTCAATAGACCGCATTCTAGAAATTAATATTAAACATTTACTTTTTAATTTTATTTAATTTAATTTTAATTTTTTTATTCTCCATTGTGAAAATGTCTTAAGTTAATTAAAGTAAACCACCTTGCTGAATGGAAATGTCCCCACATGCCACTAAGGCAGAATTAAAAAAGCTGTTTAAGAAAATTTTTTATTAATTTTTCCAATTACAGTACAACCTACCTAATCGGGACACTCACTAATTCGGACTATCCAGTAATTCGGACATTTAAATTTTTCGGACAGCTTAGTAATTGTTCCTCTATAGTCTGGACAAGTGTTCTTTTTTCTCAGTAAATTTTTTCCGTTATTTTACCGCTAGACAAAATAAGTATGTATTTAAAATTTAAAATATTTTAGTTTAATTGAGTTTGCGTGGGGAACTGTTTTCAAAAGATATTTTATGAGCTGAACAAGCCAAAGCGACAGATAAGGATATTTAATTTTTAAAAGAATTTAAAAATAAAGCTGGCAAAATACATAAAGATATGTGTATTCAAACAAAACTACATTATTATTTTTCAAAATGGATATTTTTGGTCTCTTCAAGTCAAGTCATACCGAAAAGGAACTATCTAAAAAGAGTAGTTGGTAGCCCAGTTGTTTTAGAAAACACTTGAGGATACGGGTGTGAGGGGCTAGAAAATATACAACACGTAATATCAAGCCACAAATATTTTTCAGGGAGCATATACAAGCAAAGGTATGACACTGTAGCAACAATTGTACACCAGGAACTTGCATGCAAATACAACCATGAACGTAAGAGGAACCCGTCTACGTGTGCCAACCAAATAACGTCTTAGAAAATGAAGCATCCCGGCTCTACTGGGACAGGAGAACACTGTCAGAGCAGAGTGACTAGTCAGACAGATCAGACGTTGCCCTTTTTGAGATAGGGAAAAACGAAGTGCTGCTAATTGATCGGACCATTCCAATTACTCAGATTTTACAGGGAAAGTATGCGGAAAATCTAACAAATTGTGCGCAAATCATAGAGTCTATAAAAAGACAATGGCAGATCAAAGAAGTACAGATAATACTATTGATCATATCAGTCACTGAATTTATATCCCACCATATGCAGGAAAAACTTCAGGAAGCGAAGAAGACCCGATTTAAATAAAAAATATTCGAAAATCAGTAGTCATAGCAACTGGCTGGTTTATGGATGGAAGAAAAAGGTTTTTTTATTTATTGATTTATTATTTATTTATTAATTGTTGATTTATTGTTGTATCAAGAATATTTCCGTGGTTTTCGCAAATAACCGCATAAGTCTTGTCAAATTTCAGTTTATTAATAATAGATCGAATTACTTCGAGCGCTTTTTACTGGATACAAAGTTTTTCGAATTTCGGATTTGTTATTATTTTTCAGATCGTTTTCAAGAAGTTTTAAAATTGTTCCACAATTTTTCTTTTTGTCATAACCACCAAATAAGCATTTTAAACGGCAACCAATCCTTGTGTGTTTTATTTGATTATGCTGGGATCTCTTCTTAAAAGGTTTTCACCTGAAATTTTACGACTAACGTCATACGTTCTTGTTAAACAAAGAAGTTTAAAATATGCTATACCGAGTTGGCTCTCCAAAAACATGTGGTTTTAAGACATACGCGGTTGTTCAAAAAACCTCAGATTTATGCTTATATTAATGTTCTACATCGCTGGTTATTTTTTTACCATTATGGCTTTTGTTATTTTCTTATTACATGTTTTTCTTCAGCGAGCCATATCAAATATGCATTTTAGCAAAACTACCACATACACTTGCAACAGAGGCACACACATAAACACGCACACACATGCTTAGTTTTAACTAATGGCTTTTAAACAAGTAGCAATAGAAGTCGTCTAAGAATAACGTATTTTTTTATGTATTAACATAGAAAGGATTGTTATATTGGTATGTGATTGTGTGATTATGTGCTTGTGTGTGTGTGTTAAAGGATGTTTGTATTGCAAAAACAAAAATATTTTTGATACTTTGCACATTCGCACATACTAAAACACCAAGTTTTAAATAAAAATGCGTTTATTTTCAAAAATTTTTAATGTATTTCTTGTTACATAAACAAACATTTAGTAGATACATATCGTCGCTTACATGACCAGATGACTTAAATACGATTTCAAAATCTCTATATATTATTTCTCAACGGTGTGTTTTCTGCTCACAATGCTGCAAAATGTTTGCACGGGTAAATCTAATAAATTAAATTGTGCTTTAATTTGAAACAGTCTACGTAATACATAAGTTTATAAGAAAAATTGACAAGAACAGCATTCATAAACCTACAACAGCACTATGAAGGTGTTATAAAGACGTATTAATTTTCAAATCTTAAGATGACATTTTTAGTTAAAGAACAGTGTTGACCTTTATGTTTTACATTTGTTTTATTAAAAGTGTGAAAAAGTAATGTAAGCAATCCAAACAATTGACTTGAGTAGAAAATAAGTAAGGAAACCACTCGAATAACTGCGTGGTTTTCATACAAATTGTTCACTCAACAATTCGATTGCTTGGGTTCTATGAACAGCACATTAATATAAGCTTTTAAATTTTTTTAATTTTAGTCTCTAAATCTAAATCTCTATGAAATATTCACAAAACAATACAACTCTGTATATTTTACACCCAAAATATATTTTTATACAAAAAAAAAATGTTAATAAAAAATTTTTTCAAAAACAACATCCTAGAATCTTCTAATTTTGTGTATATTTAATTCAAGTTGCATAAAAATATAAACCTAAAAATTATCTCCAAACTAAAAAAAGTTTGTTTATATCGTCATATGATTTCAAAAGCTCTAAGTGACACAAAATTCAAAATCGGCTTCTTGATTAATTACGATGCACCAATTCAAAATTCATGTTCCTGTAACATTTCGCATATTAAAATTTTACTAATTCCTTAAGCTTAAATGAAAAAAAAATTTTTAAATGTTTATTGATTATTATTTAGAAAGTTTTTTAGAAAATTTTTTCAATGTAACTTAAGGCTTTTATGAATTCATAAAACGATATTAAGCTAAAGAACCAACAACATTTTATATCACAAATATCGCACAAACAACCCAGCGTGCCCGTGTTAGCTTTTCCAATAGGTGGATTGGATTTGGATTATTAAAATTTACGACTAGCACAGAGTTATTCCCACTGCAACTTGCTTAAGCCTGTTAGTGACTGTAAACTCAATTTTTCGAAATATTATCACTTAAGTTAGATGGTCATGTAAGCGACGATATTTATGAAATTGTCTACGTGCATGAGACCACATCACCATATCTTTTAAGTTAACTTTTGTTAGTTTGTTTTTAGTTTTTCTTACTGTTGTGCACATTTTCCATGCCACAGGAAATTGCTTATGTTTTAATGTTTGTATTTTTTTATTTTTGCTTTAATATCTTATTGTGTCCTTGCGGTATAAAGTAGCATACCTCTGGTACCATATATGGTATGTGCACATGCCATACATACACGTTTCTATAGTTGTTTAACAAACATAAAGTAGCATATTGTATGTGTTTTATAGATAGATACGAGTACTTAATTTTTGTATATTTTTTAACTTTTCATGCTTTTACTCCTTCTTCACTCTTTCATTTGTTCTTTAAATGTTGTTGCAAGCAGAATCTATCGGCAAAATTATTTGTCGTTGTCGTTGCTGATAATGCACACATTTTAATAATTTCAACTACAAATTTGTTTGACTTAAAAGATGATGAGCGAAGACAAAAAATAAAAACTGAAGGCAAATAGCAAAAGGAAAAAAAAAAAGAATTTATAATTTTCTTGTCGCTGCCAGAATGATTTCGTTTCTTTGTTGTTCGACTCTTGTTATTCAAAATCAAATGAGAGTAAGAGTCCTTTTGCTGCTATTGTTCTTATTTTTTAGTATTATTATGCTTAGTCATTTTCTTAAGTCCTTTAAATTTAGCAAAGAAAAATCATGAAAATTCCAAGTAAATGACTCTCTATGTGTGTGTCGGTTGTTCGGTAGTTTATCGTTATTCAAAAAGTTTTTTGAAAACTTTGTTTTATACTTTTCAACTAGCACTTCTACTTCTACCACTACAATACAACTATTTAGCTATAGAACTACCAATACTTAAACGTTTCTACTCATAACCCAGCATACACAAGATGGTGTGATACCAAATTGGGAAAGATTTTAAAATAAATTAAGAAACATACTTCATATTTACTTGAGTGCGAAAGAAAGAAGAATACATTTATACATTTCTGTATAAACACTCTCACATATAAAGGAAGTTGCATGAAACAAGGTTGCATAGTGTAAATATGGATATAAACAATATTTAATAATTTTTTTAATGAAATTTGTTGCGCCCATCTTTTTTGTTCTCCATTAGAGGGTGTAGAGAAACCAGTGGGACAGCCAAAATTACATGACAAGACTTTGCACACAACAAATTTTTTGGAAAAGTCGTAGTAGAAGGATATATGTAGTCATAAGACTAGTACTCTGTTCGAATTTGCGAAAAATATTGAGCAACATTGGTCGCGTTCATAAGACGTAGCTGTTGAGCTCAACTGTTGAGGCCAACAGTTACGTCTTAGAAACGTCTTGTTGAATAATTGGATCATAAACAGATGATATATGTAAACAATTGAAAATAAATAAAATGCTGCAAAAGAAATAATTTAAATTTGCTAAATTAATTAGTTTGGCTTATACTAAAAAGTATGGACAACACAGAACTTGCAATGAAGTTTTTCTTCGCAGGAATTTTCCGCAATCTGCACCAAAAATTTAATATTCATAACATAAAAATGCACAGCAAAATACTCCATTAAAATGATAAACCTGTGGCGATAGTATTTATATTTTAACGCTAAACCGGCACTGTGTTCAAAGTATCTTTGAACTAATTATGTAATTAATATAAATAGACACTATAACAAACCGAAGTATATTTAATGAAATTAGTATTAATATTTATACGTAATTGGCTTGAGTTCAAATCTGAGTTTACCCACATCTTCTTAATTTCAGAAATTAATTTTGGATAAATTCATTATTTTATTAAGAGAGTACTTTTTTTATTTGAAACAATTTATTCAAAAAGTACTTTCTTAATAAAAATAATGAATTTATCCAAAAATAATTTCTTAAATTAAAAAGATATGGGTAAACTCAGATTTGAACTTAAGGCATAAATTTTCATTTCAATATATGAAATTACTATTTTAATTTTATTTCCTTATTTTCGTTACTTTATCGCATTTGTACCGCAAAATTTAACAAATTTATTTGTAGTCGCCACCTAACAAAGCGGCTTTGCATTGGAATATAAAAGCGCATAACTCTCTTGATCAGCTGCGGAGCTAAGAACAACATCTTGATTAAATGTAGCGAAAAAAACTTATGATGGAAAAAATGGCAGGAAATACTCAACTGTTGTGTGGAGCGGAACTACTCAACTCTGCGTTTCTCAATGGTTGTGCAACAGTTACATCTTATGAACGCGACCATTGATTATTTCATTTGAAAACTTTGACAATTAACAAGTAGTGAGAATCACACGATGTAGGAAAATTTCAAGGTTTTATTGCCTTGAAGTATGCAACATTACATCCTTGGCAATTTCCCTCCAGGATTTTATATGACGTTGGGGTTATAGTGAAGCTAATGCGACTAAAGCCAAATATGTTTTGTTTGTTTTTCAGCCGATATGAGAAGCCACTTCTCTGTTTTATTTTATCTTTTTTAAATTTTTATTATACATATTGACACTACTTTCCATTATTAAACCATAATGCCGAGTAAAATCTGACCTGCTGTTGCTTACAATTTGCGTACGAAATAAGTGATGCTTATCCCTTTCAGACCGCGATGCAAGTGGGTTTCGGTCTCAATGTTTTCGCTTCTATTTGATTAATGTCAAAGAGACCGGCATGCATCGATTGCGCTGATTGTTCTTAATGTTTGTTCCTCATGTTGTTCCGCTGTTCGTTTCGCGGTTATTTGAATTTTTACGAAATTCTTTCGTCACATTTAAGTTTTTTCAAAATGAGCCGCAGAAGTATGTTTGTGTTTTCAATTACAAAATTAACAATCGTTAACAAATACTGAAGTGGGCAAATTTTAATTTAAAATATTTTAATTTTAATGTTTTAAACCAATTGAAGTCATTTGATGCAATAATAAAGCGAGATGCATCAATTCTGCGTGTCCTAAAAATCCTCGAAGGATATAAAATTAATGAAACATACACATTGATTATATTTTCATATGGTATAGACAATATATTTCAAAAATTATGAAAAATTATTTCGTAGTTGAAAAATTTCATGCCCGAAACATTTTCGTAAAAATGTTGTCAGAAACATTTCGTTCGTTTTCACAAAATGAACATAGTACTACTTCAGCGGTATTATTTTACAATTGTTTCGCATGAATTTTTTCATATGAACTTTTGGCAGCAGTTCGCACAAAATGATGAATAAACTATTGTAGTTTTTAATTACAATAACGCAAATATTTCAGTACTTTCCGTATCTCTAAGCATTTTTCACTTAAAAAAAGGGCCAACATTGTATATAAAATTTAATCGCGGTTTAATATCACATTAGACATTTAAGAATGCAGAATTTACAAGTAATCATAATAATAATTTATAATAAAATAAAATTGAAATAAAATGTTAAAATTAAAATATTTTAAGGGATAGATGAACATGTTTTGCGTTTGTTGGGCAATTCTTCTCCTTTCATTCAATATTCAGCATTTTTTTCTTATTTATTTAGAGCAATATCTAGACATTTAAAATTCATACAATATGTTTAAGCCATTTTTTCTCAAATTTTATACTTTCTTTTTTTGATTTTGTTAAAATCCAACAGCATGAAAGTGTCCAAAAAAGTTTCGCTTGTTAAAGGCATGAACAAGAAGACACATTGTTGAAAAGTTCAAAGTTTAGTTTCAGTTGTCGTGTACTCTTATTATCAGGGTATGGGGGAATGAATGAAAATCTATGGATTGGTATAAACCTTGTTAAAGGTTAAATGCTTCTGCATTGTTGTGCTACATAATAATATGTGGTGGCGTAAAGAGGTGCAAGGTAAATAATTGCCATACTAATATATATTTTTGGGTACTTTCAAACGTTTCGCAAGCATCATAGGTTTTACAATGAATTGCTGAAATTATATCTTAATACATAAATAGGAACATACAAGGTTGCGCAAAATTAATGACCATATTGGAAGATCTTTTAATTTTTGCAATTGTTGTCGTACATCAATTATTTTTGGCATTTCTGAACTAGACAGCTGCAGTATACAAACAAATAAACAATGAAGCGCTATACTCCGCAAGAAGAACATGGAATAATTGGGTTTGTTGGCAGCGTGAATTGCGTTATCGATTTCCTAATCGTGCCGTTTCAACTGGGCAAATATTCCGCAGCTGAGCGGCTCGACTCGAACAGACTGGAACCCCAACAGACTTTGCAGAGCATGGCCGCCACCGGAATATCGCGGTTGTCACTGCCCATGGCACGTCACTGAGAACCAAAAACCATCAATCAAATGCTTCAGGGCCATTATAGACGAACATGTGATTTCAAGAAGAGGGTGCGATCGCAAACACTGCAGTAGCAACAATGGATATTGTGCAGGATGAGGCATGACTAATATTGCGCCACACTCTATAAAGTCCATTTTAAAAATTAAATGGCCTACAAGAATTATACATAAAAATATTTCTTGTTAACGCAAAATATTTCAAAATAATATATCAAGTAAATGTTTCAACATCTCATGTTAAGAATATTAAACTTTTTCATTAATAAGGCCCAAAAAGTGCAGTCAATTGGCATGAAAATTAATGCTGCATAGTGAAATCATTTCATATAGAAGAGAAATTTCATTTAGTTCAATTCGTTTCGTTTTTTGGAGTTGATTTAATAATTAATACTCAATTGCCGTGGCAGTTATTCACCTACCAAACGTTGTGTTGCACAGTGTAGCAGAACAGTAGTTATGTCATTTGACCCAGAGAAAGCACAAGACCTGTGTTTTCTTATATGAGAACTGAATATATGTATTTCATCAAGATTTCACTAACAACATTTGTATTTTAAAAAGTAATTGGCATTGCCCTATAAGATACAATTTGTGATTTAGTAATTCTTGATTATTTTTAAACGTCTTCAAAAAAAGGATGAGATTATCTTTAATTTGTTTGTATTATTTATGTTTGCTACCTCGGAACTCAGCTCTTTATACGAGTAAATAGATCTGGTGTTTTAGTTTTAGTTGCAAAAATTTACATCGACATGTCTAAACGTTTGCAAGTCTGTCAATTTTTTTTCATAAGCAGATTTGAAAAATAATTTTTTTATTTGAAATAATATTTTCTATTCGTATATTTGGTAGTCGTTTTTAAAGAACTACTTATGTGCTGTTCATAGAATCCAAGCAATCGACTTGAGTAGAAAATATTTATGGAAACCACTCGAATAACTGAGTGGTTTTCATACAAATTGTTCTTTCATTTGTAGGTTTATTTAATTTTGAAATCGCACACTTGAAAGCTTTTCAATAAAGGTATCAGCTGGTATCTTTCTTAATATTTGGGAGGCATTCGATATCGAAAGAAATTTCCATACAAATTCCAAAAATTTTTAACGAAATTTCCTTACAAATTCAAAAAATGTTGTATGGGATTTCATTCGATATCGCAGGCCGTAGTTTGCCCCCAGATTTCATCGTGAATGCATCCATTAATCAGCGGTTTATTTAAATCAATATGTTTCTTAGTTGAGTAAAATATGTGTTACGATTTTTTGTTCAGATAAGTCAAAAACGCTGTTATCCTAAATGTATTTATGTATGAACATGCAAACAATATAATGTATTTTAGTCATGACAACTTGAGATTTTTGTGACTTATTTGGTTTTTTTCTAATTATGAATAACTGTGAAAGAGTGAACTCCATATTTTTTTAATGTGTGCAGCTAACTTAGATTATTTATATGAAAATATTTTTAAACTGCCCAAAAATATGGTAAATATGCAAGTATACAAAATGAACTTAAACAAGGATTAGGAAGAATAATAACAGAAAAGATATATTTTCAGGTAGTTAAGTCAAAATGCAGCTAACGTTGATTTTTTGTATGGAAAAAAATTTTAAAATACCAAAAATTGTTGGCATTTATCTTAAATGTGGAGGTACAGAAAAGGCACTTAAAAAAGGAAATTTTATGGGATTTTAAAGAATAGTGACAGAAATTATTCATTTTATGTAGTTAAATCAAAAGTGCTCGTAAACAAAAGGCTGCTAAATCAAAACTACTGTATGCAACTTTTTTGGCTGCCTTTCCGAGTTTGTGGAAGAGTGATGAAATAGAAATATACACATTTTATAGTTCGTTCTCTCTGTATTTCATACTGCAAAATCAGAACTTGCACAATGTAAACTTTGTATTTGTACTTAAATTTACATAATTAACTATTTTCTACTCGAGGTGTGTTGACACCAGACCTTGAAAAATCATAAAAAAAACGAAAAGTTAAATATTTCCACAAAAGCGAGAACAATGAAAAAAACATATACACAGATCTTTAGGGAAAAAACAGGAAACTGTTTCAGTATCATATAAATTTTGTTGGTACAATATAAACATAATAAATTTAAAATTTTTGTTTTTCATTAGTAACTTTATGGCATTTTCGTAACTTTTAAAATTATTTATTAAAAATATTATTAAATTTATGGTCGAAATAATTTTAAGTTTTATATGTACATATGTATGTACACATGTAATATGCAACACTAATATAATAATAAAAGTACAAAATTACAATTTCGAATAACGGGTGCGTTTTTTGAGAAGCGGCGAAATTTAAACTAAAATAAAGCAGAGAAAACGATGTTAAATAATATCTTTGAAAATGGCTTTATTTAAAATATAAGTTTACAGCATTATTTGAATTTGATTACGCTTAAATGTCGTAATATTCACATGTTCTTCACAATAAATCACACTGTACTTCGACAATAAAGCTTCTAGTCTTCAGTTCCAACTGCTGCGTAAATATGTGTGAAGTGAATTTTTCTTCAAATGTGTGGCATATGATGGCGTCATGCTAATATCCGTAATCTACAAGATTAATGTCTTCACCTGCTTTTTTTGCAATAAAGTGTGTTTCGACAATGATTTCTGAATTGTCTTCGCTTTAAAAGTCACAAACATGCTTATCGACTTTGTCATTTAACCAAAAGTGTATGTAATAGTTACAGAACAAAATAATTCTCAATAAACTTTGAGAATTGAACCATGATTTTCGACACAAATTTGAATAATTTACAAAAACCTATTCCTGAAGAATTGTCAGGAACAAATCATCTGAGAACTGTCAAGCAGGATGTCAGAGAAAACAGTGTTTTCAATTTAAACTTTCACATCTCCAAAAAATAACACGCAGTGTAGTATTTTTTTCATTTATTGATTCATCTTTATTTACATCTTATACTAGTATATACATAAATTTACAATTTTCGGGATTTTATCTATAGATATAGATAGTAAAATGTATTTAAATAATGCCAAATTTACAAAGAGGGTGGGAGGACGAAAAACAAACTACAACTACCAACAGGTATGCAAAATAAATGGTAAAATAAAGATTAGGAAGGTGTGGTAAAGGTGTTTCTATTTTTTATTCTTACAATATTTAGTAGTAAAATAAAATATATTCACATACATGCACACTAGCTCACATTAACGTTTTAAGCGGCTTAAGGATGAAAGCACTTTTATATTTTAAAAAACAGCTCACACGCTCAGCAAAAGTTTGAGAAATACAAAATAACACATCTCACCAGCCTTGGTACCACACACCCACACAAACGCAAAAGCAGCACTCAGAGCAATTTTTGTATGTTTAAAGAAAAAATATTTACATTTAAAAATACAAACGATAACAAATGCAATGTTTACAGAGAGTGTAGAGTTGCTGAGCAAAATTTGAGAGAAGTTAGACGACGTAAAAGCTGAATATTTTATTAAAATTAAAAGAAATGTAATTTTTCTAAACATTATGCCTTAAATAGATATTTGGACCAGGCGGTGCTAAGGATGAAGACTATGATGATCCTCCGGTGACATTGTTAAGAGGACCACCAGGCCCACCAGGAACCGCAGGCAAAGATGGTCGTGATGGTAGAGACGGCATGAAGGGTGAACCTGGTGAACCCGGTGAGCCTGGCTCTTTAGGTCCGCGGGGCTTAGATGGTCTACCAGGTGAGCCAGGCATAGAAGGTCCCCCTGGTCTGCCCGGCTATCAGGGACCACCCGGTGAAAAAGGTGATCGAGGCGATATAGGACCACCAGGTTTAATGGGTCCTCCTGGTTTACCTGGACCCCCCGGCTATCCAGGTGTCAAAGGTGACAAGGGAGATCGCGGTGACTCAGTGAGTATTAACAAGATTTCTAAACTTAAGTAAAGAAAGAGTTTTGATTAGTCCTTTCACTAGAAGTACAGAAAAATGCGTAGACGTCAAGATCAAGATGGTATGTCAGATGCTCCACATATGCCCACCATAGAATATGTAAGTTAAATAATATAAAATTATTCGAAATAGTATTTATAGTTTCACTTGTTTAAATATTACAGTTATATGGCCCACCGGGACCACCCGGCCCAATGGGTCCTCCAGGCCATACCGGTCAGACTGGTGAGAGAGGATTAGATGGACGCAAAGGAGATCCCGGAGAGAAAGGCCAAAAGGGTGACCAAGGACCAATGGGTTTACCGGTAAGTTTTTTAATATGATTTTTCCAAAAATTTCTGTAAAACGAACACATACGAGTAGTTAACCAGATTTTTATATTTTATTTTTTAAAATCATTATTTTATATTCGCAAGGCTGATGTGTAATATTTTTTTTCAACTTCTTAGGGTCCTATGGGCATGCGTGGTGATTCTGGGCCACTAGGTCCTTCTGGTAAAGCTGGCATACCGGTAAGTGAATCAAATTTGTAAGATCTATCTAGAATAATGCATTTTAACTTGGCTTTGGCAGAATTAATCAACAACATTATTTTCAAAATTTGTGTACTTAACTTCACCTAAACTAATTAAAATTAGTTGTGACTAATACCGTAAAATATTTTTGTTGTTTTTTTCTCTCTCTCTCTCTCTCTCTTCTAACAGGTGTGGGACAACTACTAATCTAAATAAAAACTCAAATTAATTGATAACTAAAAGCCAAACAAAACCAACAATTAACCCTTTAAAAACAAAAACAATCACACAAGTACTTTAAAATAAAATTCCCCAAACACTAATTGCTACAAAGGAATTAAAATACTTTAAAATAACTAAAAAGTGTATTGAAAACTATTTACATAATAAGCCGAGCAAATTTAACAAACAAATTTTAATGGCAAATCAATTCATTCACAACAAAACAAATCAAAATTTCATCATAAAAAACATACTTAAATGCATCTATAATTAACAATATGTACGCAAAAATCATATTTTCTACTTTCATTAATTAAACGCCCCTAAAAAGCAACTTAAATTTGTTATATAATTTTGAAAATATAACAAAAATTGTATTTAATACGAAAACTTTACACAAAACTAAAAAATTTAATAAAATTCATTTGAATATCAACGAAAACATGTGTAGATGCACAAGTATGTAATTAATTTATAAAAGAAATATTAAAGTCCATAAATAATTAAAAAATAATAATAAAACTACTTATAAATAAGACCAGCTTTGAATGTACGTTATTTCCTCCTCCCTACTAACAACATTTAATTATAACAAAAAAAATTAAAAAGTTTAAAGTTCAAACCCAATCATATCAATTAGTTAAAAGAAACCAAAAAAAAAGGATTTTAAATCAAACGTTTACCTATTCCCTTTTAAACCTCAACATAAAATACTAAAATAGATAAAATTGTAATACAAGTATACTTATACACACACACACACAGATATTTAAAGATTAAAGTTTTCTTTTTGCGTTTTTCTATGTGTCTGGGAAATGTAACACTTTTTATTATGTACATACATACATACATGCATAAAACCACAATAGATAAATTCACAAGGCGTACTAACCGTTGTATCAATTGTATGAGTTGAGTTTTAATATGGGGTGATTTTTTACGAGCTTTTGGATTTGATTTAAATAAAAAATACATAAAATTTAGAGAAATTTACGAAATCTTTATTTGAATCGATAGAACGATCTCTACAATTCAATGTTTAAAGATGATTCATGTTGACCGCGACTCCGCCTCAAATGATCTATACGCTAGGTCGAATTTTGGGATACTCTCTCCAACATATCGGCAGGTAATGAGTTTCATCACTGAACACAATTTTCTGTTTGCACTTAAGCGAGCATGAATTTTGATAATAAAATTCAATAACCTGCAAGCGTTGTTCGTTTGTCAGTCGATTCATGGTTAAATTATAGACAAAACTGAACATGTTTGACATTAACATGTTACACGAAAACTGCTGCGCTGCCAAAAACAGCGTTGCCTAAAAGAAAGCTGCTAAAAAGCATCCTTTATAAAGATACATTTTGGATATATGATAGAATAGCAATAACAATTTGATAAAATTTTATAAATATAAACGATACAACCGATACAACAGTTACTACATTCTTGCGAGTTCCTTTCATTATTAATTTACTTGTATTTTAGCAGAAGATAAAAACTCCGAATGGTTAACATTAGACTGGCAGCAAAAACCAAACAAGATAGAAAAATATAGAAATTCTTTATTATATGGGCTCTCCTTAGGTCGACAAATAGTTGATAAAGAGCGGATCGTTGTGGATCAAAACGCAGAATTTCACTGGGGAAATGGTTAAAAAACATATTTTATACCGGCTGCTCTGCATAGAAAAGATCGGATGGTGCTTGGTAGGCACTTGGATGTAATCGAACCATCCTAAGGGAAAATTATTGGGCTCCAGATTATACACAAATAGTTTTGTGTTCTCTACCTACGTAACATAGATTTGCAATTTTTTCCTCTTTTGCTTCCTCCCCAATCTACGCTAGATGAAGCATAACAAATAATATAATATCTACTATGTGTGCTCCAAATTTAAATTAAATATCTTAATTTACAAAATACTGAAAATCGATATTAGTTACATTTGTCGAAATTTTAGCGAGGCTCCGAAAAATAAATCTAAAAGACACACTTTCACAAAATTAAGCCATATCGGAAAGTCACTAAACTTGGCAGAAGTTTCGAAAATGTAATATATATAAGCTGTTCAATCGCAGTGGGTTCTCAAACCTAAGGGAGCTACCGCACAAAAAAAAATTAATTGTATGTTTGGTGATGACCAGGGCAACCCAAAATATAATGTACGAAGATTGTTTTAGGCGCATAAAAGTGTTTTAAAACAATTACGACCACATTCATAATCGATTAATAAAGTTAATGTGTGCAGGTTCCCATTTTAAAATCCTATAATAAAACTCTCTATTAATCATTAAAATATGCTCTTAAATTATGAAAAATATGCTCTAAAAATGTGGCTAACATTAAAAAAAAGAACTAATAAAAACAAGTTACATTCGTATTCGCTGTATCAAATATAGTGTGCAAATGATAAAGAGTGTATATCTCTACTTTATTTATTGGAATCCTCGAAAGTTGTCAATGCCGAAATCCGGGAAATCAGTGCGGATATTCCCGGGGTTAGACCAACAACTACTGTTCGTAGCTTTTTTCAGTAACTTTAAAATCGTTAGATAATCATATATTTTGGAACTGTGATAATCACCCCTATTCCTGTTGGCGACATCGACGTTACGTTAACACAATACCAAAAAATTGGAGCTTATCTACTCACTCTCGAAAAACATTTTGTGATACTGACAGTCTATTTCTGTTCTCTAAGGTGCAGAAAATAACATGAGCCTGTCAATAAAAGTCAGTTGTTTTTTAGTTTTGTGTTGACGTGACATCGTTGTCGCAAACTGGAATAAGGACGAGTATTGAGTTTGTTGGCTATACCGACGGAACTTTCACTATGTGACCCTCCCGGAACTGAAGACTTAATCCACATTTAATAATGTGTTTGTGTGACGTTCAGAAAATAATATGGTATATAATATTTTTGGTTGCCCTGGTAATAAAAAATATTTCATTCACTCATTTGATTTAACGATGAATAGAATGAATTCTCCACTCCACGCTACAAAAGAATGCAATAAATTATTGAAAGTCAAATTTCGAAATAATATAACAGCCTAGACACGATATTTTTTCCTAATTTTTTTAAAAATAGCCTTTTTATGAATTTGCTTTCTAAAGATGTTTTCACATGAAGTGTGTTCGTCATTAAAAAACGTGCTTTCATTTACTTGGTGGTGGACGATGTCGAACGAATTCTATCTTTCGTACAATTACATTTAAAACAAGAACAATATTTTAGAAATTCGAATTCGTTCAACATCGCCATATGGCAACAGCTTTTTAAGGCACGAACTGATTGTTCGATTGCGAATGCCACAATCTCAAGAAAAATCAATCGCATCAGCTCGTTATCGAAAGCCACGATTGCATCGTTGATTTGGATGACAAAAGAAATTAAATATGAATAGAAAACGAAACATTTCAAATGGAAAATACCTCGTGTGATCACTCTGTAAGGATGCTAGACACATGGAATCATTTTGTTTAAAACTATTTAAGCAACAAGTAATTGAATACAAAAGAAAAAGAGTTAAAAACACAATATTTAGGTACCGTCCATGGGCTTTGACTTAAAAATTATAAGAAAAGGAAAAATGCCAAAGCTTCAAAACAAATATATAAAACAAAAACATTTTTTACTAAAAACCCATTTAAAGCAAAAAATATAAAAATAATAATGTACAATAAAATACAAATAAATAAGAACAGCGGTGAAAAAACATTTTAGAAAATTTTAATAATATAATTTATGCAAGTTTTACAGATTGCTCGCCAATTATAAAATTCATTATGTATAAGTATTTTGTGGGTAAGCTATATACAAACATACATACAAACATGTGTATGTGTGTATGTACATATGTATGTACATACATGCACTCCGGTATTGCTTGTGCCAACCCATTTGAAAACCTTTAATTTTATGTATATTGGGAAAGTTTCAAACCTCGAATGCAATGAAGTAATTCTCATTTATTTTATGTGAGTTTTTATATAAACTTAAAAATATGGTTAAAGGACTACTGATGAGTTGGCCTAAGCAGCGACGAAATGCATGCATATGTACTAGCTGACCCTCAACAAATACAAACATAATTAATAATGTAATTAAATGTTTCAAGGATTTGTAATTTTAAATAAAATATGTTACCACTGCGCATAAAATACATAAATAAATAAATAAATAAATATAAAAATATTTAGATAGGTGTATTATAACCATATTTAAATCATGATTCATGAAAAAAATTTAATTTTACGAATTCATTGAATATATAATGTAATAATTTTAATATAAATATTTAAAGTAAACAAAACATCAGAAATTAAATGAAGAGTATATGACACAAAATACAAATAAACCAAAATTATGGGTTTCACAATTAAAAATAACAATTAAAACCAAAATTATTTAAAGCATTAAACTAAGAACACATATGAAGCAAACAAAAAATAATAATAATAACAAAAATGTTGTGCAAATATTAAAAAGAAAAATATATTTAAATAAAATAACCAGCAATTGCAACATTTAGTTTTTTTAAATAACACAACAACTTGACGGCAAATGTTTATATACAGAAAAAAAATGCATTAAACAAAAGTGAAAGAAGCGAAGAAAATTTAAATTGAAAATAATATATTACAATTGTAAATTTGTAACAAATTAAAATATTAAATAAAATAAAAAAAGTTTCCTTCCATTTTTCTCTATTTCTTCAATACCTTACAACACACATACTACGAGTATTTATATACTATATACCCAACTTTAGTTATAAACACCTAAATTCTTTATAAACACGAAAGAAAAAAGAAATTAATTCTTATATTGAATGTCAATTTTTTCAATTAATATTTATTAATAAATATATTAAAATAAAAGATGATGAAAAAGCGAAAAAAATTAAAAGTCATATTTAAACTTAACAAACATTTTGAACAGTATGTCAATTTAATTTGTGTATATACTATTTACTCGTATTCAATTCATACCAAAATTTAATTATTTTAATTTGAATCTTAACTATCACTTTACTTAATTGATCTAAACTTTTTTAAATTTAATAAATAAGTATAATAAACTTACTCTACATTAAAGCTCATATTCATAATAAATATTTTTGGTTTATAAAAGGTTTATTAAATTTATTTAATGTAAGAAAATTCGTTTCATAAACCAGTTATAAGCCCTTGATAAATCATTATGAATAAGGCAGTAAATCTATAAAATTTCCAAATACACATACTTACAATTATGCTTTTACAAATTTTACTCAATAATTATGCAAAATTATACTGTTTCAAATAACTTATACCTTCATTCCCTTTTTATTAATTTAATAATAAAATAATTTAGATTAAACAAATAACAAAAAAGAGATCGTACTAATAAGAAAGTAATGAATAATCTTAAATTGCAGAATAAATATATAATTGCACTAGTCGAAAAAAAATGAAAATAATCTAAAAAGGTTTAAAGCTTAAGGACTTTGTAGTAATATAAATTGCGGAAATCTTATTCACATTGTTGCAAGTTCAAAAAGAATTTAAATTTCAGTGGTATGATGAGCATAATAGTGTAAAAATAGTAACTTGTCATGGAGAATGTAGATTCTTATTAATTTTAACAATGTTTGACCGCAAACTTTTGTATGCGATCATACTATTTCTCATATTATCTTTTACAATTCTCTTTGGATATTAGCCCTATTAAAAATTTTTTGCAAATAGTCCCGCATCATAGAATTTGCAAAATGGTAGAGTATATATTTACGGCCTTGTTCATAAACGATTAATAAAATTAATGTATGCTTAAAATCATTTTTCCCATATGAAAATTTTATAATAAACATTCTCGGGGTTGTCACAGAAACCAATATAGTCGGAATTGGATTTGAAAAGACGACAAAAATACATTTGTACGATGAATTTCAATGTTATCGGTTTTATTGTCAAAATAGATTGTAATTCTAGATTGAACATAAAACCAATAACATTTAAATTCATCATTTAAAAGTATTTTTGTCGTCTTTTCAAATCCAACTCCGACTGCAATGGCCATTACTGTACACTAACGAAGTATACAGAGATGCACTTGCTATTTTTTAAAATATGCAACACTTAAAATCTCTAGTTTATATTTACTCTACGTAGTTAATGCAAACTGACCAATTTAGAATTACGAATTATTCGATCAATCGAACATTCGAATAATTAATGAACGACGTATAAAATCATTACATACTTTAATATTATTCCTGAATTTTATAAATTTCCCATCCAATATTAGCTTTTTACAATATGCCACAAGTATCGAAACAAAGAAGTACGCAAATCCTTTGTTTTCACGATTATTTTGTGATAAAAATATGTATTGCGAATGACCTCAACTACGATGATGAATAAGATGACGTTTCTGAGGTCAGTGATAACGTTTTATTAACTGATCTAAAAGAGTCTATAAATAAAGTAAGAAATTGTAACAGTATTGCTGATGATCTGAACTATTTAGAAAAATCAAGGAAAAGAACAAACAAACAAACTTGATATGCTCTTTAATGCTGTTTTAACCGTCAGTTTTTTTATTCTTTGTTCGTTGGAATTATTCGAGTAATTAACAAACAAACAAAATAATTAGAAACCCAAACGCATCGGATAAAATTAACCGTCCAGTTTATCGGCTTTGAATTTGTACATATTTTGTTCACAACATGACCGTACATTTACATATACATATACTTTTTAAATACTTATGTGCTGTTCATAGAATCCAAGCAATCGACTTGAGTAGAAAATATATATGGAAATCACTCGAATAACTGAGTGTTTTTCATACAAATTGTCCACTCAATTCGATTGCACTTAAAAAATGTATTCTCTGAAAAGTCATGTAACGCGTCGCCGGCATAAACTAATTAGCCGCCGCCGATAATCATGCCTCGCCGTTTTTCTCTGACTAGTTCAGTCAGAAAATGTGGATACGGAAAATCAAAAAACGTATAAATTGGAATAAGGCCAATAAAAACGGACCGATAAGAACATAATGAAAATATTCAATTATTTCTAAGCAGCTTTGGTGGTTCTTATTACCAAACAGCAGTGATTTAGTTACCTGTATTGCAATGCTCTTCTAAATTGATGAAAATATTTACAATTGTAAAAAATTTGCAATCTATTATGTATTTTTAGCGGTGTAATTCACATAACGATTTTGTATTTGTATAACATTTACCGAAATTTGTGTTGAACTCTTTCTAGTCAATTCATAACGAAAATCGTAATAATTAACTGTACAAATACTTATGTAGTACGACCACGTATTAATTAAATTTTTTGCTTCGTTATAAGGATTAAGTGGCAAAAAGTATAAGGCTCAAGTATCCAGATTATAACACTTATAAGCAAACAAAAATACATGATTTTTCTTGAAAACTTCACATACTATAGCGTGAGCTTAGATTGTGACCACTACTGAATTTATTTTGTATAAATTATGACAGTTTAAAACACTCAAAATGTTATCACTAGTGCAATTAATTGTTATCTGCAAATTAATGATCATTCTTAAATGTAAATTATATATATATTATTGTTAATATTTGAAAAAAAAAATACCTAATTCTTTCCTACCCACTATATATGATGTACATAAAGTACATTACATACTTATGTACGAGTATGTACTATGCAAAAAATATGAACTTCATGATTTTTTTTCATTTTCATTTTCATTTTAAATATCATTTTTGCAACAGTAAGAACGAATAGTAATTACATCTATTCAAAATTATTATAATAAAAACGAATGATTTTTTTTTTTGTATTTGAGAACGTGCTTTGCTAAGCATTTAAAATAGTTATATAATATACTTAAGTATTTACATAAATGCATATATTACATAAAAAAGAAAATTCTCATGGAATGTAATTTGTAATTTATGAATGGAATTGCTGTGTAAGGGAGTAGCCAAAATTAACTATAAAGTATGAAAATTTAAATGTGTATTTAATTAAGTAATTAATTAACAAAATGTCAAATAACACAAAACAAACATACAAATATTATTGTGAATATGTTTCTTCTTTTATAATATTAAAAACATTTCATTTATTAATTTATAAGAAGGATTTAGTATGATTTTCATCCTTAGTTAAAAGAGAAAGAAACAAATTATTAAAATAAAAGTTAATTTTATGTATGCATTCAATAAAGTGATGAGTTTTTTACAGAAAGACAAAAATAACAATAAAACAAGTGTTTTGTATGTAGGAATGATGTGAAAATCGTTTAACATAATTTTCTTATATTCTTTTGTTACAATAACTTTTTATTTATTGCTTGATTTTAATTTAATCTTTTTAAACTTAATAACAATAGTTTTATTTGCTTGTTTATTTTTTCAACATCAGTTCTACTTAATATAATTTATTGAATTTATAATTATATAAGTTATTTGAGTTTTTTCCTTTTATTTCTATTTACCCCTTCATTTAGGGACCGCCCGGTTTGGATGGCATGAAGGTTAGTCATAGCTAAACTTTACAAATACTTAAATACTTTACTTGCATCTAATTTTTTAACTTCAGGGTGCTCAGGGAGAAACAGGTCAAAAGGGTGAGCGTGGTGATCCTGGTTTACCGGTAAGTAGCTTAATATTAAACAAATGTACAATCTTTAGAAATCATATATGTATGTAAACTATATTGCATGTTAGTGGTTTTAAATTTCTTTCTCTTATCTTTCTATTTTAAAACACCCTGTATTGATTCATACTAACGTAATATGTAAATGTCATATAACTGTGTGTGTCATTAACTCAAACGTACGTCAATAATTAAATAAAGGGCACTGATGGTATACCCGGTCAAGAAGGTCCGAGAGGAGAGAAAGGTTCTAGAGGAGATCCAGGACCACCGGGAAAGAGAGGGCGCAAAGGCGATCGAGGTGATAAAGGTGAACAGGGAGTGCCGGGTTTAGATGCTCCCTGTCCCTTGGGTTCCGATGGTTTACCCTTACCAGGCTGTGGTTGGCGACCACCCAAGGTTAGCATGGCTCAAAAAACAAGCACTTATTAAAGTATTTTCAAATTTTATAAAAACATTTTTTTATTGGTTTTGGTAAAGATGCATGCTTAAAAAAAATAAAAAAATTAACGCTTTTAAACAAGTTCTTACTAACAGTAGATTTTTCTAACGATTCTTATAACATTTAGGAACCGGTTATATCAACTCCGGTCCATAAAGATTATTTACCCGACGTAACGGGTCCTGAGAGTAACAACGCCAGCGATTATGAACAAGAAGAGGAGGATGAAGAACAAAATGAAAACGAAGATGAATATGATGAATACCAAGATAATTTACACAACGATTAAGGCAACCTAAGCACACATTTAACAAAACGAAGTAATAAGAGCATATTTTTAGTAGAAGGAAACATTCAAAAGTGCTAAAAGCTTTTAAAATAATAGCCTCTTAATAACAACAAACACAAACAAATTTATAACTTACATAATTCAGATATGGCCAAACAAACACTGCACTTGCAAGTATGTCTATAAGACCATTAGCACCTTCCATTATTACACCTTTTACTAACGAAGGTGACACTTGTAATTAACGAAATGTATGTATGTATCTTTCTTTGAGTTTGAAAAATGTTTACTTTCACTCTAATGGATTTCGAAAGAAGCTGACAGCAATCTATTACAATGTAATTTACACTATTAGGTATAACACAAAAGGAACGAACACTCAATCACTCACTCACTCAGC
Organism: Gymnocheta viridis; assembly: GCA_956483585.1. Classification (NCBI taxonomy): domain Eukaryota; kingdom Metazoa; phylum Arthropoda; class Insecta; order Diptera; family Tachinidae; genus Gymnocheta; species Gymnocheta viridis. The sequence goes on along the minus strand of OY101440.1, from coordinate 129,502,417 downwards.
TTTAAAGTAGTGCTACTAATATTTAAATTGAATCAATAACTTTATTGACACACTAAACAAAAGGCACCAGAGCACCTATTGAGACGCTTTTTTAGTATTAAATAATTTTATTGGTGGCGGCTGTTATGATGCTTAATTAATACTTCTAATTTGTTTATATTTGTGGCGGTAAATTTTACATCTAACAATATTAAATAAGCACAAACTAAGTTTTTTTAGGAAAGGTAACATGGAAACTTAAGTTAAGTATAAATAAATATATGATTGATTGGTATAATTTAATAATTATACTATTTTCACAACTTTTGAAGGATTTTTTTTTTCAATTAAGAAATATGTACTTACATACATATATACACATATTTATATAAATCTAACTAGCTTTAGTTATGAAAATATGAGCTTGACAATGTGACATAAGATGGCTTGAATTTATGTGTGAATATAGAAAATTCAATAGGAATTAAAATGAAACGAATGAACTATAAATTGGTTAGAAATCAAAAACAAAAACCTATTTTCTCCAGGTGCCTATAGCCTATACGAGCTATCAAATTTTGTTTAATTAAGATAACAGAAAGTAATTACTTGTCATAGACGTACGAACGTATGTACATATATTTACTTGTAACAAGTATTATACTAAACATAACATTTCAATTACAAAATTTCCAGTTACCCTTCTCAAAGTGAAACTTATTTTTGCTATCAAGTAAAAAAAACGTATTAAGTGTGATGTGATAATTAACAAATAATTCTTTTGCAGGATAATTGGCAAGAATGGCTTAGGGATGAAATTAAAGTAGTTGTCAAAACTATGCCAAAAAATGGTCGCCGGTAAATGATATTGTCTTACTAGCCCATCCCCCTATTATGAAAAAATTTTCCACAAAGCTTTTCTATGTAGCTTATGGTAGTTAATTATAAATTTTTTGAAATGCAGCTAAAATTAATAAATATTGCAATATTTTCTAATGATATACAAATAATCTAACAGTTTTACTAATATTTTATTTTAGCATTTAGAATTAAACAAAAAAATGAATAATCATAATGAATCGAAAAACGAAACAAAAGTATTCTTATTTCTAAAAACAAACAAAAATATAATAAAAAACAACTACAAAATTGTGTTTGCTTTCAGTGCTTTTTATATTGAAAGCGTTTAGTTGTACTTTATACCTAAAAATAATAAAAAAATATATATAATAATTGATATATTTACACATCTCATATGCAATTTCTATTTTATGCCAAAATATTCAAATACTATAAATAAATAATGGAGTTGTTTTTACTACAAACAAAATGTTTATCATAATTATTCAAATAAGTATTTTTGCTACAAATAATCTTTACCATTCAAAACAGTAAAACGTGTAATTAAATGAAAATAGATAATTAATTCTTTTCACTCATATTTAATTTGTATAATAGTAAATTATTTGTAATAGTTTTAAATTAATTAATTGTAAATGCATATTTTTTTATTAATAATAAAACATCATTTTGTGTCATAGCTTCCATTTATTATTTTTATCATTGTTAATTGATAAACGAATTGTTTTTTCAATAATTTTAAGTATTAAATGTAGTTGAGATTTTTAACGCCCGTTTTTATTACGACGATTATAATTATTGAATTATTCGTATTACTGATTTAATAAAAAGATAACTAATTACTCAATAAATTATAGTTTTATTTCAAAATGGAATAATGGACATATGTAAGTAATTAAAAAATTAATAAACGAAAATCTTAGTTTTGTAAAAGAATAAAACTGTTAGCAAATAATAATACTGCTAAACAAAAACAATTTATTCTTTGTTGCACCTCTTGAGTCAATTTATAGTAATTTTCGAAGAGTACGAAAAAATCATTATTTATTTCTTAATTATAAAAAATAAAACAAAATAAATAAAGTTTTTCATTTGTTGCCAGTTTAGCCAGTCTATATACATGCATGGAATTGATGCTTATGATGATTTGGCATAACAAATAAAAAAACTTTTTGAAATAAGATATCGAGGCATACAAATACAAAATAAAGAAAATTAAAATTATGTGTAATCGCTTTCAAAATTTACATTCATAATTAATAAAGGGCTCAAACTTCATATAAGATTTATCCAAAGTGGATAACGTAGAGCTTCCAACGGTCATTAACGCTGTGTTAAATATCTTATACATACTTTTGTGAAAATGTAATGCAGTTTATAGTCTTTATATATCAATGGAAAAAATAAACTTTGTCAATTTACGTGAAAGGGTTTATAATGAGTAATATTTTTAGGTGCAGAAAATTTATGTCGACAAAATTGTGTCAAAAGTATGAAAAACTTTGGATTACCGATTTAAAATAAGGTGGGAAAAAAGAACACCGCATGAAGCATTCTACAAATATATTGTATATTTGTATTCAAAAGAATTACTGTATTTTATGGTGCGAGTTGAATTTGAGCAACTTTAGTTACTAAAATCAAACGACTACGAAACAATTTACGGGCTTACAAATAAAGCAAACATATTGCAAAGCGGGTTCCAAATAGCGTAGTTCTGGAGGAACAAACATTAAAAATATTTTGACAAAAATATAACCGACATCAAAATAAAGAAACGAGTAGATAGATATTCAGCAGACGGTTCGGATTAATCTCAAAATGAGTTATTTTCCAAATAGACCAAAAATATTTCAAATCGGCAGAGTTCTTAACGATTAAGAAAAATGAATTTGTAGACCAAATGAATAATCTTCGCTGTTACATTGTTAAAGCGAAACCTGTATTAATAATTTCTTATACAAAATATTGAAATTCTTATTCATTCGAAACTGACTGTACAAAAATGGTCTTTTGTTATTGCTCATACATATTTAATCTAAATTGTATCATATTTTTTGCTTAAGATTAAATCTTAATAATGTTGCTACTGCTACAAATTCTCATATCCGTAAAATAATAAGAAAATATATCAACTTACGCCCGGATGTTATCCGTGTAGTTAACTTGAGTCTTGGAATATCTTGAATCTTGAAATATCTTGAGTCTTGAAATTTATATAGTCCCGAGTTTCTTTTTTTATAAAAAAGAGCATCGCCTTTTAAGTTTTTGGCAAACAGTAGAATAATTGTAGGTTATGAATTTAAACTTCAGCAAGAGAAATCTTATTTTTGAAGCTTGCAATGAAAAGTTTTTTAAGCATTTGTTATAAAGCGGAAATAAAGCAAAAAAATAACCGAAAGCACTAATTATAAACGTAAAACACGACACTCGCGAATAACTACATAACGAACGCGCGCATTTGCAAAAAAATACTTGTCTTAGCTTTTAATTTATTCTTTTAGTAATTTCAAATGTTTAACATATTTGTGGACATCTTCTTTAACATAAGGCTTAATGGCAACACAGGTAGGTACATTCTCAGGCTGCTCTATCCATAATTTGTGGTGTATTTCATTTTCTTGCAATTTATTGGCCAATTTTACTAGGGCAGCTTCATCTTTGGCCTGCAATAAAAATTATTTTATGGTTTTATTAATTAAAGAGAGGCATCAACCAATAATTCCTTACTTCCAACACAACTTTGTGCATATTGTCCAAGTCCGCCAAATATAATTTTGTAGCGTCATCGTTAGCATGCAAGTGCATGACTGCAGTTGCTGCATGGCAGCATTGAGCAATAACGGCACCCAAAGGCCAATTCAAGACATTTTTTAAATCGCTTCGAACAATTATGTATTGAACTATATTTGACATAGTTTTATTAAGAAATTGTTTTGCACAATTGTAAACTATTTCCACTTTTTAATTGTTTTTGGCCAATATGAATTTACACCTGCAGCACGACTGATTCCTTTGGTAACCGGCTAATGTTTAAAGTAACTAAACATATCTCATCAGCTGTGGTCTTGTGGTGTTTGATTGGGTATCTATTGTTGTACTAAAATATGCAACTTTTCAAATGAGTCACAATTATCCGCTGTTACTGTGAATGGGAACTAGCGAAGACTTCCACCATTTTCAAATTCTGTAATTTAAATTTGAACTTTTGTACTTCAAGTTAAACGGTTTTTAATTTTTTTGGATGAGTACATCTGAGTGAATAATTTCTTATTAGAGCGTGAATGAATGCATTTTATCCAGTGTTCTAGAATTCAAATTGAATTTTGTGGGACAAATAATTAATTCCAACATGCAGGTATAAAGGACCAAATAAACCACGCAGACGGTTTGACAAACAAGTGCAAATTTTAATTTTGTACAAACCTTTTGCATTGTTTATGGGGCTGTTTGCTCATTTGCACAAAAGTTTGAGGCATGTTGTTTGTGTTATTGTGCATGTGTTAATGCGAGCAATAAAAAATTCAAAAGTAATCAGTGAGATTTCAAGTAGCCGCACAACAGCGATTTTAATATTTTTGAACTTAATTATTTAAAATTTAGACCCTAAAGAAATATTGCTCATATTTACAAAACTATTTTTTTTATATTGAAATTTTTTCCGATCTTAAGCTTTTTTTGGGGGTGTTTTGGAATTTTAGTCTAAAAAGACGTCATTTGATAAATGGCTAAAAACTGAGTGGGGTTTCCGCGCAATAGTTTTATAGTTAAAATGCTTTGAACTGCAAATTAAAGTTTGTAAACAACAATTCGCAAATTCTGAAATACAGATAGCAGTTATGCGTTATTGGCTGCAAGTCCTGAAAAATATAGTCAAGCTGTTGTTATATCGGCAATAAACACAAAGGGATCATAATTAACACAAAGGGATCATAATTACTTTGGACTCAAGTGGGCTGGTACTCTTTCTTTTTCTTATTTCTTCAATGGCAACTTGTTAAACTATATCGGCAATATACCTATTGTGAAAACTTTGATTTCTCTATCTATAACAGTTCACGAGCCATTCCAGCGAAAACCAGCGTTCTCAGTTTTAAAAGATTTGTCCCCAAATAGGAGATTTTTTTTTGTGATTGCGGATACAAATTTCGGGAAAATCCTCAGATGACTGTTTGGTGGAGAGCTCTTTTTTTACTGGGGGTTCTTGGGGATAAATCTTATAAATCTTGTTATTTAGTTTTTCTTTTTTCAATTTAAATTCATGTACATATTGACAAATCATATTTTTCTGCTTTATGACGGTAACATTGCAAAAATTCGCAACAGAATACAGTATGACTTATTAGAAGCTCTTCTTAGAATAAATATACACTTTAAAAATAATTCAGTTTGTTGTGGCTAATTAATTCCATCTTCTAAAATGCCAACAGAGTAAAGTTCCCTGATGATCTGCATTAGCAACAGTGAAATGCGCATAGGAACAAGCTGTAATAGATTATTAATGTTTTATTAAATATGTAAATATTTAAATATGTATTTATTTTGGAAAAAAGTGCGTTTAAAAAATTTAAAACCTAAAAAGCTTCATTACATTCAACATTTTGCAAATTTTGTTAAGCAAAAAAGTTTTATATTATTTAAAGAATTTTTACAAATAAATGTTAAATATTCCAGAAGAATCTGTCTGTTGTGACTGAGAAATATTTAATTTGATAAAATTTTCTGTTATTTGTTAAGTTAAAAGCTTGAAAATTCTTATTACAGATATGTGGGGATTTTCGGGGATAAGAAATTAGCTATTTTGGGGAATTTGTGGAATGAAAAATTGCAAATTGGGGATAAGGTAAAAAACTAAACTGGGAACATTGCCGAAAACTATTCAACTTATTCCGTAACTATTTGTCAAGGTCACATTAAGGTAACAAGCGCTTCTCCACTCGCTGTCGACAACATTTTACTGTGCTTAATATTTTCTTATTATTTTCTAGGCCTAAGCGAACAGTAACAGACTATTAATAGTAGCAAATAGCTGCCGACTGCGAGTTGGCAAGAGGAGCTGATTTTTTTGGCGTTGCCTTGATGTGACGTTGACAAATAGTTACGGAATAAGGGCGAATAAGTTTAGTTTTACAATGTTTGGATACAAAATCCTAAAAACGAATCTGAGGAAGATAAGTCCTTTGCCCTTCTTAAGGCACTAAAAATTCCATATTCAGCAGCCTGTATCTTTTGCAATTTTTAACCGACTGCGAGTTAGTAAGAAAAGCTTTTTGGCGTTGCCTTGATGTGACATTCAGGATCAGTCATGAGCATGTAGTAATAATATTTTGTAGTTGAAAAGATACGTATGATACCATCTTTTAAAATACTTCCAATTATGCATACTGTAAAAGTTGAACTTCCAGAAAAATATTCTTCGTCCTTAAATTTAGTTTCATGTACGAAAAGTAAACATCGTCGAGATTGAGATGTACATATGTATATATTTGTTAAAGCTAAGACCTCTGAGAGTGATTACGAACCCGTCGTGTCCGACATTGATTCCCTGTAAAGAGCTCCTACTGTATTTTAACATGGAGATCAATAAATAACGTCAAAATTCAGCGTTCTCTGGTGCATTACACAAGATCTTTAACGAAAGGTGATCTTTTTGGCTGCCCAATCCTGTTATTTTTATAACACTGTAAATATCTCTTAACTATTCATTTATAATATTAAGTAAATTATTTGTTTACAAAAATTTTGTATATGCTGCACGTCTCAAGCTGGTAAATGATATGCAGCATTTCCTCTAACATTTTTCATTAATTTCATATTGTTGAAAAAAATTTTTAATTTTTTCTTCATGTGTAAAAAATATGTCATAAGCATAACGAAAGCTCAGCATATAAACTAGCATGAAACAACTAACATCTTTTTGAATATTAATTGGGAGAATTGTTCTTACTATTTAATACAATGATTATTTATTTACTTAGACAATATGTATTTATTGCAATTAAGACTTTGATAAATCATAAAAATTAAAAGCAATAGGACAACAAAGTCTACGCCCACTTACCTTGAATTGTTGAAAATGTGTTTTTTTATTTTTCTCATTAAGATTAATCATATTTGCCAACTCCACATGACTTTCGACCACAACAATACAACTAAATAAACATTTTAATAACCAAATCTTCGTAATTAAAACAGAAAATTGTCTAGTTATTTGTATATAATTTATGATATATTTTCATAATTTTGGTTTTAGTTTTGTTTTTTCTTCTTCAAATTTATTATTAAAATCTCTACAATTAATTTCAGAACGAACTTGTGCTCCTCAACACTTAAATTAAAATCAACACACTAAACGCACATGGAATTGCTACAGATGAAAATGAAAAAGAGAGAAATGAAAGGAGACTGTTGAAAAACAGCCCAAGGCATTCACAAAAGCACTTATGAGAAGCCAAAACTCGAGTACGGTTACAAGAAAAACCAAAATTTAAATTAACAAGAGCAGTTTAGAGTATTCAGTATTTGGATTGTAGACACAATTGTTGCAACATTTGCTGTATAAATTAAGACAGGCATGATGCAGCCAAGCATGAGCAAGCACAAGCATGCACACATACTACACATTCAAATATGTACATATGTACATACATACATAAGTATGAATGCATTAAAACAAACATTAAATGATCTGAGCCGGTGTTTGTTTGTTAAACAAATACATACAAACATATAAACAAAATTAAAAACTGAAGCCACCCACCGATTTGCAGTCTCCTTGTTGCATTTAACATAAACCACCTTTGGATAAAATAAAAATGCTCAGCCAAGCATTTCAAATCTACTTGAACTGTAGTTTGTAGAAGCAAACAATCGAATTGTACAAAGATACACGCACACACCCACACACACATACAAACATTTAAACAACCACATAACAAATTAACCAAAAGGACATCAGCATGTAAAATACGTTTTGATTAAGTGGAAGATGGTTAAAGCAAAATACCGAAGATAGTGTGAATATGTGTGTATATTCATATACACATACATATTCACACATCTAAAATGAGTGTGCGGGGTGTATAAATTTGGCTTTCATTTTGTTTGTTTGTGTGTGTGTGTGTTTTTTTTTTGTACAGACTTGTTTTTAGTTGGTTACAATTTCCTTCATGGGACTGTGTGTATTCGAGTGACTTTGTTCAATGTCTTTATACCCATACATTTAAATGTGTAAATATGGATTTTTTGTTAGACATCTATTACTTAAACAGTGGAAGAATTGATAATTTATCTCTCAAATACTTTTTTACACATGAGAGCAAATTTGTATTCGCTGATGATTTTATATGTATGTATATTTCAACTGGAGTTAGAACAAAAAAAGCCGTTCAAACCTTGCAAGTAGGCGCAAAAGAAAAACATGGTTGATGCAACCATAATCCAAGAGGAAATTGAAATACAGTGCACTCGCTGAACTAATTAAAAGCCGTCCAGTTTACTTTTGCAAGATTCTTCATATTTGCGAATGCCATCTAATTCCCATCTACAAACGTTCTTTCCATTCAAATAAAAGTTGCTAAAAATTGTTGTAAAATTTTTTATTTATTGTTTATTGGATTTAAAAAAAACAACAATTTATTTTGAAAGATGAAGAAAAACTGAAATAAATGTAATTTATCTCGAGCTATACACGTTCTCTTTCATTTTATATCAGAGTTAATCGCAGTTGTGGACGCTATGTAATGCGTAGAAAAAAGTTCTTTTAAAAATTTGTCGGTAGTCGACGGCTTGTTTTGCCTCGCCGCCGCAGCAATTTTTTAATCAACTTGTTTTCACAGACGTCAAAATTTTATGTTGTCCAAAAAGATATCATTGAGGCAATTTACACTAGACTAATTATGATGGCATAACATGGCAGCTTGTAGGCATTTTCGGTGAAGAGAGTCGTTTTTGGTTGGCATAGCAGAACAAAACTAATACATATACAATTTAAAAAAAAAACACGTCAAATGAATACAGAAAACACTAATACACACAAGAATGTGTGTACGTATACAATTTTATGCCAGATGAATTAATCCAGTGTGTTTTGGAATGAACAAAAATAAAGCGGACTAAAAATGAGTCTAGTGTAAATTGGCTCATTTCGCACAGCATAAACATGAAATTTCTTCACCATCGTACCATGATGGAATAATACAGGTGGTGTCGAAGCTGCAACAACACTGCTTTTAGGTTCGAAGTTGTCAAAAAGTACAAAAGAAAATGGCAAAATGGTTGCATTTTCTGTTCTATAAAGAATTTTGTTTCTTTTCCTTTTCTTATTTGCATTTGAAACAAGTAATAAAGTGTGCTTTTTTAGCAGTGTGGGTGTGTAATACATAATCAAATTTTGACAGAATCGAACCCAAAAAAAAGTCCGTTAACGCTTCGACACTACTTGTATTATTCTACATTCATCGTATTTTGCTACCGATTGGCACACACCCATACGAAAAAATACCCTCTTAATTTTATCTCGAATCCAACTTCAATACAAGTATCTGTATCGGTATCGTCGATATTTTATTTGTAAAATAAATACATAAATAAATAAATAGTTAAATAAATTAAGTCAAACTAACTTAGCAATGCAGCCACGTATGCGTGTATTTTGACTTAAGGCACCAAATTAAGATGAACGTTCTTATAACCCTTGACTTGTTGTTACTGTTTGCTGTTTTTGCTGTTGTTGTTGACATTATTGCTCTAGTTGCAGTTGTTATTTTTGCTAAATAATTTTCATTATTATTATTGTTATTGTTGTTGTTGTTATTATTATTACTGCTGTTTCTGTTGCTGTTGTCTGTAGTGGAACATTTGTATTGCACTTAAATTACAAAAAAAAACACAATCAGGATAAAGAAATTTTATGCAATTTATGCAAATATTTGCAATTTTAGATAAAAAGGTGATTTAAAATTTCATACAAAGAACGACAGCAGCCACAGCAGCAGTAGATGAGCACTGACAGTAATATATATCTATAGAGAAAAAAATATATATTTATATCTTAATAACAAAACAAATTAAAAAAACAACGAATGAGCACAAGGATATTTTGTAGTTTTTGTTTTCTCCACATTTTTACAGCATGAAAAGTATAGAATTGATTCTTTGGTCGTTTGCTGGGTATAAAAGGATTGGTTTTAGTGGTTTCTTGATTGTTCATGGATTTTTATCGGTTTGTGTAGTTCAGTTGCACTCTCTGTCATTGTGTTTTGTTTTATTAATTATTTTTGTTTTTATTATTTTTAATGTTAAGGGCGAGGACAGCCATAAATTGAGCTCTCAGATAAACATGATTTTCTTTTCTGCTTTAATTTGCCACATGTTACAGAGGTTGTAGAAAGGAAAAAAATTACTTTGATTTTTTTAAATAAAAACGGCAACGATTTTTGTCGTATATTGTTGGCATTGAACGGGAAAGATGAGAAGACACAAAATATCTTAGCCAAGCGAAATTATAGGAAAAATTAAAATATTGTTGGCAGCACAATCTTCTTTAATTGCATTTTAATTGCAAATTCAATTAAATTTTATATATAAATTGATTTTAATTCATACGAGTATTACTGTTTGAAATATTATATGAGAATTAAAATGAATACAAAATTTGAAAATAATAAAAAACATTAAACAAAAATCAGTTAATTTGAATTTCTTACCACAAAATTGTGTTTTTAAAAGAAAAGTTTGGTAAGGTTGGCTTAAGGTGTTATTTGGTACTACTTCAAAAATGTTTATAAATATTATTCCATTTTGATACCATTGATCTCGACTTAACCAAAGTTCAGTCGTATAACCAGCCTGAACTTGATGCTAATCTAATTTTAAGAGCTTATATTCTCGCTAGTACGTCAGATATTTTTTTGAACGGCAGAAAGACAAAACGTGTTTGTTACTTTTCTTGCCAACCAGGAATTATGATGTAAAAGATCATCCGTATACAAAAATAAAGCAATTTTTTTATAGAGATTTTTTTCCATGTAGAAAACAAAAATAAAATCGTGTTATAAACAGGAAAATTTGTGTGAACAATTTTTTCTTAACTAAGATCGATATTACAGCTTCAAAGATTTCAACAATTGCTAAATTCACAACTCACATATCGTCATACAATACGTAAAACCATGTAAATACACTTTTTTCGATTTCACAGGAGAGGACAGAAACTTAATAAAATAATTAAGTAAGAAACCTGAAAATTAAATTTGTAGTAACGCGAGTACAATATTCAATAAAAAAGACCTATTTAGAAATTTTTGTTACTTAAATGGTTTTACGTTTCATATGACGATATGTGATTGATAAATTCCATATAAGCATAAAGGGTATTTTTTGAGGATCACTACTTCAAATTAACATAAAGCAAATCTGCAAATCTAGATAATTTTTAATATCAAAGAAAATAGCTTTATTTATTAATGTTGGAATGTGATTTCGCTTGAGAAGCCCCCCTAGCTATCGCGTAGAGGCCCACAATGTGGATATCTAACTTTCATTGCCTTTTCTCAGCAATTGCGGCCGTAATTCGCTTATCGGCTTATGTATCTCTGAAGAATAATCAAATGAGATAACGCGATCTTGTTGGCAAATTAACAGGACCATTGCGTGAAATGATTAGTTTTGTTTTATTAGCATTTTTGAGATTTCAACAATTTTTATCTTTAGTCTATTTGGTATAAAATGGCAAACCAAAGCAACTGTCCAATCGGCTGTCAAAGAAAATAATGTTGCGCCGATTTTAAATTATATATGTATCTCTAAGAAAAAAACATTTATTTCTAAGCATATTTTATAAAAATTTATTAAAAAAATGTTGTGGTGTCACATACAACTCAAAGCTTGGGAATTATGGAAATGTTTCATAAGCAGCTTTGCCAGTTAAGCCGAGCGTTGCTGTACCCGTACCGTACTGTACCGTACCGTACCGTACTGTTAGCACGTTGGTCCACTTATAGAACATTTAAAAACTTACGTTTGTTTTATATTGTTTGTTTTATTGCCAGGAAAAAGGAACAGCTGTTTACAACACAGTGATGGGTATTAAAAATTTTCAATTGGTGACTTGTGCAGAAAAAGTACCTAAGATATTTAAATGATATCAGAGCTTTATTTTGTGTATGTACATATGTATACAAAAATTATTTATTATTTCACATTTATATTATAAAATTATAATATAAAATATAAACAGCAAATTAGTGTTTATATGTGCATACAAAAAAATTTATACCATTTAAATTATTTTATATGTATACACGTACATATCACATCTAAACATGTATATCGTCATATCAAATGCAAAAGGGCCTATCTACATAATAACAAAATTTTTACTAGAGAGAAAAAACTTAATAAAAAGCAAACTATTGTGATAAGAAATATTGTCCTTTTCAGCATAGTATCATTAATTCCGATTTTTATAATGATACTACCTAGCAAAAATAGTTTTTATGATCACAATAGTTTGCTTTTTATTAAGTTTTTTGTCTCTCCTGAAAAATTAAAAAATAGATAGGCCGTTTTGCATTTTATATGACAATTTAAATGAAAAAATTTAAGTATATAGAAGGATTCGTTTTTCATAGAACATTGTTTCAAAGTTTTTGTTGAGGCGGACAGAAGAATATTTTATTCTTTAAATTCTAGAGATCATTACTATTCATTTGGTACTAATCGTGGTGAAATAAACAGGTGGCATGCCATTACTATTACTATTACTACAACTACAACATTACAAAAAAAAAACAGAAGGAATTTTTGTTTGTGCAAAGTGTATCAAAATGTCAAAAATTATTGTAAACAAAAATTTTAATTAAAGCGCTGCACACATGGTGTTTGGTACTAAGCTGAACTATATATGATGATGTTGAATTAGATCTTGCTGCTAATCTAAGCGCGACATCAGAGAACCATAAATATAGTAAAATGGTCAACAAATGGGTGGAGCTTTTGATATCAGGATATGATGAAGGTGTGGTTTTTATATAGAAACAAAAATCAGAAAGTGAACCATTAAATACTTTGGGGTATAAGTTAACATCAGTTGTACTTCGAGCACACGTTAATGTTAATCATTTTACATATTTATAGTCCTTATTTCCAATTTTATAGTTTTCATATATTTAAAGTTCTGAATTATAATTTAATCAAGACATAAGAGTGTCAAAGGTCCAGTCATAGCGTTTACTATTTTCATGGGAACAAAACCACCTTATTGTGTCTTTGAATGTGATTGGTCTGCTTCATAAGTTTTTTTGCAAGCTAAGCAAAAACGATTTGAAGTTTTGGTTTATGAAGAATAACTTTTAAGTCAGTCTTAAGAACTCGAGCCCTCATAGTGGAACATAATTAATCGAACTTTTTCAAAACATCCCAGAAGAAGAGCTTATAATTTATTACATAAGGCAGTTAATATAGACACTTTATTTAAATAGAAACAATAATTCATTCCCTCAGATTCGACAATGTAATTTCACATGACAATAATTTCACACAAAATATATTATTGTTTTTCTGTTTAAAGCAACAGCTGTTGTTGTTTATGTTGCCCACTGTATGTAGTCTGTATATTTTGAATGAAAAAGATATTATACAATTCGTCCTCCGGACACATAAAATAATACATTATTATCCTACGACATCTCTTTGCTAAGAATATTGAGTTCTGGCATCACATACAAGTTGTGAATTATCTTTTCCCTTCTTGTTGATAATCTTTTCCTACTTGTAGCAGATTTTTTAATTAAAATTACTAACAGCAAAGATAGAATACATTAATAATACAAAATGATACAAGCAGCTTGTGAATTAATCAATTGTTTATTAGATCACGCCATAATTTATAAATTTGATTGATTTTGCATTTCAGCTTGTGGAATTTCTCTATTATTTCAATATTCTGCCTGTATTTCTGTAAAATATTATGTGGACCTTGTATAGAAAATCTATTCTAAAATCCCAAATATTTTTTTTAACTTTCTGGTCACGTTATTCACCTCTTATGTGGTGAACCGCACTAAATAAATCGAACGTTAAATATTTGTTTAAATGTTCAAAAAAAAAAAATACAACAAATTTAATATAAAAATATAAAATGGCACATAAAATCACATAACTTTTACCTGTTCTGTGAGAAAATACATGAAAATATTAAAAAGCCATTTAAATTGGTTTTTGTTAAAACAATTTTTAAGTATTTAATTAATTTTTATTTTATTTATTACTTTAGTTCGAGTTACATTTAAAATTGACATCACATATCTACACACACACATTTAACATTTAATTACGAGTATAAATATAGTTTTAAGTATTTTATTTCATTTTTAAAATTTATTAAATTTTATCTTTTGTTTCTATATCAGTTGTTGTCTGTAATTCGTTATTGATTTAATTTAAATTAATTAGAATTTAAATTACACAAGAAGAATTAAATGGTTTGGAAATTGTGATAGCTTTTATACGAGACAAATTGAATTTTTGTTTATTAAGAGGAGGACTCAAAACTCGTAGAGGGCTGCGTCAGCGATGGTGTTTTGTTAATTAAAGTATTATACTTTTATAAACATAAAATAAAGTCGATAATACTCGTATTAGTAGATAATTTCTTATTCAGGTACATTTGTAATATCTAAATAAAAAGAACAAATAATCAAATCATTATGGTGAATTTCAAAGTTTTCAGAACATACTTTGACAAATAAAAAGCTACAAATATCCAGGCTTCGAATTTTCTTTAATAATCAAAAAGGGGATTTTTAGGAAAAATCCAAATTTCATACAGGAATCTCACATGCACCAAATTTTAAAACATGAATTTTTATATTAAAATACACTGCAAAGCATCGAAAAGTTACATGAAGAATCAAAATAATGCCGAAAATTTAAATTTCACCAAAAATTTTATATAAAAAAAGTTTCACCAATTAAAGTTTACAAAAATATAAATTTCATTAAAAAATAAAAATAACAATCCTATAAAATTTTTTAAGGTTTGAAAATTATCAAAATAGGAAAAAAATTTTAAGATAACTAAAAATTTTTAAAAAAATTTGCTTAATTTTTTTCTACTGGCAAATGAGATGCATTTTTCAGCACAAATTTTTTTTTCATATTTAGCTGAAGGGTATTTAAAATTTGGCGCAGCCCAGCGAGTAAAGTCCTCATAATTATTATGTTTCAAAAACTTAAATATTTTATCACAATTTTTTCAAAAATTCCACAGTGAATAGTTCATTTTATCAAAGATCTCGTATTGTTAATTCCTTTGGCAGTTTAATTTTACGCAGATCTATTCGTTTAATTTTGTGTAAATATTCAACAATTAATTAATTTTTTTAATCCTGAATTACAATATCTTGTCGGTTAATAAAACTTTTACACATATATTGAACAAATCAGGAAAGTTTACACTAAATAGATCTTTTGAACTGGATTTCTTATTGTTAAATATTTGTCTAATGTACAAATGTGGTTGGTAATTTTTACATACAAATTTGCTTGCAAACATATTGTGCCAATTACCATCAACATTTATACAACATACAATTTATACACTAAGCTGTGCATTGTACAATTATATATATAATTTATTCAATCAGATTTGAAGCCTTAATTTAAAAATATATATATTTTATTGTGTTCATTGGATATTTTATTAAAAAGAATTGGGAAAATTTAATTTCATATAATACTGCTGGATTATCATTTGCAGGAATTTGCTGCTGTTAAGCACGACTTGGTCACAATGAAATAACCTATTAATTCTTTGAGTGTATTTTAGTGCAAGTTCATCAACTTTTGTCAAACAAAAGTGAAAAAGAGAGAGAGAGATAGAGAGAGAAAGTTAGAACACTTATTTGGTTCTTACATAATATATTTAATTTATTATTTTATTATATATTTTTAAAATTTTTTATTAATACTACTAGTAACATTAATTTTGAAAGTATTTTTTGGAATTAAAGTAAAAAAAAGACGGAACTTTTTTTTTCGTTTTTTGATTTGATTGCTTTTTTCTATTGTAAAATTTTCTGTCTTCCAGGTCACATAAAAGCTTTCAATTTGATTTCTGTTGTTGTTGTTGTTGTTGAAAAACATATAATTAATCTCTCTTTTTATTTATTATAAATCTATATTAATAATTAAAAAAAACTTGATTTTGTTGTTTACAGTTTTTATTTATGGTTTTATTTCTCTCAATTTCTCTTGATTTCATGTCAATTTGTTATTTTATTATATATAATTTCTAACAATTTATTTATTTTTTTTGGTATTGAAAACTAAAGAAAACATAAATGCCCAATTCGCAACCTATTGTAGGAGTTGCAAGTTGTGTCAGTGTTGTAGGTAATTTCCACATAAGCGTGATGCAAAGCAAATGTTTATACGGAATAATTAACAAAATTTCTAAACCTTATATCTCCTTCAATAGTTTGTGAATTGGTCAATTAATTTATTTTAAAACTCTTTAATTAATCTTGTTGTTTTAATAATTTTTTTGTTTATGTTTATTTTTAGTTAAATATTTTATAATAATAATATATATACTTTGTTTAATTAATTTACTAAGGAATTGAATATGTTCCAGTGTGTTTTAGACTTTTTCTTATATCAAGTTTGCAAAATTATTTTAAAATTGTTCCTTCATTTAAAGTTGTTAAAACGAGGTTTTACCGAAAATGAAATTACCGGGAGCTGAAGGATCTTCAGAGGAGAAATATTCCTCCCACAAGGCTGAAAACTGTTCACGTGTTACTTCTGTGTTACCACGAGCCATTTTTTCAAAGGCCTCTTCACATTCTTTCCTTTCCAAACCGTAGCTGGAGCAGACAAGGGCAAATTCTGAAACATCAATACTGCCATCGGTGGAGGCATCTTCTAGATCGAACATGAAATTCATGTATTTATTTTGCCAGTCCATAACCGTGCTGGGATCTTTGGCATAAGCATCCCACATGTTGCACCATTCATCGACAGAAACCTGCAAATAAAATGATAATTTTAAGAGGTTTGAGTTTTTATAATAAAAAAACTTAAGATAAAAAAATTGTTCGCTGGTTTGATATTTAATTGCATTTTTGTTCGTTAGAAAAGCTTTTTTAGAAATTATGTTAGTTCTTAAAGAAGATGGCCGCTACACCAACTCTATATTTCAGTTTTTAATCTATCTTAAATAAATTACTTATAGTTATAACAAGGTCCTGCCTTGAAATTTTTGCCTCACGGCAATGCACAGTGATCTGAAATAACTAGAAATAGCAATACGATTATCGATTATTTAATTTTTAGACAGTCTGCTTCAGCAAAACAATATTTTAACAGGCGTAAAAGTTGACAATTTTGTGTGAGAAAAACCTTTCAATATTTTTAATTTTTTTCACTCGCCAGGCGAAGCTTTTATACTCTACAGCTATTAAAGAAGACAAACAATCTTATAGAAATTGAATACGGCCTGAAATTTTTTGAGGTAATTTTTCAATTAGCAATTTGGGGCCATTTTTAAGTCGGGGAAATTTTTCTTGGATCCAAAATACTTGATAATTGATAAAAAATCCAAAAATACTAAACGTAGGAAAATAAATTAACTCAATATATATACTATTTAGTGCCGGCAATGTATTTAGTATCGAGTGTTTCCTTTTTTTTTGGTTACTCAATACTCAAAAGTATTTTCAGAGTTGTATTTTTAAACATGTTGAGTGGCTAAAATAGTAGATAAAATACATCACTGTATAGAAAGACGACTAGGTGAAAGATTCTTTAATCAAATCAAAACTAAATATTTTTTTTTGAAAACAATTAAATTATTTCTTAAGTTGCTGTTAACGTTAAATTAAAAGTTAGCTTTGCATTTATTTTTTATTTAATAATAAAAGACATACAAAATCAATAATAGTTGAAGGTGTGTATTTAATTTTTGAAGAAACTACTTCAATTTGCAGATAAAAACTATGCGTTACAAATTCAAAAAATCCGTTAAAAGTACGGAGTAGTGTTGAGTACCCAAATGAAATTAAATATTATTGAGTAATGAAAAGTAGTAGAATTTGCCAGCACTAATACTATTTATTTGTTTCAAAGTCCCACGGTGTTTTATTAGCAAATCAAATAAAAAACTTACTAATTTCCTCAGCACTCAACACCCAAAAGTATGCTGCAAATAGTTGTTTGCCAAAACCCCTTAAACTGGGTTACAATTCTTATAACATTTCATTAAATAAAATTAAAATACCTTTACAAATTTATTTTTCTTTTCCAAGTAAATAAATATACACAAAGAAAAAAAAACAACACACAAACAAACAGAAAACAATAAAGCAAAGATTTTGAAATAGTTGGGAATTTCAGTGTGAGCAAGCAATTGTCATTTTTAAAATAAAATTTGAAAACAAACTTTCCACAATCTTAACAAAATAAAATTTTATGCAATTTTTTTACAAACTGAAAGAAAAATATTATTGTTTTTATAAAGTATTTGCAAATAAGAAAGATAAATGAAGATAATGAAATAAAACCAAAGAAGTAGGCTACAATTTTGTTTAGATACTTTTTGGCAACACAAATGTGTATTTAAATTGCAAGACATCCTAAAACGACTTAACCGTTTGAATAAACTCTTTATTGATTATATTTTAATTTTTTTTTTCTTCTTTGTATATAAACAATTTTTAACTTTAACCCTTCTCTGATATAAATATGTATTTAATAATTTGTATTTGCTAGTTTTTGTTTGTCTTGCTGCCCCAAAATATATAAATAAAATTTATGATGTTGTGCTTGTAAAGTGCTCTTAGGGGTCAGTTGTTTTTTGGCCAGAGCTTTATATATATATTTTTTTTTTTTTGGTACGATTTTTGGTGTTTGGTTATTTGTATTTTATTGAATTCAATCTACAACAAGGTCAATATAAATAAGCCATTTATTTACTCTTCTCTCAAATTAAAACCAACTGTTTTATCGGCTTTCGATGTTATATTACCAACACGTACGTACACGTTGCTTAAATTTGTTTTATTTCAGCTAACCCCTCCCTCTATTAAAAGTAATTGGCTTGAGCCAAACCACAAAATAAACATTAGATGCATGTTTTTTTATTTTGTTAAACATTCAAATGGTCAACAATACACAAATCCATGCACAAGTAGTAGCTTGAGCGAAAACACATTCAGTCTCCTTCTTTACTTTTATCATTAAGCGTTATGCTTTTAGCCCTCCTTAACAAAATCTGCTCAAACAATTTTAACATGACCAGACAGACAGACGTGTGCAAAGAGCCATGCACTATTTAGTATGTATATGTTTTTATTTATGTATGTATGTATGTATGTAAGGGTCTGTAAAATGCTACAGTTCATATGAAATTGTTGAAGATATAATAAATCCGAAACCATTAACAAATATAACACTCCCATCATCTTGACCATAGATAATTGTAAAAGAGCAAAAGGTGTAATGAAATGAATAAATGCTAAGCCAGCTGGCTAACAAGAATAATTGCCTACTTTTAGGCAGTTACATATGATTTTTATTAAACTAAAAACATACAAATGATTTTATATAAATTTGGCCACTGTCAGTTCTTAATACTTGCTTAGAGCCCAGAAGAATTATTACGTATTTTTTATCGTACTCAAATGATTCATATCTGTTGATGTTTGTTAAGCTGTTGGTAATTTATATATTTAGTAAATTGCACACTTATTAAGCTTTATCACCTTTTTGCCAGAAATCTACACAAAAAGGTGTCTCAAAGAAAATTAAATTCGTAGCAAAGTTAAAACGAAAAAATTAGCTTCTACAAAATCCGGACAATTGTAAGTCAGACTCGCATACGATGAAACCCGCACCACCATAAAATATGTTTGTTTTGTATTTCTTTATTATATTAAAACAGACACAAGCTGCGAAGTCATTGTGGCGTGTCTCCAGAAAATTTCAAGACTTCGGCAGGAAGCGAACCAGCGACCTTTAAGATAATAGCCTACTTCAATATCAAAAATATCACGGAGGCAACCAAACACTACATGATTTTTAAAATAGTGAACATTTCTTCTGTCTATATTTCGAATAGTACAATGCACTTGCTAAATGATGGAAGGACAATGGAACAGACTTAAGTTTTACTTTATTTCAGTATTTAGTGCTGTAATAGACCTGTAATAGATACTCGTAGTTGAGAGAGTTACTTCACAGAAAATGAAAAACGAAAAACTTCTTAGGAATCAAGCCAATTTTAGTTTTTAAAGTAGATTTAGTAAAGCAATAACAAGTACAAGATGAGTATACTTTGAGGAGTGCGAATAAGTATTTGTTCATAAGTCTGCGTTTAGACGCGTCATATCTTATTGATATGATTCTTAAAGTATGGTCACATCTGAAAAACATTTGTTGAAAAAAACGTAACCAACAGACAAGCTAAATTTGCATTTTCTTTAATTCCAATATTTTGTTAAATATGTGTTCACATTTGTTAAAATAAATATAAAAATAACATTTTGCGGCATAATTGACTTCATTTTGTGATATAAAAGCCAAGTTTAATCACAATAACCCTAAGCAAAAGTAGTGGTTACGTTTTTTTGGGCAAATGTTTGCCAAGTGTGACCCTACCTTTACTGTTGCTTCTTTGAGCTTTCAATGTTGACGACATTGACTTGCAAATACCTGCAGGCTTAATATTTCGAATGAGAAAACAAAATGTAATGACAGTAAATGCATCTGAGTACTCGTTTCTTTTCCCCTCATCTCTCTCGCCTAGAAAGTAGCAATCATGTCAATAAGATATTAATTTATTAATGGGGTGAAAAAAAAATTGGAATTATAAATACGGAATTAGAAGCATTCTAATCGGAATGTGTGATTTGTTTCATCGTCATACGCGATCTGTAGATAATACACTCTTTATACTCGTATGATGAAAGCTTTTTATCTGTTTTGTGCTGCCTTCTTCAATAGAGGACTGGTACGAAGTTCTTACAAAAATTAATGCAAGGCAATTTATATTTATCTCAACAAGGAAAAATAACTGTGCAGCCTTCTGTAAAGAATTTTGTTTGCCTACAACCATTTTAATTTACTTTTTTTGATTTACAACACACAAAAACATTAAAAATTAATCACAAGATACGAAAAATGAGATATGTAAAAAACATCCGTGATCAAAACATTTGAATTTGAGGCTTTCAACAGAGGTACACGTAGTGCGGAAAGTTCTCTGACTGTCACTCACGTGGGAGTGACCAGAAACGATTCCTCTCTTTGACTGTTGAAGCACCTCACTACTTGCGGTCCTAGACCAAGTGTTTTCCAGGCAATGACTTTTCAAATTCCTCCAAAGCTCAGCTAGAGTAAGAAGGCGGCCAGTCATATAACCTGAATGGTTACAGTACATCATCTTATCGTCTCAGGCAAGTATGTAAATTAAATTACATGAATATTTGCTAAAGCGTGACTGCATCGTGGGATTGGACACGAATATAGCAGCTCTATCAGTAATTTTAAAAAGAAGGTCTAGCAATCCACTTTTCTGAAATCCCATTTGCTAACGAATCGTGTAAGGCGCCCACTTTTAATTATAATATCCCTGTAATAGTCAATAATTCCGTGTACTTTTCTTTTGGAACTCCAAGAGGAAATTTCTTTAAGAAATTTACCAACCTGAAATTCTGTAAGTTTTTTTTGCACACACAGTGTTCTTATGAGAACCTAAATTTGCGCAAGGAGTCCGTACCAGCCTTAACAAAACAAAGTGATTATTTTAACTTATTTGTCACTGTTGAATACTTTTGGGTAAGTATGAAGAATTCTCCCTTTAGATATTGGCCAGCTAGCGGAGGGGGATATTAGAGATGTGAAGCGGTGTTCTAGCAAAAAGGGGAAAATTAATTATAATTGCTCGTGATTGGGAAATTATAGCTGCGGTAGTGGGAAATAAAAGACAGTGTAATTAGTGTATTTAGGGGCTGGTAATTAAGAGGGAATGCTCACCTCTTCCTTTTATTCCTTTTGGAGAAAGAATGTAAGATCTACTTCGTATTTCACTTAACAATTACTTCAGTTTTATTCTTAGGATTAATTCAGGGTTAAGTGTATAGGTAAGTATAGAGAACAATAAGTAGACGATAAATCCGACATATATACATACGTTAAGTAGGTATAAGTGGAGTTGTAGGCATTTGTATATAAGTATTTGTAGGTAAGTATGACACTTTAAGAGCTTAAGTTTATAATTTTAAGTTACTAGGTATACAAATTTAGGATAAGTATATAAATGGTTGCAAGTAAGGAACTATAAAATTTTAGTTAAGTATACAAATTTATATGTAGGAAAATTTCTAGTAGATCGCAAGTTTAACTTGATGGTGTAAACGATGAAATGTAACTCACGATTAATATTAATTAAGGGTCTTGATCGGATGATCGGTAAAGACCAGTGTTGCTAATTAAATGAAAGTATCGGATCGGATGCTGAATTTAGTACCGCCAAAATTGCAGATTTTATACTTAACCAAAAAACTTTCAATTCTTTTTATAATTTAATGTCCAAGCGCATTTGGACAACTGTACTATTTGTAAAAATTACGGTATAAAATAAATTGGGAAAATTTTGACTTAAGGGAACGGGATTTCCCATTAGGCAGCCCAAGTTGGGAACTAGAAAATATGATTTTTTTACTAGTGAAAGTTTTGTGAATTCGATCGGACTTGCGTATTATAAAGATTGCAATTCGAAAAAATTTTATTTTCATTCGAATTATTGATAGATTCTTTGGATAGTATAGTAGTTTTAATTCCATGTTGCACAACTAGTTTGTTATTACTAGAGAATTGCAGTTCGCGACACTGTTTTTCGTTGAAGGATATTAACTCTAAAAGCAATCAATGAATAAATAAATACTAAACAAAAAAAATAAAATAAAAACTAAAACAATAGAAATATGTAGTAGGTAATTTCTTGAACACACCTCGTACTTAAACGTGTGTATGTGTAAGTTTTGTTGTTAAGTTGAATCTGATTTCTTTCACCTAAATTTTTGCTTAAATCATGAATACTACATTCTTTTGAACACATAAACCAACTTTAATTTTCAATTTCTTTAACGTCTTTTTTTCGGTTTGTTCTTTTGTTGTTCTTTTATTTCAAATTTCGTTTTTGTCGACTTCTTCCTTAGGCTCTCCATAAAGCATTTGAGTGCCCATACGAGTATTAAGTACCCGTAGCGCACTCTTTCACGTACAAAAACTTTTGGGTTTGAACATGAAGAGTATTTTATTTCATATTTTCCATTGTATTTAAGCCCAGTTTTAAGTATTCGTCGTTGTTGTTTTCTGTGGTTTTTGTTGTATTTGTGACACTATTTTGGCCTTGTGCCAGTAGGTGTTGACATAATGTTATGTGTATGAAGAAGTTGTATGGGCAAATGAATCTTGTTTGTATGTGTGCCATGTTATTTGCTTGTTGAAATTGAAATGTTTAAATTGAATACAGAACAGCAACATAAGCAACAACAACAAAAACAATAACAACAACAACAACAACAACAACAAACAACATCACAAAATAGTAATACAAGGCGGGTTCAGGCAAACTGCTCACATATTATTTCACATTTTCTTTATAATTTTCATTTTTTCTTTGTTTGGATGTGTGCGTGTGTATGTGAGTGAATATTAATTTCGTTGTTGTTGATGTTGTTGTTGCAGTTGTAGCTTTTGGGCATTTTTAATGTTAAACACAACATCATTACCAGACTAGCAATAAAGCATTACCAAATATGGAATAAAAGTACAAAGAAGGACAATAAAAATATTCTTTCAAAAATGATATTTCAGTGACCACAGCGTTTTATGGGAAGGACATCTAAGAATTAAAAGGAAAAATTTTATTTCACGAGCCAAGCAATTAATGAGTAGTAAAATAATGGGAAGTGTGCGACCATAGTAAAATTTCAACATAAAAAATAAATGAATTGTAATTACGTTGAAAAATATTCTTTATAGCTTAATGCCTTAAAATCAAATTTTTTTGCCATACAGTAGCGTAATATTACAGCGCAAATATCGGGAGTTGTTCATTGTGTATTAAAAATGTTGTTTGTCAGTTTAAATGTAAGACAAAATTTCTATTGTATACCGATTAGCTCTACGGATCACTTTTAACTTATGATAGAAGCTTTTGTTTACTTTCATTTGCATGTAAAAAAATATGCACAATAATTTCTGCTCAAAAGTTTCTTAGTGTAAATGAAGTAATATGAAGCAAATTGCAAATACTTATATTTTGATGTCCTCTTTTTTTCACCAGCTTCTTTTCCAAAGAAATTAACATAATTTATAAGTATCGGATAATTTCCTGAGAATGTAAATATTATAATTGACACTACATCCCCATCAAGACTTGTAAGTGTGAAATTTCAATTTATTCATACGTTTGTATTAACACAAACAATAATATACTTAGTAATGTATACGCAGGGTATATTTTATGTATGACTAAACAAATACATAAACACATACATAGTCAGAATGCTATAATTTCTTTAAAATTTTGCATACATACTCATCCTTACATGCATGAATTGATATGTTTTTGTGCATGAACAACTTGCTCATGTAAAGAAGTTCAGGAGTTGGCACACACTTTAAAATGCCTTTGTAGACTTTATTTATTGGCATCATTCAAACATTCATGTTCAAAATATTAATTTAAAAATTAAAATTTTTCAAAAGATATTTCTGTTTAGGCATTTTTCCTTATCCATATCAACTTTATTATGGTGCGGTAAATTGTTCGAAGTAATTTTTTTTTACTAAATCGTTTTGTCAATTTTATTCTATATTCTATTGAGAGGGCGAAGAAAATTTGTGTAAGAAACTATAGCTTATCTATCATTTTGACATGATCGTGCTAATCACTAGATCACTATTGTGTTCCCAAATGTTCTAACTCAGTGTTATTTTAGAATATGAAATGTTCATTACAAACCTATAAATAAAGCATTGATCATATTTTATATATTTTTATATTTATTCGGTATTGTATAAACCTTATAAACTATCAACAATAGATATAATAGATGGATCATATCGCTCCTTTTTACGCCGTGTATTCATTTCTCAAAAACCTCGTTCGTTAGAAACGAGTATGAAGTTTCAAATTTACACACACATCAATCGAAAAATAAAAAAAGGGTTCTCCCCTAAATAAGATATTTGTATAAATTTTTAACATAAAATGAAGGGCGACACGACGTATATTTCTGCATTTTTAAAAGAGGGATATGTATATCAATTTATATAATTAACAGGCGAGAAAATTTTCTGCATTGCGATTTTGAATAAGCTTATATTATTTGAAAGATATTTACATGAAGATGTATGCAATCTATATTTAAAGGCGATCCGTTCAGTGTTTTTGGAGCTATAAGCTTCAAAAATTGTCACTTAAAAATGTACGTTTATTGCTCATGCATGCATCACTTGGATAATAACACATGCATATTTAGTTTTTTTCATAGATTTAAGAACAACAATGACTCAGAGCTTTTTCTCTGCTTTGGATTTGTGGAACTGTGGAAAAGGCATAGTGCAAGAGAAAACACTAATTTCAAAATATTTATTTTTAATATCATTTGATTTTTTAATTTTATGGTACGTATTTAGAATATATCTGATTGCATCGGCCGTCGACTATATTAGTTTTAAATAATAACATAAAAGCAAAAAAGTAGAACAACTATGTAAAATGTGTTAAAATGATCATGAATCATTTGAAATATTTTTAAATAAACTTTTATAGAAATCAATATGTGGGGAATTAAATCCATTACAGGTTTTTTTGGAATGCTTCGTCGAATGGTATTTATTATTTAGAAAGTTATAGATTCTTGCTAAACGTATTGGTATGTTTAGATTTATTTTATTCCAAAGAAATTCGAACTCAAGCTGCCATTTAATAATTTTAAGCAGGAATGTAATATTTAACATGCATCTACGGCTTTCCAATGAATGCAAGGGGCTTACATTATAGTCTTATATTAGGATTCCGTCTAAAAAATGCTAACGAAATTTAATAGCAAAAATTAAAATTAAATTAAACTGATTAAATTTTATTAGAGTGAACATGATATCAAACCTCCCATATTACAGATCTATATTAAAGGACAGATCGGACCAAGGTAGTAAGCAACTTTTTAGTTCTATGCGAGTCCAAAAGCTCTTTAACCCCGCTTTCGAGTACTAGTTTTATGACTTCTTATGTTTAATTTTCTATTAAGGAGAATTCGAGAACATTGAAAGATTCAACCAGATCGAGAATTTCAGCATTCATGATATATTGCCCAACCACTGGAGATGTCCTTAAAAATATAATTATATGGTCCCATCAAAAGAATTATTTTCACATCATCAGTATACATCAGAGTTTTTGAGATATAACTAGCAGCTTATATACAAGTATGATATTCATAAAATTTATCTTTGAATTGCTACTAGTTAAGCAATTGTACAGTTAAAAATAAATGGTGATTGATGGTTTAGCATTCCTTGAATTTCAAAGATTTATTTATTTATTTTTTCTAATCATGCGGAATACTTTTTAATTCGAATTGACAGACTACAATTGTTTG
Organism: Gymnocheta viridis; assembly: GCA_956483585.1. NCBI lineage: Eukaryota > Metazoa > Arthropoda > Insecta > Diptera > Tachinidae > Gymnocheta > Gymnocheta viridis. Next base: position 129,475,901 of record OY101440.1, on the reverse strand, counting down.
TCTATCTTGTGTAACCATGATCTACAAGACGCTAAAAAACTTTCAAGTTTCTGTACGTAAGAAATGCACTTGATCGTGACAGGTAAAGTAAAAGGTAAACCCCAGCCAATATCTATTCGCAGTACTAACAATTTTCAGCTATTTCTCAATTCCATTGAGTTTTGGTTTCAAGCAAGAAATTTAAAATTATATTATCTGAGGTTTAAAAATGATTTTTAAAATGACAGCTGTTTCACATTTATTATTCAATTTTTATGTATTATTTGAATGTTTTACATGTTTTGGCAGACTAAATTATTGATCCTTAATATACATGCATAAATGCATATTTATGTGTGTATGCGTTTGTATATTTATTTGCTGGTGAGAATTTTTTTATAATTAATTTATCATAGTGAAATTTTTAATATTTATGAAATTTTTGTTTTCATTACTTTTTTATTTACTGTCGCATTAATGCACTCATTGTTGCAAAAAAAAAATAAATATTTAATTAATGCGTAGACGCTTTATCGGTTTTCAATATGGATGGATTAAGTTTATTATGAAATATAAATACTTGAGTTTTCAATGTTAATGCAGCTGTCCAATGTGATATATACTTTGCTGCTACATTTCTTTGCAAACCTTTTTAGTATATTTTTTACATTTATATACGTGAAGTACACAAGTAGTGGCAAAGTATGAACACTTATTCGAAATATCACAACAAGAAAAGGTACAAATTTTTTATTTATTTACAAAAAAATTTTGACTTGATCTTACAGTTTTCATGAATGAGAAATCTTTTAAAAGCAAAATATTTTAAATGGATATAATTAATACAAGTCATGTTTGAAAATATTTCGCGGACAACAGTTTGGCTTGGCCTTATGAACGTATCAAATTAGATTAAAGTCTGGCGTGTCCAAGATAAGTTTTTAATAAGATGTATGAAGGTAAGCCTACATTAAACTATTTTTTAAATAATTAAATACATGCGCCATTATTCATAAGAAATATTTTTGACTCATAAAAGATTTATAGCAAAGATTGCGTTATAAAATTTGTTTGATAAAGCTTTTATAAATTCAATATATCTTTTGCGCATGAAGGCAGATAGTAATTAAAAAACTGTTTTTATATTTTCTTGTACATATGTACATATATATCTACTGTATTCGTATATGGGAAACCTTATAAAAATTTGTTTACTTTACTCAATTTACTGGCCCGGTCCATTTCACGGTCAATCGAAGCTTAACTGTATTTCTTTAATAAATTTTTAAATAAAATAACATTATATTTGCATACCATATACAAGCACTACACTTAGTTTTTAACATAACCAAATTCGTACTCATAACCATACGCTCGCTTGGCTTGCAATACCTGCCTTAAGTACGTACTCGTATAATTTGTTAGGCTTGGCACACTAATATCAATCAGACGCTGGTTTCACATGCTTGACCTGTTTGATAGAGGCATTAAATACATTGAATATTGTGTGTCTACCATTTATTTATATAAGTTGTTTAATTTTTTAATAACATAAATAAAATTTTGAAAATAATTACACATTTATGAGTTTTATTGTCCATTAAAAAGGACCTTCGAAAAGTCTAAAACTACAAATCATGCATTTTGACTGTGCAACGTGCAGAAACAAAACCATAAAATATAATTTCAATACAAATTGTTATTTTAGTTTTTTATTGTTAATAATTTGCCAGCTAAAGAGAAATTCAAATGTTAAATGTAAATGAACATTTGCAGTTTTTTTACAATTGAGCCAATTTTTCCGTGTTGCCATTTCTTGCAGTCACTGGTGAATGCACACAAAATATTTATTATATTTTTAATTTTTTTTTTTAATATGTATAACTATATTACAAATGTTCAGGAATAGCATAAATTTTGAGTGAAAAACTTGCATTTCATTGTTTTTATATGAGCTTCAAGTTTTAAAGACTTTGCAGTCGCTCAAGCACTTTAATATTTTGTATATCCCAACTAAAGCTTACCTACACATAAACGATAGGAAAATATAAAACTACACTAAGATTCAAAGGCTGTATAATTGGCATCTAATTGGGGTGCTATGAATGCTTTCTTTGCTATTTTATTCAACAGCAAATAAAGGCTAATATAATGTGTCCTTTTTGTTCCTTAAATTCAAACTTGAGCAAAAAAACCCAAAACGTGTACAATTGAAATGTAAACTAGAAAAGAATTGAAAATAATAAACTTCTGTAGGACAACGAGAAAAAAATAAAAATAAAATAAATTTTCCAAACTAAAGAACAATGATGCAAAAAAACACAAAGCATTTTGCATAATAAAATAAAGGAAACATATTTCTTGCAATATTCACTCCCATAAAATGCAAACAGAGTACAATGCAAAGAAATTTAAAATATTTTCTTCAAATCACGAATAATACATAAGTATTTCTGTGTTGAAATGCAGCAATTGAAATTTTCTGTGCAATTGACAGGAGACATTTTCTTTTGATAGATACGAGTATACGTAAGTATTTTTTGCTTGTTCATTTTAAGGTTGCAACGGAAATTATTTGCTTTTAACTTGTGCTTTGATTTTTCGCACAACAAAAGCATTAAAATTCAACTCAAAAAATTCTGTCATTTAACACCAGAACACCCCCTTCACTTCACTTTTCTGTTTCGCATTTTTCTACTCGTTCGTTGTCAACATTAAACCATCACAAAAATGTAAAATTTTGTTTCGTTATGCGAACAGTAATAAAACGAAGCAAACAAATTTGCATACAAAGATATTTACATAAACATACCTGACCATCATTGTCCTTGTCAGCTTTTGAACGCAAACCTTCCCAAATTTCCAACATGATAGTATGGGTTTCCTTATTCTTTGGTGTATCCTTAGCCCAGCCACGTAATGTGCATACACGCTATAAAGGTTAGAAAAATTGAAAGCAAAAAAAAAATAAAAATATGACAACCATCAAATATGAGATATTTATTGTAAAAAAAGGTTGATTCAAAACAACAAAAAAAAGACTGCATATATGCATAAATCTATATCAGATAGTGTCCAAAAGGCACGGATGTACTTGAAAAGAAATAATTTACATGGGACATATAAATGAACCTGTATCTACAAGTCACTACGAATTGCTTTTTCTAGAAAAATATTCGTCAGGTGTTGTTTGTTGCCTGAAATGTTTTTCTAGCAATTTCTATCTAAATTCTAGCAAAAACTCATTTCTTGCGACTTTTAAAAACTAGTTCTACAGCAAACAAAATTAAAAATTTTGTTATATGATGATTTATTAAATAAATCATATTTTAAAAATTTTGATTAAAAGAAAATAAAATAAAAAAATATTTCCATCTTATATAAATGAGTAAGCAAAATATTCTAACTATAAAGAAAAAAAAACATCAGCCGAAATAAATCCAGAAGCGGTATTCAGTGTTTGATGCAAATGCTCTTGCGAAAATGCAAATTACACAGAGTTGCCGTTAAATTTCACAAAAAAGCTACGATATTTTATATTTCTGAATCAAAGAAGGAAAAATTAAAACCTATTTTTAGTGCAGAGTCGCTGACGGAATTGTAGCGACATAAAGTTTTGAAAAATATACATATTTTTCTCTTACAGTCTAAATTACTTTCATAAATTTCGGTGGCTTTATATTCGGTTGCTTAAGCAAGAGTTTATAAAAACATGCATATTTACTAGCATAATTTTTTTATATGTTTTATTTAATTTAAATTCCTTATTTCATGTTTATTTTGTAACCAACTTACCTCAATAGCCAATTCAAAATCCTTAATGTCAATTTCACCACTTTGGTTCACATCTGTTATGTTACAGGGTCGAATAGGAAATCGAAAGACAAGCACAACACATGCACATACATACATTTATGTGTTTGTATACACATACACAATTAACCGTAAAACAAACAAAATGTAAACAAATAAATATTAGTAAACGATATTTTGTATTTTGTTTTTTTTTGTTTGACACATATTTGTTACATTTAAATTTACACAAACAAACACACGCACATAGACACGTACACACATTTACACAATTGTCAGCAACAGTATAAAAATAGTTGAAGTGGCAGTAAGTTTTCCATTCGATGGCATTTTTATGGCAAAAGAAACAATCACAAAAACATTATTTGAGTTTGCGAAAGTATGTATGTATGTGTAGTTGAAGCAGTTGCCAAAAATAACCCAATAACAGCACACACGCATACACACAGTTAACCATATTTTGTTTATGTTCAAAAAACAAGTGTTGTAGTGGTGGTATGAGTTGCAAATAAAGTCATGCAGCCATGTTGAAGAATAACCGGTTCACGCAAACATGCAAATAAATTTAAGAGCATTTGAGGGAGAAAGGAAAAAAGAGAAAAAAGTAAACAATTTTAAATCAGTATAAAAAAATGTTGATACAAAATAAATTCGGTTTATATTTCACACACATACTCGTACAATATAAACGATTGTGTGAAATATACATAAATATAAAAAAAGTGAGTGTTCATGAGTGTGAATGTGTATTGCAAACATCAGTGCATTTAAAATTATGAATGCGCGTGTGTGTGTGTGATGAGTTTGTGTAAGAGTGCCAGGATTTTAAATAGCTTATTTATTTAGTGTATGAATAAAATGTTGACAATTTGTTTTTTTTTCTGCTACAGCTGTCGTAGTGGATCCGGTTCGCGCTTTTCAAACAAGCGGAAGTGACTTGTTTTAAGTGTCAGTTAGTTTATGGCATACATTTTTTGAGTATTTTTTTCTACAAAAAAGTAATACTAACTAAATGCGATTCAGTTGATTATATCAAACGAATAAAATGGATTTAACAGAATTAAGTGTCAATTTTATTATTTTCGCATGTTTTTACAGTTTGAGCTTAAATAGTTTTTTAAGATTGTAATTAAAAAGTGACTATTTAGATAATACTGCGACTGTTTTTTTTTCTTCTATTTTTTAGCAGATAGTTTTATATGAACCAAAAGCTGGGATATGTAATTGTTTCTTGCGATTAAGGATATTTTGCAGAACTAAATTGTTCAAAAGAAATATGCGTTTCAGTTAAACTTTTTGAAAAGTTTTTAGTGTTCAGTGAATCTATGAAAAGATTTTTTAACAAGCTTTTGTTTGTTTGTTGTTGTAAACTTGCGCTTTCTTAGGAGAAACAAATATAAAGATAATTGTATTAAAATTGCTTTAATATATTTAGTATTGCGCTGCCGTTAATATGCTTCTAAAAGGTTGGCCTTAATCCATATAACCCAATCTTAATGTAGTGAGCCAGAAAAAACCTAAACAAAGGCAAATAAGAAATTATGACCTATTGCGCAGTGGAGAAGATCGCAAAATCAATGGTAATAAACCTGTGCTAGTCTGGTAAAAAATATTTTTTTTATGTAATAAATATGTTTGGCAAAAATCTATGTTCGGGATTTAATTATTGAGTAACACATATATGAAAATCTTATCCTTGTTGTACGACTATTACACTTACATAATATGATTTTAAAATTAATTTGAGTAATTTGTAATTTTTTGTTAAATTTATTGAAAATTTGCAAAAACTTTTGGGGTTGATCATCAGCATCTTTTTTTTTTGCTTAGAAGGGCATGCATGAAAAATTACTGATGCTGCTCTTTTATGCAATACCAATATTGACAGTTTATGATTAAAATAAAATTTATTTATATATTTTTTACGTCATAAGATAAGCGGATCATTTTGTCTTACTCTAAAGAGTACCTATTCATTTGCAATATGTACTGTAGAACAGTGTAAAAAGTCTAGTACTATGTAGCGTATACTTGATGTAAGAGAATTTTATGTTGTTCATACTTTACATGATGACATGAAGAATATGCAATGAAAGTTCGTGTGAATGCTTACATATGTGTATGATATACATAAGGATAATTGAATTTAAAATTTATCACTCACCAAAGAAAACATTGAACAAGAACAATAACTTCTTTTTGCGAAAATCTGAGATGGACATGATGGCTTGGTGTTTTTTTTCTTCTAATTAAATTTCCAAAAGATATGAAACAAGGAAGACTGCAAAGACAAGAAACAGTAGATATTTAACAACTAATTCTTTAGCAATAAAAAATTCTTTAAGAATATTTTCTTTTAATAGTTTATTTTAAAATGATTAAAACTTCTTTATATATACAAATATGCTAATAAAAGTAAAATATAAAATAAATCCTTTTAATAAGAATCTAGCAAATATTTACTTTAAAATTAAAATTCTTAAACATTTTACTTGTTAAAATCTAAAATAAAATTTAAAATATGAAAGCACATATTTTCATTATATTTCTTTTTATGACTTTACACATGTGTATGCGCATACATGTGTATGTGTGTATGCATGAGTTTGAGTTTAAATAATAAAATTTATTTCAATTTAGTTATTTTTTCTTTCCCCCCATTATTGTTTCAGAGATTCTGTTTAAGCCAGCAGAAAGTATAAAACGGTAAAGTGTTGAATTGAAGTACATAAAAAATTTTAAAATATGTTAGAGTTAATAAATTTGAGTGAGAGTGAAGCAGTTGTAAGATTTTAGTATTTTATTTTTCACAAAGATTCAGTGTGTGCATTGATCGTTAGTTTAAATCATAAAAACTAATAAAAGAAAATAGCTTTAATATTAATTAAATTCCTTAAATATTTAAAAACTTTGTAAAAAAATTTAATAGTTAAATCACAGAATATTTTCCATATCTATTTTAATTGCATTTTTTGCTCTCGGTGAGAAACTTTCTTCTTTCTAAATAGTTTTCGTTTTTGTGTGTTAAAACCCTAAACAATTTAGGCAAATTTCTTTATAATTTGTTTATTTGCACAATTTAGCCACCAACAGCACAAGTAGCTGCAACACTTTAACATTCTACTTTAATTCCCTTAAATTGCTTTTGTGTTTAGTTTTTGCCCTTCCTTACCTTGAGTAAAAGTGTTAGTTTAACTTTGGTTTTGTGTCAAGAGCTTACTGCCCTAATACACATACTAAAAAGATAGTTTGCTAGACAAACCTCTAAGACAAAACATTTAAGCAAGCATTTACACATACCCAACCACCCACACACACCATTACAGTTTGCCATTTTAAGTGGCTTGTTGTCTAAAAGGTGAAAATCTTTTGTAGTCTCTTTTTAGTGCCTTTAACAGGTTTGCTTTATTTTTTGTGCTTGCAAACAAGCTTAGCAAGCACTACAATGTTAAATGTTACACATATTTAAATAAACGAAGGTATTTGTGTTCTGGGGTTTATTTTCTTCAACGTGTGCATGCTTGTGCATGAGCTTGTATAGTTTAAATAGGTAAAGTCATTAAAGTAGAAGAGAATAAAATAGCTAATTTTTTCTTTATTGTATTTAGTAAAGGCCAATGTTCATATAAGCATATAAGCACACAACCTTAAACAGACACACACACATATAGATATGCCTATTAAACCCAAAAGTTAACGTTCACAGGCATAAGCACATCCATCACAACAAAAAACAAATATACTCGTATTATAAATAAAATTCATTGTGAGCAAAGAATTAGTACATGGAAGAGAAAATTATTATTCAACCATATCTTGGTACTTTCTTGCCGTCGCGAATTTTGTTTAAGCCAAGTTGTAATTGTGACACAGAGGAGTCTACTAAATGAGCAGACAAAATCCACGATATAACTGAAGCTACTACGGGCAAATCAATTTGAGTGGCAGAGATTTCTATTTTGCACAGGAAATTGATTTTATTCAAATATCGGCAAGGTGCATAACGACATTCGATAATAAACGGAATCGTTTAATATATTTCGAGAGGTTCCCCAATACATAATTGGTTCATCGCTATACAGCGGAATTGAAATAAAAGTCAGAGCAAGGAATCATACCGGGCGAGTTCGCCTCGAAGAAAGTAAAAGTGGGGATCGACTGGTAAGATTTTGCCATAACTTATTGCAATGTGCGTGAAACAGTCCTCACTGACTATTTGCCATTTAAAAAAAATAGCGATATTCAGTGTTTGATGCAAATGGCCTCGCATATGTGCAAATGCAAAATATCGTAGGGTTTATTTGCAATCCAACAAGAAAATATTAGAATTTGCATTTGTAACGTTATTGCAATTTAGCAACACCGCAAATGGTTAGTTTTTTTCTGCTATCTGCATTGCGTTGTCATCAGTTCCTTTTAAAGCTGTCATTTGTAAAGAACAAAATTTATTTACTAAAACAATCAAAAAGAGAATCACAGTGAATTAAAAAAAGTTTTATTTGTTGATGGTGAACATGATCTAACAATACAGGTATGTTCAATAATCCAGCTGATTTTTTGTAGGCGTTGTGTTTTTTAATGTTCGAAAATTGTGAAGCTATGACTGCTTTGCCACGGTCAAAGTTTACTTTGCAAAGTCTGTGTTTGATAGTGATAAGGGAAAGAAGAAAGGGGTTGAGTACACACTTTGCTGTATTCGCAAATTTGCTTTCTACTTCGTTCGTCGTTTACACATCCTTGTATTTGGTTGCCCGTGTGTGTTTCTTTTGCATGTTCATCCAACAAACAAATACAATATTTTTCAAAGTAAACTTTGCGTGTGTAGAAGCGAAACAAAGCTTGAAAGAAAATTGAATAGTAAACTTTGCAATAATGTTTAAAAATAGCGCTCACTATCAATGATAAAATAGTTGCACTTGCAAGGAGTTGCAATGCAAAACGCACTAAACACTGAATACCGCTAATAAATGTATGGTCAACTTCAGTGCTGAAGCATTTAAAGAAAACAGAATTCACGAAAAACTCCCCAATTTAGAAAAAAGTTAATTTCCATTAAAATAATGTTTGGTTGGACAGTAATTGGGGCTAGAAATATTGCTGTATTTCCTTTATTGTCCATATTTGGTACCGACCGATAATTTTCCAGATTTAGAAAAAGTTTATTAAAAAAACTTGCTTTAAGAAAAAACTACGAGTCAAAAGGGAAAGCCATCTCTGCGCCAAAACCCTAATTCAGTAACCTCTCGTAGTCCTATCTTATAGAAAGATAAAAATGTTCGAGAATCTTTGGATGGAGTGTATGAAGCAAAGGGAGACAGACTTTGTTGAAAAATCACACATTTCCAAATTGTAAATGGAAATTTTTCTAATTGAAAGCTGAGTCAGATTCAAAAAAATTCTAAAAAGAAATCAAGGACTCTCCAACAATTTTGCAAAAAATATTCAGACATTTAATTAGATTTTTTTTTAATTTTAGAAAAGCAGATCTATAGAAATTGTGTATCATGGGAATTAATAATTTTTTATACAGTTGATTATATCTTGGGGGTCAATGTTGGATACCTCATCATACCTCTTGGGGTTTTTTTTGTATTTTTTTCTTGCGTTTTCCAACCAACACAAAACATTAAAGAGTAAAAAAAAATATTTAGTCTGAGATCAGCTAGAATGGTATTCGAACTCAACCCCTACAAAAATTTTCTTATGAAATTCAAACTTTGCATTTATCATACTGTAAAATTATTAATTTTTATTTTCAATAAGATTTTATGTGAAAAAAATAAAGTTTTCGTTAAATTGAATATTTTTTCTCTGTACTAAGTGAGCGTGAGGTAAATTTTTTTAAAATCAAATTCGGTGGTAAAAAACAAGAGTTCCAATAAATGAACTATTATTTTCGTGAATACTGATGAATGTGACTAATAAGTCCGGCTATAAGCGTGAATTAGGTTGCGTTTTTAATGAGCATGTGTGTGCATTAGCAAAAACTTACTGATGAGTCATGACCATATCTCTAATCAGAATGAAAATGGGAAAATTTAAATTAAATACTAGCAGGATAGAATGCATTTCCAATGCAGCTACACCTGCACTTGCATCGTTGTTTGTGTGGCCACTTATTAATTGTAAAGTGTAGGAATTGGCTTTTTAATACATTTATAATATGAGAATAATTATTTTCCTACTAAAGAGCTTTTCATTATTCTTCATGAGATATTTTAGGACATAGTTTCACTATTCTGCTTGAAGCCTGTTTATTCCTTTGTATGCCTTTGATATTTTATATTTGGCTTTCATTTGATAAATTTGCTAGAGTTTTGAACATTACTGTTGCAATTATATCAACCCATTTGTAGTAAAACTTAAAATATATTAAATCATAAACCATCTTTTACTTATACGAGTAATTCTTTACAAATGTTCTTAAACAATAAATATTATTGTTAAAAATGTCAAGAACAAAAAATTGTAAATACATACAAACGAATGTAAATGCATAATAAGTTGTTGTTTAAACGGAAAAAGAATTGTAGATTGTATTTACTTTTGGTATTTTCAAAAATACATTAACTTTTTGCAATGCTGCAGAGCTTGACGAATTGACAGCGAAATTTTCAAAAGACTTTTTTTTTAGAAAACAAAGGAATTATTTACAAATTGAATTCAACAAAAAAAATTTTTAGTTTAAACCTAATAAATGTCGGTTTCATGAATAACCGAATGAATATTTATTTCGCTTTATTTTAGATGCTCTTTATAGGAATCTTAAAATGTGCCAACTAACTTGGAGCATTTTGGATAATGTTTTTCAATGAAAATATCCTGACTTCTTTATTTACATTACGGAGCCCCCAAAACGATTTCAATGGAATTTTTTGTAAAAGTGTATGATTAAGTTGCAGCGTTAGCAGTAAGATACTTTTTCGGCGCTATTGCCGGGATAAAGTTTTTCCGAGAACTCAGTACGTTTTAAGACGTTGCAGGGCAAGATCTGCGCCGTCCGTTAGTTGTTTATATTGTTTTTAGCAGCAAGCCCCACTTATGACAATTTGAAGAATGGTAACTTCGCTGACAAATTGTACGATAATTTTTTTTAAATTTTTTTTAAACCAGTTTTTATAAAATAATAAGACTGCTTTTTAATATCTACATGATTACAGAATATATCATCTTGTCTCATATAAACAATAGATATTTTAAATTTTTTAATTATTTATTTTTTTATTATTGTATAAACTAAAAGGTTTGAAGCTATTCAAGAATATTGTTTAAGGTCTACTGATGATTTTGCGAAGGCATCAATGAAATACATGTATCGAATAGCTCAATCCACAACAAATGAAAACTTTTTGAAATTAAATTGGATGAACATTTTAAATAATAAATCAACTAAATTTTAAATGATTTTAATCATCGTTTTAAAAACTCTACAATTTTCCATCACCTTAAGGATATTTTGTAACTAACAATATGTTAGAAAAAAATCAGTATTTTTAAACAACTTTTTACAAAATATCAAACATATTTTCATTTATAATTAATTTTTACATATTTTTCAGCAAAAGCCCCCAGGATTATTTTGCGTGCAAAAAAACAAACAATATTGCAAAATATTTAGCTTATTTTTAAATAAATTAAACAATTTTTTTTAATTAATGCTTAATCGTATAATTTTATGGTTCGCATTTGTTTCAACGTAAAGTTTTATTTTGACTTTTTTTTAATTTGCTTTAGTTCTTATGTTCATTTAGTTTTTAATGCACAATAAACTAATAAAATATTAATGCAACTAATACACATAAAACATTAACAATGATAGTGTATGGGTATTCACACAACATGGTAGTGGTAAAATTTTAATGGTAGCATCATGGTTCCCTAACACACAGTTTCGGAATATAAGAGATATAATAGCGAGAGATAGAGAGCTCTAACCGCTTCCAGTAATAAAAACCTATTTATAAGTTAAACAGAATTATGTATCAAGTTCTTATGAATAAGTATGCAACAACACGAATAAATCTCCCCCTCATTACTCTAAGCAGCTTAGAAAAAGTATCATATGTTGGTTTAAAATATCTAATTAATATTTTCCATATTCAGTAATGAAAAACAGCAAGGGAAGAAGATAAATAATAAAGAAACTAAGCATTATTTTAAATGGCATCGCTCTATTCTAGCAACCACTTTTACTATACAAACACCAAACGGAAATGAATGTCATTGTTTCATACAATTTTGTTCAATTTGCTTAATTACACATCATAACTTTTAAATTATGCTGACACTTGTTTTATCACATACATTCAGGCGCACATACACACACACACATATACACCCCGATAAAAGTTTACACGAACAAATCCATACACAGACGAATATGCTTGTTTATTTTGTGTTCGTTGTTGACGTGGTGCAATTTTTAATTAAATAATTTTTTTGAAAATTCTCAGCAGGATAAACCAACAATTTTATTAAATTTTTTCTCTTATTAAGATAATTTATTTCTATGGTTTGCGATCTTTTTGCTACAAAAGTAAAAAATTCCCTATACATAATTACATTTTTATTGTAAAAATCTATTGCCAATAGGGGCCTTGAATAGTGCATATTTTGGATGCAATCACCAGCTTGAGCTCTTACGATAAATAAATATCATTCTTACCCGCTAAACCGCGGAATTTGCTTTGTCTCACGGCCATGCATATTGCAATAAGTGTCACGCCCGCAAATTACTCACGAGAAGCAATAAAACGCGCTAACGAAACGATTCTATTATTATTATTATTGCCATCAAAATATATCAAACTGTTTCTTGAAAACTGTTTGTATTTAAAAACTTTGTGGTTTTTTTCGAAACTTTAAATTACTCTTAATGAATATTAAACACGAACCGAATACATAAAAAAATGCTAGTCGCCGTATCATAGCAGGCTTGCTCTGATAAAATTGCCAGAGTTCCTACTTAGTCAACTAAACTTCAATGTTCCTGTAAGACCTACCAGCAATTTTGAACTCTTGGCATTAAAATACAACCGTTCTGTATAAACTAATAATGATTCTTTTCGTCGCGCGCATGTGTTAACTTCAATAAATGCTACCACATTATGGACTTATCTGAGAGTAATGACGTGCTGAAGAGAAATCTTACTTTATATCTAAATTGTTGAACCAATTATTTTTATATACAGTTCAATATTTGTCATTCATAATTATTCAGTCAGGATATAAAAATCTATTGACCTAATAAAAGAATAAATAAAAGTACGCCCACTTACGTCACTATTTTGCGTACTCCCAAACGAAATAATCTCCAAATGAAATAATTCCCAAACAAAATGAAAAATAGCACAGGAGGAAAAAATTAAATAACATCCAAAGTGCAAAATAATATAACTTTAAATTTTTGGGCGCAATGAGATTAACTGCCAGTCCCACGATGTCACTAAAATTTTAAATTTTGTTTTTGTTTTAAATGTAGTTGTACGAAAGAACGAATACCTGTGACATCGTGGGACTGGTATTGAATGAGGAATCTGTTGGCTGAAGTAGTTGGCGCGTTGACTACAAAGCAACTAATGTCTAAGAACGTGGGTTCAAGCACAGTTTCGGGCATTTTAATAACATCCAGAATTTTTCATATGTTCATTAGTATGCCATTGTATTTGTTCTTGTTGGACTGTTTAAGTAACGAAGACACAGCACTGGTCACTGAACAGTACCGACAGTAATTGGTACTGCACCCTCCTTCCTCGGTATTGTAGCAAAAATGCCACCGTAGTAAAATAGTTAATAAAATTGATACTCAACTTTAAAAAAACACATTTAATGCGCCTACTTGACATCAGATTCGCTGCAACACTGATATAAAATCTAACACTACGCGCAATATTAGAGTTGTAAAAATTAACCTTTCTCGCTTTCATCATCTGTCCTCTCTCACTATCCGTTTCCCAAAGAAGTTAACATACCTACTGGTTGGTAGGCATATTAATTACTTACTTTTCTTTATATAAATAAAGTGGAATAACTCCTACTGCAAAAAGAAGAATAGAAGTAATATAAGTCGCAACAGAATTTAAATAATTCGCAATACAAAAACTCCCAACATAAAAAATTACCCCCAAACATATATGACCCAACAGAAATGAAATCATTTGCAATTCAAAATGTCCAAGTCTGTATTATGCCTGGCGAAAGTCATACTTTTAATGTACTAAAAATAGTCCGGATTTATTAAAACTTGTTTGCATTGCCACCATTCTGCCAGGAGTACGGACCTTCCCCTCTGCGGTATGACCTAAACTTGCTGTGCTAACTTTAGCTTTTCTGAATTGATAGCTTTCGCCCGGGAAGATGGGTTTTCTCCGTTGATGTATGATGAAAACTTGGTCCGCTTGCCTAAGCTTTTCTGAATTGCTGGCCAGTTTTAAACACACCCCAGGGGATAATACTAGAACGCATGGGCGCAGGGCCGGGTGCATGGGTGCAAGTCTCAAATAAATAAGTTCAAAACAAAAAATTAAATAATAGCCAATTTCAATATTTTTTTAATATAAAAATCTTTCAAAAGCGAAATAACTCCAACTAGTGATGCCAACGACTTTCCCTTTTTAAGAAAAATTATTATAAAGAAAGGGAGACATGTTTTAAATTTTAAGGAAAATGTAGGGAATTTTTAAGAGTTTGTTTTTTTGTTTTTCAATTGGACTTCAATTTCGTAAACCCCCACATTTCACTGATAGTATATATGAAAAACTAAATTTCAAAACATACGAAAAATTCTAGTGTATCCAGCGGTCGACTAAATCGACCGCATTCTAGCACTCAATATTAAACATTTACATAAATACATACGATAAAATACAAAAATAAAAAACATTCTAAATTAACAACTTAAAACTCTGACTTATTTCTATGCAAAAGCGAATTGGACAAACACACATGCACATTTTGTTTATTTTTCAAGTTGAAGCTAAAACATGCATGTGTAATAAGTGAGCATGTGTTAGTAACAACTTTAAACGCTTATAGCTTCCTAAATATCGAACCGATTTAAATAAAATTAAGATTGTGCACATCTATGTAAAAGCCCATTTAAAAGTATATAAATCTCTCAAAAATCGGTTTAGTATTACGGCCGTAAAAGAGATCCAAAAAAACGTGTTTGCCTATTAATAATTTAGATATAATTTTGATACATTATTGCGAGTGACATTTCATTAAGACAAAAAGCACTGTCATACAAATCACGTCAGCACTGCCTGTATCTAATGCATATCATATTTGCATGTGAGATTTAGCAAATAAAGATTTCGAAACGGCGTCTAAGTTTAAATGAAAAAGTACTTCTTCGCCTTTTTGAAAATAAAATAGGGATTTATTTTAGATTGTGGTTGGCATCAGACTCAACTTATTTTTTTAATAATTCCCTCCCGGTATATACACTTCAACTTTTGTTGCTCAACTTGTTTCTAAATCCCTTTTGAAGTTGTCTTAATGTTCACGCAGAAAAATCAGTTTCAACTATTTCTCGTATATATTTTTACAGCGAAGCAAAGAATGAAAAGAAAAGTCAAATAATAACATCCATCTAACTTCGTGTTTATAATTACGAATGGCACAACAAAACGAGCTTGAGGAGTACAAGCAGCTCCGTAAAAAATAGCACTCTTCTTTCCACTCTCTCCTACTTATTCAAAAGTTGAGCAGCAAAAGTTGAAATGTGTGAACCGGCAATAAGTTATCTTATTTATCTAAAAGTGATGCTTAGTACTTATAAGTCTAGGGAAGGAAGTGTTCTTTAGCTAATGTTAGTGTGTTTATTAAATGCAGGCTTGGGAGTTTCACTAAAAGATCTTTATATATATACATATTGGTTCCTTTGGCTCTTATGAGGAGCATAAGGCCACAAGATACTTTGGAAACCATAATCTTTTGATATTTATTTTTGGAATTCTTTCCTGCAAATGGCATTTTGGAAAATCTAAATTTTTACTGATTCATTGCGGAATTATGGGCCGAGGATTAAAAAAAAATTGTTGTAGAATAATAAAGCAAGTACTGCAACATTACATGTTTATTTCCTTCTTATTGAGAATTAAAACAGTTTTTCCAGTTTCTTAAGTTTCTTAACAATTTACCCATTTGCAAGTATGATGGAATTTTAAAATAGAATTTAAATGTAAACACATACACGTTGTCTACATGAATACTCGGCCACTTAGTAATTCTCTTTTACTTGTTTACACAACTGTTGGGAAGAAGAAAAAAAGAACAGTAGTTGGACATAAATACACCGACCGAGAACTTAGTATCAATGTTTTCAAAGGAATTATAAAAATATTTATTTATTTATTATTAAAATGTATGTTGTTTGCATGTATATTTTATACATATCTTAAGTTATAAATTCTTTATTCAGTCGACTTATTTATCGTGCAGTAATTACTTACAGTAATTATTTACTGGAAAATTAAAAACTTTATACAAATTTGACCCAAAACACCCAAGATATGTCTCCGTTTTAAAGCCATTTTATTTACTATTTGAAACGGATTCTATGGATGTACATAATACATATTTTTCTATACTAATATTTCTTCACGTTTATATTCCGTTTATATTTAAAAACTGCTGCAAGAACAATACTCGTAAGTGGTCCGCAGTAAAACATTTTTTATTGCAGAGTGTTGAAAAAAATTAACTTTTTGAACGACTAATTACTTTTTTATTACTTCGTCATACAAAATTTTTTAATCCGGATAATTTATTTGGAAGACAGAGGGTTACTATCATTATTTTCGCGATCAACAACAGTCTTGTTCTAACATCAGCTAGAGCTGTCGTCTAGCTAATTCATGCTAATTCAGTGTTTTTAGAATGCTTAGTACGATTTGCTATTTTTTCGGCGGTCATCTAAGACGTTTCGATCACGTTCATTTTACTAAACTCATTGTTTTTTAATTTTCTTTAAAATTAACGAGTACATAGTACTTTCAATCGCTGTCAAAAGCAAACTAATAGATGCAGCTTCCTCAAAATTTGACAGTAGTCTGGCAAAAGATAACGATTAACGAGCTTAAAGTGTTTGCTTTTGAAAAGCCACGGAACTATCAAACTGCCCTCGTAATTTCAGCCTGATCACTCGATTAGTTGGTCGAGTAAGATACGATGTCCTCCTTTAGATCTAGTAAAGTCACTTTGTTGTTATTTAACAAATTATTTAAACACGATACGCAGACAGCCCAATTACACAATCTGATTTCACCCTTTCACTAACAGCCTATTCATAGCACATTATCTGAACTTCATTCCAGCGAAGCCATCTCAACTCATTATTCCCTCGCAAAGTAGCTTTCGATGAACAATGACTTCTTGTAGAAAGCATCTTATTTGTTTTTCAGTCGCAAAGATTTTGTATCAACTTGATTAATTCCTTTTTGCTTTAATAATAAATTAAATACATAATTTTTGCTTTCTTTAGCTGTTTTTCCTTTGCAATATCAAATATGTAAGTACCTTTATAAACTGAGTTCTTTCATTGAAGGCTTGTTCAGCTTAAATAATCGTATATTGCAATGTGGAAAAAAGTCAAACAAAATTTTTAATATTTAATTTTTTTGCCAATGAATGTCATCATAATGATGGAATATGTAAATTAAATGTCAATTGGACAAACATGTTCAAGAGACTATTACATCAAGTTTACAACCTTGTGACATGAATACATACAAAAAAAATCAATATAAAATATTAATAAATATATTTCCATGCATATATTTACGTAAAATGTTTTAGTTCACTAAAATATTAGAAAAACGAAAAATTAAATTATTAAAAATATATTTTTGGAGATTTTTTAATAAACAAAAGCTTAAATTTAACAGCTTTTACGTATTTGGCAACATAAGTCTAGGTAGTTACCAGTGTGACCAGTTTAATATAATAATATAAAGCTAAAGCAGGTTTGAAATAGAGCTAAAAATAGTTAAAGATGGAAGTTTAAAGCCTAAATTTTTTATAGCTTTCCAATAGTAACTTTCAATTATTTCCATAGTTTACTTAGTGTGTATTTGTTTATTTATATTGTTATTTTATTTCGTTATACAATTAATATGGTAACAGAGGAATAAAAGTTATCTTCATGATGATTTTTCTATTTCTTGTTTTTTCAATATTGACAAGTATTTTTCAGTATATAAAAAATAATTAACAATGTATTCTAAAACATAAATTTAAAGCAAAGTATTTTTACAAGAATTATGAAAATGCAACATCCGCCCTTTGAAATATAATTTGTTGCATCAAGTGATTTTGTAAAAGTATCAATTCGTTTTTTTTTTAACTCTTCTTTTATTATGTGGTCTCGAATGAAGTGATGTCGGATGAGTTCACAAAAAAAATGCTTTGTTGTAATGAATTCCCCTTGCAAATATCTAATTGATTCTGTCTTTTTTCAAACATTACAAAAACAACAAATATTTTATATTCATAAAAGTAAATTTAAATTAATTTTTTGTGAAAGTTGCAACTCTGAAATTTAGCAGATGTCACAAATGTTTATTCCGTTTATTCAAAATGGAGCGCTTTACGAAAGAGAAACGCGTTACAATTGTGAAAACTTGTTACAAAAATATAGAAAGTTATGTTGAGATCGCTCATAAGCTTCGTAGAATTTTCAGTAGAGAAAGTACACATAATGTGCGTAGTGCGACTTAAAATTTTTTTCTTTCAGATTTTGTGAAATCTCGGGCTTATGCGAATAAGCCAGGAACATCTCCTAAACTCAAATCCGTGGATGAGTATATAGTGAACTAAACTACCAGTCAGGAAGTAGAAGGTTCGATTCCTGCTTTGGCTCTGGGTCTTTTCCGCAGACAACCCAAAAAAAAGCTTTACAACTAGCTTGTGTTCAAAAAAAAATATAAAAATAAGAAAAAAAGATCCTACGCGTCATCGGTGAGATATAGCCACATCTCTGTGAAAAAGTCATGGAAAATTTCATGACGAGAATAACAGGATATAATCGGAGCCGTGTAGGCTATTTGATGGATATTTCATTCCACAGAACACGTCTTCTTTACGTGTTTTTATTTAAAAATTAAAAAGAGCATTCTTAATGAGATACACTTTACAGACGTACGTATGCAGATCAATTTTGCAACAACGATTGTTTCTGTGTTGCCAGATTCTTATTATTATTTAACTACTTCATATGGTTACCGCACATGAATTTATTTTGATAAACTGTTTTATTTAATTTGAAATAAAAATTATTAAATAAAAAGATAACACAACAGTAGCTATGAATAAACTTGATTATTTATCAAGAATGGACTAGATTGTAAATGATAGTGCAACAAATAGAAGTTTAGATAAGCAAATTACAGAAGTTGATTAATAAAATTGTAGAATAACACTTTAAATTGGAGATTATTACTCTTTCAGAGAAAAATCGTTTAAAGGCAAATATAACGAATGCACCAAGATTATATGGAGTTCCAAAAATCTTTAAGGATAATTTTCCATTAAGACCGATTTGTTCATTTATAAATTCACCTTCCTAAAAATTTGACTGAGGATTCTAAAAATAATATTAAGAATTCATTACAATTTAGGAATAAAATAGAAAATGGTAGGATATATAATAATGAAATAATAGTAATATTTGATATTGTTTCTTTATTTCCAATTGTTCCAATAGAACTAGCGATTAGTATTATAGAATAAAATTGGAATAGAATTACAGAACATACTGATATGAACAAGGAATTGTTTTTACGTATTTTAGAGTTTTGTATAGTTGATAGTAAATAGAAAATATGTTAACATCTTTTAACTCATTCCATTCTGATATAAAATTGCCTATTGTAAGAGAAAGGGATAATAGACTTCCCTATTTAGACACGTTGGTGATTAGGAATGGTAGTATAATAATATATAAATATTATAAACGTCGTTATGTGTTAGAGATGTTACAGATAATTAATGTACCGTCAGATTTAAGAATTAATTTTAGAGCTGATACTGATAGTGTAGCACAGAATTAAAGACATTTAATACTCAAGGAGTAAATATATAATATAATGAAAAAATACATATTAATGTTTTAACATTTTAAGAATTAGTTCATTTCCTCATTTTGAAAAAAAAATTCAAACAAATTTTTCAATTGAAAAAGAATTTTTAAACCAAGACAGGAAAAAGAAATTGTCGACTAATAATTTGTTAATTTTTGTTATTCAAATTGTTTATTGATTTTTTTCCTCCTGAAGAAGTTACCTAAAGGGTAACGAAATATCGAGATAAAATAAATTTGGATGATTTTTATAGAAAAAAGTGACCTCAGGCTTAATTTAAAGAATAATATAAATATTAAAAAAAAGGTCGAAAACAGCAATAAATTAAACAAATTTAAATTAAAGAAAAAGCTAAATGCTAAAAGCTAAATGAAACATTTCAAGATAAATATTAAAAAATAAAGCTTAATTTAGCTCGAAAAAAGCTAATATAGCCACACTGGTAGTTACGTTGAAATTTTCAGAACAATTTTTGTTTCTATTAAGTTGTTTTGTTTCTCATTGTATTTGTTTATTTCTCATCTTGTTTTAAATGTCAATGATATAAAATTTTTCAATAAAATATACTTGTGGATGCTCCTCATGCTGCACACGTGTGTTTATTCCATGGGTATGCCTACACGTATACAAATTAATTATATAGTTTAATTTCAAAGTGAAATTATATAGAATTAAATTCATAAATGTATTTAAAAAATGCAATTTTAAACGTTATTTTTTTAACAAAATATTTGATTGCATATTTTTATTTATACTCGTATCAAGCGCAATGCATTAAATTTAACTTTTATGTTGCAAGTTAATTAAGAGATTAAATCAATAATGGTAATTACATTTTTTTAGAATTAAAAAACAACACTAAATCGTTCACATTCAAATTTTCATATTTAAATTAAGTACTGTGGGCAGATGCGCTGATGAGAGTGTAATAGTTTTTTTTTATAATTTTTGGTCTACTTAATTTATTCTCTACATTCTGCTGAATAATAAAACATAACTATTAGATTAAGTATAAAAATTGAAAATAAAGTAAATTAAAATAATAATTTTAAGTTTCTTTTTCATTGACTTAAGTTTAGTATTAAATCGAATGACTTAAAGTAAACATTATGAATTTTTTTGTGTACAAAAATCTTGATAACCGACATATTAATATAATAGAATTGTATTTGCATGATCTAATCACAATAGGAAGGTTATTATGTTGAAGTGTACAAGACAATTTCTAGTCTACACTACCAGTCTTTGGAATACTTTACCAAATAACATTCCAAATTAGGCAGCGATGATACTTCTTAAAGCGATCATTTTAAATTCTTTATGTTATCTCATATCATATTTATGCACATTGTTATTATATACCTATTTACATACATTTAAATAAATTGATATTTTTTTATTAACTTGTTCTTTTTCCTGCTTTAACAATTTTCGTAAATTATGTATTTTTTTACATTTTAACAAGTACTATTCACTATTCTAATATATTTTTATTTTATATTTTTTTTAGTTCATAGTCTGCTTAATCACTAGCACTATCATTTATAAGATAATTTATTTTGTTGTGTTAGATAGTTAATAAATAAATAAAATAAAAAATAAGAACTGTCATGTGAGAGTTTTTTAATAATTAATAACAAACATAGCCGACGGCAATCGACTATATTCTAATTATAATTAATAAAACACTGAAGACTTACGTACATATTGCTTTTTTATTGCAACTTAGTCATATCTAAAAAAGAAGTCGTTTTTTATAATAAGAGTTTAAAGTTTTTAATATTCTCACACATCAATCTAAAAATAAAAAAAATATTCTCCCCTCAAGAGGTGAATTTTTTACACATGATGCAGAACGATAAGGCGAATTAATCTGTATTCTTAACTCAAAAATCACTTTTTTGGAGATATGACTACGTTGTAATGAAGGAAAGACATGTAAGTTCAAACAAAATAAGATCAAAATAAACAACATCAAATTAATGAACTCTTTCTTTTGTTTACTACGCCAAGTACACAAATCCTCAGTAAAGAAAGCAGACTTTTAGAAGAACTTTAAAGGTTTTCAGAGATATATTAAGGATGAAATTCACGTTTTTTCCTTGATTAAATGCGACGTAATATGGAAAGAAGTTTGTTTAGTGATATGGAGTTAATATTCAAGAAAAATGTTTGCAAGATTGCTAAAAGCTATTATTCATTTAAAAAAGATGATTAATTTTGGAAAATATACTACACAGATGGATGATATCATTAAAAATAAATTTATTTCGCTTCAATACTCGAAGAGTGCTTTTTAATCAACCATCAATATTTAACTATTATTATCAGCTCTTATTCAACCTTCTTCATCTAACGAATATTAACTCACCATAAACATTGAACAGCCACAACTCAAATTTTGCCAGAGTGATGGATGAAGTTAACATCAGACCAATTTATATGTATGTAATATCTTTGTGTATCTTTGAATATTTGAAGTATCATGAGCACAGAAATAATTGTTCATAAATACTAATAATGAAATTTATGACCGTTTTTTCTTTTTCAAATATTTTTTATAACGTTAATAAAGATTTATTAAGATGCCAATGATGTGTTTATGTGTATTTATTTGTTCATAATATTTGTAAAATTAATGTCTCCATTAGATGAAATATGCACGCTTTGTGTTATAAAAGTAAAATTATACTTACAGACTTTTAATGTCTGCAGTAAGTTTGAAATTTTCTTGACTTCTTGTTTTGTGCCAAAAACTTTGCTAAATAAATTTTAAGTGTTAATTACGAATTATTATGGTGTCGCTTGTTTCTTTATATTTTCTTATTTTTCATTATCTATTGTTTAATTTATCAATAAAGTTCATCATAAAAGTAAATAACAAAATACCTTTAAGTACTTTATTTTTTTCTTTTGTAAAAGAAGTTTAGCAAAGTTGTTCCGTTGCTTTAATGACCTGTAAACTTGGAATTTTGTAGTTTACAGCTAAAAGTGGCTGCGAAGTATACAAATGATAAAAGGAAAAGGAAACAAAAGATGTTTTGTTTAGTTTTCATTTTGGTACATCTTTAGGTGTCATTTTTCTTTATAAAATTGCCAAAAGGTTAAAATGTTTGTTTAGTTGGTCGATTTGATAGCTTTTTAATAAAAAAATTATTTGTGTTTTTGATTCTTCTTAGGTTCTGATAATCATTGCAAATTATGAACTTAATATTTATGGGGCACTTGGTTTTTCTTTTTGCATTTTTTCATTTAGTTACCTTTCCTTAGAATCGTTCCGAATTTTTAAAAAATTTTAATTAATAACACTAAAGTAATGTGAGCAAATAATAAATTTTGATTTAGTATATCTTTATTTAATCCGAGCAAAGACAATATGTAACTTTAAGAATTAAAAACAAGAGATTTTTACAAAAATGTCAAGTTTCGAAAGAAACATTTGGCAAACCTATGCAGAACCTAAGAATATAAAATGTAAGACAAAAGAGAAGTCATTGAGATATCCTTACCAGTGTTAAGGATTTTTTACAATTGGGTAAACTAATTTTAGAGTGGCCGCACATCATCGAATGATGACCCTCGCTTGGCGAAATCCTTAATAAAGCATTTTTTGGCTGACGAGTTAAAGTGCGTGAGCAAGTTGAGATTCTGTAATTTCAATTAAATATAAAAGGCTTTCAGCAAGATGAATGGATACCTGGTTTGTTTATTGTCAAAAACTAAAAATTTTGTGGTAGAAAAGTATGTAACTTTGTGACGCTACTGAGGTAAATAAAATAACATTTCACTAGCACTGGGGGCTAATAGAATTTTTTACAGAATTTGTAAATTTCTGACAAGTAGCAAAGTAAAAGCATGGTATCACCATACAAAGTAAACCACAGCCGTGGTTTTTAAAAATTCGAGTCACCGCCCAACGCATTGAATTTTTATAGCTTTTAAATGTAGTTAGATTGAAAAATGCATTGCTAATTATAAATTGCGATTGTAATTGTACATCACACTATACAATTTTTCGCTACATCAGAGAATTTTATTTCATGTGTATAAAAAAGTTCTTTTAGAAATTTGTTGGTAGGCGACGGCTTGTAGTCAAATGTTTGGCCCCTCCGCCGCAGCAATTTTTTCATCAGCTTGTCTTCACAGACATCAGAATTTTATGATGTCAAAAATATATCATTTGGCACAGCAAAAACATGAAATTTTCCTCCACAAGTAAATATTTTTCCCCACAGTACTTTGCTACCGACAGGCACGTACTCTCAGCAGCTTTTCCGTTGCGATCCTGCTGGATTTCGTTGCTGATACGTATTTATAAATGACTTATGGACACAACATGGATTATGGTAAGTAGGTAGAATTATGGCCACGAAATTTTCGAATATCAGAGGAATTATCTACCGTAACAACTCGGAAAAAATAAATGCAAAATACTATTAATTTTTATTTGATCAATTAAGATAAAAACCTATAAAACTGACTCTACTTAAAGAGAAAAGCAATGGTCTCGCATCAAGAAAATTATTAAGTTCAATGGAAAAAATGCTTTAATTTGTTAATAGTATAATAATTCAAGTCCCAATAAATTCTGTCAATCAATCAATTATTTGATTAAGCAATCTATAAATTCTTGTAGTTTAAAATAGTTTTTCTTAAATAAGACTTTATATATAGAAAATTTCCTGATAAGGGAGAGTAGCGTGATAAAGCGCGATTTTAATTCTATCGATATTAAGCAAAGAGGTTGGCCAACTCGATTAAATGATATGATATCGATAGAATATAATATCTGCGCCACCATAAAAATAAGGCAGTAATACAGTTTCGAGATAGACATGTGAGCAGTGAAAAAGTGGAACAAAATTTGCTTAAATGTTTTGTTTAAAAACAACGTAAGCATTAAATAATATTCATGCTGCAACCCACATATTTTTATCCGTTTACATTTATAAAAACAGACTAGTCTTTACATTTTATATTTTCCGTTTGCCACATTTTACTTTACCTTTGGTAATATCAAAGTTTGAATATTTTATTAAATACAACGCATATTTCCACAATTGTTTACCATTCGAGCTTCTACAGGCACATCTTCGTGTATATTTACAAATAATCGAACATATCTGAATTTTAAATAGTAATTTAAAAAAGAGATCCTTAAACATTTTAAATGCATATTGCAGCATGAACAAATCTTCAGTTTTCTTTGGAATTTGTCAACAATAAACTAATATTTATCCATATACAGGGTGGTCCATTTATACTATATTCATGGAATAAATATTAGCTATTTGAAACATGCCCAACCATGCTGCAAAGTTATATGTATATGTTGCTTAAAATAATTTAAAATAACAAATCTTAGGTGCCTTGAAAATACTCGGCCGATTGCAGTAGACGGCGAAGAAGCTCATCGGTTACAGTAGGGTAGCAAACTCCATTGACTCACTGTAACACAGTCGTAACGTGAAGTGTGTTTCGCTGTTTTCTCGTTACTACAATGGAATGTGCTCTAATGAAATTAAGGAACTTGTTCCAGATACCCGAAATTTTTTGCGTACCATACTCTTTTCCCTACGTGCTCGTTCATTTGTGGTTGATTGTCCAGTGAATCCGTACCATGTATTACAGAGAACTTTCGGTTGTTGGCCGTACAGTTCCTATGTAGAATAATCTCCTCGCAGTGGTCGTTGACCTCACTTTCAACGTGGGAAGATTCAAAATGAATATTTACATGAACTACTCCCTCTATCCTCCTTCCCATAATCTATTTTCCTAGTTCCAGCACAATGCGTTGCATATGTAGTGGTCATCCGCTGACTACTGGTCCAATAAAAAATTCGTGATAAGAACTTGAAAATTGTCTACCAAATGTTGGATCTTGGCGTTGTTCTGGACTCTGAGCTAAATTTTAATGCCCACCTGGACTATATAATACCTAAAGCCTATTCCGCATGTTCGTTTATAAGAAGAAACTGTAAAGACTGTTTGGATCCTAAGACTTAAGAATATTATATACTGCTTTTGTGCGTTCTAAGTTAGAATATTGTTCCTTTGTGTGGAACCCCATTTACCGTGTCCATACTGATAGAATTGAGAGAATCCAAAAGAAATTTTTAAAATTTTCTCTTCGTAACAATCGTATCATTTTGTCGTCTATCTCATATTATGCTCGGTGCTTGCTTTTAGGCTTAAAGCCTCTTTACTTAAGGAGAACTATTAATTCAGTCATGATAATCTATAATTTGATTAATGGTGTCATCGATTGTGAATACTTAATAAATTTGATTAGCTTTTGTGTACCTTTCAGAACCCTTAGATACAATAGCTTATTTTTTATATCGACATATGTTACTAATTACGGGCATTAATTAATTTGAATAATATTAATAATGTTGTTAGAATAGACTTTTCTTTGTCTGAAAATAATTTTAGAATGTTACTAGATAATAAGGATTTATTAAATGTACTTTTAAATTAAAATTTACCAATTAGCCTGTAAGGATATTTTAGTTCATTGGCGAAAAATAAATAAATAAATAAAAAAATAATAACAAAAAAATCATAAGTGCCGAATTTACCACTTATTGTATGAGTTTTATTTTGTATATATTATTGGTAATTTCCAATAAACATTTGCTTAGGAACATGTTTGTTTTTAAAATTGCCAACAACTTTAATACAACATGTAACTCATAAATAGGTTGAGAACTGCACAAATAATATACTTCTTAATACAGTGAGAGAAAAATTGATTTTCTCTGCGCGGAATGTTTCACACGAAAAGTCTATACGTGCATATTATGCGCAAATAAACACTTAAATATTAAAATGACAATTGACGCTCGTAAGCAGGAAGATGAAGTAGCCAATTATCAAATGCAACTCCACGCTGTAGGAAAAAAAAGTCAATGAAATAAACTGACTCTTGGGTCACAAAGCAATTTATTTCAATGAAAAAATGATTAACTGTTTTAAAAAGTGTTGAGCATTATTTATGATCAAATCAAATTATAATGCGAAAATGTTACATACACCCTACCCTGTTTGTATAAATGTTAGTATGTTCTTATAATATGTACATGTCAGAGATGGAATAGTGAATAATTTTTTACTCATGCTCATGCACGCTTACGTTAAAAAAATTTTGCTCACGCACGCTCCTTATAGTTGCGGATCTCGTTCATGCAACTTTTCGTGTGAGGAAAACTAGTTGGTCACAATAACGAAAACTCATAATCACAAAAATATATGAAATAATTTTTAAAAATTAAATACTTAAATGAGAGAAATTGCAATAAAGCATAAAAAATTTCACGCAACGATCACGCTGAAAATCTACTAATGCACGCTACCTCAATTTAAATCACGTGATTGAAGACAAGAAAACTAATCACGATCAAGCGTGATCACGCCAATCATGTGAGCGGCGCCCATCTCTAGGACATATGCTGATATTAACATTTAATATTTCGTTTACATTTCGTTTCGTATATAAAATTTATAAATTTATTGAAATGTCACAAATAAATTGACAAGCCCACAACAGAAGAATATTTCACATGCCAATTGCTTCAACTATTCTTATGAGTATTATTAATATTTTGCCAAACATTAAAGAATAAGTAAATGTGAGAAATGTCCTCAAATATGTATGTACATATACATTTAGTTATATAAAAAAATCCTTTAAGATATGCATATAAAAATAAAATAACTACCACAAAGCATCTCATAATATATTATCCATAATAATAAACAAAAAGCCACAACCAAATAATAAATTGTCAATGTAATAACAAAAATATATCGAATCGAATAAACTAAATTATTACATAAAATACTCGTATAAAAACTGATTGATAGACCAGACCGGTCAGGCCACGTGCATGTTCGCTCGTAAGCATATAAAAAATATATAAATAAATTTTTATGTGTTTATACGTATGAATGAGTTTGTCGCCCATATCAATATAATGTTTATATAAGAATATTAAACAGAATTATAATCATTTAATTTTATTAATACGAAAAATTTAAGGCAAACAAAAAATATTAATGGTTAATCATTAGCAAGCAAAAATAAAGAAAAATTTACTCACACACACAGCCAAAATTAAATCATTGTTCAAAGCCAAAAAATCCTTAGATGTCCTTGACTTTCTTAAATGAGCTGCTAAAGCACATATAAGCACAATAGCAAAATGCAAAGCAAAGAAAAGGAACTTTCTTTAATTTTATAAACAAAAGATTCGCAATAAAAATCCCTAAATAAGTTGCTGTTTTTATGTTAACAAAAATATACAACAATACTATTCGTTTTCAAAGACAAATGTTTATAATTTATAAAAATATGTATTTGTATTTATTTTGGGTTGTCGCTAACAAATACCAAATAAAAGGATAACCCCTTTCTCTTAATGTAGTTTCGTTGCATATTTTTATATCATGTTGTTATTCAACTATTTTTTTAATCAGTGAAATAAAATCAAGTCGATAAAAAATGATTTTGATTTAATGCATTTAATTAAAGTTTGGAATGAAATTTAATACTGAAAACTCAATGAATGAACTGTTTTTTGTTTTGTAGGAGTTAGAGAAAATTTATGGCAAAACTACACATATTTTATATTGGATGGATAAATTTAAACAAGCAACAAGAAATCTTAACTGTTGTTAAGCGTTGTGGTAAATTGCATTTTAATCAAGGCAAGGACTTGGGTTCTCTCATATATCCTTAATTTAGGAATTAAAGTTTTGCTACAATTATAATCAAAGGCTAATAACTGCTGCTAAAATAATATTGTTAAGCTTTGTAACAAATTTAATTTTAATCAATGGAAGGGCAAGCAGGACATGAAGGACATGAAGGACATTCAAAATTATATTGTATCTGCCAACATAATCGAAAAACAAAAAATGTTCGTAGATGTTCCTAAAATTATGATATTAAGCTTTACAACTAATTTAATTTCAATCAGCGGAAGGACTCATATTCCCCCATACAGCCTTCAACTAATTAACTTAATTTTACCTACAATAATGATTAAGCAAATAAGCATAACTCTTTCTAAATTTTAGTTAAATCACTGCAAGGACAAGGATCCCCCATATTTCCTTCATTTTATAAATTGCATTTTACTTACAATAGTGATCATGCAACTATGCATAGAATTCCTAGAGTTCCTAGAATTTCGCAGTTTAATCAATACAAGGACATGTCTACCTCCCATTTATCCTTAATTTAAACAAATAAATTTTAGCAGCAATAATGATTGGAGGGCACCAAAAATTTTTTTTTACAGTTAAGTTCTTAAGTTATGTATTCAATTTTGGTTTAATCAATAAAGGAATATTCCTGGGTCGTCAAAATGCAAGTACCTTTTTATATCACGTTATTTTGACACTGATAAATTTTTTATGTCCGAAATATTAGCAATCACTCATTATCACAGCTTTGCGAATTGAAGAAAGAGTCGCTTTACGCTTAAAAAACGTTGGAAAATATTGCAAACTTATAAAAGAATATCGAGTTTGGCCGAAAAATCATCGAAAAATTGTGTTATCAGTCGCCCTGGCGATGTCAATTGGCTGCCTCGGAGCAGCGATTTTGCTCCTTTACACTTTTTCGTGTGGGGTGGCATTAAATGCAGATTATATGAGAATAATCCAGAATCGATCATCATGCTTAAGGCTAATATCGTCCGAGCGATTCGTGAAGTTGAACCAGCCGTCAGCAAGGTCTTGGAAAACTGGAGTGATAGAATAAACTACTGCAAGCCCAGCCCGCGGTAGTCACATAAGTAAAATCGTGTTCCATAAATAATATTTTTCATTTCTAATAAATATCAGTAAAAATACTATATCAGAAGATATTAAGTTTAGTTCATTTTGTTTAAGTTTTAAAAATATACTTGCATTTGGACCAACCGTTAAATCTCTTATTTTATACTCTAAATTTTCTATTATTAATACTTTTTTTGTAATTTTGTTTTGCAAACCCTGCATGCACGCGTTTCTGTCCAACAGATAATTTTTGTTATCAAATTATATAAATATAATTGGAATCAAGGACTGCATAAGGCAAGGTGGTTCAAGCGAACCCTTGTAAGTATTAAAATACATTCATATGTTGAACCACAAGTGTAGCCACGATATTTAGTATGTCAAGTTAAGTCGACTACAGATCTGATGGCCTTTTTTCGGTGACACATGGTGACCACACTATAACAAAAGGTGAAAGCAAATTCGATCGATGGACCCATCCGTTTAACTATTTGATGTTGTCACGTATCGGGACCTACGCGTGCAACCACAATTAACCAGCAATGCCAGGAGGCGAATTTGGCAGCGCTAGCACCAGTCCTAGATGAATTAGAATTCTGCAAATTGAGTGTCATCCAATGAAAATTGGCTGTTCTATAGCAAATTTGATTTTTAATTCAAATTTTTCTTAAGACAAAAATTTTGCCTCGTAATTGATTATACAATAATTTCTTATAAATCATTATATTGGAAACTTTCAATAAAAAGGGCAAACAAAATTGCAATTTTTTTAGAAGAAAACACCATTAAATTAATTTTTGATAAAGTATTTTATAAAACATACCTTAACATAATTAATGGCGTTTCCTTTTCTAAAAAAAAGTGCAGCATTTTTGGCCCATTTTATTGAAAATTTGCAACATAATGATTTTTTGAAATAGTGGGTTTATTAGAAATTATTGTATCATCACTAACGATGAAATATGAATGTAGTATGTTTGTCGTAAGAACACTTTGAATAGCATTTTTTTTGATAAAAAGTAAAAGAAATGGTACATTTTTTTTAGAAAAGAAACGGCATAAATAATAATAAGAGTATTTCATTAACAAAAAAAAGGATAAAAATTAAAAAAAAATAAATAAAAAACAGACAAAGAAGTATTTTAAAAATTGAAATTGATGGTATTATTTTGTACAATGCTAAGCATTGAAAAATTTTTTATGTCTTTTCTTTTTGCATTTTGTATTTTTTTTTTATAAAATAGTTATCAACGTTAAGGACTGCATTTTACAAAATGAGGACCTGATCGGAATTATTAACTGGTTATCAAAAACCAAGAAAACAATTATTTTTCTGAAACACCTGAAACCAAGACTTTTCCTAATTATTTTTTGTCGGAAATAGTTTAAATTTAACGAGTTCTCATAAATACAAGTCTTTCATTAGAATGTGGCATTTTCAAAAATATATAACTCATCATGAAGAACGTTATATATGACTTTACGTTTGTGTATGGGACAACATATTGTGCACTGTTAGGATCAGTGTCGCAGGAAAGTAACTAATTTTTCCAAATTTGTATGCTCCTTACGGCTTTATAATTCTTCTTGAATTTTTGAGTCAGCTACTTTTCTGGATTTTCATCATATGATTACAATTACAATTGAACAATAAAAATTATGCATTGAAAAAACATGCATATTTTTTTCTTTTCCTCGTTGAAGCATTTTTTTAAAGTTTAATTTTTTTCATCATTTTTTTCCATAATAAAAAATTCATTAAAAATTCTGTTTTGGGTCCTCGTATTAAACTGATTTTATTCATTCATTTTATTTTATTCCTGTATCAACATTTCTGTTTGGAATTATTTAATATAAGAGTAATTATATTCACATTTGTTTGTTTGATGAGTAAAAAAAATTAAAAAAATTTTTTAACTCGTTTATGCTGGCTGGCTGAAATTCCTTAAAATATACACGAGTGTTATGAGAATTGCATAATTTCTTTGCAGCTTTTGTTTTGTGATACTACTATGGGACTTGAAATGAATAATATTTGAAATTCAAATAGTTGTGATGTTAAATACTCTACCTTTTAAGCTTAAGTAATATTACTACAACACAACACAAACTGTTGCTTAAGAAATTATGTTTCAATACAATAAAAAACTTTTAACAAAATAGAAAGTAAATTGAATGAGCGCTGTATTGATTTGAATATTCAGGTTTTTTTTCAATAATACAACCAATGTGCCTTGAATACAACTTTTTAAAAAACCATTAAGAAAAATTGCGAACACAATTTCGTTTAGTCAATATAGAAAATTCACAAAGATTTTTTTTTACTGAATCTAATCTTTTTGAATTCAAATTTAGAAAGTTTGCATAGAACATACGGGCCTGTTCTGTAAATCGCTAAAGTTAAAATCACATGATTTACACATATGAATACCTGGTCGATGAGTGTTCTGTAGATCGCATGAATTCGAGAGTTGATTAAAATGATTTTAATTTTTACGATTTTCAAAATAGACCCGATAATACAAAATTCGTGGAAAAACATTAAATTCTTTGTTTGTATCGGCAGTAAAGAGTTTATATGTATTTAAGCTTTAGATATTTTTTTCTATTTCTCTAATAATTTCAAGTCACAGCTCGTTGTTATCCTCTGCATTGCTGTGGAAAATATTGAACACATTTAAAACTAGAAATAGAAACCCTTCCTGTAATTAGCGTAACTTATCGCTAGTGATCACGGTAGCCTGCACTCGCGTGAGGATAAATACACAGTACTACTCATAATTTGACTCAATTCTGAGAATGGCACGTAAAAGTAGCCCCAAAAATAAGAACTTCTGCGTCATTCGTTATGTCATGTTGATTGCATTAATAATTAATGGCCATACGAATTTTTTTGTTCAATCTTGTCATATCTCGGTATACTGTACATACTCGTAAACTTGCTATTTTCGATATTGAAATGTTCAATGTTCTTCTGGTTTTAAAATGTAATTATAATTTCAGTTCCAAATTAGTGAGCTGAAAAATTTTGTACTGCGAAATATACAAACGCTCATCAGTAGAATTGCAGCTTCATTGTTTTTTGATTAATGCCAACGTACGAGTAATTTTGCCTTTAACAATTTTCAATACAGTGACTTTCAAATAAAATTATTTTTCTGATATGGCTCAAGAACATTGGAAATGGTGAGACATACCCCACTTTACTCACTTTCAAAAATGCATAACACATTCCTAATGCCGATTTCTTTTCTAAAAAAAATTTAACATTTCTTTTGCTTTTTATCGAAAAAATTGCTATTCAAAATTTTTTTACGACGAAAATTTTTCGTCGTAAGTGATGATACAACGATTTCTAATAAAGCCACTATTTCAAAAAATAATTATACTGCAAATTTTCAACAAAAATGGTAAAAAATGTTACACTTTTTTCTAGAAAAGAAAACGCCATTACTTGTATGTACAGTATATATATCGACCCCTTAATTTAGAAAGGGCACATCTCAATTCAAGCAAATACACCGATGAAGAAAAAACCTAAAAACTAACTATACATAGAGTCCAGTGTAGTTAAGTGCTTTAACTACTTATTTAGGAGTTTTAAAGCTATTTATACAATTTTGTAAAGTTTCCTTATTGAGTTTCTTGCCGCCTGATATAAAATTGTCTTATTGTTATATATATATCTTTTCTAAATTATGGTAACAATATAGATATGCATATACATATGTACATGCAATGGTCAGAAAGCAATACACTTTAGAATTTCTGAAAGCTCTGAAATGCATATGAAAACAATCCGACCAATTGGAAATATTCAAAAAATAATAATTATATTCATTTAAAGTGATTATTTTTTTCGAACAAATTGTTTGTTAGTTGTTTTTAATCCAAAGTTATTATTATTTTCGCTAAAGTTTGGATTAAAACACTTTGAATTAAAAACAAATAATAATTATAATTCGTATGCAAATGGTGCGTTGTTGCCAGCATTAGATTTCTCGTTAGATTTTTCGAAGCTATATGTACCATCTGTTTTGATCGTTTAGCTTTAAAAATTATGCTTTATCTTCATCGTCTTTTTCTGGCATTTTTAATTCCGGACTTAGCTTCAAAACTTCTGAACTTATATTTATATATATTTTGTACATTTGCATACACTGAGGGCCCTTCACATAAATTGGCTGATCCAGCTGATAATCTGAATTGTGGAAACCACTATTTAATTCCTTTAAAAACGCTTATAATTGCATAGTAAACAAAAAAATTTAAGTAATTTGTAAGTAAGAATATTTTTACGGTTAAAATTCGTGGACAAAGTGTATTATGAAGGAAGGTTTCGCAAAAAGTGCGAAATTGTAAAGCAATGTTGAAAATAAAATGATAAATTTTACCGCAATACAAATAAATCTCGTTATAATTTGTACAAATATGAACTGGAATAACATTTAGCTGAGCCACATAAAGAGGGGCGACACACATGAACACTGATGATGGGGATATAGCAGCTCCAGAAAAACAACGTGAAGGTTGAAATAAATTATTCTTAAGTCGCCTTATGCTTAATTCTTGCAGCCTTAAAACGTCACGAACTTTTGCCTAACAATAATAACTTTGGATTGATAAACAATTTAGTTCAAAATATAATCACATTAAAAAAACAGCAAAATTATTTCTATCCTCTATGAGTAACTCTTTTCTTTTTTTTTGAGGGAAAATCTCATTTCCTTTTAGGATCCAAAATTATTTTCCACTGTTCAGCAGCGAAACTATCAATATTTTTTCAATATAATAATATTTAATTCTATGGACGTAATGTAGCGAAAATGTTACAACCTTATTTATAAAGACAATCAACTCTTATCTGTAATATAAAGCAAAATGCAGATAATAAGAAACTTAATTTCATATTTAAGTACATGCAAGTAGGAAGGAATTAATAATAAGGAGAGTATGTAGTTTTATTTAAAAAGAAATACCAAAAATAAATTTTTTATTTAAATTTGTTAATTTAATTGAATAATCAATTTTGAAAAGGGAACCACAAGTCGTACTGTTTAACAAATTAAATCTTTCGCATAATTTTTAGTGCTAAATAATTACTAAAGTTATTATTCGAGACAGGTCTCGATATCTTTTTCAAAGAATTTCAAAAAGTTTTGTTTTTGAAATTTTAGTGCTAAAAAAATTTTAAAATTTCCACATCATCTCGTGTAGATCTTGGTAATATAATAGTTATAGCAAGCCATTTAGCAACAAAACTAAAAAAATCCTTTTCAAAATCCACAATTTAACTGAAAACAAAAATTTTAAATTTATTGCGTTTTCTATTCTAAAAAAAAGTGCAACCTTTTTTGCCCTTTTTATTGAAAATTTGCATTATAACGAATATACTGAGTTTATTAGTAATTATTGTATTATCACTTACGAGCAAATTTTTTTGTCTAAAGAAAACTTTGAATAGCAGTTTTTTTAATAAAAAGGAAAATAAATGTTGCATTTTTTTAGAGAAGAAAACGACATTAAATCAATAGCAAACTGGAGAAAAATTGTATAACCAAGCCGGATCAACATGGCTGAGGTAGTTAACATTTTAACTTTTATTTAAATACGGGACATCTCACTTGAAAATAACCAACAGAATCGAATAACCAAGAAATACAGAATAAAGTTCGTATCTTTATTAGGAATTTATTAGACGTGCTTATTTTTAAGGAATAAAGAATATTTAATTGGCAATTAATTTTTTCTTTCAAAAATCTTCCTTATATCAATGCTTAAAACCAACAATAAATAATTGTGGGAATATCTTCAAAAATTAAAAAATAAAGGTCTGCCACAAACCATTAATTGTAGCAAAATATACTTTAATATAATTAACATTATAAATATAATAGTATATAAAGAATATTCCCTCAGCAAAAAACAAAAACACATAAAAAGTACTTAAAAATAGAATCTAATATAAGCAATAATTTATAAGATTTAATTAATTTATCCTTTGAACTGGCCTACTCCAACTAATTATGTCTTTATTTGTGCCCCACCATCATTATTTGTTTTGCATAAACTATCAACTATGGAATGATTTGATTATTTAAGCTGTAAAGCAAAATATCTTGATTTTTTTTATATATCTAATCATAATGACACATACAATAATTGTAGAATAAAATGTAACCACAAAACGTTGCTCTGCTAAACTCAAATCATTTGCTACTCTTACATAAATTCACTTGTTTAAATGCACTTTTGAAGAAACTACTGACTGGGCAAAATAAGAATATGAGAATAAAATGAACTTTTATATTCAATTAAAGAAAATTTGCATCTATTTAAGATGATCAAAGAAACAAATCAGAGACAGTTTTCGTTTTATAATTTTTCCTCAAAACGAAAGAGGGTTAGAATAACTTAAAAGTTATTAAAGAGGTTTTGAGGGTCAAAACTATTATTAGGAGGTTTGTTCCAAGTGATTGTTGAGAAGAGCAGCTAAATTAAAGCACAGAAGAAATAAAACACTCATATAACATTCACAAGCCATGAAGCATCTATTGTAGGGTATTTAAAAGTTTAATGCAAAACATTTGTTATACACCATGTTCAGATGTTTCTTACAGATTTTTTTATATTTTTATTTAGACTGTTGAATTTTTTATGCAGTTTTTTTTTTTGCTTTCTGTTTTATGTGTTAAAACTCGACCATGATAAATCACTACAATTCATTACACTTGAAAAAGCCTTAAAATACGTTTGCTTTTTTTTGCAATGACAGTTGTTAAAAAACACTGTTGGTTTTTGTTGGAGTCAAAACAATACTAATAGCGAAAAATTTTTAAGTATGGTAATTTTTATTATTTCGGATGTAAAAAATAAACGCATAATTTAAGTTGTAAAAGTGATACTTGAAAACAGACAAAAGAAATACCAAAAGATTTAGAGCTTGAGCAGGAAATAAAATTTAAAATTATGAGTATAAGCGATAAACAGCTGCAGCAAATATTTAAGGTTGATTTTTTTAAGGAAATAAAATAAAATAAAATAAAGATTAAAAAAGCATTCTTCTACAAGAACAATTTTAACGCTGTACATATATGTATATAAGAGTAGAGGCAAAATTACTCAACTACAGGTAATAATAATACAGGATAATTTTAAGACATGTTACACCGAGTGGTGGAGGGAGGACACTGCAGCTACAATCTGAAATTCTTAAATGAATTGCTAAACCAACCGCTACGAAATGCGGCAGAGAAAATCTTATTCATAAACTTTTTTTAATATATTTTTTGTTATTTTCTACGCAACCATTAATGTTTTTAATCAATTTAAATCTATACAAAATTTTCTTTACGTTGAGTCTGATAAATACGCTGCTCAAAATTCTCTGCTTGGAGCTTTGTCCTCGTTAATACAAAAGTTTGGCAGTTTCAACATGTTGATCAATCATGTATTCAATAAAAAAATAATTAGAATGAAATTATGTCCACTAAAATTTTCAACATCGCTGAAGTACAAGCAGTTAATCGTAATATATAATTTCTATTACTTGTTCAAAGTGGGTCTCTGCTGCATGCAGGCAAAATTACAAAATTACTCGCAAATACATTTTTTTGTATATCTCAACGGACCGCCAACTTGTAATATGCTGATTTAATTAAGAGGCTAAGCACGTTGATTATTTTAATATATCAATAAACAAACTATTATTAAAAAAGTTTAAATACTTTTTTAGTAAAAAAAATAATATAAGATAAAATGATGTAAGGAAAGAATCCTTTCCACGAAAAATTGGTCAACGTCAAATTGAATGTATAAATTTGTATATATCAATATATAATTATAATAATATATAATTGAAAAAAAAAACGCAGAACGACTTAATAATATTTTAGTTTTTATTGACAACTTCAAATTCTCAGAGTGTATTGAATTTGCTAAAAGTTGGAAAATTATCTACTCGCCTAACTCTCTATATAGCCTGGGCTATACAATTTTAAAAATATTTTGTAACTGTTACACATAAACCCAAACATGATTTTATAACTTAATATAATTAAATTATATTTTATTAATTTATTTAATGTTAAAATTACATATAATACTTAATTTAAATTTTTAACAATAATAGTAACAAAGACCTACGTTCTTTATAGTGAAACGCATCAGAGTGTTAATTATAAAAGTACATCAGGTATTCCGTTTTGGATTGAACTCAATCTAATTAAAAGTGTATAAAAACAATTGCTTATGTTCCAATAGTTTGGAGTAGGAAACTGGAACTTTTGAAGTTTTTTGAGTGCAATGGTTATATGAGTATTTGTCGTGTCTATGAGATTTTATTAATAAATATCATGCAATGCTATTAACACGTTTTATTATAATATTTATGTATAAACTCAAGCTCACTTTTAATATTATTGGCATTTGCAAACTTACTTTTAGCTAAGGACTTGGAGACGAACCAACAAAAACTATATTCGAATAACACGATTTACATTTGGTTCGATTATCACCAAACACTGCTATGAGTAAATGTTTTTGATGCTATGGTCGTTGTTTTAATTAAATTGCAGTACAAATTATAATTTAATTTGTAACATTTAAAAATTAATTTAAAAATTTTATAAATATTTTCCAGGACTAAGATTAAAAAATTATTGTTTGGCAAAATTGGTTTGAATTAATTTTTTAAGCACATTGCGTAAGTATTTGTGCAGTTTGGAAATAAAATATATTTCTAAATACCACATATCAACCTAAGAATTGCGTGCTCGAGTCCGATCAGATGCTTTGTTACTGAGTTCGGATATCGAAATCATAATTGATTGTTGATATCTTGACCACATTTTGTTTCATGGCTAAAATTTATTAACACTTTATTCTTTCATTTAAAATGAAATCCTCTAGATTTAGTATATTTAAAGAACTTTTTATGATATTTAATTTAATATTTTTTGAATTTTATATGTGTGTCAACTTGATCCACAAAAATTGCTCTTAAAATACATCAATACATACATATGTATACATGTATGTAGTTAAGTGTTCTTCTATATATTGTGCTTGAAAGTAAAATTTATTTAAAATATAAATTAACAAAGGCCACCGTCGATAAGCAAACATCAATTTAATTTTCTAAAACACAAAAATTTTAATTGAAATTTCCACTTGCAGTTAAAACTAACATATTTTACGATATCTTTTTTCCTTTTTTTTAATTTAAATTTTCAATTCAACTATAGAGTCAATTTTTCCACAAGAACAACAACAACAAAAATTAAGGACAAATACCCACAGGATATTAATGCTCATACTATGGTGGTAGCACTATTTTCGTTTTTTCATTATTATTGCTTTTGAGTTTGGTGCAATTCAAAATGTTGGAAAATAAAAATAATTAAACACGTTGGCTTTGTGGCTGATATAGAGCAAACTGTTTGTAATACTCAATAATTAAGGTATATTTTAAAATAGTCATTTAATTGTTTTAACTACAAAAACAAAAAAACAGCAATTCACTCACCAACTATTTGTTTAGTTTAAAGCACGCACGCACACACACGGACACAAGCAAAAACTTTTAATCACGTTTGTTTGGGTTTTTAGTTGCAGTTCCTTTTTTTTTAATTGCACGTAAATGTTCTGATATTTTAACTTTTTTAGGTTTTAAGAGAGACAAATTCCGTAGTTGGCTGACCAGTGTTGTTTGGCGCGTTCGAAATAAAAGTGATGTTCTTAAGAACGCATCACAGGCCTTTTATACGTTTAGTTGGTATCACTATCCTCATCATCATTTTCACAAATACACAATCATCATCGTAGTCACGATGATGATGGCCATTGTCATTATCATCATTATTATTGCTGTTGAGTCGGTATAAAAATGGTCGTTTGTTTGTTGGTAACCGTTATTCTGCTTATGCTGCTGCGCATGAGACATACGTACGAAACCAAACACACGAACCAACATTATACAAAGCAGCCCGGCTACAAACGATACTGCAAAATTATTCTCTTATCGTATTTTATTGCTCTACTTTCGTACACTTAAATGTAGCTTCGTTTAAAATGAAACAGTTAACTGTATGCCAAACGATGATATGTGTGTTTGTGTGTGTGTGTGTGTGTGTGTGTGCTACAATAGTACACGAATAGTTCTGTAGTGAATATAGTCGTGGCTGCAATAGTCGACGTCATTGTTATCATAAACGTTGTCAGTAGCTGCAGTTTTTAGAGAGTAAAAAAATCAAGGAGAAGATACCGTTAGCATAAAGTGTCTTTGTTTTGATAAAAAAAAAACAACAACATTTGTTTCGTTCTGCTGTTGCTGTAATTTTACGTTGAGTACTACAGGCATACAAAGATTTGTATGCATGTAATTCAAACCTGTGGATGTGTGTTTTTGTTTAATTCTTTATTCATACACACATACATACATACATACATCTCTGCCTTTGTACATTTGTAGTGCATTCGGTTTAACTGTATGAGTGCTTCAATGATTTTGTTGTTGCTATGTTCTTGTTGTTGAGGGTGCTGGTGTGCGATTTGTTATTGTTCTTTCTCTGCCTTTTTAAGAATGTGTTTGTGCATATTAATGTAGTTGTGTTATCATCTCTTTTTGTAAATGTTCAAGTTATTTTTCGGTCTTTGCAAACGTACTACATGAGTTTATGCATAACTTGGTCAAATAACCACGTGCATTTTCGGCTTTGCGGCATTTAACACTGTTTTGGGATTTTAATTTCAAAAAAATACACTGAGGTAAAATTAAAATATGATAAGAGTAATTACTTTATCGACAAAATGTTCATACTGTCATCATATAAATAAAATTTAATAGTCAGCGCTTTATTTTAAAGAGTTTAAAGATGAACTTTAGCAAAAAACAAAAGTTATACATAACTGATATTATGTCCTTCACAGGTATTGAATGCGTAAAAGTTTTGATATGTGAATATTCACATAAGTATTTTTATGTACTAGAAATATTTCGCTGCACTTTTTAAAAAAGTTAATTCTATTTTCAAAAATTAAGTCTATTTTTTAATAAAAACTATTATTATTCAAATGTTTTTATAACTTTGAGTAATATAAATTTTAATGCACAATATATGAACAGTTTACAAAAAAAAGTTTTAATGGAAGACGCTTTGAGCTACAGCCTGCAAAGCGGAAATACTTTTGTTTATAAATTAATGTTTCCACCCGCTGAAGAACGGCAATACAAAAATGGTTTAGCTAGCAACGAAGCTTTTGAATGTACCGTGGTAGAAAAAGTCTTTGGACCCGACCGAAAGTCGTCAATATAGAGATTCTTTAGAAAGCGAAGACAGTCTTGGTTATACTTCAGAGTAGAAGTCGCTTCCGATCACCCATACGTCGGCAATCTAGAAATTCTTGAGTATGCAAAGTTGATTTTGAACATTTTTCAGAGGTTAAATTCAATGCGCCCTGCTGAATGATGTTAATACAAAAATCCTTTAGTCGGCAGAGCCAGAGTAGAAAATCGCTGGTCCCGCTGTATGCCACCAATCTTAAAATGTCTCAGTAAATCATTTAAGATATATTCAACTAAATTTTTCCGAGAAATTAGCGCACCAGGGAAAATTAAATAAGTCCCAAAAAATAAATTATCTAATAGTTATACGTAATTAGTTGAGCTGTTGTATTGAATAGTATTGTTTGGCTTAAGTTCAAACCTGACTTTACCAATTAATTTTTAATTATTTGAAAATTTAATTAAGTGATCTCGAATTTTTTTTCGATTTTATTTTCTGTTTTTAGAACAAATGAAATAATCAAAAAAAAATTATATGACATTTTTTCAATAAATTATTAAATTTATTATTCGAGACAGGTCTCGATATGTTTTTTCAAAGAATTTAAAGGTTTACTGATGATTTGGCATTAGCACCAATCAAATTCATGAATATAGACTAATTAAAAACCCTCAACAAACAAAAATTTGAATTTTCCCAATAAAATTAAATAAATGTTCTAAATAATTCCCGAAATGAATTAACATGTTTTAGTAGTTACTTTAATATTTTTTCGGTCGTTTTCGTTTTGGATATTATTTC
This sequence comes from Gymnocheta viridis, assembly GCA_956483585.1. NCBI lineage: Eukaryota > Metazoa > Arthropoda > Insecta > Diptera > Tachinidae > Gymnocheta > Gymnocheta viridis. Next base: position 129,434,155 of record OY101440.1, on the reverse strand, counting down.
ACTGATCCGGAAAATCAATGAATGACGTAGTAATTAAAAATAACTTAATTAAATATTTTTAACACAAGGATCCAGCTCATCTTCAAGAAACACTGAATAAATATTTTTTTTCAAAATACGAGTATTATAAAATATGAACAAATAATATAAAAAACTAATAAATGATTTTTTTATTTTCTTTTTGATCTTATCTTTTGATGCTAAGAGAAACTGCTAAAGTAATCATATACATACGTACACATTTAGCAGAAAATATGGGACCTTGAGACAGAAAAATTCGTCTAGCTCCGAAAAAGGCAAACATATGTTTGAAATAGAAAAGAATTAATTTTCCCAAAATTAATGTATTACATATTTAGTAAAATACTAATAGTTTAATTAAAACAAATTGAAATTGTTCCTATGCGCATTTCACTTTTACTAATGCAACAATTCGACAGCTAAGAAGCATAAAGAAAAAAGCTATAGGCCTTTAAACTTCAACATTTTTCTAAATAATATGAAGACTTTTGAGAGGCTTCTTGAATAATATGAGGAACCACAGAACAAAACGTGCTAATTGATGTTTATTTATTTCGCTTCCTTAAAAAAATTAATGAACCTGGAAATGGTAATAAGTTTTTACTTATAAATAGATGCATGAAACTATCGTAAGTCATCTCATAAAATTAAACGTTAAGGATGTTTGATATGAAACCACTTTTGTATTGAAAAAAAAACAGTTGTGTTAAAAAAAGACGATACTATTTTGACTGATTGGTTTTAAACCTGATCTAATACATAAAAAAATTACACATTGAAATTAAATATATATGTGTATATCTTTTTTTTGTTATTAAAAATATTCTTCTTTTTGTTAAATTATCTAAAAAATACAACAATTTTCTTAAAATTATACTAAAAAAATAATATAAAGACGTTTTCTATTCTAAAAAAAATGCAAGATTGTTTGCCTTTTTTATTGAAAATTTTTAATATAATGATTTTTTAAAATAGTGAGCTTATTAGAAATTATTGTATCATCATTTAGGAAGCAAAATTTTTGTCTTAAGAAAATTTTTAATATCAATGTTTTTTGATAAAAATGAAATCTTGCAACATCTGTCGCCGATTTTCTACATAATCGAGTTCACTAAACTTTTTGCACTGATACTTGCTAGCTCTCGTGTATCTTCAGTTATGAGCATATGAGTTAGGAGCATCAGCGTCACAAAAAATAAATTTTTCATTGTAAGAATTCGAACAGAACTCTTTATATATCTGATTAAAAATGTTAAAATAAAACTCGTAATATATATTTTTTTTTAATATTTTTAATTTTTTGCTTTTTTCGTGTTCCCATACCTAAATTTTTTACGACAGCTTGTAGTTCTTCCATGTGTTAATTATATTATTAAATATTTTTCAATAACATTCAGTCATCAAATACTCGTAACACTTATGTTTTTGCAATTATTATTTAACAGTTAATTTAAACGAAAATGGAATGTCTTAAAGAAACGTCAACCAAAGTGAAAATATTAAAAAAAGTTATTAAAATAAAATAATAAAAACAGAAAAAAAGTAGAGCAGTTAATATTAGTTTGACATCTGTTTAAGTTTACTATTATTGCAGTTTTATTGACACATGGATTGCATATTTCATTAAACCAAAATGTGCAACTACACGAAAAATGGCAAAGACTATAAAAAAAGTACGCTTTGATAAAAAAAATATATATAAAAGTACGTTTTGTTATGCACCAATTTTCTTAGAACCCATTTGCTTGTTAAATAAAAAGTTATGCTAATTATATTTTTTCTAGATGATTTTGATTTAAATATTATAAAAATACCGAAAAAACCAATTTGTCAAAAAATGCTTAAATGTACGTTTTGTTCTGCTGTTCTTTATATTCATTTGTTTTACGTATGAATAATATGAAATATATTGCTTATACGTTTGCAGTACTATCGATTACTCTGTTTCCATTAGACTATAAAGTTTTTTCGATGGCGATACTATCGCTGAGATTTTGTTCCAAATTGCCATTTGCTTAATTTGCTTGCTTAATTTTTATGAAACAAAATTTTGGTTTCTATTTGGGAATGACGGCTAAGGCGCGGCTGTTAGCCAATCGGCTTAGATTTCTGTTTACAAAAAACCGGTGACACTGAAATTTTATATACGCTAGAATAAAACTATAAATACTTCGGTATAACTCAATTTTGATTTTTATTCGGTCGAATATTTTTACATGAAGACGGTTTAGCAAATTATGGAAAAATATTCTGTAAATTTTCTTCTAAAAAACTATTATCCGTTAATATATATTATTTAAGATGCTTAACAGAACTCGATATTATATATAGATTTCCAACAAACTATCGAAATTATTGAATATGGTGACTATCGATAGTTTGCCAGCTCTAGTTTGTAGAACATTTTCTGAAGGCTTCTTTCAAGGCGAATTCGTACCAGGTGAAGTCGAAAGCGCAGCTGACTCAATGTTTTTAGCAGTCTTGAACAGTTTATTTTGACATCCAAGAATGATATTTGCTACCGCAAATTCTCATGCGCCTTGGCTTCTTTTGAGTAAAGTTATTTTTTTATCATAAAAACAAATTTTTAAAACTGTTTCTGTTTTTTTGCTAATAAGAAAGTGTAAAACGTTTGGCTTACTTGATCATGTGCATAATACAAATAATAATTTGGCTTTAAGTCTAATCTTTATGTATAATTTCTTATTTCAAATAAAAGTTAAAAAAACGTAGTTGAATAAACGAAAATTTACAATTTCTATTTATTGTGTAAAAAAATACAGCTTTAAACCTATTTATGTTATGAAAAATTGCTTTCTTACAAATTAAATACATATCCTGAAGAAAATCTATAAATTTTTAAATAGTCTGCCAAGTTGAAAACGTTTGCTTTTCAAAAACTACTTAAATTTGCTCGTTTGATAACTAGCAAAAAAAGGATGCCTTTGAAATATTATATTGCAAAAACTGTCGAGTCCTTAAAAGAAACAAAAAAAAATATTGTAAGTACCCGTACTTTTAAGATAAATGATTTTTTCTTCTTTAATTTTTATAACATAATTTTATTTCTCATAAACCTGAGCTAAATAGAAACGTTAAAACTAAACAGAAAATAGTTAAATAAAAAAACATGTGAACAGCCGTGTGTGTATGTGTTTGAGGGTATGCGTCAATGCCTTCATCTGTCGCTTAAGTAGTTGTGTGCCTTTCCTTGCTTACAAAAGTGAATTTTGCTGCAATCACTTTTGTAAGCTCTTTTCCAATCTGTATGCCTGTGTATTTCTCTCAGTGCAATAAAAAATGCACAATTTCACTTTGAAATTGCAGGAGACAACAAATCATCGACAGTTGTTGAAATGTAGCAACACTTATGGCTGTGCATATGTGTGTGTTTAACAAATGTACATATTGTATATTGACCTTGCCTCAATATTAATGTTGTTGCAACATAAACATATAATTTTATGTTAAAGCTTTTAATTTGATTTAGTAAATTCGCCTTAAGTAGCTAAAACATAAAAATTATACGTTGTACATGATACGCAGAATTAAAAATAGTTTTTGTAAAGCGGAAAATAGGGGAATTTATTTACAGAAAATACTAAAACATAAAATAAATAAGTTTGTTACAAAGGATGGCCACTTCAAAATGCAAGGAAAAAACACAAATTCTAACACACATCATGTGTTGTGTATAATAGAAATTTATTTGACTGACTATTTGTATATTTAAGTAAGAACGATTGGTTGGTGGATTGCTCAGGTACAAAAAGGCATAATACAGTACTTCTAATTATAAATTGTTATTTTGTTTTGTATATAGAATAAACTTGTGACTGACCTCAAACGACGCAACCTTATATTTAACTTTTTTTTAATATGTTGTCTGTAAGGATTTTATTAATTGAGATTATTTAAAAAACATCCAACATATTATAATTGCAAATAAAATTTTTTGATATTTTTCCAATACACAACCAGTGTTACCAATATATTTTTTTGGATATGAAAAAATAACCCTCGCATTTTAGACATTAAAAATATAAACCTTGGATGGAACGTGTTGCCAAGTCCAACAGATAAATAAATGTATTGGTTTTGGCCTTAATAATGAAAAATTTAATATGCCTGAGTAACCCAAAAGCAGATGAATGCTTCTTATGATATTTTTCTTTTCAGAGCAGATTAAAAGGATTTCTACGGCATATCCAACTGAAATTTTTTTAATAACTTCTAACAATTTCTAATAGGATAATAAATTATTATTATTAAGAGTGATAATAAAAGAATGATAATAAGAAAATAAAAATTATGGAATATAATTACCAGTGTTGAGACTAAAAATACCCTTCAATACATTTTTGAAATATAATGGGTTTTCAATAAAGAACTATAAAAAATTAAAAACATATTGAGAAAAAATCCATACATTTTGAGAAAAATTAAAGATATGTCCGATTTTACCTACGCTGCTTGTTTGTTTAGTGGCAAAAACAAACTACAAGTAGAAAGAAATCCACTAATCAAAACTGGAAATTCATAATCAAAAAACAAAAGCAAAAATAACTTTAAGAAATACTTAATTTAATTTTTCAAATACGAGTATTTTTCTCCAAAGAAACAACAAAATTTGTTAAAAATAAATCGATATTTGTTAAAGTTGAGAGCTGTACCCGAAATGGTAGACTTTGACAGTCTGTAGCTTATTCCGTATTCTATCTAAATTACTCAGATTCTAATTTTCCTAACGATTAGTTGCTCCTTTATTCCTTTTGCTGGTAATCGGATTAGTAATTTATAACATACAGATTGAATATCAATATGTTTAAAATCGGTCCCATTGGGCAACGATTGAGAGGTGTTTGAGACTTTTTATAATTTATAAATCAAAATGTTTATTTTAATACTAAAATAAATATGCACCTTTTCTGTATTGCACATAAAATTAAGATAATCTGATTTTTCATTTTGATTTGACTTTATTTTAAAATCGAATAAAAGTCAAAAAATGTCCCAAAATTATTGAGCAAAAAATCTTTTAGACTTTCCAAAGCAGACAACGAATGTAAGGACCACATAACTTCTAGTACTAATTTAATTTTTTAACTATTTAATTACTTTTCAATCCAGCCCACTGAAAACCCAAAAATTGTCCTCTTCTTGTAATAATCCTTTGCACGACCTCCATGTGTAAACCTAAATATTATTCTATGCTTAAGGAAATGTTTCATTTTCCATTTCATACCGAAACTCAAAATTTACAAAAAAAGAAAAACAACCAGCAACAAAGAAGAACTGGAAAAAAGTAGAAAAAACTTAAGCACATGTTATGACACTGCAGTAGCATGACAATGACGCCGATGTAAGAGACACACAGGGATAATGAGGATGTTGAGGATGATTCTGTTCATTCTATAATGATGATGATGTTGATGTTGATGGTGGTGTTGCTGCTATTTTTGTCACATGATGATAAATGGTAGACTGGCAGACTGGCATAGTTTATTAAATTATGCATGGAAACAAGAAACTGCAAACAGCTCTGCTCAGCTTAGCTCGATTCTGCATAAGTTCTTGTTGCGGATGACCATTTTACCATTGTTTCGTTCCGCTTTGAGCATTTCGCAGTCTGTCAAGCGGCTGTTCATTTGAATATTAACCAGTGTAAGAGCTTTTTTTTCGTATCCACGATGTATTCACCAAGTGTTTTGTTAACAATTCAACAAAGGTTTATTTGTTGGTAAAATCAAAGAAGAAACACATACAAAAATAATGCAGATGTAGGATTGTGTGGGCCAGCAATTTGGTGAGTTATTCGTTATGATATCTGTGACTTGAACTTAATATCTGCGTTAGTAAAACGCAAATGAATGTACATTGTTGTTTACTATCCTTAAATGTTATGTCAGCCTAAATTTCATACATAATACTCAAGTATTTATTTGTCTTGGTAAGGTTGCCTCTTGGTGTATCGTCCTGATGCTGTTAGTGTTGATGAGGATGCTACACGGCAATAGTGAGTGAATGAGTGGCAATTGTTCTATAATATATTCTTAAAAAAAGAAACTCTCTCAGTGGGATATTGCTATTGCAAGTGCTGATGAGGCTGTTACTATATTTTCTGTTTTGTTTTTAGTTTTTGTTATTCATTTGTTTTAGAGGATAATTTTATGTTGCAGGTTGGTATTTACAGCCATTTATGCTTTTATAACAGCAGCGGAGCACTGTGGCTTAGATTACTAAAACGTGTGGAAAATATATATAAAATAATTATTATAGTTTTAATGCCTGTTTCAAGGTTAACAATGTGCTAACCAGTATAATAGTTATATTATCAATTCACAAGCTCAATCATATGGCTTATCATTAAAAAAGACGATATTTGTTTATGTTCTTGTGAACAGACAAATTTGTTGTGTCGTCATTTTGTCGTATTTTAAATGTCAATTCAATGTAGTCAATTCATTGTGAGTAAATAATTTATGTCGAACAACAAATTCCTTTTTATCAAATAAAAAAAAAACATAAAAAGTGAAACTGAAAAAAATAAGTTAATTAATGCCTTATGCCACCAATATATGTATGTACTTCTTCTTAAATTTTGTTTTCATTAAAATCTTCTTCTTCCACAGTAGTCGACACTCAATTCAGTTGATACCATGAAATTAAACCAGATATGGGAATTCTAATTTTACGCGAAATAGTTAATAACTTTTTTGCGACAAACAATTTTGATTAAAATTGTTTGCAAATTAAATTTAAATGAATGAAGTATATATTTATCATTAAGAAGAATGTATTTTCTGGGTTTACTTAACACATATTTAAAAGAATTTTACAAATTAATCTAACAAATAGAATTTTTCCATACCTGGCCTCAATACAACCATTTATAAAATATATAAAATTTAAACGTATATTGAAATGAAAATTTTTTGGCTTAAGTTCTAATCTGAGTTTAATCATATCTTCTTAATTTAAAAAATTATATTTGGATAAAATAAATAAATTTCTTAAATTAAGAAGATATGGGTAAACTCAGATTTGAACTTAAGCCAAAAAATTTTTATTTCAATATAAACCTTAAACAGTTCAACAATTACGTATAAATATTAATTTAAACGTATAATTATAACACACTTTTGTATGAAAATTACCAACAACAAAAATACATACTGTATAATTAGACAATTACACAGCACATACGACGTTAATACGAGCTTGTGAATTGAACAATATTGATCTTCAAAATCTCTTCAAATCTATTGATATTGTAAGTTCTTAATGTTTTTCTTTAGAAGGAGTTGTACAAAAAAAAAGAAAAGAAATGCACCTGGATGATAGTAAAACATACTTATACACACAATTATAAATCAAGCCCGAAAGGTTTGAGTTAAATAAAAATAACAACAAAAGAACACAAGAGAAACAGCTGAAATAAAACCAATATGGGAAGCAAATTAATTTAACGGCAATTAGCGACGGTTAATTTAAGCTTCCTAAGTATTTTGGAGGCACTTGTGTATGTTGAAATAAAACCAATTCTCGTATGCATTTTTCTCAAAAAATTTGTATCAGTAAATGCATAAGCTTACTTATAACAGACACCACCTGGCAAGTGCTAAAATACGTAAAATACACATGAACACCAATCATGGATGTTGTAGCGTCCTCCGAAAACAACGTTGTTGTTGATTTTATTAACATTAACTTCCCTTTGTTCCTTGGAACGCTAAATACTTTCTGAACGGAAACATTACGAGCTTAAGGAAAATTGCAATTTTCTAAGGAGTCAGGAGTACAGTGGGTACGATCGAAAAAATAATGGTGATAAATCTGTATGTTCTGTTCTATTATTCTGATAACAAAATAAATGTATAAAAGCCAAAGAAAACAAGCTGGGATCATATAAAAAATATTTTTCAACCACCCCGTTTGAATACGCAATGAGCTACAGGAAGTGAAAACCAATCCACTTGGTTTTTGTAAGAGTTTCAGGACCATATCTGTTTTGTGTCATTTTCATTTATTGTTTTAAGCGGGTAACATTAATCAGAGTACTTTTATGTCTTATTATTATTTATTATAAGTATTTTTGATATTTTTCCTTCATAATCAATTTCCCGCGTTACTCAGCGAATTTCTTTATTTCATTTATAAAAGGCAGTTAATAAAATTCTCGCTTTTGGATAATTTTCCAGTTCTGAGATATATTATTAAAATATTCAAACCTTTTTGGCGATTAATAAAGTTATACTAGGTTTAATTCTGGATTTTTATATGGATAAACCGGTTTTAATTCACACATTAACTTTATTAATCGTTTGTGAATAAGGAAATTAGTTTAAAAAGCTGTCAAACAAGAGTTTCTCGACCGGTTGCTGTCAAATTAATAACTGGTGTTATTTATGGAAATTGCTAAGATTTTATCAGTTTTTCTACACAATATGTCACATATTTATTTATATATTTCATACGGTAGCCTTGTTATTCCGGAACAGTTTGTCAAATGAATAAATCATGTTGCAGAAAACTCTAAATCAACGGGTGACTTTTGTAAAATTTTCATGAAATTCATTAAATTTTTTTTTGGAAATTTTATTATTTCCATAAAATATATTTATTTATAAAAGGTTGTAAAATTTTTTTTATATATCATGTGTTACTTTTTTCATTGATGACCTTGGAAATTCGTGCAACCATTTACTACTTTCGAACACTGATAGATATTGCGTGAATGTCGGCTTCCCTTTTCATCATTAATCAATTCTAAGGCCTGCTCATTGTAAATAGGTATAATAACATAAATATTTATTATAAGTCAAGTTCAAGAAACGGTAATTGTGTCTTAATATTATTCCGAGCAAGAATATGGTGTAGTAGATAATTAGCATCGCGAAAAAAAGAAATTTTACTTTTATTATTTACACACGCTTTCTTATAGGTTATTAGATGAAACTTTAAAGGATTCAGAGGCGACACACAAACTATTTTATCAAAATATACTCAAAAACGGGAAACACTTCTGGCACTTCTCTGACGTTCACCTTTTCTATTTATATAAATGCTATTGCTATTTCTTTTTCGCACAAGATATATATTTTTTAATGGAATTTATGCTTCATATTACATATTGTGTACAAATTAGTTAGATTAGTAATATATTTGTCATATTATCGACCTGGCAAGAATTATTAATTCAAGCCATTGTGCAACAATATAAATTATTGTTAAGTTGCACGTAAAACACTACACGACATTGACATACATTTCTATCCACTGTATAAATCTATCTGTCTGTCTGTCTGTCCGTTCTTGCTTTTGCTTATCTTTAATTCTGATTGTTATAATTGTTGTTGGTTTTGTTTTTATCATCTGAATTTAAGCGGGCGTTGTCATCTCCTTAAACTCATGAAATTCACTTTATATTTTCTGCTAAATTTGTTCATTTCACTTCACAAGAAAAAAGTGTAGTTGAGTATGCAATTACTTATTTTAACCCAGTTTTTTTCTTTTTGTTTAAATATATATTTTTGGTAGTTTGCAATATAAATTACATGCTGGTCTCTAGTATTGCACCCTGTGCATCTACGGGGGGTAAAAGAAGTGAAAAAATTAAGAAACAAAACCCAAAGAAAGAAAAAAGACACAGCAAATGAGTGACATTAACTCGTTAACATTGTGGTACATTGCATGCCTGATTCGCGTTTAAATGATTATTTTGTTGCTTCAGCATTTTGAGTGTTTGCTTGTGTGTTTGGGGTGCAAAAGATATTTTCCCTTCTTTTTTTTCTTTGCAGAAAACTAGCTGCTGCACAAGATCTGATATACGTTTGTTGCGGGAAAGAAATTTTTCATAAAGCATAATTGCCACAAAATAGCAAAAGTTAAAAGTTGAAAAAAACTCATGTGAATTATTTATAAAATCTTGTTGTGGTTTAATGAAATAAAAGATCATAATTTATTTTTGGCTTCATAGTTTGTTGCAACAAATAAAGCCGGTTGGAGAGTCGGTATTTTAAGACTTCATTTAATTTATATTAAAAATTAAAAAATACAAAACTGAATTTATAATACTGAGTGCATGTCTGCACGTTGTAAAGTTTATACAGACATCATGGCGTATGAGTATTATAAAAAAGGATATTTTGTATACGCAGCCATCGAAAAGTTGTCCTTATTTCAAACAATCGCTAGTTTTTCGATATAAGTTTTCGCACACTTAAAGCGCAAGAACATAAGCATTATTTATTGAGCTTTTACATATTTTTAGTTTAACTAAGTTCGTCGCTACGGTGGATCTATTTAAAAGAAGCTTACAAGAAATTTGTCAGTAATTTTACAAATGTATGTGAGTGTGTTCGTGTTTTTAGATATAAAAAAACAGGCTCGGATCAAGAGAAGGAAGCAATTTATTTAGATAACACACCTACAAATTTTCAGTATTGTCTTAACTTTTGGAATATGAGAATTATTTCTAAGTCGGGTACCTATTTTAATGGTCGCCAAAATGTTCTCATGTTTAATTAATTTTTCTCGGAATGCTAATAAAGTGGCTTTAAATAACGAAGTTTGTTATTTTTAATTAATCAGTGCTTAAAGTAAAGTTTTTCAAACATTTTCATATTTTTAGAAAGAAAAAAACAGAGAAATTGTGATACGTTCTGTGTATCTATTTCAATGGCCACATATGTATGCATTTTCGTAGTATCTTCAAATAACTAAAATAGATTTATTTTCTCTGAAAAATATTTACTGAATAATTTTTTTTTTTATTTTAAATTAATTTATTATTAGAGATATGTCCCGGTATCTTATTTCAAAAAGTGTTTTTACAATAAACACAAATGTTTTAAAAATTACATGTTTAAGCATATCTTAAATAGTAAATTTACTAAATACTTAATAAAGATTTCATATTCCGTTTGCCTTATTTCGTTGTAAAGAATATCGAATACAAACTTGCGTTTTTTGAATTTGTTTCAAAGCCTTTTACTTTTGCATTTTTTCAAATTCCCATTTCTTAAAAGTTCTTGTATAAACTAAGATGTAGCAAGTTACGGGAGATTTCAATACATAAAAACTATAACAATAATAGAATAGTAAATTCGCAAACTATTGAGAAAGCAAATTGATTCACTTCGTTGAAAATAAAAAGCTACAACATTTGTATATTTGTAAGACCCTTTGCATCAACTATTGAATTCTGCTGATAAGTTTTTAAAAATATATTTGAAAATTACAGGCTATTATTACTAATGAAATTTTAAATCGATTCATATATGTACGCTTTATACAGCAATCATCGATAATATCGAATTTTCTAATCGAAAATTCATCAGTCGAGAAAAAAGACAAGCCGAGTTTTTCAAATTTGTTTATTTGCCGTTATTCGAATTATCAAAAATCTGTTTCCACTCTCAAATGCTTCAATGGCTTCAGCCCTAATTAATTAATTAATTAATAGACTTTGTATAGTCTCTATTCTGATCCTCTTCTTCCTAGTTCTTGCATTCCGAATTTTGACATTTTTATTAATGATATCTGCCACTGCTTCACAATCCTAATTGTCTTCTTAATGCTGATGAATTACATATTTTTAGACCAATTTTTTGTATTGAAAATTTTTGTCTGATCGGAATTAAATGGCCCTCCTTTCAAATTTCATAAAAGGCATTTGAATTTCTATGGCCTTCCATTTAAATTTAAAAAAGAAGGGCATTTATTTGATTTTCCATAGACGCCGTCGTTATTTGAATACCAATGAAAAATCGGTTATTGCAGTTAGGTGAAGAGATCCTTGACCTCGGTGTTGTCGTTGATAGTAACCTTTATACATTTAAGATGTCCACTATGAACTTTGACTTTTGTACCAAAAACAAATAATATTCTAACCGTTTATTCGATATATATTGGAATATACATATGTACATCAGGTTCAAATTAAGGTTCCAAAGTTTGGGTTTTCTTCTTTGAATTATTCAACTCGTCCAACTTTTTATGAGCAAAGATGTATATGAATTTCAATGAAATCTTAAGGAGCTCTTTTCTATTTCTTCTTGGTATTGTCAACACAAAATAATTAATATTGATTTTGATAATAAATATGTAAAAATAAAACTATTAAATATATATTACGGGAACTTAGCTATTTGTGCTTGTACATATATTTTGCATTTCACTGATGACCATCTTTTTTAGTTCCTTTTAAAAACGTCAAGTTGTCACATCAGCTAACTACGTACATATGTATTTATTGGTATGTATAATTTTCATAAACCTTTTAAAAACCAAACAATGCACGCATATCCTTCTTTTTTTCTTTGCAACACATCGTTGTTCACCTTAAATTATTTCCCTTGGCTTTTACATCAAGAGACTTAATGGATGCAGGTGAAAAACTTGCGCTGAAACAATGTGCTAAAGAAATGGTTGTCATTTTCATTATTCTTTTTTATTGCTGTTTCATATTTCTTTAATAAAAGAACAAAAACGCGGTCATTGAAATGAATTTTCTTTTTCTTCTTCCTGCTGCTACCTTTTGTTTTTTAATTACACTGCTTGGTTACTTCTATTGTTTCAGCAAGCAAAAACATGCTTAAGGCAGTTGCAACAATTACTCAAACACACTCACACGAAATGCCCTCTCACCCACACAAATATGTACGTGTATCTGGGTAACAAAATAGGCATTTTAAATTTCTTAACAATTCCTGCAGATACAAAAATAAAGAAAACAAAACTTAACTACATCAACAATACAAATATTATAAAATATATTTAAAAAAAAAGTGTCAAAAGAGACAAACCGAAAAAGACGCATGTAACAGCGACGTAAATAGAAAGCATTAAATCCTTTAAATATTAATTTTTCTTTTTCTTTTGTAAATTTGTTCATTCAATAGCTTTGTACTGAAAAGTTGTGGTGGCCCACAACAATTTTGTAAATGAAAATAAAGCATCGAATAGAAAAGAAAATTGAAGTGGAAAATTTAAATGCACACAGCACGTGTGTCACGTTTTTTAACGCAATAGTATTCATTGCGAAAATTTTATTTCACTTTTCAACTTTTTTAACAGTTCTGTTTTACTACTTCTTTTTAGTTGCTTTCAAAGCTGAAGATTATTTTTCGAATAGTAATTTTTTTCATTGTTTTCTTTTCAACACGTTGCCTTTTGAGGCTGTCAGCAGTGGAGGAGCAGAGAAAAAATTTTGGAATTTTAAAATACTTTTCTTAGTCTTCAGATTCCCCAGAATTTATTTCAAACTTTGTGAGGTTGTTATTTTTTTTTTTGATTCAAGAATTGCATGTTATTCGTTTGCATAGAAGATTATCAAAACTTGCAGGTAAATTTCTACTTAAGACAATTGATGAGTATTTGAAGTTTTCACTTTAACATTTTTATTTCTGTTTATATTTCGAGTGACATAGAAGATATTCCTATATGAAGGAAGTTGTAAGATAAATAATATGAATTTAAAAAATAGCAGATTATGATAGCTGTTCTTTAGGTATGGTCAGACAGATCAAAGATTTGACGAAATAAGAGAAAATATTTATTAAGTTTGATTTGTTTTTATCAAATAAATTCTTATTTACCGATTTATCAAAACTATTATTTATTTAACTTTATTTAACCATTTAAAAATTAACAATAAAAAATATCATTACACTTAAATTAGATAATTTAAGTATGTAGACATGAAACAGTGAAACACGTAGAGATCTATTCTTTCTCTTCAAGGACTATTTTATTCAAACAGAATATCTTGCTGTACAAAGCCGGCAAATTTTCCAAGAATTAAGTAAACCAGAACAAGATTTAGTCCATTTGAGGCCATTTGGAATTTCATCGACAACATTTATCGCTCGAAAACCTTTATAATACTGAAGGTCGAAAGAAGTATGGCCAAAGGGTAAAAAATAAATCCAGAGTTGATACAATGTATATACAAAGATGTTTTGTTTTATTTACGATGTTTGTTTAAAACGTTATAAAAATTTGATTCGATATAGTAATAATGTTGGCTTTTCTGAACGAAAACATGAACTAAGTGGCAAGTCTTCAAAACGGCAATCGCGTGTGTCACCACCGGAATCACTTACTCGTATCGTTCAATTTATTAAAAATTTTGCTGAAAAATTCGCAATACCTCTTCCTGGTAGAATGCCAAACTACAAATACTGTAAAGTAATGCTGCTACCATCCAGTGAAACAAAAAGTGCTGACAAAAAAAACAATTTAAACACAAAAAATCAAAACAAATAAAATTTTTATTGTTTTTCTAATTTTTATCGATTTTCCCAAGTTTGTTTTGTACGTTTTTATGGGGTAAATAAATTTTTATCAGAAATCTAACTCATTTCATCTTATTCTACACCCTTTTAGGTACCAGAATCCACTCTTAAGTCCAAACCCGTTTATTGACACACTAGGTTCCTTTTCTCGGAGAAGCTCACATATGTTTTTAGTTTAAAAAAATTACAAAGACTTCAATTTAGTACTGTGGAGAAAAAAACGTACTATTTAAAATACTTTTTTTACCGAAGAAAAATTTAATTTTCCATTATTGATTTCAAAACATTGGAGTTAGTACATATTAGAGAGGCACCATTCACGTGATCATTAATTTTGAAAATTATTTTTATTAGGAAAGTAATGCTGCAACAGGTTAGCAGAACAGATCAGTACTGATTTAACGTCTCTACCACCACCTTATCAGCGTCATTTGTTCGAATTTATCACTTTTGACGGTGAGTACTAATGACTAGGAATATCAACTAATTAATCGCATTATTGAACAAGCTAGAATACAAAAATTCAGCGCAGTTTAACGCCATCTAATATATTAATCCAATGTTGTATTCTAGTTACTTTTTCGTAAAATAAAGATTTATATGTTTATAGTTCAAAAATATTAAAAATTTCGTACGATTAAATAAAACGAATGAGCAAATGAAAAACTAAGTCGTTAGTTTTACTAGAACTGGGGGCAAATTACAGCATAAGATATCGAATGAAATTTCCATACAAATTCAAAAAAATTGTATGGGATTTCGTTCAATATCGAATTTCCATCCAAATTTTTTATACACGGCGTCGTTAAAATATTAATGTTTATTTTATTATAATCGAAGATATATAAAACTTTTTGAATATTTTACACATAACTTTTCTTTTCAAATGAAAATTTTGGCCACAAGTACTCAACAAAAAGCAAACTCTTTTGCAAGGTGTTTATTTTAAGGCCAAAAAAAGAACTTTTCATAACTTCACATACACATGTGTAAAAAATTCTCTCAGTTTTAGATTCCTCCAAAGTGTGGGTGGGAGTTACTTTGAATTGCTTTTCAAATAAAATTATAGTTTGTATAAATAATTCGATAACTTTTTAGGCCATCAAGACACTTCGTATAAAAATGCAACAAAAAAGAAGTAAAGAAGAATAATATCGAAGCAAGTTTCTACAGGAAATTGAAATTTATTTATTATCGCTTTATGAAAATTCAAGATATATAATTTTTCAAATCGACAGCTGTAGGAGAGAGAGAGAGAGAGCAAGTCATAAATAACCTTGACCGTGTTTTGTCTTAACACATCCTTGGTAAACAATACATTTGTATTTTTTTTGTGTTTTTGTTTGGTTTGGGGTGGCTTGTTTCAAATTCTATTTACTTATGAATTTTAAGTAGCGGTAGTAGATATATTTATGAGAGTATGTTTTAAGCAAACATATTCGTACTTCCATAAATAACTGCAAAGTAGCATGTAAAGTAAAGTGTGCCAAATTAGAAATAAGATAGAAAAAGCCTTTTTATTTTCTTTTTCATATTTTAGGCAAAACTGAACTAGAATTATCACAAAAAAGAAATTCTTTTAAATGCACTACAACTGACAGAGCAAAAATAATAAATGGTTTAAACAACAGCAACAAACTGTTTAAAAATATAGCTGCACACACATATTTATACATAAATGTATACATAGAAGCATGTTTTCATAGAAACATGCATAAATTCATACTGTTATAGACATTCAGACAAAAGCATAAAAAATAACAATGAAACAGTATGACTAAAAGGACTTGTATTACTTTGTAATGAAAAAGTAAGATGCCGGCCTATGCTGACTCTTTCGGCACTCTATACTCGTATGCAATGATTTCCATGGACATTAGTGCCATTTAAGGGTGGCATAACGTCCATGGGCATTGTTGCATGCCACTATTTTAAATATCTGTCGAAATAAGGACATTCCGGATGAATGATTAGAGTATAAGTGTATCTCTCGTGGTGAAGATTGTACGATTGCTAGACATTTTCTTGTGAGATTTTCTTAAGTCACACACGTATTCAAATAACCTGTTGGCGACATATTCAAAACAACCCAAGCCATATATACGAACCCTTGAATATTTGGATATTGTCTTGGTCGTTGTGTCCAACCATCGATATCAATATCGATCAGTCTTTATTTAAAACCTTTTTTGTCTGGGCTTTTATTAAAAAATAAATAATCTTCAGTATTTAACAAAGGTTAACAAATAACCAACAAGACACTTCCACGTAGTAGTAAGGTACAGTAGCTAAAAAAATAGACAAAAACTATACACTACTAGATATAAAAAAGAAAAATTTGACACGGCCTAAATACTATCGATTTTGGCAATAGGAACACAACAAAACTAACTACCAAACAAGAGCAACAACAACAAACAGGAGGTGGACTTTTTTCTGAACTGAACCAAACTGAACCCTATTATAAAAGCAACGCCAAAAATCTTACAGAACAATTTCGCAAAATAAAAATGCTGTTGTTGCTAATTTACTTTACTCTTCAAGAGGCACTACTACTATAGTCCAAACGGCTTCAGCCAAAGAAAATTATGATAAAAGTGTCTTAGAAGTCAGCAGCTCGCTCTGCTCTGCACACGTCGTCGGCCGCAGCTGAAGCAAGTGCTTTTACTGTCTTCTCTATAAAACCTTTATGTGGAAGTATGCCGCATCCATATCTCTCAGTAAATATGTATGTACTCGTATCTTGTTTGAAAAAGATTCTAATGCGGCATTTTAGTTTCTTATTCAATTGCTAATTCTTAAATAATTTCTTTTTTGGCTGATAAGCAGAAAATGAGTAAGTGAAATTTAACAAACACAATTTCAGAGACTATTAAACTGATAATAACACAATAAAGCTTGTGCTAATATGTTACGTATGATTACGTGTATGTATGTGCATATGCGGACATATTATTCATACAACCTGTACAAAATTGTCGTGCAATTTTATCTACAAGTAAACAGAATAAAAATATAAAGATAATGAAACTGTCATCAACAGATTAATAAACACACAATTAGTTCTTGAATAATAATGAATAATTTAAAAATAAAATTCAAGGCGATTAAGATAGTTTAAGATGAAACTATTTGAGTACAAAAGTTGAGCTAAAAAGATAAAATAGCAATAAAAATCATAAGAAAGGATTTAAAAGGCACTTGGAAAAATATTTATAATACAAAAATATATAAAAATCTTTCTTTACTGGTTTTATCAAATAAGCGTTATTCTAGTCGGATCTATAATTTTTCACTCTTCTGTATATGGGCAAGTCCACGAAACACTCCGCCAACCAAAATTTTTTTTAATTTTGTCCAGCTTATTTTTATCTTTTTTTTTAAAGGAAGATTAGACTAGATATATAATTTCATAAATAAAATAAATACATATACTCGTATTTCGATGATCATTAATGCACAAGTTATTACCCTAGAGGGAAAAGAACCTGTTACAGGATACGTCACGTGACTGGTTCCTTCGGACTAACAACCGGTTCGAGTTCCGGAACTTTATAGGAGAGGTAACGGTAACTTTTGCATGGCGTTGTCATTGGAGGGGGTCAATTGGCATAATTAAGATATTCGGTGACAGGTTCTAGGCCTAACCTTTACGTACTTGTCCTGTTGTGGTATCCTTAGTACCTGTTATGGTTTTTTAAAAATCGGTAATAGAAGTATCCTAGAGCAGAATATGTATCCTATTAGATTTTCAATGGGTGTAACTTCGGCTTAGATTAATATAATTTTCTAAAAATTTGTTTGGTCCAAATCAACAAATGCATTATTATTTTAATCAGATTATAATATCCTTAATTAATGTAGATTACATTAATCACCATAAGTAATAAAAAAATAGAAAAAAATACGTAAAATTTGTTTGCGTGAGGGAATTTTGTAGGCACTTTTGTTCAAGTTTTGTGAAACGTCCCCTTTTCACCAGTCACGACTCAGGAACTTTTTGTACCATTCATATTTTCACCAGTCATAGGACAGGTATGTTCAGGACAATGGGTACAACAATTCCCGTAGGGTGCCAAATCCTACCCTGCCTCAGATGTTCTAATTTCATACCAGAAATTAACAAGTTTTTTTATATTCATGTCATTACTTTAGTGTTAATGAAGACGTCCCGATCGAAAGCCATATTTTTATACATTGAATTCACTTCGATTTAGTAAAAAAATGTGTGTTTACTATTTTGGAAACATTGGAATTAGGAAGGAAATTTTAGAATAAAAAAAATGTAACGAGCGTCACGCAGCGTACGTCACAAAGGTTTCACGTTTTTTTGATAATAAACGACCAATTGTTTTGGCTTCAGATAATTTTTTTTAGAATTCTCTTATATTGATCTTTCTTTCAGGAAATAGATTTTGTGTGCTTTATTGTGCGAAACTCGCTAAAAATTACAAAAATACAATTTAACTTTCAAAATTACTTCCGTTTTTTGTAGCGTGTGTCAGTCACAAAACTTTGTGATCAATTATTTCACAACAAATACCTGTTAAAACACATTTTTTATGGTCTCACTAAGCACCATGCATAAGTTGAAGGTATCTCTTTTGAAAAACCAAAAAACGCGTACGAATGTAGCGTTCGTCAAGCAGGATTTGCCCATATTCATGTTTTTACTGCATTTGCACGTATTTAAATTTACTTTTTTACTTATTTATATTTAAGAAACAGTGCCAAATATTTTCTATTTAAGGCCTTTTTAAAAATAAATTAATAACAAACAAATATTATTAGGAATGCCTCAACTTTATACTGAAAATAAAATCTGAAAATAAAATAATTAATTTTATTTTGTATGTAGTGCTGGCAAATTCTACTACTTTTTATTACACAATAATATTCAATACTTTTCATTTGAGTACTCAACGCTACTCCAGACTTTTAAAGGATTTTTGAATTTGTAACGCATAGCTTTTATCTGCGAATTGCAGTAGTTTCTTCAAAAATTACAAATAGATCTTCAACTATTATTTGTTTTGTATGTGTTTTATTATTAAATAAAAAATAAATGTAAAGCTAACTTTTAATTTAACGTTAACTTTATATTTATAAATATTTATTTAAAAATTATTGAGTTTTTTTGATTTGATTAAAGGTTGTCATTACATCACTTCCACTGTGCAAAGAACTCATGGTCAATAGCCTGACGTATGTGTAAACTTTACGAAAAAATAAGACTTGTGTTCTAGAAGTGTTCAGGCATTCATATTTGGTTTTCACAAGGCTGACAACAACGATACGTCCTTTGGTAAGTTATGTTCCAAAAAAAAAAAATATAATAATAATAATAGATGTGTGCTTTCAACATTATACTATGATATGAGCACTCGAGGAACTCAAAAGAAGCCCGATGCCATACATTATTACAATAAATAAAAATTCGCGTAGACTTGCTAGCAATATATTCCTGCAAACGTAGAACTCGACGCTGACCGCACTAATTTTACTTTAAAATTTTAGACGTAGCTGACCTAACTACGCACATTACGAGTTTTCCTACATCCAATAAAATGATAGCTCTTCGTGAAAACTTGCATTCGCTTTCCAAGCATCTCGTGCAGAAAGAATTATATCGTCACGTTAATAATGAAAAATCGACGGCCCAAACGATTACAAAAAAATGCCATCACAGACATGATGGGCGGAGCATTAGCTATGAAGACAAATGTTGCCTGACCGTCTACTTCATCAAGTATTACTGCAGTAAAAGGTTGCTGTAAGCTGTGAGTAATCAATGGAAAAAATATCATAAAATACGCCAGATGTGCTCGAAATGCAGTGATCCTGTGTGTGCTCAACATAACATAGTGCAACGCATATGCAAAAAAAAGCGAATAAGCTTTCACTTAAAGATTTTATTACTTTTAATTTTCATTTTGTTTTTGCGCTTTCTGACTATTCACTTTTAATTATTTACTTCTATATTAAAAATCAATAATAATAAAAGGCTTTTGATGCAAAGCATGTAAATACTCTTGTTTTCAATGTAAAATACTATATTTTCAACGTAAAGTACATATTGGTGTAGCTGTACCAAGGATGTCAGTGGAAGGGTTGTAAGAAAGGATGTTACAGAAAGGTTAAAGAAAAACAATTAGATAACGAAAATGCGATTAATCTCGAGACCTTAAAAATCTCCGATATCCTGGGATTTTCAAAAATCGCCACCAATCGGCATCTCTAATTATTATATTAAAAAGAAATTCAACTATAAATGACAAAAAACCAGACAACATGATAATAAACAATTTATTCTCAGTAGCCAATAGCGCTGAATAAACGAGAGATACTGGAATGTATGGAGTAGTTATTCATCAGAGATGGTATTTATAAAAATGAATAAGTTTGTACTTTTCGTATTCTAATTCGTTAAATAATACGGTTAAATAGTTGATATTCCTGATCACTAGTATCCACCGTCAAAAGCGCTAAAATTGAACAAAGAACGCTGATGAGATGGTGTAGCGACCACGAAATCAGTACTGATCCGTTCTGCTAGTCTGATGAATAATAAAATTGTACTATATATAGTACTTACTCTCTTAACAAAAATAATGAATTTATCCAAAAAAAAAAAATTATAATAAAAATTAAATAAAAAATTAGAATAAATAAAATGGGTAAACTCGGGTTTAAACTTGAGCCAAATTAATCGTTCAATATATATGTAAATTTAAAAACTCAATTATGAAGAAGAGAACGCATCTCATTGTGATATTTCCCCATTTTAGAAGGAACAAATTATTTACTACCATAAAGGAGTGAAATAAAATTTAGCTTTTAGCGCCATTCAGTGTTCAGTGTTCCTTAGTCTATTAAAATAAAATTAAAATTCAAGTCACTGTTTTTGAATAATGGCCTGTGATTAACTGGACATTTTGGTCTCAGATACCAATAGCTTTTCATAGGCAAATTTATGATCAGGATTCTGAGCAACGGTGATTTAATACTTTTATTTGATCTCCTGAAAATATTAGAAAATGGACTTTGGCAATTATATCTTGTGCTCACGGATGCATATATGTATATATCAAGCAAAAGCAAAAATGGCATTTTATTTCAAAACAAAAACATAAAAAAAAATAGTGAAAACTTATAACAAAAAACCTTAAGATCAAATTTAGAAAATCCTCACTATCAAATATCTACAGTGAAAGTTCTAATTAGAGCATTTGCGGGATTCAACAAAAAAGTCTAATAAAATTAAGCTTATGAACGTCATATGCCACATATCTAAAAGTATTCGTGTTTTAGTTATCAAATTAAATCAAGTCATAATTTAGTTGAATGGTATAAATTAAAGCAAGTGCTTTCGATATTTGTCCGACTAATTGTAGTTTTTATCTCTCCGTCTGTGATTGAGCGTATTTGTTTAAATTGTTCAGCCAGTCTACTATATAAATTAGTTATGCGCAAGGGTGGGGGATAGAGATGGGATAGTCCCTCCCACCATCAAAATATCTTTGGCGTTGCCTTAAAATGTTTGGTTTTATATTCAATTCAATCCTCTCCGCTCCTCCACAAGCTTCCAAAAACCTTAATCTAGATCCGCACCTGAAGGTTGTGATGTATGTTCATACATATTTCAACTGCCTGAGCAATTATAATGCAATTAGCAATCGTCAATTATGATTTACTTGTTATTACAGTTGTTGTGTTAATTTTAAATACTTGGTGCTGTCTTCTTACTTAGTATTGACAATAAGACACTCTTATTACTTAAATTACTTACTATACTGCATTGAATCTTTATGATGTCTTGGTTTTGGTTTAGTCCAATTAAAGTTTTTGCTTTTGCTGATGATACTTTTCGTTTTATAAAATACATTTTTCCTGTTTTTGATTTTATCGATGTTAATCTTGTGTAAACTTGAGAACTCAGTAACAAAAACGTTTAGTAGCATATATTTACTTTTATTGTGAAGTTTATTTTTTATTTGTGCAGCAAAGATATGAGTTGATACACTTGTTTACTTTGTGAGACAAATTAAATGATAAAAAAATAAAAAAAAACACAATGTTAAGTTAAAATATATACAATTTATTTATTATTACAAATCAAAGTGTATTTTTATTTTTTACCCTACAAACTTTCTTAATAAAATCGATGGCATTTATTTGCGACAATTTGTAAGCCAAGAGTATAGAACGACATTTCGCAAATTCACTTTTCTTATTATTTTTTGGAATTTTATTTATAGAAAATAACTAGAGAAAATTTCTTAGCTATTAAAGGAAAATTACGGTAGACCAGTTTAAAAGCGGGTAAGAAGTCGTCGTCAATTGTTAATCAGTCAGTCAGTATGTCTTTTCTACGCCCTTAGTACTTAAGGAGTTGTTGTTGTCAAGTGTAATCAACAGGTTTTCGGTTTGTCCCGACGGTTTCCAGATCTTAAAATAATGTCAGCAAAGTATGTTAAAAATGTATTAGAAGAGAGTAAACTTGCAGTTTTTGTCTGACAACTTTATCAGAAAAAACTTTACTAGTACGCGTGTTCTGTAACTCCCGCGTCGAGAAGCTTTTCGATTGAAATCTGTAAAATGAAACAAAAATGCCACAACCGAAGAATTAGAAAACAGTAATTCACGCATTATAGTATTTACTGATATAATAACATGAAATTCGGATTTTCAACTGATAATAATTGAATATATCGTCACCTTAAATGCAAAGGGACGTAACTAAAATTTTATATTTTTTACAATAGAAGCAAACAACGTTATAAAATAAATAGTAAGTTTTTTAAATGAAGTGAAAAAATACGAAGTACAACATATTCTAAAAACAAATGTAGTTGTATAATACGAACCGTAATCAATCAAAAACTCTATTACGAATATCAATTTTCTATTTTTCGATTTGGTGTAAAAAAATTGCCTGTGAGTCACTGAAAAACATACTTGGTTGTATTGCTTTCTGAAAAAGTTAACCTGCTGACTACCAAGCAAATAATAATTTTAAGAGCGCGAGTTCGTGCCTCAATGGCTAATCATCAACAACTTCCATTTTTCTGATTACGTACGCCATATCGGCGATTATTTTCGTTATTACAAATTGTATGAAAATATATTGTCAAAAGTAGCAGTTTCTCAACAGTTTTTGAAAAAAATATTAACTATTTTTTTGGTAGGGTATAATATTATACTCGGTTGAACCGAATTTTCTATTTAATTTTTTTTTTAATTAGCTATTAAATAAACTTTCTTTTTGTACTAAATATCAAAGTATTAAATGTTAACTTAACTTTAATCGGTAGAACATAGAAATAAAATAAATCCCTAATGTGACGAGTGAAATTTAAAAGAAATCCCCCGAAATAATGAAAACCATATGATAAAATTTAATGATCTTAAAAGAAAAAATTAAATGAAAATTTGGAAATTAAAAAAAATGATACAATACAAACAGCTGTTTTTCTCGCAAAACTGTCCCTGTAATTTTTTTTTGGCGATAAAATTGTAAAAATACAAACCATTTTCAAAATGGAATATGTAAGGAATAATAATACGGAAAAGGTAAGGAAATCATCTTGTTCTTAAATGATTTATTCATTGTAAAATTAGTTTATAATTTTATTTTTTTGCAGATATTTTGTAAGCAGCAAACATTAAAGACGCACCATACATTAATTTGTGCAGCCGACGGTTGTATTTTCGCCGCCGTTATAGAAATTTTTTTGATGTTAGTAAATTTTGGTCGCCGTCAACGATATATATGATAAAATTTCTCTTCAGCTTGGAGGTGTATATAATGACATTTCTAACGTAACGATGTAAATTGTTTTGATAGTTTTTGACATGAGTTACAGACACACTTTTTTCTTACATTTCGAGTTGCATATATGACATCCGTGTGAACTGATTGACAACTTTTTGTCTGACAACATTGTCAGATAAGGTATTGTCTTCTGGCAATGAAATTGTAAGCTTTTCTGTGAGAAGAAATTCTTATTGTCACTCCATTGCCCGATCAAAATATAATATAAGACCGGACCACAGTCTGCACATATCTTATCTCTCTATATGGTGCTTCTAAGCATTTGTACATAAATTTAACATTTCTGCCTCTAAGATAAAGTAAATCCATAATCCGTTCATTTCAGCTTTGCAAGTTTTTCGGCCTTTATCATATTTTCAAGTAAGAACTAACTCGAAGAAAACTTTATACTTTGGTAGAGAGAATGCTTTTTTTCCTTTTGTCATGTGAATCGCTTCTTTCCTGAGCATCTGCCAGCTGAATTAAACTTTTGCAATAACCATAAATTACAAAGAAAATAATGACCAAAACTCTTAGCATACAAACGCCACAACTATCACCAACAATCACATACAAGATATCACAGAAATCTTCCGCACAAAAACTCTTACAAACAAACATCTCTCAATGAAATAGTTAAAATTAAAAGATTCACGTTCATTTGTTCATTTTTAAAATGTAAATGAATGTTGAATCCCAAAAAGAAAAATATTAGCAAACAATGCATTTGCATTTTCTTAAATTAATGTGAGAAAAACATTATTAAGAGATAAAAAACGACTAAAGAAACAAAGTTCACACAAGTTCAAGTCACAAGTTCAACTTAATGAAATGGTAATTAATTACTCACATGTGTACTTCCATACAGTTATAGATACTCAAATTAATGAACAAAACAACTTTAAAATAGTTTTTCGTAATTTATAATTTAAATGTCAAATGTAATGAACATAACTTCCCCACCAAATTTAATAGCCAATCATTAAATTTAAAAGAAAATCACTACAAGACTCCACATTCAATGCAACAAATTTTATTTAGTTTTTATTAAACAAATAAGTACTTGTAGTTAAGCGGCGCCAAAATCAAATTAAAGAAAAATGTGCAATCACATGCTCAAGCTAAACTTGTGCGAGCTAAACTTTACTCGTATAATTTGCTCAATACTTCAACTAAGGAAAAGAAAATAACAGGCTGTAGAGGAAAAAAAATACTATTGATATTTTCATCAGTTTGTGTGTACTACATGTGTATTTGTGTACTTAATTTTAATTATTGGGTTTGAGTAATACCAGCTTGCTTGCTTAGAAATGTTAAACAAATTCAAACAACAATCAGGCAATGAAATATTATTACAAGGAAAACGTATGCGAACGTGTATACTTTAAAACTTGCCACATGCATTCATAAGCACTTCAAACATGTGGAAGTGGTAAACTGAAAATATTTAACGAAATATTATTAAATTTGGTACTTAAATGAAAATGGTACTTTTTACCGAATTTTATTGAATAGCAAAGAGATGCTTTTCCAATGGTCTAGTCCCGGATGTGGGTCTAGTTAAGCAAATCACTTTGTAATTTTTACAAATTTCAATATATCCTCAAAATCGGAGATTATCGATTCCAAAAACATTTTTTTTAAATCTCTGTTGAAAAATTCGTTTTTCAGGGATTTTTTAATTTTTATAGTTTTATAGTTTTCAATAGAATAGAAGTTTAGTTTTCTGGTTATGTTTAAAGGATTTTCCGTCGGGTAATATTCTTTGAAAATTGTAATAAAAATTTTCGAACCTTTTAATCATTTTCTCCCGATTTTTTCAACTTTGGCGAATTTTCGCAGCACTTCGTTTTAAGTCCTAATTTTTTGTTTAATTTTTCTTATAAGCGCATTTAGTAGCAGCAAAAAAACCGAATTTGAAGTCCTCCTACAATCAAAACCGTATAAAAATTTAAATTCATTGAACAATGACTTAGTTACGGGACGATCCAAAATCAACCGACCTATTGTAAAGATGGCGGCAGTAATAACAATGTTGGAAATAACCTTTAAGGAATTTAAAAACTAAAAGTTAAAACAAATAAAGTTCCTGTGGTAATACCCAATTTAAATTAACATGTTAATGTATTATTAAAACATAAGGTATGTTTTAGTAAAGGCCGTGATACACTATCCTACTTGGTCATGCGAACTGCCAAAAAAGTCCTGTGTGCTCAAAAAGTGTGGCCATAAAATGCACTTGTGTGGCAGATTTTTTGACAAGTCGGTCCGACTTGCATATAATTATGAAAATTTCCATAAAATGATAGATTTCTTGCGATCAGGGATGCATCTTTTTAAGAAATTAAGTTGCAACGAAAGCAAAATTAAACTAAAACTATTTATTTGATAAATCTGCAACTATTTAGGCGAAAAAAATCAATAAAATCTGAAAGTACTTGAGTGAAAAATTTGCATCTTTTTTGTGTGATAGTGTGGCAAATTCAATGCAATTTTTAAAAGTGGAACAGAATTCCGTCAGATTTTCCAAATAATCAATCGCACGACTGTGTATGATAGTGTATTTCAAGTTTTCTAATACAATTTTTTAATATTTATTATTTCGTGGAGCGGGATCCCGGGAAATTTAAAAAATTTCCCGCTTTTCCAGAAAATGAAAAATTGCGGGAAAAACTCTACATATTAGTTAACGTACTTAGGATTAAAAGTTTTTTACGGAGTTTATAATCTGTACGGAAATTAATTTTAAATGCGTTAAGAAAGACGACAGGCGTTACGTAATATGTGAACATATGTATTCTCCCTCTACTTCTGCTCGTAGGGAAAAATTTATTTTATTCGGATTGTCATGAAAATTGAATGAATAGAGAATATTCAAAAATTATTGGGTCCACTTAGACACATGTGTGTAAGATTTACAAAACTAGTTTCAAATTAATGCTCGAGGACATAAATGTATGTGTATATTTTATAGTTCTACTCAGTTCATCACAATGTATTAGAAGAAGTCTTAGAAGAATGGTGCTCTTCAGAAATTTACAAAAAAAATAAACTGGACATATATAAAAATATACTCTGATCGGAAGTTTAAAGAAATTCTCTCCCGCTGGTTACATTATTTGAATTGAGTTTTATAAGTCAATCCAAAAGCACTTTTTATCCATTAAGTGCATACGAACATACATACATAGTCTGGGACCTTTTTCAAACCAATCCCCCTATTAATGGCAAAAGCAACTTCAACATCAACATCAAATTGCAAAAACACAACATCTCTGAAATTCCAAAACAATGCGCTGAGGAACAAACGTTTTGCAAAATCAAATAAAAAAAGTATTTACAAACAAACCCTGTTCAGCTCAAACCACTAATAAAACGAATTTTTTCATTACGATGCAAACCCAATGAAAGAAGATATACTAACTGCTGCAACTGCCGCATATTTAGCTACAAATGCTGTAGTTGTCAAACACTAACTAACGATTATAAACTTGCACTCATACATTATACAATAAAGTTTGCAATAAAGTCGTAATTCGTGTTAGGAAAAAAACTGAACAAATACAGGAAACGATCTCTTACACATAATACCACGAAAATATAAATAATCCAACATCTTGAGATTTACCAAAGAAGCCAAGCAACCACGCAACAAACCGCATTTTTTAATGTTGAAAACTTGGTGGCATAAAATACACTCGTACACGCTTAAGTGCATCGTGGTCGTACTCATAGATAAAACAATGCAAGCAACGCTTGCACTTTCGTTTTCATTCAGGCGTCACGTGCCAGTGTCTAAAGCCACAGCGAAAGTAAAACTACACAATGTAAGGTGTTCGTTTCGTTCACAAGCTTACTTTCTTACGTACATGTGTGATTGAAGATCTGCATAGACTCGAATATTATGTATGTATGAATGTTAGCTGCTTTGAGATATTTTTGGTTTTGCTTGTTTCATTGCTATTTACTGCTGCTCTGGCTGATGATGGCGCTGATGCTGATGCTGATGAGGGTGATGGCGATGCTGCCGGTGATAATGGTGTAACTAAAGATTTTCATCAGTTGCTGTTGAATCTTCTCTCTTTTGTGTTTTTGTATACATATTTACAATGAAGATACATCATCAATAATTGCTTTTAAAGTATTAACTCGTTACTAATGTGAGCTCTAAAGCTATGATCCCACTATTGGCGCAATGTACAGATTTTTGTAGCACTTCTCATATCGATATTGTAAATGCACATTAGTTTTTGATAATGCGATATCGACGATAACCTGGACAACCAGGGCCGATGTTTCTCTAGTTATTTATATGCATAACATGATTTGTCTGATGTCCTTAAAAGAGTCACACAAAGAATTGGCGAAATATTAGATTGTCATAAATTGTTCTTTATCTTTTTATAAATAAAATTGATTAACCCTTGCGCTGACAGTGACATGTATAGACGTCAACACAAAGGTTTCTGGTGGGTCATGACGTACATACACGTCACAAAAATATTTGCTCCTAAAACTTTGAATATTGAAGTTTTCAAAAACAGA
Source organism: Gymnocheta viridis (assembly GCA_956483585.1). Classification (NCBI taxonomy): domain Eukaryota; kingdom Metazoa; phylum Arthropoda; class Insecta; order Diptera; family Tachinidae; genus Gymnocheta; species Gymnocheta viridis. Next base: position 129,405,475 of record OY101440.1, on the reverse strand, counting down.
TCGGCATCTGTCTTTGATACATGGCTTTTGCATACAAAGAACGCAATGTTGCAGTCATGAAAACAAAAAATAAAATCTTCAACTGTTGCAAAAACACTTATTTTAAAGTTTCCAATAGGCTCATAACATTTTGTTTATGTTTTATGTATACATATATATGTCTGACGGATAACAACGTCATCACCCCGCACGTCAACACTGATATACAAAGAGGGTCATGGAGGAAATAAACGTAAAAAATTTAAGGCCCTTTGTATTTTTTCGAGCAGTTTGGTTTTTTCAGAATTCCCCTATCTAGAAAAATTACGTATATATATATATATATATATATATATATAAGCAGCGTCAGCAAAACGGTTAATAAAAAATTAATTAAATTTTTTGTTTCATTTCTAACTTAGGGATTACACGATCAAGTTTTGCCTATCAAGCTTCAATAAGCTCACCAATTTCTTAATAATACACTCTTCTTTTGAAACTAGATACGAACTTTCTTTCAAAATTCTCTTTCCATCGAGTGTTTCAATTTACAGTCAATAAAACGGCCGAGTTCAATTCTTATGAAGAATTTTTCGCTATTTTATTTTCTGCCGCCATAATTTTTTTTATTTTTATATTATTTTCGTCAGCAGTAATTTAAAACAGCTATTTAAAATCCAATAATCAAATATATTTCTGAATAAAATTAATAAGTATAATTTGTTGTGCGATGTATGGAGCAACCATTTGTTGCTGTTTTCTTTACGATGACATCTTAAATAAAATAAAATTTGCTTTAAAATTGCGTGCAGCTATCAATTTAAATAAATTTTGATAAGCAGTATGTGTGAAAAACTTGAAAGAAAAACATCAACGTGTGCCTGCAGACTAATATAATTTTTTAGATTTTCTTTTGATTTAATTATATATTTATACTTTTTATGGCATCCCTTGCAACATAAAAACTCCTTACAATTTTTCTAATTATATTAAATATACGAGTAGATTTTAGAAAATTCATAAGTAAATAAAAGTAAATTATATATTTTCAAAATTATTACATAACGATTTTATTCCTTTAAATCTCTCTACACCCGATCATGATCATCGTTAGCATCGTTGCGATCACTATATGTTTAAACTTATTTTTATTGTATTCCATTTTGTTAAATACTTTATTTTATGTCATGGTTGTTAGTAACTGAATGTAAGAGTTTTTCGAACTCTGTTGTTGAAGATTAACCAACATGACCGCCCGTCCTTCACTCATAAATTCAACATATAAGACAATGCCAATGTCAATGATAATCATCATTAACAGACAAACAGATATATATACTTGTAAGAAGATTTACACAATTATTTGCATTTACATTAGCTGTTTTTTTGTGAAACGCAATGTCAAATGACAATGTGGGCGTTGGGCGGCTTCTTGAGAAATATTTTTCTTACAAAACTGAAATCAAATAATATGTCAGACACTTAAAAGGAAATTTACATTTATAATCAGATGCATATATAATTGTCAAAAAATAATTATTACTCGTTAACATATTATAAGTATGTAATAAAACTGCGTGTGCAGTTTTGTTCGCACTAGAAATCACAGATTGTTTTACTGTTTTAGTGGAACTATTTTCCCACAGCCTCATCTGGTTCTAAACAATATGATAAGATATTCTGGATATCACCACTTTACGAAATTGTTCTTTGTATCCATTGCTTTCTTAGCTTATTTATGTTAAAAATTAACTTTTTTAATTATTCAAATTAAGATAAAGTTGCGATAAAAATTAGAGAAGACAAGAATTTTTCGCAAGTAGATTCATATTGAATCTTGGGTTGGGAGAAAAGATAATCAGCCCAATTATAAACATAAATTCCTCATGAAATTTTTCCCTTTTTCCTTTTCTCCTATTATGAATAAAAATTCCCTCATTTTACTTTTTAGTCCGTTTTTATAAACCGTGTAAATGGGAGAAAAAATAAAAAAGTAAAATATTTATTCTAAATATATTTGGGTGTTGGGTTTTCTCCAAAAAAATTACCTCACAAAACAGAAGGGAGTTTGAATTGATTAGAGAAATGTTTTTCTCGAGAAACCTCTTTCTTCATGAAACAAATTCCTTGCGAATATATATAATTGGGCTGAATATATAGATATTTAATGACTATGCGAAGATATAACAGTAGCAATCCATCTCATACTATTTTCTGTAATTTTTGATATAACTTGAATAAATTTACATATTACGCAGGCTGAAAATTCTTTGAAACAAAAATTGCTTGTGATAACTGACTCACTTCATACATGGTCTCCGCAATGCGATCATTAAAAATTCTTTACCTAAATATCTTACATGTCTGGCTCATGGATTGCATATCATTGCAGATTACGCTCGTTTATAAAGGGTGTTTTTTTAAGCCCGATAGAACTTGAAATTGTAAAAAATAACACAAAAAATTAAATTGTAATCAAAATTTTTTTTTTATTCGAAAGATCAATACGTGACATTAACATTTGAAAATGATTTCGGGCATATGGGCACCGCGGCTGTTCTTGACGAAGCGCATTCTGGACGTCCAATTTTGGGCCACTTTTTCGAGCACTGCTGGCCGTATGTCACGAATAACACGAACAATGCTAGCCTCCAAGGCGTCAATTGTTGCTGGTTTATCAGCATAAACCAGTGACTTCACGTAGCCCCACAGGAAATAATCGAAAGGTGTCAAATCGCACGACCTTGGAGGCCAATTGACAGGTCCATTTCTCGAAATCAACTTGTCGCCAAATTTTGATTTCAATAAGTCGATGGTTGCGTTCGCCGTATGGCACGTAGCGCCTTCCTGTTGAAACCACATCTCCTCCGGATCAATGTCATCAATATTTTCAAACAAAAAATCATTGATCATGGTGCGGTAACGATCTCCATTGACCGTAACGCGAGCTCCGGCCTCATTTTTGAAGAAATAAGGTCCGATGATGCCACCAGCGTGAAAACCGCACCAAACGGTGCATTTTTCTGCATGTAATGGAGTCTGTAGGGTCTCTTGTGGATTGGTCTCACTCCATTTGCGGCAATTTTGCTTATTAACAAACCCGTTAAGCCAAAAATGCGCCTCATCGCTGACCACAATTTTGCGATAAAACAACGGGTCTGATTTTCAAAGTAAATTTGGATAATTTCGTAGCGTTGTTCAAGCGTGAGTCTATTCATGATGATTTGTCAGAGTATACTGAAACAAATAAAAAAAAATGTTTCATCAAAATTTAATTTTTTGTGTTACTTTTTACAATTTAAAGTTCTATCTAGCTTAAAAAAACACCCTTTATTTTGCAATGTTAACACACTTGTTGCAAACTGCAAAGCCGTTTTTATTAAGGTATTATAAAACTAAGTACATATCGTCATATGATTTCAAAAAAGCCCTAACTATCAAAAATTTCAAAATCGACTTATTGATTGATTACGATGCAGAATATCAAAATACATGACCTCGGAAAATTTTACATATCAAAATTGTACTAATTTCTTAATAAGAAATAAACTTAAACTAAAAAAAAATTTAGAAAAATGTTGGTTAATTAACTTTTCATATTAGAGACTGTGTTGAATGTCCTCCGAAAATTTTTGAATGTAACTTAGGGCTTTTATGAATTCATATGACGATATATAGTTTGTAGTATTTATGAAAATAAACTTATTGTCTTAAGTAATTTATATGCGCCCTCTCGTATCAGTGTAAAGCATTCCATGTACTTAAATATGATCAATCCCCCAAAAGCCCGGTACCACTAGATGGGGATCTTGGTTAAAGGCTGCTATATATTATTGGGACAACTTTATAGAAATAAGCGTTTTAAATGAGCATCGTGGTGATGAGGCAGAGTTGATATGTCATGAAAAGGCTTAATTTAAGAATTAATCAGTAAAAACAAATTTAGCATACATTAAATATCATTTTGAATGTATTTGCCACAGAATAATCAAATTGGAAACCAAAGGACTTCATTTACTTAAATGTTTATACGTCATAGAAGACCTAAAAGAAAAACTTCAAAATATTAAGAAACAAATATTTATTGAAAAACTTAACCAAATATTTAATCGAAGTGTAGGGCTTCAAACGTTGACCAAGATTAAAAACAACGTATACAGTAACATCGAATGATGTCGACAATCGACAATCGAAGATACTTTCAATTTGAAAACTGGAAAAAAATGATTATACTTGCTAATAAACATTTGTTTAAATAAAACTGATTAAAAACTATTACTCTGTGTTCGGATGAATATTTTTTGGAATATTTACATGCATATTTTAATAATTTTTGTGCATATTTAAACTTGCCCTGGCAATGTATTTTTTTAATTAAAATAAAAAAAAATATTTTGAATTTTAAATACAAAGAGGTTTTTTTATTATTTACAAATAATTACTCTGAAAAGATTCACCTACTGGATTTTAAGACATATAAAATTTTGCGAATTCGTCTTAGAGAAAACCAATTTCCATTGGTTTTGAAACGAAACTTTTTATTGGATTTAGTTAAGGAAGGTGAGAATGATTTATTAAAGTTACGATTTTAAATACCATAATAGAATTATTGAAAAGTATGTAGTTTGTTTGTGTATTAAAATTGTTCATTACTTCGCCATCAGAGTCTTTGCTGGCTTTATTTTATTTCAATTTATTTTGCAGTCTGTTGGTTCTAGTAGTTTTTATCCAATTTTAAGTATTTCCTCTAATTCGTTCAGGACTTTGATAACATTTCTAGTGGATGTAAACTGGTTTTATACATTTTTTCAGACTTCAGCAATTTCTTCGTTATAATAGAAACGAAAACAGTCTTTATTATGTGCTACAATAAATTGAATTAAAAAACATATAAATACTTTATATTTGTAAACAAAATGAAAAAAAAATCCTCAGGAAGAAAACAATAAACAGTTTAGAAAATTTGATCAACGCTTTTGTACGCTTCTTTACGTTTGTAGTTCGAATTGTGGTCGTTGAACAAAAGAGATTTCTTCTTTAATTACAAGTAGCAATTCGACGTACTAATATTAACAAATATATGTACATATGTATACTCTTATTGCCGTTTAGTTGCACAGCACATTTTGTTGGCTTTATGATGCAATTGTTGTAACTTTATTGATGCGATATTAAATAACTTAAATCAGTAAACAAACAATTTTATTTTGTGTTGCTGCTATTATCACATCATTGCGATCAGAAACAAGAGAAAACTTTTATTTACAAACATAAATTTTTTCTACTTGTGAAATTTAAAAAAAAAATACATAAACAACCTTTAAAGACAATCATTTTTGCAAGAAGAAAGCAATCGTTAATATTCGATATTTGTTTTTTAATTGACAATTTCGTTTGATTTTCATTTCAAAAACATTTGTTTTCGATTTTTTCCGTGCGATTCAAGAAGTCAAGGTCCTTTTCCTTTTGCTGTTTTACCAGAAGTGTTGGTGGGTGGGTACTCATGCTCTATTATGATTTTTTGTTGCCGTTGACGTTGTTGCTTTTTTATTTTTAACTTCAATGGCTTGACGACAAATCGACTTCTCTGTTTTTGGTAAAATATTGTTTTAAAAAAGCCTTTGAACATTTTTGTTTGTTTATATTTTTTATTCTTCTGCTATTTATGTCGTACTACAGTGGGCTTTGGTTATAACAAACTCCGCGAGAAAAGGCAATTATTTTTCGTAATAGACAAATTTCTTTACAACAGTAGTAAATATTTTTTCTTTCAAGAAATAAAAATTACTAAAGTAATAGTGGCTAATCACACCAATAGTATTAACTGACATGCACTTTTATTTTGGGTACATAAAAAGTGTTCGTTATAAGCGATAATTCGGCTATAACCGAAGTTCTTTATAACCCTAGTAATTTATATGAAATATTAATGCGAAACTGTTGGGATTGAGGAAGTTGTTCTTTATAACCGATTAGTCATTATATCCTCTGTACGTTATAAGTGAACTCCACTGTATTTATAGTTATTGATTTTGTTGCATTTCATTGCAGCACAAAGCGAGCAAGCACACATCAGTATGATGTTATTTTAACAATATTTTTGTTTAATATTTTAATGTTGCATTTATTTTTAATGTTTCTCCATTTTCAATTAGTTAATGATCGAACCAATCACTTCCGTTTGACTTTTTTATGACCGGTTAAATGCATTAAGTTATTTATTCATTATATAAAGGTTAATTCACCAGGGTGATGACAATAAGGATGATTAAGATTATGACGTTTTCGTTTTGTATTTATATGTTATGTGAGATTTAAAAGTTTTTTATTTAATTTGTATGACTAAAAAATATTAAAGGAAATCATAAGCTGCACTAACTACGAATATAACGCTCATAATATGTGATGAAGTTTTTTAAGCTGTAAAAATTGTGATTCTAATATATTATAGTTAATATATCACTCGAATTTTAAAGAAAAAAAATATAAAATTATAGAGTATTAAAAAATGTTTTCATTTATTGTAATTTACTAGTTTTGTTATTATTATATTACATCTGATAAAAACGTTAAAAGCTTACTGAATTTATTTAATAATTTTGTATACTAAATTTGAAAATTAATTATAAATATGTACTTGAGATTGAACCGTGATTTTTAAAGTATATTATAATGTGTCGATTACTAAAATCACAACTCTGCAGGAGAGCACAAAAACAATTTACTTCAATATTTATAGAACACAATTTTGAAAATATCTTAATATCAAACGAAGTTAATTATTTTTGTGCTCTCCTGCAAAGTTGTAATTTTAGTTATCGATATGTATTTGCAAATTATTTTATTCAAACTATATTTTTGTAATAGGTTTAAGATGTTTACTATCATTTTTGGTGATATGACAATTCCTGCTTTAAACAGCATAGAACAAACTTTTTGATCATGAAGCATTCATAACAAATACAAAAACTCACTTGGTTTCTCAAGCGAAAGAAGAACGAAATACATAACAATAAAAAGAAGGCTAAGATCTTTTTCAGACTCTTTTGAGTAGAGGATATTTAAAAAAACGCTCGATTTCATACAACAGCCAGCCAGCATATCTTTCTTAAACTTTCTTCGCACTCATAGTTATAACATAATTAATTTAAAACAAAGTTTTAACTTAAACCGCACAACCACAATAACATAAATCACGATAAATAAATAGAAAATCTGAGTTGAAAATTAAAATATCAAATTGTATCTAATGTAAGTTATATGAGTTTCTTATTAATTTCCTCAATATATTTCCCACTGCGGTGAATATCAAATTGTTGCATTGTCATGTTCGAACCTTTTAATCTTTTTTTTTCTCTTTTATCGTTCATTGATTTTTAATGTGTTTTCCTATTAAACGAAAACGAAAGCAACACAAATAACTTCAAATCATATTAATATCTATCTCTACACCTACAAGTAACTGCACGCTTTGAGATTTGAAGAGAGAAAAAAATACAACAACCACAACATAAACATCCGCATGAAATAATAAACTAAACAAGATTTACCAGCTAAATAAAATAGTAATAAAAACAAACAAAAAAACAGTAACTCAGCACTTGTAGCTGCAACAAATAACAGCAATAGCAACAGCAACAACAACAATAACGAGAACAACAACAACAATAATAATATGTATTTAAACATCCGAACAAAACATGATATATTGCAGCATACTTCTTCCATCACATCAACTTCCCTATTTATATCTTATGGTTTTGCTGTTGCAGTTTTATAATGTTTGAGCAGCAACGAAATTGATGCTGCTGCTGCTGCTGCAACAGATGCTGGCTGTCTGGCTGACAGACTGGCTGGCTGGCTAACTATATAATCGTTACAATCATAAACATCATTACGAGCATAATGTTACATTAAAGTGTTTTTAAGCCATCTTTAAATATTCAACAGAAAAAAGACTTCTTCATCATTATCAGGCAAGTATGAATTACAAGTGTATGTATGTATGTATGTGCACCAAGAAGCTTACAAATACTGTTGTTGCAGCATAACAGAAAAACATTTGATTTTTCTCTGGCATTTTTTTCCTAGTGCTCTTGGTGGCATTTGGAATTTTCTTTAAGCGGCCTGTCTTCCCAACCACCAATGAAAACGAAAGTAATCGTATGTATAGTTTTTATTTTCATTCATTTTCTGCCTTTTTGTCTTTTGTATATTTATGGTGCGAGTATCTGATGCAAATATGTACATTATTTAAATACTTATGTATGTATATTTGTAAGCTTAGCGTTGTTGTACGTAAACAGTTTGTATTTGTGATCATCTGCGTTATGCACTCCCGAACACCTTCTCTTTGAAAAGTCAAACCAAAAAAAAAAAATAAACAACAGCACGTACCACGCTCCGAAAACACACCAAAAGCCCAAACAATATGAAATGGATAGATGGATGAATGGAATCGATGAATGTTGAATTTTCATATTAAGATTGAGCTACAACAAATTTTGAGATATTGTGAATTGGGGATAAACTAATAACTCATAATGCAGGACTAAATTTAAAAATGTCCATAATTTAAATATAACCAAATAATAATTCAATCATAATTGTGCAATTTGCAACATATTGCATCAGTTGTATGTTGTATAAATGTTTTGCTATCTGTATAATTGAATATCAATCGCTAAACGCTTTGTTAAGCTCAAAGTTCGAGAACGGCAGCTCCAACTTAGATATTTTTTTGTCATATTGCTGGAAGTCCGAGGAAGGTTCTTATAAAGGCAACAATGTTTTAAAATTTCGTGGGCATGGCGCCTTTCATATGAAAAATATCCAATTACTATTTATCATAAAAAGTGTAAGGAGCAGCGGCCCTCAAATTTTACATTACAAGTACACACATTCACATGGAAAAAAACAAGACAGATAAAAAAGGCGTGTCACCACCCATAAAAAATAAATTTAAATTATGGCATACACTTTTAAAAAACAGCATTGTGCTAAAGTGTTCAGACTTTATTTGAAATAATTAATACAAGGGTGCGTAAATCAAATAAAAAATTATTCCACTAAACTAATAGGCGTGGTACCTCCCATACAAATTACATACATATCTTTTACAATGTATAAAGAAAACTGTGAGAGTGAGAGCCTTAAAATTCTAAGTGAATAATTTTTCTGACATGTTCGTAGTCTAAAATAAAAAAATTTAATTCCAAATGTGGGCATGGCACTTCCCATATAAGTTTAAGATTCGTTATACAAAAACTCTAGTGTAGATTTATACAACTAGGTATGTTGCCAATACACGCAGTACAAAAGAAAATGTATGAGATTTAAAAGTATTGAAATGAACAAAAAACAAATAATTTGTTGTATTTATTATTTAAAAAATATACAGGGCCAGCAAAGTGGGCCAGACTTATGTATTTACTCTATAAATTACCAGCAATATCCCTCCGCAAAGTTTTGTGTCAATTGTACTGAATGAGCCCGTCCTATAACTGGGAAAATAGATGCGATACGAAAACTTTAGCAATTTTTCTTAGTGATGAACAGTATCAAAACTGTATCTATTACAGCTTTTTCTACTTCACAACACGATCGTCGACAAGATATACAATTGGGAGTAATAAAAAAAGTAAAATTTTATGTAGTATCATTCTAGCTTTCAAAGAATGGTGCGCTGTCGCATTCTAACACACATTAATCCGATTTGTTCATGACACAACCGGTTTCGCCAAAACATCGATAAAGTAAACTATTTTATTCTCTTGATGCATAATGAGTGTCGATACACACTAATTTTAACAAGCAAATTAAGGTTAGATCTTGAACATGTCACCGATTATCTTAATTATATATAATTAATTACCCCTTCCAATGACAGAGCAATTTAAAAGTGACAGGTTCCTTCAATGCGAAGTTCCTGAAGTAGAGCCGGTCGCAACCACCGGCCACGTAACTTATTTTGTGATAGTTACCTTTCGCTCTAGAGATTATACAATAATTTGTGGATTGGCCCTTCTTGTTGATCTCAGATTATTGTCACCTCAATCATGTTACTTATATGCATGTAGAGTCATATTAGTGTTCCGTATGCTGGCACCTGTTACAAACAACATGTCGACTAGCATAATCGTATAATGTAGAGCTATCCAAAGTTGTCTTCTATCGAAGAAAATTTTCATTACCACTTCATATTCCCAAAGTTAGTGGCAGTTGAGTATGGATATTTATTACGCTAAAAACATTACGTTATGAGTATTAAGTTTTTAAGCTTTTGTTTTGTGTCGCGTAATAACTGCTTATATATTTTTTTATGGAAGAGGCATGCAACACTTTACTCAGTTTTGTTGTAGATTTGTTTTTACTTTTGTTTTTTTTTTTTAAATAAATATTAGTAGCGGCAACTGCGATGATGAAAAATCCACAATACCAACAAAAATAACAACAAAAAAATCTTTGTAGTTCAAATTTGTAATCGTATCCCAGAGTTTGTTACAGTTGCTTACCATCGGTTGTCGCGCAAACAACGGTTAATTTCTTAACAATCAACAACCAAAACGAAATAAAATCATTATAAAAGAAAAGAATTAAAATATTAAAAACATAAATTTTTATTGAAATTTATTCAAACAAATAACGGATTTCGAAATCCGAATATATTAAAAGAAAATGTTCAATTGAGTTTAAAAATAAAAAAAGATTTATATATTTTATTGAAAGAAAGTGAAGGTGTTCCATTGTTGCATTAGAAACGGGAAAAGCCAAAACAAAAGTAACCAACAAACTACCCTTTAAGCCAAAGAAAATGTGAACTTGAATTTTTAATTTAAGGCAGTTGCTATGAATGGCTTTTATTCTTAAAGACTGAGATCAGTTAAGCTATTGTTTAAGTGCTAATAAATCTGTAGCTTCTAAGCTAATTGATGTGGCTGCATAATAATGTAAAACGAAGTCAAGGAAGTGGTTCTAAGGTTTCAGAGTTTTAAATTATTGATGTCATGCCAAAAGTGACCACAACGAGTCCGGAAGATTTCTTTGAGATAAACTATTTTTTTAATGTGCACCGATTTTGATGACTTTTAACTTTTCGGCAAAGCAAATAAGATAAAGAAAAGAATATGTTAATCTTTTTTAAAGATTTAGAGATTTTCGATTTTGAATTTTTAAATGAAATCGTTCAAAATAATCAAATCCTGAAATCCTGAAATGAATAAATTAAGATACATTTAATTTATTAATAAGCAAATAGCTTTCTAAACATATTTGTAAAGAACAGGCTTCAAAAATTGTTACCCCAGTTCCAAATATATTTTACGAAATGAATGTTGTTCAGACATTACTGTTGCTTTCCATATAAACATTTGTTTGGACTTTAAACTTTCGAAATGTTTATGTGTGAAACTGCCAACAACGATTATTCAACACACTACTCGTACAATGGATTGTGAAGTGGACAATTATTTATTTTATTGATCGAAAAAATTGATTTCGCCCACAAAACTCAAAATTTATCAGTTACGAAAAAATCAATCACTACGTGTTTATAAGTATCTTTTACAATTATAATAAATATAATAATATAGCAAAAGAGCTTATTAATATTATAAAAAAGCAAAAACTAATTGAATGAACCACCTAAAAAAGATCTTCCTAAGAAGTCCGTAAAATGTAGAATTTTAGATCTAGAATTAACACAATTTTCGATCATTTGTAAAGATATTTACACATGGCTGCCATCGAGAAAAATTCTCATTGTTGTTCCTGTTAGCCAAATTACAAACGTTTGCAAAATTAATATAAAGTTTTAGTCACCTTATACAAATTATATGCATAACTTCTTAGGATATTAAAGATATATAGCTATTTATATATTGGAAACAATTAAAATGCGCTTCCTTAAGAATAATTTCCGGTTTGTATGGTGGAAAGTAATGACTCTGTTGTTCTTTATCATTAAATAGTTATTCGATTTAATATCTATCATTAATAACAATTGTTCCTTACAACTGACTGCCAACGGGAGAGCGAAAAAGTAAACACATTGAACGCTGATGAGCGGGTGCACCATCCACTGAAAACTTATGCTTTTCCTGTATACACCTCTTTTAATAAAAATATATTGAATTAATAATCTCAGTTAACAAGATTAAGCCTAATTTATTATCTTTTAATTACAATAAGTAAATATAGTTTCTATTTATTTATTTCTTAATAATAATAATTAAAAAAATGATTTACTGAATTTACCAAGTTCAGTCCTCGAATTCGACTTTCTATTAAAGAAATATTTTTCGGAAAATTTCGTTAATATATTTATAAGAATTTTTTGCCTCCAAACTTTTCCGAAATTAATCATACTCCCAGGAGTATTCTATTTGATTGCACATTTTTCACTAAAAGAAAATAGCAGGAATTCGATGTATTTGTAATTTTCGGGATTGGTATCACTGGACTGACATCCCTAGAATTTATTTAGAATGATGTGCTGTTTGATACAGCACAGGACACTCTTCCTACGTTTTCTTTTCGTTACGGTATATGCAAATCGCTGTTATTCTATACTCGAGCAGTTACAGCCATTCATGCCAAAATTGTGCGAATTCGTCCTTTTTATAGGGATTTTTTATAGGGAATTTGTTGAAAATTTTCAACAGTATGGAAACAATACAGATTTCAAGGGAATTCTGAAATGTTGTTTTTTTCTTTTATTTATTTAAAAAAACATTATTAAACATTATTATTTAAAAAACGTCACACGTAGATGATCATTTATAAAAGAAAACTTTGAGATTTTAAAATTTTATATTGTTTTTCATGAGGATTCTAAATATACTTAATTTTGGAACAGTATTACGGGAAATATTTCGTACAGACACAAAAAATACCATTTTATAAATGACATATAGAAACTATGAAGGGCCTGGTTTTCTATTCTATTCTATTTTTTAATTTTTTCCATATTCTTAAAATATATAAAAAAGACATTTTTAAGCAAAATAAAACAAAAACATATTTTTGTAAATTCGTCAAAAAAAAGATAATTTCAAAACTACTGGATTAACTGATCTCATTCAACAACAAACAAGTGCTTTTTACCGGCATAAATATAAACTGTAATTATTTTTATTTTTGTGCGGCAGTCAGGTGTTGGTGTTGAGTTTTGCAAACAAAGTAATAATAATAGTAAAAATCAACAAAATGTTTGCTGTTGCTTTTGCTTCTCTAATAGGCAATTATGTAATTTTAAGTTACCAGCAGGCTTAACTGAATGATTGACTGAATGCTCACACAGAGAAAACCCAACGCACCCACAAACTTCAAATGATTAATGGCTTAAATTACACAAAAAAAAAATATATATATTCGTATAAACTGCAACAGAATATGAAAAAATACAACTGTAAATAAATATAATAACATGTTACAACAACTTGTCTATAATTAGGGTAAAAATAGTTAACAAAAAAACAATATTAAATAAAAAGCACTATTATTTATATCTGTACTCAAATCTAAAAGGAAAAAAGTTAAGCAAAACTAAAAGTTTAAAATTAAAATCCGTTTTAAAGAAAATTGAAATACTTTTATAATTGACGTTGTTAAACAAATTAACGGCAAATAATAAAAATATAATAAATAAAGGAAAGTGCAAGTTTTTAAGAATAATATTTCACTTTTGATTTCATTACAAGTGCATTAAATACTACAAAACTGAGAAAAATTAAATTGTGTAAGACTTTTTTAAATGCAATTAAAATAAAAACAATGAGCGATTTGAATGACAGAGATATGAGTCAGCAAATCTGAATTATGTTTAAAGATGTGTTTCACGTTTCATTGGTTGTTGTTATTGGGGATTATTGCAATTGAACGGATAACAACAGCATCATCATCACCTTCGATTGTGTCGCAGTATTATACAACAAATCAATTTGCAACTGGTAAATAAGTATATTTAGTTAAATTTTAAACAAGCTTATGTGCTGTTTCTACAATCCAGATGGCCAACTTGTCTAGAAACTTTTTTATGGAGATCAGTCAACATGATATATTTTTTATTTATTTAATTTTGCCAACTACCCAAGATCACTGACAAAAAATTCAAGATCATTTAATAATGAATGAATATATTAATTTTTATTTCATGCATAAAATTATAATATCGAATTGATAAAAATTTACTATAAGTCTCAATTATAATAGGCTGCAAAACAAATCAAATTCAATAAAACAAGATTTATAGTAATTTAAGCAAATATTTGACATACAATCAAGACTCTTTGAGTATCGAAACAATAAACAAATAAAGTGGTTTTTATTAAAACTGAATCAATGATGACAATATTGGGCGGCTGTATCGATTATTGCCCTAAATCACAATGGCAAGTTGCACGATCAAATGAGAAAACTTTATTATCATTTGAGATTAGAATGACTATTGGTGAATGGCTATGTAAAGATGATTACAATCCCCACAAGACTCACACGCAGCATTTCAACATAAACCTTTCTGGGAAAAACCTTTATATCCTTCACATAAGTGGGAAATCACAAATATGTATGTATGTCCTGGCTAAGGGCTTTTAATAAAAGCGTTTTCAAATGCAAATTACGTAGGTTTTTTCCGCTTTCAAAATTTCTTTATTGAATTTTTGTAATTTTCACGAAAATTTTGTTATTGTGTTGCAAATTTGAAAGGTTTTTGCAACTTGTGAATTTTCGTCCTGAGGGAATTTTTTCGTATTTTTTCTAGTTTGCATTTGCAGATATTTGTGTACTATTTCAGAGTTTTTTATTATTTTAACACTGAACGGATTTTCTTTTACAGTCAAAAACATTTGTAAGCAAAAAAATTTTCAAAATTTTGGCCTAAAATAATTTTTTCTAAATTAATTCGGTATTTGTAGTTAGCAGACTTTTAAAAAATTCAAGCTTTTTTCCCGGATTGACAACGGGTTAAATAATGAAGAAGTTGCTATTAATAAAACTTCAATTAAAGCAAACAATTTATAACGCTTCTTGTAAATATCATTACAGGAATCAGAGAACCCTACATTATCATATACGAGTACAAGGTGTTCCAATAAGATGTTCAATTTTCAATAGGCTGCCATTTAAACATGTGTCAAGACTCAACCCATGGTAGAATAATACAGGTAGTTTCGGAGCTTCAACAACACTGCTTTTAGGTTCGAAGCTGTCAAAAAGCACAAAAGAAAAATATCAAAATGGTTGTATTTTTTGTTCTATAAAGAATTTTGTTTCTTTTTCTTTTCTTATTTGCATTTGAAACAAATGTTAAAGTGTGCTTTTTTAGTAGTGTAGGTGTGTGTTAGTAATACATAATCAAATTTTGACAGACCCGAACCCAAAAAAAGTCCGTTAACGCTTCGACACTACCTGTAATATTCTACCACGACTGAAGCTGTAACTACTTGACAGATGACAAGTAAAAATTACGACATTACTAAAAATGGCACAATATACGCATCAACCGCGCATTAAAATTTTTAAAATTCACTACAAAACGGCGATAATTTTTCGGCCACAATTCGCAAAACTAAAGGGGTTTTGGGTCGTCGTGAAGCAGCTTCTAGGCCAGCAAATGTGAGCTTTTTAAATGAGTTGGTGGTTTGAGGAATTGAATTCGTCCAAGTCGCTCAAGAACAACTGACAATATTTTTGTTGTAGCCCATTGCGTAGAGTGCAGAGCGACGTAGAGAGTGACATTACACCGTATTTTATATAAAGACTTAGATCTGAAGGCATTTAAAATTCAATTGACGCAAAAGCTCATAGCTACTTATGTACCTCTCCTGCCTATGCTGACCGTTTGATTTCTTAAATTTCAAACATTTAGAAAGTATAAAACGTTTAACGTTTTTCCCAAGAAGGTTTTTATGTTTGTTTAGATTTTATAAAATTAATTTGTTCCCAAAGATACCAAGCATTTAAAGGATAACAGAAAAGAACAAGCACCGGTAGGTATACTAGTAGATCATATACAAAACGATAAGTTGGGGTTTCAGGCATGATTTTTGCAACTTAGAAATTTTTTATGTTTTGAAGGTTACAAAAGACTTTTCAAGTGTAGCATTTCTTTGAAATTAAAAATGTTTGTAAATTTTCCTCTAAGATTAAGTAAGGTTTCACTCAGTGCGTTTAAACTTAAATATGCACAGTTAGAGTAACTCCTTTTTATTTATTGCAGATTGTGGCATACGACCTCCCAGAAGAGAACCCAGATCTCAGCCATCAACTGAAAATCCCAATAGTATGCGTACAGCGAAAATCATTGCCGGAACATATACCAAAGAGGGGCAATTTCCCTGGCAAGCATCACTAGAGTTATTACACCCGTCATTAGGTTTCCTTGGACACTGGTGCGGTGCTGTACTCATACATCAATACTGGATTTTATCAGCGGCACATTGTGTACATAATGATCTCTTCAATTTACCAGTGCCACCGCTATGGACTGTAGTATTGGGAGAATATAACCGTGCAATCGAATCAGGCTATGAACAAAGAATACCAATCGATAAAATCGTATTGCACAAAAGCTATCAAAACTTCCTACACGACTTGGTACTAATGAAGCTATCGATGCCAGCAGATC
Organism: Gymnocheta viridis; assembly: GCA_956483585.1. Classification (NCBI taxonomy): domain Eukaryota; kingdom Metazoa; phylum Arthropoda; class Insecta; order Diptera; family Tachinidae; genus Gymnocheta; species Gymnocheta viridis. The sequence goes on along the minus strand of OY101440.1, from coordinate 129,388,869 downwards.
TGTCGAAAAAATCAAATATTAGGCGCATATGTCTGCCGTTTTTGTTTAGTGATCCCACACATACTGCTGATGAGGAAGACAATTTTCATGAAGTTGAAGATTCTTGGGCTTGGGATCTGTCCGAAGTACCCGATAAGATGGAGAATTTCTTAAGAAGTGTACAAACCATGCGACATTATCCTAATATTACAATACCCACTATGAAAGAATTGATGGATTTGAAAATACTAAACCGTTTGAAACGGCAACAGGTCATGGAAAAGGAAAGAGTTGGTAAAAGTTTTAAATCATCACGTCGAAGAAATGACAAGATAATGAAAATATTTCAAAATTCCAAAGAATATGATGGCGTTAGTCAGGAGAAACATTATCATCATCGTTTTGTGGACAGTAATCTTGATTTGCCGTACATAGATTGTGTGGCAACGGGTTGGGGTAAAGCCAATCTAACGGGGGACTTAACCGATTTACTATTGAAGACAACTGTGCCGTTGCATAATAACAGAAGGTAAGAAATTACTTTTTAATTTAGCAACTCATTAAAAGCTACGTACACTGGGAAAAATAATCAATCTCAAGACGGAATAATAAATATAAAATTAATTGCTTTAAAAATACAGGCGGCAATAAACCCAACAAATCAGTGTATTTAAACAAAAATAGTAGTGACATATGAAACTGTATACTTTGGAGCCTTGACCGGCTGGCAACTATACAAATTATAATTAAGCCCACTATTCAAGAAGATTACAGGGCATTTGCCGGTTCAGGATCGAAACCTGTTCACCTTATAAACATTTTCATTCTCATTATTAAAGATTTTTGAACTCTTTTAAATGAAATTCATTAAAAATGCTAATTTAATTATTAATTTAAATTTATGTTCAAACAATGCCGAATGTAAAACTCTTGCATATTTTGTAATATGATTAAAAACACGAAACTCAAAATACACAAAAAAAAATTTAGCACAGCTGACGACTCAGCACTTACATCGTCAAAAGTGGTGTTACATCACAACATATATGTATATGTATATCTCGCACAGTGACAAAGTTAGATGTATAAATTGTAAAAGGTTTGAAAAGTTGTCTCCTGGGCTGTAATTCGTTCATATATTTTTGATGGAAAAGAAAAAAAGAATTTTATCGTCAACATATGGCGCACGCTATAACAAAACCAGACATCTAATTTTTAATAAGTTTCAAAGATAAACACGTTGGCTATGAATCATACATACATTTTTTATAGATCAGACCATTTATTTAGAAGTTTTGATTTTTCTACTGCCAGACTGGCTGTGCTACAAGAACAATTATGCAATTCACAAATTAATCATTAAACAAATGCTACTAGTAACTTTTATATAAACACTGGTATTTATACATGTTTTAGTGGAAATATCCGTCAACATATCTTTCAAGTAAAGCCTAGTACTCTGTTAAAATTTAGGAAAAATTTTAACCCACATTGATTATTTCCTTTGAAAATTTTAACAATTAGAAAGTGGTGATAACACTACGATTTAGAAGAAATTTTTCGGTTTTATGGCCTTGAAGGAAGCAACATTGTTTTCCTTATGTAAATAAAAACCATATGTTTAATAAAAAAAGTGAAAACAAATAGGCACCAGAATAATTTTGGAAGCTTTTGGTGCAACGTATCAATTAATGCAAATTGCAGCTGCTACGGAGGAGCTCTATGAAGACACAAGTACTGCGAAAAACCCCTTCCCTTCGTTTTATATTACATATACAACATTTCTCATTATTTTAATTATTTGTACGCAACAAACTTAATGACCAGCTGTTGTTTGAAATTTCGTACGAAATAAGAGATGCTTACAAGATTTCGCAGTTAAAAAAAATGTTGCCAGAAACATTTCGCACGTTTTCACAAAACGAACAGAGTACAACTTCAGCAATATTATTTTGCAATTATTTCACATGAATTTTTTTATATTTACTTTTGACAGCAGTTCGCCCGAAATGATGAACAGAGTACCATGCTTAAATAATTAATGAAATCAATTCTTGTTGCGATCTAAACCAAACGTTCACACTATGTAAAGGGTGTCCAAAAATTAAAGGAAAATTTTAATTAAAGAGAAAACAAAGTTTTTAGTTTTTGTGGTCGAAAGTTGAAATCTTGCATTAACTTTGACAGTGTGACGGATATATAATGCAATACAACGTAAATGCGTGTAATTTAAATCAATTTTTTATCAATTATGGCGTGTTTATATAATTCGCGATAATTATTAAAAATTACTTTTTTGAATATTTTGTTTCGTTTGAGGTTTTACGTTTCAGCTAACGACATATGCCTATAAAATTTTCTTTACACAAACTACAGTTTCAAAACTATTCAATTCTATTTTAGATGCAGAGAGGCCTACGGTAGTTTTGTTAAAATACATCGAGGGCATTTGTGTGCAGGAAAACTCAACGGTAAAGGAGGGACCTGTGTGGTAAGTGCCATTAAACGTTTATAATATGTACATATTTATGTAGTATCTCTATCTGTATCGGTATTCTTCACTAGGGAGACTCTGGTGGTCCCTTACAATGCCGTCTCACAAAAAATGGTCCCTGGGTATTGGCGGGTATTACTTCATTTGGTTCAGGCTGTGCTATAGAAGGTTATCCAGATGTTTATACAAGAACATCTCACTACATGAAATGGATACAAGATACAATAGCTTTTGAGTGAAATGTTTTCAAATAATTTTTAAAAACCTACAGTACAAGCTGATTTATTTAAAATTGTTTATTTTATTGTATTTATAAAAATTTGTTATGTTTTAACTTAAAGTAGTCCTAACTTATTTATTTATTTATTTAATTGTTATAAAAAAAATAAAATATTGTTTATATTTGTTAAATACTTAAAAGCCCCTGTTTCTTAATTAAGCTTAAATAAAAATAAAATAGGCTTACATCCCAGCAAAAACTTGATAATAAATTCTGTTAACATATTTTTTCAAGCCGTGAAACTGTCGTCACATACCATCTGTATTACTTTACTTAATACTAAATAAGCAAATAATTTTTTTTCGGAGCGGCACAGTAATATCATACTCATACACAGCTTATCATACTCATGATTGGTCCTGATCAAATCCTAGCCAAGTATGTTATTTTTACTAGACTTAATATCAAATACAACAACTCCTTTGAAAACAAGAGTTCATTCAATACTCAGAGCAGACACTTAATTTTTATAGTGTTTTGTGTGTTCAAGATGTTCTATATGTTGACTTCATTTTGTCGTTATTTGTAATCCAAAGAGTGGTAAGTATTTGCCTCCAATGACACTGCCAAGTTAAAGTAATGAGCTAAATCGCCAAAGAGCAGAAAGAGTGATAATTATGTGCTTCATATGCTTGGTAGCTCGTTTAACTCGTCACTTTGCCATCAAAGTTTTTGCTGGGATATTTGGAAAAAGAAGAATGCAGTTCTAAAAATTATAACAAATTTCTAAGATGTTTCTTAAATTTATTATCACAGCCGTAAATACTTTTTAAAGCAACACTAAAAGAATATAAAACAGAAATAGAGTGGCTTCAACATCTACCCGTAACTACGACTAACTATCACTATCAATGTAAATATAAGTATTCCTTCCTCTACTTCCTTCAACTTCTAAGAAAAAAATATAGTTATTATGAAGCAGTAAAGGCAGCAATGTGTTATTCTCTTTGCAAAATTGATGCTGTAGTTTTCACTTTCTCTTCTCCTGCTGCACTTGTGGTGGCATTAACATCGTCATCATCTTCTCTTCCTTGGTCATTGTTGCTGCCGTTTCCAATGGCATTGTCGTGGCTGGCTTTCGTAAAGTTGGTGGCAGTAATGGTAATATACAAACATTTGTCTTATTAATTCTATTTGTATTCGCCGCCGACTTCAATAGTAGAACATTGCATTTTTGTGTCTGCCTTTGCTTGCACAAACCGTATGATGTGTTTGGCAACCAGAAGCAGGAGAGCAGGGCACTACCAACAAGTGATAGGCCAGCTACAATTAAGGCAATAATTAGACCACATTGTACATAAGGACAAATTTTGAAGAGTAATTTTAAAAGCATTTTTATGCCTGGCGTAAGCTCTTCGACACCCTGAAATGAGCAGAAAAGAAGCATCAAAGAATATTAAATTAATGAAAAAGCAAAACAAAAAAAAAACTTAAAACGTACAATGTAATGGAGAGTTATTGTAAAAAGTTTTATTACTTTCAATTGAAATAAATTAAGCTACAATGTTGGCCAGGCTATGTTCACTAAATAATAAATTTTAAAATGACATGTTTGAGAACAAATTTAATATGGGAAAATAATTAAGTTGGTTTGCAGTTCATTGACTAAAATTTTATGTCAATTAAGACATATAATTATATTTTAATAATTTTTTTCGAACAGTATTGATTTAATTGAAATTTATTAATTCAGGCTTTAGTTCGTGCATTAAAATTATTAGAGAAATTATTATTAATTTTTTTTAAGGAAAATCTAATTAATACTGAAAGTAACAGAAATTATTTTCGGTGGTCGCAATATCTCATCAGTATTCAATTGCTTGTTTTTTATTACACTTCTTAGGTAACCTGCCAGTTGTTAGAAATATCAAATATATAATCGTATTATGTAATGAGAATATAAGCCGAACCTGCAAAAACTTAGTGATGATTTCCTATAAAGTACAACGTACTTTTCCACATTTTTTTGCAGTTCAACCCATGAAGAAGTTATGTCTATTTTTATTGTGTGCGTAGCAAAATACTTTTGCAATATACCAGCTGGAATTGAGTTTAACGTGTGGTTGCAGGGATGGCCTACAAGATCTACCATTTCCAAAGTATATTTTCCTTTGCTGTGATTTGAAATCGATATTGAGATTTTTTTGGAAATCTTAATTTTTCGTTTAATTTGATCTTGATCTTGATAACTCGATTTTTCCAGAACATGATTTTCACGATTTTTTTAACATGCGGTTTTCAAATAGGAATTTACTGATTTCCCCCCACATTTTCTAAAATTGGTTTTTCATCGCGACGTTTTGAGGTCATTGAAATCTATTGTGACTACATACATGATGACATTCGCAAAATTTATCTAAATCGTTTGAAGAGATATCCTTCACGAAAATTTTCGGAAAAAGTATTTGTTTTTGTGTTTTCGAATTTTTATGCTGTTTTTTTTTTGCCTGTTTGAGATATCGGAGCTCTCTTGTCGCTGCAGCAATTTGTATTATAATTTTTTTAATATGACCTCATCGAAATTTTTTTTCTTTATTTTAAACAACGCCCTTCTCCTTATATATAATTATAAATACTTTTTTGGAAAAAAAACTTACAATTTCCAGCCAAAAAATGGGTAATACAGTGTTACGAAATCTGTTCATATTACGGTCATATTTGACATCATCTATCAATAAATTGATTTGAAAACGTGAATGCACTTTCATGGGAATGCCCAATTGCTAAAATAAACACAAAATTTACAATTATGGAAATAAATTTCACTTTTTTGTAAGGAAAAGTAATTAAAATAAACTTACCGGTTGCATAACGATTTCTGTACCATGTTTGGCCTCATCAGGGTTCAAACCCTCAAAAGGTTCCAATAGGGAAGGATCAGCGTTGAAGAAATGGGGAAATGATATTGCCAAAGGTATATCTAACATAAGGAAAAAATCATAAAATGTTTAATAAAATTTTTAATTACATTCCCCATTTGATAAAAGTCGATCAAAAATGGAAAAAAAAACTTGTTCTTCAGAAAATGAATTTAAATGTTTCTAATTAACCCTCAATGGACCAATAAAATAATATTGTTCTTTCAACAGCTGAGTAGATCAGATATTTGTAGAATTTTTAACGCAAGACGAACAATAGTACTACGAGTAGTTCACGTTTTTTGAGTTGTGACACTAAAATGTATGTAAACGAATAATTTATGTTTTAAACTTACTGTAATAACAAGGAGTTACATTTCCTAACCCCTTCTTCAGGCACTTTTTATTGGAACAGAAACATGATGAGTCCAAATCATCGATGTCACTATCGAAAGCATTTTCATGTAGCTTAAAATAATACGCCTCGATTCCATCAAGAGTGCCGGGATGGGTATATACTATGGGCAAAGTACGACAAAAGGCTTTGCGATAGATGCGAAAAGTTTCGCCCTTGGTAATATTGCGCGGAAATAGAGTGCCATCATATGAGCCTTTTATGGCATTGCAATTGGTAATACTGAAAATTTTAAAAATATATATTTTTTTTTATTATTTTTTTAAGTTTTAGAAATTAAATATTATACTATTAATCATACTTGCTCTTACTATTAGGCGTCCAGTAGCTAATACTTTTGCCACCATTCCAAGTATCTATTGAAAAGTCTCTAGGCATATTTGTTTCAGTTGTGGGTAGCTGCATGGTTACTATATTGTCACCCTCATCAAACATACGCTCCAATAAACCAAATCTTTGAAAATTTATCACACTCGGTATAATCTTTGAAGCCAAATACACTAAATTGTCTTCATAGCCCCACAAATATTCATGTACTGACATTTCTAACATGGGTTTTGAATTCATTTTGCGCGTCAATGCACTGATAGCCAGCGCAGCAAATATAGAAAAACCGGAAGCTGCTGATGTTACACCCATGTATGGTATATTTGGTGCAATTATCATGTCAACCTTGGGATCTCCCACAGATTTTTCACGTATAAACTTTACAATACGTCTGGGTGTGTAGGTCACTGTGTTATTGGCATTGAACGTTACATTGTGATTTTCAAGTATTTCCTGATACACATAAGGACCCACTTCGGTGACCTTCAATTTGGCATCAAGGCCTCGTGTAAATGCATCTAAATTTGTAACATTAAACATGAACACTGTGATGTAGACACTTAAAGGTGGTTTCAGCCATATATTATATAATAACGAACCAGTTCTCAGTGCAACTTGCTAGATCATAGAACATAAAATAAAGAAAAAAACAACAAACATAAGCACAAGTCATAAACTAAAATACACTAATAGCATGTTGCTAAACTGCCTGACACTAATAGTGCGTTGCAATACTTTGAAGTTTCTACAGCGTGCCAAACCTCACGTAATACTTACAGAATCTATAATTCTTGTTACAGGATCAGTAAAGAAAATTACAGCTGCCAATATTGTTAAACTCATGCCCAAGGAGACTAATTTAAGAATATCTGCAAAGAGAAGAAAAACAATAAGTCATTAAATTGGCAGCTTCTTTGTGTGTACTGACTGCACTCCACTGTGTTGTGCTGCCCTCAGCGTAATTCAGTTAAAGAAAAATAGTGTGAAATATTGTTTTATTATTTATAATATTAAACCTTCAATTTTCGCAATGAAGCAGAGCAGTAACTTTGGTGGGAATCGAACTCACATTTGTCATGAGGTTTTCTAAAAAAAAATCTTTTGCCAGGCTTAAATTTCTTCTCTTTAGATGTTTAATTTAAATTGTATAACTTCCTGTTGCATATTTAATAAGAAATTGTTTAAAAAAAATTGTATTATATCGAGTAGTTTTTAATAAAAAAATAAAAAAATATTCCTCGCGTTTTTATATCATAAAAAAGCTTTTCAAGGAGTATAGGAATTGTTTATTATTCAATAATTCAGTAAAATAGTTAATATTTATAACTACTGAGATTCGCTGAAAACAAACACGTGAACCTCGATGAAATGGTGAAGCCAAAATGGAAGCCAGTAGAGTTGTGTACGTTCCGGAACGACCTAGTTCCACTGAACGATTCCCTAATTGGAACGATGCTGACCGATCCAAGGGTACCTTTTTTATCGTTCCTCGATCCGCAATTGTTTACCGTCTTGAGGAATCATTAACTTGTTCTGATTTTTTACGTATGATGCATGCCGGATGTACGAGCAAATCGTTGACGCATCAAGACTGTTTGTTACAATTATTTCGTTCACATATTCTGTACACTTAGAACAAGGTTGACTTTTTGTATAGAGGTCAATGTGGCCATCATAATGGCCGCTCAAGTCTGAGTTATTAACTTGCAACTAAAGCAAAAATTATATTTTTTGCAAACTAAAACTATATTGTAGTTTAATGATTTCCCCAAAAAATCTTAAATTATAAAGTTTGACATTGCGTGCAAAAACAGAAATCTTTTAATTGTTTTCAATAATTTCATCTACTTGCCCCGCTATTTAAATTTAATCAAAACCATGGTGCAACTCATTTTTAGCCTAAAAACGTAAAAAAGATGTGCACGTTCACATGTCACTAAAAGTTCAATATCAAGGTAAAATAATGAAACAACATAAAACCCTTCAATTTCAGGGTTTTTCCCAAAAAAATTTCAAACACAATCATACGTCGTGCATTACAAAAAGCTTCCATTATTAAACAACAAAAAAATCGAAAAATTACATAAAACAGCATTCAAGCACTTAAACAAAAATATATATTTTTTAACATACAACCATTCAAAGAAAAAAATTTATAAATTCATCTCGAATGACAAAAAAAACACGCGTGTACAAAAAAGTTATAGCATAAACCCGCTTTGTTTAAACATAAATATTTATGTAAATTAATTAATTGCAATAGGTCCACAGCAATAACAACAACAAAGAATTAAACATGCTTTACTACACTCAGAATATTTTTGCTTCAGCTGACTATTTTATTTGAAAAGTTTTCCGCTTATTTTTTTTATTTTTTTATTAAGTACACAAAATGTAACATAATTAACTTTTCAACTAATTCTTACATTTATTTAAAGAGTCAAAGGCAAAAGCATACGAAATTTCCATTACAGTTAATATTATCAGTTATTTTTTATTATTTACTTATTTTTTATTTTGAAAAATATTAAATTAAAACCTACATATGAATTGAGCAAATGAGTGGTTCTAATCCAAAGTGATTATGAAGTTCGTAACATTTTTTTATTCAACAATAATTGGACATGAGATAATATTCCAAAGGACCTAGGGAAAAATTAACAACAATTAATATCAATTTACAAGGACAAGAAAAGAACCAATGTTGTTTTTCGGTAGCCGCTACATTCCCATCATCAGTGTTCATGTGTGTTTCGATTGGATATGATTTCAAATTTTTATTTATACAAATTATGGCTTGAAAAAGAATACGAGACATATTTGTATTGTGGTAGGCGTTATTAATTGTTTTCAAGCAAACACAACTTCACTACGATCAATATTCAAATTTTCCTTCACTAATTGACGTTAAATTAACCCATTGTTACACTTTGATTTATCGCTTATACCATTTTTCTTTCTAATTTTTTTGTTTTAATTACTTTCGCTAAAACCAAATAATAATCACTTTGAATTCCAACCACTGACAACAACCAATTTAGTTCAAAAATAATCACATTCAATTAATTTTTATTTATTTTACATTTAGTTTTCAGATGATTTGACCTACATATTATTTTGGGTGCATGAAAAAAAAAAAAAACCTACAAGACCTGAAAAGAGTGCATTCTTTTGAATGATATCTCTAATAATTTGTCAGGCCAAGGGGACCGACTCAACTTATGCTATGCAAGTTATTTTCAAGTTTTTCTCAAACTTTTGGAATTTAGTCAAGAGTTCAAATTCAAATCATTCTTAATTTAATACAAACTTCTTTGTTTGACAGATATATACATATTTGCATATGTGTGTGCTTTATGTATGTGTTAGTAACAACATTTGAAACTTTCAAATTACTGAACCGATTGCAATAGAATATGCTTCTTATACTCTGGTCATAACAATAATAATACTGTTTATAATTTATAATTGGGTGTAAAATTTAATGACTATTGTATCTGGTTTTAATTAAAGTACAATTTAATACTAAGTTGAAGTATAAATTGATTTTTATAGTACGAGTACCGTGTTGTAAATTAATTATATACATAATTTTAAATTCATTGTTATAGCGCCATTAACTTAATTTTTATGACTACCTGCTCATGAGATTAATTCAATTCACTTTTATTTTTTATAATAAAAAATATATCTTTTATATTGTGTCCACTAAAGCTAGAATACTTTATGGAAGTTCCGGGTAAAATAAGCTGAAGCTTGATATCGAAATAAAAAGAGCGTTAAGGTTTGAGCAAAATTGATAGAATTTCAAATTTTATATTTCAGCTAAAATTGTGATTAGAACTCTGATTAATTATTTCTAATATTATGCTGTTAGGCTTTGCGCAAAGCTTCATTTGAATCGCTGATGAGAAACCATCAAAAACGTATACCTATTATCAAAATTATATTGTACTTGCCCGCCTCTCATGTATCCTTTAAATTATAAATTAAAATTAGTAGGCAATTGCGATCCGAACGCGAATTCCTCTGTTAAACTTTTTCAAAAACTTCACCTGAATAGTTGCAAGAATATGCTGATCTCTCATAAATATTTAAAGCACAATTATAAACAATAAATTAATAAATTCTCGAAATATGTAAAACAAAATGTTTTCAAAATATTTTGTCTTCACAAGATGTTTGCTTTCCCTGTGAGAAAATGAAGACTTAAAAAGTTCTAATATCTTACAAAATATATATATTGTTTTTCTTAAATCTGATTTTGATGACTAAGTAAGTAGGTACAAAAAATGAATCAACAGTCAAAGCAATAAATTTTACCTGGTAAATCTGACATTAATTTTTGGTTTGTTCATATGTAGGGCTCAGAGCTGAAGTGAACCAAGTCAAAAAAAGACCTTTCGAAGATATTTTGAGTTTCAGTAAATGAACTGTTTCGAAAAAGTATAAAATGAGAACCATTTACTTGGGGTTTTTATCGTTACTTTAGGAACGTAACACTTTTTTACTTTGAACTAAATGGAGCTAAACTTTGCGGAGAATTTCGCTCCAGTCATGAAATTTTTCATATTTTATGACTTGGTTCATTTCAGCTCTGAGCCCTCAATATTTACATTGACTACTGGAGAATTAAAAACCATTCAATGGAAATAATATTCATGATTATTGGACTTATTAAGCAAACGGAAAATATTTTCGATCAAACTAATGCAGCATATATATTTTTCACCAGATTTGTATCCTAACGATTATTTTTTATTTCTAAATATAGAAACAATATCTCGGCAAAAAAATATCGAGACCTTACTTTGCCAAAAGACCTAAAAAGTTGTATGTACATTAGTGTGCCACTGTATTTGCTGTTGTTAGACTGTTTAAGTGACAAAGGAACAGCACTGGTCACTGAAAAGTATCGACAGCAATTGATACTGGTGCATGCCAGCGTAAATCACAGCGCCTTCCTGTGTTGGTATTGTAGCAAAATCGTCGGCGTAGCAAAATAATTAATATAAAAAAATGGCTACACAGCTAAAACAAATTTAATGCGCCTACTCGACAGCAGAGGCACTGCAACACTGATCCACAAACTAACATAATGCTCAATATCAGAGTTGTAAAACAATTAAGCTCTCTCACTTTCAGCACCTGTCCACTCTAACCAGTGATGAGGTATTTTTTTATTTACAAAAATTAGCTACTTCTTTTAAACGCAAATCGTACTTTTTAAGCAACCATGAATTTTTTCCCGCTGAGGTTGAAAGAACATTCAGTTTGATGAATTTAAATTCAGTAAATGCGTTTCTGCAATTTCAAACTGGCCTTAAATGTTTGTAGCAAAATAAATTCGAACGAATCATACCAAAAATTTCAATATTTTATTACAACTGTTTTGTGGCCCGATTGCGAAGATGAAATGGATATTTTTTGTAGCAAAATAAACGAAAATGAAATAATCGATTGAGATGCTATCATGAATTTCATTTGACTTTGAATTTCCCTTCTTTTAATCGGTTCCTTATTATTTAGAATTTACAGAAATTTGTATACAACACATCGCTCCTTTAATACAACATGATCATATCTTCATAAAACCAAAACTTTTAAGTTACTTAGAAATAAAATTGAATGTTGAAATTTTTCAGAAGCATATGTATGCTTAATCCAAGCCAAATGTATACCCACTAAAAAGCTAATACATGCCATATATGTACGTACCTCCTGAAATTTTTATATTTCACTTGTGATAAATAACTATAGTGCAATAAATGAGCGATAAACAAAATACTTTATTTATTTTATTTTTATATATGCGCCTAATGTACATGTACCATGTACTCGTACATATATTCTTTTACTCCTTTTACGTTTTTTAACTCTTATGAAATGCATTTTGATTTTATTTTAATTAATATATTAATAAATTCTGATATTTGATCTCAAGTCCTTTATTTATTTTGAAACAAAAATTTTAAATTGTATTTTGGGTATTTACCTTAATTTTTTATAAATTGCTTAATATTTTTTGGCATAACTAAGAATTTTTAAAATATGTTTTATCCTTTTTTTTTAATTATTTTGCGCTTTTTACCATTTTTGGAACAGCTTACGGTGCTTTTGTTCTTTCTAGAGATACCAACACAGACTCTAACTATCCCTTTCCCAAAGAAGGTAACGCACCTACTGGTTGGTAGGCATATTAATTGCTTGAGTGCTACTTCTCCATATTATAAAAAAGGTGGTATGAAATCTATCCACTGTTTTATCTATTCGTGATAGTTTGCAAGAGTATACTGAACATAAATAGCAAAAAGTTAACGCAGTATAAGATTTCGTTTGACAGTTAACATTTTCGTAAGTTCTATCGAGCTTTAAAAAAAAACACCCTTTGTTTTTAACCAATTTTATAAACACAATTCAAAACAGTTTTTATTTCAATAAATGAAATCAATGGTTTAAGAAATTTCGTGTATAAACATGTGACAGCCATAGTTTATTTATTTGTTGTATATTGTGTATTACAACTGAAAAATGACCGCAAAATTTATTTAAACACGGAGGAAAAAATGCATAAGATTGAGTTGAAAAAAAATATATATTAAAAACCATAACCTTACCAAATAACAGCCACCATATTAACCCAGACGGGCAGACTGAGTCACTTAAACGTATAAACGAAGCAACAAGTAAGCAGGCAGATGAATGGACGGACAGACCTGCACATCAATAAATAAAACGTCACAGCTTCATTTAACAAAATAAACCAAGCGACAGACCAACCAACGAACCAGCGAACCAATCAACCAATAACGAACCAACAAACAGATCAATGAACCGACTTTAATGTTTTGTACGATTATTTTATGTGAGTGTGCCTTTTCGTTTGATTTCAATTTTATTTATTTATTATTTTTATTTTTATTTTTTTATTATATGCTTTCGTTGCATCTTGCACTCGTAGTATCAAAACATAAATATTTATTTGTATGTATGTATATACACATACATATTAAAGATGCAAAAAAAATTATAAGCAAAATAATTAAATTAAAACCGATTGAATGAGTGAACGGTAGCAATCATTTTATTGTTGTCAAAATTTTGATAGTACGTGTTTTTGAATGTGTAGTGAGTGCAAAGTACGACCGACCGGCACCAATCTGCTCAAAAGTCAAACAAAAATGAAATCATAATACAAATACAATTTCAACGTTTTTCGACATTTGTTATTATTTGCATTTTTCTGACTCTTTTTGCCTTCTTGTATTTTACAACTTAATGCAAATATTAATCAAATAAAAATACGTAATTCATCAGTGGATTTTTTTTTTTGGTTTTTTTTAATACACGTTCAATAAATTTTCCTTCTTTTGTTTTAGCTAAAAGAAAAAAAACTTAATGTGGCTGGCTGGATGGCGTGGATGTTGGCTGGCAACAGTAGAGGGGTCACTCAATTTTCTTTTTTTTTGTGTGTTTTAACTGAAGCCTTCCTTGACTCTGTCATATTATCTGCCATTTTATATCAGAGACTGACGTAATGATGATATACCGTCAATAAATGTGTAAGTGATTTTAATGTCTCATTGCTAACAATTACCTTTTTCGTTGTGCTGGCGCTGGACATTTCAAGGTGAAGTTTTAATCAAGGTTTCGTTTGATGCAATTAAAGTTTTAAATATATTCTCAATATTTTAATAACCATGCCGATTTGACAATAGTTAATTAATTACTGAAATATTAAGAACTAATTATAATAATAATAATAATATTTCCTCATAGCTCGTTTTACTTCAACTTGATTTTTTTTATAATTTTTAATTAATTCCAGCGGAAATTTCCTAATACGGAATAAAGTAGTTCTGGCGTTAGTCATGTGAACCATTAATAAAATGAATAATTAATGAAACTAATATGGTTGTGTGTTTTTTAATAATTTATGACAATTTTTTTACGTTTGAATCATAAAAATTCTCGTATTCTATTTTCTATTTGACAAATGGTCTCAAATACACATAAATATTGATAATGAAGGTTGCAGCGTCCTCCTAAAACATCGTTGTTCTATTCTGCCTGTTTAGGTGGAATTTGAATAACATTAAATTATTGTTTATTCCTTGGAATATTATCTCATCTTAAATTCTTTCTGACTAACAACGCTACGAACTTTAGCCTAATTTCAATTACTTTGGATTGAAAAAATTACTAAATTCATATTTACACTACACAACTGCGAAAGACTGGAAAAGAAATACAAAATGTATTTGTATTTATTTTTATTTTAACACTCTCACTTAAAATGGAAATTGCTTGCAACAAAGTTCTATACATAATTTAAGTATTTATTTTTATTATAATGTAGATTTTTCGAGCTATATTGTTTATTTACAAGTTATATAATCACGCTTGAGTTCGTAAATTAAAATTACGTTTATTAAGAAATCACAAGGGGAAAGCTAATTAACTCTAACAATGTAAAGCCAAATATAACAGCATACTATTTTTCGAGGCCCCTACATTTGCTCAAAGGAGAGAATAATTTATCTTTAATTGATATAAAATTTTTGCAAGAGCTAAGATATTGAGTTATGCTCGATAACTTGTGATAACTAAACTAAGCTTTAAAAATATCACAGCTTTGAAAACGGCTTTACAAAATTTACAGCAAATATATGAAATCAAAATGAAAGAGGAAATGTGGGACTGTTTTGGTCAGCTTTCTACAGTTTTTGTTATATTTTACAAATTCAAAAAGGTCATAATTTAGTAATTAAACTCATCATATAACAATAGTTTAACATTTATGTACGGAAAAGGTAAGATTTATTGATATAAAACATCTCCAAATTCCTCCCCACAAAATCTGACATCTCTCATGAAATATATTATCGGGTCTGTTCCGTACATTGAGTTCGGCGATTTTCAGTAATAAACAATGGCCCCATTGATGTTTCTTTTAAATTACACATCATAAAAATCCAATATCCAAAAAAAACATTGAACCACAAAAGAGAGTGCAAAAATTTAGCTATTAGTTACATTAGTTGATCAAATCCACGATTTATATTCTAGAACACACCCCTGTACATCAAATTATACGGAGAGTATAATTTTAAATTTTTTGGGTCACTTGTCGTGTTTCTGTGTTTCAAAAATTAATTTTTATTGCATTTTGTTGAATGGATATGAAAAATGTTTAATTGTTTATTTTATAGCCTATTTTTCTTTAATCTATATCGAAGCACAAGTTTACTTTTACTGCTTCAAAGGTGTGAACAAGTAATCTCATTATACTTAACTTTATTATCGTATGCATATATTTGACGCTGATATTTTTTTAATTTTTTAATTAAAGCATTTTACTAAAAAACTTTACCTTTATTAAGAATTTAATTTTTTCGCCATGAATAAAGTAAACTATGCAGTAAATAATTTAATTGTCGTAAACTTTTTGTAATAAAAATTCAAAATAAAAAAAACGTTATAACTTAAACAATTTGTTAAAAAAAAAATCCCACACAAATAGTTGCGAAATCCAAAATGCTGACAAAAAATTTGTATATATGTTAATTAAATTTTTCAAAGCATTGGACTGGTGTAGTTTTATGTTTTTATAAATGAGTATTGGATTTTTTTTGCAGAATTTGAAATTGGTATTGTTAAATTATACGATTGAGTATTCTCGTAATATCGATTTTAAAACGCTTAAGAAATTATTAAACAAACCACTTTGAAAATTAGTGCAACAAAAGATTTGTATAAAATTGTATTTGAAATTTACTACACATTTAAAAATAAACTATTCGTTTGGATCTTAATTATATGTGCAAAAAATAGTAAAACGCTTTTTCTTGAATCACATTTTTAATATTTTTGCAAGTGTAATTTTTTAAATCCAAAATCTAGACAAATTTACACCCAGCAGACGATGAATTTTAACTAATACCTTTTTTTCTCTTTACACACACATCATTTGTATATGACAATCGGACATTCAGCTTTCTGCGTATGTACATAAATGACCACTGAAATTTTTTTTCTGAATTCGGTCAGAGATCGATCAGAAAGTTGCACAAGTTGCCAAATTCGTACTCAAAGTAGGTCAGAAAATGTAGCGAATATCATATTAGAGGTTGGATGGATTGCAAACTTCTTTATCTTAGGAAATTCTGAAAGCTTTTACGACACGAATTCCGTTCAAGTTCTAAAATAAATTCTAAGGCAACTTTTGAGCAATTTATTCATCTTTTTAAGATAATTCATATTGACGTCGTGTAAAACAAACTCTCGTATAGAATCAAGAAATCGTCAGACTCTCTGATTTTTCTTGCTCAACGCATTTTGTTGGTGCTTATTTTATAAAAGCTAAAAATCTTTAACATTTAAGAAAGCACTCTAAAGAAGTCAGGAACGAAAGTATAGTTCCCTCCTCCAATTTTATTAAAACAAAGTTTTTTATCGTGGCTACAAGTAAAATGTAACATGATCTAAGCCGAAACTTTATTCTTTTGTCTTTGTTATATGTTTATTTTTATGTACACATACATACTTTTAAAAGAATATCATTAATTACAATTGCATTGCCATTTCTACATTTACGTTTATTATTTGATTAGTTATTCCTGCGTTCCAACTGTGATTCGTAAAAAGATCACTACATCACTACATGCAACCTTTTTTTCTCTAAGTGCAGCTCACCGCTTGGCCTACATTCGATTTGAGCTTTGACGTAATAACATGATATTTAATGATTGCAAAAAGAAAAACACATGAAAATAAAATATGTTGCTATTTTATAAAAATAATACCTATTATTTATTGTTAACTCATTAAAACAGTAACAACATAAGGCAGATTAAAACGGAAACAAGCTCAAACTTGTCTTGGCTAAAAAAAAAATAAACAATCAACTTATAATTATCTAATTAAGAGTCATTGATCCGGCAATACTTGCTGCAAGTTTGATTAAACCAAAATAAAATTTGTATTTTCAGTTGGACAAGTGGTAAACACATTGATTTTTTTTTCTTATATACTCGTAAACAATCAATTGAATACAAATTGTTAGAAAACAAAGTTTGAAAACGATTAACGAGCCTTTAATACTTCCGATGACAAGTGTCATTCCAACATGACTATCAGACAAGTTCTTTTTAAAAGATATAAATAGTTTTAAACAATTTCGAGCGAACATTTAAACATTTAAAGAAGCCAGTGAGAATATAAAGACAATAAGAGACACACAAGCCCACCACTGATGGCATGCAGTTGCCGGAATTAATATTTGCTGTTGCTGTCCGGCCCAACGGACTGAAAGCATTATTTTCTTTAACTTAAAATCTATTAAATTAATAGCCGCTAATTGATTCGAACCACAACAGATTTATAAATAAAGCAAAACGTAACAACTTGCGTTGCCTATATAAGTTACAGAAGATAGATTGCAATATATCACGTTTTTCAAAAACGAGCTCTCTCAACAAAACAAAGTACGAGTATTAATAAATTTTTAATAGTATTTCATGCTTTGAATTTGTTTACTCTTTTATAGTTTGTTTTGTATCACTTGTGATTACTACTACTTAAGATTTTGAAAGCAAACAAAAAATAATATTAAAAAAAAAGTTTCAAAATCTTTAAAATACTCGTACTACTCACATGTGAACCTGTTTTTGCTGAGTATTGCAGCCTATTACCAACCTAACAGCTCCAAAATCATTTTAGTTGTCATTAATTTATAGTGTTGCAATGAAAACAAATACATATAAGAAAATTTAATAAAACATACAGTTTTTATTGCTCTTACTGTAACACTTTGAAGGAATTTCCTTTAAAAATTTTAGGAAAATCCAAGTTTAGATTACAGTTTATTTATTCTTGATCAGGTGTAATGTAAGCAACTTGCTTTTGTCTAGTTAATTTTATTTTTGCTCAAAGGAAATTCCTAATTAAATTTGTGTGCGTTTTTGTAAATTTACAAGTAAATAATAAAAATTGTAATATTTAAAATTTGTTTTTGCACTCTACAGATCATGAGAGTTAAATGTTAATTTGTTATCTGTTATCATAAACGACTGAAAATAACAAATCACTTCTGTGCAGTGATTTAAAATAAATATTTACCCTTTTAATGATGTTTAAAAATTGTTTTTTTTCTAATTGTATAAAATGGATTCCTTTTTGAATTGTTAGCAAACTAATAGAACAAGTTTTTTGTTCCAAATTACGTAGCAAAAACTTTGATGGCAAAGTAAAATGAGTTAAAATGCTAAGAAACAAAGTTTTCACTACTGCTTCTTTGGGACTTAGCCCATTACTTTCACGTAGCGATGTCAGGGCTTAAAAAAGTCGGTACTTAGTAGTTATTGAACACCCAAAATACTATAAAACTAAATGTCTGCTGTCAGTATTAAACTCTTTTCACTGGTCCACTGCACAACCATTTTAAAAAATATATGCCTTCTGCCGGGAATTGAACAGCGCCAACCATCTGTATGAGAGCAAACTCTTCACAACTGCGGCACCCGGGGCATAATATTCTTACGCATATATATACCAGTAAGTAGTTATATAACTAATATAAAGTAATAGAGACGAGAGCTAATTTGTGTGTAAAAGTATAGAATTCTTAATAGATCTCATTACAAATTTGTTTCTGGCTGTACACACAAAGAAAACCATAATATAGGCAACGATAATCTAAGAGCAAGATGCAACGATTAAATGGTATGATTGTAATCACATCCTAGAATTATAAAAAAAACCATTCAAAACAATAAGCTTTTGTCTAATTTATTAATAACGTTATGTTATTATTCATATCTATCTATTCATATTATAATAAAATATAAACATAAGTTTGTTATATATAACCCTAACATTTTTCAAAATAACCATTGATTAATTAAATATAACAAAAATTATATTTCAATTATATATTATATGACTAAATTCTACAATATTATGTTTCTATTTCTTTATAAAAAATTTACCTATAGCTCGAGATAAATTAGATTCATTTAAAAAACAGATGGTCGAAAAAATGTATAAGAATAACTTGCTTTTTTGTGTTATAAGACAACAATAGACATTTCACTATTTATTTATTTTTTATTAATAAGCACTGGAGGAAGTAGGATATTAATGTTTACAATATTTTAAAACAATAATAGTTTGTTTTTCACAACTATAAGTTGCTGGAGAAAACTAAATATTGATGTCACAACCATTCTACAACCAAGTATTTTTCTCTGTGTGTATGAGCCGAATTTTACAATTGTTAAAGTACTTTGAAAATCTCATGAAACTTAATCGTCAATCGCCAATAAGCCATTTCTACCGTCAAAAGTCATGCATTCGAATGCTTTTTTAACTTCTTAGTTCGAACATTCCAATAATAGGTTGAGGACGGGTTAACATTAAGTTAGATGACAGAACGCTAGACTTCCCTTTTTAAAACTTATAGTGAAAGTTTTATTTTTTAAGTTAGCTGTTTAGTTTCGCACCCATTTCTCTTAGCAAAATCTTAAATTGTCGAGCTACGCCCACGCTTTCAAGATGTCAATTTTTATTTTTAACTACATGCATACATAACTAACTACATGTACATGCATTCGTATGAACACCCCCGTCCCCTCTTTAACAATGTTCTAGATTAACAAAATATAACAAAATCTGTTTTATTGATTTTATAAATTTGTTTTTTTAAATTACGCGGCAGGAATTTTAATAACAAAATTCTTATATCATTTTTGCAACAAATTGCTATTCACTTCTAATGATGTTTATCCGGCTGTCGTTAACAGTGGGCTAAAGGTTGTCAAAACGCTATTAGATTTTATTGTCTACTTTCAGCAATTTGCAAAAATTCAGGTTTTTTGTATGTTAATAACTGCACGCGATCTTTGGAAAAAAAAGCTGCATGAAATCGAAATAAACTTTTTGGATAATATGATTTTTTCTTGCACTTTCAGAAATACAATTAGCCTTTGTGTTAGAAAATTTGCTGTTAAAAACATAAAACTTTATGCGACCAAAGTGTTACAATACCCAGCATGTAACGATTCTAAATAAAACCAAAAAACATATGACGTGATATGTGAACTACAAGATTGAAACATTTGCAAGCCTCTGCTTTAAACCATCAGCGAAACAAGTCAAACCAAGAAAATACCACTATTGAGTGAACCTAATTCGATTGTGATCAAATTTAACATTATTATCGTTTGCAAAAATGATTAGCTCATTACGCATTTATTTAAATATACTGATCTTATCGGAAAGAATTTGTTGTGCTTTTTTATATTTTTAAGCTAATTTCTAAATGACTATTATGAGCGCATTTGATGTTTTTAGAACAAACACATAAGCAAACATGGTTGTTAATAATTGAAATTTTATTTTCACGGTATTTTTGTTAACTGAAATTAGATATTGTTTACTTAAGAAAACGTAATCTTTGACGTTTTTTTTTTGACTTTTCTAAAAAAAAAGATGAGTAATTTTTGTCTTAAATAAAGTTAAACTTTGTTAGATTTCGACTTATTTTTATTCCAAAAAAAAAACCCAAGACATCGACAGGTAAAAAGAATTTTTGTTAATTAAATAAATTTAGTTTTTAAATTTGTAATGGCGCTTTTCTCAAAAATTAATATTTAACATATTCACTGTTTTATCGCTGATCATAAGGTAACCTTTACCCAAATAATTCATAGAGCAGCTAGAGATATTATAGTTAACTATTATTTAGACAAATGAAATCTATAAATTGTCCAATTCACAAGCTACTGTATGTGTTATAACTTGTATAAAAGTTTATGGTAATTTTCACATTAACACGTTTATGTATAGAATATGCATATAACCTACAACTCTTACAACGGGTTGTGAGTTAAACAAATATCGAAATTGAAACAAAAACTCAATAATGAATCAGTTGATTGTAATTTCTTGCTTAAAATTTCCATATGTAAATATTTGTAGCATGTGTTTTTATTTGATCATAATATGCTTCTTACATAACTATGGCTTGAGAAATGGGAATTTTTGTCCAGTAAAAAACACACTTAAATTTCTGAGAAATTTTTAGAATTTTTTTTTGAGAAAATGGGGAATTAAAAAATATATTATCGCTAGAGTTTTTAGGATTAGGAAGAAAATAATAAGGCTCATGGAATACCAAGACAAATTGAAATAGTTTATTTTATTAAATCAAAATAAAAAGTTTCAAAAATTGGGGGAAAAAAGTTTGCAAAAAAGCTTGTAAGAGCTTTTGAATATTTTTGTAATTTGATATTAACAACCCGGCATATGAGTACGAAATCAAGCACCAAAAGAACTCTGATGATTGGATCTTGAAACACCATGATGTCAGTTGGATTCCCTTGCTGCCAAAATTGTCCTTGTCTTTTGAATTGTTGCATGCTTTAGAATGATTTCCAAATAAAATAATTTAATAAAAAAAAACTAAATAAAAACAAACATATCTGACACACGAACACATTCTTACATTTAAAACCAAGAAAAATTCTAAAGTTTTGTTCTTTTATTAATTTAATTGTGCGAACGAATAATTCGAAAAAAAATTTTGAATGTTTGAATTCATATTTTTTCATCCTTATTATAATATAATTTTAACATTTTATGAAAGAAAAAATTTCAAACTAAATTAAGAGACATTGTGTTAGTAAGATCTTAACAAAAATTTCATGTTAATTATTTTTGTTCAGGAATGTCAAGGAAATATTTTTCTACCAAACTACAATACGTAAATTTTTAATGAAATTTGAAAATTCAAAATAAACTTAAATTGAACTTATTTATTTCAAATCAACGCTTTATTTTCTGCACGCAAAAATACGCAGCAACTGCAAACGTATATTTTACTTCTCAAAATTATCCTAAGAACGCAATAATAAAACATAAAAGAAATGAAGGAAGCGCTTCTTTGACCATTGCTTTTTTGATGAACTACTATTACAGGCACGATAAAAATTATTCTTTTACATGGAAATGGTCGACCAACATTCATTCATTCATTAACATTCATAAACCACGGCCTTGTCTGGTCGTGAAGATTTATAAAAGGCTGCCGAAAAAATATTTCAGAAGCTACATTTAATTATAATTAAAGTGTTAGTATCAATTTTATAAACAAAACATTGAGGGAATTGAAAAAAATAATATAAAAATCTTTGCTAAATTCTTAAATTCCAAAGCAACTCATTCTTTCATTGTTTATCTTGATTTTATGTCATAATTTAACGATTTTATCACAAGTTTATATCGTAATTCACCAAACACTTTTATGCATTTTGATTAGTAATTTATTTATTTTTTTTAACAAACACCTCATGTTGTTCTTTATAAATAATGTTAATTTTATAATGAAAGTAAAACGTTTTTTTTTTTGAGTAAATATTATTTGTTTTAAATTTTCGAATAAAATACTTTTATCAATACCCGGTTATTGGTCTGATTAAATTTATTATTCAATTATAGTATTAAAACTTTTAACGCGTGCTCTGCTATTACAGTTGATAGTGTGCTAATTTTTGTATGTTAAATTTTTAATCGCACTGTTTCCCATAATTGATATTTTACATACATATGTAGTGAAATATTAACAGTTTTATTAAAAAACAAATTGAAATTGATTATTGAGGCGTATAGCTAGATCCTATGCGCATTTCACTGTTGCTAATGCATATCATAAGCGAACTTTACCCAAATATTTCTTAGAACAAACTCTACTCTTGTGTGTTAATTTATTCGACAGGATGTTGCGTTTTCAATCCCCGTAAAATACTGTGGTGTGCTTCACTATATTAAAATATACAGCAAGGGAAAGTCGAAAATTGTCTCATGGCCAGTTTTTTCTTAACATTGATCCGATCTTTAGCAAGTATTAAAAAAATCTTTGTCCATTTTGCCATGTGCGAGTATGTTGAAATCGATAGGCTGTTCTATATTCCTTAAAAGTTTACTTCTTTATTTACATAAAAAAAAGTTTATTCTAATATAAAAAAGTTCTTAGGAATGTGGAATTAAATAATTTAGAATATAATTTGTAACTGTCTTTTAAAATTAATTAACAAATAAAAAAAGTTTAAAAAAATTTCGAATATTTGTTTTTTAATATTGTTGACCTTTCTGTGTTTTAAATAATTTAAAAAATTTCATTTATTAAATTAGGCTCAAATATTTATGAATTTATTATACATATTTTTGTTTTAAAAACATTCGCACCTAAAATTGTATTTTGCCAAAATACAACATTGGCATTACTGATCAATGTAATTTATAAATATTTTTGTTTTACTTTTTTCATAATTTTTTTTAGATTTTACGCAGGCTCTACCAATATGAGGTTTAATTTTGATATGTAAAATACGAATATTTTTAAAAAATGGGCATACCCCATTAATAATGAAAAACAATATCAGCCAAATGGCCGCCGAAGCTACGATTGCAGGGTCCCATTAATTCATTCCATTAAATTTTTCATCACTAATTAGCACATTTGCTGCTGTATATCCTCGATAACTTCACGAATTCCATCTCAGGGGTCTCGAAGCGACGGTGGGCCATTGGCATGCACAGATTTTATACTTCACGCAGCCCAAAAGAAAAAACCCTAAATCTCTAGATCTCGGTGGCCAATTATGATCGCTTTTTCGAAAAATCACACCGATGTATTTAACAATAAAAAATATTACTACTTTTTATAAATTCTACAATGTTAACAAATTTGGTTAGTATGAAATTGCTGATGGCCAGCTTTTTTCCTTTTTCTTTTTTTGCAAATTTAAAAGAGAAAAGAAAAATCTAAAAGTATTCTAGAATAATCCTTGAGGGCAATGAAATTTTATAAAAGTTTTTTTTATTTATCTATAACAATTTTTTAAATGTTTCTGTCCTTGTTTCATAGTGATTCAATTTTAGATTTTAAGATTGCTTAACAAGATGCTAAATTTAAAAGAAACATTTTTATTTATTTTCTCCCAAGGACTCTAAAACAATTTTTTTTTAATATTCTGATTCATATTACAACCAATATTCCCAGAGAACTAGTTACATGAATTTTTATTATTTTCATTTCAACGTCTTTTAAATTAATTATATAGAATTGTACGGACTTTTTTCTTGTTATTGATTTAAAATTTTCCATTTGTGTTTTTTCCTCAGTTATCATTCTTACTTTATTTACATTAATTACTGACCTTTGTCAATATTATTTTTATTGATATTGTTAACAATTCAGACAAAAAAATTGTGCTCGAAATCCGCTTGTCATTTAAAAAATACTTCTGGTTTAAAATAAAAACTGAATATTATTAAAAACATTTCTTTATTATTAATGTATGAAAACTTATTGACTTACTTGCAGTTTTTTTAGAATTTCTTGTAAATAATTTCATTTTAAATGATTATAAATAAACTCTCTTTTATCGATAACTACACAAAATATTCAATTAAATTCGTTTAATATTGAAAAAAATCTTTAGTATTATAAACACTATTAATTGCTAAAATTTTTTTAAATATAATTTGCTTTTTATTTGCACAAATTCAAACATCACTTTTTTAGTTTATTAGTTTAAATATTTTCACAATTTTCAATTTTTCGTTTCTGCTTTAGTAATGTTTGTTATTTGTTAAACTTTTTTTAATTTATTTTGCTTATTAATTTTCTGTGTATTTTTTTATTTAAACATTTTATTTATTTAGATTTTTTTGCTGTTATTTGTTTATTTGGTCAACTTCTAAGCCGTCTGAAACCGTTGATATCAATGTTCATCTCATAACTGCTGCACAACCCTTTTATATAGACTTTTTCTTAAACACCAGTAACCGAAGAAAAAACAGTGTCTTGATAGTCAATGTAATGTTTATTAACCGGTCTGTCTATTTAAGCGGAGATTTTATTTCAATTCTGTGCTCAATTTATTATATTTTCATGATTTCGGGAAAAAGTCACTGACGGCAAACAGCCGAAAAGTAAAAACCAAAAAAAAAAAAAAAACAAAAAAAAAACTAAAGACTGAAGACAGAAACTCCAGCTCAATAATTCTTGGTGCGTTTGTTCAAAAAAGATACTTAGTTTACACTTTAAAAAACATTGGAACTCATGGGAAAACACACAAACAGTATGAATTTCAAAAGCAAAAACAAGCAAATACAATTTAAAAAGCAAAGCAGCAAAAAGCTTATTCTTGACCAAGTGAACAGTTGAAAAGAACCAACAACAAAACTTGAAAAAAAAAACAAATAAATAAAACAAACAAATAAAACGTCAGACCAGCACAGTATGCTATTGTATCTTTATGACGCTTTTTGCAATCAAAGCTTATTTTTGGGTTTTTGTTTCAAATTCTATTATTTTCAAAGTGATAAGTGTTACACTCAAATAATATCGTAGACACGTGCATCACAAACTGCGGCTGAGTGATGTAAACGTTTAAGGTCTGCTGCACAAATATGTATGTGTAGAATGTACCATCCATAGTGTCACTTAGCATTCGTTTTTAATTTTTATTTTTTTTTATGTTTCAAAAGTTTACCGTGAAGTTAACTTTAAATGAAAATAAAGTTGCTCTTAGAAGATACTTTTATGTTATACATTTTTATGATTGTTGTTAAAAAACATAACAATAATATCATAATTATTTTCCGTGCCGTTAAAATTTTTCGTTATTTTCTGTTCTTAATAAGTAGAACTAAAATATGCAACATATAAATTAGTTTTTTTATTTTTTTTATTGAAATATCAGTACTTTTTACTATTTGGGTAGATTAATAAAATAGCATGCAAAAATATTTCACTAATACAATTATTTTAAATTAAATATAAGCGAAATTGAATTTAAATGACATTGAGACAGTCATTTCAAAAAAATAATGCCAGTAATTTAAATCCTTAAATATTTTTTTTATATTTTCTTTCTGCAGTAAATTTTAAATATAATAATACCAAATAAATCTATTTCTTTAATGTGCTCTCTATGTTTTAATTCATAGTAAAAGGACAACCTATACATTCAATAGCGTAAAGGCGGATTTGATTTTGAAATAGCTGAACTTGTCTGTGTTAGAAGTATTCGCTGGTTATACCACCAGTAGAGTCATATAAAACCTACTTAGATGCGGGATCATTGAGCTCTCATTGATCAGTGGACACCCTTGTATTCAAAACATTTGCTTATGTGGAAGACGTGATACTAGTGTAACGCATGGCATTTAGCGACTATTCTAATATATTAAAACAAAAAAATCAACTAAAAAGACGCAAACGCAAAAACATAAAAAAAAAATTGGTAAAGTCAGATTTGAACTTGAGCCTAATAATACCTTTCAACTTAAAACTAAAACAGTACTAGTTGAACTGTATACATATTAATCACTAAAAATAAAATACCTTAATGGTGCTTTTTATGGAAATTGCTAAAATTTTAGTATTTTAAATTTTTAATCGCACTATTTCCCATAATTAATATTTTACCTACATATGTAGCAAAATATTAGCACTTTTATTAAAAACAATTGAAATTGATTGTTGAGGGGTATAGCTAGTTCCTATGCGTATTTCACTGTTGCTAATGCAGATCATCAGGCAACTTTAAAGTTCAAAACCTTCTGTTATATTAAACACAATCAAACAAATTTAAGAAAAACATAAATAATTTTTTTACACGCTAGAGAGCACAAAAATAAATTTTAAACTGCTAGTAGTAGAGTGAGTACATATTAAAAATATAAAACAACGCTCCACTATCAATCATTCTTGAGGCAATATGTGTTTCAGAAAGTGTAAACAGATATTATTCAATTGAATAAATTTTAACGGAAAGCTGAAAGAAAAAAATTTTTTTTTCTTGGGGAAAATTTAGATTTTTATTAAATAAATTTCAAAACTCAGACTTCATTGAAAAAGTTTAGTTTAGTTTTATTTAAAAATGGGTAAGAAATTTTAAAATATTTGTATAAGAAAAATTATTTGGGTTAATGCAAGCAAAAAAGAGGAAAAATCAAAACAACAACGAAAAATAATGTTTTAATTATTTTTTTATGCGCAAACGAACAATTGTTTTCTTTGTATTTCAAAATATAAACCAGAATTTTAAAAAATCTCTAAGACGCACAATGATTAACATTTCCACTTTAGCGTAGACTGGGGATCTTAAAACAATTTTGTATAAGCCTAACTCCTTCCCTAAGAATATTTTGATCAGCAGCTTAGAATGAACAGATTTATTTCCATTCAATTTGTTGAAGATCCCACTGTGCGCTAGATGAATTGTATCCAGGGACTGTGGCTCCAAACATCCAATTTCAAAACTTAGGTCTTCTTTTCTATAGTAATGTGAAATTTTAAAGAAAAATTCAAATTTTTTTGCAACTTTCTATCTTCAGAAAAACGTATGCTGAAAACGTGTGCTTTAAAAACGTATACGAGTACTCATTAACTCTTGACTTGACTTGACTTAACAGAAAATGTAATATTTGTACTTGTGGTCAAACTAAAAAGTATTTTTAATGCTCTCTACTTGATAATTCTAAAAACTAAGAATTATATGAAAATTCGTTGTTTATTTTTTTTTTATTTTTGCCTTTCTAATCTGTCGTAAAAAAAACAATTATCAAAAAACGGAGATTTTAACAAACACAAATTTATAATTTGTAAACTTTTGACATTAATAAAAGACAAAGATATTAAAAGCATAATTTTTGTTAATAATTTTTAGATGCGTAATAAAAGTGAACACGTTAAAATTTAAATATCATGTACAACACACTGGCTAAAAATATTTTTAGTTCGTGAAACATTTTTAATAAAATAGTCAAGGTGTTACTAAACAAACCTGCAAGCAGAATCCTATACAGGAGGAAGGAAATATGGTAGGCGGATCTCCTAATTTGGCCACGTCCAATGTTTAATTTTTTTTAATCGCCAAAAAAAATGATATACATATGTATATTGATTGTTCTTGCTACAAAAATTCGCTTAATTTATTGGCGTTGTTAGTTGAAAAAAACTTCTCTTTAGGTTGGTCTACAACATCAAAAAATTTAAATTAAGATCGCGCAATAATTTTACTCACATATATTGAATGATTCACGAGCTGCTGAATTGTGGTCAAACTAATATGTGTTTACACCACTGTGCCTCATCTCAAAACAGTTAACGCTAGTGAAATTCAAAGTGCTTGTTAATTATAATATCACACTTTTTATAAAAAAATATAGAACTGTTGGAAACATTAAATCAAAATATATCAAAACAAATTGGAACTTGAAATTATAAACATGCATAACTACGAATGTACGATCATTGATATTTAGGTATATTATGGTTGTTCACAAAACAAATGTTTTTTTGCGGGAAGGCACTAAAATAAAATAGGTCTGTTAAAATGTAAGGTCTTACTATTAATGATTTTCAATTTCCAATAACAGTAACACGGGAAAAATTATTTTTCTTCCGACTGATATGTGTAACTAAAAAAACAGGTTTGAAAAAAATTTTTAAGGTGAATTTTATTTTGACCATGAATAAGTTTTGCCCGAGTTGACTTTCGAAAAAAATACTTTTGTGATATTTTGTAAAGCCTTTAATTCTCTACAAAATGTCAACTTACAGACTTTTCGATAAAAGTTAATGAACATACTATTTATATTATATTATTTATATTTATATACGCGTTGAATTTTAAGAAAATATTTTGATGTTTGAAAATATAACAAAACAGTATTACTCGTACACTAATCTCTTGTACGAATACATGTTTATTTTTCCGTGTAAAGATATAAGAAAATTTACCAACCTGAAATTCAGGTAGAGGCCAGTAAAAAGTTTTGAATGCGAATTTCGTGGAGACCTAATGTTACAAATTAGAAAATTAAACTAAAACCAAAATTTTGAACACTTGAAAACTCATCACCAAAAATTAAAAAATCATATAAAACTCAAAAAAAATTTAAGTATCGAAAAAAGGGAGTTTCAATTAACCAAAAAAATCAAAATTCATCAAAATTTTTATAAAAACTCTAGACCTATATAAAAAGCTGAGATGGACTTAAAACCGAAAGCTCATCAAAATCCAAATTCAAAACATTAAAATCGAATATTAAAAAGAAACTAAAATTTGATACAACTCAAGATTCGAAGAATCAGAAATTCATTAAAAACCAAAAATTTCACTAAATTTTACAAAAGCTCAAAACATCAAAAAACAAGTCGTTTATAATTCACTAAAAATATTTGAAAATTCACAAATTCACCAGATTAATTTAAATTAAACTAAGGAAAATATTTTAATATTGATTTCGACTCATATATTCCTGAAAATAAAATGTATTGTACTATCAATGGTCATACGTTGATAACTCGTAACTGATTTTTAAAACGTTTCAGTTAATGAAATCATATTATAATTAGTCTAAAAGTGTTACTAGCTATGAAATAAAACAACTTAAAAATAAGTGGTAGGAGATATTATTAACTAATTTCGGTTTTATTTATTTTGCGAATAAGAATGTTTCTTAAGCGTTTTATATAACGTTTTCATGTCAACATATGAACATCAATTCAAAATACGGTATAAAATATTTTAGTCATTTTCAAGATTAAGGGGGATTTAATATTAAGTTTTAGAATTTTTTAACATTTCGTTATTCTGCATTTGAAAATTCCGGTGGGTCCTTAAGAATTTTTTCCCCCTTTGACTTTATTCTTATAAGTTTTATGAATAAATAAATTTAAAATTTTTTCAGCGTGAGCATTCGAATGCATTCTTCACCATGGAAATTCTTTGAAAATGCAGTGAAATATTTGAAAATTTTCAGCTTATTTTGCTAATAAAAGAGCGGAAAAGAATAGGATATCTTAAACAATTTAAATATTTGCTTAATATTTAGAAATTCTTAATTTCACGCAAAGCGTAAAAACTATTTCATACTGACCCACATTTATATAAAAATATTAGATTTAATTAACAAGAGGCAACAAGGAGTTAAACATTGCAGTATAGTAGTGTAATTTGCTAGTTCACTTATTTCGTACGATTATTCAGCCAAACAACTGGCAACCTAATTTCAAAGCTTTAATAACAAAACATTTGCTTAAGCTTTTATCACCGATTTAAGCTTTGCACCTGTACATAATAATGCAAATTTGCTGTAAAACAAAAAGCTGAAAACTGCAATCTCTGTTATCTTAACAGAATTGTTTCAAATCAAGCTTTTTGCCATTAACAAATATCAGGAATTCTTATTTTAAAATATTTCCATCATTATTTTAACCAAAAAAAGTATTAATGATTTTTTTTCTCCGGTTTCATGTGCTTAAAAATATTCGATGCTGCACTAAGAATTGTACCAACATCATTTTCACGAGAACAGAAAATATCTATAAGATTATTCTCAGTAAGACAATATATTTTATTTATTAAAATAATTTGGATTAACGAAGTGAATAGGATATAATAAGAGTTTTTAATCGTTACCAATTGGCTGAAAAATATAAATAAAATTATTTTGATTTAACGTTATTATACTTCACATTGGGGCACAGTAGAAATATTTTCAAAATAAATTAACCATTTCTAAGCGACAGGTTCGATTGACATGAAATCGTACACTGCCGAAGTGAAGGAGTATTCGTTGCGACGCTATGTTACTTATCCGATTCCAAAAAAATTTCTGTATTCTTAAGGCCCCCGTTAAAGCTCTCTTTTCGCTTATAAGTATGTATTGAGTTTTACTAATATAAAAACAAAAATTTCTAAATACATGTACATACATATCGCACTTGATCAACAAGAGGGTATCAACTCGAAATTTTAATTTTTTTTAATTTTCTCCAAAATTTACTTTCTAATAGTCATATTTACCTGCTGTAAAAATTTTGCATTGTTTTGTCTATGTTTTGCTAATGAAACGCAAGATTTAAAATCTATTTTTTATATACCTTGGATGTAAAATCGAAAAGTATTTTGCTTCTGTTGAAGTTTTTTATATTTCGGGTTAATGCCCTCTTGTTGATCAAGTGCGATATGTATATTTCCATACTATGGTCTATTTTTTTCAAAATATCAGAATCAGTTTTTATCTGCATACAGTTTTCAATTTCTTCAGTTAAACATCAAAATACAAAGAGCTTGAAAAGTCTGTAGGCAATATACAAAGTTTTGATATTGAAAAACACAGCAAAAAATTAGAGTACCAATCATAAGTAAAATTATCGATGTCGTATGCAAAAAAAATTAGTATTGCTTTAAGAAACATTGTAAAGTAAAATTATATGAAAACTTTAAAGTAAGCTGGAATCTACGTTAAACCTACTTCAAATTGATATTTTTGAAATATTATTTTTCACTTAAATTTTATTTGTTAATACTCCATAAAAGAATTTATTCAGTAACTTATATTAAAGCTGGGAGCCTTAACGCTTAGTGCATGGTTTTTCTTATTTTTCTTGTGATGAAAAGTATCACAAA
Source organism: Gymnocheta viridis (assembly GCA_956483585.1). Lineage (NCBI taxonomy): Eukaryota > Metazoa > Arthropoda > Insecta > Diptera > Tachinidae > Gymnocheta > Gymnocheta viridis. The sequence goes on along the minus strand of OY101440.1, from coordinate 129,357,023 downwards.
AATTTTAAATTTAATCCAAAAAATTCATAATAAAATTTATAAAAACGCAGAAAAAAAATTGTAAGCAAAAATAAATACTTATGTTAGTGATGTGCATACGTTCAAAACAATAGAAAAAAGTTCACTGCACGAGTACTCTTTTCATTCGAATGTAAAGGAATTGTACAAGTTCTTTAATAACTTCAAAGAGAAATAGAAATTGTACTATTTCCATTTTTTAAAAATACGTTATTTTATTTCATAATAATAAATATATCCTAGCACGCTTTACTTTAAATTCAAGTACACAAGTCGTGCGATATATGACTGGAATTAACGAAACGTTCTAGGCAGCAGTGTACCGAAGGAGGTGAAGAGTCAATCACTAAGTTCTCCTCATTGTCGAGCTACAACATGTCATCCATAGTTGAGAGGCGGTGGTGGGAAACCTTCAGAGCTGGTTACCAGAAACAGCTTATGTGGATCATGTGGATACGTGATTATCTGACACGAAAGAGAAATCGAAGTAAGGATCGTTAGTGATAGGGGGCCTAACTTTAGGGGCCTGACTAAGATTAAAAGCTTTAAAGATGAAGTCTATACACCGTACCTGGCAGAAGTTGAGGCAGCAGCCTCGGCTAGCGTTAAACTCAGAACCAAGCTCAAACATTTAGAAGTGACAGAAGTATTCGGTGATAAGAGTGGAATTCGATAATTACGAGTCGACTTCGAAAATTCCCTAAAGTGTAGAGCAAACGCTGCATGTATTAGTGTTTGAGTGGTACTACAGTGAGAAAGTACCAGGGACTGTAGTGATGATATCGAACTATATATATGACACCGCAACAGTGATAAGCAGACATTGTGGCCTCCGAAAAGAGGATGGTATGATCTGACATATGGGTTAGAATTAATTGACTTTTAATCTATTAATTTTTTTATTTTAGTAATTTTAACTTTTATCAGCTCCGCTCAAAATCTTTTTTCTCTTGTTATCATTCTAAACCAATTTTACTTCATTCACTTTGTCATACTGACACTTTTAACTTGTGAAGAAGTTAAACAGACGTGTAAGCCTCTCTTGAATTAAAGAAAAAGCCAAAATATTCCTAAGATCTTAATTTCCTAAAAGTATTCGAATAATATAACGATTCATACATTTGTGGTGTGATAAAGATACCTATAACCATACTATTTCCAAAATCTTTTAATTTTCAATTAAACATTTTCTAATGTGTCACAGTTGTCCATACAAAAAATCTATGAACTCAAATTATATACTAAAAAGGGGGTAAGTTTTATTTTCTGATACCAAATGAGTTCAATCTATTGCAGACACCCACCCATTTCAATAATGAATAAATCGAAAATGCGTTCAATTTATTAATGGCAAACACTCGTCAAAGTACTCATAGATAAAATATTTTTTTTTTATTTTAAATGGAATAGTAATCGTTATAATTTAATAAAAATTATTTGGTAATACACGACACCGCGTAATTTTTGCCGCAAAAAAGAAATAAATCAAAATTTCTGTTAGTTTATGAGGATTATTTGATAACGTTGCAATAAATACTACAATTTCGTTTTTACAAGGCAGACACTTAAAAGAATGAATCGGTTGTGTAGAAATTAAAAAAAGACTAGAATATATATTTATATTTTGTGATGATTTCTTAGTAATATAAATATGTCCTAAAGTCCAAGTATAAAAAATGCATCAACGAAATTTTAGTTAATTTTTCGAATAAAAAATAAAAAATAGTACGAGCCATAAGCCCGTCAATTTGATAGGATGACTAAGATAATGTTTTTATTAGGCTTCGTGCTAATGCATAATAGTAGAAGCTTTAAGTTTCATGTAAAGAGTTATGCTTCCTGATTCTCAATTTTAGACTGAAGTTCATATTATTACGACTGAAATATGTTAACTAACTATTGTTATTCAATCAGACCCACTATTTAATACCACTTATGCCATTTTTAGTCTGTATTGCTTATTTATTTAAATGCGAAATTTCAATATTTTTGTACTATAATCGCACTGTTTTTCCCTTGTAATTTTTATCAATCGCTTTAATCGACTTCCTAAAGAAAATTTTATTTCAGTCATAAAACATTAACAAGCACCAGTCTGTTGTAAGTTTGTAATATTTCTTATTACAACCATTAAATTTACACTGATAATGTAAATTGTCGTTGATAATCGATTTTCACTAGCAAAAATTGGTAATCAACTTGATTTCATGCTTTTATGGTTATGGTTTGACATTTAATATAAAATAACTAGTACTTTATTCCCCGTCTTTAATTTATGATAAAAATATAACGCCTTTTGAATTAGTTATTGTTTTTGTCTTAACAACTAAACGTCACTGGTATTTATTTTAGCATTTAAGCTCTTTTTTGGCCAGGAAAACTCCATCAGAATTCAATTTATTTTGCATTTGATTTAATCCTTTAAGATCAAGCAGAAACTAAAGCACTTTATAGCGCTATCATTGTCATGAGTGAAAAAATAGTTATTAGCTCTTTCATAAAAATAACGCAAATATTTTTTTAGAATTGAAAAAAGCAACAACCAAAAAACAAGCGTAAAAATTATGAAAAATTCTGCGTCATTTCAATTTTTAAACATACAAAATGAATACCTTCAAATGAAAATTTTTGTACGACGACAACTCGTACAATATTTTACAATAATAATGATAATAATATGGAAAAAGTTTTTAATTAAATTGAAAATAAAGGAACAACTGTCATGGTGTATTAAAGTTAATAAATATGCACAAATAAATGTACATATGTTTATGTCGTTAACAAACATACGAGGGAGTGCATAGGAACTTGCTTAAGCAAACATACTTTAAAATCATAGTCGCAACTGAATTGTCTTACTGCATTAATTAAGGCGATGGTTACAAAATTTTGTTACATAAAAATACATAAGTACTAAATTACGAAAAAAGAATATAATAATTAAGATAATAATTATGGCCCAAGGCAAAAATTAAAAAAAAAATTTCCTCAAAATTAAAAATTTTTTTTCAGTAGAAAAAAATTTGTGCCATATTTCCTATTTTGGGGCCATTTTCGTTTAGGGGAACTATTTTTAGGTTTTGAACTTACCTTAAAAGATAGGAAATCATATTAAATTTATTAAAAGTGGTTTCAAAACAAAAATGAAAAAGAAATATCATTTATGCAAAACTACCTTTTTATCAAAATAAAAATATCATAAGAAGTTCCTTTAACGAAAAGTAGTTTTAAAAACGTACTTTTCAACAAAAGTAATTTTGAAGCGGTTACAATATAAAAATAATAATTTTTAGAAAAAGTGGTTTGAAAACGAAACCAATTTCTAAAATACCATGGAGATGCATTCATTTTTCAATGGCCCCAAAATAATCCCAAATTTAATAATTAAAAATGTTTTCAAAAGAAAATATTAGGGCCATTTTTAATTATTGATTTGGGAGCATATATCTTGGGGCGAAATATGTATTTCGATGTTCTTAAATTTCCGAACATGTTTCTCAATTTGGTTACAAATATTCTTTCATTATAAGTAAAACGATCATTTCAAAATAATTTTATTTTTCTAAAAGGAAATTGTGTGGAGTGTATCGCAGTAGATTTGTAAAAATGTTATGTTTGAGAAATTTTCTAAAACTTTGTATATCAATCAATGTCTACAGTTGACAAAACTATATAATTTTTGTATGTATTTTTGCAATAATTTCTTTATTCTACCCTCGTAATTCCATCAGTATGAAATGTCATTTTAAAAATGGAGAAATAATTATGCATTTATAAAGCTTCTTTATTTATAACTTTTAACATAATTCATGCATATTCAGTTTGCTTGTAAATGTAGTTGTGAGCAAGTATGCCTGCCGGCCTGTAAGCGGAAGTCTGTAAACTTGAATGCAATCATTTGTCTATTTGAGTTACCAAATCAAAATATAAATTATATTTATAATTAAAATTGTTGGTTGTTTTCGTTTATTTCCACTTTCTTGTCCAACTTATCATTTAATATCAAACAATATTACTGATAATTCATTATTCATTTAATAACAAAATCCCATCTAAACTTTTGTTCTTGTGTTTGTATTTGTGATTTATTTGGTTTCGTTTTTTTATAGAGAACGGAGAGCAACAGGATGTGTTACCTGTTGATGTATGGTTTATATTTGAACTTGTTTGTGTGTTTTTGTAGATACCTGGCTTATATACGTATTATTTTTTTCTGTTATCACCACAAATCTCTTCTATTTGTTGACTTTTTGTGTTTGTATAAAAGGATGTTCCCATTGTGGCTTAGAATCACATTTGCTTAAAAGTTCATTGTGAGTGCAACAAGCTGCCGAAACGTTAGCTCCTCTTAACAAACAAAACGCGTTAAATAAATATTAAAACAAAACTCATTGATACTCAAATAATTGAGTCAGCTGTGTATAAATTTTTGTGCGTTAAATTTTAATTTGAAAAAGGTAAATTGTAAATAAATGTAAAGAAACATTATTGTTAAGAATAAACAATTATTTGTTTGATAAAAAGTATTTCATTTTCAAAAAGTTTTCATATATTGTGGGTTAAACTAGTCGCTGTACATGCATTTCATTGGTGCTTATGCCAAATCATCAGTAAACCTTAAGCAATATTTTTGAAAAGTTTCAATCAAGCCTTTTACCTCGTACGAAAACTTTCAAAAATCAAAACAGAATTTCAAAAATTGCATAATCATAGTAGACTTTCGAATTCTCGGTTGAAATTTGAAAGACTTAGCTCAACCTACAATATTATAAAAACAAATAAATTTTAGATGCATTGTAAAGATACAACATTACCACAAAAAATTAATTGAAATCATAAAATATTGGATATTCAGGAACATTTTTAAAATTAAATATTTGAAATGAATTAGTTTTAAAACTTATTCAATTTGTAATTTTATCTTTATTTAAATTCCATCTTAACTCTAAAATCTACCTTTCCCCTTAGAATAGAAAAGAATCGTATGAAGTATTTAATTCAATCAAATAATAACAATACATTTTTTTTTTAATTTTATTATTTTATTAAATTTGATTAAAAAATATGACAACTTTTAAATAAAAATCGTATACATATACATATATAAAAAATAGTTTAATATTTATTTAGTCAACCTGTATTGATAAATTAAATGAAAATATTAATGGTGGCTTGAGGTTAGAGTACGATCAGATGCATCGAAGAATTAAAATTTATATAAAAATATAAGAAATTATATTCGGTGGAGACTGATTGTACTTCAAACTCAAGCCCACCAAAATTATATTTATTTGATTTTCAATTTTGTTTCTTAAAATATTTTAAAAATTTTTTGTTCCGTGCATAAATCTGAAATCATACTAATTATTATGCTCCAGGCAGTATGATTTATTGCATTTTACTCAATTGTAAGTACTCATACGCTTCTTGCTTGATAGATAATTTTGGCAATTTTTGTAGCATTTTGTAATTTTTTCCTAAATATAGTGGGCCGTCAAAAAACATATACTTAACTCAGACATTGTACAGTGGGACAAAATATTTACGAAATAAATCACCATAAAATATCTTAAGAAGAAACTGGTCAGATATTTTCAGATCGGCTCTGTCAGAGGCCAAGAAAGACTACATCAGACATGTACAATTTTTCAATTCTTTAATCGAGATTTCTTGGCATAAATTTCACGAGTTAGCTAGCAGTTACTATGTGCAAAGCTAAAAAGCAATTAGGCCTGCCACAGAGTTTGCACGACAGTGAAAATATTCATATTCACAAAATGTGCTAAAATCACTTTTCTTTGTGCTACTGCGGCGTCTAATGCATCATCGTTAATCTTCGATAATGCTTATATGAAATTGTCAAACAAACAAAAAATTAAAAATCAATTCATGTGGATTACTTTGAATCTCTCTTTCTCTCTATCTTTGTTCAAGTGCCCTCTTTTGTCGCATTATTGGAAGAGCTTTAGAACAGCGTATTTTGAAAGCGCGCGAATTTTTTACTGCTTCCATAAAAAATATATTAGAAAAATCGCTACAATCTTTATATTATTTAAATATTTTAAAATATCATTTCAATTTTTTCATTTATTGCAGAGGAATATTGAAAATGAAAAAAGTTTCGAGGTTTTCGGTTTCTAAAAAAGCTAAACAGAAGGTTTTTAGCAACCGTATGTTTTTAAATAGAAATGAAGTCGAATAAGCTCTGCTTTGATTTGAACTTTATGTTTCTCAATAATACAACTTGTAAAAAATTCAAAAATATTTTTAATAAATGTTTAGTGATGGTAAAATTTGAATATAGATATAGTGAAGTTGTGTTTGCTGTAAAAACAACTAATAATATCTTTCACAATACAAATAACTCTCGTATCCTTTTTTGAGTCATTATTTTTATAAATAAAAATTTAAAATCACATTCAACCGAGCCACCTAAACAGTGGAAACACACATGGACACTGATGATGGGAGTGTAGCGCCTCCCGAAAAACAACGTTGTTTCTGTTCTGCCATGCAAGTTAAAATTAAGTGATGTTGAAATTTTCCCTTGTTCATTTGGAATATTGGATCATGTCCAATTCTTTCTGACTAAAAATAATACGAACTCTAGCCAAAATAATAATCACTTTGAATTAAAAACAAAAAAAAACTGCAAACAAAATTATGTTTACACTTTTCGTATTCAAATATGAAAACTTACATAGATCAACAATATACAAAAATTGTAATTTTTTGTTCTATGATTTCGATATTTTTATTACAATTAATTTTAATTTATAACGTGCGGGTTTTCCAACTATTTTTTACTTATTTAGTAAAATGTATTTTTTAATACATCGAAATCGATTACTAAGGGGTATTATCTTCTTCATGAGCGCATTTCACTGTTGCTTATGCAGATCATCAAGGAACTTCTACCCAAAAAGGGTTAAAAATTAAAGATTATAATTATTATACTAAGCTTTCAGTTAAATAAATAAGAAACTTCCGCCATAACAAAGTTAAAACAATACTTAACAATCAATAATGCTATTATTTTTTTATTATGGTTTTTTTAATTAATGTGATATTAGAAGGTAGAAAAAGTTAAATTTGGCAATTTTTTTTCAATTTATTATTCAAGACATTTCTAGATATCTTATATCAACGAATTTCAAAACTTTTTGAAATTTGTTAAATTTGACCAGCATCTAACAAAAATTATTCATTGAATTGTAATTAAAATTAGCTTTACTGTAGTAACAAAAAAGTAATGATGAAAATGACGCAAATAAGGTATGATTAGTTGACAACACTCAGATGGTTTACATATATGTACTAAAAGTGAAATAAACTAAAGAAACCAACATAAATTCCATTAGCCATCAGAATTAACTTGTTTCTCATTGCCTGTGGCAAGTGAAAAATGCCATGATGGGAAAAAATCTGTATTGAAAAGAATGCCGTAGTAACAGATCTCCCTTTACAAATGGAATTATAGATTTCATAAATATCTATTATGGTCATTCTGTTTATTACATTTCTGAACTTTCCAACTATAAAATATTTTATTTATATTTTTAAATCTTGTTTTCCATTTAAGGAAAATGGTTGCCAATTGCCGTCAAGTACTCATTGTCGTTACCATAATTGCCCTACTAGCCAGCTATGTAGCGGCCAGTAACTCCAGGCCTCCACGTAACAATGATATCAGCAACATGGCTGATGCCTTAAAATATCTACAAGACTTAGATACTTACTATGGCGATAGGGCAAGAGTCAGGTAAGGAAAATGCATGAACAATTAAAGCAAAAAATACAATTTCTATATTTAACTTATAGATTCGGCAAGCGTGCTTCTTTAATACAATTATTAAGAAATCATCTTAATAATGAAGCTGAAATGGCAAGTAGAACAACTACATTTTTAAAAGAAAATAATAATAATACAAAACCTTTACAACAGAACCATCCCGTTGACTTAGCAGCCGCTGAAGAACCTTTTTAAAACTCCGGCAAATGATTCAATCATTTATAAATACACTAACATATCTTTGAATTGAAATTGAAAATCTCTATAACAAATACTATTTATAGTTAAATCATGTATATGGTTAAAAAAATATTTTATTATTTAGTTTTTTTCAATGAAAATAATATTTTTGGAGCAACCAAATTATTGTAATGTGTGTACAAATACTTGATAAATATGTATGTTTATGATTACTATATGAAAAGTTATTTATTTATGGTATTTTTTTGTTAATGTAATAGAAAAACTAAAATTATTTTAGGGATAAATATAACAATGTTGCAAGTCAACATAATATAAAATTTGAAAAAGTGTGTGTTTTATTGAAACGAGTTCTGATTAAAAGTATTTAATATCAAAAGGTTTACAGTTTTAGTGGGTTAAGCTCGTCTATATGCCAGCATATACACATTTAAATGTGTACGTCTTTAGCATACAAATTTAAATGCTATTTATCTCAAGATTCTTAAATACTTAAGATAGCATGAGACTTAACCATTGACATAAACAGTTGGCCACATATAATATCAATTTTAGATAAACTCTAAACCTTAAATAAAGCCTGTCTCAGGGAATAGAAATGGCTGGGAACAATAATCTCCGAAAAATGGGAAAATGATTTAGGGGATTTAGTATGGTATTTAGTCATAGTAAATAAAACAACTCCTTTTCAGATATGCAACTTACATGAGAATTTATTTTATTTCCTCTTGAGTTCTTTGAGCACTTATTAGAGTTAGAGTTGAAAAGTAAGTGAAGCTAAGCAAAAATTACAATAAAAAAGGGATTTCAATATTTCGTTCAAATTCATTAGGACGAAATTCGTTAAGCTTCGTTAAGTTAATGATGTGTTAACTTTGTTTTGAAATAATTCACAATTACTAAAATTAGGGATGATATACATAGATAACATACAGTAATTTAAATATATAATTTCATTAAACAAATTCATTTAAATTCGTTTAAACATTTACACTGGTGCTCAAGCCGAATCATCTGTAGACATTAAACCATGTTTTTGAATAATAAAATTTATTAAATGCTTTCAAAGTGTTTAACTTAACAATTAAATGAAAACAAATTTTAATTTCCATAATATTTAAAAACAGTACTAGAAAAATTCACTATTAATAGCGAAATATGATTGATCGAGATATTTCAACGGCCTCTTCTGTTTTTATACGTATTTTATTTATATTTAAAAACTACTGCAAAATATATAAATGGTCTAAATAAAAAAAACTGCAAAAATTTCCTTTTCGTATTATTTTTAACATCTTTTTTATTTCAAAATTCATAAGAAATAGTCCGCTTAAGCTATTGCAAAGTCTTTTTTTAATTCAAAAATACTTAACATATAATCAAAATACTTATTCACTTAATTAAATTTGTTTAAAAATATGTTTACTTAAATCTAAAACAACTTAAAAGTTATGAGATTTTTCTTAGTACCAAAAAAAGTTTAACAAAATAAAATTTTCTTTAAATTGGCAGCAAAAAAATTAACACAGAACATACTGAAAAAATTATATAAAAAATAAAAAATAAAACTTTAAGCTTATACATACATATATATCATTTACGCTTACCTGATATTAAAACGTAGAAAACACTAAATGTTATAGCACAATAAGATTCCAACAAAGAGCCAATAATGTTACTACCAATAACACTGCCCGAACGGCCCAACATTAAACAAATGCATACAGCTTTGCCTCTGCAAACGGAATTTATAAATATAAAATTTACCTTTTTTTATGAAAAAAGAAAATTACCTTAAATGTGTGGGCACTAGATCCACCACTGCTCCACTCAATATTGATATGCACAGACCCGGCAGCATTAAAAATAATATGAAACACACTACAATGGCAATGGGTTCCAAAAGCCAATGTAGTAACAAACCACAAATCGCTGCCATAATTAAAAGACTCATTATAGTCAATTTACGTCCCAGAGGATTTATAATCAGACCTAGAAAAACATAGGCCACGATGTAGCACAAACCGAAAGTTATAGAATCTATATAGCTTTTGTTGGTTATCGTATCGTTACAAATCTGTAAAAGAATATAAATATTCAAAAAATGGGCCCTTGTTTTTTTTTATTTGCTATTCTTACCTTTTCGGTTTCATTTTGACTTTGTTGGTCTATAAAAGCATCAATCACCTGACAAATAGTCATTTGATTTTCATCGGAATTGCTGCCTAAGCGATTTTGTATTTCCGGATACCACAGACCCATGCCAGAGTTGCTGAAAAGAAAATTTCATATTAAAATATTTTTGGAAAATCTCCTTCTTTTTATTTTATAAAAACTTTAAAACTGAAACATAAATCTTCATTGTTTTTCCGTTGGTATAAATTAAAAAAATAGTGCTAATAAATACACACACATAAAATAAATGTCCTTAGTAAATATAAGCTAATTTGATCATTAGTTTAAGTACATACAAAACATCTTCTTAGAAATACCCTAAGCAAATATAAGCTAACTTGATCATTAGATAAAATAAATAGTAAGTTCAACGATTTGATATGTTATTGATTGACGATTTCATATATGCGACTCGAAGTTTAACGATGATGCAATTGGATGTTGCAATTGGATGATGCAATTGGATGATGCAGTATGATTTTAGCGCATTTTCGATGCTTTAACCGTACTAAAATCCTGCCTTATGGATGCGTATTTCTAAGCAGGAGGTACAACAACAGCCAACAACTTTCGCTTACAAACCTACATCGGGGGAAGCAGTTGGTTTTGCTGCATTGTTTCATCAAGCCCCTTTTTGAAGTGTTGTGCAGTCTTAACACCAAATGTCGAGTTACTTCTCCAGCAACTTCTTGTCTTAAATTTTCTGCCGAAAGGTTACCCGAATTTCAATACATCAAAGGCGACAGGAAAATCTATGCACATATTAATTATACTTTTTACTTAAAATGTCGTTCGAAATAAAATAATGTATAAAAAGCAAATATAATAATATCGTTGACTTTTTAAACTATAAAACTTACGGTTTCCTTGCGATAATATACACTATTTAAATCGTTTAAAAAAAGTACAATTTCTTACATATATTTCCAAAAAATAACTACATCTTGGCAATAATAAAAAATGTGTTCCATTTTTCATTTGGTTCTATTTTAGTGATAATATTTTAGAAATGAGTATGAAGATGTACATAATTCTGGTATTATTTATCATTAAATAATACGTTGATATTCTTAACAACTTGCACCCATCTGAAAAGTGAAAAAAAACATATGAACGCTGCTGATGGGTTTTAGCGACCATCGAAAACACTGGCGCTAAGTGTTGCTGTGATGCTAATTAGCCTTAATTATATTCATTTCATAATAAAATTAATAATTTGATTTAACAAATTAAAGGATCGAAATCAATCCTGTCTAAATAATGGTCAATTAAGGCAATCGATTTGGATTTACTAATTTTATTGTATTTTTTAAAGTAAAACGAGATATACACAAAACTGAGACATTGTGACGTTTAACGTAAAACATCTTGTGACGCATGCATGAGGTTACATGACACGTACAAATTAAAAAAAATCAAAGGTTTTTTGCTGAGCATTAATCTTTGTTTGACTCGACCATGAAGCTTTTAAGGATGAGGGGATTGTTATTTTTATATAATCGATTGGTTTTTGCTAAAAAGATATTAGAATAAATTTATGATGATTTTCATTTAAAACATATTTTCATTAAAATCATCAACATAATTTTATAAATAAAAATATTTAAACGCCCATATTCCCAGATTTTCCAATAAAAATTAATAACGATTCCTTGAAAAAAAACTTTCCCAGAAAAAAACGTTGTATTGTATATATAAAAATATCAGCAAAAAATATCCCATTTGGAACTATTTTTTAAAGAGTCTACCTAAAAGAGGATTTTTACTCTTTTTTCAAATATCTCCAATTCCCATAATAATAAAAATATTTTCTTGACGCTATATATCATCCACTTTCGAAAAGGCACATTAAAAATTTAATTTCGGACTTCACTTTTTATAAAAACAAACGTAAGTTAAGAGAATTTTGTTTTTAAAGAAGTCCGAGTTCTTAAAAATATTTTTGTTCAATAATAAAATTCGCCCTCTCACAAAAGTAAATTTTTGCCAAAAGTATTTCTGTCCAAAACTCAGTTTTATTGATGTAACTCACCAGAAAAACAGGCCGCACATGATGGTACAACTAATCAAAAAATTCAAAATATGAGGCTTTTTAAATAGTGGTCTCGTTTCCCTCCACATTTGTAGCAAAACTTTAGATCTATAATAAAAAATATATTTAAAAAAAATCAAATATTCTAAATTAAAAATCAAGTAGTTGAACTTACGCTGACTTCGTAGTATGCAATATCTTATCATTTTCCATGGGCATTTCATCCATCAATTTAAAGACTTTGAAATCCTGCAATGATCTACCCGTATTACGTTTTGCAATCCAATTAACCGCCTCATAAGCTTCATCGCATTTGCCCATAGCCATTAAAACCTTTGGGCTGTCGGGGAGTGTAAACATTATTAAAACCGCTATAAAGCCGGGCAATATATTGAAGATGTTAAGCAAACGCCAAGGACGAAAATCAAACGAGTCAGTTATTTCAAAAGACCATGTCATTGATAATACAAGCCAGGCGACAGCTGGAACGTAGGCCATGGATAGACCCACAAACATGCTGGCATAATTTATAACAATTGGTCTGTGACGTGCAGTGAAAAATTCTCCTAAGTAGGCATAAGTGGTAGAAGAAGCTCCCGCTATACTGCATACGAAAGTTTACTATATGAATATTATAAATTATATTTAATCTTCGAGCACTCACAATATTCCCACTATAAATCTTAAAAATACAAAAATCCAGAAGTTGGGCACAAACATAGATATAAACGACACAATATTTCCCAACAGCGTTGTGTACATTAAAATGGGCTTCCGACCATACGTATCGCACAGATAACCCCAAAAGTATGAAGAGCATAAAATACCTGCGAATTAAAGAGAAATATTTCATATAAATCAAATCGACAACAGCATAAATTATATTAATTAAAAATTTAAGTCAATGTACTTCAAGAGAGCACATTCTGATAAACTACGAGTACTACTTCATACTCATGAATGAAAATACGCAGTTGTATATAAAATATATTATATATAAATGTATATAAGCATACATATGTATGCATAAAATGTGGACAATAATTATTTTAGTTTGTGTTCTATTATTACTATTTTCTTAATACGCTTTAATAGTTGTATTAATTTTCTGTATCAAAGATCAATATTGTCTAAGAATTTATATTTATAATTTTATATGTTTCAAGTTCATTACATTATTAAGGCGATTCGCTTACGGCAGAACACTGAACCGAAATGGAAAATATAATCGAAATACATATGTATTCATAATATGACCCCTGTGCGCAATATTATCGTATGTTACAAAAACTAAATTTTACAGGAGAGCGTTTTTATTATTATTATATACTATAAAACTGTTACATACGATAAAATGTGCATTGTGTTATCTCCATAGCAATTATACTTCTCGCTATAATACTTTGTAAACAGATGAATTAATGGATTTAGAACGGATTTGCATAAAAAAGGTGATTTCGAAAAAAGTGTAACATACGATAATTTAGTGCACAGTGGTCGATATGTTTGGATTAATTAAATAATTAACTGGTCTCCGGTATGAAAAAAATTATATATACATTATTTACATAGAATGGTTAACAAAGTGTAAGCAAATTCCGACGCAAAAAAAAACTATAATTACACAGTGCAACACCAGTTTTATTTGTGGGTGGCTGTCAATTAACAACAACAGGTTTATGTATTAAAACCCCTAAAACTGATTGGTACTACTATGATGAATTATATATTTTTACAGATAAAAGTCTACCTAATACAAGAATTTTTAGTCGTATCGACACAAGAGGGCGGGTGCTAAACCAAACCATATTACGACGAAAATTTTCATATATGGCACAATATATTAGCGCTAAACAAAAGTGTTTTGATTTTCATTACATAGGCAAGAAAAGTTCTACTGTCTTATATATTGGCGACAGTGTTCAAGAATAGTTATTCGATATGTAATTTGAAAGTATTGTCCAGTTGAGCTCTTATTTTTGAAATTGGTGTAAAATTAAAATTACCGTGGACAAATTAATTTTTTAAATTAGACTTACATACTTTAAAGTAATTTATTGAAAAGCAAGGGGCGAAATAGCAATAACCATAAAAATTGAGAATTGAAACATTTCTATAACAATCCTTAAACACGGGCAATTTTAATTAAAGTGTTGAAAAAAACAACTTTTTTGGGAAACCATTTGGGAAACAAAGTTTGTACAAACAAGCATACGTAAAAGTTTAGAACTTGTTCTGTAAAATATACTTTTTAATTAATAAAAAAAACACATGTACTTATTTAAATTTTCTTTAATAATAATCTTAAAAATTTAGTTATATTAATTTAGTGATAGCACTAACAAACCTATTGTAATAACCTACCTAAATAAATTTTACTATAACTACCAACTAAGTTCTAATATCATAAAGTTATTTAAAGTGCCTTCAGCAACCCTCGCTGCTTTTATATTCGTCACGACCGAAAACCTCGGTTTCTTTGGTTTCTTGGATTTAAAATTAGAATTTTTACTTACTTACCTTTGAGCAGCAGAGAGCGAAACTTTAAATAACTTTCAAAAGAAGATTACGTACCGTGGAACAACTCCCTTTACAAACCTGAAGTATATCTTTTTCTCCCCAATGTGTGTAATTATTTTTTACTGAATGAAGTAATTTTTATACATAAAAAAATTTCTTCTTTAATTATTCCTTTTTCCCTAAATTATAATTGTTTTAGTGAGCAATTATAGTTTATAATCTACCCTCTGGAAGATCACTGTTCCTGTCACAACAGCCTTTCCCTTTTCACTTTCAGCAGCGGAGATTATTTAAGATTAGTGTCTACCACACACACACACACACGCACCAATAGACATTTTTCGAGTTATTCGAAAATTAATTAAAGCGGTTTTCGATTTCAATATACCTTTATTTTGTTGCCCCCTCTATTAGAATCAGTCCCTCTGTTGTAGAAAAATATGAGCCGATTTACGTGATTCATGAAATTATTGCCAAAATTTTTGTTTTTAAAAATGGATGATGCGGGTCAATATCACAGTTACGTTATATTTTTTGGACAACCTTTAATTTTTTAATTTATTTTGTTTTTAGTATTTTATGTTATATCGAAAATAGCAGAAACATTCCGTTAAATGTGCTAAGTAGCACATAGTCCTTACCTCACTCCAATCTTCACCGTTTTTCGTTTGAATGTCCACTAGGCATAAAACTTTTTGACAATTTTTGAAAATATCAAAGGTTAGATAGCCATTCCGTAAAGCGCATGTTTCTTTTTCGCGGCCATTCCCCTTGCGCTAAAATTTTGTGTTCACAAAACAAAAAAAAAACTTCCAAGATCGGTTCACAAAATAACGGAGAAATCGGTCAACATACAAAAAACGTGCATACGAAGAATGTCTGAGACGTTCATTTGGAAAGTGAAGTAAGCCCCTTCGTATAAAAATCAGTTTTATAATTAAATTCTTAAATTTTTCAAGTTATATTCTCTTTTTGAAGAAAATTATAAATATTATATCACAAAATAGACTCATGTATTTATCACATTTATCACACATCGTTGATCCCAAGTATAAAGGCCCTAACGCAAATAATTCTAACTTGTACAACTACTTGTAAAAGCGTTATTTTTTACACTATTGCAATAAATTTATGTGACGAAGTGTATTTGTGTGAAATGTATTGGATTCACTGAAAAACTGAATTTCGTAAAAAAAACAACATGAGTCAGGGCTTTTCTACTTTAGGCCATGAATATGTATTTCAATGACCTAAATGAAGAGGCTTATTT
The DNA here is from genome assembly GCA_956483585.1 of Gymnocheta viridis. Classification (NCBI taxonomy): domain Eukaryota; kingdom Metazoa; phylum Arthropoda; class Insecta; order Diptera; family Tachinidae; genus Gymnocheta; species Gymnocheta viridis. Next base: position 129,341,015 of record OY101440.1, on the reverse strand, counting down.
CATTTCCAAAATCAATGGCTGGGTTAAAAATTTATAAAATCCTTTAAGTAAACTATATTATTGTATTTATTTTTATAGTTTTAAAAATAACTTTTTTTTTCAATAAACATTCGAAATTTATGGAGTTTTATTGTGTTTATATTTTTATGAATTTTGCAAACTACTTTTGAACAATATTTAACGGATGCATAGAAACTCACACAAAAAGGACTTATGAGACTAAAAAGGGTTATCGCAGGGAAATAAGACCAAGTTGTACGAGTACCTTGCCGATGTCAGGTAGTACAACTTAAAAAAAATATGTACATTACTATTTTCAAAAGTAGCTGGTAATGAATGAGTTGTTTTAAGAATAGCATGCTTTATCACACAAACTACATACCGTCTGCATTACTGTACAGTAGTTATAAAAAAAACTTATTAGTAAATAAACAAGTAATTTACTCTCTGAGTGGCGTAGGAGTAGAGAGTGGGGCTGTTCAACCCCAGCAGAAGTCACGTGTTTTTTTTAAATTCCACTGAATAAAACACTTGACATCAAACTCAACAATTCCTTCAAAGTCGTGAATTCACACTGACAGCTTTCATTTAATTTCAATTGTTTTGTATGTATTCAATGACTTCTTTTGAAGTCGTTATTGGAAATCCGATATGGTAAGTACATCTTCATGTTAAAGTAATGAGCCAAAGCAAAAGTAGTGAAAAGTATGTCGTCGTATAAAATGCAAAACGGCCTAACATCATATTCATAATTTTCAGCAGTTAAAAAAATTTATAAAATGTAAATTATCGCGATTACAAAATTGCTGTTTTTGGGACAATATTATTAATTCAGACTAGCGTAATGACACTATCCTAAGAAATCGTGTGGATAAGTACAATGGAAAAGTGATATAACTCTGTTGTAAAATTGTGAATAATTATATTGGGCCCTTTTGATTTCTATATGACAATGTACTTCATTTGTTTGATAACATTTTAACTCTTTACTTTACAAAGTGGTTTGTTTACTTTTTATTTCAATGGCATTGGCCCAGAAAAACATTGGGGATTTTTTTATACAAAATAATTTTGTTCTAAATACATTTATCATTCGTGTATTAATTAATTTATACTTATTCGGTGGTTTTTTTTTTTTTTTCATAAAATAATTATATGTAGGAGATATTTTATGTTTTAATTGAACAAATTATAAGTCAAAAAAACAACTATAGATAAAAACAACTTTTAAAGACGCATAATGAAATAAAATAAACTACAATTTATTTATTAAATGTGGCAAATAATGAGCAGAGTAACAAAGAACTTCACTGGTTGCAGTGAAACAGACCAGAGTTCTTGGTGGGCATTCAAATCGCATTTCATGTACATACGAATACATGCAATGATGGAAAAATATATGTAAGTGATTTTTGACTGTCAATTGCTGACGAGTGAATGAATTTAGCTTTTGAATGAATGAATTTTAATCAATACTTTAAAAATATATTAGTACATATATATATTCAACAACCACTTGATACGGATTAAGCTTTTAGGGGTCAATACCGACCAGTTTGGCGACCGCTGCAGTAATATAAAGAATACTTATGAAGTCTCTCGTGAATATAATTTAATAAGAAATTTATACAAACTTAAATCTGAACTAGAAATAATTTAATTTAACTATAAATTAAACATTTTTTTGTAACTAAAACTCAACCATTTATTACAATAAAATGTAAATTATTAATTGAAATATTAATATCACAATTTCACTTCCACTAAGATAAAAAAAATATTTGATATACTATGCATATCATTAAACTAAATCTTTTAATTGGTAAACTTCAAGATATAGTAGGCTCAATGTGGTAAGTAATTCTCCAAAAATAACTTTTTTTAAGGTAAAGATTTTATAATGAAAAAATAAATATATATTTTTTAAATATCTTGTGGTGTATATTGTATGGTGGGAGTACATGGTGAGGTAAATTCACTATTGTTAATTTTTTGTTCAAGTTTTCTTTAAATATAATGTAAGAATATAGAACACAAATCAAAAAAAATACTCGCACCAAAACGCTAAATGTATGATCGAAATTTCAAGCTTTATTTTAAGGAGATGAGCGAATGCGTACATAATCTGTATATTAAAAAGCGTTAAAAAAATAATTAAATACAATTACAGCTATTATTTTCGAGCTTTCTATTTGCAAGGACCTTAGAATACGTTTTAAGCAATTTATATAAAGTCCTCTTACTTTACCTATAAAAGCAGCCGCACTCATTATCGCCTTATCCATTGAAGACGCATCAAAGTCGCATTGTGAGGCAATCGTTATAATGCTCATACCCATGGTCTCATTAATAACCATCATCAGCAAAAGACCGCAAGTTAGAAGCATAATCCACTGAGTCTTTCCGAAACCTATTAGTTCTAAGACATCTTCATATGAAAACTTTCTCACAGAGTCCAAGGAATCATTTCCATTATTTTGTATGGAAATGCGAGAAGACACTACAACAGAACTATTTTCAACACTAGGAGTCACTTCAGCTTCGGCAGCATTAAAATCTTTTTTAATGTAGGACATTTTCTTATTATTTAAAGTTTCTTTGCACAATATTATGATTTTTTTCAACACATAATAATATATTTTGCATTTGATTTCAATTTCAAATTTTCTTAACTACGTTTCGTTTACAAATCAACTTTGCCGATTTGCGACACGACTCAAACTGATAAAGCATTTCATTTCAGCGTTAAATGAAAGCATCTAACAATAACAGTTTCAGTACGTCAACTACTTCTTCAAACATTAACAATTATCATTTTCATTGCGAGTGTTTGTGTCTGTCTGTTGAGCGTTTTTTCTTATTGATTTTAAAAATAAAAAATTTAAAGAAAACATTTGTGTTTAACCATCAGCATCTCTTTACAAAAGTACTCCTATTGAAAATTTTTTTTCATTAATTCTCAGATAAGAGATAAAATTAACATTAGAATTTGGTGCAAACAAAAAGTAATTTATTAATTAAAATGTAGGACATTTTAAATACTGCTAAAGTGACTGAATGTTGTAAACTTTACTACATAATGCTATTTTTATTTGTATTGGGATTTTATATTTACTTATCTTAAAAAAAATAATCCTATATGTGCTCGTATGTAGATACATATGTATTTGCCTGTTCTAGTAGCATTCTAATTGCTGAGCAACACTCTGAAAATCAGTGCAACCACATATGTATATGATAAACCATATTTTTCGGTATTTCGTGCAAATAGTTTAAGTTTCAGAAATTTTCGCTATTAAAACGTCGTTCCAGAACTAATAAAATTTTTGAGCAGAATACAATATAAAGTCCGGAGCTAAACTGAAAATTAAATCAATTATGAACATTTTCTAAGCTAATTGATATTATGCCCGAAAATTCTTATAATTTCGAACTTTCGAAAAAAAGCGGTTGAAAATCATCATGGATTTTTGTATGCCATAAGACATCAAAGTTAGGCAAACTGGTTTGTTTTTAAATAATTTTCTCATTTTTTACCGAAGAAAAAATGCCTTCAAAACAGTATTCATAAAATTTCAACGTAATGGAAAAAATTATATTTTCCAATTCATAATGTTTGGGTTTTGTTGCGTCACTTATAACTGTCTGACCTAAAAACTTTATATGTCATTTTAAATGTTTTTAACACACATATTTAATATACATATTTTGTTTTTTGAAGCGTTAAAAAGTTTTTCAGGTTTTGGTTAAAAAAAAATTATGTAAAATTTGTATTTTTCGATATGCATGCATACATACATACATATAAACGATAAATAATTATTATGTATTTTTACTTTATATTATTTGTATAAAGTTCCTTTCCATGCTTGTTAAGTATTCCTTAAATATCGCTTAAGTAGCTTTTTTGCAAGAGTTTTACTTTTTTCTTTCGGTGCAAGGTATATTTAAAAAAAGTATCCACAGCAACAATACTTTCACCCCCAATTGTATCAGTCTTATTTGTCTAAATTGATAAATTAATTTGGCGGAAATGAAACACTCAAATGCACACCCATACATGCATGCGTACGAATACATGTGTGCATGCGTTTATATATGTACATATGTATTTATTATCATTTCAATAAATAAATAAAATTCATACATATGTACGTTTTTTATATTTTTCGGACAAAAAACATTTTTGGGCAAAAAGTTCTTTCTCCTGAAAAAAGAAATCATTTTTCTCCATTTCACAGTACAAACTTTTTCAGCTCATTGATTTGGGACTCAACTCTGAGAATTGCACGTGGAAGTAGCTCCAAAAATAAGAACTTCTGCATCATTCGTTTTGTCAAGTTGGCTGCATTAATAATTAATAATTACATTTTAAAACCAAAGAATGTTGAATATTAAATATTTCAATATAGAAAATGACAAGTATACGAGTACGTATGGTATATCGAGATATAAAAGTGTTAAAATAAAAATCCACCTTAAACAAGAAAATTCGTATGGGCATTATATTATTAATGCAGACAACTTGACCGCATTTAAACCTTTTGATAAATTTTTTAAATTTTATTGGCAAGGTATGTATTCGCCAATTTTAAAAGAAAAGAATTGATTCGTTTTAGCCGAATGACCGATTGAATAAGTTACTGTGCTAGTTTTATTCTTCCATCTGTCCAAATTTGCTTAAGTTACATACATATGTACATCCATACATAAGTATATGATCAACCGGCAACTGGTTGATATTAATGTGAATCTTAAATGCTATCAGTTCTCCTTTTGTAACCCACTTTTCAAATGTCAATATTATGACGGATGTTTTTGTTAATTTTTATCTAATAACTGATTTTAATATCTGTTTGGCTTTCCTTAAATACATTTGTTAGTTTACAACGCATCATAAAGTAATACTAACTTAAGTATTATGAATATGACAGAGAAAATAAAGATATTTGTGTCATTAAATGTTATTTGCAGCTGCATATACTACATAAAAATATATTTTAATTAATCAGTGACCTGTGGAAAGTTTTATTCGTTTATTTATTTAACTTTAAAAATACAAGTTTTAAATCGTCATATAAAATGCAAAAGGGCTCAACACCAGTTTTCAAGATTTTACAATAGAGATAAAAAACTTGATAATATGCAACTATGTTTTCAGAATAGTGTAATTAAACAAGTCTGAATTAATAATACTGACCTAAAAAATGCATTTTTATAATTAAAATCAAGTTCTTTAGATCTGCTGTAAAATTATGAATAATAATGTTGGGCCCTTTTCCATTTTATATGTATGACGAAATATTCACAACTTTAACAATGAAATTAAATCTTACAAAACAAATGAACAGAAATGTTTATTTCACATTGTAAGAACGAATTAAAAAAGTATTACTGCTTAAATTACGAGCTTGCGTTTTATAATTAAAATAAAGTTATTCAAATTTAGCAAATTACCATAAATAACAGTTAATCAATTTATTATGCTAAAAATATTTAAAATTTTTATTTTCTTTTCTCCTCGAAGTTAAATGACGTTGTGCCTCGAATCAGTTCCTGTGCTGAAATTTGAGTATATGTAAATAAATTAGAGAATAAGAATGCGAGTATATACAGATGTATAAGATTATACTTTTTAATTTTATTAAGAACTGCTCCACTATAGTTGAAACTTAATACATCAATAGAGGAAGGATAAACTTTCACAATTTTATTAATGGTATGTGCACTGCCTGCACTCCTGCATATTGTGCAGTTCTTAATAAACTGTGAAAAGTTTATCAAGTTTCGTACTTTGAAAGCGGAAGCTTGAATTTGTAAATTTTCTTATATTTGCATATAAACCAAATTTATATTGCGTATGGAATAGCGAAAAATTCCATAATCGAAGCTGGGAATATATATTTACATACTCAGTAAAATATTAATTTTGTTATTAAAAACAAAATGAAATTGAAATGCGCATTTCACTATTGGTTACGCAGATCATCAGGGAACCTTTACCCAAATATTTCATAGAACAACCAAAGATATCTATTGCATCAGTCGTTAAGCAGCTCTGGGCAGAAGAACAGCTCTCGCGTCATCGTAATTATTTCTTAAGTGCGGTCAGGCTTGCGTGTGTTATTCGGCCTTCGAGAGTTTTTCGTCTCGCTCGCACTGGTTGACTGATTTGTCACGGATAACCGTATAGTCTTGCGGTTCTTTTGTGGAATTTCGTTGACAACCACGTTCCTACTTCCTATGTGAAGGCATAGGTCGGGTATAGTCAGTCACAATAACATTTTTAAAATACTGTTAATAACATATGGTCTAGTTACCGTTTTTGTGCAACCATATTCTGCAAATTTACTTTGTAGAATATGTACCAATAAATAAAAATAAATCTATCACATATATAAATTGGCAGACACACTTTTGGACCCCTCTTTTTCTTATTTATTTGCCAATCGATTTTCTTCATTCTTTTACCAAATGGTAGACATTGTTGAGCTTTAGTGACCCGACTATATATAATATTTAAATCGGTTCAGTATTGAAGGGAAAAGGCTCCTAAAATTGACACCACTACAAATTCTAAAAATACACGCGTACATTCACTTACCTGCAAAAACCCCGACTCATCCATACACGCGTGTTCAGACTATTCCACAAATGACTAGCGAGTATTCCAAAACTAGTGCAAATACATATAAAAAACATGGTTTTTTAACGTTTCGATGTCCTAGGGCTGGACCATATAGTCCAGGTTTGGATTACATAGCACTAACCCAAAAACTACTCCATGTCATTAATACATAGACCACTTACTAGCATCGTGAAGTTCTTGTTTGAAAATGGCATAGTACGTGACTGCATTACATAGGACCATTACGTAGGAAATGTGGTAACTAGTTCGTTTCAGTAATAATGGACCACGTAGTCCAATATTATCTGTAGCGAAGTATTGGTACAAGTAAAAATATAAGCAGAGCAATGAGAGTGCTTAAGAGTATACTATGAGCAAAAAGATTTTTTCTCTTCAAATGATTAAAGTTTAAAAGAGATCGGAATTGAAAGAGATGAAAATTAAATATGGATGGAATGTTCATTTTATTCGGGAAGAAGTTTGAAAAATTTTATTATTTGTTTTGCATACATACCTACATATATACATTTTTGTTTTTTTTAATTTATGTAAATGAAAAGTTTAAACAATATCAAAGTTGTAACAGGAACTCCATAATCAACCAATTGTTTTTAGTTTCAAACTTTACCATTACTACATAGGCTTACTATAAATTTAGTAAGTAAATAAGTACATATGTAAGTAGTAGTAGGAATGTGAAAAATAAATTTAGAAACAACAAATATACATTTAGTGTAGAGAGATGCCATACAAGTGTTTTGTGACAGCGTGCCGTGAAGTTAATAATTGGTCTTTTCTGGGAATTTAAAAAATTCGTTTTTTTTTTGATTTATAATATTTAATATGTAATTGGTTTTAATAACACAATTAATATTTTACTGAATACATATTACATATTTGGGGAAAAAGTGCGATAATAAATTTAAAAAACAACATTTTAGCAATTCCTATAAAAAGCACTAACAAACATTTTATTCGACTCAATATTTGCTTATTACTCATTTGAGCAAAATAGTTTTTGAATTTAATTTTTTACTCAAGAATTTCGAACATTTCATATATGTATTTTAAGGATTTTTTGTACAATATACGAAAGATTTCTTGCATTTTTTTGCATACATATTGAAAGACAAACAATACAAGCGAATTTAGGAAAAGATTTTTTATTTTATTTTAAAGAATATTATTAAAAAAAGTATATTTTAAAAATGAATTTTTTAAAGCACAAACTGTTTTTTGGCTAAAACGTAACGTTTAAGCTTTTTTGACTTGTCTGTAGCAGCCACTGTCTTGGCTGGAATCGAACGTGCAATTCCCAGGCTACTAGTCCAGAAGCCTATTCGCTTTGGGAGCCACACACATGAATTATATACACACAACACAGGAAAAACTATAAAAAATTTCAGAAAATTATCTCAATTCAAACCGAAGTTATAGTATAAATTCTTAAACGCTTTAAATAAGCAAAAAATAAATTTAAGCGTTCGAAAAGCACTATTTGAAAGCACATTTTTTGTAAAATTTTTTCCATGTAAGTAATTGGCAGTGTTCGCACACATTTCTGTAACATTTTATTTATCATTGCAATAGCTTTCAGACGTCTTGCACAAATTTACGAATTCACACATACATACGTACTAACAAGCTAACAGCATTCATATTACTAAATTATCGAAATGTCTACGTTGCAATAAAGGAGCAATGCGTAGCTATCTGATATTAACATTTGGAAAATCATTTTTTTAATTAAATGTATTGTTTTATCTTTTACATAAATGTATTGCCGTTTTTCCCAGAAAAAATTCAAACAAGTTGTATATTTTCTACTTCTTTGATTAAATCTATATGTTTAAATTCGTCGGGATTTTTGGTGAATGTTTCCAAAAGTTTTTGTTTGGCTGCATCGTTTATGCAATAAAACATCTGTAATTCATTAGCCAAACATTGAGCCTCCTGCGCTGTTAATACCTTTGTGTCATACTCGCCACGCATAAGAACCATACCCTTACTATGCATCTCTGTATAGTATACTAAGGTTAAGCACTCAGGAGCATTTTCGGCATGAACCTTAAAAAATCAATTTTACAATTATAATTCCTTTAGCTTTAAATTAAATTTACCTGATAAGCTAATAAAGGTGTGAAATGAACTGTGTTGTTGGCGAATTGAAGCATTATGAACTCAAAACCTTCACTTCTGGGCAAAGGCAACAAGAAAATGGGATGTTTCTTAGCTCTCTCCATTAGATTGTTAAATTGCTCGACAGATAAAGTAGCTGCCAAGACATCTTTCGTTTTATGGTACTCTAACCAGATTGTAGAGATTTCTTCTGCTGTTTTATCTTGAATCAATTCAATTTTCATAATATCACTAAGTTTTTTGTGGGGAATTTCCGCTTCAACTTTTTTAGGTACTTTTGGGTTCAATAATTCGGAGTAGGATCTATTTTACATAAAACTATGTTTATGTTCTCGTTAATTTAGTTATTTTTTAGATTACCTTGCTTGCGATTTGCCTTCCTTTATGGGGTATGTTACTTTATCTACCCTTTCAAGAAATTCTTCCGGCGAAGTCTGCTGGAGCTTTGCAATTTTATCGGCATATTTTTCGTAGTATGGATTCTTGTCCTTTAATTTATCCAAAACTTCTTCGGCAAGTCTCTGAGAAGACATAGTTATATTTCTGGCTACTATTTTATTCACGCTTAAAAATCTTAAAGAATTTCTAACACAAGCCATTCCCTCACAGAAAGCCCAGGCGAAATTTTCAAATTACACAACACATGCAATAGTGCTTGACATGTCAATTATTTCAGCTCGTTAATGTTTATTTTTCCATATTCCAGCCGAGACTACATCACAGACACTGTGGTATGTCAATTTCAAGATCGCAAATTATAAAAAAATATTTCGAATAAATTGTTTTGCAACCAAGAGAAATTTCTACTAACCTGTCATTCAAGTTTGATTTTTTATATGCATTTTAATATATAAGCATTTTTAGTGTATAATTGTTTTATTTTTGTTACATTAACATATCTTTCTTGAGTAGGGTAAAAAATACAACACAGAAGAGAAAAATGCTTCATCTACTTGACAACTTTGATATACTATAAACAGACAAAGCATAAACAACACTTATACTTTTTACAACAAATACCTATAACAAACTTTTGTAATATTTTCTGTCATTTTGATTCTGTTTCAACAAAACAATGGCTTGGCAGAAGCATTAATATAAAATCATCATATAACTCTATGCAAATGGTAAGTACACAACTTCCAACGTTTATGCAACACGCTTGTAATTTCATATATTGACATTCACACTGCAACAATCAAACCATAAAATGTATTATGTATTTTGTTTTCTCATTGAACATTGCGGGAGAAACAAAAAAACAAGCACAAATATCGATCCCTGTGCGAGAAATAATAGCATGGTACACATTTTTCGGAATCGACCTTTTCGAGCAAATTGATCTAAATGCATTAATTTATCTATTGACAATATGTTATTGCGATAAATACAATAGTTATGGACATGACAAAATGTACATCTTGTCGTATATAACAGTTTTATTGTATATAATACAACTCTAATATCGCTCACAGGGGTCGATATGGACAGCTTGCTTGTTTTCGATAGATAAATAAATAAAAAATAAATAAAGTAAGACAATAAGCCACGATCTACTATGCAACCAGTTAATATCGAAACCTCGAATGCAACACCCTAAACACGGCTACATACTATGAAACCAAAAACAAAATATTGTGAACAGGTGTGTACCTACCGTATCAAATACATATCAAGAAATTATAGCTCCGGCAACGCTTGGTACCAATAAATGGTAGAAGTGCCAACACAAATTTTTTTCCTGCATCAGTCATCATTTCTTGGCACACACACGAGATATCCAGCAACCAAGAAAATTTTTGGCTAAAACATTTGTTTCTAATTTTGCGAATTTATTTGAAATTAGTGTATTAAATTGATAATAAACAATGTCATCAAGCGAAGATACAAGTAAACCAGAACAAATCAACTTGGCCAACTTAAGTCTGGAACAATTGGTGCAAGTTAAACAAGAATTCGAGCAGGTGGGCAAATCGAGTTCAAAAGATAAAATTGACTTAAAGAATAACATGACTGATGCATTTAACTTTGTCTAATTTTATAGGAAATCAGTGGCATACAGGAGTCTTTACAAACTTTATATAATTGTAAAGCTAAGTATGCTAGCTCTAAGGAAGCATTAGAATCATTTCAACCAGATTGGGATAATCGTCAAATTCTTGTACCCTTAACAAGCAGTATGTATGTGCCCGGTCGTATAAAGGATCTAGATAATTTCGTTATTGATGTTGGCACCGGGTACTATGTAGAGAAGGTAATTAAAAAAGTTTTTCAAGGTTTTATAAATGTTCTTCGAAGTGTGAATTCGTATCCATAATTGTAATGGATGAACAAACGGACGCTCCTCCAAATAAAACAAATTTGTTTTAACTGGTAGAAAATTTAATTCGAAATAAAAAGTAAAGTTAAAATTCCTCTAAAATGCATATTTACAAAATTACAGACCCACAAATGTTTTACAGAATTTTATCAGTTTCTTTATAAGTTTTTGATTCATTGTAACAATGTGGGTAACATATGAAATATTATTATTGGTGTAAAATTTTAGCATCAATTCGCATCTATCTTCGTAGCATTGAATTTAAATATGTACCTGTATCTATTTTTGACTTGATTGGAAAATTTAATATACTTCTTTCTTTAAGAACCTTTTAAGATACTAACGGCGTTATTCGTAAACGATTAATAAAATAAAGTGTGCACCTAAGCTGGTTCCCCATATTAAAATCCTAGAACATAGCTACTATAACGTTGTTAATCGTGTATAAATAAGGTTATAACTATTTAGGTGTTGGATACATAAAATTAAATTTTAGATACTGGATTTTTAATAATAGAATTTTATATCATTCTAAAAATGATAGAAATTTTTTCGGGTACTAATTAATATTCGGTCACTGAAGTTTTTTTTATGAAGTTCTTATGATATTCAAGAACACATATAATGCAGACAATTTCATACTGACGGACCGCAACTAAACATTTTTTTGTAGTTTGCTGTTGAATAGCAATTAATGAATTGAATTTTTTAAAATTAATCTTTAAAAATCTCTTTTTCAGAATCTTGATGGATCCAAAGACTATTTTAAACGTCGTGTCGAATACGTGCAGGAACAAATTGAAAAAATCGAAAAGATTCAAATTCAAAAGAGTCGGTTTTTGAACGCTGTGATAGGAGTAATTGAAATGAAGCAATTGGCGGCCGCCAAACAAATGCAGCAGCAACAACAAACAGCTTGAATATAAAACAAAGCATTGGTCTCTCATTTTTTTTATTATAAAACAAATTACATGTTCAATAAACTTTAAGAAAGGTTTTGTCGATTAATATAATGCATAATAAAATAGTTTTTTTTTGTAATTCTTTCATTTAAATTTCAACTAACAACAACCAAACACAACAAGCTATCTAATTCGATTTAAAACACAATACTTTTTTTGTATTATTCTTTAAGTTTTTCTATTGTTGCATTTAAAACTTTTATCTTCTGTTCATAAATTTCTTTTAATTCTTTATGAATTTTGGTTTGTAGTTCATGCTCAACTTTGAGTTTATCATACACACTCTTTGATATGGCCAATTTTTTTTCAGTAATAAGACATTTATCTTTTTCTGCCTTAATCCATAAATGAGATTTGTCCAATCTCGTTTGCATGTGTTCGCATTCGGCTGTTTTTAAATTTAACATATCTTTCGTTACTTGTACAACATCTTTCATGGCCTCTACTTGATTTTTTAGAGTGGCTATTTGCTGTTCTTGTTGTTTATTTACTTTGGTCTTTTCGAAAAGTAAAGTTTTGGCTTTCAGCAATAGTTCTTCCTGATCTTGTTTGGTTTTGGGAGCATCAACGCCGCCCAACATTACCGACTGCTTGAGTGATTGTTCCAACAGATTCACTTTCTTCTTAAGTTTTTCATTTTCTCCTAAAGATTCCTGGTTGAAATGAAAATTCATTGTAATTGTACGCATTTTTTTTAAAATAAAACTAACCTCCAAATCTTTACGCAAAGCACCTATACGTTTTCGAGACTCTTCGACCAATTGCTGTTTTTCACTTTCCAATGTGAAAACTATGTCCAATAACTCATTATTATTTTGAATTCCTTGTTCGTTTTCGATAATTTCATGTGCTGGTTCATTGTTGTTGATATCTCCCGAAATTGCACCGTTATTTTCTGCCATTTTTAACACTTTCTACTAATTTTAATTTTTGAAATGTGCTTTTTGCTATTTTCTTTCTAATATTTTGTGTATTGAATGAAATATTTTTCTTTCTGACTTTCTACACGTAATTTTGGATGCATGTTCTATTTTTAGACGCATTCATGTGTATATTTTGAGTAAATTCGTTTTTATTCGTACTCTTTGAGTTCTATCACATTTTACTATTTCTTGCATAGGGGAGGGTGGGGTCTTCAAATTTTTATTTGGAGGAAAGTGTATATACGAAAAAATTGCAGATATCAATTCGTTTTATTCATGTTTGTTCCGATTGAAAAAAGATTTGTTTTATTTGGAAAGGCTTACTTCCAGATTGGCGTCGTTATTTCTATTTCGTATATAATATGCGTGCGCCTATCTCTTCCTCTTTCGGAGTCTTACTAGAACATATATTTCTTTCACACAAAATCATTTTTCTAATTGCTTTTGGAAGTCCAATTTTTTTCAATCTGCTAGTCGTTATAGTAAAAACAACTTCATCTAACGTAGAAGTTAAGCTAATTTAATTGACAAACGAAACAAGTTATTCTTTCCCTATAGTATTTTTGGATTGTTCTTTATTAGGGAATATTTGTTTTCAGCCTGCCGTTTTTTTGAACGCTAAAGTTGCTACTGACCAGCTAAATTTCTCATTCAAGAAATTTTCAAGCAAATTTCCATTTACTACTGACGTCGAAAGTTGTATTTTAACAAAATAATTAAGATGTTTGAATGCAACAACCAACATTTTTCTTACACAAGTATAAATAAATATTTCGTGTAGAAATGGAAATTTTCAAACCTAAAATCCAAGCATTATATTCATATTATTTTTATTGTTTAGGAAATATGAATATTAATACAGTTTGAGATTAATTAAAAAAAATATATGAAAAAAATGCAGCTTCTGATTAATAGTGTATTTTTAGTTTGTGTTTAATGATGTAATGGTTAAGTGAAAAATTAGACAATTAAACGAAGATAATGTTAAGCTACACTTAATAAGAAAATATCAAATGATACAATTTAAAGTTCGCCGGCAGCACAAGCATCGCCATAAGATTTCCCTTGTTTTTCATCTGGATTCAATTTAATCATATCGTCAATACGCAAAATGGTAATGGCGGCTTCAGTGGCAAATTTCAACGACTTAATTTTCGACATGGCAGGTTCTAAAACACCAGCTTTTTTGTTGTCACGCACAACACCTTCTATCAAATCTAAGCCGGTCCACTTTAATAAAGCATGTTCTGCTTTAGTTTGACTGGAATTGTGGTAAGCACGTAGTTTAGCTACCAAATCGGTAGCATCTTTAGCGGCATTAACTGCCAAAGTCTTAGGAATAACCAATAAGGATTTAGCAAATTCAGCAATAGCCAATTGCTCCCGTGAGCTCTAAAAAAAACATATTATATTTATACATATTACTTTTTATATTATTTGTGTTAGCTTGAATGCGAAATCATGTAAATACCATTTGTATAGAATTTGACATAGAACAAAATCAATAAAGTTATGTTTTGATTAAATACAATGTATTTAAATTATTTTTTTAAATGGTTTTGCATTTCAACTAACAATTGATATAAGTTAGTTGAAAATAAATAAGTAACTTACTAAGGATGTGGCAAAGTTTTCAAGATAGATGGATAAGGCAGCTTCCACACATCCTCCACCAGCTACAACTTTCTTGCTTTCCAAGACACGCTTCACGACACACAAAGCATCATGAATAGATCTTTCCATTTCATCGCAGTAAAAATCATTAGGACCACGCAAGATTATGGAAGCGGCAGCTCTAAAATATATTCATATAATGTTAAAAGTTTTTCTATTCAAATACTTTTTAAGCAAATTTTATTACCTGGCTTTCGTGCCCTTAATGAGAATTAATTCATCATCGCAGATAAGCTCTTGGGCGACCTCGGCAGCTTCACCAACCATGGAGGCATCGAAGCTTTCGTCGCCTTCCATATTGGTAAGGGATGTAAGGAAAGCAGCACCTGTAGCCTTAGCAATAATTTTCAAATCGCCCTTCTTGACACGTCTTACAGCCATAGCGCCAGCTTCTACAAAGTATTTCATGCACAAATCATCAACACCGCCAGAGCACAGGACAACATTGACACCAGTAGATAAAATCTTATCGATACGTTCTTTGGTAATGTCCAACTCGCGGGCACGAATACCTTCCAACTTGTCAGGATCATTGATGAGAACTTGAACACCCATCTTCATTTTGGTCTTTTGTAAAGAAAAGTCTAAACACGCGATTTTGGCATTAACAATCTTCTTAGGCATTTGTTGTGATGCAATAGTACAGTTTAAGGCATAGCCGGGAATCAGAAGGGATTCGCGTGCCGATTTGCCATGAGCCTTAAGAACATTGATAGATTTAATGGAATAGGCAGCATTACCCTTAAGATCAGTAATCTGTAAAAAATTGCAATGTTTTGTAAAAAAAAGTGTATTACTTTGATATTATGTTTACTAAAACACACTTTAACTGCTTGTACAGCATCAACCACCATGGCTGAGAAGAAATCAGCATCAGCACCAATGATTTTGGAACTCATGGAAGTTTTAGCAATATTTATTAATGTATCATGGCTTAATTCATCAACAGGAGCAGTCAAATGTTCAGAGATATATTTGCAGGCTTCCTTGCAAGCTAAACGATATCCAGAAATGATAGAAGTGGGATGTATCTTTTGCTTAACCAATTCGTCAGCGTTCTAAGTAAGAGAAATTATTACTGTTTTATTTATTTATTTTGAAACAAACTTACCTTAAGCAATTCAGCAGCTATTATGACAACGGAGGTGGTACCGTCACCAACTTCGTCATCCTGTAATTGAGCCAGCTCAACTAAGACCCTGCAAAGTTCAGAAATTTAAGGTTTTGAATTTTTATTACATGCTTTTAAATTACCTAGCAGCAGGGTGTTCAACTTCCAACATTCTCAAAATGGTGGCACCATCATTAGTAACTGTAACATCACCAATATCATCGACCAACATTTTATCCAAACCAACTGGACCCAAAGAACTCTTCACAATGTTAGCTATGGTACTAGCTGCCATTACTAAAAAATAAAATACATATGTATTTGAAACCAAACGCCTAATCTTGACATTATTTATACTAATAGAATATGTATGTATATAACCATTTACACATAGAAGCATCCTACATGGAAAAACCATCACAGGAATAATCAACCTAACCTCAATTTTGCAATAAAAAGTTTTTATTTGTACTTTAGTGCAAAAAAACCCAAGTTTTTTTATATCTGATGGAAGATGTTTTCCATGTCTATTGCAAAAAAATTTGCACGTTTCAAAAACTTTTGACCATGCCGGCTGCACCTTTTTCCGTTCGTGTTGTATGTGCGTTCATTTCGGCATCTGTTCTTTACCTAATTAATAACTCACCATTTTGGGTTCTCACGGGTTGACCCGACTGACGGGTACCAGCTATGGATAAAGGACTTGCCATTGTCGACATATTTGTTTAGTTTATTTGAGTTTTTCCTGCTAATTTAATTAAAAAAATTTAATTGAAATAGTTCTATGCTACAGACTAAATCGCCTGACTCACAATTGTTAATACTTTTTTGGAATCAAATGTGTTAGGTGCAGTTGCAAAAAATAGTACTGATATGTGGTGTCAATAAACAACTTGGCAGTACTTCCCAAACAGGAAATAGTAAAACAGTTGGAGGAAATGGTGCAGTTTCCATTAGCAATTTTTTAAATTTTTAAAAGACATTATTTGAATCAATTTGAATAAAACCATTGGAGTTTCCTTTATATGTATGGGACACTTCCACAACACTTAAGTTTTTCTATAATTTGGCTGCTTAGGAAATATTTTAACAAATCTTAATAAAGTTTAGCTTGAAATAATAATTATTCCGCCCTTAAGTTATACAACCAATATACATATGTAATATGAAATAACTTTTATTGGTAGTGGGACCTCGACCAACAACTTGATTTTATTTAGATTCATCTTGTAATGAAATAATTATTCCCATTTATAACATTTTATTTCCTTATTTTTTCAATTTGTTATTGTTTATTAAACTTTTTAATTCTTTTTTACATGGACTGAGCAGTGATGGAAGGAAATTAAAATTCCTCGTGAAATTTTTGATACCAATTTTCTAGGGGAGTGGAAATTTTATGGCAGCACAATATTCACTACTTATTTGCGATAAGGTTGATTAAGTGCTTAATAAATTATTTTTTCAATTCACATCTCAATAGGGACAATTGTTTTAGTTAAACTTTTTATGGGATCAAAAACCTCTGTAAGGTTATATTTTAAAATATGCCCATACATACTGAATTGAAACTTATAATTTTGTTTTTCGGTGTGTTTCCTATCCAGTATTTATGTGGGAAATAGAAAACTATTAGCAGTTAATAAATAATTGAAGTATAGTCATTTTACTAAATAAAATATGTTTAGTTTCTTCTAGTGGTTTTTACTTGACATCACACCCACATAAAAACATTATACTTCCGAGTATGTATGCCTATGACAAATAAAAAATAGTTTTATTGACTAAATTGCCCAGCACGAACGAATTTAATCCCCTTTCCATAAAAAACAAGAAATATTCCTTCATACTTTTAAATTCTTTAAGGAAAACGTAGCAGGAACAACATGCGGCACATTACATTTGTACATTTATTTCCTTTTTGCTTGTGTCTTCTTTTATAAAAATTCTTTTGGCCAAAACCACAAATGCATGTTTGATGATGATGTTGCTGTAAGTTTTGTCATTGATGTAGTAAACACGAGTAGTTAGAAGTAATTTTAGTGGTAGCCTATTGTTGGTATTGGTGTTCACATGCGTGTAATTGAACACAAATATTCTTGATATCAAAATGGTCCTTTCACAACAATATTCTGCATGTGTAATACAACTAGAAGTTCATACACATGCTATACATAAGAAAGTACACGCAGTCATTCCCAACAAGCACAAGATTTTGTTCCAATATTACTTTCTTAATAAAATATTGAATTTATCAAAAAATTTCTTAAATTAAAAAAGAAATGGGTGAACTCCGATTTGAAATATTCTTTTCAATATAAACTAAGATGCAGCTCAACTAATTACGTACAAACATTAATTATGTAAAATTATGTCCAGTTGAGAAACGAGCTTCCCAAATTAGAGACAATACTTGAAGTAATACTACATTCATTTCGAATATTTGTCTATTTTAAGTACATATGTATAAGCAAAGTGCGAAGCCAAGAAAAGTACTTTAACAAATATTAAAAATTTTTATTAAGGAAATTTCAATATTTTTCAAAATAAAAATAAATTGGAAGAGCCCTTTTCCACGTTAAAAGTTTACTTTGCAAAGTTTTGTGTTTGTGGGTGATAAGGGAAAGAAGAAAGGGAGTGAGTACACACTTTGCTGTACTCGCAAAGTTGCTTTCTACTTCGTTCGTCTTTTACATATACTTCTATTTGGTTGCATGTTTGTGTTTGGTTTGCATGTTCATCCAACAAACGAACACAAAATTTTTCAAAGTAAAATTTGCGTGTGGAGAAGCGAAATAAAGTTTAAAAGAAAATTGAAAAGACTTTGTCAAAAAGGAAAAGGAAAAGGGCTCGAAGTAAGACTTTTTTTATGCAAATCATTAAAAATTTCAGTTTATTTTGGAAAAATTAAAAATAACGGCCTACTCAACTTGAATGAATGTGCAAAATTCTTTGAGTTGGCCTAATATACATTTGTATTCCATGTCACACTTATAGTATCGTAATTGAACCAATCAAAAGATTTACTATTTGAAAGAATAAGAACAATTATTTATAATCCAAATTTGAGAAAAGCTTTGACAATACGTCTAGGATAGACATTTTTCAATGTAAAATGCACTTGGAAATGGCGTTGATTTCTGTTAAATCATATAAATTTAAGATTGCAACATTTTTGTTAGCTGGGTTTGCGTGTGTATGGATGTATGTATATGAATCTGTGTTTGGTTTGTATATGGAAAAAGCAAATAATTTTATTGTGGGCGTTTTATAAACTTGCAATGTGGTGCTGCAATAAAATAGAATTTCTAGTAGTATATACATAAATATATTTAAAAAGACATTGTGTGGTAATTTTATTAATCAATTACTCTACTTTTATTCAGGACCTTTAATGGAAACATTATTTATTTACGAATAAAATCAATTCTTAAAAGAAATTTTAATAAGATGCCATTTAATTAGTGATAAACAAGTGGCTGTTAATCAAATTATAATCATGCATACATACATATATACATAGATATGTATGTACAAATGTATTGATAGTTGAAAAGTTTGCGTGAGCTATTATTATTTTTGAATTTGAAAGTATTCAACACGACCGTATTTTTCATGTTAAGTATGGATAATGGCGCAAAAATTTTTCCGCACAGTTAATAATTTTTACAATCCCATTATGTATGTATCTATGTATATATTTTACCTCCGATATTCTAGACAAGACTAAAAAACCTTAAAGTTAATTTTACTTGCAGACAGCCGGACAATTGCATGTATACTAATATCATAATCATGTAACAAGCTTTTATAAATAATCTTTGAGAGTTATCTGAGGTGCTGAGTGTTCAATCTATAAAAAAATCCAAATCTTAATTGACTGTAGCACATGTTTTCCGCCAACCTTACAATATATATGGAAGAGTTCATTGAATCAAAAATAAATAAAAAACAAAATAATCTTTTTAGTGAAAATTTTTGAAAGAAACACTTGGATGTATCGGAACATAAGTGAAATTGTCTACTTCCAATTTATTTTTATTTAATAAAACTTCTTAGATTTTTATTAAGAAGAATTTATTACAAAATTAAAGTCAACGTTTTAATGTAAATAAATTTATAATTAAGTATATATAATAATAAAGACATAACTGTTTCTTTTTCTTACTTATCTACTAAACATATTTAGAATTCGTATTAGCCCAAAATATCTCAAACACCTCACATAACCACAAACGTTTAACAACATTTTCATTTCTATTATTTGTTTCAAAAAGTTTTGATGTCTACCTTATTATCATGCACATTCTAAAATTATCATAAAGGTAAGTAGTCCATTATACTCTATAATACTAGAATATTATTAATTTATGTTAATATGTATAAAAAGAATTATATAAACTCAAATATGTATGTACTTATGTACTTTGCAACCCATTATGCGCAATAATAAGCAGCAAGAATGTATACGTTAACCAATTTAAAGGTAAACCAATTTAAAGATAAAATCAAATGTCTCAAGCAAGCACACACAATTACACATGTACTCAAGCATTACCTCTTATTCGTCTTCTATACTTACTTATTTGTACAAATTAACTTTAATATAAATTTGTAGTACAATACCATCAAACAACTTTCAGTTCAACAACATATTGTTCGTTTAATGCAATGTAGTCATATCTTAAAAATCTAAATCTTTTAGTTTCTGTGACAAAAGTATTTCTTATTTCTTAATACCTTCTTTATCTGTACAGAAAAATCAGAGTTATATGTATGTCAAGGTAAACCGAAGTTATACCATAAAGTGTGAATTCCGCTCAGAGGATAAAAACAAACATTTCGAAAAAATTCCCAGCGGGAAAAGGTGATGAATAGTAAACGAGGGAGTAATGCACAGCATGTATAATTTTTCATTCCAGAATTCATTATTGTTAACACAGAACATGTCCTAGGAAAGTAATAAATTCGCAATGAGCAAGCACAAATTATACATTCCTTTTTCGTAAGAAGTGGTAATATACGTGGTAAGCAATGTGTAATTTTTGTATGTGATCAAATTACCTTCTCGTTTCCAAAGGATTGCATTGTTTTGCTTTGGAAAATAATACATTATATCTTCCATTACATATGTAATCAATGACCAGTTTTCCCGCTGGGCGAATTGCATTTTGCCACGTTTGATTTCTTTTTTGAGATATCACTATGTTGCTTTAAAGGAGCGATATGTATGTATGTATGTATGTATGTATGTACATGTATATTTTGTATAAAATTATCACAAGATTTTACGTTCTCGACAATAACACCTGGTATTTATGTATGTATGTATGTATGTATGTATATGATTCGATGCTGACATTTACACTTCCATTGTCTACATTCACAAACGTTAAAATAAATAAAACGGAAAGATTGAAAAAAGTTATGTCGAAAACACATATACTCGTACAACAATAAAAAAGAAAAGCAGCCAAGTGCGAGTCCGACTCGCGCACATGGAGTTCCGTTCTTGTGTGTATAAGTAATAAGCACACCTCTTTAATTTCTAACTGAACTATATATTAAGAATTTGTTGTAACGCTACACGCAACGTAGCACTGTGCTATTTTAATAAAGCGTCAGTAGAGTAACACACTGCCTTTGAGAATTTTCAGGTCTTGTACGGTTCGTAAAATATAATATGTAACTCTATATCAGAAACAACACATATTGTTTATACACCTTCTAATTCCTCACTGAATTATATACATACATATAACATATACGTACATATATTTCTATATTGGCCGGCCGATCTGTCGCATTACTGATTTAACGATTTTTATTCGTTTCAAAGATCCTTTTATTTTTTTCCCCCGTATTGGCATTTTTTCAGTTTCGGCGATTTTTTCCATATTTAAAATTGTTGTAAATTTTGGTGATCTTTTTCTTCATTTTGACGATTTTTTTCCTAAGTGCCGTTTTAAGTTTTTCATTCCTATTGTTACGATTTTTTTAATTTTGGTATTTTTTCTTGTTTTGGTAATTTTTTTTGTAACCTTTTTTTCATTAATGCGGTTTTTCCATTTCAGTGATACCATTTGTCAAAAATAACAATTCTTGTCTATGAGTATAGACCCTTTAATTTTTAATTTAAATTTATTTGTACTATTGGTTGTAGTGTCCATAGGATTACTTAGCCTATTAAAATATAAGTCCTATACATATTTCGGTTAAAATCAACATTTCTTTTCTAGACACGCTCGAATTTTTATGTTCAGTATTCGTTGTTATAATGGCAATAGTATTCTTTAGTTTGCTTACTTAAATATTTTATTAAGCTTCTTTCCGCTCCTGTAAAATTGAAAAAAGTGTAGTTATATGGTTTTACGTTTTATATGACGATATGTGTGTATGTTATGAAAATTTCAAGTGTCTATCTATTACGGTTTACAAAATAATAGGGGAAACGGACAGACACCTAAACGCAGACAATAGTGTTCCGTTCCCTATATGAAATCCTAAAAAGACAAACAGAAACAGGAAAAAAGGAAAAAAATAAGTGGGCAAATTACGGCATAGTGTTGTCCACACATCCACACGTGTGTGTCAATACAAACAGGGTGTCAATAATTGTTTAGCCTCCATCACCAAAACATTAATCCGATGTATTATAGGCCATACATTTTGTTTATTTTTGTTTAAGTTAGTCACAGAAATAAAATACAATATGCTCTTACTAAAGGGTGTCCCAAATTAATACAAGATTTTAATTATATACAAACAAAGTTTTTAATCTTTTCATTATTTTTAAAATATTTTTCGATGAAATCACGTAGTTCCACCTTGTACCGCTGCATTTTAAGTAGCCCTAAAATGTCAGCTGTTTTTTTACTTTACTAGGACTTTACTGCGAAAATGGCGGAAAATTCAAATCCTCCGTTAATTTTGGGACACCCTTTATAACTCAATACAGGGGGCAAATTACGGCATTCGATATCAAACGAAATTTAAATACAAATTCAAAAAATTTTGTGTGGGATTTCGTTCGATATCGAATGCCGTAATTTGCCCCCCAGTAAAGTTTTCAGGAGAGTATAAAACTGTTTAATTCATGACTATGATACATATAAACAATGTAATTTCGGAAATATGAGGCATATCGAATTTTTATAAATTCTGATCCGGTTGCAAAATAATATGAACAAAGGAAAAATAATAGAGGAGAACCTATACTTCCAAAAATTAAAGGCGTGACCACCCGTTGAAATACCCAATTAGACTTCGATCATCTCTGATTCTAAAAGTGCTTTAGACCTCATAAATATTACAAATATAGATCGATATTCATAACTTAAGTTCTTTGTACGATGAAGAAAAATATATCTCTTATAGTTGAAGAGTTTTGAAATTTTTGTTTTTGATTATGAGCATAACTTGTCCAGTTTTTTTGCAAATATCTTTTGTTATAGCATGAACATTTAAAAATATATGTATATTTTAAATCTTTGAATGCTTAATAATACAGCATTAATTCGAATTTTTAAAACTATCAGTTGAAGAAAAAAACTTTTTGGTTTTGTGTCAAAGGTATGTGAAAATTTAATTATATTTTTACAGTGTATAAAAATAACTTTAAATCAATAATTTTATTACGAAAACGCAGAAAAAATAATAATAAATTTTCACAGCGGATAGATATGGATATTACGTATGATTTTTCGTAAACATTAACATTTCTACTTAATATATTGTGGACACGAGCGATATATCTTATACCAATGTAATAGACGTTCTAGTATGCTTAGATATGCGATAAAATCAATGCAGTAGAATTTTATGTAAAGTCCTACTAAGTCGTCTCTCACTGCTAAAAACAAGTACGAAATGTTTTTTTAATGTTTCTTTCATTCAAATAAATACGTATGTATGTATGTACACACTTCCAGTTACGTATTTAGAATTGGTATACAATTGAATTCTTATTTTCACATACATATGGATCATCGTAGAATAATACAGGTAGTGTCGAAGCGTTAACGGAATTTTTTTTGGGTTCGGGTCTGTAAAAATTTGATTATGTATTACTAACAACACCCATACTACTAAAAAAGCACACTTTAACATTTGTTTCAAATGCAAATAAGAAAAGGAAAAGAAACAAAATTCTTTATAAAAAAATAACGCAACCATTCTGTCATTTTTCTTTTGTGCTTTTTGACAGCTTCGAACCTAAAAGCAGTGTTGTTGTAGCTTCGACACTACCTGTATTATTCTACCATGATATGGAGATAAAAATAAATTATGTACATATGTATGTTGTTAAACTAGTAATATACACCTTGTATCAAAAATATTTTGAATTTTTAATATTTCTTATTAGAACGGCAATTCCAACCCTGTGAGAATTTGCCAGAAGTAATACTTCTTTTCTATGGACACAATTATGTTAAAGCTTGCTCAAGTATTTGTTGTTAAGGGTACAATAGTAATATACACCCTGTGAGAATTTCAACTGTTTATCTATTACGGCTCACAAGTTATTATGATAACTAACATACATACATATATATGTACCTATGCATGCATATGTGTGAATGTATGTATCTAGTCTATACACATTTTGATTATTGCTTTTAGTATTTGTTGTTATAGCGGCCATAGTAATACATAGTACATACATACATATCTTGTGAAAATTTCTAGTGCCTACCTATTAAGGTTCTGATATTGAGCCCTGTCACAGACGGACGGACATTTAAGCGAAATTACACTTTATGTGTAGAGCAATAAAAGCTGCAAAGTCGTTGGGAGATTTTTCGACCAATGGAAGGGTTAAAATCCCTTAAACAAAGAACAAAAATTATGATATGTTAATCCGACTTTCTCTTATTTCAAGCCCACTGTTCGAACTCATACTGGTGAAAAGCCAAAAGCAAATGAAAAATACCAAAAAACAACTGTAGATTCAAACAAAAATTACATACTAAGGGCAACAAAAACGGATAAACAAAATGACAACTACGACAAAAACCTTATTCTTTTTCTAATAAAAAACAACTAATATTACAATAAGTGAAACTGAACAGTGCTGTTAAGTGGTGGAAACTCTTAAAACAAAGCATTTTTTTTATATTTTTTTTCATGTAAGAACTTAACACACACCAACACGTGCACTTGTATAAAAGTTAAGCTCACTTGAAAAATAAAAGAGAAAGGAAGAGAGTACAAAAAACATAAATTCTTTCGTTTAACTTCGGCACACAATGCCTTTTTGCAAACGACAGGTTTCCAACAACGA
This sequence comes from Gymnocheta viridis, assembly GCA_956483585.1. Classification (NCBI taxonomy): domain Eukaryota; kingdom Metazoa; phylum Arthropoda; class Insecta; order Diptera; family Tachinidae; genus Gymnocheta; species Gymnocheta viridis. Next base: position 129,315,975 of record OY101440.1, on the reverse strand, counting down.
CAATAAGTGGCGCCTTGATTATACCACGATATTATAATGTTTTAGCTTAGACAGGCATTCGCCAGCTTACAAAGCTGTCTAACGGTCACAATTCTCGCTTTATAAAACAACCGATTTTATTGTAACTTTTTTTTTATTCACACACATGCACATCAAAGCCACGTGCTTTTAAATTTCATGACGTGAAGAACGAAAGTATATGTGAGTGCCGCATAACTTTGTGGTTTGTGTGTTCGTTGAGAAAATTTGTATGAAAAATAAAGTTTGTGTTATTAGACATCAATTTTTAATAATGTGATAAAAAAAAAATACTTAAAACGGAAATAAAAGTGTGTTGCATACTTAAAGTCACTTTAAAAATAAATTTAAGTGCTTGTTGTATTTTTTACGGCATATTTTTTAAATTATAAACTGTGAAAAGTTATGTGGGAAAGTATTTTAAAACAAAATGAATATTGCAAATTTAAAAACAGTATGTAGTATGTAAATGAACAATGTTGTATGTACTTGACAAATAAAATGCTAAATACTGGAAATTATAATTTGAGCTGATGAGCTTTTATTTAAGTATAAAAAAATAATGTTTTTTAAAATAAGAAATAAAAGAAAATAGTTTTAAAATCATATTACAAAAAAGGTAAAATTTGAATTTAAAACTTTTAAAATATTTAATACTATTTATTTGCTATGAACTAATTATTTACAGTTCAATTTATCAATAGCATGTGTCCACTATAAATTGAATTACTCGACTACCGTTTGCACTTCATATTTATAACTCGTTTGGGAGTTTCTTATTCATTTCTTCTTACTTACTTCATTAGTTTGGTATTTGAGTTATTATTTTTATTCATACTGCAATATTTTATTCATTTTATTGATTTTTGTTCATTCATTATTGATTACTCTATTTTTTTTGGAAATTTGTTGATATGATTTCATTTATTAAATATCCTGAATAATTCATAAAGCCAAAAAGGGGTAAATAAGGAAGATTTTTTAATTCTGCCGCGTTCGAAATTACTTTTAGCCAAAATTCCAAAAAAACAACGATGTGCAACTTCAGCATGCACTTCCTTAATACTTTCAGACCCTAATGCATCAATTGTGCGGGTGGATTTCGGTCTCAATATTTGACCAATGTCAAATAGAGCGGCATGCATCGATTCCGCTGATTGTTCTTAATGTTTGTTCCTCACGTTGTTCCGCTGGTCGTTTATCCGTTACTTGAATTTTTGCGAAACTCTTGCGTAACGTTTCAGTTTTGTCGAAATGAGCCGTAGAAGTAAGTAATGTGTTCAATTACAAAAGTACTACTCGTTAACAAATATTGAAGTGGGCATACTTTAATTAAAAAAATGATAAATATTAATATTTTAAGCTAATCGTCAGGTCTAAAAGGGTTAATGGATAATTGCGATTAATGGATAATTGTGACTAACTGAACTTATTTTATAATAATCGCGGTAATGAAAATCTTTGATTATATGCAAACCCTAGTTTGCAGAAAACAGCTGAATCAAATTTGCATTTTCTGTGCCGTTGTGCACTTTGCCAGCATCCGCAGTTGGGCTTCGTTGAAACCTTAACATAACGCCCATCTCGTACTGATACAATTGTGAAGTACAAAGAATTTTAACCAGCTGAGTGCATCTAGCGTGTTAAACTATGACATTAAAGTTACGATTTCAAAGTGCTGTACGCCACCAAATAACAATACGGCTCAAAGAATTATCGCCACACAGTCAATATTCGCAGTATTGGATTTCGCTGAGGCCAACTCAACAATTCAAATAAACTTGAAAAAGAAACTTAACAGTTTTTTAATTATTACAACTACAGATTTTTTATGCATAAAACATTCGATACACCCATTACATAATCTATAGAACAAATTTAGTTAAAGTTCGTACCTGTTTTTTTTAATTTCCTCATATTTTGTCTCCCAATTTAAAATGTTATGTTTTTATATTTAGCTATGACACTTAATATATTGCTACCAAATTAAAGGGAATGTCATCGAAAATTAAAAACAAAATCCTTCAGGTAACCTAAACACCAAATAAAAAAATTCTTTTGATAAACTTATTGTTGGATATTCTTGAAAGTTTTTATTTGAATGTTTCATAAAAAATATTTCTTGTAAACTTTAATAAACTCTACGATATTTAGAATTGTTATGATTTTGAGGTACTTACAAATAAATATCTATCGGATGTTATTTTTTAATCTTTTTTAAAATGGACTCTTATCCTAATATGCAACTTAAGTAAAGTATTAAGTTTTGTTTCTTTAAACAAGAACAAATTTTCTACAACTTTATAAGTAACTAAATAAAAGCTGACATAATACCAACTGATTAAATAAAACACCATTTATGAGAAGGAAATGACAATGCAAAAGAAGTTTGCGCATTAAACTTTTGGAAACTTAAATTAGGCGACCATTTCGTTTAAATTTTCTTATTTTGTCATGAAATTAAGTTTAACGTTTAAGCACATGCTGTTAATTAATATACATATTTATTTATCTTTTTTTTTTGCATATAACGAAAAGTCGCCAAGTAAAAAATTTAATGTTTGCGTCAGTTTCTTTTATTAAAAAAGTTTTCAAAGTTTAAATTTTTTCTTTATAGTCAAAGTTTTCCATTATAGTAATTGAGAAAAAACTGTTCTTTAAAAAGTTTAATATTGAACGCTCTTAAAAGAAGAAGAAAATATCGATATTACCCATTTTAGGAAAATCTTAGTGCAAAATAACACATATTTGAAATTTAAAGAATATTTGGCATATTCTCTCGGCTTAACAGACCTCTTTTAGTATAAGTCAAAATTTACTTTCCGCTTTTGAATAACTCTAATATGCATTGAATATTTGCATATTTGTTTTTTTATAAAAACTACAGAAATCAACTCAAAAGTTCTTCACCCATAAATGTTTCATTTCAAAGTGTATACTTTTAATTTTATTATATTTATTAACGTTCAATTACATTTATTTATTTCAATAGTAAAATAAGCATCTTGCTTGTTCTTTTTCTTTTTGTGCTAAATTGCTTTTTATTAAATTCATAAATAAAAAAAATTATTTTTTTTATATCGTGACACATACAAGTATTATCAAATTATTATTTTTTTTATAAAAAAAAACAAAATAAATAAAAAAAGTATTAAAAGTAATATTTAAAATTTTTTTATAAAAAATATAAAAAATTAACTAAAAGTAATATATAGCTGTCTTTTGGAAAATGTTTTATTTTTTATTTATTTTGTGGAAACTTATTTACCCACAACAAATAAACTCAATTGGGAAGTACCCAATAATTAATAATATTATTAAAAAAAAATTAAAGAAAAAACACTGTTTTGAAAGTATAACGGAACGATTAAGGATTGTTTTAGAGAGCTGCGACTTACTACAGAAGCTATCAATGGGAAAGATGGTTCCCAATCAATGCATACCTCACCAACTCACTCACTGAACATCGGTGTAGTAAGGTAGTAGATGAGCTAGCCAGACGTGTCTGTTACTACCATTATGGGCTTAGAGACTTTTTGTGGTGTGAATTGGTCAACGGTCATGTCATAAAAAAAGGGAAATTAAATTTTGAGCTCTAAGGGGGTTTGTTGCTTCGTTATGAATCAGACTAAATTTTTGATAGAACCTTTCTCGTTCAGCGGATTCCTGATATGCAATAGAAATGATATACGTCTGGTTAGTGGGTTCTTTCAGATAATTTAAAACCAAACGGCACTCATTCTCTGTGTTTTTCACTTTTAATCTTTTGTCCGGACGTTATCAGGCGGGGTCCAGCTCCTGCGTACAACTTCTTTAAAAGCTCCATATAGCGCTTGGTCTAGATAGATATCTTTCAGATAAAAGATCCATCAGGTGTAGAAAGGCCGGTCATTGGACCAAATTGTTTTCCTTATTCAATTAAATTCAAAAGTATAACGAAGAAAATAAAATTGTAGTAACTAACGTATACGTTATATTTATAAAGAAAGTTATAAAATATGACTTATACGTTGCGGTGTATACATTTCGAAATAATTCAAATATTTTTCAGCAAGTAATGCACAAAAGGGATTTCAAGTGATATCAACAAACGAAGTATTCCACATGATATTTAATTTTTAATAAAAAAGTGCATGCTAACCTGGCAGGTTCCAGGAGTGATAAAGCACTAATATTTTATTTTTTATTGAATACCTTGCGAGCAGTAGCCATCAAAAGTAGATTTTTTTAATTTCATACTTTTTTATAATTGCGTTTACTTTTTACTTAGAAGAGGTATTCAATTTATTGATGATTTATGTAATAAGCTACTAATGAACAATTGGATGCTGTTTGAATCATGTTGCAGATTAAGGAATAATTTATTTTACACATAAATAAACATCTGATATTTTCTGAAAAAAAGTCTCAGACTTCGTTAAGTGGAACCTGTTATTTTCATTTGTTTAGGAAGTATTTTTTTTAAATTGAAACCTTTAGCAAAAAGATTGAAATAACAATGTATAGTTTTCAAAGGGAAATGAATTCCAAAAAAGGTGTTTTCTTGGAACAGATGAACTTAAAGCTTGGAAGTAAAATATAAAGATCCATGGATGCTATTTCCACTTCGAAATTGTATTAATGTCCACGGATATGATTTTTAATTTATAAAGTTAATAATGTTCATAGATATTATTGCCATTTATGTATGAATGTCTAATAGAGTCTTCGCTGATATGCACAGAGAAGAAAATCCTTAAGCCCGGAAAAATTTGTTCGGGGTGACCTATTTGAGGATCCTATAGCGCTGTTCAAAAAAGAGATGACGAGTTCATCTACAATTTTACGCAATACTTCAGAGGAAATGTGCGTATACTAAACATTTAATATAAATCTAAAGCCATTATTAACTAACTATATTATGTTAGCAAGAGTAAGAAGAAGTTAGATAAACAAAAACGTCTTGATAACGATATATTTTTGAAATTTCATAAATATTTTGATTGCATGGATTAAATAATGTCATAAAAGTAACCCTTGTCATTTAAAGATAAAAGCAATGTTTTTTAAAACAGTCTATTTAGGATAATTTATTTTGTTATCGATTGTTATTGTTATTGTATATTTCGAAATTGCCTTAAGGGAAATGGAATTTTAGTATAAAATAGGAAAACAAAGCAGAACATTAATGCTTGCACGTTTTTCTATTAATTTGTCTTAAATCATAAAACCTTTATTTTATTAATTTAATTCTTATTTTATATAATAGAAATATTTTAAATTTTTTCTCTGCAGTTTGTCTTTGGTTTTCCAGGAAACACTTTTTTCTGTTGGACATTTATCGTGGTTGTAGAACAAAAGTTTTTCTTTGTGCATATAATGAATTCATTTGTCTAATCTTTTTTTACAAGGTGAAATACCACATAGAAATAAAGTTGTTGGGGTTTTTCCTTCATAGTCATTTGCATAAAATTTATATTCACCATAGAGAAAACAATGAAGCAGAGTGTTACTGCATAAAAGTTTTCGCAAATTATGCTAAACAGACCTTTTATTTATTTCACTGATAAACAAGTAAAAGCCTTTTTTAAGAATTTTATTATTATTTTTTCTGATATTAATTCATATACATGCACATATTTTCAATACTAGTATATTATAATTATACATTTTTGTTGTTCTAAGTATTAGCGCGTGCGGGTTTCGTGAAGAACTGCATATGTCCTGAAATCAAATGTTTCCAGAGAGTAGAAACAATTTCTGTTGTAAATTGGGTATAAAAGTTAGTGATCTTTTTTTATAGAGGCTGCGTGAATATAAGTCACCGTAAAAAGCTTTATATAAATTTCAGGCAACAATGATATCCTACCAAGGTGCAATAAAAAATAATAAAAAAACTGCATGTAAAACCACTTACGTTTACATAGGCTCCTTTATTTTGTAAGCAAGCAAATGTTTGTCCTCGTCCTCGTCTGCCCATGCATTTTTCGTTCCTGTTATTTTCTATTGTCAATTACATTAGAGTTCACACACCCTCATTCTTCTTTCTACTCTCTCTCCTATAAAGTCTAAAATTGCAGAAACAAAAATTGCACGTGTACGAGTTCGTTGTAATATATGTACGTCGATGGTGTTGAAAACTATTTGAGCAAATATAGTTACGTGAATTTTAAGTAAAAAAATTAAAAATTGATATTGAAGCTACCTAAGTAGGAAAAAACATTTTATTTTTTCAAAAACCATTTATTTCTCAACATAGTCTTCTTTTAGCTCAAACATTTAGTCCAACGTTTCTCCAGTTTTTGTATCCCTTCCAAAAAATAGGATTTTTCGATTTTTGTCCTTAAAATAGGCATTTGTTTCATTCATATATTCAAAATAACACATTTAGGGTTAACAACACATAATCGACAAAAATATACATAAGCGATTATTTATAACACACATGTATGTATGTATATTCTAATTTTTTTGTTGTTTTAAAAAAATTTAGTATTTTTTTTTAAATATATAATAATCGAGATTGCCTCGATATCTTCTTTTAAATATCTTAATTAGTAAATCGTTCGTATAAAACAACAAATTATCTCTTTTTGAATAAATGTTTGTCCATCATGCCAAAGAAGACGGATCTAAATGCATTTGTAAAGAACTACTTATGTCTGGGCATTCGTATATCATTTATGACAACAGTTGTTACAGGAAAGCTGTTGTTTGTTGTTTGACATCATATAGTTTGTTTGCCACTTTCTCTTTTGTTCGAATGAGTTTTAAATGAATATCAGAAATCTGTGCAAATACACAAATGTAGTAGATTTTGTGCTTGCCACATTTGTTGCAAATGTTGTCTCCAAGTTTGTTTACAATTTTTTTTTCATTACATCGTCGTTTCATCAGAGTTTTTTTAACATTATTAGGGGGTGTAACATTCAAAAATTGTTTTAAAAATATCTAAATCGTCATACACGCAGTCTAATATACGACTTACTTTTGCGTTTCTAAAAAAGGGTCATGCCCAAAACGGTGAAGTTTAGAATTGGAATTTCTGTTGAAAGTGGATAGTTTTCAGGAACGTCTTTTTTTAATTTTCCTTTTGCAGCTGCTACTGAAAAGCACATTTCCACTATGAGTTTTTCATTCATGACTTTTAAAAAAAATTTACTTTACTTTCTCATTCATAAAAATACAAATTCTATCACAATCATATAAAAACTGTACAAATACAAAAAATTATTTTGGAGTAAAAAACACAAATCGAGATATTTTCCTAACCCGACTGCTGTTCTACTCCGTTAACCAACAAACTAAAAACACCTGACTGAACGAAAGTGGGAAAAACTCTACGTCTAAATTCCGTCTTATTGTTGAATTTTAAAATATTTATTTTGCGCTAAATTTTGACTTGGATTTTAGTTTTGCAGTTGAATACAATCAAATCAGACTTCTTGGGAGAAGGACTTTCTTAAATAAATAACACATTATGTGTATTGTTAACCTGCGGAAAATTTGTGAATCATTCTCTGATTCTTGAAGATAGGAGTGACACATAATATTATGAATCGTGAGTTGTAAAAAGAAGACATGGCGGGCTTAATTTAAGAGTGTTAAAATGTATAATTTCACATAGAGAATTCCCGCTGAAAGCACTTCAATTTAAAAACATATTTTTTGCTATTAATTTTGAAATCTTTTCAATATAACAAGAATTCAAACCAGTAGCTCTCAATCAAGAACTAGACACGATTCAAGCTCCGTGTTTGTCTCCTTCCAAAATTTGGTTATTACCCTAATTCACATATTAAACAGTGGGCTTGACAAACTTGTCTACTAGCTGAATCACTGGTTGTCTAAACGTTTATATTCGGTATTATTTCGCATCTAATGTCCAGTCGTTATTTTTTCAAAGGCTGCCTCTCTTCTCTGTCAAATTTTCTAATACGTCATTCTTCTGAACGCGAAACTGTGTACAGTATTTTTACACAAACTTCAATATGAATACTGAAAAGTACATGTTTGTATACTTGTTTATTTTGCTTGTTATTTAGCTGGGAAGATTTTTGACAATAATGTTTTGATTGTTGTCAACTTGCAAATGTCCTTTCAATCAAAAACTCATTTTGAGCGTCATGTGCGTTTGAAGATAAATTAAATATTTTCAAAATTTTTTTTCTTTATAACTTAGACTGTTTGAGTGATTTCTGTATATGAATTCATAGCTATCAGCTTGAGATTTTTTATTAAAGATTTTCTAGGAAAGTAGTTTATTTTATTCTATTATAATAATAATAATATTTACATATTTATTTTATATTCTATGGATATATGTATATATTTTTTAATGCGAAATCCAAGTACATACATGTGTGTGCTATTGATATATTAAATCTTACAATGTGTCTTAGTTTTTGCTTATGTTGATTTATTTCTAAAGAAACTTTTCATATTTATTGCATGTAGAAGGTATAATGACTTGTCGGTTTTTTTATTTTTTATTCATTTATGATTTTTATTTACAAATCTTCTTTGGTGAACAATAAGAAATGACATTTATTAAATGCCAGACAAAGAATATAAATCTCAAAAGTATAATTGAAAAAAGAATCGTATGAGTATTTAAAGCAGAGATGGACTCCGCTAGCGTGATTTGGTATAAATCACGTGTGATTTCGTGAAACAGCTGTTATTTAAAGTTTTCATTTGAAAATTAATAAAAGCTAGTCTTTCTATCTGAGCATGCATGACCATTTATGACTTGAGACGTTATCGTGCCGAAGGAAGAGGGAAAAATTGTTTACAAACTCTACTATAACCTTGGCACTGAATTTCCTTATGGGCTCTAAAAAATGAAACTTAGATAGGTGATCTACGACAATTATTATGCCAATATGGCCTGATGATGACCTGGGGTAAGGGTCTAATAAATCTAAATAAAGTTTTTGAAAAACTCTCACAGATGAGAACGGTTGACCAATAGGCGGTCTTAATATTTTACTGGTGGCCTTAGTCCCGGCTCAGACTATGAAAGTTTTCTTTCTGAAATTTTCTCTAATTCTCTTTTGAACTTTCATTAATTTTTTTTTTAAACATTGAAATTTTTTGTAATGAAATTCAAGATTTTTGCATGTTTATCTTCACATTCTTTTTTTTTGTACACAAATTTTTGCTTTCACCACAATGAAAGAAAAGAAAAGTAAAAGAAAATCAAAAATAAATCTGCAGCCATTTTCAGTTTCACCGTTACGAATAACAAAAGACAAGAGAATTTTAAAGTACATGAAAGAGTGTACCCCTTTCCAATCTCCTCTCCCCGTACACCGACAAACTAACACTTTCAGAAACAAAAATTTATTAGTGTGAACCATGACTTAGTTTGCTTGCAGATGTCGCAGTCTAACACGTATTTGGAGACGTCTTTAGTTGTCCTTTTGGGCCAAAAGAAAAAACTCCTAATTGCCTTAAGGTTTTACCTAGACCTCCATGTGCAGACAGCTTATAGTCATGGGCTCTTTTTAGTCCTGTGTTAGTGCATCTGGAACCCATAGTTTCCACGACATCTCCTCCTGTATTTCATTATCTGATGCGTGCGTAACTCTTTTATAAATGAAACCATTCTCAACCTTTATATCGGGTAATTGTAAACAATTTTTCCCTCACTCCACATCTGATATAAAATAGATAAAGACGACTAAATAGAAATAAACGAAATATTGTATAAATATTAAATTACTTTGCTAAATTTAGTGCCTCAATTTGTAATATAAAACGTTTCTAAACGTTTGGTATTTGTATGGAAAAAACACAAAATTGAAATGTTTAGTGCTCCAAAATGAGGCCATAAATTTAATATTGACTGAATTTGAATGATTTTGTAAGAATATTTAATATAAAAAATAACAAGAACGAAAAAAAATAAATATTTTCCGTTGATATTTCTTTAATTTATGTTTACAAATATACGAGTATTTATACAACTAAGAGCTAACGATGGTATTTCTTAATAGCAGTTTTACTTAATTCATTTTGATTGTGTTATTAATAGCTCTGCATTCTACACGTCATTGGTCTTTCAGAGACAGAAACAATTAAGCTCGCTTCGTTCTAATTATAGCAGTGTGATAATATAAATAAATAGCTCATACTAAGAATACGGTTCGTTGAATGCGTATATAATAGTCACATTATGGTTACTAAATTAACTAATATCACGTATTTATTTCATCGCATTTAATTATATAGCAAAAATATACAAATTTAAATTATGTTGCTAAAGAAAAATAACTGAATTTCGAAAATTGAATTATTATTATTAAGAAAGTAATAACGTTCTGCTAGTGTAAATAGCTTGTTCTTGTTCCATTCTTAAAAATACTAATTTAAAAAACTATGAATTAAATTGAGAAAATTTAAACATCGAATAGACAAAGAACTTTATATAAACTTTTTTAGTTTTATTATTTTTTTCCTACATAAATGTTTTGCAGCCAATTTTTACGAAAAATTTCCTGGGAATCAGGAAGTGTGGTAAATGGATTTATTTCCCGGGTATCTTTTCTTGGCACTTCCTGAAGGTAATGAAAACCTAGTGATAATATCGAAAAGATTACAAAATGGACACATTTATGTGTGAGTTTAAAATCCGGTATCATACATTCCTGTGAAAATCTGTTTACAAATGATTGAGTTATGTGTGTGGAAACATAAAAATATACTGTCGGTTGAAAAACGAATATTTCTCCCACTAAAAGTTTGTGCAGATCAAACAATAATATATATCTCTTATAACGTGAAAAAATTGCTTTCACTTTGATAACGCAGACATTCGTATGCCATAGACTTCGATAGCATTTGGCATGAGGAAAAAAAAGTTCCACCACATTTATAAAAAAAACATTTGCGAGGCGTCCAAATTTATATATTATTTTTAAGGTTATTTATTTTTAGTAGGTAATAAAAAAATCGGCTAATTTAAATTTTTTAAATATTACCTTCCTTCCTAAGGTGAAATTTATTTTTGAATTATTATTGAATTATTTTTGATGAAATTGAATTATTTATTAATGCAAATTTTAAATTTGAATTGAACTTTTTTTCCTCATGTCAAAAGCTATCGAAAAATCGATGGCACATTATCGAAAAATTTTTGTCCTTTCAAATCGTTAAATTTACGTAGTTCATGTCAGCTCATCTTTCCAACACTGCCGATAACTTAAGCAAACCATACACTACTCCAGCATACTGGCACCAACAAGTGATGTTGAATCCTGCTCGAGACACATACCATACAAACATACTGGTGCAATATTCAATTCTTTAAAAATTTTATACGGATGAGTTGTTGCAACTAGTGCGCACCGCATTTATTAGTGATATTGTTTTGAAACTACAAACTAATTAAAATTTAATTCAGAAAGACTATAATATACTCGTACATATTTTGTTTCTTTTTTCTTAATTTATGAGTAGATTATTCAATTAAAAGTGTTTTATCCCGATGTTTACTCTTTGACAACTTTTCCCAACTGAGCTAAATTCATCATACAAAATACCACAAACTGGCGCCATCAGCAAAATATCAAATTCTGTTTGATATCGCTACAGCAAAGCGTACAATCACACATAATGCCCATACATGACCAAATCGCTGGCACCAACACTTGATTACGCGTGCTTGCTGGTGTAATGTATGGGGCCCTTTAGGCAAGAAATAAAGTAAAATTATAGTCCTCATACGAAGTCATTGGCTCGTCAAACTAAGATAAAGTCACGAAGTTTCTTTGGTTCACACAATATATTCCACCTTTACGAATAAGGAGGGACCTTACTTGCCAAGATATACAAATTCAAGTATCGTTAATGTATGGGAGTGTATTACAAAGCTGTTCTTAAGAACTCGTAAAGCAAAGTTTTATATGCATGAATTGATAAGTTTTGCTCTTATTTTGTTCTGTTTCCAATAGTGTTTATGAAGCTTCACTAGAAATTTTCTTAAAAATTGGTAATCTTATATGTTTGCATAAAATAATAAAAATAATATGTTTCCATCTAATTGCCACCACGAAACAATGATATTGTATTACCTCGACATCAATGTCTAGTAGGTGAATAGCTGTATTATACTCATGCCGCTCATCTTTGTAGCAAACTTCCACCAAATCAACAAATAACAGCAATGCGAATAGTTTCAAAACATTTTTATTTAACTTTTTTACATAATTTGTTATCATTATTGTTATATTTGCATTAAGTTTGTCATGTTAGTAATAAATTTGTTGGTAACGTAATAAATTGTTAGATTGCTATGTTGGTAATAAAAATGTTTGTAACGTTATACATTCATCTACTCAGTTTTGTTGTACATTAAATGAAAAAATTAAACAAGTAAATAAATAAATAAACAAACAAAATTTAACTTATACAGTCATATACATATTTACATATAAGTCTTTGGCAAATATTTGTCTTTTATTCAAAAAGATTAAACAATTTATTCCGAAAGTTCTGTTTTTAAAAATCATAAATATTCTATTTCCAATACATAATAATTCCGAGCCATACATATGTGCATAATAAATACAAACAAGTACGTTAAACAAGCAAAATATTTTGACATGCAGTGAAAAAATTCATTTACAACAATTCAAATAAAAAATTTGAAAACAAAATAAAAATCACATTTCATTTAAACAACAAGAAGGAAATACAAGAAATATATTATTTTTTGTTAGAAAGCAATATAAAAAAAGTTTATTCATGTAAATAACGCATTTTTGGAAATAAACATCATTTTGATTTCAGCGTCTAAAAAAAGAATTAGACACTTGCCTTAAAGTATAGTGTTAACTTGTGGGGCCATTAATTTTGTCCTGCTTATTGAATAATACCTTCCAGTCCACTGAATATTGAACTATCTTTAAAACAAAAAATTTAATACCTAAAAACCCACATACAAAAAGGCATCATAATTTAATATTATCACCTCATGAACTTCAAAAAGAAAATTTCAAAAATAAGTTTAAAAAATTGCTCTTGAAAATTAAAGGGAACTTTTATAATAATTTTCAAAAATTGCTTAAATTGAAAACCATACAATTCATGCAATTTATGTGTGTAATATACGTTACGAAAAAATCTTTCGTAGTTACAAAAATTTTGTTCGTTGAGGGTTTTTAGCATTTCATTGGTGCTAATGACAAATCGTCAGTAGGTCTTAAACCATATTCTTGAAAAGTTACAAACCTCTTATCTTATCCAAAAACTAAAGAAAAAAACAAATAAGAATATGGTTTAAGATCTACTGATGATTTCGGATTAGCACCAATGAAATGGATGTATACACAGAAAGAAATTCAAGTATTTTCTACTTACTTTGAGTACTCAATATTTTGAGTACAAATAACTAAAAATTATACTTTACGCAAGTTGAAAACGAGATAGCTTTAGACAACCAATTCTAGAATTTCTTAAAATGAGTACAAAATTCTTTAATCACGTGAAAAATCTTGAATTAACTAAAAAACTTTTAAATTAAATTGAGCATTTGAATCCGTCCGTACTTAAATCAATCTTTTTGTACTTGATTTTAGTAAATCTAGGATCATTGTACTTTTCACAGCTCTTGGTATTGATTTTAATACGGATGGATTGACTTTTCTTTTGAGTGTATGGGCTAAAACCTTCATCAAACAAAACTTTTTTGAAATCGAGACATGTTTTGAAAAACAAATTTAATAAATACTTTCGTAGTTATTTTTTTTTATTTTCATTTTAAAACACCTTAACAAATGTTTCTGCCTTGCAAATATAGGAAGAGTGCGTAGATTGACTAGAGTACTTGTATTCAAATCGAAAGATCGTGAAATCAAACCTCAACAAAAACAGTTTTTTATTTTTTATTTTTTGTAAACAAGAGTTTCGTATATTTGTTATGTTTTACGAAAATATTTCTTACAATATACGTTACTTTTCGATTATATGCTGCATGGTTTTTTTTTAGTGAAGTTTTTGGAGAGCATTGTAAATATATAATAAAAATTCGTAAGTTTTCAATAAAAACAATAATTATTATTAACAAAGAAAAAAATTGGTGTTTTAACATTTATATAAAAACCGCTAAAAATCGAAAAATCAATAAAAAAAATCGGAATCTAAAAGTTTACTAAAAGTTAACCGATTAAAGGTTAAACGATTAATTACTACTCGTTTAACTGTTCGATTAATTTAAAATGAGCTATTTTACAAGTTTACAAAAAATTTACAAAAAATCTTAATCACCTTGATCCTTTATTGTATAAAATCCATTTGATCTTCCTCCATTATCGTCCTTTAAATTTTACTCCTTGGAACGTTGGATACTAATATTACTATCTTTAAATTATTCATTTAGATTTATTCTTTTTAATATTAATTATTTATACATATTTTTTTTTTATTTATTTATTTATTTATTTAAGAATTAGGCAATGGATATAATCCTTACAGACTAATAACAAGGTACAAAAATTATATTAAATTACATGAATTATAATAAAAATTTATAGGTTATGAATTAAGAAAAACAATATTTTTATGTTTTATAATACTAAAATTAAAAGAAAAATCAACAATTTCAGACAAATAATTATATTGACGACATAATCAAACCGTCGAGCCTATTTATTAATTACTTTTCGGCATCACGATCAATCTTTTGAAAATTACAACCGCAATTTTATAATAATGATTAGTTATTGCTATTGAGAGTAAAGTTGCTATAAACGAAGAAATATAATTTAATGGCTCATTTTGTTTTCCTAGTTGTAACTGTTTTCCAAACATACAAAAATTTTAAAAATTACAGGCCATTCTTGTGTATATGACATTAAAACAAAACAATTAAAGTCTTAAATTTAAGTATAACGGATTTAACTAAAAGGAAAATTGAATAGATAAATGTACGAATGTTTTTAGACAGCTTCTGTTGCTGTCAAAACCATTCACACAAATATTTATTATTAAGGACAAACTGTGGTATTTAAAAAAATTTAATTTGGATTTGAAGTGTACCTCAAAAAAAAAGAAGAAAAATTCGTTTTAAAATTAGCTTGAAACACGCCAGTATATTTACAACATAACTTTTTTCTGATGAATATTGTTGAAATTAGAAAGTCAACAACAGACTTATATTGTATATCTTTATGGCAGCTATCAAATCGATAGATTTCATAATATGTTTTTTGACTTAAATTTATTGGGAAATATTTTTTTTAACCACTCGTTTGACTCATGCTGAAAATCATTTATGTCTATAAAGGCCGTCCCAGTGGGATCAAGAATATGTTTTCCATTCATGCATAAAATCAAAACAATTTAAATCTTCTTAGCTTGTTGTTTTTTAGGTAACTTTGTTTTCTAAATTAAATTCAAATGTTCAGTACTAAATCCTGTTTTGATATTGTACATAAAGACATATTATCTAATTTTTTATTTATTTTTGTTTTCTTTTGAAGTTGTGAAAATTCAACAATGTGTATAAACCTATAATAATGCAAGACTCGTAGAAAATATTCATACAAATATTTAAATTTTTCACAACTCCTCCATTTCTCTTTCATTTCCTTATTTTTATTTATTTTTATTTTCTATTTAATGAAATCAAACTTTTACTTGTAAGAATAATCGCAGAATTTTTTTCTAGCGTATAACTATATATTTTAATTTGTTTTTAATTTTCGAAATACGAGTACATACTTGAAGACCATTAAAGAATGTAATTTGGCAAAGTTTATACGAAAAATCTTAATTCAAATGTTGAATATTACATTTGTTGTCAAAAACGATGAAAAATTACTAAAGCAAGACATTTTTACCGAAGAATTTTCTAAAGTTTTATTTTCAATTGGAAAAAATAAAAATAAATTATAATGATTGGTAAATTATTTTTTTTATTGCTTTTAGTTAAGCTTTACATCTAGCTGCTATTGAAATGTAATGTGTTGAATTACATTTGAGTTATTTAATTCGAAAGTTTAGTACTAAGTATTGAAATTTTAAAAATTAATTCAAACGACTTACTGACCCAAATTAGAATAACTAATTTTCCAGTAAAATATATTTTGTGATTTAATAGAGTTATCAAACATTCGACATATTCAAAAATTAGGTTTTCGAATGATTCGAAGAAAAGATGAATTTTTAAAAAATTATTTTCGGAGTTTTCTATTAAGCCCCGATTTGAACAATCGGTTTTTAGTCTTTTATATTAATTTAAGAATGATTTTTTTTCATTAAAACAAATAATAAAAAATTTAAAAAATTGCAGTTTAGTCTTTTTGAAATTTACATATTCAGCATATTTTATTTTACATACATATGTAAAAGTTAAACAGAATTTCAAATCAAAAGAATATGAATATGTATAAATATATATTTTATTTATATCAACTACATGGAGGAGTTCAGCGGATCGAATTCGCCGAATTTTCTGATTGTCAAATACTAAATAAAAAAATACACAATAACTGTTTATTTCTGGTGTTTGATAAACTCCACCAGTACGATCGTGAAAGCACGAACAATTGTTGTTTACCAATAAGTTCTTCTTTGAAAATGACATAGTCCATGACTGAATTACATAGAACCATGTTGTAACTAGTCCCTTTCAGCTTTAACGAACCACGAAGTCAAATATTACCTGTAGGGTTATCACAATCTGTCCTCTCTCACTTATCCCTTTTCTAAAGAAGGTAACCTACTGGTTACCTTCTGAGCGTTACTTCTCTTTAAACAAATAAAAACAAAACAATATAAAAAAACATACGAACGCCTAATTCTCAAAGCAAGACGAAATTTAATCAACTTTCTACTTCTTCCAACTTATACGAGTTTTTAATAATTTTTATGCATCGAAAATGAAATAAATACGTAATTAAATATGTACATATGTTAATATCATAACTTATTGTGATTAAATCTAATTTCAAATACGTAAATTTATTTATAAATTTCTGGCCACAATGTGGTATTATCAACTCAATAAGAAATGTTCCTGCCTCCTATGAGATTCTTAAAAGCATATTAAATACATAAATGTATTCACTAATAAATAGAAAGGCAAACAAAACTACATTTTCTATTCCTCATATATATTAAAAATTAAATTCATAAAATTCATAAAAGATTAAGTAACCACAACTAAAAATACATGCCTGTATGGATGAACTTAAATGAATGTAAACATGCGTTTGAGTGTGTCTTTAGTTAAGTTTGCTTAAACGATTTATAAACGTATGTATATGTATGTTTGAGAGCATATCGCTCCTTTATTGCAACGTAGTCATATCTCAAAAATCTTGTTCTTCTTGTTTAATATTTTTAAATTACTCACACATCAAAAGAAAAATAAAAAAGTATCCCCCTTTCAAGAGGTGAGCAATCAAGATATTTGTATGAATTTTTCACACAAGATGAAGAACGATACAATGAATAATTCTGCATTTTTAATTCAAAAATCATGTTTTATGAGATATGACTATGTTGCAATAAAGGAGCGATATATAGTAAACATTTTATAGTTACTTAAAGGGTAGAGAAAATATTTTCTGCTATGGTTAACTACTCAACGTTTATCCATCCGATAGTTTGGTGTATCCGTTAATTTGAGTGTGTTTATGCTTTATGTGTGTGTGTGTGTGGGTGTGGGTGTAAGAATTATATAGAAGGCAGGGAAAGTAAACGAATAACCTGTGTGAGTAGTTGTAGTTCTACAGAACAACTACATAAATTAATTTCCATTCAGAAGAGGTTAACATAACAGGAAAAAGTTGAAAATAGAGGAAAATAAAAGTTCAACTTAAAGCTGATATGTAGGAGTATTTAACAAGTAATAAAAAACTAAAGGTGAACGTTGTTTTAATAACTTTTATACAGCGGTTGCTTTGAACTCCAAAGTTTTACTTTCTAATAAACAGTTGACAACTATAGTGTTTATTATAAACAAATTAAAAAAGGAATCATAAGTTTTATGGTTATAATATCATTTAAGTTAATAAAGTAGTCTGTTTCTTAATCATTATACTCTTTTTATATTGTTAATTTCGTAAAACGAACCGCAAAATGACAGCTGTGGAACAAGAGTGTGACCTCGTTTCGTAATAAAATGCTTTGAAATGTTGATAATATTGGTGCTTTTCGATTTTCTTGTGATATATAGATTCCTTGCTGAAGTTTCGTTTTTTTATATGCTGTGTCAAGTTTTTGTATTATTGAAAAAGTTTAGGGTTTTTAGCGATTGTTTTTTGGAAATTTCCCGTTTTTTTCACAAAATGTTCTTTTTTTGTGGCATTTTATAATCACGGTGCATATTAGAATTTTGATTAATCTCAACTATTTTGATGAAATATGAATAGAATTTTTTGATATAGTTTTTGTGGAACACACATTTTTTCGTTTTTTTTAAATAGTTTTTAGGTAAATTTTAAAAATTTCTAGCAAAAAAGCTGTAGGGAAAATTTGACTGATTGATCCGAAATCCACAATCACTTTAAAGTGTTGCCAGTTTTAAAAAATTAGAAAAACTAAATTAATTTTCATTTAATGTGATTATTTTTTGAAAAAATATGTTGTTAGTAGTTTTTAATCCAAAGTGATTATTATTTTGGCTAATGTTCGTAACATTTTTAGTCAGAAGGAATTGGACATGAGACAATATTACAAAGGAACAAGAGAATATTTAACTTCAATTAGCTTCAACTTACAACGTTGAACTGAAACAACGTTGTTTTTCGGGAGCCGCTACACTCCCATCATCAGTGTTCATGTGTGTTTCCATGTATCCGCCACTGTTTAGGTGGCTCGGTTGAATGTGATTACAAATTTGTATTTATACAAATTAAGACTCGAAAAAGGATACGAGAGTGATATTTATTGTGGAAGGCATGATTCGTTGTTTTTAAAGCCAATACAACTTCATCAGGATCAATACTAAAATTTTACCATCACTCATTAATTCTTTCTGACTAAAAATGTTACGAAATAATAATAACTTTGGAAAAAGAACCACTAAATTAATTTTTTTTGGACAAAAGAATATTTTTTTTTAAATTTAAAATGAATAACAAAATAAAATAAATTGCTCATAAGAGTATAAAAATTTAAAAATATAGAATCCAATGAACTTGACGCAGCTATTTTGCTGAATCTCAAGCTATTCAAAAGTTACTTTTGACAAAGCTCCACGCTATAAAAATGTGATTTCTCAAAAGTATAACTATCTTATCTCTTCAAGACACTTCTTTAAGTACACAATTAGACTTTTGACCGTCATATATTCAAGTACTAAGTAACATTTTGTCCTTCAAGAAGGAATTATTACATTTTTCGAAATGTCCTTAATATCACTTACATACATATACACATATATCTACTAATTATTAACTAATATTTTTTTCTTTTTAATTTAAATGTATAAGTAGTTGTGATTTAATGATAAAAGTTCTATATGTTCAATAGCCATGTAACTTACCGTCACAGTAGTTTATAATATGTATATCTTGTTGTAATAGGTATTAAATAATAAATCTTATGGTATTAATAAGCTATTAAAAAAAGCTTTTACAGATCTAATCTTATAAAATCAAATAACACAGTGAGACAAAAAAATGAAGTAAAAATTCCTGGGATGTTATAGCATTTTTCTGGTAGGTACTGTCGAGTACAACAACAGTCTGTTTTTATTATTATGTTAAAAATTAACTGATTTATTTAACTTTTAAGAAAAACAAATTTTTTACAAAAAAATAATTCTGAACGATTTCGATCAACAATGATTGGTTGACCTTTCTCTTTTTAATTCAAGGTCATCAGTATCTCGTTTAAGTGACAAGCAATAGCCTGAAAGCATTTCTATTTTATTTTTGCCTTCAAAATGTCTTTCCATTGTAATAATTTCTTAGTAAAAATGTTCGACTTGTTCATGGCTAAACTGCCGTAGTTTTTTTTATAAAAATTCGAAATGCGAAAACAGAAAATGAATTTTTATAGACATGTTGCAGCCGATTTCACCATAAGCTTTTAAAAATGCACCAAAGCGACCATCACATAGTCATCGCTTCTGTGACTACCAAGACAAATCACATAGCGCAACAAAACTGTTCCACGCGCAATTTTCAACGGAACTCAACGTTTTTAAAAAGCTCTCATATCTCATAACTTTACGAATTTGAGGTCCAATAAAAATACCTAAAATTAATCAGAAGAGCTAAAAATTTTAAAAGTGAATGCTATTTAGAAGTAAAAACACAAATACTTCCTTTTATTTTGAGTTCACTTAATCTTGGGAAAATCAATTTAAGATGCTTAAAAGCTTTGCCGTTAATATCAAGATTTTTAACAAATTGTTTCATGTATCCTAATTTTAAATGCAATGGTGGCAAACATTATAAATATAACAGTCTCAGCTTTAACTAATGGCATGTTTAGGACGTTTTTCCTACCAATATTTTGTATACAAAAAAATCTTTCAGTGCCAACATAACACACCTATCCGCCGTTTTACACTGTAGATACGTTCCTGAGAAATTCGTGTAAAGCGAATACGAAAGTGATGCATGAAAACCCGTGTAAAAAGAAAAATACATAATTGTGCTCTTTCATTTACTTAGTTTATTATTTATTGAACGTAAAATTAAAGAAACCTATTAAATAAATTATAAAAATAGCACTTCAATCACAAGAAGCATAAAAAATCATTCTATGTATGTATGTACATTAGCGTAGCTACAAGAAATAAATTTTTGATATGTATTTATTCATGTATTTTGTTTATCTCTATTATTATTTGCAACTTGAAACAAAAAACCGTGTAAGATCGAAAAAACGCACAAAGAGTACTGTATAGGTGTATATGTTTTAAAAATAATCTTTGAATTTGGACCACCATGTATATGCAATATTTTTAATTTCACATCGTTCTGCTACTAGAAAAATGTGTACTTGATGTTCGTATTACAATCAATATAACAACTTGTGTTTGCAGTTTCGAGTAGCAGATGCATCTCATTGGACAGTAATCAAAATACATTTTTGTGCTATAGCAGCATACACTTAGAACTTTTTAATCTAATATCGCACACTAGTATTAGTTTGAATATTATTTTCTGTGCTATTTCTGGCAGAAATAAAAAAATTTTTGATTGTGCTACTGGCAGGAATTTGCTACCAAAATATTGATTATCGCATAACTCCTCTATTTAGAGGACAGTGTTAAAAAAACTTTTTTCATTTGGAAGTGCATACAAATTTAAGTGAAAATCGCATGGACAAAATGGCCGCTCAAAATCTATCTTTATTATTAGTAGCCAAACACGTGTTTTTAGATCCCTTTTACTGCCGTAATACTGAACCGATTTCGGAAAGATTTATATATTTTTAAATCATTATTATACGTAATTGTTGAACTGTTTAAGGTAAATATTGAAATGATAATTTATGGCTTGAATTCAAATCCGAGTTTACCCATTTCTTCTTAATTTAAAAAATTATTTTTGGATAAATTCATTATTTTATTAAGAGACTACTTTTTATTTGAAACAATTTTCATCAGACTAGCAGAACGGATTAGTACTGATTTCGAGGTCGCAACACCATCTTATCCGCGTTCTTTGTTCGATTTTACCCCTTTTGACGGAGAATATGGAATATTTGAAATAATTAATCATCAGAGATGGAATTTCGTACTAACCGAAATTGATTTAACTTGCAAGAACTGAAAACCCCAATGCTCTCGGCGCCGTGGACGTCCAAAAACAACTTGGCGCATCGCAACCGTATGTGAGCTGACTACTGCAGGGTTTTCATGGAACGATGCATTAAGAACAGTCCACAACAGAGTCCGTTGGCAGTCATTAATTGAGACTGTTTGCTCCCAAGCTTTAGAATAGCGGAACAACAAGCAAGAAGAAATGGGTAAACTCGGATTGGAACTCAAGCCATAAGTTTTCATTTCAATATATTTTTAAATCTTAATTTTATTTAAATCGCTTCGATATTTAGGGAGCTATAAGCGTTTAAAGTAGCTACTAACACATGCACACTTATTACACATGGATGTATCAGCTTCAACTCGATTGAGTCAACCGCTGAATACACTATTATGAATTTTTAAAATTTGATAAGAAATCGATTTTTTACCAGAATTATCTTTAAAATTCTTAAAACAATTTCAGTTAGTGGGATGAGTATTATTATTTTAAGAATTTTAATATTTTTTTAACACCTGCATAACTTATTGACGGAATATAGAGATGTATCCCGTTACCGATATGTCGGCGATACTTCGGGCTTGCCGATTAGAATTTTAAAATATTTACTTACATACATATATTGCCGGTTTTTTAACAAGCGTTAACAGTAGTAAGTTTTTAGAACTGCTGTAATATGTTCAAGGCTTTTTTGTGCTTAACAACAACTGAGAAAAATATTCACATGCAAAAGAAAGTTACACGATTTCTCACAACCCTACAAGTAGTGGGCCTTAGAGTGTTTGTGAAAAAATTATTAGATAATCCGAGGATAATCTCCATTCTTAGATATTATTTTGTTAAAGAAAAAGTCGAGAGATACCTAGGGTCTCCTAGGCGCAGCTCTACTTGGGCTTTCCAATGAGTTATGTGGCAGCTGAAGCCTATTTTTCGCTGCAGGTCTCGTTCTTATGTCTTTCTCCGCAAAATCGTGAACTTTATTATAGATTATAAATACCTATAATCTTTTAGGTTTTAATAAAAAATACACCTACTTGTGTTTTATTTATTTTACATATCTTCAATATAAATTCACGAAGCGTATGCATCAATGTTGATGTCATCGATGCATTCCTAGATTAACGCAGTTGAAACTTCGAGACCTAAATGAATGCGGAAACATGTACTTAATTAAGTTTGCATGAGAATGTTTATATTAAATTGTGTTTGCTGTTCTACACCTACAATTAATGAAGAAATGGCAATAAGAATACAAAATCCATAAATAGTTTTAGTTGAAATAGTCATACTGTTGCCTTGATATTGACTTTTCATGTAAATATTAAATGATTGTACTGTTATAGTTTATTTATAGCTTTTCGTCTTCAGTTCTCAAGTTTTTTTTATTGAATTTTCTATTTATTCTTATTGCTTTTCTTATTCCATTTTCCATCCTTCCCCCAAACTTCTTTTACCTTCTTTTAAACAAAATGCCATTGGGCTTGGGAAGCGTTTTATTGTTATTTTTTTGAAGGAAAAAAATTCAATTTTAAAATTGAGCAAGGATGAAAATGTTAGTAATTTGCCAGTGAGCAGTTGGATTTTGGCAAAATATAAAGAAACGTCATTTCACGTTTATTTGGTAATAAAACGAAACAATTATTTTATTTATTTTTTATTGAAATTAAAGAGGTGATTAAGCAAACTTATGAAAATCTTTGGAATTATTAATGCTTGAGAAAATAGTCAAACAGTTGTGTAATTCAATTCAATGGCAAATTTAAATCTTAATAATTTATAAATATTTTTTTTATGAAATAGCTTTTCATAGGAATATTTTATACAATATCCTGTTTTCAATTTAAATATTAAAAACATTTTTTTCTTCTTAAAATTTCAATTCAAAAAGTCAAGGAATTTTTCTATTTGTCTATATATTTGAATGAAGTAATGTGATGCTTGATAGATAAGGAATAATAGTCTTAAAGGTTTTTGTTTTTAATTTTTTTCTTAAAAAAAAAGTTAATAAATAATGGATGGTTCATTGACGCATCGCAATAGGATAATGTTTTAAGGAATGTTCGAGGAGAAATATATTTATCTGCACTCAAATCCATAGTCTCTTATGAAGTAAGGCCAGGAGCAGCTATAGATTTTTTACATCTCTTAATGAGTTTAGCCTCCGTAGCGTTGTACTGAGGTCCTGAGTATGAGGGCTACGCTGGATAATTAAGGTCTGAAATCTTTTTAACTAGCAGGGTGGCTCGAAGTAGTTTCATAGGACAGGATACATTGATATGTATTTTTTCCGATACGATACGGATAACTATACTCAAAAGAAAAAAATAGTATCAACAATACCCATTACGATACGCGTATTGAAGTTGAGTTCAAAGTAAAATTAATAAAACACAAGCTGGATAATTTTTTTATTATTACAAAAAATTGCAG
Source organism: Gymnocheta viridis (assembly GCA_956483585.1). Classification (NCBI taxonomy): domain Eukaryota; kingdom Metazoa; phylum Arthropoda; class Insecta; order Diptera; family Tachinidae; genus Gymnocheta; species Gymnocheta viridis. Next base: position 129,291,814 of record OY101440.1, on the reverse strand, counting down.
CATATTAGATTTTTAATGTTTAAAATTGATATAAATAAAATTTCCGTTTAAAAATCAAAATATTCTCAAATTTTTCGGAGAACGATGATTTCCTAAGTCGGTGCCCATTCACAACGTGCAACTTTTATCGCTACAAGAAGAGAGGATTTAAAAAAAGTACACATATCGTCGTCCCAAAGCTATCTTCAAAAACAAAATGAGATAAAAGTACTTCTCCTAAAAACTCAAGCCTTGACGAGTCAAACCTAACGCGTTCGAACCGGGTCTACCCTAAAAAGAAAAATCAATCCATCCGTACTTAAATGAATCCCAGGCGGTGTTAAAAGTACGGTAATCCCAGATTTACTAAAATCAAGTACAGAAAGATTGTTTTAAGTACGGAAGGACTTAAATACTCAATTTAATAAAAGAATTTTTTAGTTGATTTAAGATTTTTCACGTGATTAAAAAATTTTGTACTCATTTTAAGAAACTCCTGGATTGGTTATCTAAGGTAATTACTTTTTCGGCTTGATTAAAGTACATTTTATTGATTTTTGCACTAAAAATTTTGAGTGCGACTCTTACTCAAAGTAAGTAGAAAATACTTTAATTTAGTACGGCATCTTTCTTTCTGTGTAAGATCCTGAACTTGTGCTCAGGAAATAGTGCGAATTTGGATCATCTAATTGTATATAATGTGGAATTTTAAGACTATTTCCCAAAGAAAAGTTTTTTGGCGACAACGATATGTATGCACATTTGAATATTATTATGTTGTTCGCTTTCGATATCGAATAAACTATCGAGCAAAAATAAAACTCGATACCAATCGAATTGCCTCATGAAGGCATTCCGATCGCAATCGAATGGAATCTTTTCCAACGAAAGTGTAAATAAAAAATGTTGTATTTTGGATCAAATAAATTCTTAACTGCATATTTTTTTTAGATTTCAGCATCGCTTAAGATTTTCAAAGGAGATATTCAATTAAGTTTTATCGCATGTCAATGGCAGAGACACCAAAGCTGCAGTTAGATGCAACACTTTCCCTTCCGGCTACTGGCTGCTTTCAGCATGCGGTTGGTAATGATTACCCGATTGGAATGTGCCAAGGCACGGTTAGTAAAATAGTCAAAAAGGTGGCCACGGAAATGGACTTGAAAATCGGGTTTTTTTCTAAATTCGGGTGTTCGGAAATTAATTCTGCCAGTATTTATTTTTGGTGTAAATTTATATTTTTCATACTTTTGTTGAAATGTACACCATAATTACTATTGTTTTGACTCAAAAAATAAATAAAACTTACATTTTTCACAATAAAATTAAGAAAGCTATTTGTTTGCTATCGAACCATGTTTGCAAAAATAACACTCGATCGATGACTCGCTATCGAAGGCCATCATCTCAGGTTTTATTAATTTTTGTTCGATATGGAATGCTATAATCACAAAACAAAAATTTTCGATCTAAGTAGCTCGATATCGAAAGCGGTAATTAGACCCCTGCATGGAAAGTAGTCTCTCAGATGCGACAGTGCGCTTTTCTTAAATACATTTCTTAAAATTTGTGCATGAGAAGATGTCAATGCGCCAATAAACAAACGGACCTGCGTCTCTAGATATATTAGGAGATCTTAAGTTTCTCCCGACTTCTTCTTTGTCTGAACCACAGTTTAGGATAAACAGAAGCTCATGTTGCTCGAATTTTCTAATAATAGCAAATAGACACGAAGCTAAATCAAAGGATATGAGCAAGTAAAATAGTAAATTAATCTCAAGAACTGAACTACTGCTATGTTTATTCATAAAAAATTAATAAAAAAAGTAACGTTGTATCGACAATAAAAATACCGGTATCGGTATCGGATGCATCTCTAGATGCCATTAAGTTTCCCTAAAATATATGCGAATGATATTGTTGAAAATTTAATTTTTAGATGAGTGTTATTTATTTTATTTCATATTAATTTTATTTATTTATTTTTTGGTGTTTAATTACCTGAAACATATTTTTAAAAGTTATCTTTTTCTCCATGCTAATAAACTATATATTATTTATTTTCATGCATATTTTTATTTTTTATCTATTAAAATTCTCTAAAAGTACTCGTAGTTTTAAAACTAAGTCTAAGAATATTTTCGTCCTTGTTGTCTAAAACTATTTTGTAAATAAGTTTCCATAAATAAACCCCACAGCTCAAATCACTGTACATTTTATATTACAGTTGTAGCACAAACTCACTCACTTAGACTCTGGCAACAGAAACACACACACACATGCATACATTAACACAAATACATACACGAACTGAATGCCATATAAAAGTATCATTATGGTTGACAGTTTTTATGCACAGTTGCTTGTTTGGATGAATTTTTTTTGCATGAATATAAATGGTTGCATATCCTTGTTATCCTTGCTGCCAACAAAAAACTTAAATAGTTGAATAAAAAATATTAAAAATAGGAACATAAACATATTTACTTCTTGATACTTTTGTTTTTAAATTGTCCTTGATAAGGATGTTATTCTTACTCACAGTTTGTGTATGTATATGTGCTGGGTTGCTGTTGCTTTTGCCGTTGTGTTAGTTTTGTTTGTTGTTGGTTCAGCTGTACTGTATATTTCTTGTGGATGTTGCAAAGTAAAACAGATTTCGTTGTTTTTTTCTGTTTTATTTCAGTTTTTATCCACTTAAAGAGTTGCAGGAAGTAGTTTTTTTTTCAATTTTGTTTCAATTTTGTTTTTTTGGTATTTTAGCAGCTTTAATTTTAGTTTAGTCTTAAATATATATATTTTATACTTTTATAGTTTATTTTAGTCGTTGTTTAATTTATCATTTTCCTCCCACTAGACTTAAATTTAAAGAGTACAGGTTGTACACAATTTTGAAAAATATTTGAAATAAATTGAAACTTACTTTCTATGCAAGATCTATGCAACAGCCCAGCTGATAGGTAAGTGTGCTGTTAAATTTTATTTTTACTTGCTTTATTCTATTGTAATTAGATTTTCGCTTTGATTTTTTTCTATGCTTTTTTTACAGCACACTTACCAAGAAAATTTGCTTTGCAAATATAAGTTATTGATGTGCCTTGATACAAATATAAAATTCAGATTTAAGTACAATAAGAAACTTTTCTGAACTGATGCATTTGAAGTTTTGTTTTTTGGAAATGGTGTAGTTTTAATTTTAATTTTAAAATCTGTTCTTACATTGTGCAAATTGAATTTAAACCTTCTTGCACTTGTCATGTTGCACTTAAGAAAAACTTTCTCTTGCACTTTTAGATTTAAGTGCTTTTGTTTAGAACTGCAGCAGACGCTTCAATTTGGTAATGTGCGATAAAAAAAAACACAAAAATGATTAAAATAAAACTTTTTAAACTAAAACAATTAAACAACTATTTACTTAATCTACAATCGATTATTTTTCCATTTAAGTATTTAGTAAACAAGATTAATAAAAAGAAAATAATTTTTTTTGTAAAAAGCTTCAACACTTTCCTGTTATCCCTTTTGTCTTTGCAGATTGTTGAAGAACATTTTCGTTCTGCTGTTTTATTAATTTAATAATGAAAACACTTCCATATGAATTCAGGTAATTGATTTTAATATACACATTGTTTCTTGAGAAGCTTTAAATACATAGTTCAGAGAATAATTTATTTTGTGATCAAGTTATTCGAACGGCAACTTAATTTATTCTATTAAATAATTTTTGCAAAAATAAAAAGCCGACCCAAAAAATAATAGAGGGACAGATAAGCAGACAAACAAACAAAAGGAGGGACATATATGTAAATTGATATAAAAAATAGGACAACATGAGCAATCCGGTGGCAAGTCCTTACAAATAAAACAATAATCGTTTCCTTAATTTGGAACATACTCGTAATCAATTCCACAATAAAAATAAAAAAGAAAATCGAACTGAAGTTTCAAAATATTATTCTTCGTCCTTATATCGAATGTATTAATATAAAAGTGGTCGAACAGGTATTTAGTTCGGTTTTTTCTGTGTTATGGCAAATGTTTTTTTAAGTTAATTTGTAAAAAAATCGGTCAGTGGAACATTTTCTGATTTTAAAAATTTGGTCAATAAAATAGTTTCATTTTATTGATTTTTGAACTGCAGCCGTTTTCTATATTTTTGGAGTATGACAGCATTAACTGAAATATTCCTTTCAAATACGCGATTTTTCTCCCCTATTTAGCGATTTTCGATGTTAAGATTTTTTCTTTGCAAGTAATGATTTTTGACTAATACACGACTCAAAGTGTAATTTATATAGAAAATGAAAACAAAGCTTAAAAATGAAAACAAATATGCAAATTCTATCAACAAACGAACGTATGCTTTGCCTTTCATACTTTTTTGAATGTGTATGAAAAACAAAACCGATTAAGCTTCGTTTTGCTGAATTTTGAAAACCATAATCGGTTGTTTTTTTAATTTTAAATATTCAGTATTCAAACGTTTTGAAAACGGCTTTCTGGAAAATGCCGAAACATCTATCACCCTAACGATTTTGGCTAGTTCCCGGAAGTGGCATAGAATATGGTGTAGAGGAATTTGATTGGTAATGTATTTTTCTAAGTGTGTTTTTTTATAACTCTATTTTTATGGTACGTTGTGTGATAACACGAAAACGACACTTTTGCCGTTTGAGCAATGCATTTAGTGATGCATTGTTTTTTGAAAATTTCAATGTATACTTTAGTGTTGTTTATTTTTCTTTTATTTGCTTGTTATCAGTGTTGACAAAAAATGGAACTGAAAGAATGCTAAATGGGTAAAAAACTTATCCTAAATTGTTCTACAAAAAAAGCTAAAACATAAATTAAATTTTATTTTTATCAATAATATTTATAGGCAATTTCTTTGAACTGTAAGCTGAAAGAAGTTGCTGGGCTCGACTTCCAATCATGAATTAAATAGTAATATTTTTGTTTCCACGGGGATCCCACTATAAATTTTGGATATGATGATACGTGCAATGATATTTTGACCAGTTAAATTAAAAGTGTACTTATTTTAATATTTGCAGATTAGTTTTAATTTTTCGTTATTAGAATTTTTCTAAAAGGAAACAAAATTTTTAAAGAAAAATTCTTAAATGCCAAAGACATTAAGTTTTCTATAAGCTATTATCTGCGCAAATAGGTTTGTTTGCTGGCTGTAAAGTTATATTAGCTTAAACAAGAGGTTTTCACACATTTCCCCTAAAAAAGTTTACCATTGACGCTGTGAACTTCAAGAAATTAACAGCAGGAAATGTGTCGTGGGTCGATTTTTTTTTTGGAACAACCAATCCATGATATTTTCTGAGCAGCGTCCAGCGTCGTAAAATAACACATTCATAAATGCAAACAATTTTTTTATTTTATTTATTATGTTCTTCATTTGACTAATGAAAACTAAACGTGTCTCATTTTAAATATAATTTTAATAGAATTTTAATAGAATGATACAAACTCTAAGAAATAAATTTTAATCGGCTAATTTGGATAAATTGTTTGATTATTCGATTTTTTTTCAATTATTCGATCAATCAGTAGAACAAATTTTTCCGATTAATCGAAATAATATTTATCGACTGTAAACTCGAATATGTATGCATATAAGCAAAGAACATAGTTCTCTTCTCGTCTTTATATTTTTTTAACTGTTGCAGGGTGAATATTATTCGCTGTATATTATTTCCAATCATTAAAATTATTTGGACAACATTGTGTATGATTTCCAAATTTAATCCGCTTACGACTTCTAAAAACTAATTTAATGACATCTGAAAGCAATATTCCATTAATAATGTGTTCATTATAATTTTGTGTTGCTTCCCAAGCATATTTGCCTTTGATAAAAGCTAAAAGTATGAACTTAACTAAAGCAAACTCAGAACTAAAAAAAACCCCAAAGTTATAACATTTTCCCTTTTCCCTGCATAATATTCTAATTCTTTTAAAACTATTTATTATTGTTTCTTCTATTAGACTAAAAGTGTTTGCAATATCAATTTAAGTTTTCAAGTCAATAAATCACGCTCAAAGTATTCTATTCAATTTTACTGCTGGAAACTTTATAATGTAAAGAGATACATCCATAGAAATACAAATGTACTGCAAAGACGATTTTGTTTTGAAAGTAAAAAAAATGAGAAAAATACAATTCAATTATTATAAAAGTTGAAATGAATTTCGTCATTTGGTGTAAAATTGATTATGTTTCTCATCGACATGTCACCGTTTACCTACAATATTACATAAAACCAACCAATGGACACGGTAATCCAATAACCTTGACAAACTGTAAACTGCTTTTATGCAAATAGCTGCCTCTCGTGCCAGACTAACTTTGGCCATCAACAGAAACTTTTCAACCATAAAATTACATCATATGAACCAATATTTGTCAAAAGTTTGTGTGTTTATTTATACATACATATATGTATATAATTTTTTCGCTTGTAAGGGGAGTAACAATTTATAAAATATATTTCATAAACAATATTTTAAGCAATTTAAAATGCAAATTGATGCACAACAGCTGAAAGAACAGTAAAAAAGTAAGAATGAAAAATAATTCACTTATTTAAACCACAAGAAGTACTACCGAAAACAATTTATATGAGTACATTTTTACAGAATATGATTGTGATTATTTGAATTTTACGTTGTTGTTTCGTGACTTCAATAAGAAAAAAAAACTTATGAAATAGTAGATACAAACAAGCTCTAAAAAAATGAAACAATTGCAGTAATTTATTTTACCCACAAGTTTTACAAAGAAAACAATTTTGGAAATAAATGCTGGGAACGATGTAGCGAGGTTAGAAGAATTTTTTAGTTTTTAGAGGAAAGTATATGAAAGAGTCAAGCACATTTCTTCCTCTATCATAGCATAGGGTCAGACAATAATAGGATTAATTTTTATATGCCAAAAAAAATAAAAACAAGAGGTTTTGAGCAAAATTATCTGATGTTTATTTAGTTGTAAAGCGGAGGTAGGGTACGCTACTAATAATGGAAAACGATAACACCCAGATGGCCGCCAAGGGTACACTTGCCGGACCATATTCTTTTCATGAAATTTTCCATCACTAACTCACATGTTTCCGGCTGTATGTCCTCGATAACTTCACGAATTCTAACTTTGACGTATTGAATCAATTGTGGGTAATTGTCATAGACATTATCTTTGACGTAGCCCCAAAGAAAAAAGTCTAAAGGTATTAAATCACAGGATCACAAATAAACGTCTCCTACATCAATATATTTCAATTCATGCCACATATAATAATAACAATTTCGTTCGACAGCACAAGCCAGTCACTATATCAGTTGCTTCATCAGTCTCATTTTCGAAAAAGTAAGATCCAATGAACCGCACCAAACAATCACACGTTGAGGATGGAGAGGCTTATTAACAATATTTCTTGGGTATTAAGTTAAGATGATTTTTCGATCAAATTTTAGATCAGTTTGAAGCGTCTCAAGGATCCAATCAGCAAAGACACGACTTTATTGATGATCGGTAGGCGTGGGTTTATATGTTAACTGTACTTTGAAAGCCTTAAGACCTAAGTCTTTATAGTTTAATAACGTTTGCGCAATGCAAAATTTACAAGATCGTCGAAAATTGGAAAAGGTTGGGGTTTTCTCAACACTATGGCCTAAAATAGCAATGCTCTCAGCTTTTCATGGCGACGTGCACCAATTCGATTCTTCACGTCACTAACTTGTCCCAACAGACCAAGCTTTTTGATGGTGTTGTGAGTGGCAAGTTCATTTTAATACAAAGTCGCTTTGTGTAAATCATAGTTGTGTTAACATCTTCTTTCAAAAAGAAGTAGAATCACTGTTAATTTGAAGAGCCAAGTGTTTCTCTTTCGTGAATATTATTAGTGAATAAATAAACAGCTGTGAAAATAAATAGGCATTTGTCTGTGATTTATATATTTTATTTATATGCAATTAAAAGAACCTTCAGAAAACATTTAAAATGGATAAATGTAGCAACATTTATACAATCTTTATACATTTAAACATGGTTTCCCGAAGCGGTATTAGTTTGAGGCCAACAACTACACATATTTATTATATTGATCCATCGAGAAAGTAATTAAATCATTACTTTAATTTAAAACTACGTAACTCGTTCAATCGCAAAATGAAATTTATTCAAATAACATGAAATTTGAAAGCAAAGTGATGTATTTCAAGTGATTGCTGTATTTTATGATGTTTTAAAAGAATAATTGGAGGACTTTTGAAAGTCCCCTCGTATGAATGATTAGCTGAATGAGCAATGAACTGCAATAACGAATATCTGAATAGCTAAAAGAATAAGCGAATGACTGTGACTGTCTGACAGACTGGCTGAGTGAATCGAAACTGACTACATAAAAGATGATTTAGTTTTCAAAACAATACAGGAGAGTCAAAATATTAAAACTGAAGGAGACTGTTGCGGTGTTTGTTTATTTAAGGATTTGCTTTGATAAATTGAACAAGGTCATCATGAAATATGCATGTCCTCTGCTTTTGGCTCCTGACTTTTAAACACTGTGCTGGCTCGTTACTAAGCCCGCGGGTATGTAGCTGGGTATGACATAGCCAAGATGGAACAAAAGTGCACATATTCAATTTGCATCGTTGGTGCCCTGAGTAGCTATAACGAAGACATTAGAGGAGAAAACAATAGCGCAATTATAATGCTGCACGATGCACCTACTCGCGGAAGTCATATACTGCCGCACACGTTACCACCAATGATGTGCCATCATTAGAAGCCAAAGAAACGTTATTTTCAGATTTTGATTAAAAGGTTATGTTTAATTCTTTTGAATTTTTTATGTCCGAATTTATTTTTACCACTTTAGTAGACTTTCAAAAACAGATCTGTCTCAAATAAAACTAAGAAGATTAAAGAAAAAATGCATAAGTTAAGACCAATGCATGGGTTAATTTAACGTTAATCAGCGGTAGTAAATTATAACTTTATCAACTCATTTGAAAACTTGTATATCATCATATGATTTCAATAAAGCCCTAAGTAAAAAAAAAATCAAAAACGACTTCTTGGTAGATTTCGATCCACCATAGCAAAATGTATGTCCCTGGAAAATTTTATTTATTAAAATTTTACTAATTCGTCAATAAGAAATAAACTTAAACTAAAAAAATGTGAGAAATATATTGATTTTTTTGCTTGTCCTCTAAAATTTTTTAATGTAACTTAGGGTTTTTAAGAATTCATATGACGATATGTTAAAATAATAATAATTCACGTTTTATTTTCTTATATATAATTTGTGTAAATGAGACCTTAGTTTACACATAACCAGTAATGAATGAGTGATGTGGACTCCAAAAATATCGTCGTTGTAAATAATTAACTTTTTCCGTGTTCCTTAAAATATTGCAAATTAAATGAATCTAATTTATCGAGCTATAGGTAAATTTTTTATAAAAAACGTTTACAAAATTTTATTAGTTAACCGATATTTTGCCACTTCCTTGTGTATTTTATATTTCCCTGAAGAAGCCACACAAGGAAGTGGCGAAATATCGAGTAACTAATAACATTTTGTAAACGTTTTTTATAAAAAATTGACCTATAGCTCGAGATAAATTAGATTCATTCAAAAAACAAGAGGTCGAAAAAATATATAAGAATAATATTGAAAAATACTTAAAAGTATAAGTCTGCGATTTTGGATTGGTTCAATTGCTTCTTACAACTCTTCTATTGCACGGTTTTGTATTAATTTTTAGAGCAGTGCTGCTCTACTGCGACGACGATTCTGCTAGAATACCGGCCAAGGCAAATAATTCAGGTGGTCGCAATAGAATTCGCTTAGAAAAATTTGCCAAAAAGCACATTTTGAAAATAAAAGATGATAAAACACAATGAGTCCACTGCGCTAGAATTCACCTGGTATGAATTTGCCTTGATACCGATGAAGGATGTACATACATTAATATGGAACAGTGCTGTGCCTTCGTCACTTAAGCAACAATTAACACAATATCGCACTAATTACATCCGGTTAATTGATGATGTTAATGACTTGCCTAAAGCTGTGTAGTCAACGCGCCATCCACTTCAGCCTAAAAATAATAATGTTTATTACACTTTGCCAAATTGCGATACATTATTTAAACAGTTTATGTTTTTTGTCTTCTAATTTTTTCAATGTTTATCCAAAATGGATTTTTCCAATTAAAAAACAATTTCTTTTTTCAGATTTTATCAATTTCTTCTTAAAGATTTCCTGAATTCATTAATTTTTTTATTCGTTTAAACAAAAGTTATCAAAAGTTTAATGTGTTAAAAACTTAAACGAAGAGAGATTTGAATAATAAAAATTTTGAATAATTGAATAAATTAATTTATTCACAAAATGTGGTATAAAAAATAATTTTTCTAAAAAACTTTCATACCACTTAATATTATTTTAGTTGATACATACATACGAGTACTACCGAAGTACAGAATAATCAAATGATTTGATTTTAACTTGATTGGCAGTTATAATATGAATTTAGCTGTTTGATGTAAATTCAGGTTCATTATCAACAATCAAGTATAAAATCAAATACATCACAAATCACAAATACAATATTTTTTACTTCTACGAGTATTTATTGTACAACATAAATAATAACAAAGAAAAAAAGAGAAAATTTGTAAGTAAAAACCCACTTGCCCGGCTACAAAACTCAATAACGTTCAATGTAATAAAAAAATACACAAATTTAAAATGCAAATTGTTATGAAATTTATTCTGTGTTCTTTTTAAGTATTTCGAAGCACTTATACAAATAGGGGCGTTTATGGATTGGTTTTCCTTTTAAAAACTGAAGAAAACCCGAAGAATATGATAGAATAAAAAATTACTTGTTTTAAGCAGGAAAAAAAGCAATTTTTATTAATTTGCGTGCTTTTCTGGCTTTTCTTTGTCCGATGTTTTTGTAAATTATGAAGTACTAAACAAAAACTCAATGTACGTTTCGAAAAACAGATAAATTAGTTAAAGTTTGCAGTCTTTGGATAGAAGGAAAATTTATGCAAGCCCTTGAATAAAAGTGGAATATTTTTAAATTAAAACAAGACAGATGGTTTGATACTGGGCACAGCGGACTGGTTCTAAAGTAAATAATTGCAGAGACATCAATAGAAGAATTTTTAACAAAACAGAAGAAACACTAACATACTTGAGTATTAATCAAACAAAATAAATTCGACTTACGAGTACTTGCAGGAATTGCAGAAAATATGCTTTTGGGTCGCAATACAAACGGCCTCTTTCGTAATAATTCTATCATTTAAAAGTAATAAAAAAGGAACATGTGTTAGATTGATTGAGAAATAAAGGAGAAGTCTTCGATGCCAAATTGCAGAGATTCAAAGCATCAAAAGCTATGTATGTTGGAATAGTACTAATTCACGTATTCAATTGTCTCATATGATTTGTATATCGTCAGTTGAAATTAAAAACCACGTAACTAACATTTTTATTATTTTTCAGTAGAAGCAAAATATGTTATATTTCAACTAAATACAATTTTGGTAATACAATGTTGCAGATTTACTAAATATAGAAATTTATGAATTTCTGAAATAAAAATTATAATTTATTAATGTTTCAAAGAGTAACGTTAGTTACGTGATTTTTAACTCATATTTTCTTCAACAAAAACACGTAACTACAATGAAAATTGTTTAAGATCCCAAGTTATTTAATTAGTTTGGCTTAAGTTTGTTTTTAATTTAATCTTTGGAGATTTAAGATTTAAATAGAATTTGTTTTGCATTCGTAAATGTAAATGTAGAATAATTAATAAAGTTTTTCTGTTTTAATTTATTACTTTTATTTATTTATTTATTTATTTTTTGCAAAATTATGAAAATAAAAAAGTCTATAAACTACTTCTCAAATGGAATTTCATTGTAAGAAGAATGACAAACCGGTGGAAGAAATGGTTTAAGATCCTGAAGATGTTGCCATTTCTTGCTTGGAATTTTTATTATTTTTCAATGTAACTTCAAGGATTCAAAAGCTTTTAATTTTATACAAAAATTTTATGCGAAATGAAAGTATAAAGCATTTGATAATACAATATTTTTGTTTTGATAACCACAGCTATCAGAGTAGATAATTATATGATTAATAGATGGAAACTGAGATATTGCATTTCTTAAATGATTTATAATACAAGTTGTAAATGTAGATGCTACAAGATTTCCCTCTGTTTCATCCCAAATATAGTAAGTAGTACCTATAGAAAATTGTTAACACCAGCTTAAAAAGAGAGCTTTGGAATTATTTATAAAGCTATGATAAGATATATAATAAAACATCTTTAAGACTCACTACGAATTGTTTAAATTCAATTGAAACAAGTATGTGTTAGTGACTATTCCCAAGAAACAAGTATGTAGTTGCGTACTTTCGGTTTTAGCTTATAAGATGTCTAATTTTTATTATATGTGAGTAAAAATTGGTGGGGGCATGGGTGTTGATGATATTTTTTATAATCAATTAAAAAATCGATTTCTCTTTTTTGGTTAGTTACGTGGTTTTGGATTTTAGCTAATGATATAAGAAACTACAAAGAAACTGAAGAAAAACAATTTTATTTTAACTCTACAGAGCCTTTATTGTTTGAAAAAAATTTATTTATATAAATGAGTATGTATTATTTAGTGGCTTAGTTAACTATTTAGCCAGCTTGAGTTCTCCTTTAGATTCAAGGATGTATGATACTGAATGCGTAGAAGTTAAGGAAATCAATGAAATTGATTCCTTTTTAATAAAAAATATCAATTTAAATGCAATACCATTCAGTTCTGTTCTTATGTGTGCTGTAAGAAATGAAAAAACAGAGTTTTTTTTAAAAACAAGTTACAAGTTTGAAATGAGTCCAGATGCACAAAACATTTCGTTCCATTGAATAGAACTTATCAAATTGTGGTCTGGAAAGCTTTTGAAAAAAATAATATAATGCTGCTTAAAAAGAAATAAAACTCAAATGAATTTTTCAGCAAGTGAATTTACTTTGATGAAAACTGACAGTGATAACAATACAAAGTTAAAACTTTGCTTCCTTGCAGCTAAAATAGTAATCGTACGTGTTGAACTGAACTAAAAAAAATAAAAAAAAAGTGAAACCAAAAGTAATTCTAAAAAAAGCAATTTAAGTTTGTACAACAAGAATAGTAACGAATTTTGAATCTTTGCCTTCACACAATGGTGTCAAAAATAATGGCAATAAGTCTGTACCTTGTAAACTATTAATCAGATTGCAAAATTATGTGTTCAAAAGTTCTAGAGCGTGGTAGGTACAGAAGGCGTTTGTTTTGGACCCATTCAATTTTATATTTTCATAATAAAATAAAAATAAAAATTTGATAAATATTTCAAAAACGAAAAAGTTTTATTATGAATAAGGCCAATATTATAGAAATATGTTTCGACAGGTTAATTATTGCTTTTTTACATTTTATCTATGTTGCAAAATAAATAGGGACCTGACTAAGAAAACTTAACAAAAAACTTTGTATTTGTGTTGCCTTTAATACTTTTTTATTTAAAAATTCATAAAAATTTGCCTGCTAAAGATACCATAAAAATTTTAGAAATTTGAAAAGAGTAAGAAAACTAAAGTTGAAAATTTCAATATAACATTTATACGTAATTTATTGGAGTTGCTTAGGTTCAAGATGAATAGTATTTTGTTTGACTCTAGAGTAAGTAAGTAATATAGAAACATTTTCAAAAATGTGACTGCCTAGTCCATGGCCAGGTTTTCCTGGTTTTCCTTCATCTAACCATCTCTGATTGGTAATAAGGTGAAATTTGTGTGTAATAAGTTGCTTTCTCATTGAGAGAGACGCACATATATCATATCGTTTCGATTTAAAGTGGAGCCTGCATGCGCTAACGTGTCTGCAATAGAGTTTCCATGTATGTCCCTGTGTCCAGGTACCAACTCGTGGGTGACCATTGAATGGCTCGCTATCTGCACTGGAGACATCCGGCATTCTTGGATGATTTTTGATGTGATGAACACATTCTCCAGGGATCTTATGGCCGCCTTACTATCGGTAAGTTAGACGTTAGATGGCCATTATCTCAGCCTGAATAACACTGCAATGGTCCAGCAGCCCTAAAGGAATGCACCAGCTTAGCTGCTTGGAGTATATGCCAGAACCGACACCATTCAGTGTTTTAGAACCGTCAGTGAATATTTTAATCACATTCGTGGGAATTTGTAGGTCGTCAGAGTGAATCGCGTTATCGGAAATGCTTACAGAGAAGCCAGAATCAAAGATTGGCTCAGGTGTGACATAATCAACGTCCATGTGCCAATTTATTATATCGTACAAGATATTAGCATGACCGATATTGTAATCACTCCATGCTCTAATGGCCCTTAGCCTTACTGCCGTGTTCGCAGCCAACTTTTTTGCTAAAATGTCTGGTGGTACCCAGTTCAAGATCGTAAACAACGCCTTAGGGGGGGTTGTTCTAATGACACCTGTTACTGTTATTGCCATCAATCTCAGTATACGTTCAAACTTGGATTGATGACTCTTCCGCTTAAGCGCCGGCCACAAAAAAGCTGCATCGTATAGCCAGTATACATTCGTTGGGATGATTCCCCAGTTTAGGACAATGGCCCTTTTACAGCAATATAATGCAGTTGCCGCCTTAGTAGTCCTGTACGCAATTATATAAATTGAATTTTTACTCCTTTCATAAAATATTTCACGCCTTTAAGCGGTCGAGATGAAATTAATTTAAATTAATAAGTAGTATTTACGCATAATTCGAAATTTAAAGAAATGTTAAAAAGTCGATTGAAAACACTTAAAATATTTGAAAAAAATCTTTAGTACAAAAAATGCAATGACTTGGCAAAAAATATTTAAATTTATAGATCGCATTAGTAAATCAAAAAATTTATAAATAATTACATGATATTACTTAATGCTCTATTTAATAGTTGTGAAATTTCACTAAAGCCTTGAATATCATCAGTTTTATATCACGCTATCTGCATGAATACATAATTTAGAAAGAAAATTCATTAATTCAAAACTCATTTCAATGAATTTTAGATAGTACATACAAGTATGTTTGCATAAGATGCTTTTCAGTGTTCGGGTCGTTTTTTCATCTCATTGTTAAAAATATATTAATTACCAACAATGATAAACGACAAAAGAGATTTTAAATGAATAACACCAGTAACAACCATGAAAAACACTTGCGCGTCTTGTTTGAGAAATTAATATTTTAACATTTAATTAATTGTTCATTACAAGCTTTAATCCAGAATTTCTTCACAAAATAATGAAAAGAGCATGAGTGAGTTTGTTTTTTAACGTGCATAAATTAGTGTAAATACTGGGGAAAAAAAACAATGGAACAAAGAAACGAAAAAATTACTTGTGAATTATTAAAAAAATGTATAAAGCCACTAAAGAGTCATGCAAAAAAAAATATACACATGTATATATTTCCATTATTTTGTTAACAAAAGGACACACATATGTTCTTGTTTTATTTCTATTTATGTTAAATTTTAACAAATGAAGATAGAGAATTAATGTGTTTCCAAGGACAAAAAATATTCAGTTATAACACTTTTTTTTTAATGAAAACAATAGCAAACATTTGAAATGCTTCTTCCTGCAAGTATGTAGATTAGAAATTTAACTTACACATGTGGCAAAAAATGCCAACAGTCAGTCAGTCCATTTTTTTTAACTAAAAATTTTATGATTTTCTTTTATTGTTGTTTATTTAAGCTTGTTGTTGATTTGTTTTCTCTTTGTGAAAGGATTTTTAATAAAAGATATTTTCTTGTTTGTTTGCTGATTAGCTTGTTTATTTATTTTCCTAAATGATCATCAGACATATGATGCTAAAGTAGTCGAAGCTTTAAACATTTGCCGAAATTTGCATTATTATAATACAAATATAAATAAATATATTAAGCAAACAAAAATTAGATACTTCTATACGTACATAAGTTTATTTATATTTACTTACGCTTACACAGGTGTCCCTTGTATAACAAGGTAGTTGTATAACAATCTAAGCAATTTGTATATTGATATCACAAGCTTCTAATTTTATGAATTATTTGCGATTTTATGTATCTACTTAATATCGAGGCCGAAACGCGTATAGCGGGATTTCCATAATGGCGCAGTTTACAGTTTTGCAACGTTATATCAGCGTTATAAGAGGGATAATATATGTACAAAAAGCAACATTTTCAGACAAGAGTTATACATATAAAATTCACTCTAAAAATTTTTCTTTATTTTCTTTTACCTTTCTCCTCTTTAATATGCAAATAACAAATATACATATTTTTTTTAAATATTAATTCGAGCGCAAATGTTCTTTAACCTCACAAACACTTTGTTGAAACGATTATATGAAAATCTTTCAAAGAAGTGATTTAGTTTTAGAACCATATTTTTATTATAAATTACATTTAAATTTGGCAAAGTTAATATTTGATACAAAGAAAAAAATAATAAATTCAAAACACGTTTCACAGAAATCAGATTAAATTGAATCTTGTAACTATTTCAAAAACAAAATTTACCACCGCAATTCATTACAATTCCTGCATAATTATCAAAGAAAAAAAAAACATATTTAAAAAGAATTTTAACCTCTAAAGTCACCACCGACAAATCGACTGACACAAGATTTTATCGTCTTACTTCAGTTCTTTTAAACAAACCAAAAAAAAGTTTGGAAGCAAATTGCTGCTTCAATATAGAACTTTCTTAACAAAAATTTACCTTTAAGTATTTTGATTTGAAAAGAAAAAGAAAATAACAGAAAGGAAAAGGCCTGAAGTAGCTACCTTTATTGATTTTTTGCCCATTAACAAAGATTTGTGTTGACTTTTGAATAAAAGTAAATCTTTTAAAGTCATTGTGCTTTTTTTCGGAATCATATTGAGATTCCATTGTTAGTGTTATATTGTCTGCAGGTTAAGGTGATGAAACCCTAAATCAATTTTAAAACCACAAGCTACAACTGAAAGGATATCATAATATTTTTATTAAACTAAGAAAACAGGGAAGAAGTTGAAATAGTTACGAGAACAAACTTCTTCTTGAATAGATAGAATTAAAAAAATTTTACAACAGCCATAAGCAAACAATATTCTGAATTAATAACATATTAATAATATTAAAATGCAAACTTTTGAAATTTTCTACACTCGAAGATAACTAATTCAAATAGTTCAAGTTTAGTTTAAAGTTTAAGATAAAACAAGAAAACCTTCTAACTCGAAGATGAGTAAAGATAAAGTAAAAAATTAGAAATTAAAAAAATCCTAATGGTTTTTTAATTTAAAAGTTATCAATTTATGCATTTGATAATTAAACTGTAACATTCTTTTAAAGTGTTTTTATACAGTAGAAAAATTGTGTCAGTGTATTTTTGTTAAGAAGTGCTTTAAACAACAACAACAATCTCTTTAGAAAGTTCCACATCAATACTTGACAGTTACAGGAAAATCGCTTTAAACATTGTTGGGATTCAGCAGAAAAACGAAACAAAAGGATTAGAACGAAGAATGCTCTCTTTCTCTATTTTAAAATTTGTTATTAGCGTTAATCTACAACCAAAAACATTCAACAAAAGAATAAAACCAAATATACCAAGCCAATATGGAAAGCTTCATGCGAGGACTATCTAAAAATTTCAATATAAAAGAAATCTAAAATTATTTGCTTAAGGGTAGGATCACACGATTTTTATTGTGCTGAATTGGTGCACAATAATAATATTGTCCCAATCAAATATACTGCAGTCACGTGATTGCCCCATTTTATAAAAATTTGAATGCCGCAGATTGGCGAAGCCGCAGTCCAGTCCACGATTGTTCTAGCTTGCGGCAACACCAACAAGCATCTGTTGTTGTAGTTTTTGTTTGTTTTGTTTTACTTGCAAATTTTTTTCTTTAGCATATTGATGTAATTCTACATCATAGCTTTTAATTGGTCTCTAAATTATTATTAATGGCTCACTGCTTATTATAGCAAAATAAATACAATCTAAAAAAATGAAAAAATAAAATTTAAAAAAATGTTGTGCATTAATTCTATATGTCTAAATATAATTTTTTCAAAGCGAAAAAAGTCATGCATTTAAGGTTTAACGCTTCAAATAAGTCTAAATTTATCTAAAATTAAACTTTTTAAATAAATTGCCGCGTATTAGCTACTTTGATTGCCGCACGAGAAAACAATAAATGTTAGTATATTTTTAACATTTATATTGGCGCATGGTTGGCTATCAACCGTTCACACGATTGCCCCATCAGAGTTGCACTTGATTGCGGAAAATCTGCACAATATTGTTCTAAATTTGCCGTAGGGGACCTTAAATTGTGAAATCACACGATTGACATATAAAATAAACCGATAATTGGTGCATTGCGGCAATCGTGTGGTCCTACCTTAAGACATCATTGAATTAGCAAATCAATTTCAATAAAAATATTTATTATAATCACAAAGAGATTTGTTAAGTACGTCGAGGATCTTTTTCTTTACTGAGAAATTGCAAATTTTCTTTGAGAATTCACTATTTCCGATCAATACTGCGAGTATCACGCATATAAATATTAATCGATTTAAAATTGTATTAGTAATCATGCTTAAAGTCTCTTCTTGTTAAAGCCTGGTACTGACTTCTGCCTGAATTTCAAATTTGAAAATTTTTGTTTATTTCAATATAAAAAAAAATAATAATTTAAACTTAATTGAAAACTCTTGTTGCTTCCTCAAAAATTAATTTATTGTGTTAAAATGCAACTCATAAAACAGTTAAGAAACAATTATAAAGCACAAGAAACCAAACAATTATCTGTACATTAATTTGTGCTTAAGTTTACGGGAAAAAACCTTCACTTATTATCTTACATCCCTGCAATAGTTAATAAAGGTAAAAAATTTTGTATGTGTGTTTTTCTGTCCAAGTTCAGCACTTGCAAACGGAAATCTGCTTGAGAAATTTACCAACCTGAGTTTCCGTAAGGTTTTCTACACGTGAATGGGTATTTCAATGGGTCTAGTGTTGGACACTCAATCGGTTAACCGTTAATATGCTTAAATCTTGCTTTCACTGACACACATATAACCAAAATATATATATTTCCCAAATTTTTTCCTTCATATAATAAAGGATCGCCCTAACTTGTGTTTAGCTTCTTTGTACTATATAGACATTGTATATGCCTAAATATTTAACATATATCATTAATATATACTTTATACAAGCTTTTTAAGTATATATGGAAAATTCTTTAGAACTTGTCTTACTCTATGCATGCATACAAGTGCATGCATGGATTATAATAGATTTTGAAAATAAATACTTCATTGTACACAAGTATGTGCTTTTATTTAAGTTTTGAATATGCGAAAATGTGTATGTGTGTACATGCTTGTGAAACAACACACAATATTATGGTGAATTATTTTCATCCTATTTTCCTTTCGTTTTTCCTTTCCAAGTATCATTACGTGTTATCCTTCCTGCAGCTTAGCAACCTTGAAATTGGTAAAACTTTTAATTTTTTTAATGCGTATATATATAAGTACATATGTACATATGTAGTTCTTTTTTACCATCATTCATTGTCATTCTGAATGATTATCTGTAATATGTGAACGTTATAATTTCATTTTTGTTTCTTTTAAAATTAAAAAAAAGAAGAACTGTAGTCGGATATTTAAATGTGCATGGCATAACAATATATAAAGGGTTTTTTCATTACGAGATTATTGGAAAAGGCGGAACTTTTCAGTTATCTTTAAATGTCTTCCTTTTTCGTTTAGGTAATCTCCAAATATTTTTTCTTAAATGAAATCGAAAATGAAAAAAATTAAATTTTAAAAGGAATTAGTTAAAAGAAAATTGAGGTATAAGACTTTTTTTATATAAGCATTAAATATTCGAAGTATTTTATTGCAAAAACTAATACGAGTAATAATAGTGTGAAAAATTGGCCAGGAATTGAGTTTTCTCTCAATATGCATAGTGATCTATACCTTAGACAGTCCTGTATTTTGATCCACATTGTCGCGGACTACGTACATGTAAATCGCTGTAAGTTCGATATCTTCTTTGCAGCTCGTTGCATGAGCTACCCAATCAGTGATGCTAATAGAAATTTTTGAAACTCCCTAAATGTCCCAAAAAGACTACATTTTTTTTTTCTACACTCAAAAAAATTCATTCAATTTTTTGATTTTAGAAAATAAATTAATTTTATTCTCATTTTTTAAATTTTGTTCATTTATATCGTCCGGTACAAAATTTATTTAAAAAAAAATAAAATAAATAAAAACATAATACATTTTTAATTTCCATACTCCCAAATTTAATCTTTCCAATTTCTATACGGATTGATGTGTTTCGCTTCTTATTTGCCAAAGGTCTTTATTGGATCTCTGCAGGAATATTATGTCCACTTGCAGTAGAGTTCCGGTATTCGCATCCGTATAACAAGGTAGAGCGAACATTTGAGGAATAGAGATGGAGATTAGTTTTTGTATTTTGTATGGATTTGCGGCAATTTGCAATTCTCTAAATGAGTATTTCGCCATTTTTATGCGATTTGCAATATCGGCTTGTAAGCTGTCCGTGGTGTATATGATGCTTCCTAAGTAGCAAATCATTGTGCATCTGCGACTTCTACTGTGTTAATATCTTGCAATTTGGATGATATGTCGGTAAAATTATTTGCTAGCAAAAAAATATTATACGAGTGTCTTCCAATCAACCATACATAGCCCATGTGATGACTCTTCTAATGCCAGTTGATTGCCGGAAAATTAAGTCCAGTAAAATTTTGAATAATAGCGGAGATGGGATACAAGGATACATCCCGGTCGTACCACAGTGCTCACAACAAATCGTGTGGCTTAACATGTGTTCATGCAATACTTAGCTTGTTAAATTGTCCTACAGAGTTCTGAAGAGGTCGATTAGTTCATGTGGAATTCCCTTGCATCGGAGTGCATGCCAAATTGCCTAGTGGTGGATAATATCAAAAGCTTGTTTGTGCCATCTTAGATGTCAAATATGATCTAAAGTCTTCTTTAGATTTCCTCCGGAACCAAAGTTTTAAGGGTTAGCTTTTAACAGATAGGCGCTTTATTGCGGATTTTTTGGAATAATTTTCGCATTTATTGACAAAATATATTTCTTAAATTTTTAGTTCTGATTTCTTAATAAAAATTTGTTCAAGCTAAAACAAATGTTACCGACTCCGAATGGAAAGAATGAAAGAGGGGGTTTTTTGCCAGGAAGAACGCATTTAAATAATTAGTATAGTTTAATGGATATTTTAAAAAAAGTGATAAGTAAGTGATAAGTGTGATAAATAAAAAATGAATTATCGGAAAATTTTAAATTTGTTTTTATTTTCAAACAAAATCTATTCCCAAGCAAACGCATAAAAAAATCCAGCATTGCTTTGCCTTTCATAATCTCTATATATTAGTTACCAAAGATGTTTTTTGTCTGTATGAAGTATCTCCCGTAATAATTGTTCAATTCACAAGCTCAGTCGTATGGCTTATTGTTTAAAAAGAGACGATATTAGTTTATGTGCTTGTGAACAGACAAATTTGTTTTATCGTCATTTTATCGTATTTTAAATGTCAATTCTTTGTGAGTAAATAATTTATGTCGAACAACAGATTTCTTTTTATAAAATAAAAAACATGAAAAGTGAAACTGAAAAAAATAAGTTAATTAATGCCTTATGCCACCAATATATGTATGTACTTCTTCTTAAATTTGGTTTTCATTAAAATCTGCTTCTTCCAGAACAGATATGGGAATTCTAATTTTACGCGAAATAGTTAATAACTTTTTCCCGACAAACCATTTTCATTAAAATGGTTTGCAAATTAAATCGAAATGAATCAAGTATATATATTTATCGTTAAGAAGAATGTATTTTCTGGGTTTACTTATTACATATTTAAAAGATTTTTACAAATTAATCTAACGAATAGAATTTTTCCAAACCTGGCCTCAATACAACCATTTATAAAACATATAAAATTCAAACATATAATTAGAACACACTTTTGTATGAAAATTACCATCAACAAAAATACAATACTGAATAATTAGACGATTATACATAACAAACATTTGAACAAGTATTATCATTATTAAGTCATTATTTACGCAATTACAGCCACACTTAAATCGAAAAAATTAGGTTAAAAAAATTATCTACATTTTCCTTTAACAAAAACAGAGAAAAATTCCCTACTTTGACATCACTGTCACCTATACGGTTCTTATAGCATAATATCTTATGCGTAACACCTTAATACTCGTAAATGGAGACCGAAACATTTTTTGCTCATCTAAAAACTTGTCTCTTTTTTAAAATAGAACTGCTTGAATATACGCAATACATAGTAATTCAATGTCAGCACATAATTTATGATTTTAAAGGCATCATCAACATCATTTTTAGAAATTTTAAACTTAAGTTGTGTGATAGAAATTTGTAAAAAAAAATTATTGTCATAAAGTTTAAAGTAAATTAAATTGAAATTTGTTGGAAAGTTATAAAACAAAATAAGGCCTCCAATAAAACACACTTATGTATACATACATGCATACATCATGAATCATGTGCATACATAAGAACATGCGAACTTACATACATTATAAATAAAAATACATAGAAACATGTCGTCCCCTAAAATGAAAAAAATTACTTTAAGACTTAAAAAAAACGAAAGACTGCCTGAATTCTAAATTAATAACTTTTTTAAAAGCAATTTAATAAATCAAGTAAAAGCAACTGAAATTATTTAAAATACAATCATGGCAAATCCATTTATAGTCGTTAACCACTAAAGGAAGCAACTTTGCAAAATTTTTGTTATTATAATTTAGATATTTCCTCCATTTTGGTGACCACATTTAAATTTGCAATATAACACACGCCAGGTACCTGATTGTTTGCATATCCCAGCGACATCATTAGCATTCAAATGTTTTTGGCAAACATTTTCAAATTGATAAAAAAGAAAAATGAACAGCACACATAATCACAAAAGCAATCAATGAATAAATATAGCTGATTATGTGCACGAGCCAAACTTGTTCATATTCAGTGATTTTTTTATACTTGCAAAAGCTATTCCAATGTGCAATTTTTGCAAACATACATAATTATAATTATCTAATTAGATACGTTAAGGTCTGGGCTAACATTGCATATTTTAACGATTTTCAATGAAAATAAAATCTCTGAAAAGGCTGTGAATTAATTAATAAATTATGCTAACATGTTGTTAAAATCTGAGTTTACTTTGTGAAAGCTTATTGAATACTAAAAATTAAATCAACTAACAAAAACACAAGAGCTCCATAAACATATGCAAATGCTTAGTACAGGGTGTTCTAAAAAGACGTTTCATTTTTAATAGACCGCCAATGTAACAGTAACTTGTAACTACTTAAGAGATGACAAGTAAAAACTACGCCGTTACAAAAAATGGAACGATATACATTTCAGCAACGCATTGGAATTATTAAATTTCATTAGAAAAATATTGAAAATTTCGTGGTCACAGTTTACAAAACTAAAGCATTATTTGGTCGTCATGTAGCACCTCTCCGGCCAGCAATTGTAAAACTGGTGTGAAGAAATGTGAGCTGCTGGGAGAAGTGCACGTCGCTCAAGAACAACTGAGAATATTGCTGTAGTGGGAAAACTTGTACGGTCGGAATTGGAAGATGTTAATATGGGTGACGTATATTTTAGACAAGACGGTGCTACATGTCGCATAAGTAACGATATCTTCGCTCACAATTGGCCAGCTAGATCTTGTAATTCAACCCGTTACACTTTTTTATTTGAAGCTACGTGAAAGAAAAGCTCTATGACAATGTCCCATAACCGATTAACGACCTCAAAGATGGTCTTCGTAAAGTGTGAATTGGAGATGGAAAATTTCGTGAAAAGAATATGGTCTTGAAAGTGTTGCAGGCGTGGGGGCAATTCAGCCGATATTATTTTCCAATATTAATGGCATAACCCTCCTCTTTACAATTAAACAAACTTCCGATGATTTCATTTAAAAATACTCTTATTTTACACATCAAAATGAAACCTATTTTTGGAACACATTATACCATCTGAACCAGAGATTCAGTTGTTAGTCAATAAAGAAGAATATGATTATAGCAATGCGCTAACCGAATTTGTTAATGTCACAAAGAATAATTAGAAGAATATGTTAACGCTTCTGGAATACTTTCTTCTCATATATAATTCGATTAAATAGTTGATATTCATTCCTAACAACTAACATTAACCTGAAAAGTAGTAGAAACAAACACACGACCGCTGATCGACAAAAACAGTACCGTATTGTTCTGCTAATACAATTGGCTTCTAGTTATTCATTTTCGTATAATAATAATTTAAAAAAATATTATTATTAGTTTAATTTGACAAATTTAATGCTTGAGCTCGAGCCAGATTAAGAATTTTCAGTTAAAATATGTATATTTCTCGAAAGTTTTTTTTTCATGCCAGATATTTTCTCATGTAAAAAGTATTTATATTTAAGTAATAGGATATGCGTTATAAATGACTTAAAACGTTAGCTTAATATAGCTGCTTTAAATGTTTCCTTCTTTGTCTTCCAGCCATGCGGCATTCAATGAAAAATTATCAACAACATCAACACCACAGACATCAACAACAGCAACAGCAACAACAACAAAATCATTGTCATTTAAAGAATTGCCACCACAGGAGTAACTGCTGTAATCATCATAATCATCAACATTTGCTTCAGTTTTATCGCTTAAAGCTTAAATATTTAAAATCATTACAACCACTAAAGCAACAAGAAAAACTAAAAATTCAATTGTTTCATAAAAAACAGGAGCAGCAGAACGAACAAAAACCTCAACTACGAGCGCTTACACTGTGACACACTGTCCGCAAATCCCTTGTGCATAGCAGCAACTATTGTCAGCGCTACTGCTGTTTGAATTGCTTTAAGTACTACGAATTTAACTCTTGTATACCGCCATAATCCTTGTAAGTGTCATTATAAACAGTGTTTTTTCTTAAGAACAAACACAATCCGCGATGCCATTTTGGCTTGTCTGCAGAAATACCCAGGGTCTAGGCAGGAATCGAACCTGCGACCATACCACTGATAGTCTAGTACGCTATCTACTAGTCTACGGGGCTCCCCATGCATATTTGAAATCACGACCTGATATACCAAGGATAATAGTTCTTTATTTATTTTATAGTTTTAATTATTTACCAAGATCTCGTTTAAGAGACATCTAGATTAATTGTCATGTAAAAATAATTTCTTTGAACTGTTTTATATGAAATGACTAATCATCATCAGAGATGGGAAATTGATTTAAATTGCAAAAATTAATACATTCTAATATGTTAAATAATTCGACTAAATACTCGTAGTTTATATTCCTAGTCACTATTATCCACAGCGAGAAGTGGAAAAATTAAACAAAGAACGTTGATGAGATGGTGTGTGACCTCGACATCAATATTTATACCCTCTTCTAGTCTAATGATCAAACTATTCCATTATTAATTTCGTAATAAAAATAATTTAAATTTATGATAAGGTTTTAATAAAAAAAGTAATTTTCGATTCTAACTCAAGCCAAATACTCGTAACTATGTTTCAAGTACTAGATCAATATGGTTTGTGTTTTAGCAAATTTTATTAACGTCAAACTTATAAGAAAAAAATTCATAAGGTATTATCCAAACCAAAATTCTTGCAAGATATCCTGAAAAGTACATGAGCAAAATTATACTCAAATGAAGTATTTTTAGGGCTTAAGCCGGGTTTAAAAGAACTCGCGTTTCTGCATTTTTTTAACTAAATTAATTGGCTTAGAATATTAAAACTAAATAAAACTTTGTATTTTTTAAAGGGTAGATTAAAATTTTTTTAATACCTAATAAATAAATATGTTTTGTGATGGGTTTTCTCCCCATTAGTTTATATAATTTATATATAAAAAAACGTTTATAATACCATCGTCTCTTTTAAGGTCTGAACAGAAAGAAATTTACAAAAAACAATTAAAGCAGCAACAGGTGTATCAAATAAAACATTAAGCAAATATTTGGAATAAGTGATACAAGATAACAGAAAATGCGCAACAAATAAAAAAAAACTTCAGACAAGTAGTAAGCTAAAGCAAATAAGATAAAAATATAAAAAACAGAAGTGAGAAAACTACAAACAAATATTTATATTTAGACTGTTTAACAATTTGCTCAGCTGGATAATATCTAGTTGTTGGCTACAAGCTGCTATGTCAAGGGCTTTTCCAATGACTCCCCTGACAATAAAAATAGCAGCTACAACAACAATACTACCACATGTTATATCTACAAATACTGTTACAACCACCTTTTTAATGTCCTTCCTAAATATGATAAATATTAGTTCTTCTTTGAAAAATTCTACCTCCTCGTTACAACAAATTTATGCTCAACAACAGCAACCGCAGCAATTATATCAACATCAGCAGCAGCTCCAGCTGCAGCAGCAACATTATCGACATAATTTGATTCACATTGACCAAGATGCCAATACGAAATATTTAAATTTTGTTGCCAATGGGCTTTTGGACACAAATGGGGTCATCGATGGAGGTGGTGGAGGCAATAGTGAATCCTTTAGTATAAGTGGTTTTGGTAGTATGGAAACGAGTGGCAATAGTGGTGGTGTTGTAGGTGTTGGCGGTAGTGAGACTATTACAAGCGTGACAGATGCGAATGCTAGAGTGGATGGTAGTGGTGGAGGAGACAGCGGTGGCAGTATTTCAGTTCCTATTGATGCCTTTAGCGAATCACATTTAACATTTGTCATCATCAAATGCTTCATTATTGGTTTCATCATACTCGCTGCCATACTTGGTAACATGTTAGTGATTGTATCCGTCATGCGACACCGGAAGCTGCGGTAAGTATGTATGATGTGTGTATGTATTTTTATATATACTCGCACAACTTATACTTCAATACATTCATTAAGGCTATAAAAACTTGTTAAATGTTAAAAATAAATGTTCAGAATGTTGTCAGCGGTATATTTTCATCAGAAAAATTATTGATCAATTGTTTTATTCCAATTTGTTTTTCTAAAGCTGTGTAACGCTTTAGACACATCAAGTTGTCTTTGCTTAAATTTTCCTATAAACTTGCCTTTACATTCACACAGGTAAATTATTTTGAGCAGTGACTACAAATGTGTATTGATTGCTTAGAGCATTCTTTTTTCCTAATAATTGCTACCAAATAGCATTTTTTAATTAATAAATTATATGAAATGTTTGAGCAAACATTATAATTTTCTTGAATAAGTGAAATATTTATTTGAGAGAAAGCACGTTGCAAATTAACGGCCTTGTTCACATAAACTAAGAGGTTAATAAGCAAAAATCGCTAAAAGATTATAAACGTTTAATAGCGATATGATGATGTAATTAGCCGCTAATGCATTTCAAAAAAGTATTGTACCTGTTATTCTAATTTCAGCATGTAAAAATTTGATATTTGTATTTTTAAAATAACAACAATATCAATTTCGCTATTTACTTTCAAATGTATGAAAAATAAATATTTAAAATAAAAATAAATTAAATTATTAATTTTTTTTTGGACATTCGATGTATTTTAACAAAATTATACGTAAAATGCGAGTATGTAAGATACCATCACAAATATGTGCATACATTTATATATGAAATATATATTATATATACATATATATGCTCCTCTATTGCAACTTAGTTATATCTCCAAAAAAAAGTAATTTTTGAGTTAAGAATGCAGAATTAATCTTCTTATCATTATTCATCTTGTGTGAAAAATTCATACAAATATCTTGTTTATTCACCTCTTGAAAGAAGAATACTTTTTTATTTTTCCATTGATTTGTGTGAGATATGACTACGTTGCAATAAAGGCGCGATATGTATAATTCTGTCTGATCTTTAAGATGTTAATACTTCCCTTGTTTATTTCCATTCAGTTTTTCTCTTTTTTCCATATTTTTTAAAAAGCACATTGCAACCGCCAAAAATTTTAAAATATTTTCCAAATACATAGAACAACATAGTGAAATGAAAACCATCATAATGAACTCTTTATTTGCATACTTTTGTAATCTTTAGCAAGTTTTAACTTTTTTGTATGATGTATGCAATAAACTATTATTTAAATTAGTTTAACAGATGTTAAATATGACTATTTTATATTTTTTATTTATTTAAGTTAATTTAGCAGATGTTAAATTTGATTAGTTTCTCTTTTTTCTAATCATTAGAGACTACTTAGCGGATATATTTAGATTTGATAAATGTTTATGAATAGTGGTCATTATTACTGGTTAATAAGACAAAAACTGATTGATAACTAATGCGAACATAAATCTTTCAATATAAATTTTTCATGGATAAGTAAATCTAAATTCTAATTCAATACTCGTAAAAAAAAGATAACCTTTTTCAAAATTTTGCTTTCAAGAAATAGGCAATTCAAAAAGCGAAAACAATAAAATTGTAAAAGAAGTAATGTAATCACCATAATGTTCGTTCTCATAACATCTTTAAAATGTCTCTAAACTTGGTTAATAACTTTATCTAAGCTCGACGTAGAACAATTTATAATCAAATCTTCATATTTCAATGAGAATCAAATACATACTTCAATATTTTGCAAAATTGGTCGAAATTGCGCCGGGTTTACCACATGCTAAAGTGGAAGCTGAATAAATATTTCCTGTAGTTAGTGGATTCAACAAGTCATGATAGCTTAAACTCTATTTGGATCAATCGAGCTGACTTATACGGTCTTCCAGTAATAGGTTTCATATTGACATGTAAACATATTAGTATTTTTAAGCGAAATCATCGGATGTTTATTTTATATCGTAAGAGAGGGGTTTATATTAATAATGGAAAGCAGTATCCGCCGAATGGCCACCACGCTTGCTATACTTGCAAAACCATATTCTTTTTAAGAACTTTTCCATCACCAATTCAGACTTCGCGAATTCCATCTTTGAGATATTGATTGGATTGTCGAACATTTTCATAGACCTTATCTTTCTCGTAGCCCCACAGAAAAAATTCTAACGGTGTCAAATCACAAGATCTAGGTAGCCAATTGCGATCGCCTCCTTGATAAAGCACACGATCAGGAATACTTTTCACGCAAAAGAGCCATGATATTGTTACATATCGTCATATAAAATGCAAAATAACGTAACATCACTTTTCATAAGTTTACAGGAGAAACAAGAAACTGTATAATATGGAAACTGTTTGAGATATTGAAATCATATTTTCACGGTCTTTAGCGCTTTCTAGCGAATTTTGAGCAAAAGGACAGAGTATTTTTGATGTAAATAGTTGACAACACTGATGATGATACGTTTTTTGTTTAATAAAATCATTCACATGATGATACGCTATTTTGTTTTTGTTAACAGAAGCTTGAAATTTTGCACACATATGTAATATGATGTAGTAAATCGTAATCAATAAAAAAAACAAAATTTTAATTTTTTGATGATACGTTGTTTTGCATTTTAGGTGACGATATGTGCCATCTTGTGCCATCTTGTTGAAAACAATCGCCACCCACTTAAGTATCTTTAAATTCCGGCCACACAAAATCATTAATGATCGCTCGTTAGCGCAATTTATTTAGTAACAGTTGCTACATTCTCATTTTCAACAGAGAGAAACCCGCACCAAACAGTCACACGTTGAGAATGGATAATTCTTGGGTTTTCCAAGCCCCAATGCCACACTTCTACTAGCTAACATATCATCCGATGTTAAAATTGGCTTCATTATACAAGATGATTTTTCAATGAAATTTTAGATCAGTTTGACCAAATCCGTAAAGACCCGATTTTTAATAATTTCTACATGCATCACTGATCTACACTATGTAGTGGTTATTTACGCTTATCTCGTCTTAATTAAAAACAATATTTGATATATTTATGTTTAAAAAAATCAGCTGTACTGTCAATTATATCTATTAATTGCATCACACCATGACATTAATAATGACATGGTGATAATTTTTAGTGACATAATAAATCTTTGCTAGCAAGTGAGTTGCCTGTATTTCATACTAGAAACATAAGAAACAGGTTAAAACACATGTGGAACTTTTTGGTCATTAACGAAAATCGAACTATAATATTTATTACACATGTTTAGCTAAAAATAATACGATAAAGAAACTGTTCTACTAACAAAAAAATAACAATAAAATGTTGTTTGCGACCACCTACTTTTTTCTACACAAAATATCCTTTCGATGCATATTTTTATTTAAAGATAAGAAGAGAGAACACAAAATACTCTTTAGAACAATAAGCATTTATCAAGGTAACAGCCCAAGAAAACATGGAAACTTAGTTCGACTGTCATTCATCAAACAAGTTAAAAAAGGATATTAAATAATTTATTTTGGCAAACTAAAATTAATACTATATTTCTATCTATGTTGCGTTAATTTCCTTATTTTACATATTTGCGAGAATAGTTTTAATATTATTCTGCCAAAATAAATTAGTTAATATCCTCCTTTACCTGTTTGATGAATGACATTCATATTATTTTTACTTTTTGCTTTGCTGGCCTAGTATCTTGATTAAAAAGAAATAGTATGAATATTTAAGAAATAGTAAGTGTTTTTAGGGGAACCCACATATAAACAAAATTGTTTCATTGATTTACTAAAATGAGTATTTGCAGTAGTGAGGGAACAAATAAACTTAAGGTTCAGAAATATTTAATTAGGAGCGCTGCAATATGAACATTTCAGATATTTTCAAAATTTGTTATTCGTTTTTCACAATCACAAATGAACGCCAAAAACTGTGTGCTTTCATCACTGATGAACTCTATTTCATGGTTCTGTGCTGTTGGCGGAAGTGATTCGAGCACATAATTAGGCAATTCATCAATATCATAAATTTTTCTGATGTAATTAATGTGATATTGCGTTAATATGTGTTGGATAGTGCCAGCAGCAATTGATACTGTTCTATATTAATGTATGTACATCACAGGGCCATTCCTCGTCGGTATTGTTGGAAAATTTGAGGCGAAGTAAAATATTTAACAAAATAAATATAATAGTCCTACTTAATAATTAATATAACCCGCAATAGCAGAGTTGTACAACCAACAAGGTTTTTTATTTCATCATCTGTGCTCTTCAACTATTCCTTTCCCAAATAAGTTAACAAACTGTCTGGCAGGTAGCAGCTTGAACTGAATTTTCATTAAAAACTTTCGAATATATTGAAAATTCAGCACGATAACCTGAATACTTTACTTATATTTGATCATCCCACAAAAGAACACGAAACAATGGAATAGCATTAAACTTTAGTATTGAGATAAGTATATGTACATAGATAAATTATGTACGAGTATGTATCTTCCCTTATTCCTTATATTCTTCATTTATAACACTGGAGCACATAAGAAATATAAATTATTGCGAACATTATTTCAACACATCTGTTTTCTTTGCTTAACTTTCCGGAAAATTTCGAACGGCTAAATAAATTCAATCCCTCTTTGCGGTAAACAAAATATGTATGTATCATGTCTGTTTGTAATGTAGTCTTGTAATTACATAGAAAAAGGCTTAACAGCTTAATTTGTTTAATTAATTGTTAAGGTCATTAGCAAAAATACAAAGTTTAAATCTCTTTTCCCAATTTTCTTCAACTTAGAACCTTTCAAATATTGTAGAAATATGTATGTATGTACAAAAGGCCTGCTTGTAGGTGTAAAAGTATATTTGTTTGTTTCTGCACACGTACATTCATGCCCAGCAAAAACATTGATGACAAAGTAATGACTTAAAATTCTAACAAGCATGTGAAGTACTACTTCGGCGTTTTTAACTCATTACCTTAACATTGCTTTAGTTTGCAAATAACGGCTAAACAATTTCTTAATACAAGGTGGCGCAAAAATAACCTTCCGATGTTTTTTGGCTGTAATTTAAAAAAAAAATGAAAAACTTTGATTCTTCTTGTGGATTATTTTTATTTGGTCTTTTAATTTTTTTACATCAAGTCGAGAATATGATGTCATGTAAATGGCCGCCGCCACAGTTGATTGTCATTTGAGCCCTTTTTATGGCATTTTCACTTTGGCCAAAACTTCCGGCGATAGGTCCTCACATTCTTGACGGATATTGTCTTTAAGAGCTGCAAGAGTCTGAGGCTTGTTGACATAAACCCGCGACTTCAAAAAGCCCCACAAAAAGAAGTCTGCAGCGGTCAAATCAGGCGATCTTGCTGGCCAGTGCAAATCGCCAAAACGGGAGATTAGCGCCCGGGAAATGCATTCTTCAGCATATCGGTTGTGGCACGTGCAGTGTGTGCCGTTGCACCGTCCTGTTGGAACCACATGTTTTCCAATCCCAATTCATCAAGTTGCGGCAAAAACAACTCGTTAATCATTGCTCTGTAGCGCTCACCATTCACAGTAACCGTTTGGCCCGCGACGTCTTCGAAGAAAAAAGGTCCGATGACTCCTCCAGCGACAACAGCACGCCATACAGTGACTTTGAGCGGGTGTAATGGCTCTTCGTGGGTTACACGCGGATTTTCAGTGCCCCAGAAGCGTAAATTTTGCTTATTTACGTACCCGCTAAGATGGAAATGGGCCTCATCACTCATGATTATTTTTGATGAAAAATCATCTTCCTGTTGGTGGTGATTAAGGATGGCTTGAGCGTATGTTAGACGCGATTGGCAGTCAGCAGCTAACAGCTGATGCACCGTCTGGACTTTGTACGGAAACATCTTCAAATCTTGTACCAAAATTCGCTGTAAAGACCGTCGACTGATACCCATTTGCGTGGCACGTCGTCTGGTCGA
The DNA here is from genome assembly GCA_956483585.1 of Gymnocheta viridis. Classification (NCBI taxonomy): domain Eukaryota; kingdom Metazoa; phylum Arthropoda; class Insecta; order Diptera; family Tachinidae; genus Gymnocheta; species Gymnocheta viridis. The sequence continues at coordinate 129,258,786 of OY101440.1, read as the reverse complement.
TGTCGACGGCGCTTCCACGACATCCTCGGCTACAGCAGCAATATTCTCTGCATAACGGCTACACGGGGTCTGCCACGCCTGGCAGCATCTCGTGTTGTGCCAGTCTCTTCGAGGCGAGCAGCTAAACGTCGCAGTGTTTCACCAGTAGGCGTTGGACGGCCAGGAAATCTGCGACGAAATTCACGTTGTGCCAAAGTCACCGACCGATTATTGGTCAAATAAATAGTCACCAATATTCCGCGTTCTGGGGCGGTGTAGCGTAACATTGTTTATTAACGTGTATTTCGCATGTGTTTACTACACAAATGTCAAAACAGAACTGACATTAGGGGCCAATCGCAAAATTTATAGCATTTTCTGATAGGAGGATTACTTTTGCGCCACCTTGTATATGTACATAGAAGCTATTGAATATACAAAACACAGTAACAGCTAAATATCTGCTGTAAGTATTGAGCTCGTGCTTTTGAATGAATTACTGGTCTACTGTACAACTACTTTTTTACGCACTAAAAACTTGTTTTTACGAAGCCACCTCACTAAAAAAACATATTCCTTCGGCATGCTGTGATGATCTTTATGATAAGCTCGGGTTCTACTACTGCGCCATTCAGATAGTAAATTGATTGTTTATTTACTAACAAGTACTTATATAACTGCAATAAATTAATGCCGACGGAATGTAGTTTTTGTGTCATTACCAACTTTTGCTGGGTACATACTTATAAATTAGTGGCTACACACAGGTTTCGTATTCAGTTTGTGTCTCTTACAATTGAGTTTTCTTGAGTCTATTAAAAATTTCTTTGCTACTTTCTCTCCAGGGGTTTATTGTGAAAGTATTACAAACAGGCACGTGCATGTCATAATGGATATGGTTTTAACGAAGTTGTTTTTCTTACTTTAACAATATAAGCATATTATTTGTATATTTTCTTTTACAATTTTCTTGGTTTCATTATTATATTTTATGCGGTTTTATAATGATATTTGCAATCATATAATGTGTTGGGTAATTTTCGTTAATTTGGTAAAATATTAAAAAGGTCGAGAGTTTTGCCTTTACAAAATCTTTATAAAAGTTCTTATCATTTTTCTTGATTTTTTCATATACAGTGGACACCATATATGAATGTATAATTGATACTTGGGGGCCAACTTCTATTTTGAACACTTATAAATTTTTGAATATTTATTCCAAGATTATTTTTTGTTGTGAAATTTGTAATATAATTATTTGTTATATATGTATCATAAACTCACATGAAAGATGTGTACAATGCTGGATATTAAGTTTTATTGGGAGAATATAACAGAGTAGTGTGCATCATAGAACAAAATTTCGATACCAAAAATCTGATGTACATTTATAATTAACATCAGAAAAAATTGCTTTGCTAAGTTTCATCAAGACTAAATGTTATTTCTGATAGTTTTATATTATTATTAGAGATTTTTTTCTTTATATTTTGTTTATGTTTTTGAATAAAACTTGTTTATTTTTGTTTAAAAAATATTGTGTGGCATGTGTTTAAATTTTGAAATCCGGGTGCGTACTGGTTCTCCAGGAACCAACCATAAAATATTTAAAATATTTAAGGTAAATACCTCTCACGAAGAAAGTTGTGGAGTAAAAGTTATTTAGAATTGAAACTTTTATAACATTGATTTTTCTTTTAAGCAAAACAAAAAAAAAATGGGCTATTAAGAATTAATTTGACATGAGGATTTCGTTACCGAAATGCAAGTGCCAGTAATGCTGACAGCTATAAAATATCTGAACAAAACATTTAGTCTAAAGGGCCGTAGTAAATGTTCCTCTAGACATTCAGATTGCCTTTTTCTAAACATTGCTTTTAGCTCATTTAATTTTTTTCTGTATGTTCATAAATGGAAGGATTCCCAACACGCAAATAATTAGGTACATTAGTTTTTTGTCACTTTTTAAAATTTGTTTCTGCTATTTTGTGTTTCTTTTTTTATACAAATCAAGGCGAATTCATTGTTATTATTACAACGATCGCCAACTTGAGGGTAGAATATGTCAAAAACAGAAAAAGAAAACGTATTTAAAATGTATTTGAGCAATTTCAATCATAATCGATTTGTCTCAAACAAAAGCATTTGTTTCTTTAGTGCTTTCAACACCACCTGTAAAATGAATTCCCTTTGAAACCTACCTTTTTTGATCAAGGCGATTGTTAATCTACATTATTTTTGATTTTGCATAGACTTATTGACTTCACCTCATAAATAACTTAATTGCATGATATGTAATAAATACAATGGAGGAAATTTCATTAAATATAATATTCATTTCCATATCAAGCCATTTAAGCACTTAAATTTGCAATTAAATGTCAATATTTGACATAATTTACACAGTGATTTTAATTGCTTGTTTCTCTATGCAACCTTTCAATTAACTCAAAATACACCAAATATATTATGTACATATATTTATTGATTATTGCGGAAAACATTTATTCTTACCTCGTACCAACTTCCCCATAATAAATTTTACCAAAATAAGTATGTTCGAAATGATGACCCTGAATAGAAAGGCAATCCAGTAGAGTTTTGGCTTATTGTTCTCAAAATAATATCATGATTTTGTTTGTATGTAGATGTATGTATGAAAGTGTAAGGACAATTAAATCATCCCCATAATTTTGATGTTGTAGCAAATGATTGCTTGAAAACGTATAAGTTTTCATCGGAAAATAGCAATAATTGTACAAAATATTTGTAAATATGTTTGTACTTGAATTTAGACAGTCTTCATATTTAATGTTTACCGCCTAAATATAATCTCTTAAAGTGTATTTAATACTAAAAATATTATCTACAATAACTAAATCAATAACTAAATATTTAAGTAATTATTAAATTTATTATTCCAGACAGGTATCGATATTTTACTTCAAAGAATTTCAAAACAAAACTAAATACTTAACGAATTAAAAAAATCTAGATTTAATGCAAATTCTTTTTATATTATTGATTCTTTTGTTTGTAATTTCATCCATCTATTCTTTTTATTGTGTGTGTGAATTTTTCATGTTTGTTGATTTTCTCTATTCTTTTGTTTTGTATTTTGCAGCATTATCACCAATTATTTTGTGGTTTCACTGGCAGTGGCAGATATGTTGGTTGCTCTTTGTGCCATGACCTTTAATGCTTCCGTTGAAATATCCGGTAAATGGATGTTTGGTTCAATAATGTGTGATATGTGGAATAGTTTTGATGTTTATTTTTCAACAGCCAGTATTATGCATTTATGCTGTATCTCAGTGGATAGGTGAGTACTAACCAAACAAATATTAGCTCACATTTATTGTTGGTGCCAAGAAGGTTGTAGGAACCATTTAATACAAAGCAAAAGTAATTAAAACATAAGAATATGTTAATATTTCTATTCATAAAAAATATTTTTGACAAATATTCCAAGTGAAATCATTGAAAATCGTTCCTGCCATATTTTAGATTTTGCTTAAAGTTTGTCAAAAAATTTTTAAACTACCTAAGGACAAAAAATTAAGCGATTTAATTGTTTTACGCCCCCTCTCCACAAGATATTAAAAAAAGAAAAGAAATTAGGCCTGTATAAGAGATATCTGCTTAACTATGTTGGATTTTAGAGTGATTTTGAGGGGAATGTATCGCTTTTGAAAACAACTTTCGTATTGAAAGGGTTAATTTAGGGATTTTACATTTATTCAGTGCACAGTCGTTGTAATCTACTACATTGTATAAAATAAAAACATCATACTTGTGAACAACCAGTTGTATGTTCACGTTGTTTTATGCACCAAAACGTCAAAATTTTAAAGAATATACGGATTATATATATAATATATGAATTATTAATGTTCACAATGAGAAATAAACTAAATTTACTAGATTATTCGTTTTTAAATTTTCAAAATTTATTTATTCTTTTTATTTTTGAAATTTGACATTTAAAAATCATAAAAAAACCAGTTGCAGGTGTTGTACAAAATATTTTTCATAGAAATTATCAATGAAATTTCAAAACTATTGTACAATCCATTGACATACAACATCGACAACAGGTTAAGAATTAAAAAATTTACAATGATACATTTTTTATTTGAAACAAAGTGTAATACACTGTAATACCAATCATTTCCTAGCTGTCCTCTTTTTGCTAAACTCCTCAAAGTTCAAATATAATTTTCATCTCTTTTGTTTGCACGATGGAACTACATCAAATTACAACAGCAAATTGTTTTGTTTTCTGCTAACGGACTTCAAGCCATTTGACAAGCAAAAGGACTACAACAAAAAACAAACAACAGTGACGAACGACGAATTTTTTGCAACGATTATTCGCCGTAAAAAATTAAGCAAAAAAGATGTATGAAAATGCACACAATCAGTACATCGACTGAAATTCGTGGTGCAAAAAAGCTCTGCGATAGATTCGATTCTATTGTTAAAGAATGGTCGGGTTTCTTTAGTTTTCAAATATTTTAGTAAATGGAGATAGTTTTCAACTAAAACCGATTAAATGTCTCAAAAACTGTAAAGAATTGCAAAAACTCAGAGAAAATACGAAAACCTCTTAAAAACCTGTTAACATCGAGAAGTAAAGGAAAAATAATAATTAAAAGTAGCTAAATCTATAAGAGCGCCAAAACCTTGGAAAAAATCACGACTACTGTGAAAATGGTGGAAATTTGCGAAATTTGCAATATTGGAAACGACAAACAAAATTGATTGAGAGAAGCTAAAACTAAAAGGAATGCCAAGATTTCAGTAAAATTTGCAAAAATACCAAAACTCGCCAAAAAACAGCAATACTGGAATGGTGTCTAAGTATATTGTTGACTATGAGCCGCTAAAACTACAAAAAGGACGTAAACCTTGAAAAAATAATTTCTATTGTGAAAATTTGAGAAAAGTAGCTAAATTTTAAATAAACGAAAAAATTTTCTGCTCACAAAAACTTTCGATTTTGCAATTTTTGGCAAATAGTTTCGCGATAGAAATGATTTTTTTTTATAGCAGAACCAAGGAAGTGAAGGAAAGTGTTCTTTATACAACATTGTATCGAAAGAGTATACAAATATCCAAAGAAAACCAGAGACTTGAAAAAGAATTCCAAGTTCGTTGTACATATTTTGATTGTGTTTCAGTTAACGAATTTAAACAACGAATTTTTGTCGACTTTGCGAGTTTGGGGCGTTGTGCGAATTCCGTCGTTTGTCCCAGTTGTGTTTTTAGTTTTTGTGTCCGTATTCAAATTAATCAATTAGACATAAAAAACAATTAACCTTCAAAAGGTAACAAAGTCAATCAATATCAGTATTGAAAGATATAAATTTTACATCTACAAAAATTAAACAATTTAATATTAAGAAAAACACATTTCAATAAACTATCAGTTGCTTCGTGTATTACTTTTTCACGTTAATTATTTAATTATACGAATATTCATTACTGTCAATTTCAAATTTCAACATTTGCTTGGCTTATTTATTATTTTTGTTATATTTACAGATATTATGCCATCGTACAGCCATTAGATTATCCCTTAATTATGACATACAGGCGTGTGTTTATCATGCTGATTATCGTATGGCTGGCACCCGCGTTCTTATCATTTTTACCAATATGTTCTGGTTGGTATACAACTGGGGAAAATTGGCGTTATTTGAAATCGAATCCACATGTAAGTAAGGCTTTAATAATCTTGTGTACAATATTTTTTATAGTGAAATGGAAACAATAATGTAATGGTATAAACGTGTCATGTAAATACAATCCAATAATTTTGTTAAAGCACACGCACGAGCATTCATTCACCCTGGTAAGTTGATTTGTGTCACGATTTTTGTGTGTGTGTGTGTTTCTTTTGTAAATTTACAATGAGAAAAGAGATTTGCAAACCAGCTTATTACGTATTACCTCAAAAATACTTGCATATTTTGAAGCAATTTTATTGAATCAAAAAAATTATAAAAATATAAAGGTGTATGTATATATTTTAGGACTGATGAACGTAATAACAAAATTTTCATGAATTTTGCTATATTTAAAACCTGACACTGTTGTCTGAATATGACTCCGGCTGCATGCTTAGTAGACTTGGGTCAAGCTACTTCAGTAGCTCAGGTTTGACCAAATCCAAATAGTTTTAATTTTCATTCGTTCCCATATAACGCTTCCATAAGATAGAAGAAGCCACTCTAGACTTTATAATGTTATACAATAAGATACTCAAGGTCTCATTCAAAGCACGCCCTGAGTTGCATGTGAAGCAAAATTTTTTACTCAGGTATAAAATAACTTGTTAAACTGCTTATGGATAAAGATAGAAATCATGTTTTACATTTTTTACAGTGTCAGTTTTTTAAAAAGTTTACTTTAAAACATTCTTGTGTATGTAAAATGTCTGAAGGAGATTGTTGTGGGACTCTAGATAACATTTTAAATCAAGTTAATTGTATAAGTTATACTGAAAACAAAAACTAAACAAACCAGGCTCTATATAGCATTAGTATACTTCCCCTATTGTAAGAGTCCTGATATTTGTATAACTTAATGTCAAGCAGCATTTAACTTTTAAGATTCCATTGGGGAACATTTTTCTAACATTAACACTAACATACAAGCAAATACATTAGAGCAAACATGAATGCGTTTGTATAAATACATTACACCTTCAGGCAGACATAATTTTTTCAATTTATTTATTTGTTTCTTTCTACTTATTCTACGAGTACGAGTACGAGTACGAGTATCTAAGGTTTTTGTGTGTATATTAAGTTAAAAGGTAAAAACGCCTGAAGATACGATGGTTGAAACAAATCTACACATCATTTGCTTTGTTGTTTCAAGAAATTGATTTAGTTAAGATGAAATGCGTTTATTACTTGAACAAGAAATACAACGTTGAACTCGTATGAGGTAAGAGTTTTTAACAGCAGGCTCAAGTTTACTAATGCATCGCTATTAGCAATTGTTTATTTTATTTATTTTTTGTTAGAAACACTATGATTAAAGTAAGAGTTAATAAATTTAAAAATTCATATCAGAAGATTCAAAAATTATGAACGATTGTCAGCAGCCTGTTCGAAGGATCATGAAGAATTTCAATCAGAAAATATACTTTTCTCAGTTTGGCCGAGGTCTATTTAACAAACCAGCTGATCATGAAACAAGTTGTTTTATTTTATCATCATAATTGTATTTAATTTTTCGCCTTGGTTTTTTCCTATGCTCTTGCGACGAAAAATTTCCTTGAGTTTGACGATGCATAATTATATTTTGTGAACTGTATCTAGATACCACCAGAATGATATACGTTATCGAGGCCACTATTATTCAATTATATATTTTTTTTGTTCTCGAAATTCGTAAAAAACTTATGGAAATTTAGGTTTCTGTTAGAAGTGTGTGTTAAAAAAACTTACCTTCTTATAAATGTGTTCACAAATTTTACATAATATATATAATAAAATATATGGCCTTATTCACAAACGATATAGAAATTCAACATTAAACCTACTTTAACTTTATTGTTCGTTTATGAATAAGGCCAATAATATCTAAATAGAAGCATTGATTGTTACGTTGTCTGATAGTTTATTTCATGGAAGTTGTTATGCCTGCGTCAAATTTCAAAATAAAAAGGTTTTACTCATCCTGGTGTAACATATTTTTTCTAAATCAAATAGTATGTTTATTGAACATGAATCTAAAATTAAAAATAAATGTTTTATATCAACATATGTGAAAATTAAACCAAAAAAAATATTTATTTATAAAGACAAAAACTCTCATACAAAGATAAAAGCATTACAATCGATCTGCGCATCCTTGAATTGTTAATAATAAATAATTGATGTATGTATATACCTGACACTCTTGTATTCTTGTAACTTATTTGTTTATGTGTGTGTGCGTGTCTGCATGTGTTTGTGTGCGTTGTATGTGTGCATAAGCATTAAAGATATTAATATACAATCAGAAATACGTATGTACCGCTATGAATGTACGAGTATATTTATATTTTAATGGATTAGAGATGCTCCGTAATGGACAATTTTTTAATAGTACTTTTTTTATGCAAAAAAATGAACCACAAAGAAATGCAATAAACAATATATTAAACGAATAAAGACTGTTTGTTGTATTTGAGAAACAATTTCTGTCATAATAATTGTAGTCTTGATATTGGAAAGTTTTTGAACACTGTAAGAGATATTTGGACAGATTATGATATCAAGAGGGAAATTATTACTTTACATTTAAATCCATACTAATGTCTAAAAGAATATTTACACACAGAAAAAAACATCAATGTAAAACCAAAATTAAACAATGTTAATTTCATGTCATGTAATTATTTGCAAAAATATTGACTTTGTTCAAAGCTAACATATATTCATATTGATTCAATGTTTAAAACTTTAAACTTGAATTAACAAATAGTAGATTGAACACTTTTTGTAGTTAAAATAAAATTGTGCAATGTTGAATTTACACAACTCAGCTTCGTAGGAAAATAAAAAAAATATTACGTTAAATCAACTTTGCATTTGATAAAATCAACGTTGAGTAGTGTAAAGACAACATTTCTAGATTTTAAATCAACATTGCTAATAAGTACTCCACGAATTTCAATGAGATCAAAAATTACAAAAGTATAAGAAATTTTAATTTTCTTCTTAAAAGTTTTCGTATAAGATAAGAGGTTTGAAACTTTTCAAAAATATATTTCAAAGCCTACTGATGATTTGGAATTAGCACCAAATATATGTAAATAAAATAAATATTAAAAAAGTAAATACATAATAGAAATCGTTTTTATTAAATTTATTACGGGTTATTTAATTAAGGGCATCATTTTGAACCAACAAATATTTAGTGTTATTTTAATATGAGAATCGAATTAATTTTAATAGAATTTCGTGTTAGATCAATAATTGAATCATATAAACTCAACATTATAATTATGTATGTACATATTAAATGAACTTCATTCTGAACACATATTCATTCAATATGTAATTTATGTTGCTTCAAGTTGAAATGATTTTGATTCAACAAGATTCGTCATATTATTTTATTGTGGGTACATTTTCATTCAATAAGACTTGCATGTTATATTGACATGTGCTGCTGTTGTTTGCAAGTTATCGTAAAGTCATGTTGATTTAACACTAAACGACTATGAAGCAAAATCATTACCGAAAAATGTAAAATCAAGCTTACATATGGAGGGCTCAGAACTGAAGTGAACCAAGTCACAAAAAGACAATTCGAAGATATTTTGAGTTTCAGTATATGAACTGTTATAAACAAAATATAAAATGAGGCTTTTACCGTTATCTTAGGAAGGAAACACTTTATTACTTAGTCCGTTACAGAACTAAATAAAGTTAAACTTTGCGGAGAATTTCGCACTAGTTTTGAAATTTTTCATATTTTATGATTTGGTTCACTTCACCTCTGAGCCTTTCATATATAGTGCAAACCTTTTACCGTTTGGTACTAAAATCAGGATTTGGGAACTAAATAGTTGTACCTTTTTATTTCTGGTCAGTATTAAATGCAACACAACTAAAGTTACTATGTGTATGGGTGTGTATGTGTGTGTGTCAGTTTCTTGTATACAACACGTCTAACAAATTATGTATGCACGTATATTGAATTAAATTGTTAGATCAATAACCAATTTAAGAGATGCTTATGTTTAATTGACTTTTTTTTATTAAAAAAAGTTGTTACAGGAGTGTTAAATGATTTTTTTGAAATAAAATTTTCATAATATAGATTCAATTGTAAATTAACAACATTATAGCAGATAAAAAAAAATGGATGATCTTTTAATATAAATGCGTATTTATAAATATTTTCTAATAACTTAAAGTGTTAACAGCAATAAGAATTTATAATTAATGAAGCATTAGATACAGATACAGAAAGATATCATGCACACTTTAAAAAAACCTCCATAAGAATTACACTTGTTTCTTTTGGAATCAGTGTATAGTACAAAATAGAGTATTCAAAACACCGGCTTCTTTTAGAAACCAAAAAATAGGATTTTTTAAAGTCTGTGTTCGCATAAGGTTTTGAGCGAAATCCCCAGTTAGCCGGTTTTTATAAAAAGTACCCAGCGATAGCCGTCTGCAGTATTTTGCAGTAGCTACTCAAAGCGTTTCTATTAAATGAACATGAAGTTTATGTTTGAGCTTCTTGGCGTTTTTAGCCTTTATACATTTTGAATTTAGCTTCCTTCTATTTGCACAAGTTTTTTTTATTGTGTAGTTATTTTTTCGAAATGTTCTTTAAAATAAAAAAATGATGGGATGTTTAATGGTTGTTGAAAATGGAAGTATTGAATACTTATCGAACTTCCAGGACAATGCTCCAAGTATACAATTTTGTACAGCGAAATTATTGTACTCTATAGAAAGAAAATTTTGTGTAGATTTAATTGAAGTAAAACCGTTCGTGATTGCATGGAAAAAAACAAATTAAATATTTGTATGTTTGAATTTTTTTTCTGCTAGATTTAGTAGAACGAATTGTATTTATTTCGAAGAGAGATTTTAGAAAAAGTGCAAAATTCATATTAAAATATAAAATTTTAAATTAAAGTTTGTTAGCTTGCTTTAACTTCTTTTTTTAAAGAATTCATTTCTTTTTGGAATTTTTTCAAAAGCCAATTTAGCTTTTTTCTCAGAACCTGGTAATACTGCCCAAAAAGAAAAAGCAAAATCTTCATCCGAGTCATTGAGCAGATTTTCACGGTTTCACGGCTTAATCGATAACTAATTTTCTCACAAAACTAATATCGTAACTTTAGAAATTTGATCTCAGTTCTATCTTGTAGATATTTGAGGGAAAATTCAATAGACGACAAAAGCCGCTCGCGATATGTCACAATATGCACAGCAATTTTCCAAATAGCAATTTAGTATCATTACTTTCGTAAAACCCTCTATCATTATTATTTTTTTCAACAAATATTTGTGTTTCTTTTACTTGCAGATATGTGAATTTAAAGTCAATAAAGCATACGCCATTGTTAGTTCATCCGTAAGTTTTTGGATACCAGGCATTGTCATGCTTTCAATGTATTATCGCATTTATCAAGAGGCCGACAGACAGGAAAGGCTTGTTTACCGGTAAGTTTTTCTTAAAACTTTCCATTTTTAATCTCATCCTGTACACAGATGAAAGAAAAACACTAAAAGATGTGAAACATATGTAGCAACAACACCATGAAATCTTGGTAGTTAATTAAGAAAAAGAATAAGAACAATCGAACAAAACGAACAAAAATAAAAAATAAACTATCCACTTTCTTTCAAAGCTAATAAATTTTCACACTTTTTCATCATTCCTGTGTTACATTTTCTTCTTCATTTTTATACGCACAAACAAACATACAACAACTTTAATACATAAAAAGGTCGAAAGTCGCAGCCTTGTTACTGGAGAAACATCTGCAGATAAGTCAAATACCTAAACCTCGTCCAAGCATACAAGTGGAACAGTCTACAATATCGACAATGCGACGGGAACGCAAGGCAGCACGCACTCTGGGCATTATAATGAGTGCCTTTTTGTTGTGCTGGTTGCCTTTTTTCCTTTGGTATGTGCTAAGTGTATCTTTCCTGTAATAACACAAGCAATATTTTTTTTATTGTCACTTATTTTGAGTTAAAACCGGCTAAGTTAAATTTTTTTTAAATTTTGAAAATATTTTTCTTTTTTATTTGATCGGTAGTGGATGGGACTGCTTATGTTAATGATAAAAAAATTTTTAATTTTTTTTTACTACCACAAATTAACATTTAAAAAAAATATATAAAAATTATATAAATAATTTCAAGCCAGGCTCGAGTTCGTGTTTCAATTCTGTCTTAAGAATGAAAATTTTCAATTACGGTACAACCTCCCTAATCCGGACGCTCGCTAGTTCGGACTATCCAGTAATCCGGACATTTAAATTTTTCGGACAGTTTAGAAAAATTTCTTCTATAGTCTGGACAAATGTTCTTTTTTCTCAGTAAAATTTGCGTGGCGAACTGTTTTCAAAAGATATTTTATGAGCTGAACAAACAAAAGCGACAGATAAGGATATTTTATTTTGAAAAGAATTTAAAAACAGAACTGACAAATTACATAAAAATTCTTATTTTTCAAAAGGAATATTTTTGGTCACTTTTAATATGTTTCTTTATATTTTCTGTAAATAAATTATACACAAATGAGTTCTTATTTTTCTTTTCGGTAATACAAATAAATTATTAATATAGATGTACATTTATGTATTGCATTTAAGATTTTATTTTAACTATAGTCCGGACGATCCACTAATCCCGACAGTAGGACAGTGTACACAGAAAAAAGATTGAACATAGATAAAGTAATAAAGGATTTTATAGTTTTCCATTAATGAATGTTTATATATTTTAAAAACATAACTCAAATAATCTTGTTGTAAAAAAAATTATTGAAGAATATAATAAAATTTAATAATAATTAATTATAATTAATATTTATAGGTAATTAGTTGAACTGTTATTAGGTTTAAGTTGAAAGGTATTGTTTGGCTCAAGTTGACTTCTGACTTTATCAATTTCTTTTCAATTTAAAAAAAATTATGATAACTTGAAATTATTATTATTAAGAAATTAATATTAGAACAATTATTCATCAGACTATCCGTACGAATCAGTTGCTGATTTCGAGGTCTCATCCGCGTTCTTTGTTTGATTTTTCAACTTTTCACGTTGCATAAAACGAACTAGGAATATGAACTATTTAATCGCATTATTTAACAATTTAGAATACGAAAATTAAAATTAGTACGAAATTTCCATCTCTGATGTTTAATTATTCCTTATATTATTATTCTCTTGCTTTTTTCAGCGCCATTGGCTGCTCAGATCAAGCTATTTTATATTATTCTTACGATATATTTATAACATATAATTTTTTTATATGATTTCATAGCTCTATTCGTTCACTTTTCATTAAAAGTCGTGCAAATATTGCATTAGTTTTATGTTCGTTGCCATCCATTTTGACACAGTTCATTAAATTTTTACTACATTCTGCTGTTTTCTTTTTTTAAATGTTCTACTTACCTTTTTCCATTGTCTGTCCTTTTTACATATTTAAACTTTTTAACCTTTACACGGTTTCTTTAGTTTCTTTATTTTTTGCTTGCATTATTTATGCCTCAGCTGTTTTTACGATGGCAGACTCTCTTACCTACATAAATTTGTTTTTATGCATTCATTTCCGTTTCCAGGTATATAACATCATCGCTATGCGACAGTTGTACGACGCCCCGCATTGTAGTGGGCATATTATTTTGGATTGGTTATTTTAATTCAGCCTTGAATCCCATCATTTATGCTTATTTCAATAGAGACTTTCGGGCCGCATTTAAAAAGACTTTAAAGGTAAGTTGAAAAATAAATGTAAAAGGATGTTTATTATATTATTGCGTTGATGGTCTTTAAATATTTTTGTTAATGCTTTTTACATTGCAAAGAAGTTGTATAATAAAATGTTTATCTTTCTTCGTTTCTCTCATTTTTCTTATTTTCGGTTGTAATATCGGCTGAATTTAATGTTGCGATTCAAGTTTGCATTGAACTTTTGTTAAACCTTCATGGAAAGTTTTTATTTTTTTAATATTTTTGGCGAATTATCCCAAGAGTTTTATTATGAAAAGCATTAAAAATTACTGTGAAAAAAGACATATTTATTAATGAAGCGTACATTAAAGAAAGTTCACTTTTTTCAAATGTTTATATTGTGGCGAGTTTTCAGATATGTCCTCTTCACAGGAAAAAAGAAATTGAAAAAATTCTTTTTTAACAAACTCTTTAAATGAAAATAAATATTGAGGTCACAAGTTAATTGTAAGGATTTTTCACGACAGAGTAGTAAACAAACGGTTTCGAACCAAGAGTTACACATTCTTTTTTTAATTTTTTGAGTTAGTACCAATTCACGCAATGCAAGTCCTATTGGTAAGCAAATTTTTAAGCGAGAGTGACCAGGGGAATAGAAACGAGTACACACCTGCATGTACCCCATTCGTAATATTATTCTTATGTAAAGAGGAAACATTTCAGTAATAAGATTTGCATTGTGTGAACGTCAAAGAAAGTTCAAGGAATAAAATGAAGAATTACAATCTTTTTTATTTGGACAGTTTGAATTGGGACTTATGGCGGCCTCCTAGTAAATGAGCTGCATATATTATCTCAAGTTTGTTTGATTTTGAAATGACATTATTTAAGTAAAGAGAATTTTTCTAGCGGGTCAGTATGGTTATTTCACTGATGCTAAATCAACAGGACAAGTTATAAGATTGTACATCGTCGAATACTAAAAGCATATTATAAAAATGAATGTTGTGCAATATTTGCCACGATTATTGATAAATGGTTGTTAACAAGTGAAATTGAAAGCCCCCACACTACGTTACCCAAATGACAATTAAATATTTTTTTCTTAATTTAGTGCGAAAATTTTTTAAATTTAAAATTTAAAAATCAGGACTAAACAAGGGGAATCCATTACAATAAAGTAATTTTTTTCGCGATACTCCTTGTTAAAGAAGCATAGGAAAAACCAATGCGAAAAATAATATGCAAGAGAATTAGTAAAATTGACCAGCTGATCTGTTAAACGGACCTTGGCACAATCTCACAAAATTTATCCAATACTTATTGGGGCAACGACACTTGCAACTGTCATATATCCTTTTAATTAAAATCTCCATAATTTGATTCATTTTAAAATTATGTATGCGGCATAGACAAATAAATTTGCACGTTCTTAAATTTGCTTCAGAATCATAAATTTTTTTAATATAAATATTAATTAGAGAAAAAACAATTTGGGTTTGAAATATATTTAAATAAATTTTGTATGAAAAATTAGTTTTAAAGTGCATTTTAAATATGTACAAATAATTTTTTATGAATACGGGCCTCAATATTTAACATAAAAACAAATATCATGTAAATATATTACTCAGACGCGCCGGTCTCCAAGTGATTTTTTGTTAAAATGCGGTATTTTAAAGAAAATATTATCAAAAAAGTGTTTTGTAAAAAGCAGACTTTTATTTGTTAATACTGAAGCATTATCCGATTTTAAATATATTTGAATTTTCAAAAATAAGTTTTATCTATTTTCACCTCAAAGTTTGTTGTTTTAATATAAAAAAATACATCACTGAAAAACATAAATTTAAAATAGCGCTTTTCTCGATTTTTACTAGAGTTTGCATAATTGGAAAAAAAGGAAAAAACATACTATTGTATAATTAAGGAAAATCTCTCTTGGTGATAAAACTTTTATTTAAGAAAATACACTAGACTTGTTTCTATCAATGAACTTGTATCAGATTGAACAATTCGTTGTGATTCATTTTTCATCAGAAGAAAGTTATCAGTTCGTTTATATTTTCTATATATTTTTTTAATCCTAAAGAGCTTCGCACTATTAAACCGGCTAAGAAAGTTTTTATTTTATATGAAAAATTATACGGCCAGATTAGTTCTTTCGTTTATTTTTTTTTTTTCAATATCTGAATTGTCTGTCTGCCCGTCTTTCAGCTCTAAAGTCAGGTTTTCACAAGAATGAATTGATTTTTTTTCTCCTTTTGATTGATTTCATGAAATACATATATTTTATGAAATATTTTCCAAGTTATTTAAACAATTTCTTTTAATTGAAACATATTCTTACAGTGTGAAAATTAAAATGCATAAAAGAAATTGCTTTTTACTTTTTAGACTATAATTTACATTCGAAATTTTCCTCGCCGAGACTAAAACTTTATATTCGCGTCATTAATAAAAAACACAAGTGTGCTTAAGATGCTTATAAATTTAATTTGTCATTTGCTATAAAAATATTCAAGTAAAAAATATCGCTTTTATATTTGGCCGCAACTTAGAATGTTTGAAACAAACTAAAGGCCTCATTAGTTTTTACTTTTCGTTGCAGTTATGTGCCATTCTTTTCTATAGAAAATATTTCGATGTATATACGATGTAATTATGGGAATGAACTTTTTAAATGTTTGCAAAATGTTTTTTTTACAAAATAATATAAAACTTTACAAATTTGAATTAAAATAAAATTTTCTGACTTTTAACACAAAATTTTTAAAATTTCACACCACAAAAAACTAATGCATACAAACTCTTGGCTGTCACTTAACGTTGAATTCTATTTTCTATAGAATAGGCCGCAACAGAACGAAACAAAAAAGTTAACAAGAAACTACACATACAGTTTTTCTATTGAACAGAAACAAAACAGCTGGTCCGTCACAGAACAGAACGTAAAAACTATCTGCCTTAAAGGTAAAAAAAAGAAATTCGTTCACGCTTGAATTCTTCGCTTAAAACATGGTAAAATTTTGATTATGGTGTGCAAACACTAATTGTTTAGAAGATTTTTTTTTTTATACCTAAACTGTTCTTTAAAAATAAAATTTTTCATAAAACACACATCTTATAAATAATCGATTAGTCGTATGTCAGCGATCTCTCGAAGCCCTAAATATTTATTTAACACGTTTATGTTTCTATGCTTTGATAGCGTTTAAATGAAACCAATTTAAAAAAAATTAATTGGCTCGTGGTTCTTCGAAATCGGTATTAGTGAAGAAATCTCCTATCAGGACTATCTGTCGCGTAGGTAATGCGAATTGTTTAATTTGACCTTCCTAGACCTTTACTACCGCATAGTCTGCAGTAGTCTATGCCAATAACCCACAATTGACTGCTGCCCTCATAGTCAATTTCACCCAGGCTTTCAGTGAGTTTCAGTCCGATATGTGCGGCAGCGCTATTATCTATTATCCGTGCCACCATGCGAATCCATGACATACGCAATGATATTCATGGGCTGTTCAATTAAAGGAGAATTGAATAATAAGAAGAAACCAGTGATGAATTTGTTTGTATCTTGACCAATTCCTTATCGATTTTTATAAACAAGGACTCATTTTAATCGTTTAATTCAAAAAAGTATCGCCAATGTTGAAAATAAAATCCTTTTACATATTTTTGATAATATTTCGACAAAAGATTGGTTAACATAAGATTGTTGTCAAAAAACAATCAGAATACTGAACTTTTCCTCTGGCAGAAGCATTTTAAAATTTAAAAAAATGTGTAAAAAACTACGCATGCCATTTTCTTTTCTAAAAAAAAGTGCACAATTGTTTACCCTTTTTATTGAAAATTTGCAATATAATGATTTTTTAAAATAGTGAGTTTATTGGAAACTATTGTATCATCACTTACGAGGCAAAATTTTTGTCTTAAGAAAACTTTAAGTAGCAAGTTTTTTAATAAAAATTAAAAAAAATTTAAATTTTTTTCAGAAAAGAAAACGGAATTAGTTAGGATTTCTTTTTATAAATACCTTTACTTTGTGAGCTGCCTCTTCCCAAAATTAATATTTCATTGAATAAGTAAAACATTTTTTTTATTGAAAATACAATTCATTACAGAGGATTATACTTTTTCTTAAATCTGTTTCACAAATGTCTTCAGTGGATAGCTTTGAGGATCCATTTTTTCCAAAAGTATAATTAGAAACGAAAAATATGGAGAGAAAAAAAACAAAATTTTTCATATTATAAAAGTATTAATCTGTGGCTGAAGGCAATATTAAAAATTACTATGATTGCTATTTTAGATCTGTGCTTTTATCTGTAAATAAATCAGTAACAAAACATTGCCACTTTTGTCCTCTTGTATATTTGAATTTTCATATTATTATATGCACCTTTTCTTTAATCCTATTTTAAATCATTCGTAATTCCGATAATTTTATTCCCCTTTCTTTGTATGTATTCTATCGCATTTGCTTAGAAAATTATATAATTTCGATTTTGTATGAGCCACTAAACTTTTACAGCAACATTAAATTCAACGGTTTTCTTTTTCCATATAAATATATATATGTATATATATATATTTCTTTGTTACATTGTCTTACAAAAAATTTTTAACACAATTTCTCTATATCCTGACTGACTGAATAAAACAACTTTTTCTTAAATCTTTTCATCACTTTCATTTTCATGTAGATGGCGTTTTCTTATCTGATACGGTGTCTTACACCAAACACTTGTTAATTTTCGAAAAAAATAAAATTATATAATAATCACAAATAAATAACGAATATAAAAAAATTATACAATTTTTAAATAAAATTTTGAAAATAATCGTAATTAAATGCAAGCAATACTATTGGTATGCAAATTTAAATTTCGTTGTCTGAGAAATAAGTGTTCAAATAGATAGAATTAAATGTGAATGGTTCAAATTTATTTTGTTGTATGTTGATTACCCAAAATCCCGCATGTATGTACCGCACTGCTCTACACCCTCTAAAAACTACAAAATAAACAATAAATCATTCATTCAGTCATCCATTTGTGTAAATATTTTAATCTAGTTAAATGTTGAATCTTAGACAGGCGGAATCAACAACATATTTATACCACTTAAAACCCACACACATTTTATTAACAAAGTTTGTTTGAATTGCATTTATCTAGAGATTTGATAAGAAATTTATTGTTTTTTTTTTTGTTTTTTATCCATTCATTTTCATGATCCAGATAAACACCTTTCATCAAGCTGTTTTTATCATTCAAATATATTATTTATCAATATAAATTAAGGAATGTGCGTAGTGTTGTCATTTTGTATTCATCTGTATTGTTTGTTTATGTACTCGGATTGAATATGTTATAACGAATAAATTGATTTCATAGCAAAAAACAAAGCCATTTCAAAAAAAAGAGAAGAGAATTAGGGACACGTGAGACGAAATACATAAATAGAATTGATTGGTTGTAGAGTCTTACATAACTTTTATCACGTACATATCTTTAAATTACCAAAATCTATTTTCTATGAGTTTATAAAACGGATCTTGAAAGATGTGGTTTTGAATACTTTATGTCCTCTAATGCAATAAAAACGAAACTAAAAATAAAAAGTTATACCGCAGACATTAATGCGAGATAGGAAATAGGGTTGTCATTAAACCAAATTATAATTTCTATAGAAATTACAGCTCAACATTGAGACGTCAAGGAGTAGTTGAAGCATTGTGGTATAACTAAGTTAAGGCTGTAGTAAACAAAGTAAATTATACTAAACTATTAAGTATTTATCATTATAGAAAATATCGCATATACACCAAATGCATGACATGTCGATGGTCACATGTCTTTGTGCTTTTAATTCGTCGTTAACAATATTTTTTACCGATATACATGAGATTATTTTCGTTGCCTGAAAAATAATTTAAAAATAAATAAATCAGCCAAGTGCGAGTCTGACTCACATATGTACAGAGGGGACCGTACTTGTTTAGGTAGGGACACACTTTCGCTATTTGCGGAAGTAGTTGTTGAAGCGCCCATACACATCTTGTAAGAATTTCGAATGTCCATAACGGCTCGCAAGGTATTTCAAATACACCCCTAATTTTTAGTAGAGCGTTATTTTTGGTTTAATGTCTGTAGTAATAGTAATTTGCATTATCTGTTATTCATAAAATATAGCTTTATGTCAAAAATGATAATGATAACTCTTATCTGTACACCCTTTAATTTTTTGTTGCTCTATATAACCATTTAGTGCAATGTACACAAGTATTTTTCATTGTTTTTTTTTTTTTTGTAAAAAATTATCCCCGTAACAAATTGATAATAAACGATTTAAAACGTAAGGAAACATGGTTGAATGAAATAAAATTCTTCAAAAATCATGATCTCAAAGACTTAAGCGGTCGCTCTGATATAAAATCAAACATTTTTAAGGTAAGGGAAATCAATATGTACTGATCCTTTATCCTAGTCTAATGATTAAAATTTTCAAATAATATGTTTTTAATAAAATCTTTGAAAAAAGATATCGAAGCAATCTTTATTAATAAAATTTAAAAAATATGTAATAAAAACAATCTAAACTTATCAAAGTTATTTTAAGAAAAAGTATATAAAACATTTTGAATTCATAATCTGAACCTGATCCAACTTAAGAAGTATTTGGTTGGTTGGCTTACAATTTTTTGTTTCAGAAAAAACGCATAAATACATATTTCCATGTTTTTGCACTTTCTCCAACTTCAATAAAAATCACAACTACTCAGAAGAGCATAAAAACTGTTTATTTAGTTTGTTAGGATATTTTAAAAACACTGTTCTGCAATATGCTTTAAGAGCCACGGTACAATCTCTTTCATAATTATTCTTTTGAAATGTTAGCCTTTTTTGCGACCACAACTGAGTCGATTACCAGATAAATTTTTAGCATTCTAAGATTACTATAATGAATGAATGAATGAAAGAATTGTTCTTGTTCGGGAAACAGAGGACACTGTTCCCAAAGATCTATTGTATCGCTTTCCAAGTGCTAGAGCACCTCATCTAGACCTGTTTTTCTGAGGAATCTCAAGATTGCCAGTGGTTCTAGTGTTGGAAGTTCGCGATCCTCCAATAGGTGCTTGCCCAATTGGGTATATCTTCTGTGGCATAAAGTTTCACAGTCCTTCAGAATATGCTCTGGAGTTTCGTCCTCGTAATCACAGAGTCATTCTCAAAGCCAAGTCTGTAGAGGTGTTTTCTCAGTCCGCAATGGCCTGTGAGGAAGCCTGAGAGCATTCTTAGATTGTTTTTACTAAGGGTCATAAGAGGGTCAGGAGAGCTCTGAAACGATTTTGGTTACTATAAAGAAAACTGATGAATTTATTTACAAACAACTTTTAAATTTTAGAGAAAAAAATGCGATAAGTTCGGAAAACCCCCCATTTGCTTTCAAATTTATACCGTAGATACGGGTTATTTTGCGTAAAATTTTTTTCATCAAAAACGCATACATAAAATATAGAGGGGTTTTTAATATACAAAATAGTAAAAATTATGTTTGCGACTCAGGAAATATATTATTATTTTATATTAGTTTAAATTATTGTTAATACAGGTGCAAAATTTGTTTACAGCCTGGTAACAGAATTTTACAGGTATTTATCATAACTATAAAATTCTTCTTAACTTTAGAATTGTTCCCATAAAGTGTTATTCTTAATCAGAAACATATCTAATATCTTTGTGTATATCTGGGCTAATAAAATATTGTTTTTTATTGTCTTGCCATGCTTGATAAAAAAAGAACAACTATTTTGTGGTAGACTCGTTATCAAAATAATCGTGATCTTTGCTAAGCAATACCAACAACGTTTAAATGTTAAAACAGAATACGTTTCTGACTTCAATCATTTTTCGATCTGGGGGAAACAAAGCCCATAATAAAAACGACACCGTAATGACAAATTTCTCATTAATTTTATTGATTAATTGCCTTTTTCTTTTTTATTTCGAAAGTATAAAATTAAAGCAAAATAAAACATAGTAGGAAAATATTAGGTTCATCCATTCCCTATTAAATACAAATTTTCGAACTTTGTTTTATTATTTAATATATAAAAACGCTTTGCCGCATATTGAAAAGGGAAATCTGCCCCAAAAGTGTGTAATTAATTATTCCAACAAGATATTAAATATTAAAAATATATTTTATGCATTTTGTCCCCTCCACCCCCTTTGTACTGCATTTTAATTTTTGCAAGTATAAATAATAAATTCCATAACAACTTGTTAATCCCCTTCACCACGATAGATGAGTTATGTAAGAAAATTCACTTTCTCAAATAAACATTAATGGAATTTACAATGTCGTTCTCAGACTTCTAAAGGTTGTATGTGGATAGATTTTTATTATTTTTAATTCACATAATGATTTTTATCGTGGAGAATATAACCATCCACTTTTTAAATTTTGAAAGAACTCAGTATATACAACCGATTGAAAATTTCATTCGAAGAGAATACTGCCCTCTTGTTTCTCCCTAAACCTCTAGTATGGAGCAAAATTTTAACGAAAACGTTTAAGCGAAAACTCGAGAAAACTACCTATTATTTTTCTATCATGAAATAAAATACTTTCTCTAAGTAAAATAAATTCAATCTTAAAACTAGACGTATATCAAATGTAAATTTGTATGGAAAATTACGCTACGACTGAGTTCTGTTTCATCATTTAATCTAAAGCGACTTCCGTAAAAATAATAAAATAAATTATTATCATCCTTAATGATAAATTAATTATCAAAAAAGTATAAAAGTATAGAATTTTAAAAAAAGCAGACAGTGAAGAATTGAACACAACACGTTGAACATTATAAAAAAATGAAATTAATTATTGCAATATTTGCCTTGTGCTTCGTGAACGTAAAGGCGGGCAGTTTTTCTCAACCCAGCTTTAAAGACCAAATGGAAGTGGGTGATTTTAAAAATGCTGCAAGCGTTCAGTTTGCAATGCAGAAATTTCGTGAAAAGCGTAGAAACATGTATGGTGCATGCGTAGCTACTGAAAATGCATATACTGATGCCATTACTAATACCTTGAACAAAGCTTATGCAAATTTTAAGACCGAATATGAGGCGGTTAACATTAAAGCAATTGCTGAATTTGTTAAGCACATGCATTTGGCTATCAATTTATTGGATACTACATTTGCCTTAGGAGATAAGTGCATTGGTGGGGTTCATGATTGCAAAAGTTGAGGAACAAACCTTTCTTTATGTGATTATATTTATATATTTTTTTTAAATAAACAAATTTATTTATATAAAAAGAAACACACGGAATTTAAAGGTCGTAATATGATTACTATGTAATTACTTTTATTTATATTCTTTTAATAAATTAATACAAAACAAAGAACGCAAAAAATATTTTAAATGACGTCGTCTTTTATTCCATTAGTCAGGGGACTACCTACAATCAAGAAAGTCAAAAAGGGCACTAGAACAGTAGTGGATTGATTCATTATCTGTTGTTAGGTTGGAACCATCTATGTCCCTCTGTCTTAAATAAAAGTAACAATTGTTGAATATTATTAGCTTAAAAAGAAGAATATATAGATGTAGCCCTAATAAGAAAATCACTGCAATTATATAATTTTAGTTAGGAAATCCTTATACCATAAGAAAGATAATAATTGAACTATAATAGTTCTAGTTTAATTACACAACTTTCATGTGTATTTAAGTACTTAAGGAAAATAGTTTGGACAGTGTATAGCTCGCGAACTTTCAGGCTACGCCTATAAAAATGTTTTGGGAATTCTCCTAAAACATACCGATCTATAATAAACGTTTGGAAAAGATGTCATGAATTTCGAATGATTTTAGAAGTTAAATACAATGAACTTAAAAAATGGATTACGAACAGGGTTTTATAAAAAATTATCGAAATTTTAAAAAGCTATTCGCGTAAATTTCTGAAATTTCGTATGCAAATTAAGAACAAAACACATGATACATCGCAAAAGATATTAGAATTTGAATACAGGTTTTGGCCAAATAGACATAGACGTTATAAAAGTATCGAATGAAGTATGTAATTTATGTATGTAAATGGCTTTAATTAGGTTTATAATTAAAAATAACATGAATAATCCATTGAAAACATACATGGATTAGCCAAATAAGCATAAACATAAATAACTGTCAAACTTACATAATTTTTGAAATTGCCCAAAAAAATGCACATTTAGTACTTTTTATAGATTTATTATTAAACCAGCAATGTTTCTTTTTATTTCGTCTTCTTTTAGCATTTTTTAACGTTCTTCTATATATTTCAGTATTATTAATAATATCTCATCCCAATTAATATTTCGGTGAATTAAAAATATTTCAAAAAGTTCGTCATTTGTAAAAGATGAAGGCACTGAAATCGTTCTGGTTCTTAGATTGGCACGTAATTGCAGCTGAAATTTGTAGTACTTACTTTTGATAATTTACAGTGTTAGATGTAATTTACACTTAACCTCTAATAACCTCTTTTAGTTTTTTCTGGACTTTCCAACTTTATTTTTGTTTACATTTTATAGATTTAAAACTAGTTCCCAATCACTTCACTTTTATAAAAACGTGGAATGGTTAACTTCTAACTGATTTTAACTGATTTTTTTAAAACATGTGCAAATTCGCAAAAAAAAAACTTTAAAGAAACAAGCATAGCCTACTTCGATTCAAACGTAAAAAAAACAAATTTTTCAAAGACTAAAATGTATAGAAAAACTCTTTAACTTTTATAAAAAATAAAAAAAACATTTTTGGCCGGAATTTACCACCGCGTTTCGTAAGAATTGGAATTAAGCCAAGTGTAAGTGCAACTTCGAAAGGTTTTGGACATACGCCGTATTCTCAACTCCCAAAACTAAACAAAAAGCATAAATTTTTATTTCAATTAATCGTATCTTTGTTTACAATTAGAAATATATTTCTGCAGGCACTCCACATGAAGGGGATAAATAAGTAAGAAAACAATTATGTTTGCGACTCAAGAAATATATCTATGTATATTATTAATAGCCAATCACGTTTTTTTAAATACCTTTTATGGCCATAATACCGAACCGATTTTGGAAAGATTTATTTGTTTTTAAGCACAGTCTTAATTTTATTTACATCGGTTCGCTGTTTAGGGATCTATAAGCGTTTCAAGTTGCTACTAACACATGCACACTTATTACGCGCGTATCGGCTTCAACTTGAAAAATAGACAAAGTGTGCATGGGTGTTTGTCCAATTTATTTCTGCATAGAAATGAGACATATTTTCAAGTTGATTATTTTGAATATTTTTTGCTTTTGTATTTTATCGCATGTATTTATGTAAATATTTAATATTAATTTCTAGAATTCGGTTGATTGTGTCAACCGCTGGATACACTAGTTATTATTTTATATTCATTTAAATCATTGTTAATACAGCTGCAAAATTTGATTATCGCCTGGTAACAGAATTTTACAGGTATTTATCATAACTACAAAATTCTTCTTAACTTTAGAAATGTTCCCAAAGTGTTATTCTTATATACATAAATCTTTATCTAATCAGAAACATATATAATATCTTTGTGTATATCTGGGCTAATAAAATATTGTTTTTTATTGTCCTGCCGTGCTTGATAAAAAAAGAACAACTATTTTGTGGTAGACTCATCAAAATAATCGTGATCTTTGCTAAGCAATACCAACAACGTTTAAATGTTAAAACAGAATACGTTTGTGACTTTAATCATTTTTCGATCTGGGAGAAACAAAGCCCATAATAAAAACGACACCGTAATGACAAATTTCTCATTAATTTTATTGATTTACTACCTTTTTCTTTTATATTTTGAAAGTATAAAATTAAAGCGCAATAAAACATGGTAGAAAAATATGAAGTACATCTCTTTATTTTCAGAAATACAAATTTTTTAATTTTTATTTTGCAAAAATGTGTAATTAATTATCCCTCCACACTTCGTAATGAATTTTCGTTTTTTTTTCGGAATAAATAATAAGTTCCATAACTACTTTTCGACCCCCTTCTTCCCGATGGATAAGCATATAATTTCTTGATTCTCTACACTAAATAATACGAATCACATTTTGTTTTACTAACGCCATTTTATTTTCTAAAAAATGAGACTATAATTTTTTGTTTAAATGCAATATAATTACTAATAAATTCACTTTCTCAAATAAACATTAATGGAATTTACAATGTCGTTCTCAGACTTCTAAAGGTTGTATGTGTAAAACTTTTATTATTTTTATTTCAGCTTATGATTTTTGTTGTGGAGAATATAACCATCCACTTTTTAAGTTTTCAAAAGACTCAGCATATACAAATGATGCCACAGTTTGTACAGTGTACACCTTTATTATGTTAGAAATTTTCATCCCCTCTTGTTTCTCCCTAAGCTACTAGTATGATGCACAATTTTAACGAAAACGTAAAGCGAAAACTGGAGAAAACTAGCTTTTATTTTTCTACCATGAAATAAAATACTTTCTCTAAGTAAAATAAATTCAATTTTAAAACTAGACGTATATCAAATGTAAATTTGTATGGAAAATTACGCTACGACTGAGTTCTGTTTCATCATTTAATCTAAAGCGACTTCCGTAAAAATAATAAAATAAATTATTATCATCCTTAATGATAAATTAATTATCAAAAAAGTATAAAAGTATAGAAATTTAAAAAAAGCAGACAGTGAGGAATTGAACACAACACGTTGAACATTATAAAAAAATGAAATTAATTATTGCAATATTTGCCTTGTGCTTCGTGAACGTAAACGCAGGCAGTTTTACTCAACCCAGCTTTAAAGCCCAAATGGAAGTGGGTGATTTTGAAAATGTTTTTACAGTTCAGGCTGCAGTGAACAAATTTCGTGAAAATCGAAGAAATAATTGTGGTACATCTATATATATTGATGGATATATTGAGGCCGTTATTGATGTCTTGAACAAGGCTTATACGAATTTTAAGAACGGAAAGGAATCGTTTAGCATTAGCGCAATTGCTGAATATTCTGATCATCTTCATTTTGCTATCAATTTATTGGATACTATATTTGTATTAAGTGACAAGTGCGCTGACACTAATAATAGCATAAGTTGAAACACAAAATTTATTTTTTAAGTTATTCCATTTATATATTTTTTAAATAAACAAATTTTTATGTAAAAATATTTATGTAAAAAGAAACACACAGAATTTGAAGATCGTAATATGATTACTTTAAATATATTCTTTTAATAAATTAATACAAAACAAAGAACGCAAAAAATGCTTTAAATGACGTCGTCTTTTATTCCATTAGTCAGGGGACTACAATCAAGAAAGTCAAAAAGGGCACTAGAACAGTAGTGGATTGATTCATTATCTGGTTTAAGGTTGGAAGCATCTGTGTCCCTCTGTCTTAAATAAATGTGGCAATTGTTGAATGTTATTAGCTTAAAAAGAAGAAACAAGTAGATGTAGCTGGCCCTAATGAGAAACTACACTCACAATATTATTACAGTAACGGACTGTACGTTATTCAAGAAGTAATCCGTTCAGTCATTTTTAAAAGAATAAACATTTAAAATTGTAAGCAATTTTATTTTTAACTGATTCTAACATTCATTCAAAAATCTAAGAGAAGATTAATACGGATTTTCGGTTACATTCAATATTGTCCGCTGTTTTCAAGTGCTGTTTTTTATCTTTGCTTGCTTTATTTGATTTGTTTGAGATTTTCTCTCCTACAGAAACAAAGGAAAAATCTTTTATTTTTACGGGCTTAAGTCAATTAATTTTTTAACATTAAAAATTAAATGAACTTTTGGTTCAATATAAATGCAAAATGAGTAGACTGGTTTTTAAGTGAACATTCGTTTATTTTAAATTACAATTTAAGTTAATTTTACGTACAGAATATTTTGAGTGTACCAACGATTAGATCATTTTAGTTTATTAGACCACATATAATATAGCAAATAACCACTGGGTTGGACTTCACAAAGGACACCAGTATGGTGATGTAGTTGTAGTTGTTGCTATCCTATCTCTGTCACAAGATAATCTGATATTGCATGATAGACCTATGACATTAATAGCTGCGTTCGAGTACTTTTGCAGTAAAATAAGGTAAATGAGTAATTACTGAGTAAACTGAAAAATTTACTCTCGCAAAAAGCTGTTGCCCAAAAAAGTACCCGGACGGAAAAATTTTAAAAAATAGTAAGATTAAGGAAACAGGTGATTGCGAATCAATATAGTGTTGATATATATTTACACTTTGGACTACTCAACTCTTCATCTTGTTGGTACTCGATGAAATATTTATTATACCACGACTATTTTAAGAAATTATTTTCTGTAATCTATTCCATATGTTGATATTGCTTATTTTTGTCTGATTATATATATTCAAAAGTATTTGATTATTTGTTTTTGCTATTGACTACCTTAAAAGCAAGTGCAATACTAAGTAGCCATATACTTAGCACTTTCACAACTCCAACGAAATAATAACGAAAATGGCCATAAATGGTTTCTACAACATTTCATTCATTTTAAAAGGCATATACTTACATGTTTAACGAACGAATAGTTTAAAAATAGTTGTTCACTTATTATTTTTTATTATTTTGTTTCAGTTTTACTTTTTTTAAATAATTTTTTCACAAATTTAATACTTTTTTTTCTAACTTTTGTTTGTTTACCTTTTGAATTACACGTTTTTCTGTTTTACTAAATTTAACTACAAGAAATTTCTGCAGTAAAAATTTGTAAATTTTCAGTCATGAACTGTCACTATACGCTCTCAATTTGTGTTCTCATTTACTGTAACTCGAGTAAACGAACGCAATTTAGTAAAATGCAGTAAAGTTAAGTAAAAATTTGCAAAACTCTTGGGTTCTTACACACTTAATATCTCTCTGATGGTAAAAAACACGCTATTATATAAACTCATTGTTCCATCTCTGGTCTACCCAGTGTTAGACGTGTTTTTATCCTGCTCTATTGTTTTCTTGTTTGAAAGTTGGTAAGAAATCCGTAATAATTAACTGAATCCGTGAAATTTCGTGGAAAGCTTACCAAAGATCGCAGTAAAAAGTGTGTGTAAGCTTTCTGTTTGCTAGCTTTTGTGTTTTTGTTAAATTTATGAAAACATTATGAAAGTAAAATTTTGTGTTTAATTATTGTTAAAATCACTCAAAGTAAAACTTACTAACCGAGCAGTATTATAAACATAGTCAGTTGCTTCACTTTAACAAAATACTGGTAATACTACTCTGGCAGTACTGCGTTTAATATGGATTGTGTCTGTGCTAATTTCTGATATAATATATTGCCATATATAATCTATTTCCTCTGTGTCCTATATTATTTTATATGCAGCGCTCTAATATCAATTGCATTAGTACTGGCAACGATCGCTTGGTATCATGCTGGATGTGTGTTTAATTATTAAATTATTAATTATTAAACTTTAATATTTCCATTTAAATGTAGTCAGCGTCGCCATTGTGACACTAAAGTATCACTTTTGAACCCTTTTTAGTGCCAATGACATTTTTTATGATCGTTTTTTAAATTGATCCCTTTGTATCATTTTAACAAAATTTATGCCACTTTTTGACCCTTTTTAAAAATAAGTAAAAGTTCCAATATCCCAATATTAATAAACAGCAAAACGTATGAAGAAATAAGTAAAATAACTAACGCAGAAAAGTTTTGGTTCGAGATAGGATATTTTAAAAATAGATTTGAAGAAAATATATATTTAAATTTATATGAATTCGTTACATATATGTACATATATTTACTTTGCCTCATAGTAGTGCTTCCGCTGAACGATTTTTTTCAAAACTACCACTGATTAAAAATAAACTTACAATCAAACGTAAAATAGAAACTTGTGAGTCTATGCTTTCCTCCCTCTATTTATAAAATTAACTTTTTTTTTAAATATGACTAATATTGGATTTATAATTCAAGTATGTATAATTACATTTATTTTAGTCTAATGTATTTAATTAATTCTTAAAATTCGGTTTTATTTTTTTTTAATTGAAATAAATATTATTTTTTTGTTCACAAAAAACTTGAACCCATTTTACTTTAAAATACTCTTTTTATCCTTTTTTTCCTTAAATACCCTTTTTAAGACACTTTTTAGAAATTTTCAACGGCAACCCTGAAGGTAGTGATGCTGATGCTCTGGCTTGTCCTCTAAAGTTCGTTCATTGGACGTGCCGGGTTGTAGGAACATTTCGATTGAGTTTTATAATCTTTTTAAAAACTCTAAAGAGGAATTTGACAGAATAAATATTGAATTTCTGGTGTTACAAGTTTGTAATTTTCCAAACTTGGAGAAATTTGTCAGATCCTCCCAGAATATATCGCCTGCTCTGATGTTGCCCATCCATCTACTTCGCTTTCCATTGTTTCTCCAATGCATTCTGAGAATGAGTTCATAGCTCATCTTGTAGAAGCTAAACGTTCAAATCTAGCTATTAAAAATTGTGCTATTTCCGCATCTGTGTCTCTAGCTAATACGTTGGAGCGATATGCGTCGTTAACTTCCATGGCAGAAATTACGTCACTCGCCAATAAGGTTCATGATCCTGCGATTATAGAAACTGCGTAAACCTCTACTTCTACACCAGCTACAAATCAAATGCCACCTAAACCAAATTTTTCTGATTAGATTAGCATCAGAAACTACCGCTGAGGATGTTAAATATTACATAGAAACCAAGTTAATAATGAATAGCGCGATTTCTGTGTATAACATCTTTTAAAGTTACTGTACCTGATGAATTATTATAGTTAATCCTAATTTTTGGCCTGTATGTACATTTGTTCGAGAATATGTTTACAACGAAAATCGTAGAAGAAATACTAATACTGATGATGAAAGTTCAAATATCTGCTTTTTATTCCGTCTTCTCGATGATAAGTTAAAAGTTTTCTTTCAAAATGCTTCTAGAATTCGCACTAAATTAGCTGACGTCTTTAAGTTTATTGCTCAAGGTGACAAGGTTACAAGGTTATTGTAATTGTGGAGACTTGGTTAAATCCCGACATAGTATGTGATGGAGAATTTTCTGATTTACAACAGTGTCAATTATTTCGTAAAGATCGTGACTTGGTATCCACCTGTAAGTGTCGTGGTGACGTTGTTGTTATTGCTGTTAAAAGAACATTAAATGTTAAAATTATTAGTAGTTTATGCGACACCAACCTTACTTTGGATCAACTTCGCGTGTGCATTTCTCGCTTTAATAGCATGTTTATTTGTACTTAATATATCCCACCGAAAACTCTTGATTCTATCTATGCTGCTCATGTTTTTATTGTTGTTCACTTATCTGATATTTTGGGATTTTAATCTTAATGAAAATATTTGGAGTAATTCATTCGATGAGGGTAGTCTGACGCCTGTAAATGTTAATAAACCACATGAACTAATCTTGGCCTACTACAAATTAATTCATTCAGAAATATTTTAAACCGTATTCTAGACTTAATATTTATATCTGATAATTTAAAATATTCCTTATCTGATTGTCCATTTCACATGTGTGTAACTGATATGCACCGTACCCCTTCAATTTTGGTATTATCGTATTTTGAATAGGCGTTAAGATAATGCTTTTTAATG
The DNA here is from genome assembly GCA_956483585.1 of Gymnocheta viridis. NCBI lineage: Eukaryota > Metazoa > Arthropoda > Insecta > Diptera > Tachinidae > Gymnocheta > Gymnocheta viridis. The sequence continues at coordinate 129,227,659 of OY101440.1, read as the reverse complement.
TTAATGATACAGCTGATTGTTATAGCATATATCTATCAATAATTATATTCAATCGTTTTATTCTCAATTTTTCCCGTAAAGCTCATAGGATACATAGGCTTTCGTGGAACACTAAATCTAAAAAATCTAAAAAATTTTAGAAATAAGTTTTATAAGAAGTTTAAAGTAACTGGTGAAGTAAATTATAAAACACTTTACGAGCATTATATGCGAGAATTTAATTTTCTTGATAAGCATTAATATATAATTTTAATTTAAAAAAAGTCACCTCAAGCGTAACTTAAAGATTAATACTAATTTCTTGATAAGCAATTTTTATTAAATTTTGAAAATTCAAATAAAATAAACCTAAAAATTTTCAAATTTTATAAATCTTTTAAAAAAATAAAAAGTCTGCTTCAGCTTATCCATCTACCATGCATTTGAACGAAAAACTTTGAAGTTCTGTAATGACAATGCTAATGAATTTGCTCAGTTTTTTCAATCCAATTTTTTAATTCGTAATAACTCAATAGATCATAATATTTTTAACTTTATGCAGCCTATTGTGGATTTTGGTTATATTTATGATATATTTATGATATCCTAAATGATATTAAAAATATAAAGACTCCCTCGGAATTGATATCGATGGACTTAATTAGTTTTTTTATAAAAAATTTGGCTGAAGCTTAGTTGTACTTCTTTAGATAATTTTTAATAAATCCCTGGCTGATGGGTGTTTTATTGATAGATGGAAATTTGTCTCTATTACTTTGATTTGTGAAGGAGGTGATAAATCTGATATTTGTAATTGTCAGCCAATTTCAAAATTATCTAAATTGGTGTGTCTAGTTGACATCAACGGCACTGCAACCTGCTATAAAAAATTAACAAAATACACAATAGCAGAGTTGTAAAAGAACTAATTAAGCTTTCTCACTTTCAACATTTGCCTGAGTTTTTACTTCCCTTTAAAAATATAATAATAATGAATAAATGTAAAGAAGCTTATTGCAGGTTTCAAAGTCACTAAAATCATATCCATCCGATGAGAAAATAAGTTTTTTTTTTGAATATAATAATTGTGCAAAAACTGTGTACGCTGAATGTAAGAACAATGTACATCACAAATATGCACTTGTTGTTAAAATGCACAAAAAATATATATATATTTGCCACCAAAGTATTACAATTACATTACAAATAATTTAATTATATATAATCTGTTATCGTTCGCCAAAAAAAAAAACATTTTTATGAAAGTCCTTGCCCTGATAACACTATACAATACACACAAAAATGAAATGGTTCTGGCATTTATTTTAGAAGAAGTTAAAAACTATCAAACTTTATTATTTCAACATCCATCCTCTTTCAGTGTCAATTTTGCAACATGAATATGTAAACTAATTCGCATTGGTTGAGCTCACACTTCTACAAACATTACATTTTAACCATCTAACTGCCCAATTCAAAAATTGTGTTAACCCAATAATATACAGTTCTTATGTTATAATTTTTTAACGCCAATTTGTCAAAAAAGATCAATAAAACGAATTACATATATTGAAAAATGCATATTACCGTCTTAAAATGCCGTTTTTTTACAAAAGCAGATAATAAATATTTAGAAGAAATATATTTATTTAAAACAAATATAGATTCACTTTAATAAAGGAATTTTATGCTTCAACGTCTTCTACCTTGAGCAGGAGCAATGCACTTATCACCAGTTTCAAATGTAGTTTTCAATAAGATGACAGCAAAATACGCGTAAGTATTATACTCAGGACACACAGTAACGTTAGTCACCCCATATTCGGCTGTGCATTTTTCAGCAGCTTCAGACAAGGTGTCAGTGATGGCCTTGATATATGCATCTTCAGCAACGTCACATATCTGGTAAATGTTTTTACGCCTTTCACGAAAATTGTCCGCGGCAGCCTTAAGTGCGGAAGGATCAGTCAAATCAGATTCATCAATTAGTCGTATAAAGCCACGTTGAGTAACATTTTTGGCATTTAAATTCACCAAGCATAAGGCGAATATTGCAATAATTAATTTCATTTTTGTGCAATGTTTAGCGTGCTGTATTCAATTTACCACTGTACTTTTTTGTTTTAATTTCTACTCTTTTATACTTTTAAATTTGTCTATGAAATCTTTTTTGTTGGCATTGTTTAGTATAACTCATGATGATTTTTAAAACAAATCTGTTTTAAAGTTGTGTTATTTTCACTATCATATCAGGATAATAAGATATTAGATTTGTTTTTGATTAGATAATCTTCTATATAAAAATAGAACTTTTAAAACAGTTCGTGGTGTCAAGATGATAGCAGTCGAATTTTCAAATTCCTTCATTTCTTTTAACAGAATCTATACTGTATAAATATATTACATATGGATCGACGACTTATATAAATATAAAATAACAAATGAAATAACTAAAGTCGCAAAAATAAAAATTGTTTACTCATCCGCTTCAGGTGAAGTGCCCTACGAGTACATAAAGAGTTCAGAAATATAGTTGTAATCTCAAATAGAGATGCGATTAATTTAAATAAAAATTTATCATTTTCGAATAGTGTTGAGAGTAGGGCGTATGCCCAAAATTTTTCAAAGTTGCACTTACGCTTAGTTTAATTTCAATTCTTACGGAGGCTTAAAAGATATTTGATATTTTTATCAAAATTTAAAGAAATCTAAAAACAATGAATTTAGAAAGTTTAAAAATGTTTATACGATTACCGGGATGGGGTTTTTATGCAACTAATAATTGCAAAACACCATTACCCTGCAAATAACGCAACTAGTCCAAACACGCATGCAAAGTATACTCCATAAAGGACTAGGACTAGTCCAAAAGTAACCCAAGTGTATGAAGAAAACATGGTCTAGTTAACATTACGATGTCCTATGGCTGGACCATATGGTCCAGGTTTGCATTACATCGGACTAACCCAAAAACTACTCCATGTCATTAAAAATAGACCACTCACAAGAAGTTTGTTCGGCACGAGTACTATCGTGAAAGCACAAACATTTGTCGTATAGCAATACGCTCTGGTTTGAAAATGACATACTCCATGACTGCATTACATAGGACCATGTTGTAACTAGTCTACTTGAGCTATAATGGACCCCGTAGTCCAATGTTATCTGCAGGGTATTTCTAGTTTTTTTTGCCCGTCTTTTCCCACCTGAAAACGTATCAAGCAAAAACTACTAAATGAATTTTCATAGAATTTGGTGTGAGGATACTTACGTACCTTGGTTAAAATTTAGAATAATTTTTAACTCGGGAAAACATATTTTTTCATAAGAAAAATAGAGAAGGGCCGAAAGTTTGTAGTTGTAGTGCTTTAAATGATACTGGAACATTTTTTGAAGTTGGTAGAGCTGTATATTTTTTTCGACAATATGGAAAGAATTTTATAATAATGAAAATCTATGCGATTTTTTATAGACACTGCTTATTGTAGTGAAAAAGACTAGAATTTATGTTAACATCCTAATGAGTCATATATGTATACAATTTTTGTGTTATAATTTATTTATGCCAATTTATCAAAAAATATCAATAAAACGAATTATATTAAAAAATTCATATTAGAAGAAGAAATATATTTATTTAAAACAAAAATATATTTACTTTAATAAATGAATTTTATGCTTCACAATTTTCTACCTTGAGCAGGAGCAATGCACTTATCACCAGTTTCAAATGTAGTTTTCAATAAGATGACACCAAAATACGCGTAAGAATTATACTCAGGACACACAGTAATGTTAGCCATCCCATATTTGGCTGTGCATTTTTCAGAAGCCTCAGTCAAGGTGTCAGTGATGGCCTTGATATATCCTGCTTCAACATCTTTACACATCTGGTATATGTCTATTCGCTTTTCATGAAACTTGTTCGCGGCAGCCTTAAGTGCGGAAGGATTAGTCAAATCAGATTCATCAATTAATTTTGTAAAGCCATGTTGAAAAACATTTTTGGCATTTAAATTCACCAAGCATAAGGCGAATATTGCAATAATTAATTTCATTTGTCTACAATGTTTAATGTGCTGTATTCAATTTACTACTGTACTTTTTTGTTTTAATTTCTACTCTTTTATACTTTAAAGTATGTTTATGAAATCTTTTTTATTAATTAAGAAATTTTATGTAAGTTTCTTGAGATTTAAGTATTGTTGGCCTTGTTTAGTACAAGTTATGATAATTTTGAAAACAAATCTATTTAAAAGTTTGTTATTTTTATGTGATTAGATAACGAATCTTAGAAATATAGAACATTTGAAGCATTTAATAATGTTAAGATCATAACAGTCTAATTTTCAAAGCCCTTCATTTCTTTTAACAGTCTCTATACTATAAAAATATATTACATATGGATCGAAAACTAATATAAATATAATATAACAAATGAAACTAAAGTCGCATACATCAAAATTGTTTACTTATCCGCTTCAGGTGTTGTAATCGTAAATAAAGATACGATTAATTCAAAAAAAAATGTATGATTTTTGACTAGTTTGAAGGTGAGGCGTATGTCCAACATTTTTCAAAAATGCATTTACACTTTCTATCAAAAAAATATTAGGTTTCTGGAAACAGCAAAATATGTTCACTTCTTCCACTTTAAATTTGTGTGGTACAGTGTACCTTTTGCTAGATTGCATATTCCTGCAGACAATATTCTGAAAGTTCTATTTTGATGTTATTAGTTTTGACCAAATGCGATGACTACCTAAGAGCTTAAATACATACATATGTACATGTGTATTTATAACCATTTATTTTGTGGTCGGGCCCACTGTGAATTTTGCATGAAATATTTGAATAATTTATTTCTTTTTATTAAAATAATCATATTACATTCGAAATACGTATTTAGGCACATTTATTTATTTAAAAACAACTTTATTGTACAGCTACCGATGTTGATTTAATCGTAATGTTATGTCTACTCGTATCTATATCCTCGCATTATTATTTATATTGTCTTCCTTTATTTTTTCACTTAATACACAATTAATTCAATTATCGTTTAGCTCCCGTGTATTAGCAATTAATATTTTATTGTGATAAAGTTTTTTTTACAATTTACTTGCATAAATTTCATTTACAGTCCTGCTGTCCCTACAAACTTATAAATTGTCGCGTAAGTGCTGGCGGCGAAATGCCACCATTTGTTAATTCCACCGCCTCATCCGAAGTACACATGAATATAATACGTGCCCGCCAATATGCCACCTCAACATCATCCAATCAACTGCAAACATTTTATCAGAACTAAATGTACGAAAATGCTGCTCTCTTCAGTGGAATAAGGTAAAAGTCACCAACAAATCGGTAAAATTAATGATTATAGATCTGTATATTCTAAGGTAGTGAACTTATATGTGCAAAAATGATAAAGGCATTTAGAAAATGTTCATCTCATGCAATCTGTTGGATTGCTAAAATCCACCACCTCGGGCTTTAAAACATTTTAAGGCTCGTAACTTTTTTAAATATGGAACGATTTTGATGATTTTTTATAACATTGTTGCAAGATAGGAGTGGAATATGTTCACTATTAAATGGCTTGCTTGTAGCTTGGACCCATAATTTTTTTTCGAAAATTAGAAGGGCGATTCGCCTGCGCGAAATTTTGTTTTTCCTATAACTCTTCTATTTATGGACCGATTTTCAAAATATATTTTTTGTTTTAAAGTGTTTGTTCGCCGTTTGGTCATGTAGACTGTTGCATTAATTATGCATGTGCCATGCAATAGCGCTTAAGGACAATATTTCCACTTAAAAAAGATAAATTAAAAAAAGAGTTTTTCAAAGAGAAGATTATCTGCTTGGCGCCATTTAGAATGCACGTTAAAAAACTTCCGCTACAAAAATCGCTCGACATTTTATTCATTGAAATTAGAAAAAGCCAATAGAGTTCTTTAAAACGCTTAAAATTGAGATTTGTGCAATTATTCAAAATTGTGAGACTGGTTTCTTCATGAAGCCCCTTATTGAATTGTTGTACAATTTTTAACAGCTGCGTTTCTATATCACTGTGTTGCTTTTTTTAAGTATTTTTCTGCTTTATTATTTATACAGAAGAATGTGCAGAACTTCAATATTTCAATACCGAAAGAGAAAAAATAAAACAATATTATTAACGGTAGCTTTTTAAGCTAAAAGAAATTAGTGTTTCTATTTTCATAAAATGTTTTTAAAGTCCCAGGTGGTCTGCTTTGAGATGACTGAGGTAATCGCGTATTACAACTGCGTGGTAAAGAGTTTGATTTTCAAAAATCATATTTTTTGCGATCTCGGCCCACTATGATTGAGTGCCAAGTGACTAATAAATAAATACTTATATACAATAAAGGTATGTTAACACCCTATTACTTTCTAACAATTGTTAAAGTAATAAATATATTTATATTTTTTGCTAAAACTCAGGCTAGTAATACAATTGACTAAAACTATTTCTTCTCGTGCTTATAAAATCATAGATTCTTTATAATTTCACACTCCGTGGGATTCAATTAAAGGCTTTGTTATATTTGGCATTCTCATTTAATTTGAATGAGTGTTTAACATTAAGATATTACAAGCTTCCTCGAAGTAAGAGAAAAGTGTTCATGATTGTTCGGGTTGAGCAACCATTAAAATGGGCACAGCAATTAGGTAGCCTTCCCCAAACGATTTCCGTTGGAGGCAAGTACTTTCCTCCTCGGACTACAAATAACGACTTCAGAATGTCCATAATTATAAGTCATTGAATACACAATGCTTTCGAAAGAACTGTTACGTTCGATGTCAAATGTTTTACTCATTTTTTTCTATTTTATTAAGCGATAAAAACTTGATTGCACGAATACCCACAGCTATAAAAAAAACACCATATGGCTTCCCAGGTGTTGCAATGCTGATCGGCGGTCGCTGTAATACTGCGTCGCTCGGAAAATAATAAACTGTTTATTTACTAGTAAGTAGTTATATAAAAGCTGTAAAGAAATGCGGTTGGTGTGTAGTTTATGTGCTAAGTATCAGCTTGTGTCAGCTAATATTCTATACAAATCTTCTTCCGCTGTTTGAAAATTTATTTATGTAAAAGTATTATCACAGGGGCTTACTCTGTAATTCGAATCGAAAGATGATTTCGAACTTCAATGTAAATAACAAACAAACTCGAACGGATTTTTTTTCGTTTCCAGTTGGATTTGTTAAGATGAAAATATTTGCAAATAACTATGCCTTTAACTGAATATCACTGACTGTATACCTTTTCTTATACAAACTTCAATGTATTTGAGTTTCAAAAAATCGCATCAAGGAGCTCTGAAAGATAAACAATAAAAGAAAACTAACTCCCAGTAGCAATAAAATAAGTTAAAAATAAATTTTGTATAAACTAAACTCGTGTAAGATTATAGAAAATAAGTTTCATAAGCCAATAAAAAACAAACAAAATAAAAAATAAAAATAGATAAAAACTTACGATTATTATTTAAAAAAACAACAAGTTAATGCCAAATTCGTGTGCTTGTACGGTGGAAATAATAATGAAAAAAACTAAACTAGTTAATTAAGATCATACAAAAATTTTTTTGTATAAAGTAAAAACCAATAATATATACTATATATATATATACATATACATATATTAAACTTCATCCTACGACAATCCCACAGATTAAAAGCCTTTAGCATTTTAGAGTAGCAATAAGGAAAAGGAAGAATAATAATAATAACAACAAAAAACAAACCTGAAAACACATAGAAGACAAAGATTGTAAGTAGTAAATACGAAGTAAAATAAGGTCAAGAACTTAAACTTGAACTAAATAAACTATTTCAAACTGAAATACAAATATTAAATATTAAACAGCAAAACAAACAGCAAAACTTTAGTTTGTTACATTCAAGGTCCATTAATAAAGGTCATGTCGTAAGCACAGCTGTTCTATTTTTATTTTTTTTATAATGTTGGTTCTTTAATCAAAACTTGTTTATGGTTTCAAATAATTTTAGATATAAAAATTTTAGACAACAATAGCAACAACAAATTTTTTTTTTATAATATTAACTATACCTGTATTATTGTGCAATGGTGTTAGATTGAATTTAATTCACACATGCAATCAACCACATGTCAACACTTTCATACAATAATTTTTAAGTCTCGCGTAATATATAAAACTGTTATTCAATAATCATCGTGACCATGACAGAAATTGCAAATATGGTTTTTAATATTTTCAGTCAAATTTCCCACTACAAAGGTTGTCATCCGACATTTACAGATGCAAAGTCAAATAAAAAAAATTCAATTAGAACGTGTTCTATATTCATCTGACATGATGGTAAATAAATATGATGGTAAATAAAAAAGTAGGAAGAATATAATAATATCAAATACAATATTAAAAGTGTAACTTCACAGTTAATATATCTTTAAATATTGCAAATAACGTAATAAATAACAAAAATGAATTTAAATAAATGTTATAATAAATCAGTGGCAGATCAGATTTGTCATCGGTATATTGCTTGTTGAATCTATTTCTTTTACGGCTGATATCAGTAGATGCTTCTTCATTTCAGTAAATTTACTTTTTTTTTTGTTTTTATTATGAGTTTAAACATTTTATTTTAAAGAAATTTTTTGCACAGAAAATTAAAAGTAAAAAAAAGCTACAGAAAAATTGCATCAACTGTCAATATTTCGCGCGAAATACATGGCAGTCACATTATTTCACAAATGTTGCCAAATACATTTCATAAATTTTTCACGATTTGAACAGAGTACAACTTTTGCAACATTTTTTCATTAATATTTCGCGTGAAATTTTGAACATAGTACCAGGCTTTAGATGCAAAAAACATGTCATTTTCTTCAACATTAATCTAGACTGCCAGTGCTCCCCGGTATTTAATTTGTTTTGTATTGTTATAGAAACGCTACTACCTGGTTGATCTGCCTTGGCAGATGTTCTTTATTTACGCCTAATATTTATCCAAAACGCTCTTAACAAGGAAGAACCATTCACAATTTCATTTCTTCCTTGTTCCTCAGCCCAATCAAATCTATTAAAATTGGTTACACAGCTTAAAAACAAATTTAATGCGCCTAGTTGACAACAGACAACAGAGTGGCTGTAACACTGGTTTAAACATTAAACATTTAAAATAACACGCAATAGCAGAGTCTTAAAACAATTAAGCTTTCTGATTTTACTATCTGTCTCCTCTAACTATCACTTTCTCTGTAAGAAACTAACACATCTATTGCTTGGTATGGATTAATTGCCAGTGATACTTCTCTTAAAAATATCTAGACAGAATTAAAAAAAATACAAGGACTATTTGCTGAACTCTGTTGTATATTCTAACTGTGCTACTGAATACTCGTACTTATTTACATGCACCTGCTATGCACATCCATTAGGTAATTAGTTATTTTTATACTACTGCTCTACTTCTATTCGTAGGAGCACAATTTTTGCTATTCTATTTTTATTTTAATATAAAATATAACTGAGTAGAAAGCATCTCTTCTGAAACGAAAAAAAAGTTGTTTAATTAAAAATGCTTTTAGCTACTTGTGTTTCTGCATTGATTTTTAACCTGTTGGCTTGCGGTTAAAAGTTGCAATTGCAAAAACATACATACATACATACATACATACATACATACATACATACATACATACATACATACATACATACATACATACATACATACATACATACATACATACATACATACATACATACATACATACATACATACATACATACATACATACATACATACATACATACATACATACATACATAAGTATAAGTATTTTCAACTCATTGACCTTTTCTTAAGCTATGAAAATAATTATTTTTTTTACTGGTAATTATGCCAAGGATAATGAAATAATAATGCATTTACCCGCGAAAGAACACAGTTAAGTTTATTTACCAATGGAGTCCTTGAGTAGGATAAACAAAAATATCTCCTACAATTTATATCAGCAGTACAAAATTGAAAAACGTTCAGACAAACATTTCTTCGAAACTCAATTTGAATTTGAATAAATGGTTTATTTGATTGGTAGAATTTTAAGTTTATCTAGATTAACAAAATTCTTTCATACCTGCCCTGCGTTCAGAAAAAAAAATGTATTTGAATTTATTTAGTTATTTCTTTTACTGTTTTTGGAAAACACCTTTAAACATTTATTTTATTTGATTCAATACACGTTTTTGTTTGATTTTATTTTTTGTGATGGTTTACAACAAAAACAAATAGATTTATATCGTTTTTTCAGCAGAAAGAATTTGTAAAACTAGCCAAGTTTTGTCTGAATTTGCAAATTCTTTCACTGATCCGTATTCAGTAAATTGTATGGACGATTTTTTTCTATCAAACTTATTACGTCGATTTTTCTTTCAAGTCAGCCTGACATTATAAGCGATTAAAACCAGATGAGATTATCAATTCGTGTTTATTACCTTAAAACTCTATACTCTGTTCTTTTTTATCTATCTGGTTTACAGTGGGGTTCGGTTAGGTCAGGTTAAGATGGCCGGTCACAAAGACCTCGTCGCATTTTAAAGTTTTACAAGAAATATTTATTATTAACAGCGAACGTACAAAAAAAGTAATTATTCTGTATAGATAAAAATTTAAAATAAGGAAACCGTGGACAAGTTTATTGAAATAAAATGAATAGATAGCCGCTCTTGAATTAATTAAAAGTATATATTAGTATAAGTTCTGGTAATATTTAGACATAGATATCCCAGTTACAACTTTATTTTTTTATTATTATTATTTTATGGATAATTTAGAGATTAAAATTAAAATATTTAAATATAAAATCAAGTTTTTCTAGTTTTGAACGAATATACAAAAAAATCTATGCAATCTTTGGAAATAGCTTTCTCTAAAAAATTTTGTGCTCCTTTATTATTATTTTTTTTTTTTGATTTTCTTAGATCGAAAAAATCAATTTTTATTTTTTTGGAAATATTCAAAGGCCTTGATTGACCAAAAATTTTCTATGGCTAAATGAATTTTTTTAGTTGTTCTAAAAAAAGCGGAAACCTAACTGTTGCAAGATATATATAAAAAAAGTTGACTATTAGATAAAACATTTGTTCGCCTTAAAGTAATCGTTTAAACACAACTGAGACGAACGACGCAAAGCGTGACGAAATCGTAGGCAAGAAATCGTGGCGAAAATTTGTCGATTGAAACACAATCAAAATTTAACGAGCTTACAATTCTTCCGCAAATCTCTGATTGTCGTTTTTATATATAAAAAGCCTTTGAATGCAATGCTATCCAAACTTCACTTTTCGATTTAACTTTTTTAATGTTTAAGCTAAACGGAATCATGCATGTGTCGTTTTTAAGTTATTGTTGTAGTGCTTTAAAGGTATCAAAAAAAAATTATCACAATTATAAAATATGGTGTTTTCACAATTCACTGTTTATGATGCTGTAAGCAAAACATTCTTAAAATTTATATATATTTATTCATGTTTTATCTTTCCAATATGTAGTCCCAAAATTTTCGCATGGTACTTTTACAGGTTTCTAAGTTATAAAAAATGCTTTTACACAAAGTTGAAGTATTATTTAAATGTTTGCACATTAAAAAACATATTTCGATTAATATTTTCAAACAAACTGCTCTTTATACTAATATATTATATATAGTTTTCATGGAAAACTTGAACATACGAATTTTATTGTTATATCTGTCTGTTCTACTGTATCATAATGCTGTAAGAGTGATTCTGTTTTTTTATTAAACAAGTTTGGAAAGACTTCACGAAATATAACATACTTTTCAGACGGCTCTACTCCTTGATTCAAAACCTAAAAATAATTTTGTAAGCCTATTGTTTAATTTAATCAATATCTAGTTGAATGAATGTTAAGTCTATAATGCAAAAATTTGTTATCCTCCGATATTTATTTTATATTCCTCATACATACATGTAACTTATATATTTTATATATGTGTACGAGTATATATACTTTATATTTCTTCAAAGTTGAAAGAATACTATCACCTAACTTAATGACTCTCAGTGTAAATATTAAGTAAATATCTAATAATGCAAATAAAAATTAAGATGTTGGTTATTTTACACAAACCGAAGAGTAACAAAATTTTCAAAGTATATGTAATTAATAAAATAATAATGGAACTCACAAAGGTGTACTAATAGTTGTATGGCTTGCATGTACTAAACTTTATAAAACGGAAATAATAACATACATACATATGTATATGTGTCTTTCATTGTAACAGTGAATTATCTTCTTGTAATTAAATTTCAAGAAAACGAGCCTTTTGAAAATCATTGTGTAGGAAAAAAAATATTTTTTTCAGTGTTTCTTTATTATTCATCTATGGAGTTTTGATGCAAATATTGAATTTGCCTCACTTCTACTACGAAAAATATCACTAAATGTTACTATTCTACAAAAATATGTATTTATTTAAAATATGGAGTTACACCAATTTTACAATAAACGACACATATATCGACCAAAATAATAATAAAAAACACTGAAATAAGCTAAGAGTATTTATTATTTATTGGTTGGTCTGTTTATTTGCTATCTAGTAAAGTTTTAGTGAAATTATAATGGAGACTTACTTTTCATCGGAAAAGTAACAAAAATTAGTTACGTGGTTGTCAACATATGTCCATCGACATATGTTCATCATTGTTTGGAAAATATTATTAAGAATTATGCAACTTTTGATGTTTTTCGCAAATGCAACAGGCGCAACAGTTACTGAAACCTTGTGAATCCTTTACTTGTAGCATTTAATAGATATCAATGTGCTCGTACCACTCATAAAAAATGAAAAATGACTGATTAAGACAAAAGAAACTTAATTTATAAAAAACCAAATTATATGTTTATAATTACATACATATATTTTATAATGAAATAAATATTTTGAAACAAGCCCAAACCAGAAAATGTCATGTGTAATATAAATAGTAGTAAATAAAGAATGCTAATAATAAAAGACCATAGTTACTAAAATTTAAAAAAATTAAGAATACTTACAAACATATGTACATTAAATTCGTATAGATACAATTAAAAGTACACAAGAAAATGCTCTAAATATTAAATATAAATTATTATATTGTAAAGTTTTAGAGAAATTAAGAATATTTCTGTTGTTGTTTAATTAATTGTTATTTTCGTTACACTATTTCTGAAAACAAAAGAAAAAAAAACAGATAAATAAATTTTAGAAAAATTTAATTTAAAAGAAATTTTTATTTAACAAAGATTAGGGTAAAATTATAAATAAGAGTATATAAATACCTTCAAAAGTTATATTCAGGCTTTTCGTGTTAGCTCAAGAAAAAAAGCAATCTAGCACAGCCAGTGCTAATATAGCAAAGCTGCACTGTAACAAAAGAAATTTCGTGTAAATTTTTAATGTTAAATAACGGTATCAAATGGCGCTATAGGCAACCTGTTGTTATCGGTGTTTTGGGAGCCAGATTGAAAAAAATACACTTTAAATGTGGCAGCATTAAATAACTAAATCCGATCACAATAAAGAAAACAGTCTGGCATTTATGTAAAAATTATATCAATAATATCAGTGATGCCATATCATTTTCCATTGCTACATAGAATTTGGAAAGACACAATTATTTATAGATTATGAAAATAGATGGCGCTAACTGTGTTCTTTTACGGCGCGATCCTTTGAAAAATATTCAAGTGTTACGGTAAGAACGTGCTGAATCGGAACTAACCAACATTGCACTGAAACTTCAGCGACGCAACATATTGCCGCAAAATTTTTATATTATTAAACTTTCAACCAAGATGAAATGAATGAAGAATGCGGTTTTTATTGACAAATCAACATATTTGCATAGTTTTTCAAATTAGTCGTGTTATTCAATTGCCGATTAGAATTAATACATACATATATTATTTTATCGTGCTGTGTCGCGTCCCGACACTCGACTGCAAAATAACACCGTTCGATCTTTAATACTGTGCATATTGAAATTTAAAAATATTTCTTTCGAGTCCAATTACAGGGCAAATTTATTTATCGATTATGTGGTTGCTAGAAAAACATTAAATAGCGCCCGAAATTGACAACTACAATGGACAATTGCTATCCGTAATGTCGTTTGACATCCATAATCGACCCCTTTACTTTTGCGCTGTAACAAGAATTCGCATCGTTTTGAATATATCTTAATTTTTTAATGCATATTTAGTATATTAAATTAAGTACGAAAGATTGTGTCGATTATTTTTAAAACGGTTCTTTAAATTTCGGGTGATTTGGTGACATATGCCTTACAATTTGTTGGTTTTGAAGCATCAAAGAAAAGCATTTTGTGGCAGATTACATAGTGCGATAGACTTTTTTTGCTACTAATATTACTCAAAAATATTTTTCCCTTTTTAAGGGTACCTTATATCGAGAGATATCCATGACATACAACTCATGTTGGACAGTATCCCTGACTGTCGAAGGTCAGTTTGTTGCATGATCTTCACATGTTGTGTCGAATCAACATTTTTTTATTTAAGTTTTTATTTTATTTTTCATAACTTATTACTTATGACGTCAATGAAACCGCAAAAGTAACATACTTATATGGTATGTATTTTTTCATGTACGACGCACTGTGGCTGAAAATCGTTTTTCATTGGCCAAAACTCAAATTTTTTTTGTCACCGATTTTTAAAATTTTTACGCCCTTTTGCAGCTAATATATCCAGATTAAGGTAGCCAAAAAATTAGGTTAAACTATTGATAATTGTGAGCGTGGCATGCTGTCAAACTCAACGGTTTTTTTAATTTCAGAAAAACGTGTTTTTCTTTTGTTTTTTATAAAAAATAAATGGTTACTACTCGCAAGTTATCATCGATAATGGCCTGCGGTCTTTTTTATAATGTTGGTAGGATTATAGTCTTTAGTTTTTGTAAGTGGTCAGAGCTCTAGCGTTTAATATTAAGGGCGTTACGGAATATTTATGAAACTACTATATTTTTCTCAAATTTAAACTTTAGTGGAATAGAACTTCTAGGGAACAAAAGGGAACAAGAAATGTATACCACCCGGAGAAAGGTGAAAGTGTCCTCTTTAACGCTATATATACTTTTGCACCCGCCACGAGCCGCCTGTAGAACACTTTTTTCATTTTAATGAAATTACTCCAAAGTACTCGTATACAATGGTGTATATAATTTTCACTTTTTTGCCTAAAAGTTTATGTTTTTTACTTTAGACTACGTAAAACTAAAAAAATTAAATATAATACCTGCGAAAGGGTTTAATGGCTTTGTTTTGATCAGCCAAAAATTGGTAATAAAATTATCACAAATTATCACAAAATTCTACAGTAAACATATGATCTGTTACTAAATTTACCTGTTATCAAATGTTAGGGTCAACCAAAGTCATAAGCAATTTTATAACAATAATCGCGACATTAAAGCACTAAAGAAAAAAAAATAACCCAACAACAACAACAAATATTGGCGAGATACTAATCAGTTTTACCTGATATTAAGGTCTGGCCAACATGTGCAGTTTTGTGCAATTTAAGCACTACCTGCTATGAAATTAAAGATCAATGTGTGAATAACATGTATCTAAAAATGTATAAAACTACGGATTCGATAAGGGATTACTCAGTTAATCCTCTAAGTGTACGGATAAAACATAACAGACGCAAATAAAAATATTCAGAAAAATATGGAGAGCTTCAGTTATAAAGAACTGGCCGAAGAGTATTTTAGAAACAAAAACCAGGAAGATGTTCTTAGCTACGTTAAAATAAAATTAAACTTAAATTCGTGGAACACATACTAAAAATCAATTATGATTTGGATTTCGGGTCTTCAGGATCAATAAGAAACAACGAAACCAACAAAGAGTTAAGAAGTTCAAAAAAGAAACATGTTCAAGATGAATATCGCAAATTAGGATTGATTATAGATCAGCCAAAACAAGGGTCAGGCAATACAAATGATGGCAATACCGCAAGAAGATTCTTTTCAGATCCAGAAACAGCATCTGAAATAACAGGAGTGGATTTAAACCTCATTTTCAGATTTAAAATAATCCTAGAAGTACTTGCGTGCAATGAAGAAATTGACTCTAGAAAATTTGGAGATTATGCTAAGGAAACTGCAAAAATATATACAACCAACTACCCATGGAGAAATATGTCTGCAACAGTTCACAAAATCCTTTATCATGGAGAAGATGTCATTAAATATCATTTGGTGCCACTTGGAGATCTATCAGATGAGGCTCAGGAAAAAAGGAACAAGGATTACAGATTTTATAGAGAGCACAATACTAGAAAAATTTCAAGAAATTCAACAAATGAAGATCTATTTAATATATTATTGGCAACGTCAGATCCGTTTATCTCCAGTATTCGAAATCAATGGAAAGTGGAACATCGGGATTTAGATGAAGAAGCTTTTAGACTAAAGAACAGAAATAGCACAGAACAAAATATGGAATATTTGCAATCAATATTTGAGTCAAATGAATAATAATTATAATTGCCTTTCATTGTTATTTAAGTACGAAAAACATAGTATTAGTAAAAAATAATAATAAACGAACCTACCATTGTTACAAATGCTATTAAAATTTATTGCAGTTTTTATTTTAAAATGTTTTTAAAATTATCAAATTTGACAGCAAAAAATAATAAATTTTTCTGTAGTAATAGTAATATTTTTAGATAATATTATTAACGTTTTTTTTAAGTGTAACTATTCTTTGAGTGTAAACAAATTTGCAAATTTGTCAGCAAAAAATTTTAAATTTTTCAGTAATAGCAAAATCTCCAGTTGATTTTACTATTTTTTTCAGTGTACAATTTTTTTAAGTGTAACATAAAAAAAATTCCATTATTACAAAAATTATTTATAATTATTATTAATTTCCAAATATTCAAATTTTTTAATAAATAAAAAAATAATAATTCCATATTTCACTCTAAAAGTTAAAAAAAATTCAAAAGTTCAACTTTGACCTAGAATTCCTTAAAAAGTCCTCAATCAATTTTAATAAAATTTAAACTGAGTCAAGCTGAACTAAATATCTATCCAATAAAAAAAAAATTACTTCAATATTTTGATCGGTTCAAAAGTTTCAGAGTTTTGGCCAATGAAAAACGATTTTCAGCCACTGTGCGACGACGTTTTCTTTGATTATTTTTTTAATTATTTGCCAAAATTACAACGACAATGGCTTTTAAAGCAGCTTTATTTATTTTAATTATGATTGAAAATTTAAAAATTTTTGTATTTTGTTTAAATGTTCGTCAGTTTCCTAGAATAATGTAAGGAGAAACATTAATGAATATGAATTTTTGTCAGTTTTCGTGTTTGTCATGCATGTCTGGCAGTTTAAGAAGGAAGCCTTTAGAAACTGTTTATGTAAGTCTTAATAAATCACAAAAACCATTTTTTGGTAAATCACATACACGGTATAAGAATAGAAATGTCTATTTAATAATTTATTAAACTCTTCGCGAGCTGCCTTGAAGGGTGTAACGGACTCCGATATGTTTATAGTTTGCAAAAGAAAGCTTTGCCTGCTAAATCCTCAAGACATCGCCTTCTAGAAAAGCAGTATCCTTATTTTTAGCGAAGAATGGTAGGATACTTATTCTTTGGGCGGTGAAGCGAGCACGATTTTAAATTTCACAAAACTCAAGGATGTTTTCTTTTTTCATCTTTTATTTAACTTAAAATATACAATACAGACATGTTTATGTGAATTATTTACGTATGTATGTCAAGAAGGCTTGATAAATGGATGGATAATATACATTACTTAATGCAAATATACTGTTGTGAAACAAAACCAAATTTAAAAGAGAAAAAATAAACATAGTTTTGATGTAAGTACTGAAGGGCTTACAGATAATATACTTCAACTTAACTATATATGTATGTATGTATGAAATAGTATGAAAATGTTTAATGTTTTTTGTAGGTATATATGGATGCATGAATTATAAATAAAAATTTGACACATAATGTATGTAGGTAGTAAATTATAAAAAAATCATTTCATTACTGTTTTATCTTTGTTTATCTTTTGTTTTAAGTCTTAAGTTTATATGAGACATTGAAAATGAAGTCCCTATTTTATTATCTAGATGACGTAAGAATTATTGTGAACTGCTCTGGTAAGTATCTCGAAAACGCTTTTGTATCAGCTGGTACGCATTGTAAACTCTGAAATAAATAAATTATTATAATTAGTGCTGTTATAAATAAAAATTGTATATGTAGGACAAAAATTATACAGCAAAATATAAACAATTATACTATAAAACTTAGGATATACCACCGATATAGCAGTTACTACACTCTTACAATAAATTCTTTGAAATAAGTCCTCCATTTGTTTAAAAAAAATCCTGGTAATATTTCGTCTTGGAAGTACTGTGATTTTTAAATTAGAGACAATCTAAGCAATGTTCGAGTATTACAAATCGGATCAGTAAGACTTGGAGAACCAAACATTTAATAAACTATTTGGTTCGAAATCATAAATTGCAAATGTGTGAACATTAGACCATAACTATGAAATTTATATTAATCGAGATTGCCTCGATATCTTTTTTTCAAAGATTTAAAAACTTTTGTTTGTTGAGGGTTTTTAGCTAGTCTATATACATGCATTTCATTGGTGCTCCAATGAAATGCATGTATATAGACTAGCTAAAAACCCTCAACAAACAAAAGTTTTTAAGAAGCACCAATGAAATGCATGTATATAGACTAGCTAAAAACCCTCAACAAACAAAAGTTATTAGACCATAACACTTAACGAAATACATCTTCGAATTTAAAGAATTTCAGCAAGGTAATATCGAAATAAATTAAAGCTCGCAAAATTACTGAACTTTTGCTAAGAAATAACAGAACAATTTTAAATTTATTTTGCCGAACCTCAGTATTTACAGTCGGACCTTTAAGTATGTTATATAGATATTTTTGTCTCGAGGAGACCAATTTTTTGCCTAAATGCCATTGATCTTTAGTATCTCGTTCTAGTATTTATCCACCAAATCTCCTAGCAAGAAGTCATTAAACTTTTTCTAAGGAAGTACATATATCTTCGGCATTAAGAGCAAACAACTGGTTTCCGCGGAGCGAAAAGATAACTATATCATACTTTGATATGCAAAAAGGCGACAAAAAGGCAAAGTTGCATTGCAAAAGTATTTTATATTCGAAGGTGATATATAAATCGATTGAGTCCTCTAAAAGGTATTTTTTTTCTTTTGCAGTTTTCTATTTTTTTAGAACGTAAGATGTTGTATCTGAAATTAGTTCGTCATATGGGCATTTCCACAGAAAAAAGCAATCAAAAACAAAACCGTGACAGAATTGCCGACAGAAATATTTTTCTCCACGAAGGATATTTTGCTGTACACTGTGTGTAAGGCGGCTGCTAAAATTTAGCTTCAATACTTGATTGAGTTTGCGTTAGTAAGTTAGTGAAGCACTAAAAATTAAAATTACTCACAACATATGCGTGTGTGCCATTTTTTTTTTGTAAACAATCTTAAATATTAAAGCTGAATATTGATGTGCCTGGAAGCTGCTCAAAATGGCAATTAAAATAGTATTTTTATATAAAAACTCTCCAAGTTTTAGTAATGTAATGTAAATTCTGCAATAACAAAATTTAGGCAGAAGTATGTTTCTGCTTAAAATTGATCACGCCCGTCACTGAATTTGTACGAAAGTGAAGAAATCCTATTTTACAATTCGTACGTAGGGATATGAGTTTTCTTATTTTTTTTTATAAAAAAGTTGTCACACAAAAACTTTACATTCCCTATTTGATTAAATTTTTTTTCGAAATTGCATTTCCATGGCTAATTAAAAAGCCCATTGAACTTACTTTTCTTTAGCAACTTTAAATGACTTTTTGCGTGTCTTTTTGCAGGTAATATCTTGTCCATCAGCAGGAGGAGGTAAATCGTTGGGAGAAATCATTGTCATATTATCTGAAATTAAAAAAAAAGATAAACTAAAATAAGACGTTCTTACTTTATTAATCTACAATAAAAAACATACCAGGATGACAAAAGAAAGCTATAGAATGCCGTCCTCTTGAACGTAAATGTTCCTGTTCCGGTACTACCACACGGTGTTGCTAAAATTAATACTTTTGTTAATTTAATTTTCTTTTAATAATATTTTTCATCTGTAACATACTAATGCAGGATATCGGTTTTGTGTCCATATTGTCAAAATTTCTCCACAATTTATCAAAATGGCGCCGGGTAAGTGACCTACTCTTTGCCATTTATCACTTCCGGGCAATTTAACTTCTAGACCACCCTCAGAATCTTGTGCCAATAATGTAAATGTACCATAATCCGTGTGTGCTCCACAACGTATAATTGCACCATTGGGCAATTGACGTTCTGTAGAATTCAAGCTGCCATTAAGACCCTTTGAATCTTCACCGTCAACATCGTTGATTTCATCACGTGGATTATATTCAGGCCGAAAATCTGGCTGATCTGATACACAACGTTGGTAACTGTATTTGCAACGACCCTTTATAAATTCATTTTTACTAACTTCATCATCTTCTATGACAGGTGGATAGTAGAGCAAACGTAATGTCGTCTCATTGTCATGATCACCAGATAACATGTGCGAGTGTTTTTCTAGGAAAAATGTTTGTGGTATATCAAGTGATACAGCTAAAGCTTGTAGAAGAAAACGTGATAGCGATTTAAAATCTTCCGCCAATACGGATATGTGTTCTGCGAATCCAGGTAATGGCTCTTCGGGCAGATTTGTAGCATTCAGTGTGCAGATATTAAAAGCATGACGTAGCTCTGGTGTTTTGCCATCAAAGCGTTCTATGCCGGGTCTAACATAACCATGATTATCGCCATCTGTTCGTATATAAAGTTCTTTAACAGCTGTAGGCAAATCAACAAAATCATCTAAATGATCCCAAGCAGTTTTCAACTAAAAGGAAAAAAACTAGAACAATTTGGCTCTTGACTTGTCGTAAACTTTTAAATATTAACCTTTTCGTCACATATGCCATGATTTACTAAGAGCGCCATACCCTTTTCAGAAAGAGCTTTATGTAATTGAGAGCCTACACGATTGACAATGGACCTTACAGGGCATTCTTCGGTACCTAAAAGATAAAAAAACAACATTAATTTGTAAATGGTGACTTCTTTTAATTTTTAAAATATCTATAATATACATATGTACATATATATTTTAATGCGCCATTTTAATAACTAATGAATTTTAATGTTTTCAAAATAACAATTTTATATATTTATAGATTTCTAAAGAATACGAATTCTATTCCTGTAACACACGTATAAATTTAGGAATGTCACGGAATTTTAATTCAAATCGTTTTGATTTCGCTTCAGCAGTTGTCATATTTTTTTACCAACAAATTTCTGTAAAAAAAAACTTAATATGCCTAAAGGCACCACTATAAATAAACCTTTTTCAACACACAAAGGTAGAAGATCGAATATTTATTTATCAAGTCTAAAATTGTGCAATATTAATTATCATGCACATTTCTCTCATTTATATATAATAAATAATGGAATAATAAATTGTTCCAAAATAGTACTCTCTTAATAAAATAACGAATTTATCCAAAAAAAATTTCGCAAGCTAAAAAGAAATAGGTAAACTCAGATTTGAACTCAGGCCAAACAATTCCTTTCAATATTAACCTAAATAAGTTCAACTAATTAATTAATTACATTAATTATTTTCAAAATAAAAGTTTGATTACAATATTGTGTTAACAATAAATTTTATATTGTAATTAAAAAGAAAAGATTAAACTATTTCGAAAGTTATTTAGAAAGGAAATAGAAAGAAATTTTTTCAAAAAGAAAAATAATTTGATAAAAAATTTTGTCTGATCAAAATAAAATAAAAAAATTGAGGACAAACAAATATTAAAACATGCAATAATTATATTTCATTAGACAAGACATACATACATTAGAATGTATGTATGTAAATGGCAAGGTCTTATTGATGAGAAGAATTTCATCGATCTACATATTTACATTCTCATTACATTTTCTAATTTACTTTTTGAGAAAATTACTTAAAATTCAATTTATTTATTTCTTGTTTTTTATTTTTTCTTTTGTTGAAAGTGGTTTTTACATTTTATATTTTTACTTTTGTTTTTTACTGAAAATATACTTCAAAATTAGTTCAAGCCTACAATAATACTGAGAAGAGTGTAAAAATATAAAAAATCATATCACTAAAACTGTAAAAAAATTAGCAAAACATAGTCATAACACTAATCGAAAAGAAGCCCTAAAAATTGATATTAAATCCCTAAAACTGCAAAAAGTAGAAAAAAAAAAACTTCAAAAACACTTTTATCCCGATAATTGCAAAAGTTAATACTCTACAATAATTTAAAAAAGCTTTAAAAAATTGGTTCAAATACTTTGAAACTGAGTTTTTGCCCTTCCTTCTTTATAGTTCTGAGAATTCTTATATTATTATCGGGGTTTACGTGATACGAACGGGTCGAGTTTTTGCGGTTTGATTAATGTTTTCTACTTCATGTAAATTAACATAAAAGTATTAGTGTCCGACCGATTAATCAGCTTTGGATTCGGCCAAAAATTGGACTTCGGTATTAGGAATTATTTTTTTGCCGATAAGCAAAGGTAAATTTTTGGCCAAATCATATGAAAAAATCAGCTGTGCAGAAAGAGATTTTATAGCATTAATTCCCGAAACATGTAATTGAATTGACTTTAGTTAATTGATGAATATATTTTTTATTAAAATGAATTTTTATTTCATAATTATTCATTTATACATATTGCTGATGTGTGTTTTTATGAATTTAATATAAAAAATCGGCTTCGGTTTCGGCTTGACTGAATTTTAAAATTATTTCCGAACATCTTAAAAGTGACAAAGTGAAGTGTAATTAGTTCACATAATAATTACATTATAACCATCTAAAGGTCATTTGATTTGATTTAATTATACATTCGACAGATTTTTCGTAAATATTTGACAGCTCCTTAAGCTAACTGCAACATGTTATACTTTGCTCATTAATTTATGACTAGAGACTGTGGGCTTTCCGCTTGTGTTGGGTTTTTATGTTTTTAAACAGTTGCATCAGTTTTCTATGAAAATTACAGAAAACTTTTTTGTGGAATTACCAATAAATAAATTATAAAAACAAAAACCTTGTTGTTAAAGAAAAATTATTTTGTTTTTACTACTACATAAAAAATGTGGTTGTAAATGTAGTAAAACCCGCGTATAATGAAGTCGGCTGTAACAAATTCCTGAAGCTCAAGATATGTTGTCCTAAAAATCTTTAAATTTTGTGATTTCAACTACAGTAACGAACTAAATTATTGGCACATCAAGCACTTCCAGCTTCACTATTGGTTTAATGGCCTGACCAAAGCGATTTTTAATAAAGAAATATTTGTACTAGATGGAATGATAAGTTTTCACTTTGTTTTATTTCAAAAGTTTTTTAAATTATTTAGGGCCATTAGAAATAAAAAAAAATAACTTTCAATTAGTACTAAGCTCAAAATTTGAACTTTGGTTAGTAAAAATTCATTATCACAAAGCTCTGTTAAGTTCTGTCTTTTAAGTAAAAATAACTAAAATACTTGATGAGTTTAAGTTCTTAACGGGAAAAATATAAAACATTTAAAACTTAATTCTTACTTTGTTTATTTTAAAATTACTTTACATAAATTCTTTAAAAAAAACTTGGTGATTTATCTTTTTTCATCTGAAAAAGGCATATCTTTGTGAAGATATCGTGCTTAGATGTGTGTGGTTGGCTATTTATTTCTTTTTGCATTTCTCAAAAATTATTTTTGGTGTGATTCAAAATATAGCAGTTGATAAAAGAAAGTTAACAAATTTTATTATTGTTAAAGAAAATGTTTAACTATCAGTTAAATATTAAGTTAGCAAACTTACAAATAAAAACAAAATATTCAATTTCACTGAGTAAAATTATTGGCACACTTCTTAAAAAACTATAAAATACTGGGGGAAGAAATACAGCATTCGATATCAAGCGAAATTTCCATACAAATTCAAAAAAATTTTTATGAGATTTTACTCGATATCGAATGTCGTAATTTGACTTCTGGTTGTTTGTGAAAATTATTATTTAGTTGCTAATCCTTTTTGTTTTACATCTGGCTCCAGTCGTTTTGGCATAGAATTCATCCAACTTTTTCGTGACCTCTGTCCCAATATTTTGCCATTTTTGAAATGAAACAAAGTGAATTTTGTGGAAAACTTAACATTCTATCTTGTAAAAATATTTATTTATTAAAAATATCTTTAAAAATGTCGTTAAAGAAATGGCGAAATTGAAAGTGATTTTTGTGCCAATAATTTAGTACGTCACTGTGTGTACCGCAAGGCGAATTACAAACTTTTTTCAAAGTTCCAATGAGTTCGTTATAACCGAGTATTACTATAGTTTACTTTCATTCAAATAAACACGATACAAACGAGTGACGGATGACTCCGATTTATTGGGCTTAACACAATACAACAATACATTATAATATGCATTTAAAAATATAAATACAATTAGAATTAACTTGTAGTAAAATAATTAATTTAAACGATACCAATAGTCATTCATAGTAGGGAATAAAAGAGCAATGTGTTAACAAAACTATTTAACGTTAAAGTAATTTAAGTATTTGAATACACGTATGTATATATGTCTATATTTTTATATAATAATAAACTTTAACTTTGATATAACATTCGCAAAAAATATCCATTTTTATTTAGTACCAGTTTAAAAATCTATTTATAACAATTTGCTTCTGTACATTTTTTATTTAATATAAAAAAAAACAATGTTAAACACCTTTAAATTTTTATAATTTTGTTTAGTGTTACTTAGTATAGAATGCGAATAAAACAAAGGAAACAAAATAAACCTTCTGAAATAAAACAAGCAAAGCACACAAAAAGTATTAAAAGTGTTGTGCGCGTGAAAAAAAGATTTAAATTATTTTTGACAGCGTTCTTTATTGATAAAGACATTATTATTAGTTAAGATTTATTAACTTAAAAATTTTAATCTTTTAACAATCTTAACAAAAAATTTAATAAAATAATACTATCCTTTACCCCTAAACTGAAATAAGATACATCATTACAGTTACGAACTTTCGGTCTTATAAGTGTATTCTAAGGTTTGTAACAAATCACAAAATTATAACAAATGAGAACATTAATATTTTTTAATTTTAATTTGATTTTATCACAATTCCTACAAAAAGGGTCCCGATATATTTGTACAGCACGACATACAATGCAAATTACTTCACCAGTTTTCACAAGAATACTTCTCCTTTAAATATATTCCATAGAGCGTAATTTAAAAAAAAATATATATATATATGTATATGTACATCTTAATGGATTGCACTTTTTGAACAGTTAACTTAGTTCATTTCATACCCACGCACAGTGGGGCATATGCGAGAAGGTGAAATTAAATTTGTTTACTTTGTTTTGATAGATGATGCCTACTCCAAGTTTTTATTTATAAAGTTAATCAGCATTGCCGACAAACACAATCAAACGTTTGAAATATGATGATATGATTTTATGACTGTATTTCAAACTTTATTCTGAATCATGTTTCAAGTGTATTTTAAAACTATTAAATTTATATTAATCGAGATTGCCTTTTTATTTTTATTCAAAGATTTAAAAAAAAACTTTTGTTTGTTGAGGGTTTTTAGCTAATCTATATACATGCATTTCATTGGTGCTAAAGCCAAATCTTCAGTAGACCTTAAACCTAATTTTCAAACGTTTCAAACCTCTTTACTTATACAAAAACTCAATGAGAGTTATAAAAATTACAATAGTATAAGCATAGTATGCTTTGAAACTTAATCAAAAATCCCAACAAACAAATTATTATATTCGATATGAATCTATCTTATTTTCTTTACAACCTTTATACAATTAGACGCTCTTTGGGTGACAATAAAAGTATTTAAGGCAAAACGGAAAATAAAATCTTAACTAGGTAATTATTAAATTTATATTAATGGTTTTTTTTTGTATTTTAAAACTTGTATATGAAAAAAAAATTATCAGCAATAAAAATTTTAAAATTTTCTACATTTTACTTTAGCGGACTAATAAGAAAGCCACAGCCCATTTTGTTAACCCTGTTCGCTGGCATACAATCAAAAACATGATTGCTGGTTTTCATGCTATGAAGTTTTTATTGTTATATGGGTTATTTACTTTAGAAATCAGTGACCAAAAAAAATAAGGCGCGCAGTACCAATCTTACATTACTGCCTCATATTCAACACTCTAGACGTAAGTGTGAAAAAATAAATAAATAAACACGCATTTGTAATAACAATTGATATTTATGTCACGCCACCATCATTGGATTGTTGAAGAACGTCAACAAAAAAATTTAAAACAGAACATTTTAAGCATCGACACTGACACAATAATACCACCTAACATTTGATATATATGCGAGTATGTACGTTCAAGTTTTTACTTCACTAGACAATTCTTGTACTGCTGCTCGTGCCTTTCAACTAATTTAAAAATATAAAAATAAAATAAAACAATTCCAAGGATAAACCTCCACACAGTTAGATAACAATCGCTTTACGTTTGATTGATAGACTGAAATATCTTAACATCTTTTCGTCTTACAAACACGTAATCAAATATTTACTAAAGATAAGATACGAGTAACATCAAAACGGATGCACAAAGTATTGAGTTTTTTTTTTGGAAGGGTGAATTTCTAGTTCTTTAACAGCGATGAATGGGTTTTTATAGTGAATTCGTATGGTTATCAAGAATCATACAAACGTAATATTGCGAAAATAAATAATTCAAAGAAATTAATATTAATTAAAAGTTTTAAGAAAATTGATAAAGAGAAGTGCATCATAACTGCTGATAAGTAATCGGAAAGTAAATTTTTAAATTAAAAAGATTAACCAGTTTATTTTAGCTTTTTACTTTTCAAAAGCAATTGATTACATAGCAAAAATAAAATTAAAATCGTCTGCTACTTTATAAATGAAAGTTTATTTTGAAATTGTATAAATTTTGCTATTTAAAAAATACTTTTGTCAAAACAAAGTAAAGGATGCAAAATATCAGAAGTGTTTTCTATAATTTAATGCCGAATTCATGAACCAAAAAAATATGAATCTCCAGTCAAATCAAGGATATATCCTATATGTTGCGTTTGGATTGGATTCGCGACGCAATACAATAAAAGACAAAAATTAAATTTTTTTTAATTCTTTATTGTACACAGGGGCAGTTTCACCAAAATATTTAAAATTCACCGAAAACATAGAAATTACTACGAAAAATCTCCCAAAAGCTAAATTTTACCAAGAAATAAAATATTCACGAAAATTCGATAGCTGAAGTTATTCTTTGGCTCAATTTCAAATCTGACCAAACTCCTTTTAATTTAGAAAATTTTTAAAAGCTTCAAATTATTTTTATTAAGAAAGTAATATTGGAAGAATTATTTATCAGACTAGCAGAACGGATCCGTACTGATTTCGAAGTAATGCACACGGTATGCAGTTTATGTGAATGAAAAAGTTGTTAATAAAAGTCATTACTAAGCTTTTGCTGGAATATTCAGTTTATTATGATTTTAATTTTTTCAAATTCTTATTGCCATATTAAAAAAAAGTAAATTGGTATAGCAAGTTTTTGATGGGCAGGTAATATTTCAAAAAAGTGACAGACATTTGAAAAAAAACGCATAATCAAATAAATACATGCTGATGGTGCAGAAGTCTCCGAAAACTTCATATTCTTCCGTGTTGATTTAGCTTTTCCTGTATTTCTTTCTCAATAAAAATAATTATTAACTTTAATTAATGAACTCAAGCCTTATTTAAAGATTTTTTTAATTTTGTACAGTAGAGTTTAATTATAACGAATTTCGTGCTACCGGGAGTAACATTAACCGGAGTAAATGTTTGTTTCTTTTTACAAATAACAGTAAGCAATATTATTGCAGAGAGCACTTTCATTTTTCATCTTTCGATATGTTTATTAAACATATTCCTTATATTTTTCTGTGACCATGTCATGTTACTCTCGTAGAATTAACAGAAAACGAATGTGAATTTAAACCAAAAATATATACATATTTCATCTTTTTTTTTGTTTTGTCTCACAATATTTTGTTGCGATAACTTCTCAATAAACTTACAGAACATGGAGATACTTATCTTTTTTTCAATGTGATTATTTTTCGAACTAAAATTGTTGTTAATCCAAAATTATTATTAATAAGCTAAAAAGTTCGTACTGTTTTAGTCAGAAAAAATTAGATATGAGACAATATTCCAAAGGAAGAAGGAAACAAACAGAAACAAAGTTGTTTTTCGGGAGCCGCTACACTTCCGTCATCTGCGTTTCCATGAAAGCGCTACTGTTTAAGTGGTTCGAGTGAATGTGATTTCAAATGTTTATTTGTATAAATTATGGCCCGAAAATATTAAGAAAGAGTATTTTTTTTGTATTGTATTTTGGTAGGAATTATTAAAACTATGCATTTTTATTAAGATTTCGCGTTAATAGACCCTTTATTTTTAAATTTCTGTTTCAATCAACGTTTCACAATTAAGGAATGTGAACAACCTTTTTCTGGGGAGATCAAGACCGCCAATTATTAATTATTAATTGCTTAAAACAAACAAAATTTCATCACGATCAATATTTAAAATTTTTCCTTCACTAATTAACGTTACATGATTTTATCTCGTTTTCTTTCAATTTTTTTTAATTGTGGGTTCTGATAGCTTTGTCAAGTAAAGGTAAACATTTTAACGGTTTAGAAAACGGTTCGTTATATGCGTATAAATCTACACTCATTTTAATATTCGCTACTTGATAAAGAGATAAGCGAAAATTCGCTACAATCGCAGTTAATAATAAACGTCATAATTTCCATGTCCAAAATTGTAGGGACCGGGCAAGTTATTCGTTACAAGCGAAAATTCGTCAAAACCGGTGTACGATATAAGCGAACTCCACTGTGCTTAGGTGAACGGCCCGGCCCGTATATATTATTTTTACAGAAATAATTGAAAAAATTATAAAAAATAATGTTCTTATTATAAATTTTACAAACGATTTCTTTCCTTTGCAACACATTAACTGGCATTAAATAAACGTTTAAAACGATCGTTTTAAAATCTGACTTTTTTTTAAACAAGCAATAAAACACAATATTAACAAAGGCATTTAAAGCTCATAAATAAGCACAGTACAACCTCCCTAGTCCGGACACTCGCTAATTCGGACTATCCAGTAATTCGGACATATAAATTTTTCGGCCAGCTTAGAAATTTCGCCTCTATAGTACGGACAAGTGTTATTTTCTCTCAGTAAAATTTTTTAGTTTAATTGAGTTTGCGTGGCGAACTGTTTTCAAACACTATTTTATGGGCTGAACAAACCAAAGCGACAGATAAGGATATTTATTTTTAAAAGAATTTAAAAATAAACAAAAATAAATTCTTATTTTTCAAAATGAATATTTTTGTGTCACTTTTATTATGATTCTTTATGTTTTTTGTAAATCAATTAACTGCAGGCCCACTATGTCGATCGAATTCTTTCTTTCGTACAATTACATTTAAAACAAGAACGAATACGTGTGACATAGTGGGCCTGGCAGTAAATACAAATGAATTCTTGTTTCCTAATTTTTTTTTGGTACTAAAAATAAACTATGTATACATGTATTGCGTTTAAAATTTCATTTTAACTGTAGTCCGGACGATCCACTAACCCGGACAGTAGCTGAAACTATATCTATCCGGATTATTGAGGTTGTACTGTACATTTTTATGTAGTATATTCATCAGTCGCTGATCCATACGAGAGAGCACAAATTACATTTACCTTCCCGCACCCAAAAACAAAAAATTCGAAATATTTCAATCGTTGCATTGCTAACAGCCAAATTTAAAACTTATCTGTTTAGTTCCAAATTCCTTCTACCTCACCCCAACAAATCTCAGTGACAAAATTTAACAATCTGTTCAAAGGCAAACAAATTTCGTAATTAAGTGTAAATTGCAATAAAAATAAACAAACAATAAGTAATTTTGCGCTTGAATAATTAAATTGTTTAATTAATTTAATTACAAAATACAAAAATTTTACAATAATCAAAGCAATGTAAAAAAAGAATGAAACGAAATTAATTCACTTCGCATTCCGTCATTTACGGACCAATTTTCTTTAATTTTTCATAATTGCGAAACATTTTCAAGTTGTTTTTAGTCAGATTTTGAAAAATAAAGATGACAATCATTGGATGTGTATAAATGAGACTATGGAATTTATTAAGCACTTTTTTATCACAGACTTTTTGACTCAGCAATAAATGCATTTATTTTATTTTTACTGAGTCATCTTTGAAAATAAGAAGAAAATTTTACGCTTTTTAACAGTTCAGCTTTATACAAGATTTTTAATACTTTTCAATAAATTTATATGCATTTGAGTGCCAACTTCATTCGTTCGCTTTTATGTAGATTTTTCTTTTTTTATATCTTGGAAGAATATATTACGATTCAATTAAAAATTTTACTATCATATTTTTTCTTTTTTAACTTTCTACAACATAAAATGAAAGAGGTTCTAACAAAACTTTCAAATATGCTCATACAGCAGAGGGTATTACAAACAAAACATATGTATATGTATGTATGTATGTAGTACGACCATGTACACTTTCATAAATAAGTAATTAAGATCTATGACATTTCGAACATTCGAACGAACAATCATGCTTATTTTTCAAATTGACCGCGTGAACATCTGTTGATACCAGTTATACCAGTTAATTCAAATGGTCGATTGAAATTAAGGGCTAGTTTTTATCACTTAGTTAAACTAAGATTTTAATATTCTTAAGTTTAACCAAAAAACAAATTTAAACGTGCTTTATAAGCGATGCTTCTATTTCTCAATAGCCTATTATGAACTGTAAATTTTCCAAGCTTTCAAATTTATTTCTAATCCAGGTAAGCGTCAAAGGAAAAATATATCGTCGGTTGACAACTCTTAACATGTTTTTTTGTACTTTTCACAGAGACAAAAGAAACGTTATTACTCCGTTACTAAACCGTGTTGGAAGTAAATAAAAAACCAAAATTAGGAGAAGTAGGGAAGGAAATTCTTTTTATATATAAATGAAACGTACTAACATGCAGAAGGACAAACAGTATTTTTTTTTTTTTTGCATCAAAAACCCAATTCGATTTTTTGCGAGTTAAGAGTTGTCACCCTCTGACCGATGCAGGTTAGTTTAACAGAACTCTCAGTAAAATCTGAAAATTTTTGCTCGAGAGCGAAATTTAGGGTTAAAGAATTTTCCATGATTTGGTTCTCAATCAAAATTTTGTCACAAATTTTTAACCGATATTGAATTTCCGATTTTACGATTTTATTATATTCTTTAGAATTTTTGACATTTTTCCCCTAATATGATTTTTGACTTAAAGTATTTTCCCCAATTTCGGTCCTCACTTATAGTTCTAGTAATTTTTAAGCAATTTTGAATTTGCTTTACGATTTGAGTATTCTTTCAGAATTTTTAACGACTTTTTTTTATCCCACCATTTTAGGACTAAAAGCTGAAGTGACTTTTCCGAGATTTAGAGCCCTTATTAAAAATTAAAAATTTTTCTGAAGTGATGCCAGTATTGGCCCTTTATATACAATATGAAATCATGCATTTTTCGGGAATAGTTACATTTAATTTTAATTACAATGCGAACTCGATATCCGTAACCACCTATTATTGCAAAACCCCGATTTTGCACAACAGGCAATTTTTTAACATTATAAAGATAGTAACTGCAAGTTCATGTGTTCATTTGCGCACATCATGCGCTAATAAATAGATGGGTCGTCAAGATGCAATATAGGTCTCCTCAGTAAGTTTTAATTTTATTCCACAGTTTTAAGATTTTATTTTATTGTGACTTATATATGTATATTTTTTTGCGTGAGTGTTATTTTTATATCTTGAAATTTGGAAATAATTTCATTTCAATTTGTTTATTTCATTGTGAAACCTTTGTAATTTTTTAGGTCCTATTTCATTGGGAGCGGTTTCACATAACCATACTGAGCAATATCGATATTACTCGTATATATATAATTTTTTATAACAAAAAGTGTAAAATTACTTCTAAAAAGTTTTTTTCCAAGATTTTTTCCATGAAATCAGTTCCGTAAACAAAAATTTATAGTACAGCGGCATGAAAGTCTTGAAAATAGACATTATTATTGTTTTATTGAGTTATTTGATAATCGATTTATAGTTTGAAAATAGTTTTATAAGTATGTACACACATGCATATGTATGTACGTACATAGTCATACACAAATAGTATTGTGTATTACTTCCATAGTCCTTCTCATATTTGCGAGTGTACATTTTATTTATAATATGTCATGCAGCTAAAGCTAAGTAAATTGGCATATTCAATTACTTACTGATAGATTGAAAAGAAACAAAAAATTAGCAATCATTAGCGAAATCAACTGAAAATTTATTGACAAATTTTTATTTATTTATTTTTCATGTTTAATTGAATATTTTCGAGAATTGCTATTTCCCATTGAAAATGTAAACAATTGCAATAACAGCAACCGGCAACAGCAATAATGTATGTATGTATGTACGAAAAAAAACTGTGGCAATAATAAAATTACGTGTTCAAATTGAGTTGTAATTTTTCATTGTGGCCTCCCATTCGAGCAACAACAATTGTTGTTGGATTAGATGGATGTGCGTACGTACACACATATTTTATTTTTGCGTCAGAATGACTCGTGTAAATGTGTATGTAGTTCAAAGCTGCTGTACGCAAAATTAAATTGTGTGAATACATTTCACTTAATTATAATCAACAGTTTGCTTTTTCGATCTGCTTTTTTTCCTATTATACCCTTCTAGCGAAACATATATGCTTTTGAGATATTACACAGGCCATCACAAATTTTTTCGCAATTCTGATATATACAGTTCGCAACAGACAACACAAT
The DNA here is from genome assembly GCA_956483585.1 of Gymnocheta viridis. NCBI lineage: Eukaryota > Metazoa > Arthropoda > Insecta > Diptera > Tachinidae > Gymnocheta > Gymnocheta viridis. The sequence continues at coordinate 129,194,448 of OY101440.1, read as the reverse complement.
GGATATGTTTTTTATTCACTTTAAAGATCGAAAATCTTAAATAATTCTTAAGAAATTCGCAAAATGATAAGCATTTCATTAATTTGTGCTTGTGTTAGAAAAACAAAACATTATTTTGTTTTAGTTTTGGCATAACAATGGAAACTTAAGATTCACTTTAACAAAACTTGTCTGTACCTCTTAGGGCCAAATTTACAACCTTTAGTTAAATAATGATGGCCGTTTAACCAATGACATTTATATGAAAACTCCTTAGTTAAGCCACTGTCATTAGCTAACTGAAGACTGAGAAATATGAGCCTAAAGGTGTGGTCACTCTTTGCAAACATTTGCCCAAAAAAACGTAACCAATTCGTTTGCTTAGGGTTAGTGTGATTTATATCACAAAATAAAGTCAATTATGCCTCAAAATGCTATTTTTATATTATTTTTAATAAATGCAAACCCATATTTAAAAAAATATTGGAATTAAAGGAAATGAAAATTTGGTTTGTCTGTTGGTCACGTTTTTTTCGGCAAATATTTGGCAAGTGTGACCATACCTTAAGTGATTCAATATTATGTGGCATATCCTTTGTTTCTGATCAGCGCATCAGATCGACTGTTCATTGATCCAATTAAATTGTCAATTGTATCTTTTTTTTTGCTATTCACTTGTACCCGCATTTTGCGATTTACTACTTTCCATCGATTTTCTCTCCACCTTAAAACACGTACCTCATTGGTACCACTTGACTAAAAACCTAGAGGTGTGTTTGGGTTCATAGTCCTGCTGAAATCTAAAAAAAACTGTAAGCATATTTTTGTCTGCGTATGGATCCATGGTTTTCTCAATGCTAACGCTTAAAATAATAACCACTCTTTATAAAAAACTTTTTTTTTAATTAATGTTTTTTTTTAATAAATGCTTGACAATCTCAAATTTACTATCATGCATAAGTTACTATCATGCATAGTAACTTTATATTTCCCACAGAAATATTTTCATTTAACTTGTAAAAAGTCGTATTATTGAAAACTGAAATAACGCACTCAACAATTCATTTTCTTTTGTCACCCACATCATATTTAAATCGACTCGTGGGGGTTACTTTCTATTGCAATGGTAAAGAAATATGGTATGAAATCCACCTATTGGTACAATGAAATTGCTTTCGCATCGCAATAGTTCCCGAGATAAATAATTATATGAAAGTTATATCGGGTAACGTTCAACTATATTGCCATAGCTCGAGAACTATTCGTCGTATTTTCCTTAATAACATTAACATTTGTAATATTTATGTGTGTAGAGTGAAAACGTACTTCGTGTCGTTTTTGATTTTTTATGAATTTTCTTTCCCCACAACTATTGGAGAAAAAATAATCATTTTTATGCAACATGAAATGAATTTGAATGAAATTTTTTTATTTTACCAATTCGAACAAACCATTCCCGAGTTATGCTAATATAGCTCGTTAAGTTTATTTAATGTATGATAAAATTGTTTATCTCGAAAACCAGAGTCAATTGAAAAATAGTCAGTACATAATAGTCAGGGAAACCGAATTATACTCTAAGAAAACTTTTTTATGCGCATTAAATATGCTTTTAAATCGAAACAAAAATAGATTGTTTGAAGATAATCAATATTTGTTATTCCTCCCTCAATTGAATAAGATTTGCATTCAAAATAAGATAATAAGAAAAAACAACTGAGCAAGAAACAAAACAACTGAATAAAAAACAAAAATTCTACTTCAATTTTTAAAGTGATCTCGATACATAAATTAAATTTTTTTGAAATGAAAATTTTTTGGCTTAAGTTCAAATCTGAGTTTACCCATATCTTCTTAATTTAAGAAATTATATTTAGATAAATTCATTATATTTTTATTAAGAGAGTACTATTTTATTTGAAACAATTTATTCATCAGACTACCAGAACGGATCAGTACTGATTTCGAGGTCGCTACACCATCTCATCAGCGTTCTTTGTTCGATTTTACCACTTTTGACGGTGGATACTAGTAACTAGGAATATCAACTATTTAACCGTATTATTTAACGAATTAGAATACGAAAAGTGCAACTTATTCATTTCTTACAAGTTTAATCAATTTCGGTTAGTACGAAATTCCATCTCTGATTTTTAATTATTCCAAATATTTCATAATTTCTTGCTTTTTCCAAAGCCATTGGGGCTTTGAGATCAAGCAGTTTTCCATTTTTGTTTACTTTTATTTTTGTCTTGTAGTTGACTTTCTTAGTATTCAGCCATCTTCGCAGAGTGCTTTGGAATACTCAAACATTATTCCATTATTATTATTGTTTTTGCCACATTAATATTCAAATTATTTTCATTAATCTTCAAATTTGTTAAAAACTGGAGGTATTACCCTTCGAATAAAAATTTTATTCATTACAGTAAATGGCAAGCACAATGCTCATAAATCATTCAAAAATATTTGTAATTTCCATGTCATTAGAAATCAATTAAGAACATATTTTGGGCATTTTTCATAATGGGTCCTGGATCTTTTATAAGGCCAACAGACGAACATCCATTTAACAACCAACTAATACCTCTACAAGAATACCAAAAGTAAGAGTTCAATAATTGTTTTTTCATCTTTAAAAGCTATGACTTTTGAGTCAGGAAAGTCGTTTTAGCTCCCAGTGGCCAAATGAATGCGTATTGGGATATCAAAGTATTGCCAAAGAATACTTTTAACTGAAATGCCACAAATTCTGAAGCTCAATCAATTTCTAACATTAATAGACCATTCATTAGCCTTAATATTAAACAAAATTTATTTCATCTAAATACAAATTTTAAATAAAAATGTTAAGAGCGATAGCACTTTTCTTTTTGAATCACCTTGATTGCAGGTATTTATTTTTTATCTAAGGTTTTTAACTTTATAACGGTGACCATGAAAAGTAGACTTTTGTTCCCGGTATCGCAAATCGTGACACAGTCCATCGGTCTGACTACTTTCTTACTTTCACGCTAATTAATGTTTTTGGAAAAAGAATTTAAGCGGCCCAACCTTTTGAAATTTTAGTTTCAATCAGACTTCATAGTGCAACAAAATTTTTTAGCTAATAGATAGATCGAGGACACACAGATATAACACGATCTAATATTAGTAAAATCGGAAATATTAACAATTTTTTCTTGCCTTTTCTGAGGGTTAGGTTTATTTGACTTTTTACTTTCTATCTGAAAGATTCTTTGTTTCAGTTATTAAACTTTAAAAATGAATTCTGTTTATTTGAAAGCACTATTTAGTTGTTTTGCCAATACGTACATATGTATATGCTATAATTATTTATCTTATCCAAAGCAATTTCAATAAATTTCAAAAGAAATTTACCAGTGGGAACTCCATTTCAATATTATTTACATTTTGGCTAATCAATTTTAATCAATACAAATAATACTGCAGTTTTTTTTTATTAACCCCCCCGTCTAGACTGGCATTAAATTCATTAACATATATTGCAGCAAATGTCAAAATTATGTTATTTCCAGTAAAGTCGCATCAATAATTATCAACAGTTTCTCGTTGACAATTATTGCAAACACGAAACGTCATAAAACGTTTGACATTTCCAAAGAAAAGAAAAAAAGAAAAGACGCGCCATTAAATAAGAAAACGAAGAAATGAATTAAATAAATTATTGAAAGATGTTAAAAAGGTAAGTTAAAAAGAAAATCTTTTATAATAAACATACAAATGCAAAATTTCTTATTTCAGGATGAGTTATTCAGATGAAAATTTAAAAATTCTTTCAATATATTCTTCTTTGTTAGCGAACCTATCTCTTTTGTAAATTTTGTAAATTGTGTGTTAACATAAATACGATTTCCCATAGCAAAGCCGGCGTTATTGTAAGATAATTTTGTCAAAAATATTAAAACTTGTATAGTAATTAAAAAATAAATAAAGTTGTAAAGTTTTAAATAGAAATTTTTGGATGGCCTATTGACAGTAAAAACAATATTACTCTGTTAATTAATCAAAAGACTAATTGAACTAAAAAATTATTAATTACAATTTATTGCAAATAATTGTTTAATGTCTGTCATAAGTAACAGGAACAACAACCAACGTATAATAATTTAAGTTTTGTGGTCAATCTGTTGCTTTTCTAATTTTTTTTTGCGATATCTTTTTTAGCCGAGAAATTGTGAAATAATCGATTAATATCTCGATTAGTCAAAAGAGAATTTTGGATACAGCTAAAACGTAAATAACAACCGATTATTATTAATTTGTCAATTAATCATGCCGCCATTGGGCTTGCGGAGAAACCATATCAAGACCTTGGACAAGAAGTGAAATCCCGCTCCTCCGAAAGTAATAGTTAGCGTTGTCGTTCGAATAAAAATTATTCGAATAATTTGAATTTTTTTTTCATTTTTGTTCGATTTAGAATAAAGTTATTCGAATAATCGAACATTCGAAAAACTTTCTTAACTAATTTATGTGAAAATATTTTGCATCTCATAACTTTTTACGTTGTTAAGTAATCAAATTACATCAGATTATAAGAACTGTAATGTATGTTCGCTAAGGTTTACACAAAGCAGGTGAACTCGATATAACAAATCATAATTTCTTCAATGTTGTAGTTTTTAAAATCAAGAAGAAACAACTTTAAAATAGAACTAAGTTTGATTATTTTTTTTTTTTTTTTTAAATCTTAGTTGTGTTTTAAAAATATTTCTTCTTGATTTTATAACTTCTTTTTTTTTGTTTTCTCGTGTAATAAATTGTTTAGATTTTTTTTTAAATTGTTTTTTACTTTTTTTTGGACTATTCGAATAAAATTTGTTATTCTTTGTTCGCTCGAATTATTCGAACAAAACAAAATCATGAAATTTTATTCGCACAAATAAAAAATTGACAACCCTAGTAATAGTATAGTAGTCTATCCGGTCACCCTAAATAAATTTAATTTGTGCAATCATTTGTAAAAAATAAATTTACTTTTTGATTTCACGTTAAATTAAATAAATTTAAATTATAGTTTCTTAAAAATAATGTTGTGTAAGCTATCAGTGAATTGCAGTCAATGAAAAACTGTATACAGTGATTTATTTACATTTAATCGTTTATTAATTCCCACTTTAATGCAGACATTTAAAAAAGTACAATGAATTATTTATAAACAGGCGGAATTAAAAGAGCAGTTTAATTTCAAGTGTAATTTGAAACAATAGTAGCATAGGAGTCTGATGGATTCTAACTCAATCCTACTAAAATATATTGCTTAAATTGTTCCAAAAAAAAGCATCTTTAAATTCAATGCATTTTACTTCATATAATAATTAATCGAAATTGTGGGGTTTTTGTTCAATCAATAAATTCTTTTAATTTCAGCTGAATTTCTATAAACAATGTGTCATTGTGTACATTGTTTATAGAAATTCAGCATTTATATAGAAATATAATTTGGTTTCAGTAAACTTTTATTTATTTACAATTTCGTTTGGAAGTGCAATATTTTTCATATTTAATGTGTTTGCTGAGTACGAATATTTAATCAACCGAATTTTGTATTGTCAGTGTTAGTGATAGATGATGGTTACTTTTATTTATTTGTTTATCAGTCGTTTATTTATATAAAATCATATAAATTCTAATAATAATAATAATAATAAATAATTCTACTATTTATTATACTTTCGATAAGAATTAAGTTCTCAAATAAAAATCTTGAAATTTAATAAAATTAGTAATTCTTTTCAATTGAAAAGAGACTACTATAGAACTTAATAATACTGTTTAATTCTTCTATAGAAGACTGAGTAATTACAATTACCGATAGCTGGGAGTGCATGTTGCGTTTTTTCATTAAAGGGAAAAATGTATGAATGTACAAGCGACAAGTTTTTTTTTATTTACATTTAATGTTTATTTAATCAAATTCGTAATTTTTAATATAATTACTATCTGTTGTATTAATGATGGCCTTCCATTGTCAGATTAGAGCTCAAAAGCGTTAAATAAAGACAACAACAAAAGTAAACAAAATAAAGAATAAGAAATATGGAAAACTGTTGGCCTTGCAAGTCATCTCCAGAACCTCATATTAACTTCAAGATCAAAGCCCTCGAAAATCTATAAAATGTTTGAGTTGTTAACACGTTTGTTCGTCAATGATAATTTATACAAATTCTTGCCAAAAACAACCGAAACAAATTAAAATAAGCGGACTGAAGTCAGTAGCTTCCCAATTTTTCGAAATTATTTTTATATCTGGATGATAAAATTCCTGCACTAACAACGCTTAATCCAATTGAACTTAAGCAATTTTTCTATTAGGGATTAGTATGTACAGACTTTGATTCGAAAAACAGAACTTTTCGAAATTACTTTTCAATTCGAAATTAAAATATGTAATATTCCCTAATTCGGTCGAATGAGATACAAAGTCGTATCTGTGCAAATCCCGATCCGGTCATGTGGAATTTGTCCACCAAACGCAAATCCTGCCATGATGACTGAACAATAAACAACAGCTTTGACAGACCTATATGACCGACACTGACTGACAACTTCAACCCCTAAGAATTCAGGAATGGCAAGAATTTTTGCAAGCCTTCATATTTGTAATTCCCCTCTTAGTTGGCCTACACAAAGCGGAGTTCATTTTTCAGAGTTCAAAGTCAAATCTGTTTAAAAATATTTTTGAATAACGCAAAGACCTTGAAAAAACAATATATAAAATTTAATATTTTAAACTTAAATCCAATATAAAAATATTTATTAATATAACAATAGTAAACAATAACAGCAATAAATAATAAAAACTAAAGTATTGACGTATTTGTATTCAAAACAAAGCAGAGGCGATTGAAGATGCTTTAAAAAACAGTTAATTTAATTTTTTTTTTTAATAAATAGCAAAAAATTATTATTCGCGACAAAAGTTAAAAAAGTACATTAAAAATAATGTTAATAAAAAGTTTTACTTTTTTTTGTTGTTTTAGAATAAAAGGGAAAACACCTGATAACGTATAGTATTTCTTTAAATAATTAAAATTAATTACTTACATTACTCGTATAACAACTTTTTCAATTACATTGATGATTAATTTTTTACAAAAACAGATTTGCTATAGTAATGGCCAACTGCTTAGCACAGATCATAGAGTTGAAACATTTGAGCACAAATTATTTTTAATGTAGTGTAAACAATATTTCAAATTTAAATACTAAATATTAAATAAATTTATTATTCGAGATATACTCCGATATCTTATTTCAACAAGTTTTTTATTTTTTATTGCGAATTTCATTTGTGATTTTGCCAAATCATCAGTAAACATTAAACCATATTCTTGAAAAGTTTCAAATCGCTTAGCTTATACAATTTTCAATAAAAAAATTAGATTTTCTTTTTTTCATTTTTAAAATTTTCATTCGTTTTTTTAAATTTGTATACGCTAAGAATATGGTTTAAGATCTACTGGTGATTTGGCAAAGGCGCCAATGAAATGCATATGTGACAGCGCTCAATCCACAACAAATAAACGACTTTTTTTAACTATTAAATATATAATATTAATGCAACTAATTCTAATAATAAACAATTGGAAACTTACCACAATGAGCAAGATCGATGATTGGCACCAAACTTTTAGCCAACAGTGTATCAACTTTATCATCATTTGTTTTGCATTTCAACATTTTTGTTTGATTTTATTTTATATGTGATTGATTTTTTTCTGTTGTGACTGTTCTCCAAACAGTTGATCTTTTAGTTTTGCCTAAAAAAAAAAAATGAAAATTATGACCAATTAAAGAGTTAATAAGTTTTAAATTACATGTTGTAACGATTTTAATTATTTTTACGTAGTTTATAATTATAGTACATATATAAATATTTTGTTGATAAAAATAGTTATACATAATTATAGTATATACATAATTTGTTGATAAAAAATTTATATATGCGATTACGACTCCATTATATTATTTTTTTACACGAACTTTTCATAAAATATTTTTCGATTTCAATTTAAGCGATTTTCGTATGACCGTATCTATCGTGTAAATTGATAGCTTGTTTGTAAATTCGATCAGATACTCCATTTATAAATTTCTAGAAGAAATACAGAGGAAATAATTACTTTCTCTGTTTTTCATCCAGCGAAAATTTAACTTGTGCAAATACATTCTAAGTTCCGGTTCACACACTTCAACTTTTATTGTTCAATTCTGAATTCACCTCAGAGAACGACATAGTAAGGAATACTATGAAAGAAAATTCTAAAAAAAGTTATTTTAAATAAAAAATATTTATCTATTTCTATTCTAAACTTCTCAATAAAAAATTAAAAACTAACAAATTAAAAAAAAATTCATATTAAAAAGATATTAATAGTACGAGTATAAGCCCAATTTAGAAAAAAATCTAACCTAAAAAATTATGTATTTGTCAAGTCAATGTTTTAGTATATATTTTCAGCTGCATTTGTTTTTCTTTGTTATGTTTTAAGTTTTCTGTTTCGTATAATAAACATAGTTAAAATTAGTTATTTATTTACTCCACTTTCATACTTTCATACTAAATGGACGAATCGGAAAAGAATCTGTCACACTTATTCACTTTTAATCTACAGCTAACGAGTAAGACACTTTTTGTGTTCGAGGTCAAAGATAAAATTAACCTACTTGATTACCTACCAATCGAATTGTACCAACGGTCGCAACGTGTGTGGCTTGAATTATATTAAAACCGGACTAAATTCTTTTTTAGATTAGCTAATTAAAGAATGAAACTATGTTTAATATCGATTGCAAATAGTGGCCCTAAATCTGCTGCATATACAGTGTAGGAAATACTAATAGTTTTACATAAATGAAATGATATATATGTATGTGTTAAAGCAAAGGTACCACATTTCTATGTATCAAAAATTAAAAAAATGCAATCTTGCTGTATTCGAAAAATTAATGTAATTTAAAAAAAATGCCTGGAAAAAATAATAGGGACATTTTATGTTTACAACACACAAACTTAATTTTTGCTATCTAATCGAAATATTATTTTAATATTTAGTAGAAGATCCTCTCATTTTAATTACTTCCTCGCATTGTCGCTTCATGGAACTCCCAAGATTGGCGCTGGTATTCAGGGAAATGGAGCTTCCTGAACCTTATTCCACATTATCTTCATATTTGTAGATTTATACGTTTCAATATTATTTTTATTAACTCCCCAGAATTGTTCTATGGGATTCAAATCCGGTGATTGTCATGGCCACTCCATAATGGGTACTTAATTTTGCTCAACCCATGATTTCACCCTTTAGGCGGACTGCATGGCATCTTTATCCTGCATTAATTCCTTCCATATTAACGGCATTTCTTCTTTAGCCAATGGAGGCATTTTCTTCCGCAGCGGTCATATTTTCTCATATACGGGATATTGGACCAACCCTAGACGCAGAAAATCAAAATCATCAGAGACCCGTCACTGTGTATAACAGTCTTTTTGTGTACTTTCTTTGAATTAACTATTGACAGGTACTTTTCTTGTACTTCAACCCATAAGTCCATCCTCTCGTAGTCTACTTCTTTTTACTGTAGCACATGATATAATTTAAAGTTCATTTGATGAGTAGAAGGGGTGAGTAACGAATCAAAAGTTTGTCGAAACGATTCGACGTTGTACGCTTTCTACCTCTGGTTTCGGTACTTTTGTTTGAGTCATTCCCATTAACCACTTGGTTTCTGGAACAATCCATTGTTTGGATAATTTTTATAATTGATAGCTCTTCGGATTTTAATTTTTGAATCACATTTTCTTCAGCAGAACTCCACGACTCGTTTTTTTCCTGATAAGTTAGTCACTGCTCATTATATTTTGCCGCTTTTATGCGTTTTTTCATAAAAATGTTGATAATGTTTAATTTTAACAGGGATTAAGAAATTTGTTTCTATTATTTTTTTATATAATTTTTTTTTTAACTTTTTTTGTAGAAAGCAATTACTACTACTTTGTTTTACGAAATATATTAAAAAAGCCAGGGGGCAAATCACGGCATTGAATATCAAGCAAAATTTCCATACAAATTCAAAAAAATTTTTATGAGATTTTACTCTATATCGAATGCTGTGATTTGCCCACTGTCTTTTCAGGAAATTTTTTCTGCAAGAACTATGAGTACTTCGAAAATGCTATTAATTTTTCGAGTAATACCTATTTATTTTCTAATTTGCAAAAAGAGAGTGTTAAAAACTGTTGTTATAAAGTTATTTTCATTTTAGTTGGAATTGTCAAAAACGTCACAAAAATGCTTGCTTTTGAGTGAGATTCGCATTAAGGTGTTTCCAAGTTTAAATAAATGCAGATAACACTTTAATTTATTCCGCTTTTAATAAATACGAGTATAATAAAAAAAATTCTGCATCTGTGTGTTTGAACCATATTAAAGCCTTAAACGTTGTATGATTCAACTAAAATGTTGTTTTTGCTTTAAAAAAAATAAAGAAATACTAAATAAAAATTATGGCTAATTCTTATTAAAAAAATGAATGCTTTTCCTAAGTGAGTCATCATTAACAAAAAGTAATTAATATTTTATTAAACATTTTCCATGGTAAATTATTTTAATAAAACACTTCAAAATTTCCAAAAGAGTAATTACACCGAATAACACCAAAACACATATTTAAACCAGTTTCTCACCTAATATGCATACAAAGATGCAAATGATGAAAATAATTATTTTATTTGTTTAATATTGTTGGATTGTTTCTTATTTTTTCACGATAATTGTAAAATTGTGGTTCTTTTGCATTTTATCTAAACTTATGTACACATATATTTTTTAAATAAACGTTTAAAAATAAACTATTTTGCGTTAACAATTTAAAATTCAAAAGAATATGTTTTTGTTTAAATTTAAGGAAAATCGTTGTAAAACGCTTAATGTTCTTGTGATAACTAAACTCGTCTGAATAAATTTTGTACGTCAACCTTATAGAAACTGAAATTAAATATTTTGTTAGTGAAATAATTTAACTGAAAATAATTAAATTAATAGCAACTAGCAACAAGTAAAATACAGCAAAAAACACAATGATCTATTTGCTTATCGTTCGATCACTCTCAATTTGATTAGATTGTCATCGTTTGTGCGATGGTGATGTGTGCTCTTCACACTACTACACTCATTGACAAAGAATTGAATGAATATAAATGACTTAAAAAAGGTGAGAATTGATTGTATTGCTTTCTTAGAAAACAATAACAAAAAAAAATAATAGAAAATAAATTCAGCGAATTGGATTTTTATTTAATAAAAACTGCCATAAAACTTTTAATCTATTAAAAAATATTTTGCTTATCTTTAAAATTTATAATTTTTTAATTACTTTCTCACTCGGTTTTACAACAAATTTGTTTTTTATTTTTAAGTTGTGGTATTTTGTTATCACCTCTATTTTTTATACACTTTGTTTACCTGTCTGTGAATATTTTTTTCGTATTTTTTTCTGCAGTACACCCAACACCAACACTACACATTCATTTTTTTATTAATTTTAAAATTTTATTCCTTTTATTGTTTTTTTTGGTTTTTGTTTAACTGATTTAAGATTCCAGCCATACACGCGCAAGCAATACAATTAGTTACAGGTTTACTTAAAAAATTGTGATAAGCAAATTAGCACTTGAGAAGTATTTGTCAAAATAAAAAATAAGTTCAAAATATACAGAAAGTTTTCCGCAATATATTTGCCAGCAGTGTTGCCAAAATTATTTTTGGCAAAATTTATATACCCAATTTCTAGTGCAATTTTAAAACTGGTTACAGAAAATAATTGCTTTTAATTCGAAAAAAGGCAATTCTACATCTTCTAATTTCAATGCTTTCAAAAGTTATGAGCGAAAATATTCTACATAAAGTTTTCGGAATATCTTAAATAAACTTTGAGAGCTTTTCGTGAAAAAACTATGCTACCCAGTAAAAAGTTTTTAGGTTTTTCTATTTGATTTTTGTACTAACAGCTCCTCTCTTATAGGAAGTTCTTGCATTTCAAGGGCTTCGTTAAAATGACGTCTATTCGACTTATTGCGTCATCCTTTAACTTCGGTGTGCTTATATGAAATCGTTAAACAACAAAAAAAAAAATAAATCGTGTGTGTTGCTCTGAATCTTTCACTTCCATTCAGTATGTGGAAGATTAAATTAATTTGTGCTTAAAAATACTTTTTTTTTTTTGCGTGGACATTTTTTACTGCTTCCTTATATTTTTTTGTTGTGATGGTTTGGAATTCCTTTCTATAATATATAATATATATACATAAATGAAAAATTAAATTGAAATGAACTTAAGTCAGAATAATTAAAATTTCTTCGATTCATTTTTTTTTAATTCAGCTCATTGAGACTTATACGGGGGTACAATACACAATCTTATCGGGAATAAAAGATCACGTGAAATTTGTTCCATTTCCCTAAAATTGCGATCGCCAAAATTATATTGTTGTTTTATTTGTGTACTATTTTGTTAGTTTTTTTTTAATTTTTTGTTCACGGGCAGAAATATTTCACGTGAACAAAATGTTCGCTTTTTATTCACGATAAGGGTGAATATATTAATGATAACGTAAGTAAAGATAGTACAAAAAATATGACTAGACTGACAAACTGTAGTATACCTCCGAGGTTCAAAATTATAGTGCTTCCAAGTGAAAATTATCCATATGAAAATCATACTGAATTAGAGCATGTTTGTAAACGTCACTATCGCTTCTCTCCCTTACAAATCAGCTTATATGTAAGATAAATTTTTTTACTGAGCATTTATTACGATTTCTCTATTTTTTTTAAATTCTGCATTCTTAAAATTATACCTATATTGTTCAGAAAAAATGCAGTGTAAATAACATACAAATTCGGACAGATTTCTTTTCGAATCAAATTACAGTATAGCCAATCTAATTTGCCAACCCACTCAAAAGTAAAAAAAAAATTGTACAGGTGCTGAAATATCGAATGTAAAATTTGAGAACTTCCCTGTCTGTTTACATAAAATAAAACTAAATTTATTTTGAAAACGAAAATAAATTTATCGTATTTCAATATAAATTCTCAAAGAAATTTGATTTTCACTTTATACAAAACAGAACTATATATTGGGTGTCGCAGAGCTACACATTTTTATAAACCAATTTGATATTTTTTTTGTAATTGGGAGAATATATTTTCATGTTTTGAATTCGTTATCCATCATAAAATTTTTTTTTTTTTAACATATTTAATTTTTTATTTTAGAGAATATACAGCCAGCTCGGTCCCAAAATATATGTATATTCAATGACCGCCTCTCTGTGTTTTTGTAAACAAATTTGAAAAATTCAACGATAAAAGTAATTACGATGGTTTTTTCCTTAATATGCCACGCAACATTTATTTTCCTTGTATCAACTAGACATGGATCGAACTCGTTCGGTATAGCTCGTTTTAGACTAAAACCTTTGCTCAAACCCATGTAATTTAAATGGGTTTGATCCGAGATTTTTGTCTAAAATGAGCGATTGAACGAGTTTCATCCAAGTATAGTTATAAAATATTTTCAATTTAGCGTGACCGACAGACATCCCGATTGGATTAGTGAGTGCATGCCTAACGCACCTATAGAAATTTTCCCTTCAAAAACTTTTGCAATTTGTATTCGTTCTATTTAAGAATAACCTTATTCAATTTTTATTTTTCAAAATAAACTTTGTAGCAAAACTTGACAAATTCGGAATCATATTTCAAAGGTATAACGCTTGTCAATGATAAAAGAATTTATTTTAGCAAAAAAAATTAAATTTATTGGTTTCCAAACAGCATAAAAATATATAAACAAAAGCAACTAACTATGTGTCTATATATTAACATGAGTAGGTACATACATATATGTACAAGGTGGCGCAAAAGTAATCCTCCTATCAGAAAATGCTATAAATTTTGCGATTGGCCCCTAATGTCAGTTCTGTTTTGACATTTGTGTAGTAAACACATGCGAAATACACGTTAATAAATAATGTTACGCTACACTGCTCCAGAACGCGGAATATTGGTGACTATTTATTTGACCAATAATCGGTCGGTGACTTTGGCACAACGTGAATTTCGTCGCAATTTCCTGGCCGTATAACGCCTACTGGTGAAACACTGCGACGTTTAGCCGCTCGCCTGAAGAGACTGGCACAACACGAGATGCTGCCAGGCGTGGCAGACCCCGGAGTAGCCGTTCTGCAGAGAATATCGCTGCTGTAGCCGAGGATGTCATGGAAGCGCCGTCGACATCGACCAGACGACGTGCCACACAAATGGGTATCAGTCGACGGTCTTTACAGCGAATTTTGGTACAAGATTTGAAGATGTTTCCGTACAAAGTCCAAACGGTGCATCAGCTGTTAGCTGCTGACTGCCAATCGCGTCTAACATACGCTCAAGCCATCCTTAATCACCACCAACAGGAAGATGATTTTTCATCAAAAATAATCATGAATGATGAGGCCCATTTCCATCTTAGCGGGTACGTAAATAAGCAAAATTTACGCTTCTGGGGCACTGAAAATCCGCGTGTAACCCACGAAGAGCCATTACACCCGCTCAAAGTCACTGTATGGTGTGCTGTTTTCGCTGGAGGAGTCATCGGACCTTTTTTCTTCGAAGACGTCGCGGGCCAAACGGTTACTGTGAATGGTGAGCGCTACAGAGCAATGATTAACGAGTTCTTTTTGCCGCAACTAGATGAATTGGGATTGGAAAACATGTGGTTCCAACAGGACGATGCAACGGCACACACTGCACGTGCCACAACCGATATGCTGAAGGATGCATTTCCCGGGCGCTAATCTCCCGTTTTGGCGATTTGCACTGGCCAGCAAGATCGCCTGATTTGACCGCTGCAGACTTCTTTTTGTGGGGCTTTTTGAAGTCGCGGGTTTATGTCAACAAGCCTCAGACTCTTGCAGCTCTTAAAGACAATATCCGTCAAAAATGTGAAGACCTATCGCCGGAAGTTTTGGCCAAAGTGATGGAAAATGCCATAAAAAGGGCTCAAATGACAATCAACTGTGGCGGCGGCCATTTACATGACATCATATTCTCGACTTGATGTAAGACCAAATAAAAATAATCCACAAGAACAATCAAAGTTTTTCATTTCTTTTTTTAAATTACAGCCAAAAAACATCGGAAGGTTATTTTTGCGCCACCTTGTACATATATCGTTGACTTAAACAAAAAGGGAACAATTTAGAAGGATCGTAATTTCAGGCTACTTTTATATGCAGGTACATACAAATGTATTTATGTTTTAAAGTATGTAACAATGCGAATTCCATAATTGTCAACATGTAGTAAGGTATTAAGAATTTAAATTGTTTTATTTATGAAAACCATGTGCTTTTGTATATTTATTTTATGTGTGTTAGAATTCTTCACAAGATAGGTAGGTACCTATCTTTAAGAAATTTTTAAGATACAAATTTCTTTTGTTTCAATTATTTTTACAAAAGTAATTTTGCGACACTGGAAAGAACTATTAAAAAAAAACTAAACCTAAACATACCTACGTATAAGATTCCAGAAAGGTTTTTACACATTCTGCAAAATTCAAAATGCATATTCCTAGAAACAAAACAAATACCTTAGACATCAATATGCATAGATATATTGCGAACGGCTCTAATGTATGTACCTATGTATACTAATCTCCTTCGCCAGGTATCTGATGCAGTATAGTGTTGGCAAAGTATTGAGTAAGCAAGTTGAGTGGCTAAAATAATGCATAAAAATACATCACGGTATAAAAAGACAACTAGGTGTAATATTCTTTAATCAAATCAAAACTGAATAATTTTTTTTGAGAACAATTATATTATTTCTTAAGTTGTTGTTAACGTTAAATTAAAAGTTAGCTTTACATTTATTTTTTATTTAATAATAAAAGACATACAATACCAATAATAGTTGAAGATCTATTTTTAAGTTTTGAAGAAACTACTTCAATTTGCAGATAAAAACTATGCGTTACAAATTCAAAAAAATTCGTTAAAAGTATCGAGTAAAATTGAGTATCCAAATGAAAAGTATTGAATATTATTGAGTAATGAAAAGTAGTAGAATTTGCCAGCACTAATGCAGTAAACTCAAGCATTTTTTTGTAGGTACATACTACATCTTACAATTATAACAACAATATTTGCAGGCAATATTTGTGTCAAAGATTTACAATTTTATGGCTTATTGCAGAAAAATGTGCGTCACTCTGTCCAGCTGCATGCTCATCTTTCGAAGAAACATTCAAACAGGGTAACAACCTCTTTGAACAGAGTGACCAGCACTCAAAATTACTATTATGCTAAATCGACCCCCACAAAAAATGCCAAAAATTATTACAAAAACGTATACCTATACTATACTATACTATACCTAAATATCCAATTTATTGGTGGTTATGGCAACTCAACCCACAACAAATACTATTTTTGGAAATCAAATTGGGAGAATTCCTCTCTCGAATAATAAATTTAATAATTAGTTTAAATAAATAAATAAATGGCAGGGAATGTGATCTTAAACAATGGTAGAAAAATTAAGGCTCACAGTAGTTAGTGCGCTAGGTAAAGTTCAGGCCTATGCACACAGTGTTTATATTACATTAGCATTGTTTTAACCCCCTCATAACTTCGCTTCACTTAATCATAAGACAATGAAGCCTAAAACATAAGGGCACTCCACTGGGGTAACCTCATAGGTGAAGTTTGAAAGTATTACCACAAAAACTTCCCTAGATATGAAGGTGTATGTAGTGCATGTTTCAGTACCTATTCACTGGCTCATCAATATGTATTATAGGGAATATCCAATATAGCTTAATGTGCTGAAATTTGCTGCACATATTGGACTTAGTGAGAAAGTTATAATAGAAATATTAAAACAGATATTTTGCATTTAGGGTGCCTAAGTAGTACTTTTTAAGCAACCATGAATTTTTTCGGCTGAGGTTGAGAGAACTTTCAGTTTGATGAACTTGTTTAAAACAAAAATTAGAAACCGGTTACCGTGAAATTCAGTAAATGCGTTACTGCATATTAAATAAGGTTTAAAATTTTAAAATTCATGTTGTAGCAATTTTCAACTGCCTTTAAATGTGTGTAGCAAAATAAATTCGAACGCATCATACCAAAAATCTCAATATTTTATTATAACTCTTTGCGGCCTGATTGCGAAGACGAAATGGATATTTTTGATAGCAAAATAAACGAAAGTGAAATAACAATCGATTGAAATGTTATCATGAATTTCATTTGACTTTGAACTCGCTTATTTTATCGACTCCTTATTATTTAGAATTTACACAAATTTGTATACTAAAAATCGCTATTTTAATGCAACATGATCATATCTTTAAAAAAAAACAAAAAAAAAACAAAGTTAATTAGAAAAAAATTATGTTGAAGGTATTTCTTTATATATCTATAAAAAGTTTTTCAGTAGCACATGTATGCTTAATCCAAATAAAATGTATACCCACTAAAAAGCCAATACAGGCCATACCTGCTAACATTTTTAATACTTTACTTTTGATAAATGACTACAGTGTAATAAAGGAGCGATATGTAAATATGCACTACATATGTATGTACATATACGTTTAAGTTTTGACTAAACAAACTACATATTTTATTTATTTTACTTTTATGTATGTACATATGTACCTAATGTATATGTACCATCTATATTCTTTTGCTCCTGTTTTTGTTTTGTTAAGTTTTTTTTTTTACTTTTATTAAATGAATTATAATTTTATTTCAAGTACATAATATGTTAATAAATTCTGCTATTTGATATCAAATCCTTTATTTATTTTGAAGCAAAAACTTTAAATTGTATTTTTGTTATTTACCTTCACTTTTTTATAATTTTCTAAAATTTTTAAATATTTATTATGGTGCTGTTTACCTTTTTTTTCTAATAATTTTCGCTTTTTACCCTATTTGGAACAGCTTACGGTGCTTTTGTTCTTTATAGTGATACTAACAATGATTTTGGCACAGTGCGAATGACCAAGAAAATGTTAGAGAATAAAATTACGTTTTATTTGCTACCGTTACTAAAATTACGATTACAATAATTTAATTTTTAATAATTACCTAGCATTTTAACTTTTTCAGTTGTTAATTTTTAAACGCTATAAAAATCTTTTTTTCATTTTAAGGAGTTCAATAAACTGATATGCATACTGACTTTATAGGTATATACATGCTGACTTTTTCAGAGCTTATATGCTTGATGCAGGTAAAAGAACTTTTAAAGGGGGTAGCAAAACCAAAAGAAAATTCAAAAAAGTCAAGAAAAGAGTACTCGTACAAATCCCATATAAATAAATGATGTCAAATGCTACATCAACAGAAAAATTCTAAATGTGTATGTAATGCCAAAATGGTCACACTGTCTGTGATTGAAACAAAAACATACAAATAACAGGTAAAATGAAGCAGGTGGTGTGTACATGTACATTGTACAAACTTGCATCAAAGAAAAGTTATTGAGAAAAGTATTTCAAAACGTTATTTTACCTTAACATGCCTACTTACATATATGTATGTACATAAATACAAATATACTTAGTCCTGCATATGGGAGTGCAACATATAGAAACTGATCGCTGATCATTTTATTTGGGCAATGATGTTCTCGGGCAATGAACTTTTAAGAAGCTTTTAAGCAAAATGTTGATAAAAAGTATTTTGTGTTAGGCACAGTCAAAATGTTACGAAAAGGATAAAGGAATATTAAGTTGTAAGGATGATTATTAATAATAAAGCGAAGCAACAGCTCGGGCTATTAATGTCTACCAACTATTTGTGATGTTTTATCTGCTTTGGGAAAGGGATAGTGTAGAAATAATAGATGGTGAAAATAAGAAACGATTAAATCATCGTTTAAAATATTTCGGAACTATTACTTAAAAAACTTACGGCAGCGTCACTAAACGATTGTTAAAGCTGCAGCATAGGACAGCATTAGAAAATTATCAAAATTTCGAGATATTTTCAATACAAATTTCAATTGATATCGAATGCACTAACTTATGTAGTTCCTGTTTTTCTATAGAAAAGTGGTAATTTAAAACAATTTTAAATTTAATAATCGTTATGAATAGGTACACCTACATATCTACCATTGTTAAAATAAAAAAATCTTAACTGAAAATTATTATATCTTCTACATACATACATACTTATGTACAATAAATGCATGATAGGTACCTATAAAATATTGGAGGATTCTTTAAACATTTGAAAATTTAATTCAACTATAAAAATTATTTGATGCGCAAGCAAGCCATACATCCAAAAATGCCACGCATCGCAAAAGTTGCGCAACACTTGCATTGGAGACGTTTTTTTACAAGTACATACATATGTATGTAAGTATCATATCCTTCTTCATAAATAACCGACTCAAATTTAACGGAAAACAAATGCAATATACATACATGTATGTATGTATGTTTGTACATATGTATATACACAGACGTGCCTATCAAATATCTGTAATTTTTAAAAAAGATCATAAAAAATTACTTAAAATCTTAATATTGGCAACACTGGAAAGCCGACTACAAAGAGCAAGATACCAAACACACAAGAGAGAGAATATAAAAGAATAAATTACAATTTGAAGTTATTTTTATTCCTCAGATAGAAAAGAAATACAAAAACCAAACAGGGTAGTGTTGTCAAAAATTGATACTTTCAAATACTCAGTACTCTTCTTTTTTTAATAGTTGATACAACTCAAGACTTTTGGTGGATAACGGGGCTTCTATGCGAATCTTTCATGATTGGTTTTATAAGCTGTTTATATTTCCGAGCTGTGAGCACTAATAAGTACGATAACAGCGTCGTCGGAACTCCTGCCAAGCTGTATAAGTTTACGCTAATTTTGGATAAATGCTTCATATCAGGGTAAATAAGATTCCTTGAAAGGAAACGTTATTGCAATAATGGACCATTTACAGCAAAAACGTATCCGCCATCTTTTACGCGAATTAAATCGTGGTGATAGGCGTCCTAATCAATTGTGTATGAGAAGCTATCGAAAGCGGTGGTATTTTAAAAGCCTTCTTCCACGGTCAAAGTTTACTTTGCAGTCTTGTGTTTGTTTGCGATAAGGGAAAGAAGAAAGGGGGTGAGTACACACTTTGCTGTACTCGCAAAGTTGCTTTCGTCATTTACACATACTTGTATTTGGTTGCATTGTACATACATACATGTTTCCTTTGCATGTTCATCCACCAAACGAACAGAAAATTTTTCAAAAAAAACTTTGCGTGTGGAAAAGCGAAACAAAGTTTTTAAAAGAAAATTGAAGACTTTGTCAAAGTAGACTTTGGTCGTGGAAAAGTGCTCTTTGTTTGAGTACGGGAAGAGAAGATTGGAAAAGGGTACACTCTTTCATGTACTTTGAAATTCTCTTGTGTTTTGTTATTCGTAACTACCAACCTGAATATGGCTGCAGCTTTATTTTTGATTTTCTTTTACTTTTCTTTCATGGTGGTGAGAGCAAAAACTTGTATACAAAAAAAATAAATATAAAGGTAAATTAAATTTCAATACAAAAAAAATTCACTGTGTAGACATTAATGAAAGTTTAAAAGAGAATTAGAGAAAATTTCAAAAGGAAAACTTTCATAGTCTGAACCGAGACTAAGTACACTAGAAAATGTAGATCTGAAAATATTAAGTGGCTACTTTTATGTACTGAGTACCCGACATACGGTAAGTTACTGGTTACTGAATATTATTATGGCACTAAAACAGAACTGGTGCTAAAAATATGTACGATCAACGAAACAAAAGAATTTGAATAACACCATATAATAACAACAAATAAACATACATATTTTGTGCAGCGAAAAGTACCGTATGATTACAAACATAGAAAACTAATAAATAAATAGAAACTTTTAGATTTTAATTAGAGCATTAAGCCACAAAATAATTTATAATAACGTATTTGAGCAACAAATTATTGTGGGTACTAGATATGTATGTACATGTATGCGGTAATATGAGTTGGTATGTACAACTTGCATCTGTGGGTATGACTAAATAACGTGTCAATTCCAAATGTTTTCTAAATACCACGCTTAAAATCCAGACAGAGATTTATGGAGAAACTTTAACATGATAATGTATTATTTTTATTTGAAAAGTAAAATATCTGCCCCTATTTTCATGTTTTTCAAAAAGGTTAGCAGCAGCAGTCTGCAAATTACTCTTCAGTTTTTTTATACACTTCGAGTAAATATCAGTTTACTGTTAACACTAATAATTTCATTTTATTGGCGAATACGTGGCGTTAAAAAATTCACTGCCATTACATTTTGCATTTTTATTTATTAATTTGTTCGATTTTTTTATGTTCGAGCAGTTGCAATAAAAATTTAAAAACTTTCTATTCACTTACACTTTTTTTAATTATTTCGTCTGCTTAGCAAAACACACTTCACAACAGCAAAACAAACAACAGTAACTTTAGTAAATGATTGATCTTGAAAAAGAAAAATCAAACTATTTAAACAGCGACAGCAACTATGGTACTGTTAGAAAATAACTATTAAATACCGTTGTCAGACCAACCACTTAATAGCCTTCTGTACTTCACAACATTTCCCGAACACTAATATCTATTACTTGATCGGCTTTTGTGTAATTGATTTTTTTAGAGTAAAAAATATTGTGGTGGATTTATCATGGTAGAATAATACAGGTAGAGTCGAAGCTTCAACAACACTGCTTTTATGTAGGTTCGAAGCTGTCAAAAAGCACATAAGAAAAATGGCAAAATGGTTGCATTTTCTGTTCTGTAAAGATTTTTGTTTCTTTTCCTTTTCTTATTTGCATTTGAAACAAATGTTAATGTGTGCTTTTTTAGTAATGTGGCTGTGTGTTAGTAAAAATAATCAAATTTTGACAGAATCGAACTCAAACAAAAAGTCCGTTAACGCTTCGACACTACTTGGTTTATTCTACCGTGTGATTTATTTAGGTGCATTTACCGTTTTGTGCTCTTCATGTTAAGATATCTCTCTCAATAATCTCTAATGAAAATGGTACAATTATTATATGTACAAGCAATTCTAAAACAAATTACGACACCAAAAACACACGCATTTTGTTGGTAGAAACGTAACCGCTTATGACGGAATCTATTGTCCGGGTCTCGCACACATTCTTAATGTCTCTGAAATTTACTAACCCCCTCACAAGATATATTACAAGGCCTTTCTACAAGGTAGTAGCGATACTACAACAATACAAAATTTGTTGTAAAAATACCTTAGTAATTGTCAAAACTTATACATAATCGTATGGCACTGTTAGCACAGCTGAACCGCTAACAAATATCAAATCGCATACAAAGTTGTGGTGTATGGCTTCAGCCATGATACGATTATATTATCAACACAGATATATGTAATTTTACAAAATTTTAGATCTGCCTTTGTATACCTGTTTTAATTTATCACGGCATATCAACAAGGTAGTAGCGATAACACAGCTGATATACCTGATTAAATGTCAATTGTGTAAAATTAAATTTGTGTTGATAATAATTAATTAAGTAATCGTTTCTTTTACTTTCCATATATATTTTTGAAACAAATATTAAAGTGTGCTTTTTTAGTACATAATAAAATTTTGACAGTTGCAAACCCCAAAAAATATCCGTTTACGCTTCGCTACTACCTGTATTATTCTACCATGATTGTTCCATGCTA
This sequence comes from Gymnocheta viridis, assembly GCA_956483585.1. NCBI lineage: Eukaryota > Metazoa > Arthropoda > Insecta > Diptera > Tachinidae > Gymnocheta > Gymnocheta viridis. Next base: position 129,171,639 of record OY101440.1, on the reverse strand, counting down.
ATGAATAATTTAATGGAAAAATTGTATTTCAAAGGTTTTAAGGGATACCAACGCACATCTATCCAGGTAACTTCAAGAGCAGTTGATCATCCACTGACAAACTCAGTACAAAAAAGTTTTATAGATTACTCGCGATATGTCAAACTCTTTGGTAATTTCAATAGATGCCCAATTTCAGCAGTTGAAAAGGTTAGTTAATGTAATTTGCTGGCAGCTGATCAGTTTAGTTAGTTAAGCCGATTAGCTAAAAAGTAATAACGTGTTGAGTTCGTTGAAGTTGTTCACAATTCTTTGTGGATTTGCTGTTTTTAAAACGCCTTCGTGGTCAGGATTGCCATTTTAGCACCTTTAGGGCTAGATCTAGTATTATTTTTTCTAGTTTAGCATTATTTTATAATTATTTAGCATTTTTAGCACTTTTTTACGTTGCAAAATTATTTTAAAAAAATCATATACATAATATCAAGTTAAGTATAAATTCTCTCACTGTATAAAAACGTAATATTATATATGATACTTTTTCTACAACTTTGTCGTAGGTTTTTTAACTAAATAACTGCTGTTATTTTCTAAATATTCAGTTGTTCAAAGAAGAAATAGCTGAAAAATTTTTTAAATAAAAATTAGAAATAGCTGAAAATCTTTTAGTCTTCTCATAATTATTATGAAAGATGTTTATTTATGTTGGTCTTCTCTTGCTATTTTTATTTAGAGCTTGCACACACTAAGTATGTGTTGATATAGATGACCAATAAAAATAAAGGTCGCGAGAAGACCTAGAAAAATAAAAATCTTCTGTAATGTCCCCGCCTTAGATATATATATGAGGAGGATATTGTAAAAAAATCAGTTCACCTGAATTATACAAAAATGAGTGAGTCTGTGAGGAAGATGCAGATAATATGGTTGATATTTTGAATACTCTTAACTTGAATTAAAATATATTTATGCTTTTTGAATACAAAAATTTGATCTCATATGTATACCATTAAAAGTTTTTATACTAAATAATATTAATTTTGTATGGAAATATATTTACATGCATAACTAAAATATAAAATATAATTAAAGAAATTTAATATCAATACCTTATACAAATGATAAAAATATGTTAAAAATGTACAGATGTTTTATTTTGTGTATTCAAATGATCTTTAGGATGTAGACAATGTGTTGCGCTAAGGAAAGAAATGCTCGTGATAAAAATTGCTAACTGTAAACGAATTCTCTTGACAATAACATTGTTTATTATGAAAGTGTTACGCCAGTTTGAAGCTGATCTACCACCGAGTAGCACTAGTACGAACAGCTGACGAACCTGAGTAAATGTCAATTGCTTGAATTTTCGATGTGGATGATGAAATACTCATACAGTGTCGTCTTATTTCAAGTTAACCATCACCATATACGTATTAAATTTAGATGTTGTTTAACATATCGATTCGAAGTTCGTGATTGGCAGGTCTTACTGTAGTAGCAAATAGTTAAAGTTGTATGAAAATCAGCCGCTGTTTAATAATCCCTTGTTTGACAATAGAAATGTCAGCTTGGTGTCTACAAATTGTGGATTTCATTAATCACATGACAGCACGTGAGATGTCACTGAATTTTACTAGTTCAGAGCAAATTTTTCTTCGTACTCCATCAACATCGCAACGCAGCTGACTGGGTTTCCCAAGGAATTGAAAAAGAAAAATCTATAAAATCAAGAAAAATTGTGTGTATATAGCAAGTAAAAATAATTTATCGAAGAAAATAATGTGTAATTAATTTTCTTTGCACTAAATAAAAGCATCATTTATTTTTTAATCAGAGTGAAGAATATCCAGTTGAAACAAAAGAAATAAAGAACAAGTGCAAGAAAACATTAAAAATGTCTCTTTCTGCATCCCAAGCTCATAAGGAACATGTCCTGGCTGTTTCTCGCGATTTCATTTCACAGCCAAGATTAAGTAAGTAATTTTGTTACCAGATAGCTTTAATTATTTAAAAATAAAATATTTAGTAAAAGTGCAGTCTCTTCATGGTCGCCATATTAGATTTAATTTTATCAAAACTTACGTCGTCACAAGATGTATGAGAGAATATACGAAAATAAGAATAAAAGAAAAATCAATAAAATTTAGCTAATTTTATCTGTGCACTTTTTTCTGTATCCAAATGAATCTTTAAAGAAACGAAAAATACAGATATAAACTCTATATATCAAAACCTCTGGAAGGTGAAATTTCATCTTCCGTTTGCGACAATGAAATTATTTATTTGATGTATAATATTTATAATTTTTGCAAGAGTCAATTAAAATTACGATTGTTAATATTTTACGTCATGTGACTTGTTTTCTTTTGAGTATTTTCGATTATAGAGGTGCCACGAATTGTGTGGTAATTCTCTTTTTTATATACATATGTACATATATACTTACATATTTCTAATTTTGTTGCATTTGACAGTTATTCCTAAAGTGTTAAAAATTTGTTTAGTTTAAGTTTAACCCATTAACGGATTGCTTAAAAATACAAAGAAAAATTAAAGCTATTGGATATACAGACAGGCCGAGTGAAAGTACTTGATAGGGATTTGGGTGAAGAGGATTATATAAGGAAATCAGCATGTCGAAGAAAACGGTTTTAACAATTATGCCAACTGTAGCTCAGTAGCAGGTGAATGCACTAAATTAGGCCGAATTTACATGATGCAATTTTCTATGACAAGTGTCTGCCACGCCTTACGCCAAAAATACATAATATACAAATCGATTTTCTGATAAATAACTATATGAATATTTAATGTGTTAATACGATTTATAACTGGATTTTATTTTCGTACAATATATTAGAAGCCAGCTACGACGTCTTATTCAAAAATGTTAAAATAAAAGTAAAAACTAAACATATGTAAATTTAATTTAATCTCGCGGTTTTTGTTGTACAGGAAGTACATGATTAGGCATTGAGCAGACAGTTTGTAATAAGTCCACCCACCTTCATATGCAAACTGCCGTTGGCACAACGCTTTTGACACTAAGCCAGTGTCTCCCACGGAATGATTTTTCCTTCAGGATTTACCAAGCGACCTATACCTTCGTATAGGACGTGGAAAATCCTAAGATCGACTCAGAGTTTTTTTATGGTCTACACCAGTATTGTCTTATTAAAGACAGTTTCATGCGGTAATAGCAAATTCCACAAAATACTGTAACGCGATGCTGCTGGTTGTACATGCTTAATAAATAATCTCGACCGTAGCTGTTATACGACTTCTAGTAAATCAATCAATCAATCTGCTGATTTTTGTATAGTGTTTAAATATCATAATTTTTTATCATGATAAAAGTGAAATTTCATACGAAAAAATTCTGTTGTACTGTTCTTTCATATTTAGTTCTTATTTTTGTCATGAAAAATTTATCAAGTGTACCAAGATGAGTATCTCACATGTACTACAAAAGTGGTACAGTGTTATTTTAAATTAATAATGCAGAATTAATCGTGATATGTTTCGTCTTGCAAACCCACCTCTTGAGAGGAGAATATGTTTTTATTTATCCATTGAGGTGCGAATAAATTGAAAATATAACTTTCGTTTTCTGAAAAATCATTTTTTTGGAATCATGTGTCACTTTCGTAGTGTTATATGTATCTTGAAACTTAAGACTAATTTCGGTACGTTCTACTTTCCATTTTGTAGTGGAATTCAATTGAAATCACTTTAGTTTAAATTTTTTATGTTCTGCATTCTTCTTTTTACATTTGAATTTCAATGCTCCATTAAAATATACTCTACTTTTCCAGAACATCAAAAATGAAAAGTTTACTTTTCATATATCAATTTCACTACTTTTTTAGAACATGCCTGATAATGTGATGTTCATAGAATCCAAGCAATCTACTTGGGTAGAAAATATGTATGGAAACCACTCGAATAACCGAGTGGTTTTCATACAAATTGTTCACTCAGTTCGAATGCTTGGGTTCAATGAACAGCACATAACTGGCCAAACGTCGTTAAAAAAAATTTTTATTTTAGTTTTGTTTGATTATCTTTAAAATATACTTATCTATGTATATGTTCATATATTTTCAGCCTACAAGACCGTATCTAGTGTGAACGGTCCCTTGGTAATTTTGGACGAAGTTAAATTCCCCAAATTCGCTGAAATTGTGCAGTTGCGTTTGGCTGATGGTACTTTACGTTCTGGTCAAGTATTAGAAGTAAGTGGCTCAAAGGCTGTCGTACAGGTCTTCGAAGGTACTTCAGGCATTGATGCCAAGAACACATTATGTGAATTTACCGGTGACATTTTGCGTACCCCCGTATCTGAGGATATGTTGGGTCGTGTGTTCAACGGCTCCGGAAAGCCCATTGACAAAGGTCCACCAATTTTGGCTGAAGATTTCTTGGATATTAAGGGTCAACCCATTAATCCCTGGTCTCGTATCTATCCCGAGGAAATGATACAAACTGGTATCTCCGCTATTGATGTGATGAACTCTATTGCCCGTGGTCAAAAGATTCCAATTTTTTCAGCTGCTGGTTTGCCCCACAATGAAATTGCTGCCCAAATTTGTCGCCAAGCTGGTTTGGTTAAGGTGAGAAAACATCGTTCAGATAGGAAATTAATTTAATTGTTTAATTTGAGTAGGTTCCCGGAAAATCTGTTTTGGATGATCATGAAGATAACTTTGCTATTGTATTTGCTGCTATGGGTGTTAACATGGAAACTGCTCGTTTCTTCAAACAAGATTTCGAAGAGAATGGTTCTATGGAAAATGTGTGCTTGTTCTTGAATTTAGCTAACGATCCAACTATTGAACGAATCATTACACCTCATTTAGCTTTGACTGCTGCTGAATTCTTAGCGTACCAATGCGAAAAGCACGTTTTGGTTATTTTAACCGACATGTCCTCCTATGCCGAAGCCTTGCGTGAAGTATCCGCTGCCCGTGAAGAAGTACCCGGTCGTCGTGGTTTCCCCGGTTACATGTACACTGATTTGGCCACTATTTATGAACGTGCCGGTCGTGTTGAAGGCCGTAATGGTTCAATTACACAAATTCCTATTCTTACTATGCCTAACGATGATATTACCCATCCAATTCCTGATTTGACTGGTTACATTACTGAGGGTCAAATTTACGTTGATCGTCAATTGCACAACAGACAAATTTATCCACCAGTCAATGTGTTGCCCTCTTTGTCTCGTTTGATGAAATCTGCTATTGGTGAAGGTATGACCCGCAAGGATCACTCTGATGTTTCTAATCAGTTGTATGCTTGTTATGCCATTGGTAAGGATGTACAAGCCATGAAAGCTGTCGTCGGTGAAGAAGCTTTGACGCCTGATGATTTGCTGTACTTGGAATTCTTAACTAAATTCGAAAAGAATTTCATTTCACAGGTAAATAATTTGCTGATAATATTTTTTTCCTTTCGGACTTTGGACTAGTTTTCAATTGTGATATTTTTGTTGGATTTATTAGAAAAAGTACAAATCCTTCTCTTATGATGTTTAGCCATTTTAATTTACACAATTTCTAGTGATCAAATTATTTTCTTTCTTTTTCATAGTCAAGTAGTTTCTAGTCCTGTTAAAATTACAATTAAAAATTAAATCAATATGAACGCATTCATTTTGAAATTGTTCTAGACCAATTCTTATTTACTTATTAAAAATTTAATTCATATATTTAATGTCATTATCAGTTATTATTAGTTTTTTTTTCATTTTTTATAATTGTATAATCTCTCTTTCTTTTAGGGTAATTACGAAAACCGTACTGTATTCGAATCATTGGATATCGGTTGGCAATTGTTGCGTATCTTCCCCAAGGAAATGTTGAAACGTATTCCAGCTTCTATTTTGGCTGAATTCTATCCCAGAGACTCACGCCATTAAATTTGTTTTTACATAAATATTATTTTTCGTCATTAATTGTTTATTTTATTTGTTTATTAAATTTTTTTTAGATAGAAAGCTTTTTCGGCTTTTGAAATATTTGTTCGTTTAGAATGCAATAACTATACAACAATAAGCACATTAGCAAATCACTGTTAAATTTAAATTAAATTAATGTTAAATTAAAAAAAGTGATGTCAACGAAAATTTATAACAGTTTTTAATTTTCTGTCATCAAGCCAAAAATTATAACATCATGAACAACACATTTATAATACTTTGTATATAAACAAAATATATATAGTCAGAAAAATGGAAAACAATTTAAAAACGAATTCTATTTTAAAGCAATATTTACTTACAAAAAAAGTCGCCGCCCGCCATAAAATCTTGATTTAAAAATTATATTTGTTTTTTATTTTGTCATGTTAAAAAGGATAACAACTAAAATAATATAGTACAACAACAACTACAACAACAACATCATAATAATAAAAAAATGCAATAGCAAATAATTTTTATTTTAGTAGAACAAACAAAAATAATTTGCATCATCTTTAAATTAATTAAGTAGAAAAAACAAGTTTCGTTTTTTTGTTAGTTTTTAAGTTTAAAAAAATGTATTAATTAAAATGGCTCTTTTTCTTGTTTTTTCTTTTCATTTTGCAAAACAACTATTTTATATTGCTGTTTTAAACAAAATTATTTACCATATTGTACACCACTCTTTTTATTTAAAGTGAAAAAGTGAAATTCTTTTTATTACACAGCATTCCAAAAAACAAAACAAAAATAAAAGCATACATTACATTTAAATAGTTTCGTTTTCTTCTTTTACCATGTATTTCATTCTACTTATTTTTAATTTCGTTTGTTTAAAAGGTCTCCATATCCCTCCCTCCTTCAAGAAAAGTATTATCTACAATTAACTTTTTCCCTCATTCAAATGAAATCGGACACGGGTTTTTCTTTTATTGTTTTGTTATTTATATTTCGTAGTTTTGCAACTAACTTTGGGAATATACATACATACTTACATATAAATGTTATTTTCAGTTTGAGTTTAATAAATAATTGATTAAAAATTATTGTAAATTTTGAAATCTACCTAACAAACAATAATGAACTTTAATAAACTTATATGTATGATTATTCAATAAAAATATATGTATCATGTAAAAAGGATTAAAAAGTGTTAAAGAGTAATAAAATATAAATAAAAATAAAAAAGAGATAATGTTAATGAAAAAAAAAATACAAAAATATTGTTTTTTTATTCGTGGCAAATTAAGTTATTATGAAATTATTGGCCTTCGAAATAACATACTTCGTGCTGCTGTGTTACCAGTGCAAATGATTTCCTACGACATACAACGACAGCGAATTTGTATGCTTGACATTATTAAGTGCTCTTAAGCAATCCGTTAAGATTTCGTTAATCGCCCTTATTTCAGTTGTCAACATCGACGTCACGTCAATACAATACCAAAAAATTGGGGCTTGTGTACTCGCTCTCGAGAACAATTTTGTGCTACTGACAGTCTATTTTTGTTCTCTAAGATCGAGAAAATAACTAAAGAAAAGAGAAAATAAATAAAGAGCCTATCAATAGTATGCGGTTGTATCCGACAACGGGTAGACTAACCCCAGTTTTTTGGTATTGTATTGACGTGTCGTCGATGTTGACAATTGGAATAAGGGTGAATGTTTGTAGAAGATTATCGACTTGTTTCCGTTATTGTGAAGTCATAGACTGGCCACTCCCTTACGTTTTCCTTTATTTTAAGTCCAATTTCGTGACCAGCTAGCATTTTCAATCGGAGACTTCAGCGATCGAACGGTGCAATCAAAATCATCGTCCACGATGTCGTGCTCCGCTCACAACTGTAAAAACTACGTCATAACGGCGACCCTTCCATATGTGTCGTCTCCGATGCGCCAGCAAGGATCGTGTAATAATTAAGAGTTTTTCACGAGTAACTTCCCGGTAATTCCCGAAAGTTTTCAATCCATAAGTCTTGGTAAATTAGTGCCGAAAATATACATACTAACTACTGTCTGTAGTTTTTTTTAAACAAAATCTTCAAGTCGTGGCACAATAATACAACTATATCTACTAGTGTATCGAGAGGTCGACTCAATCGACCGTATTCTAGAAATTAATATTAAACATATACATAAAACTCTGACTGATTTTAATGCAAAAGCAAATTGGACAAATACGCATGCACATTTTGTTTATTTTTCAAGTTGGATCTGATACATGCATGTATAATAAGTGTGCATGTGTTAGTAGCAACCTTAAACACATATAGCTCCTTAAATGTTAAGCCGATTTAAATAAAACTAAGATTGTGCACATTTATGTAAAAAGTCAGCTGTTCTAGTGGGCTTACCCTGTTTATTTGCCTTGTAAGCATATGAATGCATACCAATGCAATTACATTTTATTTTAAAGCTGATCTTTCAAACTCCGTAGTTAAAAAAATCTAATGTCAGTCTTAATACAAAATTGAAAGATGTACTGGGCTACCCACCAACGGTTTCTACTTTTTCTGAACTCAGACTTTTCGTAACGAATTCGTTAAGACATTTATTAATTTATTGGTACATATTCTACAAAGTAAATTTGCAGAATATGGTTGCACAAAAATGGAACCGGTGACTAGCCCATATAACCATGATGTTATTAACAGTATTCCTAAAGATGTTCTTGTGACTGACTGTACCCGACCTATGCCTTCACGTAGGAAGTAGCAACGTGGTTGTCAACGAAAAACTCTCGAAGGCCAAACAACACATGCAAGCCTAACTGTACTTAAGAAATAATTACGATGACGCGAGAGCTGTTCTTCAGCACAGAGCTGCTTAACGACTGATCATTAAGACATATCGTTGCGATTTCGTACCTACATATCTTTGCGAAGCCTTGTCAACCCTTTCATATAAAAATCGTTACGATACTGGTAATTTGGTTTGGTGGGTAAATATGCTTAGAGCGTTTCAAATAGCTCAATTGGCCGAAGAACTTTATAAAATGCAATTTATTGTGATCCTACTTATGTAATCTAACTAATAACTAATTTAAATAATATTGTAAATATAAAAGTTTGGATGAATGGATGGATGTTTGTCACTCTATCAAGCCGGAACAGTTGAACGGATCTGGATGAAATTTGGCACAGAGATAAATTATAGTATGGAAAAGCACATAGGCCCAAAAAAATGTATAATTACCGTGTGATAGATATGCTATAATTTTTTACATAGAGCAAAGGATCGACCTGATTCTTTGCATAGTGGTAGTTTAGGGTCAAGAAAATGACATAGGCTAATTTTTATCCTAAAAAATGCTCGGTTCTAAAGGGAAAGCATACAGGAAAGGGGATTTTTTTAAAGGGGTTTGTAAAAGTATGTATGTGAAATAAATTTTTAGCGTATTTTTCCCAAGAAGGCTTGATTAATTTACACAGCAACGATAAAAAGTCTAAAAAAAAATTAAAATTGCACGACTTGAAATAGACACTATTTACAGGATTCCGATAGCGTTTGTTCCTTCTGGTTTTACAGTAAGAATTAACTTATTAAATGCGGAATTTAAATGAGACAGTTTGCATAATCACAATACTGTAATATTATTAAAAACTATCTTATGTACATACTTAGGTCCTTTTGCATTTTATACGACGATATAGAAGTTTGCGGAAAACCTTTTAAATAGATACCGTTAATTTCAACTATTTATTTAAATCGATTAAAGTACATACTATTTTGCTTTAGTATACATTTGTCCAGCGTGCGAATTATATGTTTTTCAGTTTATATATTTTGTTGAAATTTGTGTAAGAAATAAATACTTTGTAATTATAATGAAACATGTAAAACCAGACGACAATTCGAAAAGTGAAAAGTTGAAAAAAGGTTAAAATGTATGGAATTCTCTTTTCTAGAAGGGCAAAAAAAAAATATTGTTTTCTAGAAAAGAAAACGCCATTCAATTTAAAATTTAAATATAAAATCAAACATAACTATTCATAACTCTTAAATCAAGATGAGCTCGGTAATATTGGCGAAGAGGACGAGGATAGAGAGGAAGATGAAGAGGAGCAGAATCAAAGCAAAGAAATAGATGAAAATGCGAACTTTGTCGACGAAAAGGAAAATATTCCCAAGAATAATGTTAACGAAGTCTTGCAACGACAGCCTTTAAGCGGGGGTAATAGCAAAATAAAATTGAAAAGGACAATCACTAAGAGGCCTAGTACCAAAAAATTGGTGGACGAAGCCATTAAGCAACTAAACGAGAGAAGCGGCTCATCGACGGAAGCGATTAGGAAATGTATAAAGAGTAAATATCCCGACATCATTGAGCAACGTTTAAAAATAGATATTAGACGCTACGTTAAAAAGTGTGTGGCTGATGGCACAATGCAGCAAATAAAACTCTCATTTAAATTTACAAATAAACATGCGATGAAGTTAAAACAAAATCTGAGAGCTAAGAAGAAAAAGGACAGCGAAAAACATAACATTAAAAAAGAAAAGGTACGATGTACATTAGGGGGTATAGCATATTCCCATTTTTTTCAAATATCAAAATGGCCCTAGCATAGTCGAATACTCCAATGAAAACTTTTCAAGAAAATGATATTAATTTTTCGCAGCTTTCAAAAAAAGGTCACCCACAAACCGCGGTAAAGTTGGAAAAAATTTTATGCTATTGCATAGCTTTTATCGCGGGCTTTGAGCGCGTTGACCGAATCAAGAAATTCCATAACGAAAACAAAACCTAACACTAAGTTTGTTTCTTAAGTCCGCCTAACGTATGTTAACTACTAAAGTATGCTATTGATTTCTTTAACATACAGTATTGCCAGAACAGATTTTTACATGTAGGCGTACTTACGAGCAATCGTGGTTGAAAAAATGATATACACAAACAAACAGACAATTCGTAGGTTTTTAAGCTATGTATATTTTCAAGATATCAAGTCTCAAACTTATGTTTCTTATTTCAGTTATCATAAACCTATAGTTTCAATGATAAAAATTCCTGAATAACCTACATGTATTGTAATATAATAAAAATATTTTAAACGACATTAACTTCATATTTATTCAATAAAAGAAAAAAATTTGTTTTCTTATCGGTCACCACGATCAAAAAGTGTAACTTGAATTAATATCAAAGAAAAATCTGGAACTATCTGAATATCAAAGAAAAAAAAAATACTGCATAAATAAAAAATAAATAATTATAATTGCATAAGTTGATAAAAAAAATGCTATGCAATAGCTTTGCCGCGGCAGTCCCCGAGTGCCACAAGTCTTTTTATATTTTTATTTGCACTGATACATTTAGTAAAACTCTCAGTTTTTTTAATGAAATTATTAGGGAATATCCTTTAATAATTAAGAAACTTTTTAACTTTTGTTCCATTTATAAATAAAATATTAAAAATTTTTTATAAAATTTTTTTCTTTAGAAAATCGCTTTTGTGGGTGAATATTGTTTTTCGTAAATAACACAATATTCGCTATTGCGTTGTGCTAGGGACAAAATTTGGTTATACCACTAATGTATATAAGCAAAGAAATGTAAAGGATGGTTTTTATTTATTTACATACTTACATGCATATACCATGTATGTATATATGTAGCTCATTTGCTGCAAGAACATCATATCTAAAATAAACTATATTTTCAGTTAATTATTTAGAATTATTCCTTTATCATATTGCCTACTTAATTGCACTCAAATATGTATCTTTTGTACTCACCACACCTTCCGATCGAGAGGCGACTACTGTGAGTAAATTAAAAATTTTAAAACTGCTGCAAATGAGCGATATGTACATACATACATATCGTTGACTTAAAATAGAAAATACGAATCTTGATTTTTGTTTTGAAACCGCATTTTTAATCTTTTGCTGCCAAACACATTAAAATGCAGTTCCGAAAAAAATCGAAGTAGGTACATTGGCACGCCTTTTCTATATTAAGCCAATGATATGTGCAGATATACTAAAGAGTAATACATATGTAGTATATTAACATGATCAAAATCTTTTAGAAAAAAAACCCAAAAAAGGAAAAAGCTCCGGAGAAAAAATCTGCAAAGAAGAAAAAGTCAACCGAAAAGCCTGAAGATACAAGCAAAGCCACGAAAAGACCGAAAGGCGCAAATACTAAGGCTAAAGCCGAGCCAGTCAAAATATCAAAATTAAAAAAAGTTGCTAAAAGCACTAAACCCACCGAAACCAAGAATAGCGAGAAACTAAAAACTAAAACTAAAGCTCGCAAATCTATTAATTTAGTGGTGAGACCAACGCCTTTTCATCCGAAGATCATAAAAAATACAAAAATAACAGCTAAAGCATCGAAGGGGAAAATTTACGCTCCGGCAGCAAAAGGAGAACCAGTTGCTAGCACTTCCGCTGCTGTTCAGGCTACAGGACGGGGGAAAAGAAATAAATGAAATTTACAATCCAGTTTTATGTTGCAATTAAAAATAAAATAATTTATTATATTAAAGTTTCGTTATTGTATGGATATTCTTTTAAATAAATTATAATTTAAAATTTTAATCCATTTTTGAACTTCATTTGTAAATAAATTTTACAACTTGTCGTTTTACAATGGTCGTATCTATAACAGCCTGTTCATCGAACACAATTAACTAAAACAACGTGTCAAAATATCAACGTTTTTCCTGTTTGGGTTCATGCAACACGAATGTCAAGTTTTTAAACAAAACTGGTAACAACGGGCACATTTTTTGGTCTGTGTATCGCGTTTTTAAATGTCAAACAGCAGAAAGCAAAACGAATAGAGTAAATTATTCGCTGTGGAAAAATATAATTAGACAAACTAAATAAAAATTAAAAAAATATATAAAAAAATTGTTTAAAATATTAATTTAAATATCGTTCAACGAACAATTGAAAACGTGTTACATAAACCCTGTTTCTTACGTAGTTGTTAACGTATCGCCCAGTTTCGTTTAATTTTGATGCGTTCCATGAACAGGCTGTATATTAAACTTTATATGCACATACATACATACATACATAAATACATGTATACTTATAAATACCCTGTCGGAAACTGAGTTAACTTTAAATTAACTTTAAGCTAACTATTTAGCAATTAGTGCTGACTGACAACTTCCTAAACGTTAGCTTTCAGTTAACTTTTTGTAGCTAGATGTAACCTAACTGCTTTTCCGTTGGCTATAAGTAGGTTTTGTTTTAATTAACTATAAGTTAGGTAGATTTAAGTCAACCAAAAGTTAACTATTTACACTTTAGCGGAAATCTAAATTTTTTTAACTAGCTGCAATAGAACTATTTTTGAGTTAGCTATCATATTTGTTTTTCGGTATGAATATGTAATTTATTAAAAAATTTCAAAAGGTTTGGTATAATTTTTGAAAAATAATAATTAATTAATTAAAAACTTCAAAAAGTATAGTTTGTTGAGGTTTTAGCTTATGTCAAATCATTATTAGACTTTAAACCATATTCTTGAAAAGTTTCAATCCTCTTTTCTTATACAAAAACATTAAAAAAACTAATGAGAATTACAAAAGTATAAGCTTTGAAATTTATTCAACAAACAGAGCAAACAAAACTTGCATTGCTTGCTAGATAGCTTAAAAATATTCCGCAAAAGTTAATTTAAAGTTTGCTATTTTTGTAGTCAGCTACACATTTTCCGATAGGGTGTATATATGTACATATGTACATACATTTGCATGTGTACACGCATAAAAAGTAATTTTTTTCTTTAATGCTATATTAGTGGCAGTCCCTGCAGATTACGCGACTAGTCTAAATGAGCACATAAAGTATACTCCATAAAGGATTAGGACTAGTCCCAAAGTAACCCAAATGTATGTAGAAAACATGTTCTATTTAACATTACGATGTCCTAGGCCTGGACAGATGTGTCTAAGAATATTCAAATTTGGCATAAGTTAATTTGGAAACATGATCCAGAATCACGCGAAAGGCTGAGAGATTAGGTGCGGAGGAGGGGGTACTCCCAATACAAAATAATTGTTAATTAAATCACAAAACTCAAAATTCACCTTTACTTGCTCAATCAATAAAGTCAAGTTTATGAGCGGTCGAAGCATTAAAAATACAAATTACTCATAATCCTGCTTGTTTTTTTTAATATAAAAATATATATTACAAAAGTAGTCGATAAGAATTATGTTAGTAGATTATCAATAATTTTAAATCCAAGAATACAGAAAAAAATCAAAATTGTTAAAACTTTAAAATAATAGAAGTTCAAATGGCCAATAGGAAGGAAGGAATATTTTCAACTAAACAAATGTTTGATTAGAATTGTATTTTCTTTTTCCTTGCACATTTGACTAAAGTGAATTTAAAAAAAATACAAATAAATAAATTAGTCAAACATTTTTCTTGCATTTTAGTATTCCAAACTTTATTTAATTCATAACTCCACAAAATTTCTATTATAGAAACACAATTTATGAATAAAATTTATTTACAAAAATGAAAAGAGTGATCATAAATGGCAGTCCCATTAAAGATTTGATGCCAGCACTGTTACCTTTAATACAATCACTATTATTGTACGAATAAAAGCCCACCTTACAATTGCATTCACCATAACTACAATCCATCGATTGTTCCGTTTCGTTCAATTGACGTTGATAACAGTCCTCAGCGTAACGACAATAATGGCCACGTTCAACCACTGGAGCGCACACACTTTTAATTGTGCCTTCTGTGGTTTTCTTTTCTTCGACAAAATATTTTGCAGAACATTGACACATATTCTCCAAACATTCGGCACCATGACCCATTGTGCCGATACACTGTAAATTTTCAGTACAATTTTTAAGATATTTCGACGTTTTTAAACAGCGTGAATTATCGACAGATGCAAAATAACCGGTCATGCAAATACAATGATGATTTTTAACACTGTACTTAGTAGTTGCTCCATGTTGTTTGATGCACTCATTGTCATTCAAAGAAGTTGTTTTGTTGCCTGGTGAAGAAACAAATTTTTATATTATTATGTATTTCAATGACTTTTCTTTATTTAACCGTGAAACTAATTGTGGCCGAGTCCTGCACTCAGCAAAATTGTTACAAACATATGAAATACATACTTTTCAATAATTTTAGTTTTGCATTTTAACGCATTATTTTTGATAGCAAAATAATGCGTTAAACTTTTAACAAATATGTGAAATACATATTTTTTACTCCTTCTACTTTGGCAATTTAATTTAACACCTTGTGTTACAAATGAAGACTTAAAAAAATGTCAGTACTTAGAGGTCAACGGATATACAAAACTCAATAAAAATTAAATGTCTGCTGTTAGTAAGGAACTCGTATTGGGTTTGATGTCAAGTCTTTTAATCACTGACCTATTGCACAACTATTTCATTACGCGCTAAAAACTTGTTTTCACAAACACACACCCATTGAAAAATCATATGCCTTCGTCAGGAGTTGAGGAGCCGACCATCTATATTATAACCGCATGTCAAGCCACTGTGCCATTCAGAGGAAAATGTAAATGTTTCTTTACTAGTAAGTAGTTATATAACTATTGGGAGGTAATGCAGACGGTATGTAGCTTGTGTGGAAAAGTATGTTATTTTTAATGGAAGTCATAAGCAAGTGTTTGCTGGGTATGCATGTATGTCTTAAGTATATGACCAAAAATATATTCAGGGTTGTCACAGAATTCCAATCTAATCGGAATTGGATTTGATAAGGCGACAAAATATACTTTTGTATGATGAATTTCAATGTTATGGGTTTCATGTTCAATCTAGAATTCCAATGTGTTTTGAACATAAAACAGATAACATCGAAATTCATCATGCAAAAGTATTTTTTGTCGTCTTTTCAAAACTAATTCCGACTATATTGGTTTCTGTGATAACCCCGATTATTAATTTTTTTTGCTCAAATATAAATATATATCGTTTCCTTAATATAGAAAGAGTCTAACAGCCTGTTCATCGAACACAATTAACTAAAATATTGAGTAAAAATATCAGCGTTTTTCCTGTTTGGGTTCATGCAACACGAATGTCAAGTTTTTAAACAAAACACTTAACAACTGGCACATTTTTTTGTGTATCGCGTTTTTAAGTGTCAAAGAGCTGAAAGCAAAACGAATAGAATAAATTATTCGCTGTGGAAAAATATAATTAACAAACTAAATAAAAATTCCAAAAAATATATAAAAAAATTATTCAAATTATTAATTTAAATGTCATACAACGACCAATTGAAAACGTGTTACACAAACCCTATTTGTTACGTAGTCGTTAACGTGTCGCCCAGTTTTGTTTTATTTTTGACGCGTTCCATGAACAGGCTGTAAGTATTTTTTTTTTCAAAATTGAGTTTTTTACTTATTTCAATAAAGTCCTCTTATCGAAATAAGTTAAGCACTCGATTTTGAATAAAAATTACTCAGGGCCTTTCTCCATTGAGGAAACGATATTTTTTCCTTAAATTTTTCGGTTTTATTTTTTTTTTTTGAAATTTTCGAAGGCTTGTAGCAGCAGCCCAGGCATAAAATATAGAATAATGTCATAGAAAAATTTTATTACGAAACTTGATGGGATTATGAGAAGTAAAAAAATAGGTCCTTGAGTTCAGTATTGCGAATTTCACAGGAGCGACTTACACCAGATTTTTTTTAATGTGACGTACATACTCCCAGTGCCTTCTTCAGAGTCTTGGCAAGAAAATGTGATCTCCACACTAATAGTTAGCAATATAACTCTATAATACGAAAATACTAAAAATGGGACTCGAATTGCTCCGCTGGTGGTGAAAGGAACTTCCAATAAATTTTTTCAGTATGTGTCTTAATTTTTTAGAGAAAAATTTTGTTAAGGGTTTTTTTAACATGAAAAAAAACTTAATTGCTGCAAATCTTTGACACTTTCAAAATCTCTGGTAACTTTTTTACGAAAATTGGTTTGTAACAAATTCAAATCTAAAACTATTATTTTTGAATTTCATAATCCTTAAAGTATTTGAACCTGTGCCTCTGAAACTTGTCGGAAAAAATTAAACTTGATTTTTCGAAGCCATAACTGGAAAATTTGTGCAACAAAAAGAAAACGAAAAACGGAGAAAATCAAGGAATACAACATTCACCTATTTTTATATAGAGAAAACAGTTTTCTTAGTTAGGCTGTTACGGAGTACTTACGGAAATTTAAGTTTGCAAATTTACATTTATTTCTACAAGGAAAAATAATCGTGTAGCCTTCAAAAAACACTAAAAATTATTTAATGGTGCAAACAATTTTCTGAACATTAATCTTTTTCTTCAGCTTATGGAAAAATTCTTCATTTATAGTTATAAAATCGCTTTAATTATTAATAAATATAAAAAATTGCATGTCCTTTTCTTCTAGAGCCCCCTGCTAGTAAACTATAATTTCTTAAATATATTCACGAACCTGAATTTCTGTAAGTTTTTTTTTTACACTCAATTCTTATGGGAACCGGAATATCTGTAAGAACTCCGTAACAGCCTTTAAGCAAAAAAAAAATATTCCATAAGTTAAACACATACGCGGCCTTAAGGCAACATAATATTTTACGGGCGTAATAGTTTAGATTTAAAGTGTTTGGTATTTAGTGTTTCTAAAAAAATGTGCTTACGAAAATTTGATTTTAAAACAGATTTCAAATACAAACTCGTTTTTTAAATACGTCAGTAAGTTTTCAAATTTATTTTTCTCACTTACCAATGATTGAAGCACATTTGCCTTCATTCTCCACAAACTGATCCATGCACTTGCACTTCTTAGATACGTGACAAATTGTATTAAAATCTTCTTTCTGGCATTGCGAGTCCCTCTCGCAATTTTCACCCAATGAAACCATTTCTAAGGAAAAGTTACGTGTTACTTTATATGACAACAGTCAAATTTAATTAATTGTATTTGTTTAATGTAGTGCAGTGCGTATGCCTTTCAGACTGTCTGTCATTTAATCAAATGTGCTCATGTGTGCCCACACTTACATTCATCCTTGCTTATTGAGACAGTCATTTGACCATTTTTATTCATTTGCATACATACATGCAAACAAATCCACATACATACATAAATACATACTTACTTGGTATACAACGTCTCTTATCGCTGCTGGGCATGAATTTGTTAGCACAATAACAGACATTTTGTGGTTTGTCACATTCAGCATTGGGTTGATTGCAGGGACAAGCTCCTCCAATAAAATTGTTCACTTTGTGGTTCTTGAGGTATTATGAAAAATCATACAGCACGAAATTTTATTTGCTTAACACTTAACTGGATTTTAAATCTCTTTCAACTTACCAATGGTTGGCATTTAACACTTTTGCCTTGGCTGTTGCTGCACATACATTGTTCTTCAATGCATGAGGACTTAATGTCAGAATGTTGAAATTGCTTACATTGTGTTTCATCAAAACAATTCAACTCAAGTAATTCTTAAAAAGACAAATATGTACATACATATGTACGAGTATGTGCGTTAATTTGTTATCATAAAAACCAAAAATATTATCAGATTTTTAATTTACCATCACCGCGCATCAATTGTGCATAATTAAAAATTCCAATAAAAATTATTAAATACTGAAGAATTTTCATTTTTCTTTCTATTCTCGTATTCGTTCCTCTTTCTTGGACTTAAGAATGCTAAATGAGAAAACCAAATAGCGGTATTTGAAATTATATAGTACAAGGGGCGCTGACCTACAAGTACTCGTAAATGCAATTGTAGTACAGGGTCTATAGTTGATTGATTAAAAAAATTTATATTTCAAAAATAATGCTTCAACATTTTATTGATTAATTTTAGCTCATATATTTTGTTACCGACTTCTCAGATAAAGCCCTGTTTAGTTTGCCATTGATAACACTGTGCTTGAAATTGCAACAACAGAAGAGCCAATTAGCAAAACTTGACCGAGACATTTTTCGAAGTTAGCAGTCGTATTAGCGATATTTGCGATTTAATATCTTTAAGCAAGCACATGAACGTGGTATGGTGAACGTCGAAAATAGCTCTCTTCTGTAGTTTTTTTTTAACACAAACACAAAACGCGAACCTATTTCGGCTTGTCTCCAGAAACAACCTGGGTCAGACAGGAATCGAACTTACGAACCCAGACTAATACTCTAGTACGCTATCCACTAGTCTACGAGGTCTCCCCAAAAATATGCTCTTAAAAATTGAAATTAAATATATGCTCTAAAAATATGAAGACTAAAAGAGCCTTCATACCATTCTTAAAATACAAGGTCTGATTAAAACAAATTATATTTAATATTCGGCTTTCGGTTAAGTTTTCGCCGAACACCGAAAATTGAATAAATTTTCTGCGCATGTTTGTCTATCATCAATGATACGCTTAGAAACAGCTCTGCAATATATTAAAGTAAAAAAACTATAACGTTGTCATTATGTGCGTTAATTTTGTTTTCTTTTCAGTAGAAAAAAAATGTTCGGTTTCGGGATCACTCTGAAAAAGTGCGTTCGGGCACTGGCTGCTTGCTGTGTCAAATTCTGTGTCTTCTTGTGAAGTAATTAAGATCGACGGAATGATTCTAGTAAAAGTTTCTTCAATCATAATGAATTTGTTTTTTTTTTTTTTAATTAGGATGTTTTAATATTTTTGTATGTTTCCCTTGCATTTCTTTTTTCCCCATTTTTCACATTTTTTCAACATTAAAAAATCAACAATATAAAAGCCAAGAGAAAAACAAAATAAAAATAATGAAAGAAGGGAAAAATGCGTTTAAAAAATACACTTAAGAAAAAATATGCGCTCGAAAATGCAAAAATATGTTGTTAAAGAGAAAATATGCCAAATTCTTAAAGAGTTCTAAAATGGATAACAAACGCTATGCACAGAAAAAAATATGATGTATAATTAATTTAAAAAAATATTATGTGAATTAAGAAATTCTATCCTCTTCGTCAGGGGTTTGGCAGCAATCAAATCTGCGAATTCACTCTATTGATGCACCTGATTTGATTGATGTATAGTAATTTTAAGTCCTGCTTTCAATTTTCATACTGATATCAAAAATAAGTTGCAATCAATCAAATTCAAGAGCAGATCTAGGGAGAATGAAAAATGGAAATGTCTCCTACCAAATTGAAAATATTCAGTACAAAAATTAAAAAGATTTGTCCAGTATATCATCGGAATTTAAAATCTAAGAATTTTTTGTCTTTGGATATACAAAACGAGAGCAATGTTTGCTGTCTTTAACATAAAAAAATAATTGAATAAGAAAACGACAGTGATGTTTACTTCAAATTTACTTACAAAATCAATGCAAATTGCAATCAATTCAAATGAGTTGGTAATGATTTACTATTTTTTTTTCTAATTCTTTTAAGTTAATTCAAAATTAATTCAATTCAAATGAATTGCAATTCACTTTGATAAATTCATTTGAATTAGAAATGAATTACAATTCACTTTAACAAATTCATTTAAATTGTAAACGAATTGGAATTCATTTGACAAATAATTTGAATTAGGAAATGAATTGCAATTCTTTTCTGCCTTATTTGTTTGAATTGATTAAAATTTCATTCAATTCATTTTTTCGCGTAAAAAGAATTAATTCAAAATTTGATAATTCAGTGCATGAATGATTTGCTAATTAATTCAAAATGAATGATTCATTTACAGCTCTGCCATCGGCTTAAGCAAATTTTGCTATTAAGAATTATTTATAGTTTTAGGACTTCCCTTATAAACTTAAACAAAATACGAAAAGATTAAAAGAGTTTAGGTTAAGATAAGACCCAGCTGGTTACTTTATAATTAAAAAAAAACACAAATAAAGAAGAAAAAATCTTAAAAATATGATTCAGCCTTTCTATATACTGTTTCTGTAAGTATCCCAGCAAAAACAAACAATTTGAAGTTTCCAAGCAACTTTAATAAAGAAAGTATGTCTTAACAATAAAAACTCATTAAAAAAGAAACACAAGAACACAAACTTTCATAAGATACCAAAGACTAACAGTTCAGAAACACTAACGCAGGCTGCCAGTATTGGGAACTTGCCTAAAGTTGGGGATTTATATATATATTTTTTTGTAATACTGAAATGCAGAAAAATGTTTTTTCATATAATTGGGGATTTCTGCTACTTCGGCTGGGAACAGCAATAAAAAAATGCGGCAGCCCTGACTTTAAAAGTTGATTTTTACATTTATGGGCTGATACAGAAACGATTAATAAAGTTAAAACCGACTTTCCCATATAAAAATCCAACATTAAACCTACTATAACTTTATTAATCGTGTGTGAATAATGCCATTAAAATCCCGCGAAATATTTCCCGCTTGAGAACTCTGCAGCCCATCTATGGCAACAACGTGTTAAATACATTATTGTTTTACCATAAATGAAACTACTTACTGTTCTGTTTCATCAATGACTTATTAACGGCCGGTAGGCCTCTTTTTTGCTGGGATGTTACGTACATAGGAACACCTCAAAAAGGAGAAAGGAGAAGGATTTAATAGCCTAGCAAGGTGTTAGATTCACAGTGATTTAACGATTCACTTTGGAAAGTTTTTTTTTGCAAATATTTATTAACAATACGTAACATTATGAACCTTTTTAAACTGTTTGTAGTTGTACTTCTACTCTGAAGAACAAAATTAAAATAAACAAAAAAATTAACATAATTTTTTTTTCGTATCTATTATAAACGTGTTATAACTTAATGTTATTTGCCATAACTCAATATTAAATTTTGTTAAATTGCTTACAATATTTAACATGCTGGAGGGTTTTTGATATTTAAAGGAGTTTAGTCTTTGATTTTTATAGTTCATAAAAGAGACCCAAGAGCAGAACATATCACTTCTTTAATCCAATAAAATCATAACTCGAAAAATGTGACTTTTAAGTTAAGCATGCATAATTATTTGTCATATCCTTCTTCATCTTGTACAACAAATTCATACAATTACATATATGTATATTTTGTTTATTCACCTCTTGAAGAAATACAATTTTTTTTTATTTTTCGAGATATGAATCCATAAATGATCGATATGTTGTAATAAATAAGTAAAATAAAAATATATCGGAGCATTTCCTAATGAGCTTCATATTGGAAATTTAAACCTGGGGGCAAATCACGGCATTCGATATCGAGCAAAACTTGCATACAAATTCAAAAAATTTTGTATTTGATTTTACTCGATATCGAATGCCGTGATTTGCCCCCTGGTTAAAGTTTTTTCTTTTGGTTCGATTCCTTTCTTTCTCAAAATTTTGCTTTCAAAGTTCGTAATACAAACATAAATACGAGTATGTATATGAAACATTTTCCAAATTTTCGCAATTTTGTAATTTTTGTAATTTTCTTTTTCGATTATTTGCGGCAAACATTAACAATTTCAAAAACTATTAATGTCTCAAACAGATATTTTGTAAAATAAATCAATAGATTCTTTTACGGTCCTGCAAAATAAATAAAGAACGAGCGAACCAAGTTTGTTTTTTTATTATTTGGTTTATTAAAATCAAGCGAGGAAAGAATTCTTTAATAGAAGAAAAAAACTTTTTGTTCTGGGTGTTTTGGCAAACGAAAAAGTGAAAACGGTTTGTTGTTTAATTTGTCTTGTGTCATTCAAACTGTTTATTATTATTGATCGGAGTTTGTACAGGGCATCCCATAATTAACTAGGGGTCTCCACTAGATATGAACTTGGTATGAATATCATGTCGAACATCGCATATGGTTAATGTAGAACGCTGATGTCCATGTTTCATACATGCTCTGACATCGACGCCCGAGCGTCAGAACAAGAACATCTACACGTATTCGCCACATACAAAACGTGGACATTTTAGTACCGTTGTTCTGCCGGTGTCATATTCATGTCATGCTCAAGTTGATGGCTCGTGAAGACGTAGTTTAATGAAAGATTTGAATTGGTCGCCATATGTGCAGTAAAGTGCTGGCAACACAAAAAAACCAGTTGACAACTGACAGTTCAGGGTTAGCAAAGATAGAATAACAAAAACGATAGAACAACATATTTTCATTATTGAACAATAACTCAAAAATAATGAAAAGATTGTGTTTTCTATTTAACTCCAATCTTGCATTGATTTTGGGACACCCTTTATATACTCTTGAGAATATATTTGTGCCTGTAAGTGGACATTATTAATATTTCGCTTAGTTGACACATTTGTGAAGCAAATAAACAACACAAAAATTGTTACAGCACAATCAACAAATTACAACAAATTACAACAAATCGTTAACGTACTTGTGTTAAATTTCCATCTAAAACAGTTGGTGTCCCTTGAAATAACAGCATTTTGTTGAGATGATGTTAACATTGACATTATTAAACGTTTTTCTTCTTCCAACGACTTGTTAATGAAAAAAAGACTGTGGCCAAGTTCTGTTGTAGGAGTATATAATATAAAGTGCTTAAAAACTTAAAAGGAAAAATTAAAGTTGATTTGATTTATTGCAAGCCGTATTGTATAATGAAGTAAATAATCGAAATTCTTTACTATCTTTGAGTTATATGCCATTGATTATACTGTGTGACAATTTTGAATTATTGCAGTTTTTAGGCCTTGTTGAGCTGTAATTTTTAAAAAAGTCAACATACCCAACGAAGCTTTTATATTTATGTATGTATGAGGACAGTTTATGGCTAGAAAATAAAACAGTTTCCTTAAATAAAACAATCCAATTTTGTTCCACCGCTGATTTTTATTATCTGCTGAAACAAGATTTGTGCTTGACTTTATTTCGAAAAAAAAAATTTACTTTAAAAATGTGTTGGAAAAATAAACTTTATTTGCTATTTTGTATTCGCGCAAAAATGATGACGATGACGATAATGTTTAAAATGAACAAGTACAACTTAAATACAAAAATAATAACAAGTAAAGCATTTGATAAAGAATATTCTCATGTACCTCTCACACAATAATTTCTTCATACATTCGCTCCTCTTTCGTCACTTTCTAAGTCATTCAATGATTCTTTAAATATTGCAACAAATTGTAACTTTAAAAAAGGTAAAGACAACGTTTAACAAACATAGAAATTTATATTTTTTAAGTTTGCATTACACAGTGCAACACGGAAAAAATAACCATATACGGACAAAGACCATTCCTAGGAAGTTCATATGTTCTAAAAAGTTGTTTATTGAGATCTTAGATACATTTTTGTAGATAATTGTTTTCTTGAATTTTTAACGGTTTGCTACCTATGGACCTGAACTGTGGAAAAAGGTAAAAAAATCGATTTTTTTTAAATTATTTTGCGATATTCATCTTGAAGATGAAGCTTTTAATACTTTATATGTTCACAATTTTTATTTTTTATGACAAGATCTACAACTTTGCTTTAGAGAGTAAATTAAAATTCCGACCGATGTGCAAGATATGGGCCTGAGAAAATGATCAGTATTTTGCAAAAATGACACCGAGGCCCCAAATCTTTTGGGGGCCCATTAAAAAAAGTGCATGACTTTGGTCAAAACTGGAAGACACGGCTCTTTTTTTTTGGTCTTTTATCACGTAGTGGTGTCTGTATATGGTTATTTTTCCATGACTTAAAAAATTACACACAGTGTTCTCGAATAAGGATTTTCGATAAATAAAGTCAAGAAGAAAAATATGTCATAAGATTTGTTATAATTTCACGGTTGATTTCTGGAAAAAAAGTAATTTTATTAAAAATCGAAAGAAGTCTTCAACAGTTCAAATAATTCGCTCCTTTATTGCAACGTAGTCATATCTCAAAAAACGCATCCTTTAGAAAATATTTTAAGGCTTTTAATTTACTCACAGCTCAATGGAAAAATGAAAAAATATACTTCCCTCAAGAGATGAGTAAGCAAGAACTATATGAACTTTTCACACAAGATGAAGAACTACACGATGAATAATTCGCAGTTCTTAACTCAAAAGTCACGTTTTTTGAGATATGACTACGTTGCAATAAAGAAGCGATGTAAACTGTTTCGTGCAAATGTCGATTAAGTTCCGTTAGTGAGTTTTGTGGGAGTGTTGATTTAAGACGACCAACTCATTTCTCAAATACGTACTCGTATATTATTACCACTCAAAATATATTTATCTTAATAATGAATATAAAAAGTTACATTCTTTTTAAAGTTAATGTCTATTTAAAGTCAATGTATGCTTTTCAATCGGTTCTTGCATACGAAATTCTTACTTTAAGTCAACTTTAACTTTAATAATCGTTTATGAATAAGGCGATTAGTTAATACATATTATCGGAATTATGTTTTTGTTTAACTAATAAGATTATTGCAGTAACTACTCTGTATGTTTATTAAGATCATTGTGATGTTAATAATAAACTCACGCGTCTTCTATTTATTTCTAAGAACATTTTTAGTGCTTTTAACATTAGCTTCTGTCCATTGCTTACAACCTTTGATCCATTGCATCGTTGTATCGAATTAGACCTAAGTTTTAGAAATCTCGAAACAAGGGAGCTTTTTTCTCATTCTCAACGAATTCCTCTGCCTTTGCTTTACGAAAGACATTTGTGGGCTGTCAACCAGCAAAGCATATTTGCACAAACTATGCGGGAAAAATGTGTCAGTCTGCTTTAAATAATTTTTTTAATTTTTAAGCACAATGCAGAAAGCAGCGAAATCTGTTTCATCTATCATTTCGAAATTACATGCAAAATTTCTGAGTTTTGAAAATTTAACTTCCTCTTGATGATTTCCTGGACCTTTATGCAGAATTCTTTTTTCATGGCCCAAAATAACCAAGTCCCTTGTGCAGTTTTAGTTAACGATGATCCTGATTGCCTCAAGGTATGTGTGCATTTTTTTGCATTTGTTTTATTGTTTGCTGCTTTTAGCTAAAAATCCCAAACAGTTTAAATTTGTAACTGTAATTTAACATTATTTCACAGTGACTTTTACATGCCTGTTACAAGAGCTTTATGTTAAGATACTTTACAGGGTGTTGCAAAGTTGAGAAATATTTTTTAGTTCTACTATATAGCATACTTTATTGAAAAAAAAAACAAAGAATGGACCTCGAACTGGGCATTCATAGAGCACATCGATGATCAAAGGCTGCCAACACGCAACTAGTTTTTATTACTTTTCAGATAAAGACTTAACTAAAAACTTTACAAGACACCAGATAATTAATATTTCATCAATAGATCAAGAGTTATGATTAATAAAAACATGATTATTCAAATAATATAAACTTGGATTAATCAAATTTGATTGTTTTTCTTAAAAACTCTAAAAATTGTGAAATTAATAAGAAGCAATGCCAAAAACGATAGTATTGGAGAATGTCCTGTTCATGCAAGGTGCAAGATTTGAGATGAACTTACGGAGGACAAACTTCATCTCTTTTATATCATTTGATGAGAGTACATCATATAAAAATATAAGAGGCAAAGAGTACCACTATTATAGCACATGCAGAAAAAAATTACGTAGAAATAAATGCTTAATAACATAAAAAATAATATTTGACTGTCCTTGCAACAAGTTTACTTTCGTAGAAAGTACTTACGAAGTTGTTTTAACCACAGAAATAAATTGTATTTCTCAAGAAAATATTAGAAGGCAAATTTTTATCACTATTTTAGTCGTTTGCTTATTAAACGGCTTTAATTATTAAAACAGTCATGTTATCAAATAATCTAACAGTGTTACGAATACTTTAGCTTACTTTAAATTTTATAATCATACATTCATTGACTAGTTTTACAGAAAATTTATTTAAAAAAATTTTTGAATTTGTTTGTTTTGAAGGAAATTGTACAAGAAACACTAATATTGACAATGTAAGCATTAAGTTTTACTATACTTTGTACTACTTATTTCGTTGGGACACTACGGAATTTTTAGTGAATTAAAATACAATTGTGCTGACCTTCCATCCCCGATTAAAAGCTTAATTTCACAGTGACACACATTTGAAAAGCTTTTCGGAGAGTCTATGTTAAATAATAATAACAGAGGGAAATAAAAACTTTTCCTTAAGAGAAAGAGAAGCTAAAATCGTTAACCCACTTTTCTAAAAGTGTACCAAACTGTTAACCGTTTAGCACATTTTTTACAGCATGAATGAAATTTAAGCAGATGTAAATAAATTTGTAATGTGCAATTAAATCCTAAAAAGTTATATCTAGTGGTTGTGTGCAGATTTGCGTTGGCATTTACCCCTGATAATGAATACAAAAATCGCTTTCTTTGTTTAGAATTGTACTGATAAAGGAAGAAATATAAAAATGTTACAATAAATCTAAAACAAAACCTTGAATTCATTGTATAAATTTATTGTATTGTGTAGTATAGAACTCATAATTAAAATAGTAATTGAAATAAAAATGAAACAGTCCCCATATGCTTTAAAAAGAACGACTTTTAATCGTGAAATTTTAAAAAATTTCAAAAATTGTTCTGTTAATTTAATGCGTTCGATGTTTAGTTGCAATAAAAACCCTTAAACGTAGAACAAAAAACAAAAACAATTCAAAAACAGCAATATGGATTTGAAAAAGATTTTCATATATACATATTAATTTAAATCTTAATCTTAAAGCTTTGCCTAGGTTTGAAAAACTACAACCCAATTAACTGCGTGGTTAATCTAAAATTGACTGTTTTCGATTAACGATTAATTCGGTTAATTTAGTTCGATTGACCGATGAAGCAATAAAAAATAATTCATATTTTTTGTAGTACTTGAATTTTTTTTATAGGTTTGATATAATCTGACGGAATCAGCCGAAATTAGTAGAAGTATTAAGAACTTGAAGAGATTAAAACAGGACTCAAATGCCATAATGGAGAAAATTATAGAAAACCAGAAAAATTACTGAGAAATTTGATATTCCCTATTATGGATTGCTTCCGATTTCTTTAACATCTTCGATAACATTGTACACCATGATTGATTTTTCTAGATGGGATAAAGCTATATGAAATGTTGTAATCCTTTACAATGTTATTTCAACTCGATATAGCCGTGCTTAAGGGTACCAATTTTTTTACCCATAAAGACTCATGTAATGAAGAGATAGAAAGTTAAACTGTCCCATAAAAATATTTGTCTTCTAATTCTGCTATAAATATTCATAGACCACAAAGATCAAAAGAAGCTTAAAATGTTCAACAAAAATATTTTCCATAAAGTTTTACTATAAACACCAAAACTTAAAAGGCAACTTGAATGTTGGAAATATGTAAAAAATTAAAATGTGTTGAAGGACTAATTTCGTACTTATTCAGACATTTTAAGCTTTAACTTATATATGTTGAACTTTGCGCCTTGGTGTCTTTGAAGGCTTGTAATAGAATTTGATGACAAATATTTTTGTACGTCAACCCCGTATGTTGATTTTTAAAGGGAGTTTTCTCCTCCTTAAAAAAAAAGAAAATATAGAAATATTATTTATATGTACATCGAAGAGTTAGAGGGCTAAAATGTTTCACACAAATTTTTCTCGTAGTCTTTTACATTAGTCTACTGAACACACCATACACCTAAAATGTAAGTACTACAACATGGCGATTCACTATAAAAATGTGCAATAAGGTGATAACTTTAACTCCCCCTAAAATAAGACCCAGATGTAAACTTTGTTAGTACAAAAATTGCAACAATAAAAGAACAACAGGCATTTTTTATATTGTTTTTATCAAGAACATCTACAGAAACCAGATACAGAAAAATTTAAAGACATTCTTTTTGACAATCAAAATATAAAAAAATAAGGAAGGCAAAAAATAGTCAGCTGCCGTAATGATTCCACCTGGTTAATACGCCTTGGTTTCACGTATTTATTTTTTGGCCTTGTCAGTCGTGAAACAATTTTTGAAAAAAATATTGTATTGTTGTACAGTGTAATTAAAAAGATTTATTCTAGGAAGTTTGATTAAAACTAAAGATGAAGATCGCTTAAGACCTGAAACTGATCCGTTCTGCACTTCTGATGAATGAATGTTTCAATATTAATTACTTTTTTAATAAAAATAAGTAAATTGAATTTTTAATGAATTTTTAAAAGATTTCGTAAATCATAAAATAAACCAGTATATTCAGTTTTGTACTTAAGCCAAACAACTCTTCGCAAAATAAGTTATTTTTGTTGTAAAAGAAATATAAAAAAAATATTGTTAATATTAATACATATTTGTGAATTTTTCATTTGCTTGATTTATTTCACGAATAGTTGTGTTTGTTATGCTAATGTTTTCTTTTGCTAATAATAATTCAACATAATAAATAATTTATACACATTTATTTATTGCAATTAATTAATTTAAGGAAAACTTTTATTCATCGGTTATCCAATTAAATCGAAATTAACCGATTAAAATGTCTGTTAATGAATGAAGCGCAAAACCGATTAATTGAGTGCCCTAATTTCAAATGTTTGGCCTTTGTGTTGTTTCTGTGGGTTTCAAAATGATCGACAATGACAACAGTAAATTAATTAGTGGCACCACATACATACATACTCGTATACAGTACAACCTCCATAGTCCGGACAGATATATGTAGTTTCAGCTACTGTCCAGATTAGTGGATCGTCCGGACTACAGTTAAAATAAAATTTTAAATGAAAAGAAAAATCAGTACACATTAGAATTCATTTGTATTTAATTAATTTACAGAAAAGATAAAGATACATACTAAAAGTGACAAAAAAAATTCGTTTTGAAAAATAATAATTTATTTTTTTTGAATGTACAATATTTAATTTGTCGTCTCTATTTTTAACTTCTTTTAAAAATAAAATATCCTTATCTGTCGCTTTGGTTGTTTGTTAAGCCCCTAAAATAGCTTTTAAAAACAGTTCACCACACAAACTCAATTAAACAAAAATATTTTACATATTATTTAATGCTCTGGCTAACACACAACAACTTATTTTGAAAAAACAACACTTACCTGTCCGGACTATAGAGGAAAAATTTCTAAGCTGTTCGAAAAATGTAAATGTCCGGATTACTGAATATTCCAGATTAGAGAGGTTGTACTGTATATGTATATATAAATCGCATGCCACTACGGGAGACTGCTAAAAACTAAGTGTTTGCAATCAGTTTTATCAACATCACTAGTGTAAAATACATCTGGGAAATGTTTCAGCATGACAGTGATGTTTTGAACAAAAAATTGAGATAAGGAAAAATGGTAAGTGCACGCAAACCCTCGCTAGAAAGGAAACAAAGAATAAATGTAACGTTCTTTCTAACGATTTAAAGAAATAAACTTTTGTGGAAAAATTAAAGCAAATAAAAATCTTAATAAAAAAACTATACATTTTTCTTTCAACTGCTTTTGTTTTTATTTTCAGAAAAAATAATATTTCTTTTGGTAACTGATGTATAAAAACATTTAAAGTGAAAACGTAATTGATGTCCTGTTGTTGCAAGTACAAATATAACAAAAACTAATACATAATTTTGTTACACTTGTTTCAAAGGAAATATTATATTAGAAAATTTATATTTTTATTTGCTTTTTTTTCGTAGCACACAATGGAAGTTGAGCTGGAAAATGATCACATTATTATTTGTATGTTCTTGACAACTTTAATGGTTTAATATTGTGCAGATGAATGACCATTTAACAGGTTGGTCTTGTTGAAGTTCGTAAGTTTTTCTTTATAATCTGTAGAAAACACTATATTACAGAGTTAACCTTGGGCGACATTATGGCAAACCCAATTCCTCTTAGGCATGTAGTTCAGCTAGTTACTCAGTAGCCCGCCGACCTGAAGCTGGTCTAAGTATTGGATAAGTGTTTCGATCCTCACATTGTTGAAGGTATGTACTTCTAAAGCTAATGCACACAGCAAGTGTGTATAATTTGTTATTTTTTTACCTCAAAT
Source organism: Gymnocheta viridis (assembly GCA_956483585.1). Classification (NCBI taxonomy): domain Eukaryota; kingdom Metazoa; phylum Arthropoda; class Insecta; order Diptera; family Tachinidae; genus Gymnocheta; species Gymnocheta viridis. Next base: position 129,140,781 of record OY101440.1, on the reverse strand, counting down.
CTTTTCATATTATTTTTAAGTCCATTTACAAGTTAACTTATTAAATAAATATTTTCCCCTTTTTGTAAAAATAAATTCAACTTATAAAAAAGTGTTCACCCTTTTTGAAACTTCCTAACAAATGCTTTATATTTTCCTTGTTTCTCTTTTCTCTTTTTCAACAGTTTCCCGACCATATTTTGTTGCAATTGTTATATTTAATGCCAACCAATACATTATTCATATTTACCTGAAAAGCAAAAAGTATTTGAAAAGAAAACTATACTTTTTTATTTATGTTTTATATTTTTTTTACATTTAATTCCCATAAAAATATGATGCATTAAATATTTATTTTGTGCGATTGTAAAGTAAAACTTTAGTTTATAATTTCACCCACAAAGAGAACTGTATTCGCGCATTTTTACAATTTTATTTCATTTCGTGTAGTTTTAACTTTTCAATTTTTTTTGTCAGACTTTCATATTTCAAATGCAATGCAATTTAATCTAATATCAAAATGTTGTCAATACGTTTTTGTTGCCGTTACTGCTGCTGTGTTCAATATTGCGAAGGGGAATGATATAAAAAGAAAAATGTTGCTGTCAAGTTGTTAAAGCTGATGGTGTTTCTGAAAAAAAAAACAAAATGAAAAACACATCAAATTTATGAAAAAAAAATTGAAAGGGTTAAAACTTGATTTTTTTCTATTTATGCAGCAGTAATACAATTTGTAAAAATGTATTAAAAATATACATGATGACAAAGAAAAATAAATAAATACTTGAAGAAAAAGGATGCAAAGAAATTGATTGAAGTAAAGTGAATAAAGTGAATTTTTAAGGATACTCTGTGCAACACAAAGTTAGCATATTTTTTTTTCGCATGTAGCATCAAATTTGCAATAGTTTTATTATATATTAAAAGGAAAAATTATTTTAATAAGAACAAAAATAACTTGTCAACAAGGAAAATTGTGCTGCCGTACATTGTTGGAAGGCGTATTAAAGGAAGTAAAAAAGAAAACTGATGAGGGAAACAATTATTTTAGTATAATTATTTTAGCGGATAGAATACATTATTTTGTTTAAATCTAATTTTTTTAGCTGTTTAAAAAAAAACAAAAATAGACTGACTTCATCTTGTATGTGGATGAAAAATATATTTTTCTTACACCACTCATATTATATGTAGATTGCTTTGATGCATGACTATCCGAATCATTTTTTCGATATCCAGCGATGGCCATTCGTAAGCTGAACCGTGCTTAATAAAGGCCCTTTGAGTAGATATTAATTTTCTTTTTGAACGATGACGGTCGTCCTATAATGCCATTTCAATAATTAAAAAAAATATGTAGTTGTTGTTTTGCTGATGGCACCATATTAATTGATGTTATAGGAAATTACATAAAAATGTAAATTTTTTAGGCAATCTAGAGATAGTGAATGTATAATAAGGATGTGTTAAATGTACCAATAATAGAATTTGTAACAACATAAACCAATGAAGGTAAACTTAAAAAAAATATTTATAGTATATATTAATATTGAAACGATTAATTTGGCTCAAGTTCAAACCCATTTATTTATTCTGATTTTTTATTAATTTTTATTAGAAAATTTTTTGGGATAAATTCACTATTTTTTATTAAGAGAGTACAATTTGTATTATTCATCAGACTAGCAGAACGGATCAGTACTGCTTTCGATGTCGCTACACCATCTCATCAGCGTTCTTTGTTCAATTTTACCACTTTTGACGGTGGATACTAGTGAAAGCGTAAATCCATTCTACATCACAGATGAGCAATTTAAAGTTAAATATCGCTTTGAAAAATCAATCAATCAGTGAGTTTTAAAAATTTACATTGTTAACATTGCGTAAATGCAAAAAAAAATCCCAAAAATTTTGAGGCAAGAATTCGTGATTCCAGGACATCAACTTAAATCAGTATATTTGAAATTTAAAAAAGTAAAGAAATAGGTATATAAAAATCTTCTGGAACTTCTGCGAAGTTGCACTTAATAAAAATAATTGTTAAGAAAAAATTTATTGTTTGATTTTAGTTCTGTTTCATTTTCAATAGAAATCGTTACCCCAAGTTCAAGCAAAAAAAAAGAAGAATAATAAATAAAGACAATTTATGCAGCTGTAATAATTGTGAGCACCTTCAGGCGCTACATTAAGATTTGTTAACACACTGAGCTAGCGAAGCAAGTATTTATATTTTCGCTTCTAAAATTATACCTCAAACATGAAACTATAAAACTAATAAAAACCTCTAATAGTTAATTTAGACTTATTGAGTATTTATAAATAAATACTCTTTCTTATTATTGGTTTACAAAACAAAAAGTGTTTAATAACTAAAGTGAATTTAAAACTTAAAATAAAAAAAATTTATGAATAAGGCCGTAAAATTATAAATATTGTGAGTATCTTTTATAGTGCATTTGAAAAAATAATTGATTAAAGAAAATCATTGTGCAGCAAACAGTTAACTGCCGCCGCCACAAAGTTTTTTCTCATTAAAGGCAAATATAAAAATGTACACGATTTGTTGACAATGTCGCCAAACAGTAACCAAAATGGTAGAGAAAAGTAGTGGCCTTTGTCGACAGGTTTCCTTCAGGGCTGCTCATACTTACATAAATATGCACATATAAACACTTTTATTTACGCATTTTTATTAAAATGTTAAATCAATTCCGCTCGCACATATCTCATAATTTTCTTTGATGACAAAAAGTTGCAAATGAATAATGTTTTTTCGATTCTTTTTTTTTACAATAGAGAACTGCAGGAAATAGACCACTGCTTACAGTAATGAACAAACAAGTACTGTATTCCTTAGCATGAGTGGAGTAAATTTGAGCAACTTTTCTGCAAACTATTGCAATAGTAAATTATATATTAGCGTAGTTGCTGAAATATGTCACCCACCACCCCACTGGCAATTGTTTGCATAAGAAAACTTTTAACGAAAAAATTCTGCTAAACTTTACATATTGCAGAGTTACAGCGAATGTGCCCTATTTCTTAGTACCGACTTTACTGTAGTGAAAGTATTTGAATAAAAATTAATGTGTTGAGCATGCATTCAAGACATCTTATGCAGTTCTTTAATACCCAAATATAAATTTTCACACTTTCGAATAAAAGTCTGTCTTGTCTAGCTCACATTTGGCTGCAAAATTTACAAAGCGTACATACATGCAAGCACATGGGATCTCATCTTTAAGGTTTATGCAAATGTGTAAACATGTAAACAAAGCCTGAGGCTGATTAAAGTGCTAAGGAGACCAACATAAATGTTTATTGTCTCCTCAGCGGCGTAGGCTGAAATATCTTAGAATAAAGGAATACTATAAAAAACGACATTTACGAAAGGCAAAAAAGCAAACAAAAGAAACAATTTTAAGACACCAAGAAAATGCCAACGATAGAATAAAATAGGATAAGTTTCTTCCTAAATGATTTCTTGTTTACTTGTGTACTCGGGAAACCGCAAACAACAGCTAAATTTACTGAAATACAATAAAGAAGAGCAATACCGATACAGAATTCTAATGCTGTTCTGTGATTTAAACGAAATTTGTGCTATAAATATGTATGTACGAGTATGTACATACATGCATATGTACTTACATATGGATGGATGTCCTTTGATTCAAACTCATATTTAATAAAGTTGTACATCCATAGATGCGTGTATGCCATACATACATACTTAGTGGATATATGTACACATGTAAGAATGAGATTACATTGATTTAAAAGACCTAATTCAATAGCACCATTATCTAAGTGGTTTTATTGTTAATGTTATACGATGGCTATTATTTATGCTGAGCCTTGAAAACTCTAGCACGTGTTGGGTGCCATGTAATATTTCAGTGTATAAAAATCGCTAAGCTGGTGTCTGATATCAAAATTGAAAAACTTTCAAAGTTTTAAGAAAATCGGAGCAAGGATATGCGTACCTCCCATACATCCTTAAATTAAAAATTAAATTTAAGCTACAATGCGGGTCAAAACACAGTAAAAATATTTATTGAATAATGCTTTGTAGTCAATTTAATTTCAATGGGTGCCCTAATTTTTAGCACTAACTTATCATTGGAAGGCAGCGAATTCCTTCAATTTTGTTTAGATTATTCATCATATTAAGCACATATTTAAAAAAACAAAAGTAAAGCTCGTTAATGTATTCAAATTTTTTTTAATATTTCTTTAGCAGCATCAATATCATCGATATTGGCCGCAAAACTAAATATATTTTTAGAGTTTGACATTTTGCCATACGTAGAAGTTATGTTGATCAAAAAGTAGCGAAGTCAAAAAATCGTCAAAGTATAAGGGAAACTAAACAAAAATCGTCAAACGTAGATTCGTGATTGTGAAATTCGCTATAAAAAATCGTCTTAATGATGTAAAATCGTCACGTTTGGCACCCCTGCTTAGGGGTTACATGATCAGGTTTTGTCTATCAAGTTTCAATATACTCACACTTAATTACTAATGCACTTATACTTTTAAAACTTGATACGAACTTGCTTTTGAAATTCTCCTTCCATCGAGTGTTTCAATTTGCTGTCAGGAAAACATTTTTCGGTTTACCTTTTTCAAATATTCTGTCACAATTTGAAACTACATACTAATTAAAATCAAATAATCAAATACGTTTGTGAATAAAAGTGAAATAATGTTGTGCGATGTCTAGAGCAACCATTTGAAGCTGTTTTCTAGACGATGACATCTAGAACAATAAAATTGCTTTAAAATTGCGTGCAGCTTACGGCACAGGCACCAATTTAAATGGATTTTTATAAGCAAACAGTACGTGTGAAAAACTTTAAGGAAACACTTGAGCGTGTGGCTGCAGGATAAAATAGTTTTATAGAAAATAAATACTATTCAAATGTATATGTCTGTATTCAAAGTAAATTTATTCAAGTACATACACATCTACAACAATATATTTGAGATGCATCTGCTTGTCAAACTCCATTTGATTGGTAGTTGGACGATTTTATGTTTTTGTAGAGATGCATCTACTTGAATAAATTGAATTCGTATGTGTTTGTTAAAAAAAAATAGATATTGTTGTCAAGTATTTTTTAAGAAAATATGTAGTTTGTTTTATAAAATATACACAAGTACACAAGTAGTATTGTTCATTTGGCTTCTTTAGTGTTTGGAGCTCTGCCACGTCCAGAAAATAATCAGAATAATAATGATAATAATCAAAAGTTAAAAATTGATGCATTCACTTTAGTAATACACTTTTCATATATATTTAGATATTATTCCATGTGAACAAAAGTCTTTCTTTTTCAATAGGCTTAAAAACTTCACTTAATCGGTTTTGCATTGAGTGCCCAAATTTCTTTGTAACTTCCGGTTCTGTTTCCTAACTATTCCTCTTCTAGTAATTTTTGAAGTGTTATATGATTATCAGTTTATCATTTAAAAAGATTAAGGTCCGGTTACCAAGAAAACCTTTTTAAGGTGGGGTATATTGTATAAGACTCCCATTCCAATTGACGATTTCCGCAGTATGTTTGGGATTTTTAATATTCTGGGAGTTGCCTTATAAAATACCCGGGAAAGTGAAAATCGATAACAAGCGATTACTGACCATCCCGTGAGTTCCCGGGAAAAAACGCTATCTGACATAAATACCAGGAAGATGACCATATAAACTAGTTTATTACCCAACCAATACTCTACAATTTTATTAATTTTTTTTAATTCACACAATGCCGCATATTCAGAAGTCATCAAGTCAAAACTAACAAAACAGAAACTAAAAAATAGTTCACAGATAGTTATAGATCTTATTCACAATTCATAACTCGTGCAGTAACTGCTTTCAGCTGATGTAAGAAATGCAACCCTGCATATTGGCATGTAGAGATAATAAAATGTCGATAACATTTTGAACGATACTTACCGTAATTAATTAATAAGCTTATGAAGATATTAAAATAATATTTTTGTTCTTTAAAACATTCATACAATTCTAAAAAAATCCTTTTTTGTTCATAGTTTATATATAAATCAATTAAAATAAGGAGCTGTAAAAGTAAAGTTATTCAATAGAACTTTGTTGACGGAAAACACATCTCCAGTGTATTTTTTTGGTCGGATGTTTTGTGGACACAATAGAAATCAACCAGCTGTTTGAAAGACAAAGTCTTGTCAATTTTCTTTTAAACTTTGTTTCGCTTCTCCACACGTAAAGTTTACTTTGAAAAATGTTGTGTTCGTTTGTTGGATGAAAATGTTCATCAAGCACACACATGTAACCAAATACAAGTATGTGTAAACGACGGAAGAAGTAGAAAGAAACTTTGTGAGTACAGCAAAGTATGTGCTCACCCTCTTTCTTCTTTCCCTTATCACCATCAAACACAAGACTTTGTAAAGTAAACTTTGACCGTGGAAAAGTGCTCTTACACTTCACCCATAAATAAGTGCAAACATTTCGTCTTAAAAGTGAGTAACTATGAATAACCTTAATAGGTACTTAAAAAAGTTAAGACTTAGTAGTAATTTCTGAATATGCGCCAATGTTATTAAATAAATATTAAAATATCTAATGTAAGCTTTGTTTAATATTAAATATTTGCCGTTTAATGCATAAAAATTACTTATTTTAAGTAAATACTAGTTATTGAATACTTTATGTTTTATAAACCAATAAAAAACTAGATTATTTATGAATGGTTAATAACAGTAAATTAGCTATTGACAGTTTTATTAGTTTTATACTTGTACGTTTGGGCAATACTTTTAGGAGTGAAAAAAATATATATGTACTCGCTACATTAGATTTGTGTGTTAACAAAATTTAAAGTAGCGCCTTAAGGTGCTTAAAGGTTTTACAGCTGATTTAAATTGTCTTTATTTATTATTTTGAATTGTTTGGTAAATTTTGTGGCAAGACGGTTGCCTGAAATTGGAACAATAGTTTCTATCCAAAATTAAACAGAATTAAAATAAAATAAAAACATTCGTTCTTAACAAATAGCGGTACCTTAATCTTGGAACATTCTTACTTACTTACTTATTCCTAACTCTTCTACCTTGCAGTGTGAAGGACAACAAAAAGTTCGCCATTGGTTACGGTCATGGGCTGCGGTTTCGGCTGTTTTAGGGTCAATGCCTTATTCTATGAAAAATTCCTTCATTGAATCGGACCAGGTGAATTTTCTTCGCCATCTGGGCCGAGTTCCTATGGTTATGGATTGAGTCGCCAGTTTTGGAATTCTTCAATCTTCTATTCTCATCACGTAACTGAGCCATCTAGCTTTACATCTATTAATTTTGTTTGCGAGGGCTTTAACATATAGATTGGATCTTATTGTATCATTTCTAACTCTGTCTCTTCTTGTTTTTCCAGCTACCCTGCGAAGATTTTTGATACCCAGCGTCCCATAAGGTCTGTTTGATTGTTAAAGAACAAATTTTGTAATATTGTCTTGTACAGGGGAGACGGTCACAAGCCCGGTAAATTGGTGAGTGTTGGCGGTAGGGAGTGGTCCAAAACTCTATAAAAACAACAACCTAGAAAGCTGAATATGAGGCTCAACCCTCGTCCAGGATAGCAGACTGTGGGTCAATCACTTGAATTTCTGAATTTTAAGCCGATTAAACCAAATAAACAACAGGGAAATGAAAACCGCTGGATAAATAGATTACTGACATGGCGAGGAAATAGGACGAATGCTTATGGAAGATAGAATATTAGAATATTATAACATACTGTCTTAAATTGATGTCCAGAAGTCACGAAGGGAGCGTTTTCCACCCAGAAAGATTTTTTACCTTTTGACACTTGAACGATGGTATCTGTAACATCGAATGCATGTTTTACAAACTTTTACATTTATTATGTGCACACATATATTATTATTTATATATGTATGTATGTATATAATTAGCTATGCTTACATGAATACATTTCGATTTCACACTTTTAATAAAACAAAAATTAAACTTAATTGCCAAAGATGCAATAAATATTTCAAAATTGCACGTTTGAATTGAATTGAATTCTGTTTTTTGCGAATTTTTCTTATTAACCGTTTACAATATATTTATGAATTAGATTTTTTATATTTAATCAGAAATTGATATATATATTTGAACTTTCAACGAATTTATTCCTTGCGATAGCACAACAAACACATGATATCAATATACAAATGAAGTATAACACAACATTTATAATAAAATGTCGTATTTCTGGTTAACAATGGCAGCATATTTGGATAACATACTTGAAATATTTATTTCAACTAATGCTAGGATACACAGGTAATGCGTAGACACATTATAGAATTACCCAGAAAACATTTTTTATTAAGAAAGTGATTAAGAAGTGTGGTTACATTATCACCTGATGGTAATTTCTTTTTGTAATAAACCATGATTCTGCCTTTTATTTGAAGTAGACACAATTGCTTCACTAAATAAATATTTGACTGCAGCAGGAGGGAGTATATATTATTCAGTGGTTACATTTACTTACTTTAAATCAAAAACAATAAAATCAAAAGTGTTGCATTAGTAACAGTAAAGTGCGCATATGAAGTAGCTATACCCCTAAATAATCAATTTCAATGAGTTCTCAATAAAACAATTAATATTTTATCGAATAAGTAAAGTATTAATTTTGAAGAAAAGTGCGACTATAAATTTAAAAACTATTTATTAAATGATGTTATTAGATACAAACTAACCGAGCATTGCTTCAAAAACTTTTGGCTGAAGTCGAACGAGCAACTTGCAGACCTCTAAATTATATAAACAGTAGTACAATAAGTAGCAGCGTACTCTACAGAAATAATAAAATTATCTTAAGTGTATGATACAGTCTTTTATTGTTCGCTGTAACAAATTATTCTCTGGAAGGTAATGAAAAGTGGTCATAATATATTAGCCCTATTCACAATCTTGTGCATTTGAGATTGTATATTTTTGCAATTGTAAACATTTTCCAGCAATCGTGAATGCCCTTGTTGATTTATTTTGGAATACTATTTTGCAAACACCAAGGTGTATTTAACTAGGTGGCAGTATTAGTAAAACAATTACAACAATACAAGAACAACAGGCATTTTTGTTTGTGTAGTTTCTTTGCGTATGTCAAAAACCTCCATCATAAAGCAAAGAAAACATAAACAGTAAAAAAAGACAAAAGTATTTTGTATGTATTTTGACATTCGCAATGAAAAATCAGCTGCTGTAATGCTGTCACCTGGTTAAATACGCCTTGCAAAACACGAAATTCACACTGAGCTGTGAATAAAGATTTCTTCTATTTATTTACATTTCCACATATACATGCATGAATGAGCGGCGAGAGAACATTTCGGTATTCTGGTTTGCAATTCAGTGTTGCATAAGTAGAGTGCAAATTTATACTACTACCTTTAGGTGTTGTTTATTTATACAAGAGTAGCAAGTGCATATCGTAGTATTTTGTTAGTGTAGATTAAAAATATGCTACACCGCTTTGCAAGTGCTAATATGCAAGACCATTTGCAAAATATTGTGAATTGGGCTATTGTGCTTTTGTAAGCTATCTACTTTTTTTCTCTGAATAACACGCGTCCGATTGAAAGATAGAAATTATACATGTGTACTTATGAATTGCAAACATCCAACTATTGTACTGTAGAGACTAAGACGAGACGTCCATGATAAATAAATTTTTCCAAATGATTCTGTGTACTGCTAGATACACAGAGTCACACATAAAAATACACTAGAAAACTTTATTGCAATGATTGTCGTCGTATGTTTGCATGAAAGTAAAGAGTACGAAATTGATATAAAAGCAGAGACGACTATTTACTTATCTCTTGACTTACCTTTCTGAACCAGAAAACCAACAAACTCTTAACAGGCAGACTTACAGCCTTACAGCCTTACAGCCTTACAATCACAAACACACATCCAAACCTATTCACTTACAATAAAATTTCTTATTCAATTTTTCAGCATTTGATGCACTTAGGTTTCATTTTCATTTCTTTTTCTCATTTTGTGTATTTTCTGCGGAATATTCTTGGTAACGAAAGATTCGACAAGCGTTGGGAAGTTGAAAGAAAATGTTAACTAGAGCCAGGGCTGCCAGCATTGGGGACTTGTCCGCAATTTTAAAGATTTCTCAATTTTTATTGTAATAGAAAAATGCAGAAAAATGTTTTAACAACCAAATTTTTCAAATATTTGGGTATTTATTTAAATTATTCTAGAGACAGGCCGCACGCAAAGTAGCTGGCGGCCCTAATTAGAGCTATATTTATACTTAAGTATAAATTAACCATATTATGATTCAATATAAGTCTTGATTCAGTTCGGAACAATAATTGGTTACCATGTGGATCAAAAGAAGAAACTAAATGTCAATTTATTTGGAAAATTAAGTTGTAGGCGTGTTCACTTTCATCATTTACGAATAAAAAATATTTTTTTAATTAAAAGTTTTAAATTTATAAAATTTTCATGAAGAAGTCATAATTTATTTTTACGTTTTTTAAAACTGAATAACAAACCAAAAAACTCTGAAAATGCCACAAAATTGAAGTTAAAATTCATATTTAAAATTAATAAAATGGGGAACGGGTTCTATATTCAACTGAGTGCATATCATATGCGTCATTTCACTTTTAACAATCGAAATCTGATGAGACCTCAAACAGTGTAAAGATTGCTTTAACGAAAAGAAGACATAGACTGGGGCGCAGAATGAGCTATTGGAATGAGGTTGGAATTATTTATAGCTTTTTTAATAATTATTTTTTCTTTGGTTTCATTTCAGCATTTTGTGAACAAGACGTGGCGAATTAAATATTAATAATAACACAATCGAACAACTTTTCGAAACAATTGAATTTTATTTTTTAAACGAACAATTCATTGCGTTCACACGTCGTGCATTTCGTCGTCGAGACTATTAAATTGTTACATCAACAAGCAAAGCTGCAGGCTTTGTGCTACGAGGAATACAAGGGCATTACATCAGCGACAATTACACCCAATTAAGTGCACTGTTTGGTGTGGTGTAGTGTAAAATTATAATTGGTCATATTTTTTTGAAAATAACATTGGTGTTTCTATCGGTAGTGCATATCGAATGAAGTTGGAAAATTTTTGTTACACAAGCTGCTGAAACCATCCAACAAAATGGAGCCACAGCACGTACCGCAAGTGCTTCATTGGCTTTGGCAAGGGATATACTCAAGCGATTTTAAATGTCCACCTCCTTCAGCGGACTTAACAGCTCCAGGCCTTTTTATTTCGGGAATATTAAAAAAAAGAGTGCAAGTTAACAAGCCAAGAACCATCTTCAAAGCAACCAATATTCAAAAGGAAAGCATGGCCATTGCAACCGAAATTCTGCAAAAAGTTATGTGAATACGTATGTATGTGTGAAGCAAAAAATGGTCACCATTTGCAGTACGAGAATGTACATCATTTTTCAAAGTTAACCAAAAAGAAATTCCCAATAATTTACAAAAAAAAAAAAAATAAATCCATAATAATCGCATAATAATTGACATCGTGAGTGAAATATTGTACTCAATATCATCTCTAGTAGGCGAAAACGTAATACCTAGTCTTTTGTTTTTTACACATTTTCACAGAGCTATGCGTACCTGCGTATTAGTTGCATTTTTACTTCAAGGTGAAGTGTATTTCCAGTAAATTAGAATCCGCACAACAACATAAATGTGAAAATAAGACCAAGTTCCTATCCAAAAATTTCGGTTGTAAAAAGTACTGAGGTCAAAATAAAGACCTGTTAGCTTGGCAATATTTTTTGCCTTTCTAATATGGGAAAGAATTATGGGAAAAATGTTGCCAAGCTTACAGGTTGCCTAGAAATGAGATGGTATTGTACCTATCAAGAACTTGGTCTTTATTTTGATCTCAGTACCTTTTACGGCCGAAATTTTTGGATAGGAACTTGACCTTATTTTCACATTTATGTTTTTGTGTAGATCTCATTTCTTTTTTCTTAGTTATTTTTGTATAAATATTTATATTTGTATTTTATATAATTTTTTTCTAATTTAAAGTCTTATTGCTCACCAGGACCTACCTGCATACCAAAATTTCAGCTCTCTAGCTATAGTGGAAGTGACCAATAATATTGATGAGTCAGTGAGTGATTTAGTGAATATGTTCTAAAATATGCACTTTTTTCACCTTAATATCTCGGGAAGCTTTTACGGTAGAACTTTGAAATTTCACCTCTGTAGGGAGACCTTATGTTTCAAGTTTCATTATTTTATGATAAAGAGGTGCAAAGTTATTAGGGGGGTAAAACAGCTCGAATGGTTACGTGTAATAATACACGGTGTGTGGCCGGAACTTGGCCTGGCGCACTAACGTGCGCCTAGATATTAAGCATTTTCTTTAAATTAAAATAATTAAAAGGCATATGAAAGGATTTTTGTGAATGTTAAATGAAATGATCAAACTACACAAATTGAATTTGTATTTGAAATGTAAGTAGTGCACTTGAGCCTTTAATAAATGCTTATAAATATTTATTAAGCAGAAACAAAAAAATGCTTTATTTTATTATTTCCAGTTATAGTAAATGCTATAAATACAATCCTTTTTAAAAGTCGTAATAAACTTCGCATGCGCTGATGGTTTTTACGGATTATGTTGCCAGGGGTCTGAATAGGAGATGCCCAACTATGGCTGTGAGCTTAGATGTTGCCAAGGCATTTGATACGGTTTGGCATGATGGCCTAGTGTATAAAATGATGGATATGGGATTTGGCAGGGGCATCTGCCGTTTGACTGATAGCTTCCTGAGTAACCGATTGTTTAGAGTTAGGGTTGGTGATGTTCTCTCTTGTGAGCGTTCAATCTCTGCGGGAGTACCTCAGGGGTCGTTGCTTGGGCCGGTCTTGTTCAACATTTTTGTTTCGGATATTCCACGCCCTCCTCAAGGGGATCTTTTGTTGGTGTATGCTGATGACATCGTAATTGCATCTGCAGGGGCTAGGGCACGCGCTGTTAATGATCGGGTTAACTGTTATTTGTCTGAGCTGGCCTGCTATTTTACGAGGTGGGGCCTTAATTTGAATTTGCGGAAGACAGTTGCTATGATGCTCAAGGGTAGACGCAAATTCATATATAAAAATTGTAGGTCATATGTGCCATGTTTACGGGTCGGAGGGGAAATGGTTTTGGTGTCTGACAGGATGAAGTACCTCGGGGTCACCTTTCATGAGAACTTTGAGTATTATCGTCATATTGATGATGTTTTGGAGAAAACAAAACGTTCTTATGGTGCTTATCAGGGTGTACTCAAGCGTAGGGGTGGTCTTGTCAGAAGAGTTCGCCTCTTGGTGTATCGCCAGATCATTCGTCCGCTCGTCTCCTATGCCTTTCCAGTTTGGTTTGGAATTTCTTCATCCCAAATGGAAAGGCTTAGAAGATGGGAGCGAAAGATTTTGGTTGCTTGCCTTGGTTTTAGACCTTACATTGGGCTGAACGGTGATTTCCGTAGGCCATCGTGTAGCTCCATTTATGGGGCAATTGATTTTGGTCGTATAGACGTTTATATGGTGGATGGTGCGATCAAATTTTTAGAAGGGGCGCGTTGCTCTGAGAATCTTTTGGTGAGAGAGTGCTTTTGCAGGAATAGGGATCTGGAGGCTGTTCAGATGTCTCGGTATTATTCACCCGTGGATTTGTTGACTCTCAGGGGAGCTGGACTCCTTTGCGAAAGTGCAGACCTTCTATTTTATCATCGAAGGATTCATAGTCTCAATATAGTTGATACGGTTTATAACACTACTCAATAGTTTTAATTAATTTCTTATTCCCTTTTTATTGTGAATTTACTTTGTTTTTTTTTTTTTTTTTTTTTTTTTTGTTTTTGTTTTTTTGTTGTTTAGTTTTAAGTTATTAGTGAGTAGTTAGTCTTAAGTTCTTTAGTTCAGTAAGTATTATTCTAAGAGCTTCCCTTTTTTTATTTCCTTTTTTGGGGAATATATTTTAAGATTTTTGTTTTATTGTATGATGGATGTATTTTTAAAGGTACAAATTTTTTATTGTTATAATGTTATAGTCTTTGATAAATACGTTAGTATGTAAGGAATTTTATTTAATGTTTTTAGTTTTTTAATATTTAACTAAATTTTATAATGATTTTTGGAAAAATAAATTTAAACCTTAAACCTTAAAGTCGTAATAAAGTAGATTTCGTTTAATATTTTTTTTATATTTTCAAACAATTTTTCTTTTTTGTTGACGCAAAAAAGTTAAATAAGAGTATTTAAAATTTATCTATATACATAAGTACATACATACATATAAAAAAATAATGTTAATAACACAATCTCTTTGTACATAAATATTACTTTTTGACTTTTTTACTAGCAATTTCTTTTTTATTGTTGTAAGTTGTGTTCACATTTTCATGCACACCGCCAGGCAGGATTAAACTTTCAATGAAAAATGTAAGAAGGGGAAAAAAAAATTAAACTTCGAAAGGTAATTAATGCCAAGACATTGGCGTGGAAAAGCCAATCATGTAGAGGCATACATATCTCAAACGGGCATTGCTTGTAGACCATAGCATTTTTAAAAAATTCTCTGCATCAATTTTATAAGGGAGAAAAAATTAAATTTTTACGCCTTTAGAAAATACGTTCAGCTACGTTGTGATGCTAAAATAATACCTAAAGTTTTCTTATTATAGTTATTATGCGCATGCATGCTGCTGCAGGATCTCATAAGTCTGCTGTCACCTTTAGAGGTCGTACAAAGTGATGAACTATGTAAAAGTTTTTCCAGTAATACAGAGTACTCCAGTAAGACTTTTCATTTTCAATAACCCGCTAGTTTAATAGTTGTCATGACTCAACCTGTAACTACTTGACAGATGACAAGTAAAAACTATACCATTAACAAAAATGGAAAGATGTGTTACCCTTCCACAACGCATTGAAATGATTAAAATTCACTACAAAAATGGTGAAAATATTGCGGTCACAGTTCGCAAAACTAAAGGGTTTTTGAGTCGTCGTGAAACACCTTCTTGTCTACGTCAACAAGCATAATTGTTGCATTTGGGGCTCGGAAAATCGAAATATTTCTGTTGTAAAACCTCTTCATCCTCAACGTGCAGTTCTTGGTCTGGGAGGGGGGGGGGCATCGGATCTTACTATTTCGAAGATGATGCTGGAGCAATTGTTACGGTGAATAGATTGCGCTATCGAACACTAATTACTCATTTTGTATGGATGGAAGATGTATTGGAAGATGTTGATGGGATGATGTTTATTTTGAACGTGTTTTAACGTATTTAGACTCTTTTCTTTGAAGCTACATGAAAGACAAGATCTATGCCAGTGGCCCGCAAACGATTCAAGGCCCCAGAGATGAAATTTGTAAAATTATCAAGGACATACTGTCTCAAATGTGCGAGTTGCTGATGGAAAATTTCATGAAAAGAATATGGGTGCTGTTGGCTGAAAAAAACGTAGCTTTCGCTTAAAAATACTGGTATTACTATACCAAAATCTAAACTCTTATTGGAAGACCCTACATAAAAAAATTTAAATAATTACAAAAAGATTGCTTAATCTGTAATCTGGATGTAAGGTTTTACAAAATATACTGCAAAAATCGCTTTAATAATATTCATAGAAAATTGTCAGTTCAACATACATTTGAACTTCACAGATAAATGTTGTATAAAATAAAAGACATTTAAAAAAAGTTAAAGAAAAAGAAAAAAAGGACTCAGTGATTATAATTATTAAGATATACGAGTGCAAAAGTTGAGACCTAAGAAAATGTAAAAGGCAAAATTGTAAAACAAAATGTTTTAACTTTCTTCCAAAGAAACAAAAAATATTCAGCAACTTTAATTATGCTTTTTTATTTCTGCCCTATAGATTGAAAAACAAATAAAAGATAATTGTACTTCGAGTTGATAAGAGAATGACAAATAGACTGGGTTGAAAGGAAAATTACAAAAATGTGTGTTTGTGCTTAGCAAATTTCTACCATTTTCAAGCCAGGTGCTTGAAGTCTGGCATCTATCTTATTACCAAAATTAATGACTTCAAAAGTATTTTATTTATTTTTTCCTTTTTATAAGTGAGGAAGGAATTAAAAAAGGAAAACCGAAAACTGTCCGAGTAGATGAAGTCAAAATTAAATTGCGCTGCACAAATTTTGTGAAGAATATATATAAAGATGCTTTTATTGTTTACAGAGAACCTTTTTTTGTGGAAAGCATAAATTTTGTTAATTGGTATTTAGGCCAAGCAAGAATCGTATAAACAAAGTTAAAGTTAAATGACGTTGAATTAATAAATTGTTTGACACAATTTCTAATGCTTCCATTAATTACATCATTGATAATATGAATCATTTAAATGTCTTATCTCCCCCCCTGCCATGCTATTTTCGGTTAAAATTCAATTTTATTATTTTCCATGTTCCGTTGGCGAACATTTTTCCATTTTATGCAGATTTCCTTGAAAGTGAATTGCAGTGGGTTTTCCATAATGCTAAAATTCTTTCAATAGTCAACTGGTGCATCCATGCGGCCGACTCAATCGATCGCATTCTAGAAATTAATATTAAACATTTACATAATAAACAACTTAAGACTCTGTCTCATTTCTATGCAAGAGCAAATTGGAAAAACACACATGCACACTTTGTTTATTTTTCATGTTGAAGCTGATACATGCATGTATAATAAGTGTGCATGTGTTAGTAGCAACTTTAAACGCTTATAGCTCCCTAAATATCAAGCCGATTTAAATAAAATTAAGATTGTCCACATCTATGTAAAACCCCGTTTAAAAATATATAAATCTTTTCAACATCGGTTTAGTATTACGGCCGTAAAAGAGATCTAAAAAAACGTGTTTGGTGTATCATTACAAAATGTATTTTATTGTTTATTATTGTATTCGTAAAATTAAACGGCAACTCATTTAAAAAACTACTTCATGAAAACTTTGAGATATCCCAAATAAAATTAAGATAAGAAGTCATCCTGCTCGTATTTATAATCTTTCTTAATTTTTTTCAATTTTCACATTTTTATTTATTTATTTGTTACAAAAAAGTATATAAAATTACTTTTCTTCTTTGTTTACTGATTGGTTTGCTAAATTTGAATTAAAATAATTAAAAACAAATAAATAACTGCAATTTAAAGCATCAAATTTATTATACAAATGTTAATGACAATCTTAATGTCATTTACATTTACTTATGCCATGAACGATTTAAATACTGATAATGCTAGTACGTTATATTGTAGAGATTTTTATTTATTATAAATTTCTTTTATACAAATTATTCAATCTGCTTTTCTTTCAATCATTTGTAATGTTATTTTTAACTCGTAGATAAAAAAAATTATATATAAATTTAATTTAATCAAAACTATATTATAGAGATTCACAGAGTGGCAGTAATAAATGTCAGAATATGTTATTTCTTTATTAACTGTTAAAATTTATTAAGTGCAATTCAATAAACCAATTAGATAATGTACATATACAAACATGTCTACAGAGATGGCAAAAACTTTAAATTAATTATTAACATATTTTAAAAAAATATAAATAAATATTTTTTTATTTGATTTTGTTTTGGTTTATTTTGGTTTAATTTGTTTTATTTTATTTTATTTTATTTTCGAATTCTTTCTTTCGTACAATTACATTTAAAACAAAAACAAATTCTAAAATTTTGTTTCTTAAATGTAATTGTACGAAAGAACGAATAGTGGGCCTGGCAGTTTATTTTAATTGTTTTATTTTTATTTTACTCTATTTTATTTTTATTTTTAGTTTATTTTGTTTTATTTTATATTAAATAAATATATAATTAATATAAGGAAATTATTTTATTTTACTTTATTTTCATTTATTTTATTTTATTTTATTGAATTTTAAAATTTAATTTTATTTGGTTTTATAATTAATGTGTGTAAGTATTTTATTGCAATAATTTTATTTGATTTTATTTTATTTAATTTATTTTATTTTGTTTTAATTTATTTTATTTTGAAGAATTTCAAAAAGTTTTGTTCGTTGAGGGTATTTAGTAGGGTTGTGGTTCGAATAAAAATTATTCGAATAATTCGAAAAAATTTTTTCATTTTTATTCGAACGAACAAAAATTTTTCAATTTTGAATAAAGAATTATTCGAATATTTTTTTTTTCGAATAATCGAACATTCGAACAATTAATGAACGACGTATAAAATCATTAAATACTTTAATATTATTCCTAAACTCGGGGAATTTCCTATCCAATATAAATCATATGTTTTTACGATTATTTTGTGATAAAAATATGTATTACGAATGACCTCAACTACGATGAAGAATTAGATGACGTTTCTTGGATAACTGATAATGTTTTATTGACTGATCTAAAAAAGTAAGTAAAAACTAAGAAATTGTACTAACGCAAAAATCGTTAACAGTATTGATGATGATCTGAACTATTTAGAAAAATCAAAGAAAAGAACAAACAAACTTGATATTATCTTTATTGCTGTAAATTTTGTTATTCTTTGTTCGTTCGAATTATTCGAACAAAATTTCAAAATTATTCGTTTATTCGAACAAAAAAATAAATAAATAATCATTAAATTTTATTCGAACAAATAAAATACACGAATAATTGACGACCCTAGTATTTAGTCGAGAAATGTCTCGAGTAATAAATTCAACATTTATTTTATTTAGTTTTGTTTTTTGTATTTTATTTTATTTAATTTTTTATTTTATTTTATTTCTTTTATTAAGAACTTAATATTGGACAAATTTGTTCATAAGACTAAAGGCCTCATTAGTTTTTACTTTTCAATGCCGTTCTGTGCCATTCTTTTCTATAGAAAATATTTCTTATTTACTTGTTCTGTGGCTGAACTTTCGGATGTGGACGATATTTTGTTTGCAAAGTATTTTTTACTTGACAAAAATATATAAATCTTTAATAATTTGAATTAATATATAATATTTTATTATGACTTTTAAAACAAAATTTCTAATATTTCATTCCACAAAAAACTAATATATACAAACTCTTGGCTGTCACTTAACGTTGTATTCTATTTTCTACAGAATAGTCCGCAACAGAACAGAACGAAGAAGTAATAAGCCACACATACAGTTTTTCAATTGAACAGAAATAAAACAGCTGATTCGTAATAGAACAGAACGTACAAACTAATTCTGCGCTATCATTATTTAACATCAATTTTTAATTTTAGTTAAAAATTTCTCCGTAAAAGTAAACACACGCTCGCTTGCAACGGCCTTTCTGTCTTTTGCAGGTTGCTTCGAGCAATCGCAATTTTTTTAAATGTATGTTTGTTATCACTATCATCAAGAATTTAAACTTCTCGTTTATCACAAAAAAAAAAAAAATACAGTTGGAAATTTGTTCTGCTTTGGAAAAGCAGAACTTTTAATTTCATTAAAAATGTCGATATTAAAAATGCAGCGACTTGCCACGTAATAAAAAAATATAATTTTAGGTTTCAAAAAGAAATGTAATGATTTTTGATTAAAAAGATGTAAATATAAGGAGGTTTAAAGTTTAGCTTTGTAGGTTATGCTGAAAACAGCTACAAACAATAGTTGCCAGTTTCGTCCCGTGAAAAACTCTAACATTAAGTTGTATATTTTGTATCCTTTATTAGTTTTTTCAGTAAATATTTGTATATTCTGTAGCGCGATCTGCAAAGTAGGACTAGGCTAGCAATAATGAGATTGTGATCAGAGCTGCGATCGTCAGTATTCTCCATTTTGCTTTAATATAATTTACAACTCCTACAATTAGTTATGAATAAAAAAGCGAACTTATTATTTTATCTGGAATAGTCCAGCACATTTTTTACGTTGCCCATTATGACACAAATAAATTAAATTCTCTGGACTTTTTTTGCACACAACGCAATTTATTTAAAACCACTATTTTACACAAGTTTGAGTTTTTATTTAGCAAATTGGAAATAAAAAAGTAAAGAAAAACAAAAAGTGAATGAATTTAATTTGCTAAACCTAAAACATGTTAATTAAAAGTGAAAAATAAAAATAAGCAAAAACTGTGCACTAATGAAAATTGGTCGAACTAAAAACCATAGAAAATAAGTGAAGTTAATCATACGAGTACAAGTAGAAAGAAAAAAAACGACAAAAGTAATAGAAAAATGTAAAATTACAAGGCTAATATGAGAATAAAGCCAGAAGTGCTCGTATTTATTTTCTGCGAATACTAGTTGGCTTGCAACCAACAACTACATCGCAATAAACATGAAATTACTTCAAACTGTTGCATACTTTCAGGCTAACGTAGTACTATTGAATATGAAGCATATTTTTCGTATTGACTAGTTTAAGCCAAAATCCAAGACTAAACACCTGTTATACAAAGTAGAACAACTTGAAATTTAACACTTGAAGAAAAAGTCAGAGGGAAAGTAAGAAGTTGACAATGCCAAAAATTTTATTTCTTTGTTCCTTAATTGAGCTGGTCCCTACAAATATTTGAGTGCTGACTGAATTTGTGAATGAATAAAGAAAATCAAAATAAATAGAAAAATATGGCCACGATTTAGATAGTTATAAAATTAATATTTTACTGGTAAAACCCATAAAATATAACAATTGTTTATTTAATTGCACTTGACCTTTTTCAGTTCTTTCTTATTTCTGTTGATTTCCAGAATTATTCAAAGTGTAAATATTGCAAATTAAATTTGATTGCATTGGTTCTTAACACAAGTATGCCGGAGTAAGTGCTCTGTAATTTATACATGTATTTGTAAATACGTTTTTGTGGATGTACGTGCAAGCAATAAATTGTGCTTGGAAGGAGTTCCATGTGGAATGGCAGAGTGTGCCACTAATTGCATCTGCCAAGGTTTTCTTTCTTTTTCGGGTTTATTGTTTTTTTGTGAAAAATGTCGCAAATTGTTTAACAATGTACTCTTTTGAACAATTTTTGTTGTAGCAATTTCTTTAAGTTTCTTGTTGTGGCAAAAATAGGATGTTGTTGCGTCTCTGTGCCATCCATCCCCCACGTACTTTTGTATATACCTAAATGTTTAGTTAACACCAGCTTGTTGTCCTTAATGTAGTTAGTTTGGATTGCATTCACACACATGTACATACAAATTTACAAATACATTAATGTTTTTGTACAAACACTTACGTGTGCGATTGTGGAAGAAAAAAAAACAGTATTTGCGTTGTAAACATGAGCTGGTAATAAAAATGTTTAGTTACTCAATTTTTTTAGCCAAGAAAAAAATATAACATTCTTACACATAAATATTTTCGTATTGTACATGTATACTCGTCTCTTTTTATATTTTATGTGCATGGAAAGGTTGTGTTTTAGAAGTACACCACTTTAACATATTGCTTATCATAAAAAAAAACATGAGCCAAACTTTAACAAAATTACTTGTATGCTTTATACCAACCAGTTCACTGATATAATATTAACTTGAGATGAATGCAGTTTTAATTCTGAGCTGAGAGAAACTATTTTTGGTTTTATTTCACTCAAGTGATTGGCGTGTATCACTCATGGCCTTTTATTAAATTTTTCTTTTAATCAAGTGAACGTTTTTGGGCATGATTGAGTATGCGTGAGTACAACGTGTTGGTAATTTTATCATAAATAAATAAAAAAATTTTGTGCTTTTTGAAATATTTTCCAATACTGCAGTTTTCTTTGCAATAACAGAAGAATGATAGTAACGATAATAAACTACATCATGGATAAAGTTTAAATTGTATTTCATACATTTTTATTAAAAATGATTTTTAAATAAACGAAGTATTCGAAATACAATTGGAAATACAACAATTCATAAACTCTGAAACACTATTGGAAAGCAGATTTGGATTAATTTACATGATGTGTTTTTTTTAAGAACAAACACAAAACGCGAAGCCAATTTCGTTTGTCTGCAGAAACACTCATGGTATAGTCAGGAGTCGAACCTGCGACCGCCCGACTAATAGTCTAGTACGCTATCTACTAGTCAAGGGGGGGGGGGGGGTTGGTGTCAAACATTCATATGATTCTTTTATTTAATTCACTGAACGCGTCTGATAAACAACCAAACTCGCGTTTCGTAATGAGCATATTGAACGCTCATAGGTTATTTATGAACACACGTTTGGTTTAGTAAACATTTATTTATTGAACATACATTTAATAACACTATAACTGAACGTCCATAGTATATTTTTAAACACGCGTTTACATTTGGGTAATCTGAATTTTAGAAAATAAAAAAACTGAACGCACGTTTGTCACGAGTCTGAACGATTTATACAGTTTTCTACTACAAGCTTTTACGGTGCAGAAAACGTAAGAAATGTTCAGAAAAACTACACATTTGTTTGGTTTAATACTACCTAGTTTTTTCTGTGTACACAAATCTGCTGTCCGAAATTTTAGCAGTTACTACATAAAGCTGTAATTAAAAATACTAGTGTATCCAGCGGTCGACTCAATCGACCGCATTCTAGAAATTGTTATTAAACATTTACATAAATGCATGCTATCAAATACAAAAACAAAAAATATTCTAAATAAACCACCTAAAACTCTGTCGCATTTCTGTGCAAAAGCAAATTGGACAAACAAACATGTTTATTTTTCAAGTCGAAGCTGATACATGCATGTGTAATAAGTGTGTATGTGTTAGTAGCATCTTTAAACGTTTATAGCTCTCTAAATATCGAACCCATTTAAATAAAATTAAGATGGTGCACGTATATATAAGCCCCCGTTTAAAACCATATACATTTTTCAAAAATCGGTTCAGTAATACGGCAGTAAAAGGGATTTAAAAAACCACACTTTTTTACATATCAAAATAAAAACTCTTATTGAAAGACATATTTTCAAAAATTTTATTTACAAATACATATTTTTCGTTCATCTTCAACAAATACCGTATTATTCTGCTAACATGATGTACGGAGGATGCTATACCCAGGTATTTATGTGTGACCGATTCTACAGAATCAGCTGTGTGAGGTCTGCTCATGCGATTTCATGACATAGATGCCTAAATTTTAATCACGTCAATCACTTCAAGATCAGTAAATCAATTAAATGTATTGGAAGACCCCTAAAGCTTAATCAAGATTGGGATGATTAACACGACATACATATGTGAAGGTATAACATTTTCAGCGTTTCGTTTAATTATTCAGATTTTTCTAACTTCCTTGTGTTCTTTTAAAATATTAAACTTTGTTTATTAGAGAGAATAAAAACTAAGAGGGCTCTGTACTTGCAAGTGTGTCTCTGAACATGCTCATAAATAAATATGTTTTAAAGTAATTTATGTTGGCGATCAGTCAATGTCATGAAATATTTGAAAAAAATCTATAAATTGTAAATATATGGCACTTAATAAATAATGTTGCTTGTATTATTAAAACTGCAATAGTTTTTTTTGAATATCCTTCAACAACAGCAAGTGGGAAAGACTTGGAATATAAGTTTGTCATTTTCTTTGTTATTTCCACAATATTCAGATACAATTTCATACAGTATACAAATTCTGCTTCCCTTTAATCATACCCTTCACGTCCTTCTATATATTCTGGATTATCGTTAGAAGTGGAGGCGATTACTACCACTTCGCTAGTCACTTTGCCTGCTTATTCTTTATATAAACAAATTTATTTAAAATTTACTTAAATATTTTAGTTGGTGAAACTTGTACATATTTCTAAACAAATAAATGTTTATTTAAACAAAATTGTAAATAAAAAAATCAATTCAAATGTTCAACACAATTTGCAAAGTATTTGATTAGGGAAATCAAACAGTATGAAGCTGTTACTCATAATGAGTCTCAAAAGTGTGTAAATATATGAAACGTGTATAGAGCGACTAAGAGGAAAATTAAACATTTACATGAAATTTAATTGCGTACAATTTACAAGTGAAAATATAATAAATGTTAAATAACATTCCTAAATAGTAGACATTAGGGTGGGTCAATTTGTTCGGGTGAGAAAAAACGTGAGAAGCGTATTGCAAAATCGAAATCTACACAAAATTCTAAGAAAATTATCCAAAGAAAGAATGGATCTAAAATTAAAACTTATCTCTCGCCAAGAAACTTAAAGAATTTAGTTTAAGGAATTTTAGAAAAATCACTAAATCCAAACATAATACACTTTTAATTCGGGCTTGTTTCGAAGAAAATTTTATGAACTTTAAGAATCTGCTTTCATTTGGTTACAAATTTTATTAATATTCTGTAATTTATTAAAGGTTTGATTATTAAAAATAAAAGACTAGCAAATTCTGGTATATCACTATAAAATATAAATATGGTTGCTCTTGTTGGATCTTTTTCTTAAACCTTATTTGATTACAAATAAATTATTATGTTTTCTCTAAATATTGCTCGAGAAATATTACATCGATCTTATGTTTTAATTCTTATACGAATTATGAAGCTTTAAAAAGAGAATGCATTTATTAAGTTCTGCTCTTCTCTTTTAAAAATTATAATTAGCTAATCAGCCATTTACTATGAAAGTTATCAGCAAAGAGTAATTAGAATTCAATGATATTAATTTTAACTGCACAGATAATATGAATTTAGTCGACTTAGATAATGAGAAGAGCCTCCAGTTAATGCAAGTATTCCACACGAACACCTGTTAGATTACATTAAATCTGATGATGTACAACTGCCAGATCTAGGAATTCCGTCAAACCTCCAGGGAACCAATTATATGGCACTGACTTTAGAAAGTTGTACTCAAGCACTTCGAATGGATTGTAAAAAAGATTTAGGTTCTGTTGTTTAAATTACGAAATAAAACATTAATTTAAAAACAAAGTTGTACTCTTACTAATTGTTGAATGACACTACAAACTTAAGTTTTAATGTCAATTTTCTAAATAAAGGTCTCTATAATGTGGCTTAAAAAGATGAATCAGAAATAAACTCAGCATTAATGAAAAATGTGGTACTTTTTGCTTAAAACTGTTTTTTGTTAAAAAATACGCTGTTTTTAAAAATTTCGTACATGTGAATTTTGATGTCCCTCGGCGGGAGCTAGGTTTTGATATTAGACTCATACTTTCTTGTGGAAATTTTCTCAGAATTTTTCCAAGATTTCGTTTTTGCTATACGCTTGTTGAACAAAACAGTTGACCCACCCTAGTATACATACATATGTATGTATGTGTGCATATAACCAAACTAATTTATTTAAATAACTGCACACAGTTATTAAGTCACTAAAAATGGAATAGTTTGTACAAACGCATACATGCATCTAGATATTGCACAGATTTTGAATGAAATCAATCTGAAAACTTATAGTTTCCCTAATTTATTTTAGATGAATATATACATACATACATATCGCACACTAAATCATAAACAATCACAACTCATAATTCACAAATGTTTAGGACAGGCAAAAAACTATTTTTAAAAATGAAGTTGTAATTTTATAATAAAATTGAGTTCCACTGTAAAGAAAACCGTCATGGAAGAAAGTTTCAATATTTTTAAAAATTTTGTGATGCAATCTTGGAAATAAGGATTAATTTTGAGTTGTGATTTTCACTGAGAAACGTGTATTATATCAAATAATACACGCGATTTTACTCACATTTTTTAATTAAATAGGCACAACTCTAAATGATGTACAAATATTTAATGCTGTTTTCATTAATAGCGTCACAAATCGAAATAATACCACTTAGTTGAAAAAAATTCTCAATTACTCACAACTTAAAATATTACTCTTTCGTTAATGATGTACATACAAGCAAAACAAGTGACAGCAAAACAGACATACTAACTGTATTTTTCCCGTTAAGAAAGAAAGTGATGCAAACGAATTTTTTGTGGTTGTTAAATGTTTGTTCTGTGAATTTGTGTGATTTGTGTAATATAAAACCGATTTTGAAAAATTTCGAGTTGTGACTGTTTATGATTTAGTGTGCGATATGAACATGCACGTTCATGCAAAATCTAACGTGTTCGTAATGCAAGTCAACGTTTAGCATTAAATGCATGTCAAGTGTGTTTCTCTGAATTTGTGTATTTATTTATCATAATTTCAACCGCAATTTGATATTAATTTTGTGGTTTTATTCAAATCTGTGTTTAAATAAATTTAATACAAAACGATGCTGTAAATTATGCATTATTACATAATGAGGCTTTTAAAACTTTTCAAATATTTACTAATTATTCATATGAATTTGACGTTGTTGTAACTTTAAATGGATTTTTTTTTCTTTTGTTTTATTTAATATAATTTTAGTTTATGCAAACGTACATGTACATAACTTACTTACATATATTGTGTGTAAAATATCAATATTGATTTGGGAAAGTGTTTCTTGTTGTTAGTAAATAGACCAGATATTCCATAAAAAAAATAAGAAAAATTTTTGATGAACGGATGATGAAGGGTCGAAATTGCTGATTGGTAGCTAGAAGTGACATAATCTGAATAGTTTTACAACATCACCAAGGCAACCGAACACAAACAAAATAATATTTGTTTTATACAAATGCGCACCGTGGGACGATGGCAGCCTTTAACTTTTACAACTATGGACCGATTTTGATAGCTTCTAATTTTTTACGTTTTTTAAATGTTCGCGAAAATAAATAATAGTAAACTATAATATAAGAGCAACATACCGTAGAATTCTGATAATTCGTTTCGTGTTATCAAGTTTAATATAAAAAAAATTTCAATCAAAATATAAAAAAAAAATTGTTGTTTGGCTTGAGTTAAAATCTGAGTTTACCCGTTTCTTCTTAATTTAAGAAATTGTTTATATAATTTCGTTTTTTTATTAAGAAAGTGCTTTTTTTGGAACAATTTATTATTCATCAGACTAGCAGAACGGATCAGTACTGATTGACGATTTCTATTTAGTATCCCTTATCCATTGACGATTTTTTGACTTCACTACTTTTTGCTCAGCATAACCTCTACGTGTGATAAAATGTCAATCTCGATAGAAAAAAATTGTTTTGATTGACTTCAAATCTGAGTTTACTCAGTTCTTCTTAATTTTTAGGAAATTGTTTTTGGATGAATGCGTTATTTTATTAAGAGAGGTACTATTTGGTACAATGTATTGTTCATCAGACTAGCAGAACGGATCAGTAATGATTTCGAGATTGCTACACCATCTCGTCAGCGTTCTTTGTTCGAGTTTACCACTTTTGACGATGGATACTTGTGACTAGGAATGTCAACTATTTAACCGCATTAGTTAACAAATTAGAATACGAAATTGCAATTCTAGCTACAAAGAGACAAAAATAAAATAAATAAAAATGGAAAACAGCTTGATCTCATCAGCCAATGGCTCTGGAAAAAGCTAAACTGGCATCACTGATTGTTATTCATATATGTCTCTATACTTTTTAAACTTTATTCGAATAGCTCATGCAATTATTATTACTAGTGTATCCAGTGGGCGACTCAATCGACCGCATTCTAGAAATTAAACATTAAGATAAATACGTACGATAAAATACAAAAACAAAAAACATTACAAGTTAACAACTTAAAACTCTGTCTCATTTCTATACGAAAGCAAGCACAAACACACATGCACACTTTGTTTATTTTTCACGTTAAAACTGATACGTGTATGTGAGGTAAGTGTTCATGTGTTAGTAGCAGCTTTAAGCGCTTATAGTTCCCTAAATATCGAACCGATTTAAATAAAATTATTATTGGGCATATCTATGTAAAACCCCGATTCAAAACATATAAATCTTTCAAAATCTGTTCAGTATTACGGCCGTAAAACGGGATCTAAAAAACGTGTTTGCCTATATAGATAATAAAATATTGACCGAATAATTTTTATGTGAAACAATTTTAATATCTTTTTTAATTGCTCGCAAATGTTGTTAATTTAATTTTTTGTTCTTACTACTTAATACATGTACGAGTATATAGACAAGGAGCTTTGTTGCTTGTATATAGAAAGAAATATATTTTTCGTGAACACATCGTATACTTATTAAATTCATCAAAGATTTAACAATAAATAATTTTTTGCAATTTCCATTATAAATTTAGTTTTTTATAAGGACTTCTTTAAGGATTTAAAGCATTTTTGCCTTTTCCAATTCAAAAACTTATATTTAGCTTCTACAGAGGACCATAAACTTACAAATGTTGCATTCCCTTAATTCCACAGCAAAATAAAAAGAGTGGAATTTATATTTTAAAAATATAAAAAATTCTTGCATACTTTTGGAAGCCTCAAATAAATATTTACTCCTTCAACTGTATTTGTAAAAAATAAATTGAAGTGGTGCCTTAAGGCATCTGAAGTTTTTGTTGCAGAACTTTTTTCGAAAAAAACTTTTGCTTGAGAAGTAATTAAGTCAAAATGAATCTTGTAAAGTATTTCTTATTTTCTTATCTAAACATTAAAGAAAACTTTTTAACTTTAAGGTCTGCAGTTATATTCTCTTAATTTTCGTCTTTATTTGTAGTAAAGCAAATAGAATAATATAAAATTGTTAGTGTTCGCTTTTAGCTTGATGAACGAGTAGTTAATTAATACAAGTTGTGTTTATTTTACAAGTAATTCTGTAGAATTGATACAAACTCAATGATTTAAGTAACACAAGTCATTTACAACTTCAATTTCATTTCAGTGGTTCAAAAAAAAATTATAATATAAGATATACAAAATACTCAAACGTTTCCTACTAAATTTAAAATGCATGTGAAACTTCTTTAACATGTACGTGGCCCAATATTTGAATTTTAAAAGATTTTTTAAATTAAATTTTATTGTCTTTTCGGACATGAACAAAAATTTGAGATTACAGTTTAAATTAAAATGATATTCGAACATTCATTCCATAAAATTTTCTTTTAAGTCTATTTGAAAAGAAAAATACTTTTCTTTGTTTTATTAAAATTTAAACACCAATAAAAATAACATGAAATGCTTAACAACATAATATCTGGACTTTGATTTTGCATGATGTGGGCCCATTAAAAATTATTTCTAAAATATAAATGTCAGCATCTCATCGTTTAAGCAAAAATGTTTGTTATATGACAATTTTCATTTTCCGCCTGACATAATTCATTGTACTACCAGCTTTTATTACGCAAATCTCTTGTGGAAATTCTTGAAACAACCAAACACCTTTTGAGTAACAATATAATTTATAATCACTTGTAACTTTAACAATTGCTTTTCGTTTTAAGAAGATGTTGAATAAAGTGCGTGGTTATTTTGTTGAAATGAAGTTATAAAGCTTTTAAAAAAATTTATTAACATGTTTACAACAAACCACAGCAATATATCAAGTATACTATAATAAAAAAACACCCCACAAAAATTTAAAAGATATAAATAATAAACTTTAAATGGAAAAGAGGGTAAATATGATATGGCGGTGTTAAAGATGTTTTATTTTTTATAACACGCTTAAGGCCATGATTTATACGTGGTTGTACTACTTAATATCTCCTGTACCAAACAAATAAACACACACACACACACACAAACAAAACTTCTCATTATCCTTATTATCGGCGAGGGAGCAAAAGAAGCAAAATAAGTAAAAAAGTATTTAAACTTTTGAAGTTATTGAAAAAGACTTTCGTTTATTTTAATCTTCTCTTGTTTAGTAAAAATCTGTGCTAAAGAGAAATCTTTTCATATCCGTGATGAAGAATGATTTTGAATCAGGATTTGGTATACCGCAAAAATTACTGAACGGAAAAGTTAGATTTTAATATTCTGAAAATATGTATCCAATAATTGACTGCAATAAACTCTTTTACAATTTCATCGGTAGCGTGTCGTGTGGATTTTGTTTTAGCATTTTTCTCTGCTGTTTCACAAACTATAGATGAAAATCGATATTTTTTTCAAAATTTAAATTTACCCAACAAAATGTTAAATTTCGCAATTATTAAGACCTACACCAAGTAGCGGTAAATTTATGAAAAAATCTGAGTTAAAAAACATATATAAATGTAACATAGAATACGAAATTTAAAGTCTTAATTTTTGGCAAAAAAAAAATATTGATAATTTATGTATAAAAATATATAAAAATTTCCAACAGAAACATGGTGATGATTTCTATTAAAAACATCATAGTTTTCCACATTAATTATTTACTGTATCTATTACTTTACGATAGTTATATAAGCACTTACTACTAATAAATTAAGTTATTCTCTGAGTGGTGCATTAGCAGAGCGTGCGCTTATCATACAGATGCTCGTCAGTTCGGCCCTTGGCAAAAGGCATGTATTTTTTGTTAATTGTGCGTGTGCTTTCGTCAAAACAAGGATTTCGCCAGCATTCAAATACTTATGCCAGTGAAAAAAAGACACAATAAACAACAATCCTTTCAAAAAGCACAAGTTTATTACTTACAGCAGATATTTATTTTTTATTGCGTTTTGGGCATTTAAATATTTATTGATCGTTTATTGTAATCCGAGTTGGTAAGTGCTTGCCTCCAATGACTTCGCCATGTTAAAGTAATGAGTTAAAACGTCAAATTAGGAGTTGTGAAAAAAATGTACTTCATACATTTGTTAGAAGTTCAACTCATTACTTTGTCGTCAAAGGTGTTGCTTGAATGCTTTTATTAAAGATTGAAATTAAAAATTATTTAGATGATTTATCTCACACGCAGAGAAAAAATTTAATTGAAGCAAAGATATCGTAAGAGCTACATATTATTTGATACAATCATAATATTGTTATCCCAACCATCTCCAGCCATACCTTTGTTAGCCACATTGTAGAGTAAACCAAACATATATTTTTATAAACAATAAGTAACATCTTGGGTAGTTATTAGTAAGGCTGTCACTTCTTAAGCAAAAATTACAGAAACAACAAGATAAACAATTTATTTTCCAACTGGGACTGGCTGCACTTAAATAATTAACAAAATTTAATTTAAGTTTATATAGTATCTACAATAATACCAGGTGTGTAAGGGTAATGACACAAAACCAGCGTCGGGGTTGGTTCCTAAGAAAGGATGTTCAGAGTCCAAAGCCTTCATATGAAAGCGACCAGTCACTTTAACATTATGATGTCCTAGAAAGAGATCGACTGCTACTTTTTATGCACCTTGTGACGTGTCGCTGAACTATCAAAAGGAAGCTTCATCTGTTTTGAAAATATATATGAATCATTTTTGAAAATGTCTATTTTTGATAGTGGGCAGTGTATACAACATTTTGAGTTTTTAATTGTTTAATGAAAAATCTAAAAAAGTAGTTGTTACAATGAATTTGCTACATGCTGAAGAAATACTCGTACCTGTACTAGAGTGGGTCAATTTGTATGTATTAAAAAAAATCACCAAACGGTTGTCAAAATCGTAATCTACGATGAATTCTAAGAGGATTTGACAAGAAACCAGGAGTCTAAAATCAAAATCGAAGTTCCGGTTTTTAACGAGCATTTTTTCGTATTTATATATTTTTTTTAAATATGCTATTATTATATTATGGGAAAACGCAAAACTTATTGTTAAATAGTAAAAGAAAAACTTGAAGCACGTTGTCTTCTTTAAAAATAAGTTAAATATTTAGAAAATTGTGTTTTTATACAATATTATATTTATATTATTATTTATATTATATTAAAAAATTGCATCAGCAAAAATTAACAAAAATTTTTTAAAAAACGGATAACAAAAAAAACAATTAAGCTACTGTCACATATGCAATCGATTGTGGATTTGATTTGAATAATGCTTATTATTCATTTCGGTTTGCGGAATCAAATTTACTGCATATGCCAGATCTGAATTTTAGACCTCTTGGCTTGCCAAGTGATTTCCACGAACTTAATTTGCACATTTTCCGCGATGTGTTAAAATATTAATTTTTTCTGAGTGATTGATCTAAAAATGAAAATAAAGTGTTTTCATACACATCATTTACTCCAGAAGTAGCGGATAAATTGATTGAAATTTGGAACAAATTAAATATTCCCATAATGATGAAGAAAACCGTAATAAGTAAAATAAAAACCTTGCTTAATAAATATTTCAAAGAAACAACAGACACGCCTACATCTGAAAAATACACCTCATATGTCGAAGCAATGAATAGAATATTTTACTTTTATCGGAAAATGCATATGCAATTTATAAAGTATACGTTGTTCATGTGGTTTGACGCCTGATCATTTACACGAATTTTTCACTGATCAGCATAATCTAAGAAAGCCGTCAATTCCAGAAGTCCTGATGGATATTGTTGATTTAGAATCGGATCCGACTGCTACTGGAGATTCATCTTACCAGCCTGAAACATCAAACATGGACGTTTAAAACACAAAATGGCAATTTCTCGTAAGCGTGCTCTGTATACAAAAAAGGTTCGATACCCTTAATTATGATATGTTGGATATAATTGCTTATACGTTTTATTTTTTATCTTTATTTAGGCATATTTAAAAAAATACGAACAAATTTTCTCGTTAAAAACAGGGCAAATCTTCTTAGAATTCGTCGTAGATTACGATTTTGACAACCACTTGGTCGTGAAAAAATTTACCCACTCTAACTTGCACACTTTATAGCAGAAATTTGTAATTTATATTCTAATAACCCCTTAATTCATAAATGATCATTAGCACTTTAATAACGTATTAATAGTAAAAAAATCGCTAAATGTGTATTCATAAATGTTTAATAGCCTATAAAAGCTTTATAAAGTCTCTAAAAAATAGCAAAATTTTATTGTAGCCAATGTCCTAGTTTAAGCGATGGATAAAGTGACATCTTGCTATTAATTTCCTTTCATCGTCTTTGTAAAAAAATTTGCCAATTTTAATTAATAAAAGCGTTTGAATAAAAATTGACTTTATAAATTTGCTTTCCAGAATACGCAACTAAAATTAATTAGTGCGAAGAAATTTGTGTTAATTGAAAATTATAGAGACGATCGTCGATACATCAGCTGCCCGCACTCGAAAAACTTTTAGAAAGAGTGTCAATCTGTTCGAAATATCGAAAGATAACATCAAATCTAGATACACGTTCAATAAATCCACCGTTAAAAAAATTATTGAAATGGTTAGGCCGGAAATCCAATTAGAGTCAAGAGGTTGTGTTACCTCTGTCGATTTGCAGGCATTGGTGTCATTACGCTGCTGGGGTCCGAAGAGAGGTATATATATAATATTTGTTGTCTCTAACTTATCATTATGCACAATTTAAAATTTAAGTTTGAAGATAATACTGCCGATCTTCACGGGTTATCTCAGGCAAATTTCTTTATACATTCACGCATGTGTTTTAGGTTATTGGTGATGCAAAGTTAAAAATAAGTTATAAATCACAAGGTGGAGACAGAGCACTCACGGCTAACGTATTTTCAACGAATGAGCAATCAAACGATTCGAAAATGGAGAGTTCAAAGGCCGTTTGCTAGGAGATGGTGGATACAAACTTTATCCATATTTATTTACCCCACTTAATAACCCATAAAATGAAAAAGAGGTTAAATATAATGCTGCACATAAGAATATATATTATTTTCATTAAGGCATAAATATTCTGCTTTTACAGTTATAAACTTAACAGTGAAACTTAAATGAGTTGATGTTTTTTGGTGATGCACAAAAAAATTTTAACAATTGAGTATTCGAATACCTGTCGAACTTCAAGACTAACAAACGTAGGTTTTAATTAAGTACACTTTTTCGCTCATTATTAATTTATTTTTAATAATTAGTACAAAAGCTTTAATTTTTTCATTTAAATCCAATATACAATAGAATCATATTGTGTACATTACTAAACAAAATATGGCAGGTTATTATCAACAAGATTGCCAATAGAAAAGAAAAAAATTGGTAAATGTGTTTCATTGCTAATCTAGCGTTGTTAAACATTTTTGAATATACATTTTTATAACACGCTTATAACTCAAAATTTGTTTATTAACTATAACATAGTTTAACACTGAAATAAAAAAGTTTTATGAATTAGAGCGTAAATATGCAGATATGCAACGAAGAGTGATTTCCGCTTATGTTTTATTTTTTTCAATTTGAGTTTTAAATAAAAATAAAGAATAAAATTTTGTATTCCAGTTGTTTTATATTTATAAAAAAAATAAAATTTAAAAGCCCTAAAATTTTTTTTTGGTAAAAGTTGTTTTTCTTCATGTTGACATTGGGCTATTTTTTATTTGCTATTTTAATACATTAAAATTGTTCCTTTTTTATTTATATTACATTTTATGAGTTTTACAAAAGTAGTTCAAGGCGATCATGTTCAATAAAAAAATGTGTAAAAACATATTGTTAAATCAAACACAACCATGTACATGATTTTTAACAAACATATTGTTTCAATGTGCTTTGTAGCAATTGCCAAAATTTGTTAACCGTTTTATTGTTGAAAGTTTAGATTTTTGCAGATAAAAGACGTCCAAGCCTGATATAGAAAAATAAGCAATAGGGTCATTCATTACCATTCTTAACTCGAAATACCGTACAATTATTTTATACACCGTTAATCTGTTGAAAAGTATTTCAGGAACTAAATTTATTTTCTCTACACAGAAAAAAAATTCTTAAACTGTCCACTTAGAACAGTTTATCAATAATTAAAATTTTCCTTTATTAATTTTGTAATTGTATTAATTACTAACGAAGTAAATAATATTTTTAAGCTATTTCTAACTAACCGATTATTCAAGGGGATTCATCCATTTGTTTCGTACAAAATCTTGTCCGTACAAAATTTTGTTGACTGAGAGTTTTCAAGGATACCATTTGAAAAAGGTACAGAAAAGTCTTTGACTTTGTGAATTGGCCACACATGAAATACAATAATTATAACTGCCTGGTGGCACTGTCATTGTTTTCAAGTCATTGATTATAATTTTGTATAATTTCTTTCAAGGTGAAATTATTAGTACAACAGTACAAGAACAACAGGCATTTTGTATATCGTTTCTGTCAAAATCATCTACATAAAACAGCTACAGAAAAATATTAGGGCACCCTATTTGACATTCAAAGTAGAAAATCATAAGCAAGACAAAGTAACAGCTGCCGTAATGCGGACACCTCGTTAATACGCCTTGATTTCTTTTAAATTTTTCAATAAATAAGTTCGTCTTGTTCTGCACACATTAAAATTGAGAAGACGTTTTTTTATTTCCCATAAAAAGACGTCAGACTGCATATGAAAAAATTTTGTGCTGGAACACATAGATGAATCCTGCTTTATGAAACATTGCACACACATTGATTTCCCAGGACAATACATCATAATGATTATGAATGCCAAACAACCAACTAAATATTTTTTTCAACTATTTTTCTTAATCAGATTCTTATGAAACTTTATACACACATTTGGCTGCAGTGACAATACAATATTGTTATCGGAAAAATGGGCAGTGCCATGACCAAAAAAATAAATATGACTTTCAAACTACTTGTGTTTAAACGATTCTCACGCCAATTGCACATATATTTGCCCATTTTGCAGTCAGTTTTTTTTAAAGAATTATATTAAGTCCCGGTTCACATATGAAAGTTTTTGTTTCTAAAGTTTTCTCTAATTTTCTTTTAAACTTTCATTCATGCTTACACATTGAAATTTTTGTTGTACACAGTTCGTTGCTGTCAGCACCATGAAAGAAAAGAAAAGGAAAAGAAAACTTAAAATAAAGCCTCAACGAACTTCAGGTTGATAGTTACGAATTGCAAAACACAAGAGAATTTCAAAGAACATGAAAGAGTGCACCATTTCCCAATATTCTCTTCTCTCTCATCTAGACTTGCTCAACTAAGACTTGCTGAAAGAAAACTTTCACACTATGACCAACAAAGACTTATTAAATCGATTCTTCATACTGTTTATGTTCAAACTTTTTTCTGTGCTGTGACGAAAATTGTATATTCAATTATGGAAATTCTATTAATCGATTGCTTAAAATTAAGAAAAAGTTTTTAATCACCCGATAAATTTATTTAATTATGAAACTAATTGAAATCAATTTGAATGCTTGATGCACTGTTTTTTTATTGAAGCTTTCAGAGGAATAATTTTTTTTCTATTTACACAGAAAAAAACTAAAATTCATTTTAACAACGATAATGGGATGATATCAAATTAGTGGTCTTATTCAAGTTCAATGGACGACGAAAATGCAATGTAATATATTTATTTATATGCACGGTGTAGCATATTTAAGTATTTTCTATACAAAATAGACTTTATCGATAGATTTTTTGTAGATTTGCAAATTAAAAAGAAAAGGTAAATTATCGATACAAATCCAAATGTTCGTTTTTTTATTTTGAATTCTTAAGCGAGGAAATGCAGGTAAAGATGTTTATCAAATGCGTTTAATTTTTCAAAGTGTACAATTACTAAGAAAAACTGCATGCAAAGCAAAACCAAAAGTCTTGCTTCCTATTTCTATTTCTCCCATTTATTTATTCTGTTTTTTAGTCAAAAACTGAGTTTCCGGTTCATTTTCCGCACGAGTATAAACTTTATTTTTTTAATTGTGTGTGTGTGTGGTTTGGTTCTTTGCACTTGTGCTTAAATATTTTTTTTGCTTGTTGCAATTTCAGACCCCTTTTTAATTTAGTAAAGTTGGTTTCACATAATTTGGTTATGCGAGTACTTTCATTTTTCTTGTTTTTGAATAAATATTTGTTTCCACTCGAGTATGAGTGAGTGGATATTTTTAAAGGAAGTTACTTTACAAAAATATTCAAATAATCGTTGTAAGTTTATATTTATAACTAGTTCAGAAGGAAAATAACAGCATAAGAATAGTAACAGTTTTTATTTTTGTTTATGGACTGA
This sequence comes from Gymnocheta viridis, assembly GCA_956483585.1. NCBI lineage: Eukaryota > Metazoa > Arthropoda > Insecta > Diptera > Tachinidae > Gymnocheta > Gymnocheta viridis. Next base: position 129,103,862 of record OY101440.1, on the reverse strand, counting down.
CATTTGTTTTGGTATAATTTTGATTGTGTCTGGTTGTGCATGGTTCCGTTCTAAGGACTTTTTTTATTGAACTTGCTGTTTTCTTTGTGGTCACCCCTTTCAGCAAAAAAATTTATCATATCAAACTTGTGTCCTTTAGGGGCAAATAAATAGAAATGTATACAATATTTTGTAAAAAAAACAAAAGTATTAAATTTTAAAGACAATGTTGGCATTTTTATACAATTACAAGTTGAACTTACCTCCTGTTTTTGAAAACAAAATAAAATAAACATTTTCTTTTGGGAATTTATAATGAAGCAAAAATAAAAAAAAAATTTAAATTGTTTTTTTAGTTTTGAAATTTTGGGCTTAAATACTTAAAATTATTCCTTTTCACAAAGAAAATCGACAAAGATGGTTTTTTTATAGTGTAAATTTCGATGTATAACATTGTGTGTCATGGCAAATAGCGATTTTGTATTAATTTTTCCCAAATTTTTGCTTAATATATTCTTCTTTTTCAAAAGAATATACACAAATTGGTCTTGGTTTTGATTGTGCTGGTGCTGATGCACTATGCCAAGTCGGTGCAAAGCTTTTACACTGAAGTGTAAGTGTCGTTTGCCAGATACAAGTGGCACGAGACAAAATTTTTTCATAATTCATTTATCATCCTCCATATCATAACATAACGCTCCTTTATTGGAACATAGTCAAATCTAAAGAAAACGCGATTTTTGAATCAAGAATGCAGAATTATTCATCGTATGGTTCTTCATAATGTGTGAAAAATGCATACAAATATCCTCTTGAGTGGATAATACTTTATAATTTTTCCATTGATGCGTATGTAAATTAAAAACTTTAAACTCGATTTCTGACGAACGAGTTTTTGTGAGATATGACTACGTTGCAATAAAGGCGCGATATGTTCGGTAACTTTACTTACTCTGCGCAGGCCTTCCAACTTTTCTGCGATTCTTTTCATAAATTTTTCTTTCTAGTTTCCATAGTGATTGTTCTTTTTATTTATTATGCTTTGAAAATAATCAAACCCATTATTGACATGTGGCTTGTCTTAAATTTAACCCTAGATGCGAGAAGAGACCGTAATAGTGTTAAATTATAATTAACAAAATAACTATTAGAACGAGTTTATAGTTTATTTGAACAGTTTTTGTTACTAGAATGACAAAACTATGTTAATGCGAGACCATATTGAAATTAAATTATCTATAATAAAATAATTATTAGCTAGTTATCTCGTAGCCGGCCGTATCCATACGGATATAAGCTTCGGATCACTCGTAGATGTTAGCTTGTGGGAGTAATATAAATATTAGAGGGAAGAAAACATGTCACAAATTAAGACACGTTACCGTTTGTACTTCGGAACGCATAAATTGAAAGAACCTGTAACTCTTACATGACGTGTTGTATTGATATTCTTTCTATGTTATACACCAAAAGGATCAAATATTGTTCTCTCTTGTTGCGTTTGACAAAACCTAATTTCCCAGAAAAAACATGTTCAATTTGTTTGAGGTTCTTGAAGGTGTGTTGGTTTCTATTGCAAACATGCATCATGGCCACTTTTTATTGAATGAAAACAAATAAGATTTTATTTATTTTTAACTCATGATAGAATTAGTTGATTGGTATCGTGAAGTTATGGGTCAGCTGACAAAAGTTTTCACGTTAATAAAACATGTTATTGTTTATTAAATCTGTATCATACCTTTTGTAACGTAAAGCTCTACAGAAAATATATTTTTGCATAGAGAACGTAAAACGTAGAGTTTACCAAAAAGAAAAAGCAGCTCATATATAGAAAAAGGTTATATCCTTAATTTTTTTGAGTGTTTTTGTTTTGGGCATTTATTATTGTAGATCGGCGGCGAAAGCAGTTGATAACAAAAATATATAATGCAATATGGAAGAGAACATGGAAAAAAAATCTTGAAAACATCATATTTATATATTGATATTGAACAAATATAAATGGCAAAAGAATTGTTCAATTCACAACCAGTTGTATGACTTGTAGGTTTTATAAATGCTAAGCTGGAAGTCCATTACACGCGTTTTCTCGTTTTATGCTTTTCATACTTTTTACATGTTCTACGTTTTTCTAAATTCCAGTTCATGCATCAAGTTTTTTGTTTTGATCAGCTGTAGTGTAAATATTGTATAAAGTAAATTTGAGAGTTCAGAAGAATTTACTGAATTTATTCAGTTTTTTCAACATAATATATTGTGCCATTGAGCCCTACAAAACCTTTTATTGTTTAAAAGTTTACAATTTTTTGCAACATTAATTAGCTTCTTCTCGATTGCACTTGCTTAAGAAATTTATAAAATTGATAAATGTAACAGAGATGAGACTCAGTACGTAAAACTAATCGACAACTAATATGCAAATTTTGAAAATTTTGTTTTAAAAAATAAACTTTAACGTATTTTATTCTGGAAAATATTTGTAAACTTTATTACGAAAGGTTTTTTAATACAAAAAATTGGTAAAAGTGATCTACGATACAAACATATTTATCGATAACATTGAAAATGTAATATAATTTGCCATCACTGGCTATCAAAAACAACTCACATTTTTCATGACGCTTGCGACGCGGGCAAAAGTAGAAAGTAAACATACCAACTGCACTGATTCTACTTTTTTGACAGACGCTTAGAACGCGTTACCAAGTAGAACGCATGGTATGGACTTTCAGCTTTATTGTTATTATCCATATACGCATATTTCTAAAGAAATATTTATACAGAATATACCAACAACAAGAATGCAATCTACAACTCATACAAAAAATTGTGAATTGGCCGAATGTCATCATATCATCATTTATGCAATATGATTCTCCCTAATACAGCTGTCTCCTATGTACGAGTATACAAATGTATAAATCATAATAAATGTCATACAGCTAAAATATTTTTATTGCAACTTGTGACTTAAATTGTACAATAAATGTTTTTTAACTTGAGGAATTTAGGAAAATGTTTGTCGTAACATATATTTTTTCTTTTATACAGCTTGTAAGGTTAAATTCTAAGTACTGAGTTGATACTCAGCATTCCACAAATTTTAATAGAATGTGTATGAAAGTGTGTGTTACTTTGCTTTAGTAAATATCAAAACACGTTAGAACACAATATATTCATTTATTTTTAAATCATACCAAACACAAGCAGTTTATTGTGTTGTTTTACTTGCATTTTTAGAATTCATGTGTAAAACTTTATATACTCGTATTAACTTCATAAGTTGTATGGACATTTATATTATGTTTTTTCCATTTGTTATTTTTAAGCAGTAAACTAATTTTGTGGCAATGTCCATTAAAATAATTGCTAAAGCTTTTAATTTATTGTCATGTGTTTTTTTTTTTATAGAAATGTGTATATGTGTGCTAATCAGCGTTGCCAGTGAAACAAATTTGATGTACCCAAAGTTTTTTCAAAGAGCATCCATATCAAGTAGTTTACTATAATTAACTTTTATTCAAAATTTCTCTGAAATCGATTTCTTTAATCACGGTTATGATCAGGGGAAGTTTTTTATGCTTTTTGCATGCAAAATATGCATTTGCATATGTTTTTAATTTTTCCCAAGAAAAGCATTTTTGATATAACTTGCATAAATTTGCATATTACGCAGGTTGCAAACTCTTTTTAACGAAAATTGCTTGTGGTAACTGACTCAGCTCCATATATGGTGTCCACAATGCGATCATTAAAAATTCTTTACTCCGAAAATGTTGCATGTTACATGTCTGGCTCATGGATTGCATATAATTGCAGATTTTGTTCGATTACATTTTGCAATGTTAGCTCACTTGTTGCAAATTGCAAAACCAATTTTCTTTTGGTAGAACTACATACATGTATAATATGTAGTATTTTGCCAAATAAACTTATTGTCTTAATTAATTTCAAGGCGCCTGAATGTAATGCATTCTGTGCATCCATGTATGATAAATTTCCCAAAAGCTCTGTACCACACACTAGATGGGTCGTTTTAAATGAGCACTGCGATGATGAGGCAGAGTCGATGTGTAATGCAAAGGCTTTATTTAAGAATTCACCAGTAAAAATAGATTTAGCATACATTAAAGATAATTTTGAATGTATTTGTCACAGTAAAATAAAATAGAAACCAAAGGAATTTCTTTACATGAAAGTTTATCCGTCATAAAAGGCGCTAAAGAAAAACTTCAGAATATTAAGAATAAAATATTTATTGAAAATCTTAATAAAGTATTTAATCGAAATGTTGGCCTTCAAACGTTGACCAAGATTAAAAACATCATATACAGTAACAACGACTGATATGCATGTTTTCAATATAATTGACCGTTTTGTGCCGCAATCGAAGATCCTTTCAATTTTAAACTTGAAAACATATGATTATTCTCTGTAATAAACATTTGTTTAAAGAAAACTGATTAAAAATTATTAGTCTGTGTTTTTCGGCTGCATATTTTTGTGCATATTTTAAAGGTTTTTTTTTGGAATAATTGCATATTTTAATAATTTGTGTGCATATTTGAACTTGCCCTGGTTACGATTACTGTACTAACAACCATACCTAAATCAGAGCGTTGAGCGTCACGTTAGCAACAGGGTACGTATTTACAATATATTCTAAGAAAAAAATGTACTCTGAATGTACTGCAAATACGTATCATGTTCCGAACGCGACGCTCAACACTCTGATTTAGGTATGGCTGTAAGTCTTTCAGATTGTAAAAAAATATTTTTTTATTTGAAATAGCTATTGATTGGGAAGGTTGGTGCTGCGTTCTTTATCAATCGAGAAAACAAAAATAGTTCCGACGCAACGTCCTTTTCTATATTTTTGCAAAGACTTCATATCATAATTAAAATCTTTTTACGGCAACACTATTAGCACCTCATGTGATGACCTCTATGTCTAAGTGCATGTGTGCTTATCTTTTTCCATGTCTATATTTAAACACATACACATGCATGCAGACATGCTGGCACATTATGCACGAGTTTGTTTTGTGTCCTGTTTTAATGGTTTTCTTGTTTTTACGCACAAGTAGTGTGTGTGTGTGTGTGAGAGAGAGAGAGAGGGCAGAGTTAAATCTGACATTTTTCAACAGAATATAATTTATCAGTTAAATTTGTGAAGCTTTAAATCAGTTTTTGGTTCTCAACATTTGTTTGCATTTAAAGTAAGAATGTTAAAACTATTTTAATGTGGACGGTGGAATTAAATAGTTATTTAATTTTGCTTTTAATGTATGACATTTGCATGTATATTGTACATATATTTTCCGTCAACAATTTGAAGAGATTTATTTTAATAAAATTTTAATTTAATGAAATTTATGTGAAATCAAAAAGGATTTTTGCAAGAATACATGCATAAAGAAATAAAGAATCACAGCAAGGATTAAGTGTACATGGCTTTTGAGATTATAAAAATTCAATGTAGTCGTACCACCAATTAAATTTGTAAGATTAACGAAAATTTACTGAAATGTTTGTTTTAATTTTATATTAAAATTTCATTTAATTGTTGCTAAAGTGACCTTCTTTGTTACGAAATGAAGTATACAAATAATAAGTATAAGTTATTGCACTCGCACTATATATACTTCCAGTAAAAACGCAATTTTTATTTAAGCTCTTTAAAATTACATTTCTTACCATAAATTTCTAATGCTTATGTAAACATCATTTAGAAACCATCTCTTTTTTATGCATAAATTTTATTGAGCAAAAAGTCCTCTAAATTTTAGAATATTATGACACCTTCAACAGCAGTGAATAAATTACGCGAAATTAAATAAAACTGTCTCATTTTATTTGCGGTACACGCTGACGTTAAGAGCGGTTTCTGCTACGCAAGATCAATTTCATATTGCGTTTACATTTTTCTTTTGTAATAACTGAGAGTTTGTTTCCTTTGTGACTACGAAAAAGAAGAAGTAAAAGAAGAAAAAAACTTAAAAGTACTAAAATATTCTTTAACTCACACAGGATGTTTGCGGTGTTGTTAGTGCTGGTAGTTGGTATATTAACATGTAATATAGACACGTGGTTATGTTGTTGTTTATTTTTTCATTACAAAAAAATATATTTAAATAAAATTTAAATTTTTTTTAAAGAGAAGTCGTCGTCAGTAAAATTATAATTTACAACAAGCTCTCAAAACCCATTAACCTTGTATATTCTTCGTACGTTATCCCAGCCATGTGTATAGAAATAAACGAACACTTGTACACAAGTGTAGGTATTTTTGTTTTTAAAAAACTCACTTAAATATGTAGACTATTATGTACATACACATGTACATACGTATGCATGTGTTAGGATGTAGTTTGTGTGGGTATGAGATTTTCTTTTTAACCGTGAGTGAGAGTAAATTTGTGGTGTCGTATAAGTAATATTTTTATACATTTTTTTCATATATATTGCTCATACGGGCACTACCTGTGTACCAGAGCTGTAAATGAAACATTCTTTTTTGATTTTGATTCATTACGAATTAGGTAAGTTTTGAATTAATTCCTTTCCTAACAAAAAAAGAATTGAATGAAATTAGAATCAATTCAAAAGAATTAGGCAAAAATGAGTTCCAATCAATAAAATTCAAGAGCAGCTCCAGGGGGAATGAAAAATGAAAATGTCTACTACCAAAATGAAAATATTCAGTACAAAAATTGAAAAGATTTGTCCTGGATCCGTGCCTGATCAAAGAAAATAAGGTGTTTGGAGTTTGTTTCTTCAAGAACTGATTTTTATTTTGAAATACGCTATTGTTTTAGTTACAAAATAAGTCTAATTAGATTTAATTAGAATACATCATTCATCCACCTTCAACAACAATAACTTTTCAAAATTATTATCTGAAAGAGATGCACGTTTAGGGGTTTTCCACAATATACAAATATGAGATTATATAAACAAAAAATGATTGCTAAACACACATTCAATAATGTTTTCATACTCTTTGATAAAAATAAAAATATAAGTTTCTTTTAGCAAATAAAAAATATTTTCTCATTTTGATAGGATTTTCGCCGATACCTAATAAATAATTCAATGCCTATTCTCCCGATATCATGGGAATTTCAAATCTAAGAATTTTTTGTCTCTGGACTATACTAGGTGATTTACAAAACGAGAGTAATGCTTGCTTTGTTTTACATAAAAAAATAATTGAATAACAAAACGACAGTGATGCTTACTGCATATTTACTTTCAAAATCAATTCAAATTTCAATCAATTTAATTTAATTGAGTTGGTAATGAATCGCTATTTTTTTCTAATTCATTTGAATTAATTCAAAATCAATTCAATTCAAATGAATTGGAAATGAATTACAATTGACTTTGACAAATTCATTTGAATGGGAAATGAATTGCAATTCTCTTTGACAAATTCATTTGAATTGGAAATGAATTGCAATTCATTGGACAAATTCCTTTGAATTAGGAAATGTATTGCAATTCATTTCTGCCTAATTAGTTTGAATTAATTCAAATTTAATTCGCGTGAAAAAATTTAAATCAAAATTTGCTAATTAAGTGCATTAATGATTCGTAAACTAATTAAAAAATGACTGATTCATTTAGAGCTCTGGATGTATGAACATTCAAATAAGAATATAACTAAGGATGTAAGCAATTTTGTTTATATTCTTAAGATTTACGTAAAATTGCTCATAAAAATATGAATTTATTATATTTTTGTCTGTTCACATTAGAACACAAAAGGTAATTTCTTAGTAGCTTTCGGATTTGATAAAATAAAAATTCACATAAAATTTAGAGAAATGTATGAAATCTTTATTTGACTAAATAGAACGATCTACGAGTATATAATTCAATGTTTAAGGATGATTTCATTTAAATGTTGACCGCAGCTGCGACTCAAATGGTGGGTAATATTTTGGCATCCTCTCTACAATATCCGGTATCTCACGAATAAATTCTTCAATATTGGCTTCTAGTGCGTCAAGTGTTGCGTGCTTGTCCCACAAAAATAGTCCAAAGGCGTTAACGCAAGATCTAGGCGGCCATTTTTTCGCGTGCTGTGTGTCATTGTGGGCAAAAAACAGAAGACAGAGACCCAATTGATGCGAACGGTGCCGAAACGATAATTCACGGTCATCAACAACACTGACAGATACAGCTGCGATATTTTCCTCTGTCCTCCTAATAAAAATAGTAGAAGTTACCGATAATGCACTTTCTTGACCGACAACGAATTTTAATAATAAAATTCAATAACGTGCAAGCGTTGTTTCTTTTTAAGTCGATTTATGGTTAAATTATAGACCAAACTGAATATATTAAAAAGCAACATGTTACACGAAAACAGTTGAGATACGAAAAACATTGTTGCCAAAAAGAAAGATGCTCAAAAATCACCCTTTAGAAATATCATAATAACTGCACTACATTCGGTGACAATGAAAATGTATAAGTCAAACAAAAAAATATAAATTCCAAAACGTAATGCATAAAATCCTGTTCTTCAAGTTCTCAATATACTGAGAAACTTGTTTTTTTTTCTTAATTTACTCAATTAAAATATATTCAAATATCCATTAATTTCAAACTTTTTCTACTGGCTCCCACATACTATACAATATTATTGAGTACTTTATTGCTACTTTTGTTGTCGTTTTGCTCCACACTTTTCAATAAGCTTCTTAATATAAAAAAAAACAAAAGTAAACACACGCATGTGTCCTGGTAGCTTTTCTTTGTACATCTTAATTAAAATTTTTATTGTCACTTTTGGCAAATAATATATCCCTTTTTTAAGTGCTTAAATATTTTATGGAAAAAATTGATTTTTTTTGAGTCAAACTCAAATTTAGAAAAGTTTTGCGTGATCACCACTTTTTGTCGTTTTTATTGTAATATTTTGTTAACAAATTACAAAATATTTCCATTTTCGCAATATAAAACAAAAGAATTTTGATAATCTTCAAAATATTGTGCCACCTGCTAATGTTATATGCACAGATTTAATTTAATTGTACAATAATATTGCAAATGTGTGGGTAATCTGTTTTATTGGTATTTTTTATTTGTAAGTAATTTTAATTTTATAATTAATTAGAAAATCATTTTCATTTATAATTGAAAAAATACTTAATACAGACAAACTTAGTAATTTGAATTATTTTTCTGTGTTCAATTATCACAATTTTATTAAATTTTTTTATTTAATACTACATTAATCTGAAATATATTCTACCTATTTCAACTAATATCGCATCAACTGTATGTTTATTATTTTTTATAATAATTGTATCTGTGTGTGTGTGTGTGTATGTGTATTTGTGTAGGCCTGTCAGAAACAAGCTTATATATGCTCTTTACAAGAGGTCAAATTGCAAAAATCCAACATAAATAGCTATTAATTTTTTGCAATGTGAAATATATGTTAATAAGCCCCAACACAATTTGAATGTTTGCATATTTGGCAAACACATTTCAAGCACATTTATTTTGCTTAAAACTGGAGTGGGAAAATTTCACGAAACTGTTTATAGAATAAACAGAATAGTCGTTTATAATGTTGAAATAAACAAAGCTACAGTTAAATTTATTACATTTCATATGTGATTATAATAGAAGTAGTTTTAAAAATTCTTACATCATATCGTCGGCCACAGGTTAACAATTCTTAACTCTTAACAAAAAAATCGAATCGGGTTTTTGATGCTAAAAGGATGTGTATGTCCTTCTACGTGTTAGTAATAACGTTTTTTTTGTCTCCCGAAAAGAACAAAAAAACATGTTAAGAGTTGTCAACATGTGACCGACGGTATGCTATTTAATGAAGATTCCAATTATTTAATTTAACGTTAATTAGTGATGGTAAAATTTGAATATTGATAGTGGTAAAGCAGTGTTTACTGTAAAAAGAACTAATAATACAACTAATTCTCGTATGCTTTTTCTAGACATTATTTGTATAAATACAAATCACATTCAACCGAGCCACCTAAACAGTGGCGGATACATGGAAACACACATGAATACTGACAATGGAAGTGTAGCGGCTCCAGAAAAACAACGTTGTTTCTGTTCTGCCGTGTAAGTTGAAATTAATTTTATTTTATTTTAAATTACTTTATTTTATTTCATTTTATTTTATTTAATTTGGTTTTTTTTTCATGCTATGCTTTTTATTTTATTTTATTTCATGTCATGTCATTTGACTATATTATATTTTTTTATATGTTATATCATTTCATTTTATTTTAAATTACTTCATTTTATTTTATTTTAAATTAATTTGTTTTATTTTATTTTATTTAAATTTATTTCATTTTATATTATTTTATTTTGTGTTATTTTATGTTATGCCATTTTATTTTATTTCATTTCATGTCATTTTATTATATTATATATTTTTTATATGGTATTTTATTTCATTTCTTTTTATTTTCTTTTGTTATGTTTTATTTTATTTTAAATTATTTTATTTCATATTATTTTATTTTATTTTATTTCATTTTATTATATTTTGTTTTTTTCATGTTATGCCATTTTATTTTATTTCATGTCATGTCATTTTATTATATTATATATTTTTTATATGTTATTTTATTTCATTTCATTTTATTTTATTTTGTTTTACTTTATTTTATTTCATATTATTTTGTTTTATTTTTTTTTATTTAAAATTATTTTATTTTATTTTATATTGTAAAGTCAGATTTGAACTTCAGCCTTTCAACTTAAACCTAAACAGTTCAACTAATTATATATCAATATTAATTTTATTTTACATTAATTTATTTTACTTCATGTTATTTTATTTTATATCAATTAATTTAAGTTTATTATATTATATTTTCTTTATTTGAATTTCTTTTAGAAACCAATTTTAGCAAATAAAGTTAGTATTTTTTTAACTTACTTGCGTTTCCCTCATATTTTTGGTATTTTTATAGCAGGAATATATTTGCTACATGCTCTTCGCATATTTAATTTGAATGCTGGTACAAATTAAAGAAAAGTTACTGAAAACAGACGGAAACTTATTATTTTTTTAATCTACCAACAGTTCTTATAAACGTTCTTTTGATCTCAAAATAATTTGTGGTTCTATTAAATATATTTTACTTTTTTTAATTATTTGCTTAAAGCTACTTTTGCTGTGAAATAGATTTCATTTGCCATCCAACACGTTTTATAAAATTTGTATATCCTGAACACATAAACAAAAATGTCAAAGAGCTTAATTTAATCAGCGGATGCTTTTCGTTTAATATATATTAAAACTAAATTCTTATAATGAATTTCATATTAGTATGCAACATGCCGAAAGTGAAATATTAAAAAGTAAAACGAAAAAAATTATTTTAGATAATTTCCGTTACGGAAATGCACGTTTGAAAAGCTAATGTATATTGTGTTTAAGATGGAATAAATGGAAATAAAATTTTTTCTTTCTAAAAGTTAAGAACGCAAAAGAACGTTTGAATTGGAGAATTTTGAAGTTGGTGAAGCAAAAACTAAAATGAAGTGCCACAAATTTAAAATATTTATTTGTCAATTACATCTTTAAGTAAATAAATTCTTGCAAAATCATTTAAGGAACTCTACAAATATTAAATAAAGTAGGTTTCTCAAATCAGAAAGTTTGTATACAAAAATATTTGAAAATTTAAAAATTTTTCATAATTTTTGCTAAAAACCTGAAAGAATTCCACGGAAATAAAAAACTGAAGAACAAGCGGTAATCATGAAATTATTAAATTTCTTACCGGAAAATGTCAAAAAGTTTCTGGTAAATTTACAGTATTTACATTTTGTAAAAAGCATAAAGTGGATTTGAAAATTACCGCAATCAAAACTTAGTAACTTTTCAGTAAAGATTAATGGCGAAGTAATACATGAAATACTACCTATTTGGGAGTCACCTTGCAATCCAACTTAAACTAGGATCTGCATATAACAAATATAAAAAATAAAATAGCACTTGCAATATACATATTGTATAAGTTAAGCCTCAAGTTAAGCTTAAGAGCGAAGTTGATGATATAACTAGAATTAATACAGTCCCATTTGAATTACTTAGCTAGTGCTTATGCCTATAACAAAATGAATGCTCAACTTAAATCTTTTCAACGTTTACAAAATAAGGCGATAAAGATCGTACATAATTTACCTACAACATATTCAACAGTTTCTTTATATAAACGATCGACTTATGGCTAACGCAACTACCAACTCTTAAACTATGTTTTTAAATCTCTTCACGACTTTGGACACCGGCCCATTTTTTTCAACGAAATCAAATGCATTTTGGTACTCGCAACAGTTCTAATTTACGTGTTCCACGATATAGATTTGAAAAATCAAAACAGCGCATTGACTACATGGCTGGTATTAAATATAAGTTAAAATCATGAAATCGAATTTCATTGTTTAAAGTATCGCTTAATAATTATTTATGTTCAACATTTGAAGCGCTTTTGTTGTAATTTCATATGTCTCAAAATATTTCTAATACCCGTTTTTTTCTCTAAAATCTTTTTTACTTTGGAATTTTTTAAACTTATTTAATTATCTTGCTTTTTATACAAAGTACTTTAAGTCTTTGCCAACGTTTCTTCAATAATGCCTAAAGGGCGCTGAGGACAAATTTATAGATTTAATTGAATTTTTGTACAAATAAATAAATAAAATTAAGAAAAAAAATCATATTAGCGAGTTAAATAATCTTTTTAATCTTTGTCTACGTACGAGTATATTGCAATTACTTAAAATTAATATTTTTCGATATTAGTTTTTTTTTTTTTAAATATCTATTAAAACTGACAGATTTCTTTATGTATTCCTTTTTATAATCTTTAGTTAACAACTCTTATGCTAATTTATTATCCTTCATCTGCGTTAAACAATACCGACTACTCTTGTCGTTGTATTAGGTGGTGCTGGAATTGTGGTTTATATTGTAACTCATGTTTAAATGCTATTGTTGTATCTTCAAAGTGGCAATGTAAGATATGATAGTAAGAGTGTGTGAATATAATTTAAGAGATTTACTAACCAGCAAACTCTCATTAACAGTTACCAACATGTCGTGCATGCAGACAGTCAACAATTCAAGCATTTATCCAACCAACCATGTAAATAACAAAACCCATTAGAGCAGCCAAACAACTAATCTTCAGTTACCTTTTGCTGTTTGGCTTTCGTTTTAACACACACAATGATGCTATTTAGATAAATAGATTAAATAAAGATTGATGAAAATAATGTTTGAAAACTAAAGAGTACTAACTACAAAAGTGCTGTGACTAAAAAACTGGAATTACAGAAAACAAATTTAATAGCATCTTTATGAGAAAATAATACTCTCCCCTCGAGAGGTCAGCATAAAAGATATTTGTATTATAATATACACAATATGAAGAACGGAATAATGATTTATTCTATATTATTAAGGGGCTACACTTTTACAGTGTACGGTGTATGTATGTGCATGTTGTTACATGTTTTATTGTTGGTCCCTAAGCCCATTAGATACTTATTTTAAACAGCTGAAGAGTTCAAGCTAATATTTAGACGTTCGAAGGAACTGCCGAAACAAGTTTGAGAATCTTAAAATAAAACTGGACGGATTTTGCTTGTCAAAAAAAATGTCTGAAATTGTTTTGTTATTCAAGCCTTTTTATACTACTTATGACAATTTAGCTGGGCCTTTCTAAATTATTTTAAGTATTCTAAATATTCTCTTGTTTCTTTCACTACCATGAATCATATCATATTGCCATTCTTAATTAACGAATCGCAAGGTTGCATATCCTTTATGCATTCAATCAATCATGGGTGTCACTCACATAATTGTCTCATCAGCATTACACCAGGCATAGAACAATTTGTACAGTCATTGATACTTTATTAATTTTTTGTTTTATCTACTATGCAACCATTGCAGACTTGAGAGGTACACTACAATGTACTCTCTATTCGGCCTCACTCCAATACAAAAATCCCATTCTATCTATATTTCTTCACACATTACTGTAGCATTTTTGTATACAAATAGTTTGTTGTCTCTCTAAATGTGAGCCATTTAAGATGAAGAAGGCGCAACTCAAGATTTATTCCGAAATTCCTTGATATTTAGCAGAATTGTATTTCTAGTAGATATGAATGTGTATACAAAATGTTTTTGTTATACTCGTATTTTAATTTATGTTTATGTATGTTTATTTTTCGCAGTATAATAAAATGTTGCTGTTTCTTATAATTTCGTAGTTTTTTTTTAATTATACAATATTTTTGAATTAGCGAAAAATCTTAAGATGAGTGATTCGGTCTTAAATTTTAGAAAAAACGGTTTTTTATGTGAAATGAAATTTCCAATACAATATTTTTATTTTTTTATTTTTACAGAGATATTAAACTAGGATATCTTTATTAAGCTGTAAAAATGTTTAAATGGACTGTCCACAAGTTTAAAAGTTATTCAGTTTTATTTACATGTATGTCGCAGTGCAATACCGGAAGTGACACAATATTTTTTAATCGAAATGTGAAATTAGCCTGGTATGTACTCAAGATACTGTTTTGCATTGTCATTATTGGTTTTGAGGTACTTGCAGGTGCTTACATTTAAGCTGAAACTTGACAGCTGTGATGTGATTTCTCGATAATTATCGCCGAAAGATTCTATTGTCTTTTTATTCATTAGCATTATTATTAAAAAACTGTGTTTCTCCCTTCACCCTACTAGGTTCGCTACCTTACAGATACGAAAAATTTGTCATGTGTTAACTAACAGCTTTGCCAGCGGACAGTCAGCTCCAAATCATTAAATAAATCATTTGTTTTTCATGATTACTTTATTGTAAGTTGAATCGTGATTAAATTTAGTTTTTAATTGTGTGCGTAGTAAGATTTAATTTTAAAACATAAAATTAATATCTACAGAGATATTCCGAAATTTCTTAAGATGTTCAGTTTATTAACATACTGTAACGTCTTTCATGATGTTGTGTAGGATCATTTTGTTGGCATGAAAGCAAAATTTCATTTTCTGTTTTCAAAAGAACATCTTTATGAAATACTTATTTAAAAAACAGCAAAACTTAAATAAAACTTGCACACGTTTTCTTAATTTAGGAACAAAAAAAAGCAATTGTCTTTAGGCGAAATCTTTTTTGAGTTTCCAGTCATTTTTGTTATATTTATTAATGTTTGCATACTTCCGCTTCCGCAATCCTTAAGGGTGTATGTTCAAAAGCGAAAAATAAAAGAAGAGTTTTCAGAGAACAATAAAAAAATTTGCTAAATTTAACATTGTTGCTTTATTTGCTTGTTGCCAAGTATTAGTTGCTAGCTTAAGTTTGAAAATTTGTTTGATTATAATATAAATATGCATGCACTATTTATTTGTCTGCTGTTTATTTTCTCATGTTCATATGTGTTATTTTTACACATCTACGAATGCTTTTCATAATTCTCTATGCCAAAAAAAAAGACAAGTTTACATACAAAGGTGGCATTGAAAAGGGATTTGCATAGAACTCGAGCTTAACCAAAAAAAAACCCTGAAAAAGGAAAATCTCTTCACATAAAATTCAAAGCGTATGATAATTTGCAAGAATTTGTTTTTTTTTGTGTTTTAGTACATTGCCTTCCAACTTTCAGCATCAAGAGTCTTAAAAAAGATTATTCTACTTTTATTTTTTCCTATTTTATTCCAAATATTTTCGTTTGGTTAAATTTTATGCAGGTACTTTGAATTAAAAATTAAATAAAAATTAAAAATACAATGGAGTACAATGGAGTGAAAAAGGCAAAAGGTTTAATTGGAAATTACATTTTTCATTTACAATTAATCAAAATTTGAGATTAACAATTCATAGTAATTTTTTTCATTTCTCAAAATATAGAAGTAAGATCTTAAATTTATAATTGCATTTTTTTCTTAAAATAGATTTTATATTACCAGACTGTAAGTCAGGGAGAATTCACAAATATCGCAAGAGTTGTCAAAAATTAGGGCCGAAATTAAGAAAAACCACTTAAGGCGAAAAAAATAAAAATATCTGTAAAAAAATCTCTGAAATGATATATAAATAAAAGATTCGAAAACATTTTTACATTGCGAAATTGTATAAAATATAAAATTAATTTTGTTTTAATAATATAACAGAATAAGCAAACATAAGCCAAATCAGACAAAAAACACCCGGAAATAGTAAAACATTTATCATTTAAAATAAATCCAATGACTCTTGAAAACTATTAATGAAGAAAATTTTCATTGCATTTATGTATAAATAAATAAATACGACATTAAAGTATGACCTTCTTTAAATGAACATAAATTTAAAATAATTTGTTAATTTTTTTTAACCTTAAAAGAAGGATTGAGTAAAATAAATGCTAGCATTTTTTCTAAAGCCGATTATTTTTAAGCAAGCTTAAAGCAAGCAACGAAGTTTTTCAATAACGCGTGATGCATTCTTAACTACTTTTTTTTTGACAGCAAAAGCAAAAAAAATTTAAACTTTGTACAGAAATGGAAATATTATGTGGAAATAATATATTTTATTTGATAACACAAGGGAACAAGAATGTTTGTTGATTAAGAACTGAATGTTGTTTTTAAAGTTATTTGAGATGCTGAATCCAAATCTGCATTTGTGTTTTTTTTCTATCAGCTCGACTTTTCGTGATATATCGTTATGTCCGAAGTTAAGGCACTTTCATTCAGTATATATGACAATAACTTGAAAACGGTTCACGACATTTAAAAAATTAAGAAAAAATCCAAAACTCGTCAATAATATTATCTTTAAGCCGTGCTTACATTGGTTTTAAATTTTCCCAGTAGTTTCAGAAATATAGTTGAAGTTTTGAAAAAAAAGAAAAATTAAAAAAAATGTTTTTTATTCTTTAAAAATTCATTAAAAAATGTGAGAAAAATTACAGCTTTGATCTAAAAACATTTGATTAAACATATTTCGAATGAAATGAGCTTTATTTAATCCTAATCGGTGCACAACTTTTGATTTTGTTCACACTTTACTAAGAAAACTGAGTTAATAAAAATCGCGATTTCCATACAAAAATAATTTTTTTAATATGAAACAGAATTTTAAAAGTTTTTGTTTGTTGAGGGTTTTTAGCTAGTATCGAATAATTAATATGCCTGTGTTTGCTACTGTTCTATTTATGTAATAAGCAGGGAAAGTTTAAATATACACAAAAATTGTTAAAATATGCATGCAAATATTCCTAAAAAAACTTTAAAATATGAAAAAAATATGCACCCAAAAAAACACAGACTAATAACTTTTAATCAGTTTTCTTGTCGTACAAAACGATCGAATATATTGGAGATATACGTTCAACATCAGTCGATGTTACTGTATATGTTGTTTTTAATCTTGACCAGCAATTGAAGGCCAACATTTCGATTAAGTACCTGGTAAAGTTTTCCAATAAATATTTTATTCTTAATATTTTAAAGTTTTTCTTCTAAAACGGATAAATTTTCATGTTAAGGATGTCTTTTGATTTCCAATTTGATTAACAGTAGCAAATTCATTACAAATTATCTTTAACGTATGCTAAATCTGTTTTTACCGATGAGTTCTTCAATTAAGCCTTTGCATTACATATCGACTCTACCTCATTATCAGAAAGTTCATTTAAATTATTTCTATTAAGTTTTCGCAATAATATAGCAGCCTTTAACGAAGATCCAGATCTAGTACAACAGAGGTTGGCCACATAGAATGCATTAAATTGATACGAAATGGCGCCTGGAAATTAATTAAGAAAATAGGTTGATTTGGAAAAAACTACATACTACGTATGCATGAAGTTCTACCTTAAGAAAAACGAACTTGTTGCAGCTTGCAACAAGTGAATTAACATTGAAAAACGTAATCGAACAAAACCTGCAATTTTCTGCAACCCATGAGCCAGGCATGTAACATGCAACATTTTTGGTTAAAGAATTTTCAATGATCACATTGTGGGGACCATGTATGGTGCTGCGTCACTAATCACAAGCAATTTTTGTCGAAAAAAACTAGCTAATTTGCGTAATATGCAAATTTATGCAATTTATATCAAAAATGCTTTTTTGGGAAAATTTTTAAATATATGCAATTGCAACTTGCCCTGGTAATAAATGTGTTATAATAATTGTTTCTAAATAAAAGCGAAACGCGTTCATCGATTTTTATGATCTATGTCTCATTTTGTTCTCAGGTTATGTGACCATACGGGAAAGTAATAACAGTTTACACTTTTCCCCTTTTTGGATTTTTCATGGTTTTTTTTTGAAATACAAAATTTAATTTTTTTAGAAAAAGAAGGGTAAAAATATGTTATCACTGAACTTAAAGTTTAAATAGATTTTTATGTACATACATGTTCTAGAAAGCTACTTTAATATAATTTTTCATAAAGCTAAAAAACACAATTGGAGCCCAGCCGATTAACTTTGAGCGTGAAGAAAATTAAAATGTGAAATATTTTTTATTTTTTATGTAAGCCACTTTTTTGTGATTCTCAAAAGTTTTATTGTTTTTTAAAAGCAACAAACAATTAAATTTTTAAACATAAAAAATTAAACTAATTTTGAAAATAACTTAATGAAGAGTAAAGTTATGTTTTTTTGAACTTTTAAAAAAGTCATAAATTCGATTAGTAGCTGTAACTTAAAAATGCGAGGTGATTGAAGAATATGGAGATTAGATTTAAAATCAATAATCTTAAGTGAGTAAGAAATTGCAATAAAGTGCAATTTCGTTCCCTTGTGTAATTTTTAACATGAGCTTATTGAATTAAAATATACCAATTGTATATTTCGTTATACCTTCATTTAACCGCCTAAGGTGGGTGCAAATATTTCTTATGCAGAGTAGCAGAAGAGGTTTTACTCGTAAGTGGAAGTTATTTTATTTTAACAGAGCAACTTTTGTGCAACTAAGACAAAAGAAAACTAAAATAAATTCAATTTAATCGTTAACCCATACCAAACATCAAAAGACTACATAAATATTCGAAATGTAAAATGTGTAAGATTTTTATAAATAAAATTGTCTCAAAATAATGTTCTCAAAAGATTTATAAACATTTTAATGTCATTGATTTTCCACTAACAATTTAACTTTCAGTTTGTAAGATATTCAAATGTTATTTCAGTCTTTCATTCAATTGGAAGTAGATGCTCAATTTATAAAGTCGATCAAGAAGCTTTAGAATTTTAAGTGAATTGTTTTTTTTTGATATTTAGTAAAGTGCTGAAGTGTTGGAGTATGGACCCCCACACTGATAGACCAGCACATTAGCCTGCTGAGGTACACAAATGTTGGGAATCATTTATTTGTATTAAAATGATTTCAGATAATTTAAATTTCATTTACGACTTTCTTATTATTACAAATGTAAGAATAACTTCAAAGTCTTACGACAGCAAATTGTTGATTTTAGATTGTAATTCAACTAAAAGTAGCTCACAAAATATTGATATAGGAAGAACACAAATCTCATAACTTTTATAAAGCTCGCCGAAGACGAAGTAAATATGATCTGAATTTTCCTCTTTAAAATGGAATTTAAGACCGCTAGCTATACTTCCTAAGCAGAGATATCCACTTTAAAGCGATTAGCATACATTGTTAACCAAACAAACCAAGCAAAACCTATTGGTCTTTCATTTATTAGTTTTTCCCTTGATACAAACATTTTATTATATATTTCCCGTTTAGCAAAGTGTGTTCAACTAAAAAGTACAAAAATAAAATATGCAATTTTTCAACAGGATAAATAGAAACACAAATCACTGAGATTTTTTATTTTCATCTTCATTTTGTTTTGCTTTTCGCTGTTCATTTATTGCAGGAAATTACATTGAACCATGTTTGCGATGTTTATAAGCTGGATACACTTAAACACAGACATTATTAGTCAAACACACGCACACAAATCCTTAGGGTTTTATTTTAAGTAATATTCACACAAAGCAAAAAGCGTGAAATCAGTCAAGCCTAAAAAGGTCAGCTTTGAGGGGAGATTTACATATCTTTAGGTTGAGCTTTTTTTGGCATCTTTAAGAAAATTTTAAATTTATATAAATTTTTTAAATTGCGCTCTTTGAAATACGAGTTCATTTTTATTTTGGATTAAGAGGAAAACTTCTAAAAATACAATTTTTTGATTGAATACAAAAGCAGAAAATCCAAATTATGTAAAACGATATTAGTTTAAGGAAAAAAGAGGTATTAATAAAGTGAAAGGACACTACGTGCAATGAAAATCAAATAGTATCTGATGAGGTGCGGTTGGGCTGATGTCTATGGTCTGTGAGAATTCCATTAATGTTATGAGTTTTAATCGTGTCATTTGCACAAAAAATCGCTCGAAAATAGTTTTAAAAAAAATAAATATTTGTTAACCGACCTTTGAGGAAAATATTGAATCATCTAACAAAGAGCTTTTGTACGATTATTCATTCAGATTTGGGGTAAATAAACAGCCAATACTTTGCGGCGGTTGTTCATTTAACTGCTTGAGCTATTTTTCACTACTTTAGGTTGTTTTTCACTGTGACTGGTCACCCAACAATTTTATTCGTATCCTCGATTTTTTTGGTAACTTTTACTTGGACGATTATTCGTGTAGCCAATTTTTAACAATATTATTGTTATGTATGACAAAGTCATGTTTATATAATATGGTTAGATATATCTAACCAGCATGTAGTAACTTTAAATAATATTATAGTTGTGTGACACAGTATCATTATTAGTATTAGATTAGACAACAATATAATATTTTGAAAAAGGTTTTTATAATTATATATATTATTATATATTATATATAATTATATATTATATATTATATTATATTTTTAAATTAACACAAAATGCAAGGATCTTTTTGCATCTCTTCAGAAATATCCAGGGTCTAGGCAGGAGGCGAACTGGCCACCCCCAGACTATTAGTCTAGTGCTCTATCTAAGAGCCTTTGGGGATTCCCCAGATTGTTTGTTGCATCGCCCAGGAGTGTAGTCATTGTAGCTAAAAAAAGTAAAAAACCCTTTTATTTACCACTAAAAATAATGAGAAGAAATATATCGATTTAAAATATGTATTGATTGAAAACATGTGGAGTGTTTTGCTCAAATTAATTGAAAGTATAAACAACCAAAAAGACTAATTGCAATACACAACGAAAAAAAATATGTACATGTATCGGAATCTCAGTTGAAAGGGGTGTGACGTTCCAGCCTTTTGCACATAGTCATTAAATCGCCATAGGAAATCTTGCAGTCCTTGCATTATAGATATCAGATGTGTTCAGCGGACTAATGTAAAACACTAGGTCTAGGTCGTTGCTTTATGGGTCTTTTTTTACCTTTACTACAAAGAGGCCAAAACTCCCCTTAAACGGCAACACAGCGGTCTGAAATGTTAAAATGTCGCACTGAATTAATTCATAAAATGTGTTTAAGGGATAATTTCGTATTTATTCAAGCTACATATTGAGCTTTGGAGCCTTTAAAAACTTATACGGGACGTTTTAACCCTCAATCTCTTTGATGTATGGGTATGTATGTCCCTTTTTTGAAATAGGACAAAAGATCCTTAATTGAGAATTTATTGTACAATGTCTTTGAACAATTTTTTTTAAAGAAAGTAACACAGGCAATTAATGTGTACCGACCAGTAGATGTGTTGTAGTGGGAGATGACAGATGTTGAAACCAGAAAGCTTAATTTTTTTTACAACTCTGCTATTGCACGTTATATTAATTTTTTTAGCATTGTTACAACACCTCTGATGTCAAGTAGGTGCATTAAATTTGATTGAACTGCGCACCCAATTAAAAATTGCAAAAATAATTACCTCAATGCCACAATTATATACATCATAAAAGTGCAGGATATTATCACTTTCTGAAGCTGCACTATAATCCACGTCCTTAGTCATTATTTACTATGTGGTCAATGGGCTGACCACTTCAGCCAACAGCACTTTGGATATAAAAGAATTAATGAGCTGTCTGACTAATTATAAGGCGGGATATCTTTTATCATGCATCAAGTATTTTTTAAAAATGTGCAGTATATTCGTAAAGTTAGCATCTAATTTAATTATTTTATAATCTTAGTGCGGCATAAAAGCGCATTTTTGAAATGATTTTAAACTTTATATTTTTATGTAATTATTAGATGTTTTTTTTGTGTAATTTCGGTGTTAAAATCCTCACACTCATATGTCTGTTTCTAAACAAAAAATTGTATACGGCTCAAAGTTCATCACTAAAATTACTCTATGAAATAGTTTTATCTTACCAGCTCCAAACTCTGTCAAAACTTTCTAAATATAAATAAGCAATTTTTTTAAAACAAATTGTTAACCCACAAAAAAATCCCTGTTTAAATACTTGAGCTTAGTTTAGTTAATACCTAGCAATTTTCATACAAAAAAAGTTAAGCTTGCAACTACAAACTGATTTTTTTTACAAAAGAAAAACTCTCTCTTGCGTTACAAAAAACACAAACTTATGATGTTATGAGAATACGAATAACAGCTTTAAATTTTGTATTCATAAACCTTTTACACCTCTTTCGAAAAATATTTGCACATTGAAGTAAAAATGGAAGCTTGTGTGATTTATACGCTCAAGTGCTTCATGTGTAAAAGTTTCACATAAAGAAAATTAAACTTTTACTTGCTGCTAACTATCACTCCTTTTTGTAGTTTCATATCATGTGTAAAAGTTTTGAAGTTCAGTTTTTCCCCTAATGGAAATTAGCATAATTAATTGAAAGTTTCCTGCTGGTTGCTGCAACCAAAAGTGTGTTTGTTGGATAACATGTTCAACAAAAGTTGAATAAATGAATGCCTTTTCTGCTTTAAGAGAAAATTTTAAACTATCCAAGATTCTTTCTGCAGAAAATTTTAATATAAAATTATTACAATATAGATTTTTTTGTGCATGTGGTCGCCGAGTTGGCTGATGTAAATATGCACATGAGTATTTTCTTACTTCGTTCTTTTAAAACTTAATTAGCTTAATTGATAATAAATCATATAATTTTAAGTCGGTGTTAAGGTTGAGTAATTTATGGTTGCTTAATTAAAACAAAAAATATTTCTGTTCTGTCAACTTGTTTTTTTTTTTTCTTAAACACAAAAGTTACCGAATTTTATAATAACATATAAGTAAGATTTTAATATTCTTTAAAACACCGTGCTACATTTTATATGTCCAACTGTAGAGGTCAGGTTAGGTAAAGCACAGACACATAAACCTATGTAGCCAAAGTGTGCTGTCAGCACTCATGGTAAAGCGCGCAATAGATGCTCGCTCACATATTTATAACGAAAGCAAAAAGAACAAAGTAATGATTTTTTAAATATTTTTTAGTTCATTTATTTTTCAACTATTGTTTTTTTTTTTGTTGTTAAAGAGACAAAGTTATTTACGTAGTTTTCATAAGATTGAAAACTATTTAAATTTTAAAGTGAATTTTTTATTTGTTACAATAATTGCAAACTAAATATCAGCCCTGTGCGTATGAGTAATATTTACACGTTTTAATAATAATCATACGCCCCAGTGACTTTACAAACAAAATCTATTTATTTTCGCTCCAAAACATGCCGCTAATTAACAGATATTAGTTATTTTTTTTAATATCGAAAATTCAATTTAATTAATATAAATGCATACGAATATTAATATTTATGATTTAAACAACTTTGGAAGCCAGTGCAGCTATAAATTTTATATAAATATTTAAAATTAAAAGCAAGCAAGCAACAAACACTTTTGGCAATACGTTGAGTTATAAATCATTTTAAATAAACTGTACATAAATTTCATATTAATATCACGCTTAAGTAGTTATTTAATTATGTAACATATAATTGCAATGACAATAAGTTTCATTAAGAAACAAATGCACATATACAAAATTGTATACATGTAAAATTATGCAGGTATTTAAATAATTTGTGTGTATAAGATATTAAAGTGTATGTTATTTTGTTCGAATAATAAATAATTACTTCGAACAATATGCAAATAAATTATATATATATTTTAATGGCAATCAGTGCTTTAAGTATTTGTTTAATAAAAAAATTTATTTACGATTGTGTTATTAAAAATGCAATTATTTTTAATGCCATTTTAATAATGATGATCTTTAACTTTGTTGTATTTTTTCAATCAATACAAAAGCTTTGGAGTTTAAATAATGACTTCTTCTGCTTATTAAAAAAATACTTTATTTAATCAATACTTCTGAATGGTACTTTTAAAGAGGATATAGGTTGATATAGTGTCTCTCGATTAATCAGGAATTTGCATTTATTGTTCGAGTAACTCGATGTATTTTTGATGTAATATTTTTCCGAGTATTTATTTTAATATATACATATTTAAATAATTAATCATTGGCGCAGCTGTGGCATGGATCTTATCTTATATATACTTAGTCTACTTAGCTGCTTTGTGCTTTAAGTAAAAGTGTTTGAGGATATCATGCAATTAATTTTTAAAAAAGCTCTAACTTTTTTCAACCAATCGATTACACAGCGATAATGAGCTTTTTCTTATGTTATTTTCGTCACTGCCATGTTATTATTTTATGAAAATCTTTGATTTCATGAACAATTAAGTGAACACAGCTAGACCCCTAAAATATATTTATTTTTCTTGCTTTGAAATATGATATGTGGCCTAGTTGGCTTGTAATACACGTATTTTTTAAAGAACAATAATTAAAGATTACGTTTTTGGTGTTTTAAAGTTTTATGATATTTAGAACAGAAATGAATTCGTTAATTTTGCACGAAAAAATATCACGATTCTAGTTTACACAGTACAACACATAATTTTGTGGCGCAATTCTGAGAATTGCACATGAAAGTAGCCCCAAAAATAAAAACTTCTGCATCATTCATTTTTTCAAGTTGGCTGCATTAATAATTTAATTTTTTTCCTCAAGGTTTATTTTTATCACTTTTGCTACATTTTAAAAGGGTTATATCTCGGTATACCGTACTGATATCTCTTTTGTGTCTGAAGCAAAATTGTAGATAGGAATTGGAGAAGAAAGAACGAAACAAACCTACCCGAAAAAAGTGCATTCAGTATCTTAAAAATCGCAAAAATTACCATTTTTTCCCATTTTTCACCTTTTTTACTGAATAAGTGGATATCAAATACACAAATATGCTCTGTCTTTCTTTATAAACTTAATTTTTTATGAAAATAAAAATTGCGTAACAAAAATCATCCAATTTTATTGTTATTACTTGTTATTTTCCATATTGTTTTTCTGGTTTTAAAATGTAATTCACTCTGAACAAAAGTGTTGTTTATTACACAGTCATTAAATTATTAATGCAGCCAACTTGACAGAACGAATGACGCATAAGTTCTTATTTTCGAGGCTATTTTCATGTGCAATTCTCAAAATTGAGTCCCAAATGAGCTAAAAATTTTTGTAAAGTGTTATAAACAGGGCAAGTTTAAATATGCAAAAAATTTATTAAAATATGCATGCAAATATTCCAAACAAATCTTCAAAATATGCACAAAAATATGCACCCGAAAAAACACAGACCACCAGTTAATCAGTTTTCTTTAAACAAATGTTTAAACATTTCGATTAAATACTTTGTTTAGATTTTCAATATATATTTTATTCTAAATATTCTGAAGTTTTTTTTCACGTCTTCTGTGACGGATAAAGTTTCATGTAAAGAAAGTCCTTCAGTTTTTAATTTGATTTTACTGCGGCAAATACATTCAAAATTATCTTTAATGTATGCTACATCTATTTTTACCGATGAATTCTTAAATTAAGCCTTTGCATTACACATCGACTCTGCCTCATCATCACAGTACTCATTTAAAACGCCCCCTCTAGTGGGTTGTATAGGGCTTTTGATCATACTTTTATGCATAGAATGCATTACATTGATACGAGAGGGCGCCTGGAAATTAATTAAGACAATAAGTTTATTTGGAAAAATACTACATAAAAAATGGTTTTGCAATTTGCAACAAGTGAATTAAAATTGCAAATGTAAGCGAACAAAATCTGCAATTCTATGCAACAGATGAAGCCACACATGTAACATGCATCATTTTTGGGGTAAAGAATTTTTAATGATCGCATTGTGGAGTTGCATCAGCTGCCAAAAGCAATTTTAGTTATAAACAGTTGCCAACCTGCGTAATATGCAAACTTATGCAAGTTATATCAAAAATGCTTTTCTTGGGAAAAATTGGAAAATTAGGCAAATGCATATTTTGCATGCGAAAGCGTACAAAACTTGCCCTGGTTATGAATAACTCCGTTAATCCAATGAAAATCCATTTTAAATGGTTGGAAGAAAATTTTGTCATGCAATTTTTTCAGTTTTGTTAATCGGAGCCGGGCATACTGTCCTCGATTTAGCCTGAAAGTTAGTGATGTGCGTGTTGGAAATATAAGACAAGTCTGTAAAAAATCTGTAAGGGATAGAAGAGAACTGAAAGTACAGCTTTATTAAGCGCCTTAAAATCCTCAATGATGTCATAGTTTTTCTCAAAAAAGCTGAAATTAAGATTTCTTTTTGTATTTGTTAGACGTTTTTTGAATCTCTTTTTCTCTTAAAAAGATACATTTTCACTTTAAAATCGTACAAGCTAAAAAAGGTACAATATTATGAAATTTTATTAAAACGTTTTTACACAATTAAATATAAAGTTTGAACAACGAAATATTAATAACACTGTCTGGAGGAAAACTTGTGCCAAAAATCTTGTAAAAATTTCAGAAATATTATAATGTTATTTGTTAAGACAATTGCTGGTAAGATCCCTTTAAGCAAAAGACTCTCAGCGGTTAATTTACTAACTTTTTTTTGTTCCAATATTAGACAATCTGCTTTTTGTTTATCAAATAACAGCATCAGAGCATTGGCAAACTCATTTATCCTTTTTTTCTATGAAACTATTGTGCAGCAAGTAAAAGGGGAATCTAGGGGTAAAGTTATGAATAATTTTAAGCTTTTTTGTATTGGTTTTTGGCAGTTTTGTGGAACTAATTCAAATATGTACATTTGTATAGAACAGTTTACAAAAATCGTCATACAGAAATTGTCACAAGTTCTGTTCTGTGCGTCAGTACAAAGAATCTGCAGGAATGCGTTTTGGTAGTTTATTCTATGAATATATAATATCGTTTACTTTCATTTTCTACTTGTTAAAATATTTTTGGCTTTCAATAAGAATCTCATGCATTTTCTTAATTATTTTATTAAAAATTTTTCTATTGCATATAAAAATGATCAGCATAAAATTCTGCTTCCTGATTTCTGTACACAACTAAATCAGACGTGACTATAAATGAGCCTTAATCTACATACCGTTTTTAAAAAAACTTTAAGAGTTGAGTTTGAATAACATTCCATCATGCCAAATGTTATCAAAACCTTTTTTCATATCGAGAAAACTAACGCCACTACTCTTGCAATTTCTGTTGGTATTTTCGATAAAATTCACAACATACTTTATTTTGTGCTCCTTGTGGAATTCAAGCTGTTGATGGTTAACAATATTATTTTGGTCTGCAAAATAAATATACATAAGTATACGTATATGAACCAACAAAAGCAAATTTATCTTGAACATTATAAGATTAAGCCACAAAATATTTATAAGTAAAAATATTCACATACAATTTTCTTGTCTTTGATCCTTGTAATTGGAAATAATAGAAATTGAAGTAAATAAGTTAAATAAATGAGCAACAAAAATCCTGCAACTCTCCAAAAAATATCAAAAGAAAATCCAAACTTTTTTCGGCAACAAAATCTATAAGGAAGGCTCTTGGTTTCTATACAAATTGAGCTGCTCACTTGGCTTAGAACATTTTTTAAAGGAAGATATTTAAAATTTACTTTTTCGTTTTCCCATTAAAATAAATAAATTTACTTCACGCATGGGAATTAAACACACATGAGAAAATGTATGTAGCGTTTTTAGTACAGAACCCAATGAAATGGCGTACTTTGAAATACAGACATTCACATACATTTTAATGTTATTTGATTTATTTTTTCATTTTATTTCAACATTTAGGTTTTTTTTTCTTCAACGTTAAAATATTATTTATTTGATTTTGTCGCCATTTGTTAATTGAAGTTCAGACTATTTTTCAATTCGTCTATATTGTTGAATTTTTTTTCTTTATGTAAACTATAATTTTGAGAACAAAATGAATAGCAAATGTTAACGAAAATAAAATTATAAATTAATAGTTTTATACAAATTGATATTTTTAATTTGTAACATATTGCAAGAAGGAATTTGATTGTGTTGCTAATAATCAATGAGCAACATATTATTGAATTATTTTGTTGCAGTCAAACCTAATTTTTATAAAATCAAGGCCATTGTATGAT
Source organism: Gymnocheta viridis (assembly GCA_956483585.1). NCBI lineage: Eukaryota > Metazoa > Arthropoda > Insecta > Diptera > Tachinidae > Gymnocheta > Gymnocheta viridis. Next base: position 129,075,401 of record OY101440.1, on the reverse strand, counting down.
TGTTTTGCAACTTTATAATGACATTTTGCCATATAAACATAATGTTATAAAAATATAATTTTAAAATGGTCATTAGTTATTATTTGTATGTATTCCAAAAAAAATTATTATTATCAAATATAATCCTAATCATTACCACCAATACATATAAAGTAAATGATAAAAATAAATGATCGTTTCACACTTTCAATAAAGTAAAGAAGAAAATATGTAGTTGAGTTAACAGGAATATCAAATAATAGACTAAAAGTGCAAAATATCATATATTAAAAAATCTTTTTTTTTAGCTAAAAAATCTTTTAATCTTTTTGACACTTCAAAAAACTTCAAAAATACGATAAATCTTCACATATGGTAACACTGGCTACATGTAATGTGGTAAAAAATTTGAGACCTATATTAGTTTTAGGCCTTGGGGCCTTCTTTCCTTATTAATTTTGATTATTTTTTAAACATACTTTGATTATACATATGTTTGTATAGCAAAACAACTTTTGCTACATTTTGTTGCAACTCTTATGGTTGGTAATAATTTGTCGGTCAAACGCAAACAAATATTTGGTTGTCGTGTCCAATATTTGAAATATTAAAAAGCAACAACAGTTCGGGCTTAATAGCCATTTTAGATAGTTTAACCAAACCATAATATAGTTGTGCTGATCTAAACTGACATCAATAAACTGATGTAGAGAAAAATACAAATAATTTTTTTATCATACAATATTTGCTACTAATATACTCTTAGCCATTGAAAAAGATATTTTGGTAATTCAGTTTGAGCTCTATTGATGCACATCTGTTAAGAGCTGTAAACTTATTTCAAACTCATTTTAAATTTAATTTAGAATTGTTTATATTTTAATTACAATGAAAAGCCATAAAATTAAACTGTGTTGACCACAACACATGTCATGGTAAATGTCCTTAAATTCTTAATTATTTTTATTCTTGTTTGCCTACAACATATTCATACAGACATATGTATATTTATATACTTACTTCATACACATTTACAAACTTACACTTTGAATGCATGTGAAGAAGATACAATTACGAGCTTAAATCAACGTGAAATCGGTCTATGCTATGCTCAATTAGTTCTGAAAATTAATATTATTTGGCCTTCATTTCATTCACATATACACACACACACGCATAAATATTTATGTGGGTATCTTCACCTAAAACGTAAAAGTCTTTAATAAAATATTCAATCTGTTACACAAGCATCTTGTAGAATGTTAAAGTAAAAGAGATTAATATATAAATATTATTTTGTATTTTATGTTGGCATATTTTTCATTTAAACGTACTACATATGGAGGGCTCAAATCTCAAGTAAACCAAGTTGCAAAAAGACAATTCGAAGATATTTTGAGTTTCACTAAATGAATTGCCATAAATAACATATAAAATGAGAGCTATTGACTTGTGTTTTTTTAACAGAACGAAGCACTTTTTTACTTAGTCCATTATAGAGCTAAACAGAGCTAAACTTTGCGGAGAATTTCGCACTGGTTTTGAAATTTTTCATATTTCATGACTTCGTTCACTTCAGCTCTGAGCCCTCCATATATCCTACATACTATTTTAGTTATGTTTTAAATGTGTGTATGTGAATCCAATACCATACAATTAGATGTAAAAAACGATACCTTTAAGAATGACCCAAAAGAGCAAAACCAATAGACAGACGTTGGTTTTACACAAGAAAATTCAACAAAAGGACAAATATTTTAGTAAACGAGTGCACATAAATAAGTGATAAATGAAAATTTAACACCATGCTTCGGCAGACAATGTTTTATTCTTAAGTATCTATAAGGAGTTATGCAATTAGAGTGGGTCAATGATGACAGTCTGGGTCGGCTTAGTTAGTTTGGATACAAAAGCAAGTTACATGATTAAGTCGGCGATACCAGTTTACGCTTTTAGGTGCTAAATTTAGACACTTTTTTCCTTTTTTATTTGCACACAATTTTTATTTTTCGCAAATTTTTGCTGGACTGAACTTTTAAATCAGAAAATGCAAAAAAGGGATTTTCACAAAAAGTATTGGGTTATATGCTTTGGCATTAGCTGCTAGTATTTTAGCGATATTGAAGAAAAAATATATATTTTTTTTGATTTTAACTCGTCCCAATTATCTTTTTTGAATACCGTTTTTGTTATCATATTTAATTAAAGCTGCAAATTGAGAATTTTTAGCACCGAAATTATTGTGCTCAAAAGGAGAGACCTTTTTTTTGTAGATTTACATTTCTTAAAACGATTTATGATTGCATCGAAAAAGAAATATTTGTAAAGTAGAATTTTTCCTGCCAAATTTTGTATAGAGTTGGTAGAGTTGTATTACAAAGGGATGATCTGAAAAAAATTCAAAATTGGAGAGGAAGTTTGCCAATGAAACCGTAAATTTTAAATTAAAATTTGTTTTTTGAGTGATTTGGCTTTTTCTTTGCTCCAGCACCTGGCAACACTGCCGTCAATGGCCATCTTTTTTTTACCCCAAATACAAGAATAAAGACGTAGATGATGTTTGCTTCCAGCAGGAAGATGTTATCTATCACAGAGTTGTATTTTGCATGAAAGATTTGAAAATGTGGCCAGTGTTACCAGCTCAGATTCACCACTAAAATTTTAATAGAGGTAAAAACTAAATTTTAGTAGTTTCTGTCAGTAGAGCGGTCATTTAGACCCAATTGATACGGAGAATTAAATTAATGAATAAAACTCATGATGTTTTTTTTTTGTGGAAAACGACAAGTTTTCTGTTTTCAATGATTTATTTTCAATTTCTTTTGCATTCAAAGTACTCGTATCAAAAGATGTTTTAGTAGTTTTTTAGTGGCATTCGGTGGTCGAAATGGTGGTATGAAATTCTGAATGTTCGTAACAATGGATGTGGCTATCTCTCGCGGTGTGGACTTGAAGCGGCCACTTAGATCGTGGAATGGAATCTCAGCTACATATATATATATATCGATAAGCAGCTATAGAGCGATGCCTTCAAAATCAATATAATCCAGGTCATCGCTTAAATCCAGCCATTGAATATTGGACATCTCCAAATGTATACTGTACACAATGGCCTAGGTTGGTCTTTCACTTACAAAAATTATTTTATTAATACTTCAGATGCGGATTGCCTTTTCTATTTAAATATTTACCCGTCCTTGTTGGTAAATCCTTTACCATACGACATATCAAGTTGAGCTTTTGTATTGTAAGTGGAAATGTGTACCTTTTCGATAGTATTCTTCGCTAGACTCTTACTTAACTGACCGTGGCTTATTTATTTTTAGGTCATTTGATTGTAACATCGTCTTTGTAAATTGGGTTTTTAAGGCTAGCTATTAATTTAACTACACGTCAGTTTCATGGCTGCTTAATTATGTTACTCAACAGCCCGTTGCCACAATTGCAGGGTGCTGGGAAATAGAAAAAAGGAATTTCATAGAGTTTTCAAATATTCGGCGTATTAAAAAACAAAAAAAGGCATAATTTTTAAAAACCGGCATTAATAATTTGTTGTATTAAAACTAAAAAAAATTAAAAATTAAAAAACATTTTACATAAAAATTACACAGGATTTCAAACTTAAGGGAGAGATCTATAAGTATTAATATATTTTAATTATTTCAACTATATTACATGCATGACCTTGACCTGCCGATCGAATTTACCGTGTTCTCTGTTTGTTAAACACCATGTAGAAAATATACATAATAATATTTTATGTATGTTATTTAGTAATGATAGAGACAGTAAATTGGCTAGAATTCACAAATGTATGTACTTCTTAAGTTGTGTTATTAATCACATTCAACAAGCAGTGAAAGCACGCAATATTGATTATTGCCTGATTATTAAAAGTAATCGAATAAAGAATAAAAAACAAAACAATTTCGACATTTTCTAATAAATTCAAGACAGGAAATCGGTTTGCTGAATAACTCAAAAACTGGCTAAAAAAATGGAAAATCTAAATCAAACCGAGCTTACGATTGATTCGAAGACCGGATTAATAGCTCTAGGAATTCGGTATGTCAGTGATTATTGAATAAGTATTTGCTGAACTAAATACTAAGGATTATAAGTAGAAAGTGACTCTATGCCAGACCAATTGTATTTTAAAATTCTGTAAGCTGCTCATACTTAATTTTCAGTTCAGTTTAATATAATTTAATTTCAATGATATCATCGAGGAAATTCATTATATACAAAATAAAACTCGAATGATCAACTTGATGTGAAATTGGAAAAAAAACAACAAGAATCTGGTGTCAATGTTGACGTGTTTATGTCTCATATTGGATTTATAAAGTAATAAGGAGCAGAAGCTAAATTGGTTTTAAAGTATTACTTGCACGAATATATATGGGGGACGCATTATATCAACGCAACCAGTATAATAACTTCCGCTTAAGTACATATCTATAAAGAAGGACGCAGGGGTCCTTTGTGTACTTTGTGTCAAATGCAGGTCATATCAGATTTATAGAGCTACTTCAAGAAGAACTACTTCATTGGAAGACCTGTACTGTACTGTAAATAATTTTTCTGATATATCAAGAGAAAAGTAGTATCGGTTGCTCATTGCAATTCTGACCTGCATATAATGTCGGAGCAATATGTTTCAGTAGATGATTGATAAATAAATTTATAAAACAGAAAATTGTACTCACAGCCAAACCAGATTTTGCTAACCATGGAAGGATTTTTATTAGATTTGCTATTTGATCATTGTGGGATCGATCACCTACTGGAGGTTCATATGCAAGAAGAAAGAAATCGATATTCTACTATACAACCAGTCAGTGATTAAATGCGTGCAGCAGGCGGATTTATTCTGTTCCTAGAATGTGTGCTGCCAATAACACATGACTTCATGAAAAATCTGCTGTGACATTTTGAAAACCCAGATCCAACAACTCGTAAGCCTGCAAAGTTGGTGGCAGTCATACGACTCAGCATAGCAGCTGCCTCCCAAATAAATTAAGAAATAAATTTTTTTAATGTGGTTTTAAAATTTGTTAAAAAAGACTCATTCATTCATTCAGTCATTCATTCATTCATTCATTCATTTTAAGGCTGGATAAAATTTTTAAAGTGGCTCTACTTACGGAAACTTCTTTCGTAATCTCCGTAAATGTAAATGAAGTGTCCTACCAACACCCACCTGCATTACCTTAATAGTTGTGGACATGTTGTCTACTTCAATATCGGTGGTCAGAGTTAAAGTCGTTGCTAAGGAAACAGTGCAAACACAGATGTGTGATATTCAATTATGCAGGTGATGAAAATCATCTCTTGTCCATTGGAAGCACATAAGTAAATAAAGAAAATGGGGCAAGATAAAAGTAGGTGAAAATAACCATAAATTAAAGACGAAGAAAAGAGGATTAAAATGTGTGTAAGAATGTGTGTAAGCAATTGAAATAGCGACGCTTAACACATACACATGCACACACTCAGGAAAACAAACATTCCCAACAAACACAAAGTACAAAATTTTAAACATGATGTTTTTTCTAAATTTATTTTGATATCTCAAACTTGACTGAGGCTTGAGTCTATATTTGGAATTCAAATTAATATTCATTTGAGAATATAAGTTTGGCAAATACACTTTTTCAATCTGATATCAAGTCTTATTCTCTTCTGCCAAGCCCTAAAGTGATACTCTGCAATCAACTTAACATTTTTGTTTTGATATAAAGAAAAATAATTTACTGCCAGTCCCACGATGTGACAAGTATTCGTTCTTTCGTACAAATACATTTAAAACAAAAACAAAACGTTAGAATTTTAGATCGAATGTGTGTGACATTGTGGGACTGGCATGATAGTGGCGATATCAATAAAATCAAATATTTTTTAAAATAAATCACAATTATTTAAAATAATGTGGATTAGGTGACACTTATGGCGTCTTTTTTTCTAAAGAAAGTGAAACATTTTTTGCCCTTTTTATTGAAAATTTGCAATATATTGATATTTGAAATAGTGAGCTTATTAGAAATTATTGTATCATTACTTACGAAGCAAATGTTTTGTCTTCAGAAAACTTTGAATATTTTTATTTATAAAATGTAAAAAAAAAATTTACATCTTTTTCGGAAAAGAAAACGTCATTAGAGTATCGGATTTAAATTAATTGAAATTTTTAAAACATCGAAAGTATGAGAAGTTAAAACTAAAATGAGTTTAGTTTACTTTACTTATATTCCACATTTAATAACATCCCACATTTGAAAAACGTTTGATACTATGATTGACTAAATTAATTTTTCTATTTAGCATAAGGTCCTCTTTTTGTTGAGAATGCTTTTCAAGTTATATTCAAAGTATATTGAAGCGTTTATCATTTCAGAAGAGTTTCGTTTTAAATCATTCTCAATTCCATATCAAGCCATTGTGCTTGCTGGGTTTTGTAGAGTTTTTATTTGAATATCCAGGGAACTTTTATTTTTTTATAAGTCTAATGTAGGCAGGCATCTAAATCTTTATGAGACATTTAAATGGTGGCTGCCTGTTTTTCTTAAGTTGCTTTCGCAATATTTGTGGGACATGTTGAAGGTTTTTTTAAGAAAATATCCCTCAAAATTCGTGTAAAATTTTGTCGAGATATTGTAAAGGCTTAGAGATATATTGTAAGTGATTTCCTAATTTTCTAAGACAAAAATAATTCTAACGCATATGATTTTGAGTATGTTGCCAATTCGCTAGAAAGTGTTTGCTGGATGTTTATAAGCGTCTATGTGTGCATATTTATTTGCAGATATGATTCTTATTTATGTGGGTATGTATGTGTGGGGTGATTATGTAATAAAAATAATCATCGCTATGATTTATCGTATATTATTAATGTTTTATAGAACAAAAGGCAAAGGAAAACAAATATTTAATATTAATTCTCACAAACATAAATTAAAGGCGGATTAATTTGTGTATTTATTTTTCCACAAAATGAGTTAAAATAAAGAAAAAATCAAATTAAATGAAATTTAATGCAGCTTTTATTTTGTTAACAAAAAATTAAATAAAATGAGTAGAGCGTTGAAAGAAAAATATTAATGAACGTGGATAACAAACAAGGTTTTTGTTAAATATGTGCGTTTACTGCAATTTTTTCATTTCATTAAATTCGTGTACTTTAATTAAAAAAGCCACAAATTATTGATTATGTACCAAAAACAACAAGTGATTTCTTTTTAAAATACAATTTACTTATACGAGTTTTCACTTCAATATTAAAGACATTTTTTGGCTTTATAGTAGTTTTAAAGAGCCAAAGTTGAATAAATAAATAAATATATGTAGCTGCAATTATTTATGTTCATTCATGCTAATTTATTTGTTACATAAATCTTAAAAGTCCTTGGAGATTGTCTGCGTTTAAATAATTATTTAGATGTGTTTTTAAATTCAATGCAGCTGACTGGATTGGAAAAAATTATTTTAATGTACTAATGAAAACCATTCAACTCTTTGAATAAGGATAAAAAATGAAGTTTAATATGTTAATTTGAAAAACATTACGTCATTGTCTTCTAAAATGTATGGGTACAAAATATTAAGGGTTGAGAGAAAAATATCTGCAAGTACAAACTCAAAGGATCTGAACAGTCAATTGTTGCGATTGAGACTACTCTGTACAGTTTCAGTGAAAATTTATTATCCTCTTTTAATTATTTAAAAAGGTACTTGCTTTTTAATATTAACAAAAATAATAAAATACTTAAGTAAAAAATACACCTGAGTATCATGCAATTATTTATGTTTATTAATTGTAAAATAAAACACATTTTACTCTCATATTGCTTTATTTTGTGTTTTAAATCTGAATCCCTTAACGACAATTGAATATTAAAAAAAATTACATTAATTACATTCACACATACATATTATTTTTATGTGAATGTATGTATATTAGGGCAATCCTTCAAAAGAAGTGTACAACTATTTGATCTCATATTATAGTTTAAAAATTTATATGCACTGATTTTCAAGATGATTAATATTTTGATATGACGGTTTTTCTGAATAATGTACTATTTTATAACCGACCCCGAACTCGAACCCAAACTTTGGTATATTTTCTAGACCGAACAGGCTCGAAATCGACCTTATTTTTTCAATGAATAGAAACATTTTTAGTTTCTGTGTTTTTGTTATTTATTAAACACAACTTTAACACACATAGAAACTTTTTTTATTTTGACTACTTTAATATTTAATACAGTTTGATTTTTGCGCATCTTTGATGATATACAAACATGTATAAAACATTTATTTATCCAAATTTCGGTGTTTATTTAAATTATTTTACATATTTATATATTAGGTCAATATATTTTTACATCTTTACTGATAATATATAATTAACAAAACATAATTATATTAAAAATAGTTGGTTTAACAATTTAAATATAAAGTAAGATTAATCTTCAGTACGTCATTACTCTCAGATAAGTCCATAATGTGGTAGCATTTATTGAAGAATCATTATTAGCATATACAAAACGGTAGTATTTTAATGCCAGGAGTTCAGAATTTCGGATAGGTCTTACAGGAACTTTGAAGTTTAGTTCACTAAGTAGGAACTCTGAATCCACATCACTACAAATAAAGAGCTCAATCGTCATCAGCATCAATCGTCGACTTTTTAGAGATGGCAATTTTATCAATGCAAGTCTGCTATGATACAAAAACAAGACATTCCGAAAGCCAGCATTTAATACAGTGTGTCGATTAATATCATTAAAAGAGTAAAAGATTTCAACATCATCGGCATATAAATTATGAAATAACTCCTAAATACATGATGAGTCTTAAATGTTGCTAAAAGAATTATGAAGCAATGTAAGTAATGTAGTTTTTTTAATAAGCAAAGACGCTTTTGGTCATACCTCATATTAGAAAACCCTTGTGTCCGCCTAAAGTAAGCGAAGCCTGCTTTAGACTTGTAGAAAATAACAAAAATGCATTAATACGCGAAACTGACTTTGGATATACTAATTTAAAGAAAATTAAATAAGTATCAAATAAATTAAATAACCAACTTTTTGTGGATTTATTTAATTTTTAGTTTTTTAACTTGATGTTATGAAACATTAAATAAAAAAAAGCTGACGTTTTTGGCTTCATACTCTTCATAAGCAATTTAGTGAGAAAAAGAAAATCGATGGGGATTAAAATGCAGGGCTGGACAGAAAGGAAAAATTCAAAAATATGTGCAGCAAACTTTTTTAAACCGATTTAAAATTTAATTTATTTTTTATTGTATGAGGAAAACCACAAAGGATCTGAATACATGCTACATACTTGCTTCCTTTACGCAGCGGTGACGCACCCTAATATACATACAAAGTTTTTTTATATTTATCTACATACATACATACATATATACATACATGCGTATGTGAGTGTGTATTCTTGTAAAAGATTTATTTAAATTATTACACTTTTTGTCATTTGAAAAGCAAAGTTTACTCTGTTGCCCTGTAGAAATACAATTTTAATTGATTTATGTAACCGGTTAAAAATATTAAATGCATACACAGAAAGAAAAATAGGGATTTCAATTTCTGCTATAATTAAAACCAGCTTAAAATGTTATTTGTTTATCAAGGTAAGGTAAGGTATATTTTATTGAGCCTTTATAAAAAAACAATACAATTAAAATGAATAACAAACATAAGAAAGCTTAGGACTAAAAAGTAATATCCTAATAAACATAAAAACGAAACAGTAACCTACTTACAGTAATTTGCTATATATAGTAATTATTATAAAATATTAATAGAGAATTACGCCCTTGCTCCCGGGGCTTAACAAATTCAGGGTGAATATTTTTTAAATAAAGTTTTAATTCTATTTTTGAATAACCAGTAGAAGAAATAACTTAAAAAAGTTTTATCAAATGTATGTATCTTTGGCATCGGATGTAGTAAATGTTCCATAATTTTTACATCAGATTGTCATATAAGCAGTCCACTTTTTTGATTTCTTTTTGCCGAAACGAATGCAATGTTGATTATGTTAAGAACAAATATTTTTTTTCATTTTATAATTAATTTTCCCACTGGAAATATATTTCTTAAAGGGAGTAGAAATATAAGCGAATCACAAATATCTGTAAAAGTAAAATACATTTTAATGTGCTTTTAAAAATTACTTCTTAAAAATTTCTATACAATTTTAAATGCAAGCTTTATTACGAGTTCCAAGTAAAAATCCTATTCTCTGGATTGATTTAAAAAAAATTATCTTAATCTTTGAGGAAAATGCTCAAGAAGAAATGTTTTATTTGCGATGTTACGCAGTGGTCAAGAGGTTTTACACAATAGGCAATATTGAATGGAAATAGTTTTCAAAAACGAATACTTCAAAATCCTTTAAAATAATCGACAACGGAGGTTCTGACAGTGGAAGTGATTCCACTTTTCTCTATCCCTTTTGCTTTTAAATTTTTGTGTCGGACCAGTGGTTTATTACCGGGTAAAATGGAAATATTCTTAAAAAAAGTGTTATTTGCGCAATAAATATGTGATAAAAGAGAGAAAATGTGCACTTAAAATTAAAAAAATATGTATATATAATATAATTTTGTGTTCAACAATTCAATAACATTTGCATTTAAAATAAGATCAAATAAAAAAGCTAAAAAAGCAATTCACAATTTTTTAAACAACTTCCAGTTCGCTTTTTAGTGTTTTTAGCGAATGCTAATTTTGAAATTATTTATTGTGAAAAGTTGAGGCATTATTTTGTGCCACATCTATTGATTGAAAATGTAGGCGATTGTACTCCGAGTAGTGAATTTCACATCATGTCTTTTGTATTTCCTTAAGACTTTATGAACGAATGTATTTCACATATTAAAGAAGCGCAGTTTTCACAGTTTATACGGTCGATTTGAGTACAAAATTTTGAAGAAACTTCGTCAGTTATATACACGATTTCTATAAAAAATGTCACATGTCATGTCACCCGTCTGGATTGAGGAAGCCGCACTTAAACATCTGCTATATTTTTACTCACCACAACTTACTTTTTGCAAATAAATTCTTTAAATTAAGTTTGTATTTTCTTCTTTCCCATTGATGTGTGGGGTAATTTAATTATATTCATTTGGATTCTAATATCTTTTTGTATAACAAGTTCTATATAATTATAATCCAATTAAGGAGTTTAATTTAGTTTAAATGTATAACGAAAATTACTATTAAAATTGCAGTTAAAAAGAAAACTATGAAGATTTTATTATTAAATATCAACCATCATTTTAATGTGAAAAAGGATTTTTTTTTGGATTTGTGTGTGGGAAATAAATTTTTTTTTTTAATTAAAAATTTAAGTAAATAAGTAATATTTAATTTCACTGTTTCAAAATAAATTTTGTAGTTAAATGACATTCGGCATTAGTATTTAAATATCATATTAAATGAATGAAATATTTTTAATCTGAGAAATGCTTTTGAAATAAAATTCGAAGAACTTAATTTTTAATTTTAAAGGAAAATAATCTTAAAAAAATAAATAATACCATTTTCATTTACATTTACATTTTCAGTTAAAAAACAGTTCTCTTCTACTTTTTCATTGCATAAGAATAATTAAAAGTGCTTTGAAACTACAAGTGAAATAAGTATTAATTATCACATAGATATAATTTTAATGCTTTGAAATAGTTGAATTTATAACAAAACTACTATCTATCTTATAATAAATTTTCAGTTTATTATTTTCTATTCAATTAAAATAAAAAAATATTATTATTTAACTTTATTTCAAATAAATGAATCTACTGATATAAATGCAATATGTGTTGATGTGTGCAATCCAATTTTAATGCAAAACTTTTCACTTTTCTTTTATTTTATGTTTTAACTTTTTTTTTTACCACAAACTAACTCATGTGCATGTGTTAAAACTATAGATAAAAATATCGAAAGATGATAAGTTTTTATTCTAAAAATTTTGTTACAGTGATGACCGGTATAAAAGCAATAGTGGCAGGGAGTTTTAGGAAGTTGTACAAAACATATAATTAATATTACCATTAACTCGAAATTTGTTCCATCCAATTTGATTAACATATTTCCCATAATCGTCGCGGCTCCTTAACATGGATACAAACCATAATTTCATAATTTTTGCTTGTGACTTTGAAAGACTTTCTTTGGCGATTGCGTTTATTCATACAGACATTTTCAAAAGCAATGACCGCTTTGAACGTTTTTTTGAAGAACTTATTTCCACATTGATCCCGTGATTTTAGTTTTTTTATTTCGTCTCTCAGTTCTTCTGCCTTGGAGTCGGTTCTTTATTACAAGAATCATTGATATTTTAAGCCCATCAATTTAAACAAATTGTCATACGTTTTTGCTATTTAAATATGTATTTTTTTATATATGTATAAGTCATTTTAGAAACCTCTCCTGCATTACTTCATTATATTTTAAACGACACTGTAAACTATTCCATTACAAAATTGTACTTGAATAAATTCATATATTTGCTTATTAAAGTGAATACATATTTTTAAAACTTCATAAAGATTTTAATATTTTAAGAATAATTATTTTATGAAGAATACATACAAATATTTTGTTGTTACTGAAAAAGATTAAAAATTCATCCAAGATGTTATAATTTTTTCCTTTAATTTAACTGAAAATTTATAAAAAGAATTATAAGTTTTATTTGTAACTAAAAATATTTAAATCAAATTTTATTAAAATAAATTTTTCAACACACGTTTAAATTTAATCCCTCTCATAAAAATGGTTTTGTTAGCTGTAAAAACATCAAAGATAGTATTTAAAATAAATTATACATAAAATAGTAATTATATTACGCAGGGCAACACTAAAATGTCGGCATAAGATATTTTAGTAAATTTTCATTATTTTTCTTTTACGGAATACCACAAACTTGTCAAATTATTTATTTATTTATTTTATTTTCATTTCCTGTACAACAAGACTGAGCCTTATATTTAGAGTACAGGAACGCATAAAGTTAAAAATTTTTTTCGATTATTAAATAATACAGCTTAATACAAAGAAAAAAAATACGAGTATATAATAATGTTTATAGATATTGGAAAATTGTTCCAAAGACGGCCGGCATGTACATAAAACTGCCATTCAGAAACTAGACATTGGTGTTGAGCTATTACAATGTCTTGGCGTCGTTGCGATTTCTTTTCAAGAATTTTCCTTTATTGAACCATAAAATCGTAATATCTCAGCAAAAGCTTTGATGCCAATAGAATAAGTTAAAATGCCAACAAATATTGGATGAAAGTATTTATTTATAAATGCCAATACTTAGAGGTCATTTAATACACAAATTAAATATCTTCTCTCAGTATTGAACTCGTGTTTTCCAGATTGTTGTCGGGTTTTATGTCAAGTGTTTTACTTAATGATTTATTGCACAACTATTTTATTAAGAGTTAAAAATTTGTTTTCACGAACACACGCGCAGTTAAAAAATCCATATTGCTTCAATAGGGGTGGAATAGTTGATCAACTGTATGAAATATTGCAGACAGTATGAAATTTGTGTGAAAAGTGTGTAAAAAGTATGTTTTTGTTAGTAAAAGTCATTAACGAGTTTTTCTGCGATGTTTGATATATTCGAATTTATATAAATATATCTTCGGTTGTTGCGAGGTGTTTCAGGATATGTTCTGGTCGAGCAGGGTTATTATTACATTTTCAATTATTATTTCAAGTGAAATCTTTTGTTGTTTTGCTCACAAGTCCGATAAAAAACATAGTTTTAGCCCAGTATCAAGTTTTTTTAATCGATTGTAAAAAGCAAACTTTTTTTTGTTCACGCTTGTTCCCTCAGATAAATTAATTTATTTTAAATTTAGGAGTATCCTCGATTAGTTCTGTTTTGAAAGTTTTCTTATTTTAGTTTTGTTATCCGTTTTTATGGATCTCTTTCCGTCTGCTTATCTATCCGTATATGTTTTGAATTAAATTTTCGGCAAGAATTATTTTAAGTTAATTTCAACATTTGTTACGCCTTCATCATTATTTTTGAAAGCTTTATTCTTTATCAAAAAAAAAAAAATAAATTAGCTAGACATGTCAAACCGATCCAATGCTATCGATTTGTAGGCACTTAAAGCGTAGAAAATTTTTTTAGATTATGAAGAAATATTACTGACTGAGCATACGAGTAAGATTTTATTCATCAGAATAAGATATAATACTCTTGTGGAATACTTTTGTTCATGTGAGTGTTGTGGCTTGCCTCGCAGTAGCATATTCTGTCAGTCCAATTTTGCAAGATTTTGTTGGACGGTGCTTGGATCGGGCGATATTAACATTAAAGGTTTGAATCATTTCTGGACTTTTCGTGTATTATCGATATTTAACGGCATCCAGCATGAAAACTTCCAAAATGGTCAAATCGCAGCTCTGAGGAGGCCAATTGATATCGCCAAGACGGCTTGCAGTATTTCCTCACGTTGTTCAATCGTAAAGCGACTCATTTTGGTCCGCCTAGGTATGATACTGAAAAAATCTATCTCGAATCTATTTCGAACTGAAAAAATCAATCAGAATATAGAATTTGGAACATCAGCTAAATACAGAAAAAAATTATAAAATATGTTTTCTATAAAACCAATTTATTAAAAATTAAAATTTGTTTTAATTAATATCGTGATTGAATCAATTAATCATGTGATCAAAAATAAAACTCATAAATTTTTTAAATTTTTGAGTAATTCGTCATAAGTTGAACTTCAACAATACAATTAATTGAATATAAAGTTTTCGTAATGCAAATCGTAGTTTTTTCTGTATAGTCAATATGGCAGACAATTATTATATGAGGAAACTAATTAAATGTTTGAAATAATAAATGCAAAATAAACATTGCCTTAAAATATGTTAAAAATCATCATTAAATTCTTCTAAGCTTCGAAACATTCGAGTCAACAATTAACACAAAAAGTATTTATGACGTTTGCTGTTAAGAGGCTTATTACTTGATTTAATAAATTTGTATACAAACCAATTGCTTCGAAGGCTATTAAAATCAAGCTTCTTTTATTTCAATATTCTATTACAGCTCCTAATCGGATACTTAACACTATGTAAGTATATTTTAGCTACAATCGCAATAATGATCATGAGTAAACATTATTTACAATGTCATTAAGTATTTATAAATACTTTTACAAGTAACAAATCACTGCTTATTTATCCATCCATTCATTTATGACAAGCTGCAGATGTATTTGTGAATGTATCTTCTCTGTCTCTATTAACAATTCATTTTCTTGTCATTCATAGAGATATGAGTATTAAAGGAAATTTACTAGCAAATAAAGAAAGAATGTATTATTTACAAAAAATACTTGTAAGTAAATTTGTGTATCGTAAAATATTAATGTTTTATTTATTTTATAGACAACTTGCATGAATATGAACTTGTTAGTTGATTCATCTCATTTGATTCTATTAAATCTGTAAAAACTCATACATACACAGTTTCGTTGAAAATAATAGCAATATGTTCGGTGTGAATGAATTTTTTTCGACCAAATTTTTACTATCCGTCTTCAATTCCTTTTCGTTACACCATAATGTAGTGTAATGTGTATCCATTCTGAAAATGTTATTCTAACTTTAACAATATTGAGTGTTAATTTTATATTAAGCAGTTGCTTAAGTAAAACTTAAAGTCTACTGGAAAAAAAATGCTGCTGATCATGATTTTACTTAAAAATTATGTGTTTAGTAAAAAAACTTAAAATTAAGTAAGTAAAATTAGTAATTATAAAATGTGTTATTTTTTATGAATCATATATAAAAAAGTACGCGGAAATTACCATAACGAGGAAAGAGCGAACTTGTAAAAAGAAATTATTTTGAAAGACTAAATTGGTGGTAAAATAATTAAATTGTTCAATTATTAAAATAAATTGTACTCAACGCTATAATGTCTATCATACACGTTAAAACGAGTGGAAGAAAATCGGCAATGACCAAATTATTGGTCAAAAAAGTGATTCACGAAAGCTAAAAACTCCGTTGATTCCGACCCAAATCAATTGCGAGAACACAATCTAAATGTTTGTAGCCGACGAATAGTTAAACTATTGACTGTAAGACATGCAGATCAACGAATAATGTTCACGGAACGACAGCTAAAAGTGACCCATCAGAAAATGGAGTAATTTTGTTTATCGACGGATGTGAGCAAAGTTGGCAGAAAATGTTCTCTTCCGTATGGTACGTGACAATTGCAAGCGGAATTTAATACTGAATACCAATCCAAGACTACAAAACACCGAAGCACATGCATTGTGGGGTGGACATATTTTCCACAATACTGAACTCGTCTAAATTCCTCGATAAAATCAATTATGCTTAAATAAATTTACGTTAAAATATTATAAAATGTAATGTTGCCTTATGTTTAAGAAGAAATGTTTCTGTTATGGAACTACAAACAGGAAAATCACTCCAAATATACAAGCTTAAATGGATTGGAATGATTTGTATACAATTTAATTAACGTATTGGTCTAGCTAAACGCCAGAGCTAAATCTGGTTGAGAATCGTTGGGCTGATTTCCAAAAAGCGCATCTGTATAAAAACCGCTTAACAATGAGCAATTCTCGGTTGCTAAGAGGCGTAGGGAAAGAATTCCTAACAATATATATGAAGACTTGGTAAACTCAATTCCAAAGTGAAGAGTTTTTATTATTGACAGCAAAGCTCATCTCACAAAATATTTATATATTATGCTTCCATTAAACCTTTCAGGCCTAACTTAATCGATTGTGAGGGCTTCTTCAATATACCATAAATTATATGAAGAAATTAATTTTCTTCAATTAAGCTGGAAACAGTGATTGTGCTGGGATTGTGTGATTTATTAAAACAAATGCCTAAAAGTCAAAAAACTTGCAAAAATTAAAATAAAATAAAAATCTTTCTATTTTGATTGCGTGCAGACCATGCATCTATGCAACTGCATAACGAATACGCCAAATAATATGGCTGCTTAACGTTAATTTTCAGCATAGTAAGAATTATTTTGTGTGCTAAGAAAAACAGATATCACGTCTGTGTTATCATATAATTTTATCATAATATTTTATGATGTTGAAGCAGTTTTAGGGACTTTGGACGAATCTGATGATGTTTGTTTATATTTTTTTAATTGTGTGTTCTCTAATAATGAAAGTGCTATTTATTTTTGTCGACAAATTTCCCCTTTCATGCAGTGTTTTACCCAATAATTTCATTAAACGTCTGCATTGGCAGCGCATCGATAATCAAATTAAATGTGTTTTTAATGAAACCAATTAATATTGAAATGAAATTTTTGGTTTGAGCTCAAATCTGAGTTTACCCATTGATTCTTAATTGTTAAGAAATTGTTTTTGGATACGTTTAAATAGTTGATATTGCTAGACACTAGTATCCACCGTCAAAAGTGGTACAATTGAACAAAGGACGCTGATGAGATGGTGTAGCGACCTCGAAATCAGTACTGATCCGTTCTGCTAGTCTGATGAATAAATTGTTTTAAATAGAAAGTACTCTCTTAATAAACTAATGAATTTATCCAAAACAATTTCTTGAAAATTAAGAAGAAATGGGTAAACTCAGATTTCAACTCAAGCCTAAAATTTCATTTCAATATAAAACTTAAACAGTTCAACAATTACGTATAAATATTAATTATCAAACAATTAATAATATACTGAGTATGTAAAATATTTATTTTGTGAAAAAATGCGAAATTCATTTTATTTAACCGAAATATTTGTTTCGTTCTTGTTATGTGTCATGAGCGCAATTTGTTTACTAAATAGAACTCCAATAGTGGTTAGAAGGAAAAGTTTCTCAGTAGTGCTATGTTTTTATCACAGCTGTACACCTGTACATGCATATAAACAGAATAATATTTTTTATTCATGAAAACTCACACACGTATACGCTTTTAGTGTTGTGAAATTGAGATTTATTTTGCTTCGCTTTTATGATATAAGCTTTGTAATTTCTTTTGTATGTGCAAGTGTGTATATACATATATGTCTTGTTACAATTACCAATGTCAGCTTAGTATAACAACAGTAAGTATGTGTTTGTTTGTAGATGTAAGTAAAATATACACATACTCGTACATATGTGGACAGCCAGTCAGATAAAAGTGCGCACAATGAACATTTGTTGCAAAATTGTAAATTTAATGAAAAAATTTAGTTTTTTAATATATCTTATACATTAAAAATGGCGGAGAAGCATCGACATAAAGCGAAACTTAATATAAAATTTCTTTGGTTTGCTAATAATTAATTGCTAGAACTTAAACAGCTGAATTATTTAGTGGAATCAATTAAAGCAATTTTAGGTATTCTAGCATTAGAGGACGGGTACTTCCGATATGTAGACTTATGAAGTTTTGTACGGAAGGACTTACATTCAAAAATATAAAAGACTTGGACTATCTAGACAACATGGACACTCAGAAGTGAGATAAACTGTCACGAAGGAGTAGCAAAAACCGAATGATTGTCTCATAGGCAAAAACCAGAAAATCACGAGCCACAATTGATAACGAAACGAGAGGGCGCTGAACTCATGCTATTCAAGGGAAAATATACTTTTAAGGATTAACAAAATAAGTTGTTTAAATTTTGGTTTTCAAGGAAATGGGTTGTTTTTTTTTTATAATATCCCAAACAACACAGAAAGCACTTATGGAAAGTATGTTTTTAATTTTTTTTTTTTATTTACAAGATTTAGCAACTTCATTAATGTAAGCTTTAGTATTTACAGATTTGACAATTAAAGTAATATGATATTGCTATTTATACAAACGAACATCCATCCATTAAACTAGCACAACCCCCATACGACCAGCTGTCGAAAATTATAGTTCTACAGCAAAAGGTTTCGAGGATCCCACCAGTCCGAAAACAAACATGCATCGGACGACGTGCTAAGCTTAGCCAATATTTACAAACTTGGTTATATTTTATTTCGTAATATTTAAGAATTTAATATTTAAGAATTTAATATTTAAGAATTATAATATTTGTTTAATTGAATTTCCTGTGGGTGTAAAAAAAGTGCAGTGGAATTTTTTTTTGAAAATGTTTTAGATCTGTGGTGTTTTAATTTTCGGCAAATCGAAATATGTTTTTAATGTTCTCGACTATAGTAAAACAAAATATACATATATATAAACAAAATGTATAAAAGGAAAGCAAGGCCAAATTTTTGGCACCAATTAAAATGAATTTTCTTAAAAATGCAAAAATTTATATATTTAAAAATTAACAAAAAAAAAAACTAAGTACGTATTTTAATTTCTTAATTAAAAAATATTCAGCTCAAATATATGTTAAGAAAATATCATAACAATCGGACCATTTTTGTAGGAGATATAGCTATTTTATGTTGAAGGATATATAACAGGGCCTAAATCTCTTCTTGATATTTCAATGAAAATTAATGCAGATATTGCTTTAGTTTTATGTCTACCGGATGTGTCGATTTTCAAAGCTTTACAGTTATGCATGTGGCTTAAATAAAAATTTTTAATTTTTGTGATATAAAAAGGGCGAGCCTGTCCTAATTACGAGTTTGCCGAAACTTTGCAGGGTTCGATGCTATGTGCTTTTAATTTGGTTAGAAGATTTGCATGTACTTTCGTCCATTCCTTGTAAAGGCTTAGCGCACTACAAGAGAACAAACAGAATATAAGCTAGAGCTCAGAATCATCCTGCGACAGGAACACATTGAAAGCTTGTGAAATATATTAGATATTTTGCACAGAAGCACAACTGTTTGGCAGCATTTTGGATGTGTTACACAAACAAATTATTTGGTTGCTTAAAATTAAATAAAAAACTTGTACTTTACAACCGTTGTGAGCACATTTACTTCACAAACTGCATTCATGGTTGTAGTTAAGGATATAAATGTACGTATTAGATATGCCTCTGAATATATTTTTATTTTATTTTTTATATTTATATTCTACGCTTATTCATGAACATGTTTTTTCTTTATGTGTTGGATTTCTTTAATCTGGAATATATTAAGTACATTCAGACAAATTTTTTATAACCATACATTGCACATCATTCAAGGACAAATCAGGCATTTTTAGTCTCCAACTTACATTCGATTTGTGGTATTGTCGAAGATCTTCTGGCATATAGCAGAATCTCAAACACAAAAAATGTTGTTTCATAACTTGAAGAGGCTGTCGACCCCATTTTGCAGCGTTTGAAAAAAAAATATTTTTATTATAAAACATTTTCTAGCCGACTTCAACAAAATATGTCAAACTACTATTATAAAAATGTCTTTCAGTGTAGTAGTGAGCTCATTTTTTTTGCACGTATCCTTTATGCTTTACTTGTACTTTTTCAAGGATTTCTTTTCATAAAAAACAGGCATACATACATACATATTTATATAGATTTATATTTGCATATACTTACATATAAATACCGTGTATTAATGATTACACATGCATTTGTTTAAACAATTTGTTTTACTTTTTTTTATATTTTGTTTCCTTTTACTTTTTCTTCTTTATAAAAACTCAATGAAATGCACCATCAAATTTTGTTGCATGGCGATTTAATTTCAAATAAAAACATGTGTTTATAACAACTTGTATGCAACATTTTCTTGAATGAAAATTTTATTATTAAAAATCGTATTTTTCAATACTAGTCGTATGAATCAATACGATTTAAAGGTTAAAAAAAGTTTTTTATCATTTTCCTTCACCAGTTGAATACAAATTTGTTTACTAAAAATTATTTGTAAATAATCTTGCATGAAAGTAATAATATTTTGACGTGTGTGAAATGGTAATAAGCAAATCTTGCAGTGAAGTTTTTTTCTAACGTCCATAAGAATTTCATTACAAAGGCATATAGGACAGGTTTTTTAATATGTGTAATTGCTCGCAGTAATTATTTATATTTTCGAAGATATTTTATTTATTTCCTTATTCTGTTTCTAAGTTGATGTTATCTACGCACTTTTCATTCTCTTCAAACTTTTCTTTCCAAAAAAAGCCTTGGATGCCTTTAAATCAGCAAACTTAAATACTGTCTGATTTAGCC
Organism: Gymnocheta viridis; assembly: GCA_956483585.1. NCBI lineage: Eukaryota > Metazoa > Arthropoda > Insecta > Diptera > Tachinidae > Gymnocheta > Gymnocheta viridis. The sequence continues at coordinate 129,054,253 of OY101440.1, read as the reverse complement.
AGAGGAAATGAAATAAACTCTTTAAAAACATTTTATAAGAAATACTCCAAAAATCAACTGCCTGTTCTTGAATATAAAATAAAGTCTTCAACAAAGAACAAAATATGAAGAAATGAAAAATCAAGTACGCAATTTGACTATGCCTTATCCTTTTATTAAATATATATATACATTACAATACATTACAATTTGCCTAACGTCATTGATAATATGCAAATTGAGAAGGTTTCTAAAGTGCTGTTTACACAACCCACACAATCGACTTGAGTAGAAAATTTGTATGGAAATCAATAAAAAAAATGTAAAGCTGTTCTTTTACATTTTTTATTCAAGTAGATTTAAGCAAATTATTTCGAGTAGATTTAAGTAAATTATTGTGTGTCCACCTTGCAGGTGATGTGGTAATCGAACTTTCGTAGGCAAATTGAGGAACTTAAGTGTGATTTAACTTAATTAAATACTTTTTAATGCCATTTTTGCACAGGGCGCTGTTGGCTGAAGTTGCGAGTGCGTTGGGTTCGAGCACAGTTTCAGGCAAGTCATGACATACTGTATTTTTCAGATATGCATTAGTATGCCATTCTATTTGTTATTGATGGGCTGTTTAAGTGATGAAGGCATTGCACTGGTCACTGGACAGGACCGGCAGCAATTGATACTGGTATATGCTAGCGGACATCAGAGCGCCCTCCTTCGTTGGTGCTATTGTAGCGAAATCGCCGATGAAATAAAATAATTAATAAGAAATTGCTGCAGTTTTAAACAAATTTAACGCGCCTACTTGACAGCAGAGGCGCTGCAACACTGATCTAAAAAATAATACAACGCGCAATACCAGATTCGTAAAAACAATTAAGCTTCCTCATTTTCATCATCTGTCCACTCTCACCATCGCTTTCCCAAAGAAGATAACACACATACTGGTTGGTGGACATATTAATTGCCTGAGTGTTACTTCTCTTAAAAAAAAGAATAAAATATTATCAATGATGCCGGTTTGCATAGATATTGTTCGAAAAACAATATTTGCGATATATTTTTTAAAAAATCAATTGCATTGAGGAAAAGAAAGGGAAAATAAGACAGATAAACACATTTGGAATATGGATGTTTAGAAGAGTTCTAAAAAATGCGTAGACTGAACATGTAAGTAGCAACCAAGTTCTTAAAGAAGCCTACTATAAAAAAAAGTCAATAAAAAATAGAAAGACTTCTTTTTTTGACAAGAATATGAGCTGGTACGCTTTATAATTATTGGTTATAATTCAAGGCGAAATACGCGGAAAAAGGAAGGTATGAGTATGTATGTAAAACATGGAAAATTTATGCGTTTTCCTGCGATCTAATCCAGTTGCGAAGACATCATAAGCAAAATCACATGAACATCCCAATTATGGAAAATTAGCGGAAAAAGAAAAAGCGTAAATATTGTTGATGCCGCAAAGAACATGCATTTTTATTTCTACTGCTTGTTCTAAAAAATCTACCGGCAAAACTTACGAAAAGAATTTGAAATTTTCTTTAAAAGTTTATGTAAGATTTTTGAGTAATTATATTGAATGCTTTTCATTGTTAATTATGTATTAAAATTATTTTATTGATATTCTCTTTTATATATTAATCAGTTAATTAGTTCAATAACTATGTATGTAATATATTTTGACGTTTGTTCGGTAACATTGGCTTCTTAGGTCAGCCAAGTTTTTAGGAAGTCAGGAAGTTTTTAGCTGAATAAATGAGCGTTTTATTTGTTTTTTGTATTGTAAAAGAGTTTAAAGCTTAATAGCAAAAATTTTAGAAAGATGTGGCTTGAAAATTAATTACTAAGATATAATTTAAATTTAGTAGAAAATTTCACATATTTTGCTCATACAAAAGTAAGTACTCGTGTAAATTAAAAAAAATATACAGAATTGCTTGAAGCAATTCTATTCACATATTCGAAAATGTTTGTAAGAACTTTTTAATGTGCACAAAAAGTGTTTGCTAAGCTTTGTTATGTTATACAGCAGTAATTTTGGGATTTTTAATATAACACAGTGCAACAAGAAAAACCAGCCTCAACAACTCTAATGGGAAATGAAAGTAGACCATTAAGTAAACGGAACTGCCAAAGGGTTTTGAAAAGTTAGCTTGAATTTGGGCCATTTTTGACCATTATTTTGCACAACGTATAAATATATGAAAATATTTAATGGAATGTAATTGTGCGTACTTATTTTTGCATTGAATCCAATGTGGAATAATTTTTTTTTCTTTATTTCAACAAATGGTGGGCGGTATAGGCATGGTAAAATATAAAGAAATTATCAATTTTGGATTAAAATGCACTACATGACACTCATAGTCTTTTCCAGAAAAATCTAAAACTATTCTGGATCAAATGTATCTGAAATTCTATTGAATAGTACAATTTATTTTCATAATGTGATCTGAATATTTTGAAGATTTTTTTGTTTTATTAAAAAAATGTATTTAAAAAGTTTTATTGCAATAACAAATTCAGAGTCGCCGTTTTTTTCACTGGAACCAATTAAAATATTTTAAACTATATGTTTCGAAGTCTTTTTGATTGGATCAAATGCAACAATAAGTACGCACAATTACATACGATTAAATATTTTTATATATTTATAAGATTTTTTTTAAATTTTCACTCATAGTGCAAAAAATGGTCAAAAATTGTCATAAAAATTAAATTCGTGCTAAATTTTCGAAACCCTCTTGGCAGCTTTATTAAGTTAATGGTGAACTTTAATTTTCTATTGGAGTTATTGAGGCGATGACCCGAAATTTGTTGCTTAGTGTAATCAACGTTAAGTTTTTTCTGGCTTATTTGGTGATTATCTTTCTGTTTATGAGACTTTTTTGTCTTTGCCTATGAGTATGTTTAATTCTTTATGGAGTTGTAAAAGTAAATCTATTCCAACGTTTATTTATATCTATCGTACATATATTTATGCAAATAAATAGACATGTCTATCTCTTGATGCATGTCACTAAAAATGTTCATGCCTATATTAATATTTGTAGTAATATCTTTGTCTTCTATTCTGTTTATCTCAGATTCAAGTCATTCCATATCATTTTTGTGTTGATGTCACATAATTTTCGTCTTCATTTCAATGTTCATGTTCATTTCGTATCTTTGCCATATTGATGTCACATTATTTCAATGGGATTTCCCTGCCTACCTCCATGTTAATCTTCTTGTTATCTCTGTCATGTTTATGAAATATTTGCTTACTATTTATGTTGAAACTTTTTTCTGTTCAGTTCACGATTGGGGTTGATAAATTTTATATGGACAAAATTAAAAATATATAAGAAAATACATTAAAAATTTGTCAACGTTGCGTTTTACAAAATAAGAGCCAAGTTTTGTGTACTTTATTGCGCTCAGCCATTTTTTTTAAATAATTTAATGACCATTTACATATTGATGTCGAAATTTCTGTTGCTTTCAACATTCATTATAAAATGATTGCTACTGCGATTGATTTTTCAAATAGAATTTAACTTTTAAATATGAATATTCCCCAGTTTAAAGTATTACATGAAACGAGTGTTTGGTAGATGAATTCAAGGCATACGTATATACATATGTATGTATATGTTAATTAAGTTTCGTTTGAATGTCGGAAATGCAGGAAACACACAATCACACAGTTGAATGATAAATCATGATTGCCTGATGGGGTCGAAATCATTAACAATTTTGTATAATGGTTACCAGAGGTTAATGAAATATTAACATTTGATTATAAATAGCGACACAATATTATATTAAATGCGAACAAATATTAAATGTAAAGCATACACGTGAAGAAACATATGTAAGTGATGTAACAAATATTCGTATTCGCAAATATTCGAATTTTTTCGCAGCATCTTTATTTATTCTAATTAATTTATTTTCCACTTTGTCATTGGATCGACTAAATGTACTTCTCCGAATTGAGAGTTAAGCATGATTTTGCAAACAAAGTTAGAAAATTTATCTTCACTTTTACTCGTATTCTCGGGTGAAGTTCTCTCAATGATGCACGTTTATTGCTTACGGAATCTTTGTTACATCTGATCTATTTAATTTTGAATTGCCATTACGTTTTCGAGGAAATCCTGTATGATTCGCTTTTTAGTTTTATTAAGCAATATTTATATATTGAAACGATTAATTTTGGCTCAAGTTCAATCCCGAATTTACCCATTTGTCTATTCTAATTTATCTCCCTAATTTTTATTTAGAAAATTTTTTGGATAAATTCATTATTTTTTATTAAGAGAGTACTATATATAGAACAATTTTTATTATTCATCATATTAGCAGAACGGATCAGTACTGATTTCGAGGTCGCTACACCATCTCATCAGCGTTCTTTGTTCAATTTTACCACTTTTGACGGTGGATACTAGTGATCAGGAATATCAACTATTGGGTAAATTGTAATATTCACTTGATTACAACAACGTACATACTGATAGCAATGTACATATGTCTAGATGGTGGGAGAAAGGATTGTTCGGGGTAATACTGTACTTGGCATATATACCAAATTTATAGCAAGAACCGGTGGTGATTTCTCCATGGAAGAGTTACTGAAAGGAGGACTATGGGAGCCGTTTGATCGCTAGCGTTCAGTCAGCATTGGGGGGGGTTCGTGTCCTCTTTCCAGCCTACCTAATGATTTTGTGATTACATATCTTTATTATAGACTCCCTGATTTTTTTTTTTCTTCTAAAACTTTACTGCATTATGGACCAGTATAACCACAGGTACAGAAAAACAACAAGCCCGCTGCGGTTATGTAAATATGAGAAAATTATCTAAAATAGTATATAGTTATCGAATACCTGTACTTCTTTATGTATCCCAGGTGTTTTTGGGAACATTCGCCTCATGACCCTCCCTTACCTTGATTCTAGTGGCGCAGAAGAATTTTACCCAGAATCCCATGACTAACATCACCCTAATTATACACTACATGAAAGAAAACAGATTATGTTTTAATTTAGCACTTCATTATGAAAAATTCAACTTTAATTCAATCCATAAGCGTAAGGTAATATACATATGTACATATATTGGTATAACTCTTATTGTTTCTACAAATCCTAAAAATAATTTATTTAAATCATTTAATTCTTAATTATTTTTGCACAAAATATTTCATTAAGCGTTGGCAATCAATCAAAAAAAAATTTAATATAAATTGTTGTGTATTTTCTTTCTTTTTCTAATTCTTAAAAAAAAATAAGAATAACTTTATCATTTCTTTGTAATGTCGGTAATTATTACGTTTATAAACACTGTCAGCAAAATCGATAACAAAAAATACTAATAATCGATACCTGCCTATTTAAATCAAAATCAAGTATACAGAAATTGCAAAAAAAAACTTTATACATTTATGTAGGTATGTAGGTATGAACAAAAATAAGAAAAAAAAGAAAACAATAAAAATAACCAAATTTAAAACTTACCAAACTTAATCATGATGTACGATGAGGCCTCTTCGAACTTGATGAAGTTGGATTAATGACGTTTTTAGCTATGGATGTTTGTAATTGTGTGATTAGTGTAATTTGTGTAATTGTTTTCTTGCTTTTATTTATGTGGATTCGGTGTAGGTATGTATATTAGGGGGTTTAGATATGTTAAAAGTGATGTTGTTGATTTTGTTTATGTTTGGTATTAAGTGTATTTAAGTATAAGTAGTGTGTTTGTGCTTAATTTCGTGTAATAAGATCTTCAAACAAACACAAGACAAGAGAGAAATTCTTTTCTATATTTTATTCGATCTTGCTCACTTTTATGTATACTTAAGCACTATCTTTTACTTTAAAACTAGATATTTAACACTATTAATTTACCACTATTAATTTTATGATATTAATAAAGAAAATAAAATACACTTCTCTTCATATTCTGTAAATACTTTTAGGTCAACTAGCCTTATTAATTTTCTTATTTCAATTTTTTTAAGTAGGTAAATTTAGAAAACTTTAGAAATAATTTTAGTATACATTTTAACAAATTTAATTCAATTAATAATAATTATTTTTAATAAATTTTCCATTTTGCACTTTCTTGTAACTCTTGTCGGTTTTTGTGTTTGCTATTTTACTTTAAAAAAAATTTTCCTTTTTTTGAACTGTTCATTTTCGGTTTTAAGCTCACTTTGTCCATTTCTTTTATATTTTTGGTTGGTAAAATATAATTTTTTTCTCTTGTTCACTGTTTTCTCTCTGATTTCTTTGATTTGTTTTACTCTCTATTATTTTATTGATTGGGACCTTACTTTTGTTACTTATGACTGATTATTGGTTTTAGGTTATTTTTAATAACAATTATTTGATTTTGGAACACATTATAAACATGTGTGTTTTCGTCTGGTTAGGTTTGTAGTTTTATTATTATTGTATTGTAATTTTACGGCATGAGAGATTTTCGATGAAGAAATGATGAGCGGGTAATTAATATAAAAATTGCTGACTGTAACTAAGTTCTGGACCTATGTTTGGATTGAATTTAGTTGGTTGCTGTTGGTTTAATTTTTGGGGAGTCAGCAAAGTGGCTTGGATGCAAAAGGAGCAAATCAACTTAATATTTTAAGAGAAGGCCACTTGGATCTGAACTGGCTTGGCCTGCCGCACTTCCAAGGCCTTCTCTTCCAATGGGTTTTTTTTTCCACGATTTTTAACTAAAGTGTTTATAGACGTCGGTGAGCTAGAAAATTGGGAACAAAAGTATCCAAGAACTACTGACCACGAGGTTCTCCAGGAAATGATGGCAATATTTGAAATTTCTTGGTATTAGTATTGATAATTAATATTGGGAATAATTTACAATTTCCAGCAAGTGATTGCAATAAATTTTCTTGAAGTTTAGTTTTCTATATTTACCAATACGTCTTATTACCTCGGCTGCCAACGGAAAAAGGAAGTTTGTCCATTCTTTACTAATAATGACAGCTCGGTTTGAGGTAATAAGGTGTGTTTAGTGAGATTTTTGAAATGTCAACCTAGGTACTATTAATTACGACTCATCACTTACTCCCGTTAAAATCAATTACCCAATTGCATACTAAACACAATCAATAATAGAAATAATTACAATACATTTACAAACATGGTTGCTAGATATTGAAATAAATATTTCATTTCTGTTCATATTGTTGGGTGGTTGAATAAAAATTATGTTCATCATAAACAACCGACGAACCCAACGACTAAAATTTTAGCTAGAGATTTCTGAATAATAACAATAATAACAAGAATAAAATTTTAAGGCAAAATTACGAAAAAGGGAAAATCTATTTTGGGTGCAACAATAGTTTATAGGTACATAATATTTGCCTATAAGTAATATTTGAAAACATATTTTATGGAAAAAAAATTTCTTATCGAGAATCGGGTTAAAAGGAAATAAAGTGTCGGTAAATCGTATACTACAAAACCAGATAATATTGACTCTTTGAGTATCAATATTATCGGGAAAATAAACGATTATAAACGAATATCTTTCGCATGATACGTGCCGATAAGCTTCCCTTCTAGGTCTTCTAGCTGATAGTAATGATTACCTAATTTTGCCTTTACTTTGGCCTTAATAAAAAGTGGGGCAAATTTAGCATTAAAGCGCTCCGCTGCATTACTTTGTACGAAGTTACGACGTAAAACTTCCTGACCTACAGCAAATGTTTGTGATCTACTTCTTAAGTTGTAGTAATTTTTGTTTCGTTCGTACGCCGCTTTTATATGTTTTTGAAGATCTCTTCGTATTAATTGTAAACTCTCATCTCTACTTAATTGATACGATGGCTCGTCAAGAAGTTTAAGATTTCGTAGCAGGGCATATGCAGATCCGTGCGTAACCATATCCATGCCAAAAAGGGCATGGTAAGGAGATATGTTGATCGCTTGATGACATGAGTTCCGAAGTGCGCAACTAATAGCACTCAGATGCTCATCCCACTTGGTATGATCAGATTTTAAATACGAACGTATACCTGCAATTAATGAACGATTAACTCGTTCTGAAGCGTTTGCTTGTGGTGAGTAATAAGCCGTGTAAACATGATTAATTCCTAGCGATGTGAAAAACGCATTTAACTCATTTGCTTTGAATTGCGATCCGTTATCGCTAACGATTACTTCCGGTACGCCATATGTATGAAATATTTGCTCTTGCAGAAAAATTTTGATAGCTACAGATGTGAACTTTTTTAGCGGATGTAACCAATGAAACTTTGTCAGGTGGTCTAATACAATTAACAACCCTATATGACTGGACTTACTTCGGGGATACGGACCTAATAAATCTATATATAACCTCTGAAACGGACGGACAGAGATAATTTGTTTTCCCATTTCCGGTTTCATCACAAAATTTGGTGCTTTTGTGGTTTTACAGGTTTCGCAATTTCTTATACAGTCCCTTACGTCTTTAACCAGACCTGGCCAAAAAAAATTTCGCTTCACTAAATCTACAGTCTTTTGCATTCCCCCGTGAGCTGCGATTAAAGAGTTATGAAATCTCCCAATCAAACTATTTCTTAAGCCTTGTGGAACCCAAAGTTTCCATGCGTTACTCTCATTCTCTTCATTACCATCATAGTGCTGAGTTCTTATATAGACAAAATCGTCCAAAACCCTAATATCAGGATACTTCTCCTGGTTTTCCTTAATTTTCTGTATAAGCTCCGTATAATCCGAATCTTTAAAACACGGAGAAGACAAGTCTAGCTCTGGACCAGTTATTGCAATCTCAGCCATTTCATCGCAGGTAATCCTAGAAAGAGCATCTGGAACAATGTTCTCTTTGCCTTTGCGATGACTTACGCTAAATTTATAGGCTTGGAGCTTTAACACCCATCGTGCCAAGCGTCCACTGAGATTTGGCTGTCGGATTAACCATACAAGGCTCGCATGATCCGTGATCACCTCGAACTCTTGGAGTTCTAAATAGCAACGAAATCGTTGGATTGCTTCTAATGCGGCTAGACACTCACGTTCCGTCACACTATAGTTTCGTTGAGCGGAATTAAGCTTTTTGCTCATATAGGCTATAGGTTTTTCGCAATTATTTTCATCTAGCTGCACTAAAACGGCACCGATACCATAGTCACTTGCATCACAGTGCAAGTAAAATTTTTTATTAAAATCGGGGTTGCTGAGAACCGGAGCTGATGTAAGAAGGGACTTAATTTTTTCAAAGGCAGCTTGTGCTTCAGAGGTCCACATGAATTTTTTCTTAATTTTCACAGTTTCGGTGATAGGAAACACAACGCTAGAGAAATTGTCAATAAATCTCCTATACCATCCCGCGAGCCCTAAAAATCCTCTCACCTGTCTGAGATTCTTTGGCACCGGCCAATCCCTGATGGCACTAACTTTCTCCGGATCGGTTGTGATTCCTCCGTCTCCAATTACATACCCGAGGTATTTTACCCGTGTGACGCAAAAATGGCTTTTGGAAAGGTTTAACGTGAGGTTTGCCTTCTTAAATTGTTCAGCTATACGCACTAAAACTGACAAATGTTGCTCAAAATTTTCTGAAACTACCAACAAATCATCTAAGTAACCAAATACCATTGTCTTGAGATCTGGTGGAATGATCTCATCCATAAGACGACACATGGTTGAAGGAGCAGTGCAAAGACCAAAAGGCATTACAACGAATTGGTAGAGAGGTCTACCGGGTATAGTAAAAGCCGTTATTGCTTTTGACCTTTCTGTAAGCTCTACTTGCCAATAAGCATCTTTTAAATCCAATTTCGTTATTATATTGGCCTTAGGCAACCGTGAAAAAATTCCCTCAATCGATGGTAAAGGATATGCATCCTTCCTTGTTACTGAATTTACTTTTCTCGCATCGAGACACAAACGGACTTTATTCGGCTTAATTACTAACCTCATAGGACTACTCCATGGTGATGACGACGGTTCTATTACTCCTAAGGCAAGCATTCTATCAATCTCTTCAAACATTAATTTTTCTACAGCTGGAGAAACGGGATAAAAGCGCTGTTTAATGGGTTTAGCGTTCCCTACGTCAACATCATGTTTAATTAAATTTGTACGACCAAGTCCTTGGGTTTCAAAGTTAGGAAACAATGAAATAACTGCATCTAGTTGATTTTGTTGTCCAGAGGCCAGTTTATAATAGTAATTATCTAAATCCTTAAGATTTCTTTGATCATTGTTATCGGACGGATTAGGGGATATTTGAGACTCAGATAACTCTAACGGACAAAAACTAAAAATTGATTTATCAACTACATCCACAGATTTTATTACATCAGGAATCAAATTAAACTGCTTCCAGAAATCAATACCCAATATCAGTCTCTGAGATATCGTTGGAATTATAAAAATGTTTAAGTTGCGAGATATTTCTTTAAATTTTAATTCGACATTTAACCATCCCTTTACCATTTGAGACTTTCCATCGGCTGTTTTTACAAAAGACTTACATTTGTTAAAATGAGGATATTTTGAAAAATCTTCACGAGCCAAATCAGAACCAATGCAGCTGATACTAGCGCCAGTATCAAGTAATCCGTATTCGGAAAACTTAAGAAACTTTACTTTGGCGTAGTACCTCATATCATTCGATACACTAATGATAGCTGAAACTAACAATTTTGAGCTTAACTTGCGACGTTTATAAAAGCTACGCAGGCGATATGACGATCGTTTTTGACGTCGTGTGGAAATTTGTGCAACTGAAAAATCTTTAAATATTTCATCACGTTTGGCATAATAATTTTTCCAGCGTTCGTGAAAAGGTTGTTTGGGGTAAATTATTTTGGTTAAATCAGGGCTACTATTGATATGACCATCCTTGTCACGTTTAATTATATGAAAACCACTAAAATCTGTTCTAGAATCATCAGCGGAACTTTTTGTATTCAAATTTTTATACGAATTGTTGCTCGAGTCGGTAATATTTTGGACAATATCAGGGTTTTTATTGAAATCTATTGAAGAACTAGAAATATTTTTAGAATCTACTATTGTTCCTTCAGAGGAACTTTCAGGTGCGAGTTTTTTGATGTCTTACGATTTAAACATTTAACACATTGCGGCTTGTAGGTGTTTTTGGCACCACATCCGTAGCAAAAGATTGTTCTTTCCAGTAGACAGTCTTCATACACATGACCCAACTGGTCACAATTCCAACATCGTGGAAAAAATTCTGGCTTATTGACAGCGTCAACAAAAGATTCTGACTCAAGATTTAGATTGGAATTGCAATTTGTGTTTTCAGTTTCGATTTCGGCAACCCGCCCACGAGGCATGAACATGTTTGGGTTTCTAACTGAAAAATTACGACGTACACATTCATCGCTTAGGAAAGATTCGCGCATTTGTACTAATTTCCGAAGATTTGTAATTGACTGTATCGGTTGATATAATAATTCATGGCGGATATCTGGTCTAAGGTTTCGAGTAATAATCTCAATCAATTCACTTTCCGGAAGCGGAATAGGCAAACGATCTAATAATGAAGATATAGAATCGTAAAAACTATCGAACGATTCACCAGGTTTTTGTTTACGATTACGTATCTCTTCCTGTAAATCGAAAGCTGACTTGAAATCCTTATATTGATCTCGGATGGCAGTGCAAAAATCTTGCCAGATAATTGGTTGAGCTCTTTTGTGGTAAGACCAGAACCAATTCTTGGCTTTGCCCGCAAGGACAATATGAAGGTTTGGACGTATAAAGTTGAAATCGCCGTTAAAATAGTCCTTTGTAAGAGAATGTAATCGATATAAAAATTCTTCGACATAAAGTCCATTTGGTGTGCCATCGAACTTTAAGCCCCAATTCTGGATAATCGATGTAACTCTATCCGAATTATAGCTTGAGTTTATGGAGAAATTACTCGGTGAAAACTGACGATTGTTATGAAAACTTGGATCATTTCCAGAACTAAATGTTTGATTTTCAGTTGTAGGATTTATTATATTTGAATCAAAATTAGAAGTATTAATTGGTCTTTGGTGACTAGTATGAATGTGATTTTGGTTAAATAAGTTCTGTTGTTGTGGAATATGTTGACTTGACTGAGAAGGGTTAAACAAACTTGACACATTTTGTGGTGTATTTTGATTTTGATAATGTAAACCTTGCGTAATTAAATTCGCTCTATTTAAAGAATTTTCAATTATAGGTGGACGATTTATATTCCGTTGACGAGCTTCAATTGCTAAATTAGAAACAAATTGAGGTTGTTTTAGTTGAGCTTGTGTAGTATTTGGAACGAGATTAAGATTCTGGAGGATTTTTGAAATATTTGTTTCGATCATGTTGTTTATTTTATTATAATCTATTGTAGGCGGTGCAACATTATTAGGAATATCATTGAAATTTTTCAAGGCTCTACCCAGATTAATTTCCCTCATTTTATTAATGTCTACGTTATCAATAGCAGACTCACTAATCTTTTGAGAATCAACAATCTTATCGTTGCTAGTGTCTATCCTTTGCGTGATTGTTTCAATTGCTGCAGCACCTATTTCAGCATTTATGCTAACGTTTGTCTGGTTATTACCAGGAACCAAACTCTGAGAATGTGTGTCTAGAGAAGTCTGACTAGCACTACGCGTGGGATAATGATGTCCCTTATGAGTACCACGTGCATTTCCTTTCGGTCTACCAGGTCTAAAAGCTCTTTTCAGATCTGATAATTCACACGCGAGAAAACAAACGGGACAACTGCTATTCTCAGATAAGTAGTTCTCAATACATAATCGATGAAAAGTATGATTGCATTTACCACTGATAAGGCATTCAATTTTATCACCTTTTCGCTCATTACAGATGTAACATATTTCACTTTTATTAGCCGTATCTAACTCTTGGTGTTGCGATGAAGGAGTATGAGCCATCGGTAATTCCCCTTTCTTAATAGGCGTATGACTCAACATATTTTAACCAATACAATTTTTGCTTTAAATTCACAATCAATTTAACATAACAATAAATATTTATATTTTAAAAAGCGTTTAAATTAATATATTCTAGTGTATGGCTACAAGTAAAAAGCAGCTATCTTAAAACGAGTAGCAAGCAACAACGAATAAATTACAAAAGAACGTCAGAGTTCCAAAATTAATAAAAATATATATATTTTTTAAATACAAATATTCTCTTTTCAATCTGTTTTCTTGCATAATAATGTGCAATTAGGGTAATTTTTCTAAATGATAGGTATGATAACTACAGGATGCAAAACGTGACTATGGAAAAACCTTGTAAAAGATTAACCTGTAGAGAGTTTTAGTAAACCAGCATTACAAATTTCGCTCACTTTCCCCCTAACACGGGATATTACATTGCAAGATGCCATATAATATGGTCCACATATTAAGAAGATGCTGATAACTAACCAAAAAAAATCTACAAATTCTTCTCTACAAAATCTATGCAAAGTAAAAAATTTAAATCAGTAGATATTCACAATTTACCTGAAAGAAATACGCAGGGGTCAGCGGTTAGATTACTCGAACTCTCAAGTATCTAAAAATTCCAGAAAACTTGTATATGTATCCAAATAAGAAGCTAGCATCTACTAATCCGATTTTATACTACGCCGTTAATGAAATCTAAACAACTAAAATAAAAACAACTTCGGAACCAAAAACGAACCAAAATCAGACAATTTCTTGCCCTTTTGTGGTCATTCTTGGCCCCACGTTGGGCGCCATTTTTTATGTAATATTCACTTGATTACAACAACGTACATACTGATAGCAATGTACATATGTCTAGATGGTGGGAGAAAGGATTGTTCGGGGTAATACTGTACTTGGCATATATACCAAATTTATAGCAAGAACCGGTGGTGATTTCTCCATGGAAGAGTTACTGAAAGGAGGACTATGGGAGCCGTTTGATCGCTAGCGTTCAGTCAGCATTGGGGGGGGTTCGTGTCCTCTTTCCAGCCTACCTAATGATTTTGTGATTACATATCTTTATTATAGACTCCCTGATTTTTTTTTTTCTTCTAAAACTTTACTGCATTATGGACCAGTATAACCACAGGTACAGAAAAACAACAAGCCCGCTGCGGTTATGTAAATATGAGAAAATTATCTAAAATAGTATATAGTTATCGAATACCTGTACTTCTTTATGTATCCCAGGTGTTTTTGGGAACATTCGCCTCATGACCCTCCCTTACCTTGATTCTAGTGGCGCAGAAGAATTTTACCCAGAATCCCATGACTAACATCACCCTAATTATACACTACATGAAAGAAAACAGATTATGTTTTAATTTAGCACTTCATTATGAAAAATTCAACTTTAATTCAATCCATAAGCGTAAGGTAATATACATATGTACATATATTGGTATAACTCTTATTGTTTCTACAAATCCTAAAAATAATTTATTTAAATCATTTAATTCTTAATTATTTTTGCACAAAATATTTCATTAAGCGTTGGCAATCAATCAAAAAAAAATTTAATATAAATTGTTGTGTATTTTCTTTCTTTTTCTAATTCTTAAAAAAAAATAAGAATAACTTTATCATTTCTTTGTAATGTCGGTAATTATTACGTTTATAAACACTGTCAGCAAAATCGATAACAAAAAATACTAATAATCGATACCTGCCTATTTAAATCAAAATCAAGTATACAGAAATTGCAAAAAAAAACTTTATACATTTATGTAGGTATGTAGGTATGAACAAAAATAAGAAAAAAAAAGAAAACAATAAAAATAACCAAATTTAAAACTTACCAAACTTAATCATGATGTACGATGAGGCCTCTTCGAACTTGATGAAGTTGGATTAATGACGTTTTTAGCTATGGATGTTTGTAATTGTGTGATTAGTGTAATTTGTGTAATTGTTTTCTTGCTTTTATTTATGTGGATTCGGTGTAGGTATGTATATTAGGGGGTTTAGATATGTTAAAAGTGATGTTGTTGATTTTGTTTATGTTTGGTATTAAGTGTATTTAAGTATAAGTAGTGTGTTTGTGCTTAATTTCGTGTAATAAGATCTTCAAACAAACACAAGACAAGAGAGAAATTCTTTTCTATATTTTATTCGATCTTGCTCACTTTTATGTATACTTAAGCACTATCTTTTACTTTAAAACTAGATATTTAACACTATTAATTTACCACTATTAATTTTATGATATTAATAAAGAAAATAAAATACACTTCTCTTCATATTCTGTAAATACTTTTAGGTCAACTAGCCTTATTAATTTTCTTATTTCAATTTTTTTAAGTAGGTAAATTTAGAAAACTTTAGAAATAATTTTAGTATACATTTTAACAAATTTAATTCAATTAATAATAATTATTTTTAATAAATTTTCCATTTTGCACTTTCTTGTAACTCTTGTCGGTTTTTGTGTTTGCTATTTTACTTTAAAAAAAATTTTCCTTTTTTTGAACTGTTCATTTTCGGTTTTAAGCTCACTTTGTCCATTTCTTTTATATTTTTGGTTGGTAAAATATAATTTTTTTCTCTTGTTCACTGTTTTCTCTCTGATTTCTTTGATTTGTTTTACTCTCTATTATTTTATTGATTGGGACCTTACTTTTGTTACTTATGACTGATTATTGGTTTTAGGTTATTTTTAATAACAATTATTTGATTTTGGAACACATTATAAACATGTGTGTTTTCGTCTGGTTAGGTTTGTAGTTTTATTATTATTGTATTGTAATTTTACGGCATGAGAGATTTTCGATGAAGAAATGATGAGCGGGTAATTAATATAAAAATTGCTGACTGTAACTAAGTTCTGGACCTATGTTTGGATTGAATTTAGTTGGTTGCTGTTGGTTTAATTTTTGGGGAGTCAGCAAAGTGGCTTGGATGCAAAAGGAGCAAATCAACTTAATATTTTAAGAGAAGGCCACTTGGATCTGAACTGGCTTGGCCTGCCGCACTTCCAAGGCCTTCTCTTCCAATGGGTTTTTTTTTCCACGATTTTTAACTAAAGTGTTTATAGACGTCGGTGAGCTAGAAAATTGGGAACAAAAGTATCCAAGAACTACTGACCACGAGGTTCTCCAGGAAATGATGGCAATATTTGAAATTTCTTGGTATTAGTATTGATAATTAATATTGGGAATAATTTACAATTTCCAGCAAGTGATTGCAATAAATTTTCTTGAAGTTTAGTTTTCTATATTTACCAATACGTCTTATTACCTCGGCTGCCAACGGAAAAAGGAAGTTTGTCCATTCTTTACTAATAATGACAGCTCGGTTTGAGGTAATAAGGTGTGTTTAGTGAGATTTTTGAAATGTCAACCTAGGTACTATTAATTACGACTCATCACTTACTCCCGTTAAAATCAATTACCCAATTGCATACTAAACACAATCAATAATAGAAATAATTACAATACATTTACAAACATGGTTGCTAGATATTGAAATAAATATTTCATTTCTGTTCATATTGTTGGGTGGTTGAATAAAAATTATGTTCATCATAAACAACCGACGAACCCAACGACTAAAATTTTAGCTAGAGATTTCTGAATAATAACAATAATAACAAGAATAAAATTTTAAGGCAAAATTACGAAAAAGGGAAAATCTATTTTGGGTGCAACAATAGTTTATAGGTACATAATATTTGCCTATAAGTAATATTTGAAAACATATTTTATGGAAAAAAAATTTCTTATCGAGAATCGGGTTAAAAGGAAATAAAGTGTCGGTAAATCGTATACTACAAAATTCGGGTTTGAACTTGAGCCAAAATTAATCGTTTCATAAATATTAATAAAAAAGTTCGACTAATTACTTATAAACATTAATTTATTAAACAATTTTACTTTATATTTTGAATAAATGCTGTCTTAAAATGTGTAAAAAATTTATTCTTCAGATAACCTATAAACATTAAGAATACTTTGTGGTGAAGGCAAAAAATTATTGTAAAAATAAAGTAGCAAATGTAAAAGCTTCCGTCACCGGTGATGCTGCATCATGTGTTCAAGGTTTTTATGTCCTTTTCGCTGTTTCAAGCTTGTGCTTGAAATTCTCATTGCATTTTTACAAGTTGTATTTGGTTGTAAACTTTTAAAAAATATTATTTAATATCTATTACATAGAAAAAAATCTAAAAATAAATTTGATTAAATATTTTGCTATACTAATTGAAAAATTAATTGGATGTGCGCTTGTAAACTAATGGATAAATAAATAATATATTAAATATATAAAAAATCTTTTTTTTATTGAAATTCATAAAATTTTTTCCATTAAGTTTTTATTAATTTTAAGTACATTTTAATTGAATTGTTTCTAATTTTTTAAATAAATTTTTGATCTCCATAATTAAAAGTTTAGTTGGTTTTTGTTTATCATTTTTAATAAAATTTTTAATAATAATAATAATTCCATGCCTGTGACTATGTAATTTTGGAAAATTTCATTGGATTTTTAAAAGTTGTTGTTAACAAGTTCAGATGTTTGAAACTTTTCAAGAATATAGTTTAAGTTCTAGTTCAGATTAGGCATAAGCAGACATAAGACTAGTATTTAATTTGCTAATATTGCTAATATTGAAATGGCTTAAAATTTCTGCTTGAAAAGTATTATTAGTCAATCCTTGATGTAGACTTTATGGAATTCGAGTTCGAGTTCCCTTTGGAGAATGCTATTGAAACTGGAGGTTTTGACTTGAGTACATGTTGTGTTATACTTGATTTCAATCAAAATTGCTTACTGGGAGTGTTCCGAGGGTATGCTCACACGTGGCAAGTATTTAACGAAATAAGCCCTTTTATGGAATCAAATTAAGTTAAACAAATATGCATATAAATGTAGATGGTGTCAAGTTTTTCTTTAAACATATGCCACGTCTGAGCTTAGCTAAAATCTACTTCAAGATTTTGTGGTACATATTTCGAACATATTGTAATTCAACTATGCCCACATAAATTTACAGCAAATCCTCATTTAAATATTCGTACAGATGCAAACACATAATTCAAATACGGCTGCTTGTTTGCTGCCTTTCGTTAGTGTTCGTGGTTGATTATTTAATTTGAATTTGCTGTTAATTAATTCGTAAATACAAGTTTTTCTAATGCCTACTGCATTTGAAGCAAGCAGAATGTGCTTAAGGTATTTTGTACTTTTCGTAATAAACGCAAAGGGATTTTAGAGAATGTAATTGTGGTTTGAATGTTTTAAGTTCTGTTTAACTAAAATTGGAATTTTAGATTACGGCTAAAAATTTTGAGATTGAACAATGCTAAACAGCTTATTTATTTATTATTTTCTTTAGGAACAATTGTAGAATTTTAAATTTTGTAATATCCTTGGTAATAATTAAAAGTAAATGGAGTAATAAAGTAAACTTTTAAACTAAATATTATACAGGAAATTTAATTATATCACAACAAATAATTAAAGGTTATTCGTGTATGTTATTGTATCAAATGCTGAAACATTTTGCTTAAAAAAAACTAAATCAAATTTTTATTGTTCCAGGCATTACTTTCTCCTATGAGTCCAAAGGAATACAACTTTAAATTGTGCTTTTCAGATGCTATAAAAGCAAGAAACACATACAAAAAGGTTTGCTTTGTTAAATGAACCCTAATGTATTCCATTATATTGTGGTGTCAGCGATAACTTAACTGGGTCGACATTCTATAATTTTTTGCTTTTAGTAGTCACAAGGCTTACTAAGTTGTTTATTGTCTCAGCTTTAACAGGACACCTAAAGGATACCAAAAAAAAGACAAGAAAAGCCTCAAGTCTACAGGCAAATACACAACTATAAACATAAAATTTAAGTAGGAAAAAATTATAAAATAAATTGCTTATACCATTTTTAATTACAGTTATTATTAAGGTTTACCTTTAGACATGAACGAACCCAGAAGCGAACTTAAAAGGAAAACTGATTAAAGAGAACAACTAACGAAGTAGTAGAAGTTAACGAAAAAAACCTTTACAAAATATTTTTTTCTCTTTTTAATTTGATGAAACCATAATAAAGAAGCAACAAGAGTCGTAATAATGAAGATGATAAGGACTTAAATGTCGATACTGTTGTTGCTGATACAAAATGTACAGTAGCGGGCATAAAAAATGCAACTCTATTGCTTCATACCGCAGATTCTTTTCACTGTTGTTTATTCATCTAAAATTAACATGGATTATAGGACCTTCCAATAACTGGGAGTATAAGCTGATTGTATGTTATTAATTTGGAAGAGCCCATGGCATGACTGCACATTCTTTTTAGGACAGTTTATTGTGTGATGTTGCATTTTTTTGCTCTCAACTATGTACGTTTTTTCTGCTATTGCTGATTGCTCGTTTGATTGTTGTTGCTACATAATAAAAACTTTTGTAAATTAACATAAATTCTTCAACAGCATCGACATCAACATCAACGATACAATTGAAAAGGAATGACTACAATAGAAGGAGATATGAAAATAAAAAAAAAAGTTTAGAGATTGAAAAACAGTAAAAGGGAAATAAACGACAAATTGTATTGATTTTTTCTTTTTGCGACATTTAAAGTCTCTTGTTATCTTTAGTAGTTTAATTTTATTTCTATTTTATGCCCGCTTTTAACAATTTCTTATTTGATGATTTTTTGAGCTTGCACTGCACGTTAAATTCTATAATGAGCAGTGTTGCCACCAACGAAATATTAAATTACACATGTATCATCCCAAAATTAGGAATAACACATGCTCTTTTTATTTTTTAATATAACGTGCCTTGATTTGTTTATATTAAATATTTGATTTTTTTGGTGTACTTCCAAAATTTTCTTGATGATGACCATACTGGGCTTTCAAGGTCATTTAATAAAATGTTATTTTTTACATATTATTCCTACTTTTCGTTGGTATTTTCCAGTTCTTCAAGGATTTTATTTATTTTTTGTAGATATATAATCTTTTTTAGACCAACTCTATCTACATAATTCTCCATAAAAATATCACAGTTTTGCTTTAAGTAAAAAGGACGATCAAAAACAAAAACTTAATAAATTTAAAGCAAGAAAATGCAAAAGGGGTCTATAAATAAATTAATATATCACAGCCAGTCCTTATTTGTCGTCATCACAATAAAAAAAGTAGTGCTCAAAAACCATAAAATTTTAAACTACACATGATTTACACATGCAAACAATTACACATGAAAATCAAAATTACACATGTTATGTGAAATGACACATAAGGTGGCAACACTGATAATGAGTAGACTGCTGCGAGGACGAAGGACCTAGCATTTTAAATGTTGTCTTTTTAGGCGACATTGAGAGATTTCGCAGTTTTTGTTGTTGTTTTCAAATAAATTTATACCACTCTAGGATGTATTTCGAGATATAGAAACTTTAAATTGCTTCAAAGCTAGTAGTTATAAAGATTTTAAATGTTCTTTCCTTTGGATGTAATTATCCTGGGAATATATTGCACTTCATAATCTTCTTTTCCACATAAATAAATACTTTTGTACCACAGCTTTTGGACAAAGAGAGATAAAATCATAAAATATTTAGACCTCATAGAGCAAACTTAATGACACAACATATGATATTTAAACAAATTTTTAATAAAAATTTTCAAGAACATGGAAGTGTAGATATATTTTTAAAAGAAAAGTTTTTTTTCAAAAGAACTGAGTGAATATTTTTATAAAATTCTACAGAGCCTTTAGTTTTATTTCGTAAAGAGTTTTAATTTTAATAGGTGAAAAATTAAACTTAAAATAAGCATTCTTAAAAAAGGAAAAAAGATGAGAAATGAAAAATCAAATACGTAAGCAGTTTGACAATGTCTAGTGTCTAGATTAGTGAATATATATATAGTAGTTTTTCTGCTAGAAAAATACTGTCTAGCGGTGTAGTATATAACTTTATAAACGATAATAGTATTTTATACGTCATTTAAGTAACACAGTGATAGTAAGCAGATATCAATAAAAAGTTTCTTATGCAAATGCAATTTTTGAACATCCCGCAATTATCGGCACATTACGATATATGTTATAAATTTTAATATTTTAAAACTACTTATTTGAAATACCAAAGTATTTAGAAAAAAATCCGCGATTTTTGTAAATATATAAAAACTCTAGTTGCGGAATGTTGAAAAATTACTCCCATTTGGCATTTCTCAACACCACGTACCAAAAAAGAGTGTAAATTTGTATTCCTCATGCGTAAAGTCATAGTAAACATATAAGATTTAAGCCGTTATGCTTAACAAAACATTAACCTTTGCCAACGAATATAAAAATATATGGATGTGCAGGGTGTTCCAATAAGATGCTTCATTTTGAAGAGCATGTCTTTTTAACAATTGTCATGACTTTACCAGTATCTTATAAAAATTTAACGATTAAAATTTTCAAAAAATTGTGAAAATTTGATCCGCAATTTTATCGAAAAATCATTTTGAGTGAAAATGTCCATTTTCACCTCTTAGCTTCGCAAAACACAAAAATTATTATTGAAAAGCATTTCCAACCTCAACGTGTAACTGTTTAGTGCGGTTTTTTGATTGACGGTGTCATTGGACTTCTTCGAAAATGAGGCTTGAGCCAGCATTATGGTGAATAGATTGTGCTATTGAACAATGATTAATACACTTAAAATATTCTGTACGTAAAATTAACTGAAATTGTAATTTAAAATAAATGAAAGTTCACTTAAAAACCGGTCTACTAATTTTTCATTTAAATTGAACCACAAGTTCTTTTAATTTTTAATGTTAAAAAATTAATTGACTTAAGCCCGTAAAAATAAAAGATTTTTCCTTTGTTTGTGTAGGAGAGGAAATCTCAAGCAAATCAAATAAAGCAAGAAAAGAAAAAAAACAGCACTTGAAAACAACGGACAATATTGAAAGTAACCGAAAATCCGTATTAATATGTCCTTAGTTTTTTGAATGAATGTTAGAATCAGTTAAAAATAAAATTGCTTACAATTTTAAATGTTTATTCTTTTAAAAATGACTGAACGGATTACTTCTTGAATAGCGTACAGTCCGTTACTGTAATAATATTGTGAGTGTAATTTTGTATGTCCGGAATCGGAAGATATTGATTTGAACAATGTTTTTTTCTATAAAAGGCGACGCTACGGGCCCAACAAGTAACAAAGCCATCGCTCTTTTGCGTGAAAAGTTTCCTGACCGTGTAATTTCTCGAAGAGACGGTTGCCTTTGGCCGCCACGATCTTGTGCTTTAACATCTTTAGACTTTTTTCTTTGGGGCTACGTGAAAGTTAATGTCAATATCAATGTCCCACAATGGATTCAGGACATCTAAGGTGAAATTTGTGAAGTTTTTGAGAGCATGCAGCCGCATATATGCGAGTTGGTGCTGGAAAATTTCGTGCCTTATATTGTTTTCCATTATTAAAGGCATACTATCCTCTTTACAATCTAATAAACATTCTATGATTTTGCTTGAAAAAACTCATATCAAAATGCAGTCTCTTTTTGGAGGACCCTATACATATGTATGTGTGCGCGTCACTGCGAGTCCTGGGATTAAGTATAAATTGAAAGTATTTTGTGAAACAATTGTAGTGAAAGAATAGGCATGAGATAGCTAGACGCCAAAAAAAGTAACCATAATATTAACCCATTCCCATTAGGGTTTTGTATGTCGTCTTTTTTTATAATCTTTTATCTAATTCAGTAGTTTTCTCGAATACAACAGCCAGCCAGGACAAAAGATGCTTTCCCTGTTAGATAGTTTCGTAAAAAAATTCTTGTCATTCAGCATGTTACTTTCAAACTAAAGCAGGCTAAATATTTACACATACAAAATAATACACTTGTATATAAAAAATAAATTAAGAGGAAAGAAAATCCTGAAATTCTTTATGAAGCATCTAATACAAATTAGGATAGTTTGAAGTTTTGTGGGACTTCAAAATATATGAAATTTTGCTAAATAACTATTTAATACAAATACGTAGATATGTACGAGCACATGTCCATATTTATGTGCAAACTCCGCATTGCTTTTTAACAGAGCTTAAGAATTAATCATGTATTAGCTTTTTATTTATTGAACTAATTATTCTTTTTGATGCAGAGGGGATATGAACGCAAAATAATTGTCATGTGTTGTAATTACACTGTACAACAATTTAAAACTTTTTGCAAAATTACGGCGTTCTGAAGATTGAATGTGGTAGAGTAGTTCAAAATATTATACATGTGTCGGCGTTTTGAAAGATAACATCATAATTTTATTTTAGAGGCGTTTTAAATTTCCCAGCTTTGGGCTGTTCTTGCAACATATTGGCATATAAAACTGTATTTTCTTTTCATCTGAGGTGTAGAGTATGTTGAGTAACTTTGTAGAAACGGTTATGGAAAATATTTTT
Source organism: Gymnocheta viridis (assembly GCA_956483585.1). Classification (NCBI taxonomy): domain Eukaryota; kingdom Metazoa; phylum Arthropoda; class Insecta; order Diptera; family Tachinidae; genus Gymnocheta; species Gymnocheta viridis. The sequence continues at coordinate 129,030,865 of OY101440.1, read as the reverse complement.
ATAGAACATATTAACCCTCTAACTACCCCTCATAACGGCATTTTTTCGCTTTTTTCTAACAAATCGTAAAAAACGCCTTGAAAAAGACGTATGACGGGGATAAAATGTTTTACGAAAATATTGGCCATAAAATTTTACGAGCATGTCAGAACACACCGGCTTAAACATTCGTGTCATTAACCCAAAACTTAATAAAATTTTTTAAACAATAGATATTGGTTATTTTAAAAATCTATTTCAAAATATTCAAGGAACTTTGATCATAACATATGTACGTTTTGTTAGAGTTTAATAAATAATTCAGGTTTGTATTTTGCTTGAAGCAGTTTTCTAATTACAATTGCATATGCCTTTGAATGCAGTAGAAAAATATTCGTTAAAAAGTTTTATATGACAGGGTAATTTTTGTTTAAAAATAGTGTAAAATTAATTGTATCAACTTCTTGATGCGAAATGTGTGAGACGGAGAGGATTTGAAAAAATATGTGCGTGTATTTGTTTGTTTGCGACGAAGCCTACATGGATGTTCAAGAGCATGTTTAGGCATTTCTTTCTAATCTGATGATTGTAGTTGTGCTTCAAGGTAAGGCAGGGCAACCGAATAACTTCGGCAGTCCCTTCTCTGCCAAAACAGTTACTCTTTCAGCTACTCACAAAGTAATTTTAAGCACATCTATATCAGTGGTGACCAAAACTAAAACTGTTGTATTGATGCTTATTAGTATTAGTGAGTTGACAAAGCTACCCACCAAATACAAAGACGAGCGTTTGAAATATAATGCTGCATTATATTTCCTTAGGCAAAGAAAAAAGTAAAAACAAGATTAAGAAAAATTAAGATTCAATTAGGAATTGTTTTCAACCAATCTTTTAAATTGTTGCGTTAGCTCAACAGGATTAATTGAATATATTTTTTGATTTTTTCAATTAAATCAGTGTTATTTTTGTTCATTAAAAACTTAATTAAAATGTTTAAAAATTTCAATTAATTTTCTTAAAACAATGTCATACACTCAGAAAAATTATTATGTTAAAATAATATAAATTATGAACATATATTGAAAGAAAATAAGTGCGTTTGCTAGATAATTATGGTTGAAAGAAAATATTTATATAAATCCGCTTCACGTGCATTTGTCGCTGTCACACCGACGACTAAATGAAAGAGGGTAAGAATACGTGTAAGTACTCTCTGCACAATTGTGCTATGAAACGGTCACCACTGATCTATATAAACTTCATGTCGTTGCTTTTTGTGATCCTGATGTGGCTGAGGCGGTTAACGCGGTGTCTTTTAAATATGCAATGAAACACATAAAATTCCCTACTTCAAGCTCAGCTAAAATCAAAAATTTTATGTGAAAAAAAAATTAAATATAACAGATAAGATTATTTTATACATCGTTATGTATGATGTATTTTATATAATTGGTCTAAAATCTCGTTTTTAGAAAAACGCGTTTTTTTGCCATTGCGGATACGACTTCAAATCCTATGAATTGTCAGACATAAAGAAAGAGAACTTCTTGCACTGACAAACTAATGTAAAAATCAGTAGACATTTTTTGAAATTCTACCGCTGTCGGATTAGTAGTTCAGGATTTTACTGATGTCTATGGAAAGCTCTTTTTTCACTGGGCGCAATCTAATTCTTTTAAATTGAAGTTCAATGAAATGAATATTTGTGTAATTCAATTACTATTCTTAAGAAACAAGCCATTAGTTACATGATTTTCCTTATACATTTGTTAGCACACTTTTTAGATTTCTTGGTTCCCCTGAATTTACAAAGAATGTAAACAAAATATACCGACCCCTGTGCGCGAAATTATCGTATGATACACTTTTTTTGAAATCGATTTTTCTTCTAAGAATTGGTGCTAAGTCCATTAATTCATCTGTTGACAAAATATTATATCGATAAATATAATAGTTATGGAGATAACACAATGCACATTTTAACGTATGTAACACTTTTATAGTAATTAATATTCAGAAACTGTAACAATTATGACATTTATAATATAAATTATAATATACATAATTGTTATTTTACGATTTTTATTTTATTTTGTTAGAAAAATTTGTCAGTTTCTGATTTTTTTTTTGGCATAATCAGTTTCACTAGAAAATGCAGTGTTATTTCCGGATCCACGTTTCAAGCGATTGTTATGTTACAGAAAAAAGAACCGGCTGAAGAAAATGTTTCTGCAAATTCAAAGCTTAGAGAAGGTGAGCTATTTTCGATAAACCTTTAAACTAGATGTGAACAACACTCATGTTATTTGCATGAATCTGAAATAATTGTAACCTAAAGAATTGTTTAAACTTTTGAATAAAAGTAGTAATTAGGTTACTAATACTTACGATTACGATTGCTTATTGTAGGCTGTCTAAAATAAAAGAGCGATATCACAATTTGATTTATTTTTTTTTGAACTTGAGTTTTAATAATTGAGATTAACTCTTATTTTCACGTGAAGTGCATGCGTGAGTGCAAAGCAACCCTCGATCCCATCTCTACTTCAAACATATTCAATTCCTAAATATTTTCAGTATTCCTTTATATTGATAAACCTATTGGTAAAAAACCTAGGAAAATTGTGAAGCTTTGGCGAGCCCAACGAAACATACTGAAGAGTTTATAGTTGATGGAAGCAGTATTCAAATTTCATCCTCGCTATTGAAAATTGTTTTACGCGAAATGGAAGTATAAAACTTGTCTGATCATCTGATGATGATGATCATGAATGTGAAATTAGAGAGAAAAAAATTAAAATCAGAATCTTGAGAAAGTCTGGAAATTATGGGAAGCCAAGAGATCTCCGTACTTCCAGGAAGCACGTCAACCATCGTCGTGATCAACGTTGGGCTGACAAAGATTACAAAAAGGATGATTTGGGTAAAGGATGGAAGGCTAATCCCTTCGGTAGTTCTTCCCATGCCAAGGGTATTGTACTTGGAAAGTGTTGAAGCCAAACAGCCTAAATCTGCTATCCGCAAGTGCGTGAGAGTGCAATTGATTAAGAATGGCAAAAAATTCACCGCTTTGGTGCCTCGTGACCGTAGTTTGATATACATAGAAGAAAACGATGAAGTTTTAGTTGCCGGTTTCGGTCGTAAAGGTCACACCGTTGGTGATATTCCTGGTGTACGTTAAAAGGTTGTCAAGGTCACTAATGTTTCATTATATGGCCTTGTACAAAGAAAAGAAAGAACGTTCAAAATCTTAAGTGTTTGTATTTATAATAAAACAAAGTTTTTAATTTGTTTTCACATTCTTTAAATTTAAAAAAATATAACAAAAAAAAATAAAATTCAGAATCTGACAAATATTTCTGACAAAAAAATTAAATGAAAATCAAATATTTAAAAAGCATTCTTTTTCTAAAAATATTGTGGAAAACGATCAAAACGATATTTCCTTTTGAAATGCAATCATCCTGTGAAAATTCAAGAATAATTATTATTTTTGGTCCCTGATAATATTCATAAAAATAGTAATAAAAACGCTCTCCTGTGTAATTTAGTTTTTGTAACATACGATAATATCGCACACAGGAGTCGATATACATATATACATATAAATATATACATATGTATATATTTAAAGCAGTTACAGTTACTTTTTCATTCATGCTTGCTAGCAAAAATACAAACAAATATATTTGCATCCTGCTTGTAAAGACATTGAATAGAAACATCAATATGTAAGGGTGTGTTTTTATAAACATCTAGGTATGTATGTGTATTGAATATAAACGCATGTGTAAAATCAGAAAAATAGTAGTTATAATATTTAAGCGTTAAACTGCCCCAAGCATTAAATTTTGTTATTTTTCATCATAATCGGCTCTTACAGATAGAAGCACATGTACCCGTATTACCATAAACGGGAGTGTACAAATAATGTGAAAGTATTTTATTAAGCAATAATAGCAAGCAGTATTTTTCAAATAACAACTTAATACAAAAAGCAAAAAGCCGTTTAGTTGTCATTTTGCCACAGGGAGTTAAAAAATTAAACCGAGTAGTAGTAAATTAAAGACCCTTACGCGTTTTACTAAATGAGAATATTATATAAATATTTTTGCATATAATTATATATAATCCAACAATTGAAAAAACAACATTTTATATACGTTTGCTTCGTTCAAAATACAGTAAAAAATAGAAAAACTAAAATAAAAACGAAAAAAAAAAATGAAATGAAATGAAAACTTTAACGAAAAAATATGTGTTGAAAACATGCTTATTTTGTTCCTTGTATAAAAGATTTTTTTAAATACTTTTCTGTAGAGCATTTTTTCGAACATAAAAAGTTTTTGGAATTACAAAGAATTGCTTTAAATTTTTGTGAGATTTTTTCTTTAACGTTGTTTTTTTTAAATCTGAAAAAGTTTTAAGCCTAAGCTAATTTTTTTTTTTATTTTGCTAAAGAGCAAGTATCTAATGTTTACTTTAATGCAATAATTTAAGTTTATTTTATTTGCTTACAATTTTAAAGTAGTTGGCTGGCTTGAGTTCAATACTTGAATATTTAAAATAATTTTTTATGAAGAACATCTGATAAATTGAAATTAATTTCATTATGTAAGTAACATTTGTACTGCTTCGGCGGTTGCTGTAAGCGGTGAAATTAGGTTTTATAAGTCTGGTTGCTTCGTAATACTTTTGGGATTCCTCTAAGAAACTGTGGTCTGCCTGCCATTATCGACAGAAACTCACAGATAACGTATTTGGTCTAAGAGTCGCCAATGATAAATCGGTGTGTTCTGAGATCGCAGTATCCTGTTAATCCCTCCGTTAGTATATAATCTGAGGTAATTTTTGGGATAATGCAATGAAATTTCATCCAGCCCAGTTCCAAGAAGGGCTCCGGTCCTATAAACATACGTTGGGCTGCTCCGGTAGCTAGAGAGTCAGCTCGACAGTTTCCAGTATGACTTTCTTCGCTAGTTTATTTTCAGCATCAGTTTTATACAGTTTTTAAGTAAATTCGTTATGCACTTCATCGTGGGATGTTACTATGGTATTCAGTTTAATCGACTTTTCAATAATTCGATTTATCAATTAACCGAATCTGAGGTTTTCCAATAAGTCCAACAATTAGGGACCGATTTTATTTCTGCTTTTATCAACAAGTCTTTTAGAAATTAAATGTTGTAGCCTTAATATTTGATATTAACGACTGTTTGTTGCTTCCTTTGAAATCCTTAAATTTTTTTAACTACTTTAAACAATTGTTTTCTCGCAAGTTATTTATATGATTGTACAATCTAATAGAAAGCATGAATAATAAGCATAAACTTTAAATAAACTTTTCATAATTATTTTCATTAAAGAAAAAACAAAATAAAACATTCTCTTAAAGCTGCCTTGCAAAACGTTTGTTTATGGATTTTATTTCTTTTACATACTCTTTCTCGATGTTAAAAGTTTTATTGTAAATCCTTTGTTAAATTACCTGTATGTAGAGTTTATTTTTTGTGTGCTTTTATTCGTTATTCTTGCTAAATAAAATATTAATAAGCTTAAAAAAATAAAAGAAAACTTATCTGTTAAGCACAAATTTCACAGAATGTTGTACAAGCAATTTCATTTCCTTTTAACAGCAATTATAAATAAAAAGGAAATAATTTTATTAAAGTTCGGGAGAAATTTTCCATATTTTGTTTATACCCTTCACTAAGAAGTTAAAGGTAATTTAAGCTTGTCACAACTCACAGCGACATATTGTTATATTCTGCTCACATTTTATAAGTACTAAATATTATTTTATGCTTTTTCATAAAATTTCTTTTTAATATTTTTAAGAACCCTGATAATAATAAAAAAGTCTTAAAGTAAAAAGGTGTAGACCATAAAGATGCCATGATAGCATTAATTGAATCTTACTGGTGAAAAGGAAATACTTTAGTTGTAGCAAAGGATGTATATTGATGTGTTAACTCTAAAAGTCCTGCATTTAGAGCCAGGCTGTTGGCTAATGAGAAATCTAAAATGTTTTATTGTGATTTTTAAATAAGAAGTAATGAATATTTAAATCGCCTTCATCCAGCAAAGCATTTTAAGTTGTTGTTAATTACGAGTACTTTGAAGACACAAGTGATGTGATAAAAATTGAAACTTTAAATATAATTCACTGATATTTTGAGGCAAGAACGTTATTGTTAATAACTGCAGCACAGTGTTTCAAAATAAAGCTCATAAAGTATTTACATCATTTCTTAGGAATCCTTTTTCCCGACTCTTAAAATTTTAACCAGAGTTGGTAATTTTTAGGCGGTTTTCAGCAGACACATTTCTTCTTCCACATAAAGCAATATAGCATTTTCTAATACATATTTAAACGTAAAGTAGTTTATTCGTAATTGATGTTTTTGGGTAATAAATTTGATCATGAACATGTCCTCCCCATAATGTTTGAACTTCGGTATTTTGTAGTCATGGATTGCTATCCTGTACATAGAACAAAAATTGTAAAATTTTCTGTGATGACGGTTTGTGTATTATTGAAAATATTTTTAAGTTTTCCTAAAGAATTTTTACATTGTTGTATTTTTTACAAAAAAATATTCAAATCTACGCAGAGCTGATTCAAATTTTTTTTATTTTAGAAAAACGCGGTTGCTGAAAATGTTTTCTGTGTAGCAATTTCGCTCTTATTCGTTCATAAATAAAGCTCTTGGTGTAGTGGAAATATTGTTCATTAACAAATATATCTTACAATCAATATTTGAACTATTCTTGGCCTAGAGGATTTAAGCCATTGTTCTCTCAATTGATTCCGTGCTGTATCGATCCGCATTTCTAAGCGAATACAATATCTCAGCTTCGTCGGTGGCTTAAGTGGATATCTTTTTGCTTGTAATTGATTATTGAGCGGTATAGGTAGTTCCTATGCTCATTTCACTGTTAATAATAGAGATCATCAGCGTATGGGAACTAACTACCTATACCCCCTCAGTAATCAATTTCAATTTGTTTTTAATAAAACTAATTTTACTAATTTTGTAAAATATTAATTTTTGGGAAAAAGTGCGGTTAAAAAATTCACATTTCTCTTTTATTATATTAGTTACTTAGTACATGCATGTGTTTATTTGTTAATTAACTTTTTCCTATTCATTTATTCTTTAGGTGTCTATGTTGGCATTTATTACTATTTCTTTTTTTTCTTTTCTTATCAAAAAGTATGTATTTAAGAAAAAAAAATACGCTTATATTCGAAACATTTGCAAAGAAAAACTCTTTTAAAACTTTTAAAATGTTTATTAATTTTAAAGCTCTTGTGACTTCATCACAAAGCATTCATGAAAAAAAGAAAAAGAAAACCTGCTCAACTTTGCTGTCGCCAAATGCTAAACAGCACACATGCTCGTTTAATATTTTTCTAAATATAAATATTTCTGTATAATTTGCGTAATTTCCCAAACTTCTTAATAAACAAATTCTAAGTACATATCTGTCTTTTAAATAGCAACAAATTAAGGACAACAGCGTGTACATCCTGCCATTACCGGATTGTTTTTCCAGTTGCTCTCGTTATGAAATGTTATAAATTTTATTTATTATTAAACGTGTGTTTGTGAACAGTTTAGTACGAACATTTTTCAAATAGCTTAGACACTTAAATTTGTTGGAGAGTTTATTTTTATTTATTTTAATTTTTTGTATTTTTTTTTGTGCATAATTACCAGATATTATAGCAATTTAAAGTTGCTGTTTTTACTTTCCCATGAACAGCTTGACATGTTTATTACACTGGTAGTATAAGGACTGTCGTTGGAAAGTCTTTCATAAAATTTTCTAAATGTAACGAAACAGTTGTTTGTAGTAAAGGAGTTATTTCCTTAGTGCTGTTAAGGAACCGCATGATACCCAACATCATATTAAGCGCAGACTTTTTGTGTTTAAAGAACTTGTTGTTCTTATTTTTGTTTAGAAAAATTAAATAATTAAAGAACAAATTTTTAAAGCCATATTAATTTAACTTTAATTGTATTTCTTAAAGTTATAATAATCTTTTCAAACTTTAAAAATTATTACTGCGCTCTTAATGAGGAAATTTTTTTTTAAATATCACACCCCTTGACTAAAAATATTAATTAATTTATGAAAAATAAAATTTTAAATGCGATCCAACGTGACAAAAAAAAAGGAGACGTTATCTAGCCAGAATTGATATGTTGTGTTTCTGATAGCGCTGAATAAAGGCCAAGAGAAGGAGCTAAAATCGCTCAGTAGTGTCTAAAGTTGGGGAAGATATTGCATTTTGAATTTTGTATTTAAAAAATTATAGGTTTCCGTTCTGCTAGTCTGACGAATAAATTGTTTCAAATAAAAAGTACCCTCTTAATAAAATAATGAATTTATCCAAAAATAATTTCTTAAATTAAGAAGATATGGGAAAACTCAGTTTTAACTCAAGCCATAAAATTTTCATTTCAATTATAGTTTTGCAATAATTAAGGTTAAAGTTTGGCAATATGTTTCACTTACTCTTAAATTCAGGAGGTATTTCAAAATAAACAAACTAACAAGTATTTAAAGCTTTGCAGGTAGCGTTTAGTGTAAAATTTAAAGCGAGAAATTTTTACTTGAACTCATGCATTACCCTGTAGTGAAAATTTTACTCTGATAAGACAAGGTACCTTTTGTCATATCACGTCACAAATGGTGTTTTCATCTAATCGGTTGCAAAATATATATTTATTTTCTTAAATATTGTAATTGTTAGTAGTTTGCTAATAAATCATCTTTTACTCTACTTAAACACTAAATTTTTATTGAAAACAAAAGATACAAAATGTCGTTTTTTTTAAAGATAATTTGATAAATACATTTTTAAATACAAGATTTTTCTACTTTCTTTATTAATTTTTGCTTTTTGCAACCAAAGAAAATTCTACTTCTGATTGACTAAGAGAAAATTTGTGTATTTATAAAATACTTTACACTTCATATGTTATTTCCCCAAAGTATATGCTTTGCAATAAACATATTATTTAAATGTAAAATATATTCTAAAATGCACACAAGATGTTCAGAATCTTTGAGGAAAAAAGGAAATGGAAAAACGCTTTTTTTGGGATAAACAAATTTTAAAATTTAAAGGTCTGCTGAATTATTTTTAAAAGCATAATTATATTATTGATTTTGAAGGAAAAAAAATTAATTATTTCTAAAAACACAAAATGACCGATTATTTTCTGTAACGCTCCATAGTTCACAGGAGTTCATGTATCTATTCCAATTTTTATGTGGTCTCAATTGTACATAAACGTCAACTTTTTAACCGAATTGTTAATGGAGAAAGAATACGAGAAATATAGAAATAATTTCATATTAATTTCAACATCAGAACATTTGGTGAGTTTTTACTAAAAATACGAATGAAATTTTTTTGCTGAATTGTTGAAAAGTTTCTTTTAAAATCTGGTTTTAATCCAAAAATTTGTACTTAACATCTACATCGAATTACTGGTTTTGCAATTCATAAAAACTATTCACAGCAATTAAATTCACGCGCACTATTGCCAAATATTAAGGTTAGCAACCGATACCGAAATTAATACCGATACCGATTCAATTGAATACCGGTACCGTTATCGATACCGATATTCGCATGCAAAGCAAAACAAATAGTATATAAAATCAGCAAGAAGGGAATCAACTCCTGTTTTCTTTAAAGAGAATCAAAACATTTTTTGGAAGACCGTAAGAGGAAAAACAGGGAACTAATTGTAAAACACCAAAATGATATATGAATAATTTAACTAAATAATTTAATTAATCTATGTAAGTTAAAATCATATAATTTGAATTAAAACAAATTAAATTAATCTGAATTAAATAAAATTAAGCTAAATTAAAAATATGTGCGAAAAAAACAAGAAGTTGAATATTCATTAACAACATTAATATATGCAATAGAAAATATTAAATATATAAATATATCCATACATATTCATACACATACATCAAACTAAGATTGGACAAATATCAGTAAACTTGCTTAAATCATCTTTTAATAGATACAATAATGATTTATTTTCTTCTCATATATAATTTATTTCTCAAAATGATTTGATTTGTAAATCCTTATTATTCTTCCTTATAAAGCACGATTTGAAAAAAAACGAAATTATTTAAAAGGCTTTTAAATGCATTTGAGCAGATGACTAATACGTAAATTACAACAAAATACAGCTGTTCATTAATGTTTAAGTTTTTTACATTTGCAATTTTTAATTATTATTTACTCATCTTCGTTTGAAGTTATTAAATAACTTTATGTTTATTATTGGTTTTCAGTGAAATTATACTGTAGTAGCGGGCACAAACAGCCAAACAGTCTGTTCTGGTTTCCAGAAACTATTTTCTTAGTCTTATTTCATTCATTTATTTCTCCGCTAAATATACTTAGTTATATTTATTTAAGTCCACTATCAAGAAAAGTTTAAAATTTCTCTTAGATTAGATTTCACTTTTATTGTTCCTCCGTCAGACAAGATTAAACTTTTTGTGGAAAAATTAGAACAACGAATTCCAATACGCCAACAAACATTAAATTAAAGAGTGACATGAATAAAAGCTTCAACAAATAAGTAACACATGAGATATTACACGCCTCTTAGGGTTGCCAGCTGGCATACTGGCAATATAATACTTGTGACCGTAAGGTTTATCCTATCAGAGTCTGGAACTGGTTATACGGTCAGGTGCAGCTTGTACCTCCGCGTGGTGGTAACTGGTACGATATATTGCAAAATGTGTGGAGGTTAATACCTGAATATGCTTCAGTTAGTGGTAGAGCACCGGGGTCATAAATCCGGTTTTATAGTTCCGACGTCGAGCATGTTATTATTGCGATTTCTAAAAGATTTTTTTTTTTTAAATTAACATAATTTTTTGCCGAATATTCTTAGTTAAATGTTCTGTTATAGAGAGCTTTAGTTTCAGTTTTGGAAAATTTTTTACAGATTTTGAGACTTTTAACCAATTTTGAAGTTTATTTGCTTGTGTGTTTTATTGTTAAAATTTTCACCATTTACGATTCACATATTTTCTGTTACACATGTGCTACTTTTCTCACCAAAATAAAAAGAAAAGCTAAACAACAAATCCATTTATAAATTTGTGTCTTGATGCATTTCTTTAAATAGTAACAAATTTACAAATCTAATGGATTTTCTACAGAAACCAGTAAGTGTTACTTGAAAAACAAAATCCTGCACCACACTCTCACACCTGGTACTTTGCAACGGCATACTTTCACGTCTACGTTAACTCACATGTATGCCATTTAGAGCTTTTATATTTCTGTATTTACTGATCAGTACTACATGTGCTACATTGAAATCTTCTTTGAAAAGCGGTTCCGGATAAAACAAACGTAAACATTGGAACACAATTATACGAATACAGTGTCACAGTTGAAGACAATACAATTTCAAATACGTTCAAAGTAATCCATAGTGCGGGCAAACTAACATTAAAGGGAAAGCTTCTAAGCAGATTTATTGAAACTTTGAAATGACTTTAAAAATATTGTTTGCTAAGATTTTTTTTTAAACGAACAGACACAAATTTAAATTTTGTCAAAGGAAGTGAAAGGACACGGGAAGTTCAGGTTTAATATCTGAAAATGTGGAAAATTAAGATTTTAGACTGTGCGACTGTAGGGGGAGAACCAGTAGTTGCCAACAGATTTATATTTGCAAGCGCTTTACGTTTAAGTGAAAATGAAAGCCAACAACTGTCAGCCAACTATCAGAAATTACTAAAATAGTGGTCTGCTTCGAAGTTTCCACCCTGCATATAAGAAAGTAGAATGAATAATGATAAGAATGCAAAGTTATTTTAAACATTTCTTTAAGATATTGGCGATTGCATATATTTTGTTTTGAGAAACAGTGACGTATAAATTAAAGATTAATACTTGGCAAACGCTGATCCTCTGATGGCTTCTGGGCATCATAAATATTCTGGGCTAGTCGGGAACTGGTAATATAGTAGTTGATTTGGGTTTTAGTGGCTGTCCCGACTAAATTTAAACTAGTTATGTGACACCCTTAGAACTAGTTCCGCGGCTGGTATTAGGCATATAACTTCTAACGATTCTCTCAAATATGCAAAACGGCGAAACATAGTTAAAAGGAACACATATTATGAAGTCAATGGGCGGTTTTTGTGCGCTTTATAAAATTTTCCGCCACCACATACATTAAATTAGTTTTTTTATTACCGCTTTTTTTAAACACATAAACGGATACTTTATATACGTTCTTCTACACATAACTAGTTTTTAATATAAATGCTAACTATCGTGATGATACAACACTCTTTTTTTACTAAGTGAAGAATACCAACCACAATAATTAGAAATTTTTCTTAAAAATTAGCATACCAATCATTAGTAAAACCATCGATAAAGTGAACTCTATGGCGCAAATTCACAGTCTTTAGTTTAACCAATGACATTTATATGAAAAGTCATTAGTTAACCAAACACTGTAAATATGGAGCTTAGAGTTTAGTTTGTTGATGGTTTTACTAATGATTGGTATGCTCATTTCCAAGAAAATGTGTAATTATTGTTACGTTGTTTTTCTGTTGAAACATCAATGACACGAAAATGTAATCACGTAAGCGATACAAAGAACTGAATAGTATACGAATAAAATGTTTTACTCAGTACTTGTATTTGTTATACAAGGAATATTCCTACGACTTGGAAAAAATTCCGATATTATTTTCTGGCTTATTTTTATAATAATAATATAAATAATAAAATAATGTAAATAAATATGGCAATAATGAACGTGCAATAAAGATTGTGCAAAGCATTATGTCATTGTGTAAATGTTAAAGTGCTTTAAATTTAAAGCTTATTTCATTGAACAATTGAAATAATTTCTATTTGAAAGTAAAATAAACAATTGAAAGGATCTGACTGGTATTTTGATCCCAAATGACGTAAATCATGTCCAATTCTTTCTGACTAAAAATGTTACTAGCTTTAGTCAAAATAGTAATCACTTTGGATTAAAAACCGCTAACAACCAATTTGTTCGAAAAAAAATCTTATTAAATAATCAATTAGCTGATGGCCTGAACCTTGCAATGTTCGCTGTAATTTGTCATATAACTAGTTCAAATTCATCAAATAAATCAAAAACGCAACTAGTTGAGAAAGAAAACAACCAAAAAAAGATTGTCTTAAGTAAAACAAAAAAAAAATTAGAAAGAAAAATGGTACAGAGATAAAAACAACACGTAACAATTGGTTAATTTAACGTAAATTAGTGATGGTAAAATTTGAATATTAATCGTGGTGAAGTTGTGTTTGCCATAAAAACAACGAATAATACCTTCCACAAAATAAATAACTCTCGTATCCTGTTTCGAATCATAATTTCTATAAATATAAAATTTAAAATTACATTCAACCGTGCCACCTAAAAAGTGGCGGATACATGGAAATACACATGAACACTGATAATGGGAGTGTAGCGGCTCCCGAAAAATAACGTTGTTTTTCTGTTCTGCCGTGTAAGTTGAAATTAATTAATGTTAAATTTTCCCTTGTTCCTTTGGAATATTGTCTCATGTCCAATTCTTTCCGACTAAAAATGTTACGAACTTTATCCAAAATAATAATCACTTTTCGAAAAATAGTCACTTTAAATAAGCGATATTTATTACTTGCACAACATTGGCCACCACATGGTGCAATACAAAAATGTTTTCCAAAATTTGTTATGTGTCCATTGTGTCCAATGTACGTATACATATAATTATTATTATTTATGTAGCATATTAAATACAGAAAAAAATTGTAGTGTATAAATTAATAGAAAAAAATATATTTAACTTTTTTTCGCAAAAACCTTACAAATATTTTTATGGTTTTAAGTTTTGGTACTCATATTTAATATTTAATGCTGAAATTTCAGTTGAACTAAGCCACGATGATGAAAATAATTTTCTGTTTTCCCTTGTTTCCTTGGAATAGTTCTATTATTTCTGATTAGAAATGTTACGAGCCTTTGAGCTTTTCATTTAGCTACTTTCAGAACTGTCATTATGTGATTACTTAAAAGTATGAAAACAAAGTGCCAACTGCACAACATTTAGCATTAGAGTTTTTCATTTTAAATAAACTTACATGATGCAATCAGTGTTGGCAGGAGCTGAAGGAAAAATAAAATAAATCGGGGCTTAAAGAAAACCTAGAAGCAATTACATGAATTTAAAAATGGCTAAAAAAATTAGTTTTAATTTTGAGGTATAGTTACCAAAGTTGTCGTATAGTTTTGAACATCTTGAAGAACGTATTAAAAATTTTCTACCGAATTTGACAAAAAAAAAAATTGCGCATTTCCAGATAAGGGTGCTGTTGGCTGAAGTAGTTAGCGCGTTGACTACAAAGCAAATAATGTCTAAGAACGATGTGCATTATTATGCCATTGTATTTGTTGTTGTCGGAGTGTTTAAGTGATGAAGGCATAGCATTGGTCACTGAACAGTACTGGCTGCAATTGATACTGGTGTATACGAGCGCACATCGCAGCGCCCTCCTTCGTCGGCATTGTAGCAAAATCGCCGGCAAAGTAAAATAATTAATAAAAATTGCTACAACAGCTTAAAACACATTTAATGCGCCTACTTGACATCAGAGGCGCTGCAACACTGATTTAAAAACTAACACAGCGCGCAATATCAGAGTTGTCCTCTCTCACTATCCCTTTCCCAAAGAAGGTAACACACCTACGGGTTGGTAGGCATACTAATTGCCTGAGTGTTACTTCTCTTTTAAAAAAAAAATTTTTCGAGTTCTCTGCAATCATCAAATTTTCTTTGTGTTTAGTGCACAAATTTAGCAATTTCATTAAGTTGATTTAATTAAAAATCTATAAAGTTTGATCAAATAAAAAATGCCATATCGTCATATAAAACGCAAAACCATGTAACTACACTTTTTGCGATTTTAATAAAATATATAAGTAAGCAACCTGAATAAAAGTTTCTTCAAAACTCACATATATTTTGAAAAAATGTTATAGTTTGTGGGAATATTGATACACAATATTCAATGAAATCCTATTTTGAAATTTTTGTTTGTTACATGGTTTTACGTTTCATATGACGATATCTGATTTGAAAATCTATTACGGCGACAAAGACTCGTAACATTTTTTTGTGTAAAATAGACTTTTTTAATCTAAATCCAAAATGAAGTATGAAAAAAAAACCTTTTAAACCAAAACATAAATTTCGAGACTAAAGTACTCATCACTCGTAGAATCGGAAGTATCATTTGCATAAATACCACAAGAGTCCAATGATTTTATTAAATCATCGGTAGTTGCTGAATCCTGGCAACGTTTCTGTATGTAACCTTTTTTTAAGAACATCGAATGTACATATAATAAAGTATTAAGTATTTTCTTTCTTTATATGGCATTTACATCAGACTGAAATCTAGTACTTACGAGATTACGAGTAAATCCTGTTGATTTTGACTAGATTTTCTATATAAAACAAAATCTACTTCACGACTAGATTTTGACGAAATCTATCCAAAAACGTGATGCAGCTGTGTTTTTTGCCATTTATCCAGTTATAACATAAAAGCTTTCGGCATTGGATTTCAACCAATGTAATTTTGTCTTCACTGAACTTACGTTTGTACTTTGGATTAATTGTTCAGTATGTTTCAAAATGATTTTGTGGGTTCATCAGAAAATTAAAAGTTGAAAAAGCCACAAATCTAAAATGTATGTTTCGTGGCTAAAAGACAAAAAAAGACATCGAAAATGCTGAATTGAGTCAACGCTTATTTAGTATATGTATGCCACTAAAATGCTGCAAAAATATACAGACACAAATGCATACAATTTCAATGGTTATTATTACTAATAACCAGGGAAAACGGACATATGCCAAAAAATTTATCTCAAAAACTATAAAAAATATGCTTTTGAAAAGAAACAAAAATTGCTTGCTTTTAGTATTTTAAATTTTTGTTCGCACTTTTTGCTTGTTTGAAAATAATATAAATATTTCAATAAGATTCACATGTAAAAAAGCATAATAAGCAGAACAGGAAACAAAAATTTCTAAGGAGATTTCGCTATCAGAATTACATATGTCTATTACATCTAAATAAACTTTTATAAATTGAAAATGTGGTAACGACGTCTACTTGTGTAACAGCGGCTCATAAAAAAATATCACTTCCTTAATATTCTGTTATAAAACTGTTTTGGTTTAAGTACAGACTGGAAATGATAAGTAGATGACAAAAAAGCAGCAACACGTTTTAGCTGGATAGATGTACAAAAAGATGTCATCTCTTGATCAAAAGTTAAAATAAAATTTTTGGTTCCATTGCAAAGAAATACTCGTATGTAAACATATTAAAAAAGATCAGTAAAAAGTTAAAATCTCCTCAAAAAAGGTCATAAATTTCAAAAATTCTGGATATATGCTCTTAAGATTGAAATATGCAAAAAATGCTATAAAACACGGAAACGAATTGACGCGGCCAAACTTAATCAAAATCTCTAAATTGGCGTCCATGGGCTGCACAAGTCCAAACATGCAGTTGAATATTTACGGGTTCTCTGCCAATGACAAATAAGAACAAAAAATAATGTAATTCCCGGAAAAAAGATCTTTAGTAAAGCCTTTCATTTTTGGTATTTATGTGCGTATAGACTGTGTGCACGAATATTTATAGGTTTAGCATGAGAAAGGGAAAATAATATTGAATATGTGGCCTCCATTAGCCATCAACTTGGTATGAATCTCATGTCGAACAAAGCATATGGCTAATGTAGACCGCTAATGTCCATGTCCATGTTCTGACATCGATGCCCAAGCTACTATGTTCGACATCAAATATAATTTGTAAAGGAGAGTAAAAGAGACAACACAAAAAAAGATATTTTATCTCTATTGTACAAACTGAAAATTAAATGGTTACTCAGAACATGAACATCTACACGTATTCACCAAATAAAAATTATGGAC
Source organism: Gymnocheta viridis (assembly GCA_956483585.1). Taxonomy (NCBI): domain Eukaryota; kingdom Metazoa; phylum Arthropoda; class Insecta; order Diptera; family Tachinidae; genus Gymnocheta; species Gymnocheta viridis. Next base: position 129,013,819 of record OY101440.1, on the reverse strand, counting down.
ATATAACAATAGCTTCTTATTTGTAACATGCCACTGTGACCAATAATAGCAACAATACTTAAGGTACGGTCACACTTGGCAAATATTTGCCCAAAAAACGTAACCTCTACTTTTTCTTAGGTTTAGTGTGATTTAACATGGTTTTTATACCATAAAATGAAGTCAATTATGCCACAAAATAGTATTATTATATTATTTTTGATAAATGCGAACCCATATTTAAAAAAATATTGAAATTAAAGAAAATGAAAATTTAGCTTGCCTGCTGTCTGCAAGTGTGAATCATCTTTTTAAGCCACTTAAATACACTCATACCCCGGTTTGCGTCGTTTCGAAGTTGCGTCTTTTTAAAATTTATGCAATTTCAATGTTGCGTCGTTTTTGCTTCAGTTTGCGTCGCATGGCTTTGAAGTTGCGTCATTAGTGCTTCGATTTGCGTTGTTAATAAATGTTTGTGTGTGCAAAGCAAAAATAGAAAAAGGGCACTTCCCGTCGAAGTCTAATGTAAATTTGTATGTGGAAATTGTCTACAAGTTTGTCTTCGTTGGTAGTTTCAAATTACATTCGATAAAGTGAAGTGTTTTATTTTAATAAAAACTATTATCATACAAATAGTAAAAAAAAATTGGTATTTTCTATTGAAAATTAATTTTTTTTACTAAAATTATGAGTCTCGGAACGAGACTTTATGGACTTAAAAATGCCTGCATGACTTCTATTGGATAAAACAAAATTACACATCTCTAATCATTTCTGTTTTATGAAAATACATTCGGTTATTATTCTTATGTTTCATAATAAAATACAAAAAATAAAATACAAAATCAATAAATGTTTGCAAAAATACGTTATCCTTTTTAATGATTATTTTTCCATTAAAATCATGTACATATAATAATGGTGTATTTTGTGAAAGTTAATTATTTATATATTTTTAATTAAGTAAACGCTTATTGAATTTTCACATACCAAAATTATACTGGTCGTTATGAAAATAAATAGAGTAAAATAATAATCTTTTTATGTTTCCCATAATAAAACGATATATTTTGTAGCAGTTTTTTCTGAGCAGAGGAAGGATTTTTTGCGAAATATATTTATATTTTATTTTTCAAGTTTCTTTTTAAGTTCCCAGCAACGACTTTCAGTTTGATTTCAAACTCTTTAAAAGGGACACTTAAATACTTAGTCAAATATAAATCGCTATTTCTTGGAATCGAAAGCTTTTCTCTTCAATGCTGTCATAATGGATTTAAATGGAAATTGTGTTTTGTTTGTCGTATTATCAGTACACACCATTTGTGAGCTTAATGATGGTTTTATTTGCAACGTGGTTGAAAGCACTCACAAATTAATTTGTGAGTTTTTATGTTCTTCTCTATTTGCTTAATGCAACGTCCGAATAAAAAAACCAAAAAGCTAATAAATAAAACCAAATGACTTATTAAGACTGCCATTCAGGCCTATGAAGGATTTGATATAATAAAAAATTAAGTGCGGGCATAAAGACTAGCTCGACCCACAACAAATGAAAACTTTTTGAAATTAAATTGGGAGAATATTCGAATCAAAACATTATTAAATGACAGAAATATTTAAAGTTTAAATTATATGTAAATTGAGTTGCATAGAATGTTTTAATTTTAAATAATTTTGAAGAAGTGGAGTTACGCGCATTGCCATCAAAAATACTCACGCTAAGTTTTATTATTTAATATCTTAGCTAAAGATCTTTCAAAGAGTTCCATTCCAAATACTGGTTAATTCAGTTTTTATGTCTTATCAAATGTAAGCACACTAATCGGTCTTAACTCTTTGTAATATTTATATAGACATTAAAAATAATCATTACAAATAACTTCTTCCACATAAAACATTCCCTTGCCAAGTGTGAGTGTGATAGTTCATGGCAGTAATCTTGAAAGAAAATAAAGACGCCTTGACGACTTAAGGACTAAATGCTGACTGGCCTATTTTTTTTGTGTTTTTGATTCACAATTTTGTTATTTTTTATTCTTTAAAGATTAAGGGGTTTACACATGTTTACGAGGGATACAATAGTTGAAGCTTCACCACCTTCTAGTTAATTCAAAATGGGAAAAAGGAAAACAAACAGAAAAACCATAAAGCTCTTGTATATATGTACTGATATATGTGTTTGTATTTTTGAGCATTTGAATGTTCAGGAAAATAAAAAAAAAAGAATTGCCAAATAAGCTAATTTCAATGTTTTTCATTCCATACTCATGCGTTTTGTGGCTCGTAGTCTTGAGGATATTAGTTACGGTTTGATTAAGATTTTGTTTTGCTTTTGTGAGTATATTATTTCAGTATTTCAGTTTTTACTTTTTTCCTTTAAAAAGTATCAATAACTATGACCTCTAACATACAAAGATAATAACTATAGTGTTGTTATCAATGATGTTGCTTTTTTCGAAATACATTTTCACTTCAAGTCTAAAATGCAAAAAAAAACTTTTATTCATGTCAAAACGTTTATTGCTTCTTTCCTTTTTTCCGTCTTCTTTGTCTTTATGGTATTTTCAGTATTTTATTTGGAACTCCTTTTGTAGTGTAAACTTCTGCTTCCGTTGGCTTTAACACATTTGCAATTAAATGCTTAAGGAAAACAAAAACAAATTAATATTAGTGCTTTCCATATGGAATGCCGAGGGGAGAGATTTTAAGAGACGAGGATGTAAGCTGCATGTCTTTTATGATTTTCTACTACTGCTTTTTTCCTTACTCTGTTACTTGCTTGCCAAAGTCTTTAATTGATTAAGATTTTAATCAAATATATTGTGTCTATAAAAGTTGAGTAGAAGAAGTTTCTATAAGTTTTTCATTCTCCACAAACTACGTGAAATAGAAAAAATGGCGATAAATTTAGAACATCTATGCAGCGTATTCAATATTCATGAATGAAATTGTAGTAAGAAGCAATTTATTATTCATTCATTGATGCCAAATCAGCGTAGCGTAACTTTTTGTAGACGTAGTGGCTCTCCAAAGTGAATTCTATAAGTACATTTAGAGTTGATAAAAGCCAGCCTATGAAGAAATTAAAAAAGCCACCTTATTGGTTGTTGAGTCATATTCAAACTTTAATATCATTCAAATGACAGCTTAGTATAATATTAAATACTAAAAGTAAAACAAATAAGTCTCGTATTCGACCGAAACATCTGAAAAGTGCCGAATACATTGGAAGCGGCTCCCAAAAACAACGTTGTTTCTGTTCTCTGTCGTGTAAGTTGAAATTAACTGATGTTACTTTTTCCCTTGTTGTCTTCGAGTATTGTCATCAATATTCAAATATTTCTGACTAAAAACCTTAGGAGTTATAGCCTAGTAGTAATCAATTTGGATTAACAGCCAATTTAGCTTGAAAAATGATTACATTAGCTTTTGGATAAGAACAAAAATGAACGTTACAAACTAGTTTTAATTGTAATTATAAAATTTCCAAAAAGAAACTCTAAGAACTTTGCAAAATTTCTTGTTCAAATTCATGACGACAATCGTCAAACAATCAGCCAACACCAAAGTTAATGAACGTTGGACACGCTACCTGTTCGTTGGCTTAGGAGTACTGGAAAGGCGATCTAAACTCAACTTTACTTACTTCACTTTAGATGGAGTCGGTTTCAGCCTGAAGTAGAATAGAACGCCAGCTATTTCTGTCTGCTGCATGCTGGCGCTAGTTGGAAACACCAAGTGCTGTTAGATTTTGTTGCACCTGGTCGTTCCAACGAAGATTGGGTCGCGTTTTTCTATGTTGCCCAGTGATGGGTTCTTCCTTATATGCCTTTGGGGTCGAACCATAATTTTCCATCCGCCATTGGGTTCAAGCCAACGGAATCGTTTATATTTTAATGATCTGCAATGTATCTACATCGACATAAAGCTCGTACAGCTTGTGATTCATTCTAATTTGAAATTCATCATCAACGCGTAGAGGGCCATAAAACTTGCACAGGATCTGTCTCTCAAACACCGCGAGCAATGTCTAAAATCAACTTTAGTAAAGCAAAATTTACATTTTTGATGTGATGCCAATCCACACAATCTGCATTAGAAGCAGTGCTTTCAGAAAAAACTACTTTTGGTATAGATTTTGTACCCGTCATCACTGGTCAACGGCGATCATTACAGATCAATGATGATCAATTTAATTTTAATTTTTTTCGATTTTGTTCATGACCAAATAATAATAAAATATAATAATATTCTGGGTGTTAAAATGAAAATCTTATGGGCTGTTTTTGATCAATGATGATTTTAACTTTGTAGATAAAACAGTTTTTTTCATCTCTCAATGATTCGTCAGGAGTACGATTTATTAAATACGAGTATTTTAGAATAATTTTTAACACCATTTTCAGGACTTCAATTGAGCGATATAGATGATGATGTCACATCGAATACCATAATGGAAAACCTGGCAAGTTAAAGATATGGTTAAGTCTTTCGGAGGGAAAACTAATTGGCCACTAAGATTATGCAATTTGACACTGTTAGATTCCGTTTTGTTTCGCAGGACTATGCAAATACGAGTACCTTGAGCTATCGCTCAAATAAGTTTGGCTGCATGCGGTAGAGTCATTATCAGTTGAACATCTCAGGTTCATGCCAACAGCGAACATTCAAAAGATGCTTTCAAATAAAAATTTTACTCATACCTCACAAACGGCTTGTTTTACTTGCGAAATAAGCTGGCGTAAAGAACAAGTACGACACAAACGCAAAGCAACTGCTCAGTTCATAACCTATTTTAGCAGTTGAAAGTTTTTCGAATGTTATTGGTAATTATTTGCTTGGAAAAATGTTTATATGGAATTATTACCAACAGATTGCGAATTGGGCAAATACAATATTGTATTATGCGTCGCATGTTTCTTCCATTTTTGCTTACATATTAAATTGTTATAATAATAATAAAAGTTATGTAGCGTAATAATTCATAGAAAAAGAATTGTAATAAGAAGTAAGTTAATAATTTTATTTTAAGTTCAAAGTTTAATTTCCATGGCCAGATGAACATCGTTAACTACAATGGAAAATAAATTCTCATTGAATTACAAACGTAATAAAAAAATTGACATTTGAATTAAAAGATTTCGGACTGAAATTTCAATATGGCCAGTTAATCGTACAGCTATTTTAGTTGCATTTATTTAAAAAAACCTAATTTCCCATTCCCCTCCCAATGGAAAAAATAAAGTAAAATTGTATACAAATGCTCATTTGAAGGGAAAAAATCGTATTACTCATATGTGTACAGTCTCACTGCTTTGCTCATGGTTTTACTCGAACCAATACTTACATAAGTGAATGTACGTGTGCATTTTTAGCATTTGTAGTGGTGTCAACCTTAGGAGCCTTTTATTCCTTTAATACTGAACTAATTTAAACAATATAAAGTTGCGTCACTAAAGCACAACAATGTTTACTATTTGGTAAAATAATGATGAAAATTGGCTGGCAAACAAAGGAGCAAAATGGACCTAAAAATTTGTCTTTGCCTACTTATATAATAGATATTTTAGTGGCTTTTTTACTTGGTTAGAGGAAATAGTTGCATTAATGAAATGCAACCCCATTGTTGACAAATTAACAACAAAAGAGCATGTAAAATGTTGTTTATCATTTCGTCCTTAGAAAGTTTAAAAAGTCCTTAAAAAGGAAAACTGAATCATACAACGAAAAATTTAAAATTCATTGTTACTCCATAGTAGTTAGTTTTAGTGGTTTTATTTAGTTAAACTATAATATGTACTGGCGGAATGTGTTATTAGTTCACTTCGACATACCAACTTGTTGATATTAAAATTACAAATTTTTGTATTCTTAAGAATTCTTAAATTCTTGAAGCAGCCATAACCTAAGAGCAACATATTATGATTGAATTATATGGTTGCAGTCAAATTATATAATCCTAAAGAAGCTTTTCAAAATTGTATATTGTAGTCTAATATTGTGTGCCATAAGTGTCACAATGTTTGATGTTATCACTCTAATGATATTTATTACAATTATATATAAACCTGACTTTGTCATACAACACAATATTATTATTCAAAGTTATAAAAATTTGATTGAACATCAACAACATTTGGTTTCACATGTACATTATATAATTAAAACTTAAAATACTATGTTCCTTTAGAAAAATAATATGATTTTAAATAATCAGGTAATTATTGTATGCAATAAAATACTTACTTTTTAATTTTGAGAATTATTTTTTTTTCATTAACAGCTCGGCTAATCTATTAAACGTCTCAAAGGTTTTTTTAAATCCATCTTGTGTATATTTTTTGTTAATTTTTTACTACCTTTTTTATATATTTATCTCTATTACAAATTGTTGTATTGTTGCCGTTTTTTACCGAACACTATCAACATGAATGATTAATTTTTTTTTAATATAAAATCATAAGCAAACGAAGCGTTATCTTAGAAGTAAAACACACATCTGACTGAGAAGCATACAAAAAAGGGGCTGAACAAAACTTGTTTGAAGAAGAAAACGAAATATTATGTGCAAACAAACTTAAAAAAATACGCCTTGCGATAAGATTTTATTGTCAAGTGATAGATATTAAAATAATTAGCAAAATATTGATTGTAGCCGAAATTTTTTAAGAATAACCATGTTGCAATTTTTGTAAATGTTAGTAACATAAATATCAAATGTAAATATGTCTTTTTCTTTTTGCAACCTAATTAATGTATATATTTCTTTAAAACAATAATAGTTTGTTTACTACAATTATAAATTGTTGCAGGATACAAAATATTGCTGTCATAGCCATTTGCTTTATCTGAGTGTAGAGACATAAAAAATGTCTTATCATTCCGTTCTTCTAGTCTTGTCAGAATAATCAGCTTTTGCTGAATTTCATTATTGAAGAAAATATTTTCATTTAAAGAGCTCAAGCTTGATTTAGTAACTTTCGATAGAAACAGATGTAAAATAAATTTACTAAAATAGACGGTGTCTTTTAAAGATGAGATTTAAAATTTTTTTAATTTGTTATTTGACGTTATTTATGACATTACTTTCTAAATATGATTTCACATACTTAAAACATCATTTAGTTCAAACGGCTTCACAGTTTGTGTTTGTAAAAAAAAAGAAAACAAAAATTAAAATAAAAATTCATCTGAAAACTTATGTTTTGTTTAATTTTTATTTTTTACACTGAAAAGAAAAATCAATCCATTCGTACTTAAATCAATCCCAAGCTGTAAAAACAAGTACGGTAATCCCAGAGTTACTTAAATCAACTGTAGAAAGATCAATTTTATTTTATAGTTAATTCAAGATTTTTCACGTGATTAAAGAATTTTGTAGTCATTTTAAGAAACTCCAGGTTTGATTATCTAAAGTAATCCCGTTTTCGGGTTGATTAAAGTACATTTTATTGCTATTAAGTACGACTCGTACTCAAAGTACAAATACTTGAATTTAATACGACTTTTTTCTTTCTGTGTACGCTAAAAAAATCAACTGTTTGAATTCCACAAAATGTATTTTCCTTTATTGTAGACATATTATGCAAGCCAAATTCATAACAGGTAGACTCGCCCCAACTCGCTTTGAAACATACCTGCTTCCTTTGCCAAAATGAACGTCTAACACTATAAATCACACATAAACAAATTTTGACAAACAAAACAGATCAAATTGCAAGGAGATGCAAGGACCAAAATATAATCACCTGAGCTCTCCATACCACCTGTTATGAATTCGCCTTGGATATTATGTTTGAATTTAATATATTTGCGGTAACTCTGTTTAAATGGAAATTTTTATCAATTTGCGTTTATTATTATTATTTACTAAGAAAACAAAATAAAATAGAAAAAATAATCTTAACAAATTAATATTTTATATTAAGTCAGATCTCAGATATCCATGACGGAGACAAAAACAGACAAACATTGATGTTCGAGAGTGGGTTATATTTACAATATTAATGCAAACTGTTCAGCATGAATGTTTTGAATTTTTTCTAAAGATAATTACTAAACCTTTTAAATTTTCAAATATATTTAATATGAATAAAAGTGCGCTTAAAACAATTGATTAAATTTGTATTTTGGATAACAAAATTGTGAAATTATTATTATTAATGAAAGTAAATACTTTTTTGTTTTCCTCTAATATTTTCATTGAAACTTGTCAGTTATCTATAGAAAATGTGTGATGAATAAAAATAAAAAATAACATCTAAATATTTTGATTTTTGACAACATGTATTTTTTTATTCACAAAAAAACAAAAATTAGTCATGCAAGCTATCCATCATCATTAATATCTGTCGGTAAAATGAAACCTTAAATCATTCGGGCCTTGAACTTGAGACAAATTAAATAAAATTACATAATAAAAAAAATTAAAACTGCCGCACAGAGGAGTTTTTGAGCCAAAAAACTAGCCAAAATTATTAAACGTGTGATTTGAATTGAAAGATTGAATTTTTTAATAGTTTTAGGTGTAATTTGATATATAAAATCTAGTGGTAGATTTTTGTTTGTTTTTCAAACAATACCCTCTCCAAGATAATTTCTTTTTTAAATATCAAAAATAAATTTTGAACAAATCTTTTTGTTAAAAAAATCAATGTAACACCTTTATTCGTTTAGACACAACAAAAATATCATATAAATATCTGGAAACAAAAAAAAAATCATTAAAAGCGCATGTAATTTTCTTCACTTTCCTAACTTCTGCAGTGTCCCAGAGCTACAAATTGCAACAAAAAGTTTTAAAAATTTCTTTGAATTCATTTTTGCTTTTTTGGCCAGCTTCTTGGCACAAATACTCCTCGGTGTGCCGTATCGAATGTAACAGAAAACAATATTCAAAGCTGTCTGAGGCTTTGTTGGAAGCTGTTATGGGCTCTGGTCTACAAAGTATGTTCATATAAGCATATTTAAGAAGAGAAATATATACATACATATTTTTTAAATATGTATATGTATTTATGTTTGCGTTTCCTATCATTTACAAAATTAGAAAAAAATACTCTATGCTAATCTTAGAAATGAATTAATTAGTAATAAATAATAATAATAATAAATTAAGTAGTCGTCCCAATTAAAGGCGTATCTTATCTTGAGTAAACAATCTAAAAGATCTTTTTCAATAGAAATTCATTCATACTTTTTGAAACTGGCTAAGATGTAGGCCGTCAAATAGCTCTTTTGAAGAGGTCAAGAAAGAAAACAGAATTGAAATTTTGTGGCCTGTAATGAGGGCGCATGTAGAAAATATACTGAAGTGTATGGAATGTGTCTAGTACTCGTAATATGACTAGATCTATGTATATGCTGAATTAACCCTAATCGTGTCAGAATAATATAGGTGTATTAAGTGCTACAACATTACAAAAACAACTGACATGCTTGCTGGTCTCTAAGCACAAACAATTTTTATATCTTTATTTCGTATTAGCAGAAAAAATTTAATTCAGCTGTGCTATTTACTACAGCTGTATTAATATTTCGCCATGAGCCTTATCTAAGACCTCTTTTTATTTTTTCCACAGCATTGGATTACACATTTATATGTGTCTGTGTGTGTGTGGGGGTGTGTCTTAAAAGAAACCCAACAACGTTTGTTTGGATACAAAATAATTAATTGATTTGAAATAGAAACTACGACTCAATAAACAAGTTAAGCTCTTTAAAGCAGCTGATTGCTCGAGTGTCAAACTCGATATGAATAAGACATAAACAATAATTTTTCTATATGGAAATTGCTTGACACTAAGGGCATACACTCATACTCGCTAATTGGGACCGGAAAAACGAGACGCAAACTGAAACGACGCAAACCGAATCACAGTTTTCCATACATTTGTATTAATTTTCATTTAATTCGTTCCGAGACTAATAATTTTAGTAAGAAAAAATTATTTTTCAATAGAAAATACCAACTTTTTATTATTATTTGTATGATAATAGTTTTTATTAAAATAAAACACTTCAATTACCGAATGTAATTTGAAACTACCAACGAAGACAAACTTGTAGATAATTTCCACATACAAATTTACATTAGACTTCGACGGGAAATGTCCTTTTTCTATTTTTGCTTTGTACACACAAACATTTATTAGCAACGCAAATCGAAGCACTTCATAACGCAACTTCAAAGCCATGCGACGCAAACTGAAGCAAAAACGATGCAACATCGAAATCGCGTAAATTTTAAAAAGACGCAACTTCGAAACGACGCAAACCCGGGCTATGAGTGTACAAAGTAATTTATTGAATTATCGAGCTTACCTGGTTTATTGTATCGTGATGGAAAGTGTGTGTTTGTGTATAACTTTAAGCGATTAAGTATTTACATATTTATAGTCGGAAAAATTTGACGGAACAATATCACAATAACGTGTAAGATGGATTTAAAAAAACATAAGAAATTAATTGTCAAATCGAAAACTAATCAAACATTGTATACGAATGTATGTAAATAAAATGAAAACTTCTTTTTAAAATCTTAATAAAAACTTTACCCTGCATTAAGACATGGAAGTACTACCTTATACAGTACTTCCTTAAACATCGCTTACATAAATTTATAGGCCATAATTATTATCGTTAATTTTTTAATGAGATTATTGTTATAAAAAGACATCAAGTGCGTGCTTTGTGCATATTTAAAGAAAAATATTACAGCTCTTTATGTATATAAGTATATACAAAATAGTTACATTTACAATTATTATTTTACAATAATCCTGTAAATAACACCAACAGTGTTTACCTCTTTGTCATTTTACTTTCATATAATGTCAAAAAATTACTTTCTTGCAAATATCGTTGAAATCTGAGTGGAAAGTAAAAAATGTATGTAAATGTGTTAGTGAAGCAGTGTGGGTGTATTGTGGGTTTCATTCATTTACTTTTTATGTGTAAATGCTAAGTTATAAACATATATTTTTTTTATTAAAACTTTTTCTTTTATCGATTTAACAGAACACTTTTCTGAAAGAAATTCGAAACATTTTAAATTATATTATTGTTTTTTTTCATATTATAGCAAATGTTCAACTAAATTTTTGTTTCTTCTCATTAATGAAGTTTCCCAAAGTTACTGAAATTTAACCGAAAGTCTTTACACAACAAATTTTCGAACTAATTATCATCTGGTAGATTCTGTGAACAAAACAAATTAATTTTTATATATAAATATAATAAAGTATGTAGTTGTTATATACAGAATTCAAATACTTTATTGTATTTGATACAAAGTAAAAATATCAATTACTTAATATTTCCACAGCTGCAGCTAGAAGAAAATATATTAATTTTGTTCTTGAGAGAATCTGTGCACGTCGTTGTTGGCCGAGCATCCAATTCAAGGGTCAAACTTTTTAAATATGATGGTTGATAGTAAACTTTATTTCTAATCCTAATTTAAATCTGTACTATCAGTTTAAGCTGATGTTCATTTGAGTAATTTAATGTCAACGGTTATTTTTAAATTAATGTCAAATTTGTCAGTAATCTTAAATTTATATCTCTAATAAAATAAGTTTTAAGCTATAAAAAGAAATTGAAAGAAGAATATCATATGTATGGCTTTGTTTAAAATTTTTTAAATATTTTTCAACGCAAAAATAAATTGAAAGTAGCGATTTGTTGACACAAAAGTTTGTATTAACTTTTGTTTCGACTTTTTTAAGTTTATTAAATATAATGTCGGTATATTACAGCGCGCGTAAGGTATCGTAACTAAATTAATTTATTTATTTATTTTGTTTATAGATTTAATATCCTTACAGACAAATAATGTAATTACATATAGTAAATACAAATAAAATACACAATTATTGATTATTTAACAGGACGAAAATTTTAAGTTTAATAACATTTACATTTAAAGAAAAATCTATAGTATTATAAATTTTATTAAATTGTCTGCACATTCTTCTAAATGGATCAGCATTTGCGTAATTTGATCTGAAGAATTTAATTGATAGCGATTCAAAGTGTCGAGATGAACGATGAGGAACATTTGAGGAAATGTTAACGAGCAGGAAATTAGAACAAATATCATCATTAATTAAATTTAATATAAACGACACATTCAAAATAGTCCTTCGGATTTTAAGAGTTGGAAGTTTGATTAGAGCAAGACGGCTAGTGTATGACGGAAAATCTAAATTTAAAATAGAAACTACAATTAAAAAAGCTATTTTCAATTATAATCTATCTTACTATCCACTTTTTGAAAATATTTGAGAGAAACCTCAAGCAATAAGCAAATAGTAAATAAGCAGAAAGTTGAAAAAAATATAATGCTATATTCTTAAACTAGTTTTAAATGATTTTGAAATATTTAAATAGTAACTACAAATTACTCAACGTCATTTCCCTAATTTTTAGCACCAGCGTTCTCCCTCTTTGTTGACGTATTTAGAAAAATGTTCTATTAAAATTTTAAAACTTCAACCTCTTCTCTCGAAGTGACAAGTACTTTGAGCATCGCTTTATTGTTTATGATAAAGTTTATTTTGGAAATATTCTCAATTTGATTTGAAACCTGTGTGCTTGCTACGATAACGAAATTCAATATAAATGACAGCTTAGAGAGAGAAAGAAAGAGAATTCTACGTTTCTCAATCTGTTTTAAATTGATTTTCGAACATTTACGCCAGTGATGCGAGTTTTCCTAGCAAACACGAAGTCAAGCGTTTGAAATATGATGGCGTATTATATTTTAAGCCTTCAAACTAAAAAAACGCTTTTTAAAATGAAAATTACAGGAAAAACAGCTTTCTCCAAACCACACTTTTTTTAAGATATTAAATTTCTAATTGCATCATAATATGATTTTTGAAATTATGAAATAAAGCCTGGATAAGTATTCCTTAAAAATATATTTAAAAATCCATAAGCATCCGCCGCATGTACATTCGTCGCTGGATCATTGACGGATAATTGAAGAGCATAAGAATCTGTGTGGAGAATGTGTGTAAATTAAATAAATTGTCTAATTATAATGATCAATTAAAAAATATTCGATAACATAAAAGGCCTTATATGTATGTTTGTTACCAATTGAATTGTTTATAATAAAATATTTTTCGCATACCATCCTCTTCCGAGCGTGCATTCGTCGCTATTTCATCGACGACTAAATGAAGAGCATAACAATCTGTGTGAAGAATGTGTGTGAGGTAATTTCCACAATTGTGGTATGGACTGCGCATAAATGATTTAGACGAAACTTTCAAATTACGTCACTTCCGTCATTTTAAAACCCATCTAATTGTCAATTTTTAACCTCTTTTCACTAAGTGACAAATACTTTGCGAGCATCGCTTTAATGCTTACGATACCGTGTATTTTGGAAAAATTCTCAATTTGATTTTAAACCTGTATGCTCGCTGGGTTGTGAAACTTAAATTTGATCCATGATCAGAGGGTAGAGAGATACTTAGACAGAGAGAAACTAATAAGAAGCTGATCGGATACCTATCTTGTTTTGCACTGCAAAACAAAATAGTATCGTTGACAAAATACTATTTATAATAGTTTTGGAAAAACAAAAAAATGCGGAAAAAGCTCATAAATTGGGTAAGAAACCAGGAAAATAAAGAAGTGTAGAGATTTTTATAAGAATATATTCAGTTAATGTCGCTCCCAAGAAAAATCTGATATTTCAAAGCGGGCAAATAAATTCGTTGCTGACTTTTCACAGGAGCAACATAAATTTGCTCTCCGTACGAGTTCTACATGATAAAGCGGTAATTTAGAAAAATAACACAAGAAAAATGTATGAATTAAATAATATTGAGAAAGACCGGGTAGTCCGTTCACAAACAAATTAGTTTTATCCAAAATATTTACTTTCAAAATATTGAACCCTTTTGAAAAGCAGACAGTGCTGCTGGAGAAACCCGATAAGAATTATAATTATTAGTGCTTTTTATGAGTGTAAATAATCTGTGTGTTATTATTAAATTCTTCTATAGTCGGGAAATTTAGATTAAAGTGACACTTTATAGTTGAGGTAATAATTAAAATCGCCGATAAGGGCAATTGTAGTTGTTGAGTTTAAAGGAAGATAAAAGGAAATTAAATAAATTCTTTTACTGTCTTTTGTGATTAATCGAGGGAATGGATGCTCACCTTTCCTTTCACGGCAATCAATCTAAATTAAGAGACGGAATTTATTTTCTTATTCAGGGTTTGTTGCATGAGTAAATAAGTATAAATTCACTTGTAATTAGCTTAACTAAATGGGTGCAATTAAAGTTAATGATGATGCGGTAAGTATCGAAGGGAGCTTGTTGATTGTTGGTTAATAAGCGAGTTAGCAATATAAATCTTTAATTAACTTCGGTTGGCTTAAAGAGAGCCGATTCAAAGAAAAGCTAAAATTTTTTATAATTATATGTTCTAAATTTCAGATAGAAAATTTATTCTATCTTTTGAATTCAAGTTTTAGGACCATGGTTTTTAGTAATTTGATTTAAGTTAATTAAAAAAAAATCTACATTTTACTTGATTAATAGTTTAGTGTCCAAGGTTGTTTGGACAATGGGCATTGCTAAAATTTGGCTTATAAAATTTATAAACTTTTCTTTTTCCAAAATTAATATTTTACAAGTATTTTACATATGCCGTAAAATACAAATTGCTTTATTAAAAAAATCCATCAATATTCAATTTCAATGTGTTTTAATATATTATATAATAAATAAATTTTGCGAAAATGGGCGATTATAAATTTAATAAATTAATTAATTAATAGTATCATTTTACAAGTTAAAATATTTTCCCCAATTTTTTCAAGTTTTTTTAATTCCAAAAATCCACGCTATTTCATCGATGCTATTTTTGGATCGCATAAAAACGATCAGGTGTTTTGTGTTTACATATCAAGAATTAACTAATTCGAAATACTAGACATAAAATAGAGTTTTTTTATTCAAGCTATTTGTGTTTGAATATTCAAAAGTACGCACGTGTTTTTTTAACTACATAAATAACTTTACAGCTGATTAAATATTAGTGTTTGAAATAAGTTAGGTTTGGTTAATACAAAAAAAAAGTTGACCTTATGATCAATCGCTGTGTCGGATGAGAGCATATAAATGTGCAAATTTACAGAGTGACACCGAAAGTCAAGTTCAAAGGCAAAAAGGCCTACGTGATTGTGAAAATTATACTAATCGATACCAATAGTTAAATTTTGTCAACTTCATTCTAACAAATTGTTTTTAACATACGTATATGAATACAAAATCATTTATTAATAACAGAAGGAAAAAATAAAAATAATTATTAAGAGAACGAACATTTACATATTTATACACAATTATTTTGATATAATGAAAAGTTGTGATTTTTTATAGAGGTGTTTGAATATTAGCAGTCGATATGCGATCTTTTTTTATTTAACACATTTATGTTTCATTAAATTATTAACTATAGTTGTCTCATTCAAGTCTGCCACTAGTTTAAGGCGCACAATTATTAAACCAAGAAATTTATACGCTTAATTAAGTGCAAGGGGATTATTGTATGGCTTTTCAGTGTATTAAAGTTAATTAAATAAAGTTCATTTGCAATATTTTGACTGAAAATTTGCCAATTAGTTTTTCTCACTTTTATTTATGTCATGCAATTTGATATCAGGAGGCTCTCGCATATTCTGACTACCAGCGTCAATTGAAGTTTTACAAAATAGTTTTGCTCGGGCTATTAGATAAAAATTTTAAAAGTTAAAGGCCAATTGCCTAAATCACGTAACGTGATTCATTTGTTTTTATATGAAAACAAACAAGAAAATTTAAATCTTTAAAAAATATAGTTTCTGTTTTTTATACAGAATCTTCACCGAATAAACGAAAAGAAATTCAGGCATTACTTTGCCATTCGTAATTTTTAGAACTTTTTTCTTTAACTTAACTTAACTTGTTTCTTTAAATAATATTGTTTCTGTTTCGAAAAGAAATTCAGGCATTACTTTGCCATTCATAATTTTTAGAACTTGTATGAAAAACGAAAATAAATTTTTAAAGTTTTTAAGATTTTGTTTTTGTGCTCCTTATAAATATCACTTTTGTAACGTGACATAGAATATGTCATATTATTATTCAACATCTTAGATCACATTAAATCCTTATATTGGCATCTTTACTAAAAAACATTGTTTATCTTGAGACGGCTAACATTTTTCAATATTACTTCTAAAAGTACACAAGTGTAGCTCCACTTGGCTGAGAAATTTACATCAATGACTTTGATTATATGTTCGCCTTACGAAGTTAGCAATATGAATAACAAATAAGTAATTTGTATAAAGAAGCATATTTCATCCTTACACAAAAATTAATACACACACACACGCACATAGGCGACAAATAACTTAAGCGTAGAGTTAAATAAAGTTAAACACATCATCACATATCAAAAACTTTTGCAAGGATACGTAACTAATTTACGTGTCCTAATCGTTTGTGTTATAAAGATGACATGCTTGCAAGGATGTATTCATGTGTTTGTCTCTGTTACATGACTGAACACTTGATACATTAACATGTCACAAGGGCAATCAATCAATGTTCTCAACAGCAGCAGTAAAAAAATACCACTGTTAAGAAAAGCAGCAACAGTAAACAGATAAACTTGAAATCACAAAGTGATATACTCACTGTAACACTTAAAAGCTCTAAAACTCTCATAAACATATTTACACAGTTTTGTTTACATTCATACATAAACATGTACATGTGTGTGCATGTATTTACAGAAGTACATTTGCTTAGTAAGGATCAGTAAAGAAAAGCGTATTAAAAATTATCACAAAATAAATTTTATTTCATTAATTTAAATGTAAAGGCTGAACCTTCACTTTTAGAAGCTGGTTGAAGATTAACAAAATTAAGTTGCCTTTTTTAAGTTGAATTTTTATATAATTTTCTAAGCTCCTTATCTTAATAAAAGCAAACTTTTTATTCTGAATAAATCGGGTTTTCAAATACATATTTGTGATTATATTTTATATTGAATATATTCATGAAGTAATTGGCATATTCTCAAAATTACTTTTTGATAAAATAAATTTTTGTTCAATGAAATTTTCTGTTTTAGAAAATTGTTTAAAAATATTTGTGATCGTGTCATATAAAATAGTTGAATCATATAAAAATATTCGAAACTTCTCCTGAGTATGGACATTGAAGATTACATATTATATCCATAATCCTTCTCATTCTTTATTTAGCAAACAATCGGGTGAAAAATGACACGGTGGAAGGCGAATAAGCAAAAATTATTATTTCAATTCAAAAATAAAGGACTTTTTGGTAAATTGATAATTTATTTATTTATTATTTGAGATACTCGTATTCTCCCGATTGGATTAAAAAATCCGAACAATTGTGAATTGACATTTGTGGCAATATGTAGACTTTAAGAACTATTTATTACTTGGCATAAGCGCCAAAGAAATACACGTACTGGGTGGTTCATATACAAGTATCTTTTTAAATCCTTTGTTATTTTGACACTGACCAATTTTCTCTGTCTGAAATTTTCATTATGTTTCAGTCTGTATCATACTTCTGCTAAACAAAAATGAGTCACTTTACTCTTAAAGAACGTCAAAAAATATTACAAACTTATGATCGGACCAGCTTGAAGATATAAAGAAACGCTCAAGCCACAACAAACGAAAACTTTTTGAAAAATAGAGCAATTTTAATAAAATCTATTACAAAAAAAGTAAATAAATAAATTAAATTATTACAAAAAAACCCGCTTTTTTGGCGTATAGATACTAAATTCGTTATATGCCATTTACACTTTATGTACACTTTGGAACGATTATATTCGTAAAATATACACATAAATTTGGCGTATACGAATAAAGATAAATTTATAACTTTATTTGTATTCAGTACAAGGTTGATTACTTGCCAACTTAACCCAATAAAATGCCGTTAAGACGTTGAGTCTGAATCGCCATTTAAGTACATACATACATACATACGTAACTAACTTTTTACCTTCGGGGGCCAATAATGGTCAATCGAATAGTAAATAAAACAAATTCTTTTCATATCCTCAACTACACGTTTCGTTTGTTTATGTTAAAGATCTCAAGGACCATTCCTTAAATCTACCAATCAACAATAATTCAATAACATTGAGAGTAAATAATATATATTTTACAAAAAAAAAAAATTTTTCTCCGAAACTTATTAAACACAATTTGTATTACCTTCCATAAACTTACAAATCCGCAAGCTTTAAAGACACCGACTTTCATATTGATTTTCTATAATCCCAAAATATGTTTCTTCATTTCTGTTCATACAAGTAAAGCATTTGTTTGTGTTTAATTTTTTCTTTTGTAAGCACATGATATTGTGTGACTTTGGAAAAAATACTGAAAACAATGAAAACTTTTTGCTCAACATTTTATTTGTTGATGGATTTTGTGGCAATCCTTTTGGCTGACTGCGACTTATGTAAGTGAAAACTTACAGGGCCACACTCAAATATTCAGGAATATCAATATGTCAGAATATTTTAAGCGAATGTTAAAAACGGTTCGCTGGATACGCATACCAACTTTAGTATATAATGTGTTCATTTAAATATTAATAAAAACAATCAGCCACTCTTTAACGTACTACTTATGTATAAGCAGATGCGTGGAAAAGGAAAATGTAAAATAAAAAAATATAAAACAAATTGTAAAACTTTTGTAACACAAATTAAAATTAAAAAAAAACTTAAATTATTACTAAAATTATTATTAAATTAAGTTATTGCTAAAAAAATTTAAAGTTCAGATACAAAACCGAGATTTTAGCAACAAATCAAAATAAAACAAATGAAGATCCTTTTTTCAGAGAGAAAAAAAGGGGCAAAAAATATCAAAATTCCATAAAATATTAAATTCCTCGAAATAAGTCGGCTTGTTCAGTGTGGCATAAAGTCACTCTGTACTGACATTTTTATGTTTATTGATGGCAAAATAAATTTAAATATCAAAACTTTAGTGACAATAAGAAAAAAGTGCATAAGTCAGATTTTATAGTTTTGTAGGAGAGTTCCTTTAAACTTTTGATTTATGAACCGTGCAACCAAGAGGAAATACACTTTATATCAAGGCTTATTAACCAGGTGACATCGTTACGGTAGTTCACCATTTATTGCCTTGTTTATGCTTTATATTTCGAATGTCAATTCTTTTTTAACACGTGGTCTTATATTTTTCTGTTCTGTTTTCTTTGTTTTATGGGAGATGTTTATGACATTGACATTACAAAAATGCCTGTTGTTTTTGTATTTTAGTAGTTGTTGTACTAATAATGTCACCTGGTTAATACGTCTTGTATCATATTTCATTTCAAATTATTTAATTTTTATATTATTTTCTTACTAATGTTTTTTTTGTTAAAGATTTTCAAAAACTTTTGTTTTTTTTTTTAAATCTTTGAAAAAAGATATCGAGGCAATCTCGATTAATAAATTTAAAAAAATCAAAAACTTTTTTGTTTATATTATTATTTTTTGTTTTTATTACAATTTTAAATAATTTTTACAAGTTCAATATATTTATATTTTATTGTCCATTGAAATGTTTAATTTTCGTCAATATTGTTAAAAGAATCAGTGACAAAAGCTAAGAGAATAATGAAAACCAATAATTCGATGTCAAATTTGTTTGGAAGTCGCTTGTAGGCACTTGTTGTGTTCCCACCTTGCTCTACACTCTACATATAACTAATATTTTGAAATAGACTAAATTATAAAATAAATTAAGTTTAATATAAGTTTAAAAAAGCAGCAATTCATTGCGTTATAACTTTCTGAAAAATCGTACAAAATAACTACAATTTTGATAACACTTAGAAGTGTTACATGTGAATAAGAAGATTACGATTAAAGGCGATATCGTTCTTTTGTGAAATACCATTTAAAACCAAAACATCGTGGGCCGCCAGCCAGTAAGTAAACGTAGGTTTTTGCCACAGACTAGTTGAAAAGAGTAGTGTATCATAAAATTTTAATTACAAATACATATATATTTTATTTCTAATGCCTTATTTTGAATTTCAATTAAGTTTAATGTAGCTGGAAATGATTTTAATATGTTAATAAATTAATTATTCATTATTTAATTTTTATAAAAGATATTTTTCTTTTTTATAAATATATAATAAACTTTTTATAAATCCCAGAACTAAGAAACATTTTATGGCGCTATGATGCTTAAGGAACTCACAAATGTATGTGTGTAAATATGTAATTTAATTTTACATTTATGAATTGAGCTGTAAATATATATTTAAATTAAAAAAACTTATGCAAATTGAAAGTCAATTTAAAACCAAATTTTATTATTAATTTCTTCTTAATTTTACTTGTTGTTTATTTGTTTTATTTTAAATCAACCTTCATTAGTTTGTATTTAAATTGGCGCTATTACCCACACATTTCATACAAAAGATGTAAATCAATTAAAATTAAGAAATGCGCGAACACACAGACAACAAACATACTAATATCCAGACATAATTATTGTTTTACCAATTTCCGTTTCCGTTGTAACTGCTCATATATGTTTTGTTTGTAGTTGCACATGTACAAAGAGTAACTATTTGTTATGTTCCTCTATTGTTGTAAATTTGTATTCCAGTATTCAGAAATTGCGACTGCTCAAAAGAGAGCCTTGGGTAATATAAACAATGATTTGCTGCAATTCTCCAGAGAAAATTAGCAAAAATCGATGTAAAGTTATAATTAAGAAAACGAAATAAACGAAAACGAATCTTGTGTATCTTTTAATATAAAGTAGAACAAAACGGCTGTTGTAAAGAATGGTTTATTTAAAGTAAACTTTTAAGTTTTAAGTAAATTTCTAAACATTTCTTGAGTTTTTAGATTTTGGAGAATATTGTATTTTCGTAAATATTTATTGTTTATTATACAAATTTAACTTTTTCCACACTCTTTAACAGTGATCACAAAATTTATAAAAATATTATAAAAATTATAATAAAAAATTTTAAGAAACCTTATTGGAAACAGACAAAAATTATTCATAGAATTATTATTAAAAATTAATTTTTTCTCAAATTGACAATAACCACCAAGAAGACAATTTTTAATTATTAAGTTACTTTTTATAAAATATTGTTATGAACATTTTAAAAAGTGTGATCCCCTACGGGAAATGCTGTACCAATTACCCTGAACTGTTCTATGACTAGTGAAAATGGGAATGGTACAAAAAGTTCCTAAGTCGTGACTGGTGAAAAGGGGGCATTTCACAAAACTAGAACAAAAGTGCTTACTCACTCACTCAAAAAATTGTACGTGTTTTTTTCTATTTTTTTATTATTTATGGTGATAGATTACATTAATTAAGTATATTATAATCTGATTAAAATAATAATGCATTTGTTGATTTGGACCAAACAAATTTTTACAAACTTATATTAATCTAAACCGAAGTTATATCCACTGAAAAGCTAACACCAGCCAATCTGCTCTAGGATACTACCACTAATATATATAATATATATTAAAAAAGTGTTCGAAAATTCGAAAGAGAAATATCTATCGAATAAAGCCAAATTTATGACCATTTAACTGTGTTTTATTTTAATCATAAAAATATTTAGATTGCCTTTTTGGAAAGGGAAAAAGGGAGAATCCAGTTCAATAATATACAAAAAATAATAACTTTAATGATAGTGGGCAAAGTTGCGCCCTTATCTTATCTGACCAAACCCTGGCTGATTCTGCAGACAAGCTAAGAAGAAGTATAAAATACGTCCCACTGTTAAAACTGTACGTCTTGCATTGAAATTTAAAGATTTAATCCTACAAGTATGAAGTGTAAAATTCATATATTTACAACTAATATTTTTACATACTAAAGGTATTCATTTCAATTTTTTTTTGTTGGAAAAATGTAAAAATGTAATTTTTTTTACAACAAACACAGGAAAAAAAACTTCCACTAAAAGTTGAATTTTTAACAAACTATAACCATGTGTAAAAAAATCGGGATAAAAAGATGTAATTTTCCGCTTAAAACGTCAAGCAAATAAATAATCAATTAATTCACTTTTAACACTTTTATTCGGCATCTTGAATAATATTAATTATTTGCAAGAATTATTTGACAGATTGTTTGTAATGACAGTTAAAATTTTTGTACTTTTTATTTAAAAAAAAAAATACCGTTCACATCAATAAGAGTGTAATTTTTCACTTTTCCATTTTTCCAACCAAAAAAACTGTGAAATGAATACCCTTAATATGTTACTCATCTAAATTCGCTCAAAATTCATTTACATACAAAATTACCGATTTAAAATTATATTCAACATTTTTTTTGTATTTAAATAGATTTCCGTTCAAAATCTAAAATATTTAAATTTGCTTCTGTTAAAAGATATATAAGGATCTCAACAAAATATACAAATTGTATACAAAAATAAAGCCGCTTTAAATAACTATATTGATATAAGTTGATCTTTTGAAAAACAACCAAGAATATGTCTTCAATCATCAACATCTAATTTAATGTTCATTTGTGAACTAAAGCTTTAAAACTGTCAAATTCATGAATATATTCAAACATTCAAATTAAAATGTGAAAATTTATTGCTTGTGATTAAAATTTTTATTGAAATACGAGTATGTATAAACAGAAACTCTGCTTAGATTGAGAAACATTCATTGTATGGTTGCGTTTACGTACTTAGTTAATATTAGAAAAAAAAAATAAAAATTTTTATTAAATAAATAATAATATTATGTAAGTTTATAATAAATACTCTTCAAATTTCCTTGAGCGCCTTAAATTTGGTGATTTTAATGCGCAGGCTTTTGTATGGCAAAGTTTTATGGTAATATTTTTTATATATAATATTATGATTAATTATGTTTATATTTTGTAGAGGATGCCGGAAAAACAACAAAAGGAACAAATAACGATCTAACAACAATGAAAAGATTCAACATTTGCCAAAACAAAAGAAAATAAATTAAATGCAATTTATAACAATAGCAACAATTTTGGTAAACAAAAAAAACCGACAAAGTGTCGAATATAACAAGTCAACAAGAAAACTCTCATTTATATAATAACACTCAAATTACATTTGAAGTCAGGCCAAACTGGGGATATATTTTACGCAATAAGCGTTGCAATTCATTTTATCAAATGGATATTAATATTACATGGCAATTAAGTAAGAAAGTAGGATAAGAAAATTATCTATATATCACTTGTACGAGAGGAACTATTTATATGTCGGGAATTGGCAACACTAATGTCAATAGCTAAAATCTTGCCACATCATAATAAAGTTTGACATTTTTTTTAGCATAAACGTAGTCACAACGTTTTGATGTACAAGTGCTATTTATTTTGTTTACAGTGTGAGTTCAGAAAATCAATTTGATAAAAAAAGGGAAATTTTAAGAGAAAGTTTTCGTTGGATTATTTTTCGCAACTTTCGACGTGGATTATCTTAACAAGAATGTTTCAATGAACTCAGTTCTTTGTATGGCGATAAAGCTCAATTAAAACCACAGTAGATCGCTGGCGAATTCCGTGAATGTCGTCAAAAATCGGTTGTTATGCCACAAAACATTGATGCAGTGCGTGAACTGATACTTCTAGATCGTCATGTCACATATTGTGAGATAGACGCATCCTTACATATTAGTTTAAAAAAAATTTGTTCTCCTTGGATATCCCATAATTTATCAATCGGTCAAAAAAGGCTCGCGTCAAATGGTGTAAGGAAATTATGAAAAAGTTCAACCGTGGTGCTTTTAAAGACGTGTATAAAGTCATGACGAATCATGGATAAATACTTATGAGCCAGAAACAAAACAGCAATCGAACGTGTGGGTATTCCGAGACGAGCTTAATCCAACAAAAGTTGTTCGTGGAAGAAATACAGCGAAGCAAATGGTCACCTGTTTCTCCGACCGAATGGGTCATGTGGATCATGATATAGGAAAAGAAAATGATCTATATATCACTTTTACTCGTACATAAATTTGTTTCAAACGAAATAACTTTCTTTCTGCTGTTATATTCGGTGCCTCTAAGATTGCTAATGTCTGGTACTCGTAGTTTGTCATCTGTAAAATATTGGAATCTTAACTAAAAGAAAGATGGATGTCATATAGAACATTTTACTGATTTGATGTCTTCCATACAAACTTAACCTTCTATTAGTGCTTTTACGGACACATCTTCTTATAAGCTTGAATATCCTTCAAGGATGAAAACCGTTGTTCTGCTCTCAGACTTACTCAATTGTAGTAGTGTTCTTTTTGACTTCCTTTGACTCTCATCAAAGAACTTTTGTTAATTTTGCCACTATTTCTTTACACTACAGTGTCAGGAGTTGTTAGTAAAGATCAGTCTTCAGTTCTTCGATGGAGAAACTCAAGTCTACTTCAAGATTTTTAGCATATTTTAATATAATTTTTTTAATTTTGGTCACTAGTATCCAGCGGCAGAAGTGTTAAAATCGAACAAAGAATGTTGATCAGTGGCGACATCGAAATTATTCTGATGAATATTACCAATATTACTTTCTTAATAATAATAATTTAAATTTATTAAAAATTTATTAAAATTAAAATAAAATGGGTAATCAGATTTCAACTTGAGCCAAACAAATTTTTTATACTTAAACCTAAAACAGTTCAATTAATTACTTACAAAAAATTAATTAAAACTTATGAGCACTTAAAAGTTTCACGCAACAAATTACTTTTACCGATTTATCAGTTACCATTTTTGCTATCGATATTCTCCTGAAAAACAGGATTATTGATCTGTCCTCCTTTCAGCACTCCTGATTTTTAATATTTTTTTCACTTCAATTTCATTACGTTTGGAAATAAATACTCCTAAACCAATAATCTAAAACTTACCGCTGATATATTATTAAATTATTTTGCTCATGCCCTCAAATATCTGCCAGGTTTCTGGACTGGCCAAAAGACGCTCGAAGGCAATATTAACACATTATTATATCTTGTTGATTTTGGGAATAAGCCAAATAAAATAATTAATTGTTTTAAATGAAGCATAATTTTGACTGCTAATTTGCCATAAATATACATGAAAATCGATTTAATATTTAGGAAGATGTCGTCACAATGTTTTAAATAAATTTGTTAAGATTAAGGTTTTAAGTTAATGGAAGGTGTTTGTTTACACATAAAGGAAAAAATACTTTATGTAAAATTTATATTTTCATAAATCCTACTTAAAGAATTTAAAGTATTTTATACTCCGTTATATTTGAAATAAATAAAAGCCAGGTACATTTTGCCGCCTCGCTCAAGCAGACTACACAAAATACTCAAATATATTGAAACATTTTCCTGCATTTTTCTATTAAAATGAAAATGAAAAACTCATTCAAATTGGGCGAAATTTCTGATATTTATAACTTATGATTCGTGGGAGATATAATGATATTGTAAGTGTTTTTTTTTGTGTTACAATAAATCGCTCACCTTTGCCATTTTTGCCATTGGCCCAATTATACGATGGCCTTTTAAATCGCAAATACTCTTTGTCAGAAAACACATAAAAACTATTAGAATTAACATACCATTCTATTTAACTTGAGGTGCCCATCCAATTTCATGTTACGTTTTTCTGAGATTTTTTTTTTATTTTTTAAATAAAATAATTTGTTAAACTAATTTTTTCCTTAAAAAAAATACTGAAAAAAGTTAAGAGAACAAAGAAGAAAACTAGTACCTTAAGCACTTAAATTTTAAATGCAGTGAAATAACAAAGCGTATACTTCTACTCTTAATATTTTCTTTTATGCTTCTACAGAAAAAAATAAATGAAAAAATCATAAAGGAAACATTACTTGAAGTGCAAAAGTGTTTATAGCACAAAGAAACAGGTGTGGAAAATTTAATTTTTTTCTCTTTGATCTGCGTTAACCCGCAATACCCCAAGACTTAAAAACTACTTTATGCAATCTTGAAAAAAAAACGAAGTTGATGCTTGTTTATTGAAGGAGTCAAGCAATATGGAACTTCAAAATGGACCCTGTTGTATTCAAAACTTTAATAAAATTAGTTAAATAACCACCCTCGACATGACACAATCGATTAGAATTAAAACATGTTGGGAAATAATCTAGTCATCTCGAAACGGCTGATAGAAATTTTATACAGAAGTCGGTGAAAAGTATTGATATATTAATTTTATCTGGCTCCATCGGAGTTACGAATTGTTATTTTAATTATTTTTTTAGTCCTTCAAAAGGACAGAAAATTAATTCAGACTGCCACAACACACCATATCAGCAACCGAGTCTATCCACTTAGCAAAATTTTCTTCAAACGTAATTACTATTTAAACTAAAATCTTTATAAATGTTTTAAATGTTCGTCTCGATAAACCTTTGGCTTATTCGACAAGGAAATGTAGGGGGTACATATTATTTTTTTCAGTTTTTCGAATTCCATTCAATTGAGTAAATTAAATGAACAGTCTTAGAAAGCTTGAGTTCGATTCCATTATACTCAATCGAAAAATAAAAAGTAAAGTATTTTTGTCTAGGACTACACTATTAGAAATATAAGAGTTGTATCTGAAATATTTTGATGTCATCGCAAAAAGATTACAAAAAACAACTAATGAAAGTTGGTAGCGTAATGTGTGAATGTTAAATAAATGATTTTTGCATTTGTGTTTCAGTCTGACAGATGATTGACATGTACAAGTGGTAGCTTTGATTAGAGAAATATCAGTATTAAAAGTAATTGATACAGCTGCCATTACTCTTATTTTTCCTCAAAAAATAAATACTTATATATCGGATGATAAGTAAGTCAATATGTAACTACTTTCGTGTAAACATGTAATCAACTTTTTGCTGATTGTGTATGAAATAATTCTTATTTTTTACTAAATTTTTTTTTTACTATTTTGGTTTAAACTATTTTTTATGAAAAAGAAACGATTTTACTTGTTTTTGTGAGATATTATTAGAGTTTCTTGAAGAGTTATATTTTTGAATATTTCCAGAGTTTCTGTTTAATACTATACTTTTTGAAGTCCTATTGAAATAAAGCGAATTCGATTTCATGATTTTACCTATTTTTAGTGTGAAGTCAGTCAGTAAAACTAGAGCTGAAACTTATTTGTGGCCTTCCAAAAGGAATTTCGCACTTCCCAGAGACATGCAGAAGGTTTTAGTGAACTCATTTTCATGATGAAAACTGTAATCAATGCCCTGAACTTGTGTTGTGTGATCATAACAAATATCCGAAGAAATTGTAATTTTATAAATTTAAAATAATGGCCTTCATATGAATGATTTCACATTTCAGAAATATGAAAAAGATAAAGTGAAAAGCGACTGTTTAATTTTTAAAATTTTCATTTTCCATGCTTGCTTTGTAGCTAAACACAAAATTTTTGAATGGAATAAATGGATGAAAAGAAGAAGTAAGAAAACGTTATCACTTAAGATTAAACATTTTTTTGGTATTTTTTGCTGCACGTTTTTAAAAATTTTATTTCACCTCAAAAATTTCCTATTAGCTGCGACTACGAAGAGCTAAATTTAAAGACTTAAAAACAAAACAAAAAAAAATGATTCGTAAAAACTATATTTTTTATTTTTCTCTATTTAAGTGGGAATAAAATTTTCATGTGTCGCTTTAAGATTGGCAAACTACAAAAGTATTCGCCACTTAATTGGCGATTTAAATGCATATGACGAGTATTTATTATTTTTTTATTATTTTCTAGTCATTAATTGCCCGCAAATATTTCTCATAGAAAAATAATGATTTTTTAATTGTAAGAGGTGAAAGTTTAATTACAGGAAAATAACGACATTTTTTGTGGGCCAGTGTTATACGTATATATATATATATATAATTTTTTATTTTTACTATAGTAAAATTTTATTTCAGCAGCTGCAACAGCCATAGAACTGAAGTTTAATTATGAAATGTGACATTAAGATCCACAATTAAAAGTTGATAGCATAAAAAGTGTTAAATCCATTTATATAAGCTCACCCACTTATTGTCTCTAATAATTACACTGTATAACAAAACTAATTTATATTTAAATAACAAAGTTCTAGCGAATAATTCTGGTAAATTTCTCAACCTTATGCACATTGTTAAGGTGAATTGGCATAGGAAATTTTGTAGAGAACATTCTTGTAAAATTTTTTAACTCTCTATGCTATATGAGCCTTCTTTAAAACTCTCTTAAAAAAGCAAAAAAAAACCTTAAAAGTGCGGTATAGTGGGATGAAATATAATATTTGTCAGTATTATTATCATTATATTTGTCATAAAATTTTATTATAATTTGTCAAGGACACTTAAGCTGCCCACTAAAAATTTCTGAATAAGTATGAATTTCTGAGTTAACCCCAAAGTTTTGATTCATTTCTGGAGTTCATGTTGTATTTTGAAATTTGGTGCATTCAGAGAGAATTTTATGAAAAATATGTTTTTGTGAAACATTTCAACCCTCAACTTCTGTACAGTATGGGTATTTTTTTTGTCATATCTTGAAAAAGCGTTAACAAAACACTCCTTATTCAGCAAAACGGCGGAATAAAATGTTTCACAATTATGTGTCACGTGGTGTTTTACATAAAATTGCTGAATACATTTTATACATAAAGCATAAGTATTACAAGTTTTTTCTATGGCTTTATCTCCCTTTCAAATAATTCCAAATGCAAACTGTCAAAAAGCCGATACACACGTGTGTTTTTTTGCTTTCCTCTACCAGAATCATTCGTTAGAATCTTTTGATTTTTTTCTTGTGTTGTACAGTGTTATTTAAAGCTGTTTTTAATGACACTGAGCTGTGAAATATAAAGATCAAATAAATTTTATAGAAACAATTTAAGTTTAGATAAATAAATATATTTTTGTATTTAATTAATTAACCAGATAGTTTTATTATTGTTATAAAACATTTCTTTCTTATATTTCATACATTTGCTACCAGTTAGTTCATTTTCTCATGTGGTATTTATATATTTTTTTTTTGATTCCAAGTACCGTCTTATTTAAAAATTAAAATTTTAGCAACCATTATGATCAGCTTAATAAACTATATTAATTCCCCCTTTACAATGACAGATGAAATATCACCAAATTTTCTGTATTCAATATGTTTAGCACAAAGTTTTGTGAAAAATTTAAATTAGAAAACAATACAAAAAAATTAAGAACTTCTCGAGCTTCGGATATGCGAGTAAGTATATAATTTTTTTTTTTTGCTACTAAATTAATATTTAAGTCAGCTTATGATCTTGTTATTTCTCTTAATTTTTTAATTACTAAGATATTTTAGTAATTAGTACATATCGCCCATTTACTAAAACAACGTCATAACTGAAAAAACTCGTTCTTCAGAAAATAAGTTTAAAGTTTTTAATTTACTCGCAACTCAGTGCAAAAGTAAAAAAAACTATTCTCTTCTCAAGAGCTGAGTAAACAAGATATTTGTTTGAATTTTTTACACAAGATGAAGAACGATACGGAGAATAATTTTGCATTCTTACCTCTAAAATCACGTTTTTTAAGTTATGACGTTGTTTGAGTAAATGAGCGACATGTACATATATTTACTTATGTATAGTGAAATGCTTGGCATATGTCAGTAGCTCACAAAATAGCTCCTTTGTAATGTCACCATATGAATGATATGAGCATTAAACGTATTAAAAAAGTTGATTGCTTAAAGAACATTTGAAAATTTCGAAAGCTCGTTATTCCAACAACATTTCAAAGCAACTGTTCACTGATATGATTATATTGGATTTTGTTTAAGACTTTTGCATGTACTTCATTAAACATTTTACATTTGAACACAACTATGACAATAGAACAGACTGTGGTAGCCTCATAAGTTGCATCAGGAAACAACAATACCACATTTGAGAGATTTAGAAATATTGCTTTTAGCAAAATTTAAGATGCTTAAGGTTTTTGAATTGCATCGATAAATATTTGACATAAAGTCATTTAAGGCAAATACATAGTTTGTATACAAAATATGCATGTGCATTCGTATGCGTATTACCCAGCAACCCACCAAACCAAAGGTTTCTACTTTTTCAGACTTATCGTCACGAATTCGTTAAGACATTTCGGAAGTTTCTCTGAAGTCAGATGTGTTGAAACGAATTCGATAATACCTTTCGGAAGTTTGTCTGAACAAATTTCTTTCGTATATATTTATTTAATGTGAGTTTGTGCAAACAAAAAAAATAAAACTTTGATTTAAATGTAAGTAAAAGTGAAGCGTTTTTAGATTTTTTTTAAAGAAATGTAGAAATAAAAAAGAATTATAATAAAAATTATAAAACTTATGCATACATACATACATATCAACAAATAATTTCCACGAAAGCAGCAACATAACATAACATAACAAACGAACTATTGCGTGAATTAAAGGCAGAAGGTCATGATTTGCCATGTGACATAAGAACATTGCGAGGAACACCTAGAAACACAAATATTCTCGGCATGGGCGGAGAATTATATGTTCACTACGGCCTTGAAAACGCGTTAACAGTTTTTCTTTTTAAAAAATTAAATTATTAAAATAAAGGATTTGAATGTAAGCCTTGGAATTGATGGAATGCAGTTGTTTTCTTCTTCAAAGCAGAGTGCATGGCCAATTACACCCATTTCCGTAAGCTGCATTTCGCAATAAGAATTCTTTCTGGTCCTCTGTTATGCATTAAAATTTTTAAATACACCTCCTTTTTCCTGTAGACTAAAGTAACCTTATATTAGTTTTATTTTCTTAAGCAGTCAAAGGGCGACAAAGAAATTTATTGTTGGAAATTTAAAAGCAATATTCGGCAATGACAGTTTTGCGTCTAAAATTTCATGGACAAGCTTCAACAGAAACATTGCTGTGAATAATGTTAAATTTGTTAAGATTCTTGAAGGTACGTTGTAATCACACAGTAAAAGTAACAGCCATACCTAAATCAGAGCATTGAGCGTCGCGTTAGCAACAGGGTATGTATTTGTAGTACATTCAGAAAAACTTTTTTCTTAGAATACATTGTAAATACGTGCCCAGTTGCTAACGCGATGCTCAACGCTCTGCTTTAGGTATGGCTGTAAATAACAAATACTAAATTTCTCACATTTCCGCAGATTCGTGCATCAACAAGTATAGCCCGACAAACTACGAAAAAATAGAGGAAAAGATTAAGAAATATTTTAAGAACCGACAGCAAAAGTCAATAAAAAGAACGACTGTGATCGGTTTTATATATTATATTGAATTAAATTGTATCTCATAAATAATAAATTAAAAAATAAATAATAGTAAATAAAAAATAATTTTTATCTCTTAATGAAATCGTACCTAAAAGTACACATCGTTGCGAGTTCGTACCTATGTACATATCGTTGCGAAGTCATGCCAACCCTTTCATATAAAAATAGTTAAGATATCGGTAATATTTCGGTTGCAAAATCGAAAGGATTTTGTCCACCAGTCGTTACGAATCGGAACATTTGGTTTGGTGGGAAAACGTTTCATGTGGTATGCTGCTTTTCCACATCAAAATCTGTGTGATCCCTTTATAAAATTCCATCTTCATACACATAAAAAAATATAATCGAAGAAATGGAGTTATTGATGATAAATGCATACTTTTGCATACAATTGCTTTAAAAGTCACTGTATGAGGCAGGCAGAAAGAAATAATTTACTTTACTAAACGCCAAGACAAAAATAATGGCTGAGAGGAAATACTACTATTGTTTGCTTTTTTGTAAGAATCTGGCTTTGGAGTTCAATGTATCATTAAATTTCGAATTCTATGGCCACAATCTGTAGTTAAATATTTGTGTATTAACCCGGAGTTTGGGGGTGGATTTTAGCTAAACTCGAGGTATTTTTTTATATTTATGAAAAAATATATGTAATACAGATTTAATCTAACTTTATTATGGAAATAAAGCATGACTTTATTAAAAAAATAATATTTGTACTTTGAAACAAAAAACATTTCACATTAAAAAAGTTAATAAAGGAGGCTTCTTTTATCCTAAATATAATAAAAAATTACGGGTAATTTTGACCTATCGCCCCCAAGAGCTACAAAGGGCCATTGGGTTTGTATTCGGATAGCTACATAACTGGTCTAAGACCTCCTGCATTGATGATGAGGCTGAAAGGTTTAGTCTATAGCTAATTATCATTCCTGTATTGCAACGTAGTCATATCTCAAAAAAAAACTCTTTCTTCAGAACACGAGTTTGAAATTTCTAATTTACACACAAACCAATGGAAAAATAAATAATATTCTCCCTTCAAGAGGTAAATAAACAAGATATCTGTATAGATTTTTTACACAAAATGAAAAGTGATACGACGAATAATTCTCCATTTTCAATCAAGTTTTTTGAGATATTACTACGTTGCAATAAAGGGGAGTGATATGTATTTTATCGAGCGGTTTGAGTGTTGTTGCACTTATTCTTAACGAGACCCCACGCTAGCAAACTGTCAATTCTCATCAGTTTCGCGACTTTCGATAGTTTGTAAGAAAAAATCGATGCTCTCGATGGTATAAAATACTTTTAAGATTTGTTGAATTTAATTTTTGAATAGATAAAAATTATTTTAAATAACACGAAAATTTACAGATAATGGCCTTTTAATAAGAGAGTTTATTTTTAGATGTAAAAACGAGTAATATTTAGCGAAATTACACAATGTTCATTTGACTTTTAAGGCCCGTATTCTCAGTCTTTAGTTGACTAATGACAGTGGTTTAACTAAAGAATTTTCATATAAATGTTAACCAAAAACAACTGCAATCATTACTTAACTAAAGGTTGTAAATATGGGCCTAAGAGGAGCGTTTGCTATTTATAATGGAAAACAATATCGGTTATCATCATCAGCCTTTTCATGAAATTTTCCATCAGCAATTCGTTCGCTTACAGCTGTAAGTTCTCGACAGCTTCACGATTTCTATCTTTGAGGTCTTTGATCGATCATGGGCCTTATCTTTCATGTGGGCCCAATCAAATAAAGTCTAAAAGTATTGAATCGCAAGATCTCCTTGGCCAATTGTGATCAGCTCTTCTAGTGGCCACGCAAAAGAGCGATTATCTTGAGCGACGAGCACTAGTTCGGTTCTTGAGATCACTAACTACTCCCAAGAACTAAAATTTTTCCACTGTTTTGCCAATTGCTGTCCAGAAGGTGTTTCACAACGACACCAAAAATGTTTTAGTTTTGCGAACTGTGATCGCGAGACTTTCACTATTTTTGTAGTGAACTGCAATAATTTCAATGCGATGTTGAAACGTATTTCGTTCCATTATTATTAATGGCGTATTTTTTACTTGCCATCTGTCAAAAAGTTACAGGTTGAATCATGACAATTCTTAATATGGCGGGTTATTGCAAATGAAACGTCTTATTGGAACAATCTTTTCTGTTCCATTATTCGCAGAACCGTCTTCTTCTAAAAATATTCGACTGATATGAAATAAAAATTAAGTTTTATAGAAATATTTATAGGTTTTGTTTAGTTTAGCTTACATAAAATTCCAGCGCTACCAGTTTTTTTGTCAACAGAATTCAACAGAAAGTGTGTTTGACATTATCAATCTTGAAAGACAATCAAAAATGTATCAAATGCATGCACAAATTTTCAACGGTAGATTCGCTTTCGAAAAAATCATCGATAGTGCAATGGAAACAGAACCACCAATAAGTAGTATCGATAATACTACCGATTGCTTGCCGCTTCTAGTGTACCCCAGGAAGCACCGCAGGGAAAAGACATTGCGGATGCAAAGGAATGAGAGTGCTTACTGATAGGAACCTCTTGTCCGTGACTCAACATACATTTTGTAAAACCTGCAGAGGATCGCTTTAACTATTTTGTGTTACTGGTCGTTATGGGATTGAAAGTCAATGGAAGACTTCGATAATGTATATCGTGACAATTTGTAAAATCATTAACATTAAAATAAAACGTTTCTTAGTATTGCCTGATTTGCATGATGTAAAGAATAGTTAAACAATTTTCCGAGTGTATCCTTAACAAATGCACGAATGTGTTGTGCAGAAACCTTTAAGAAAAAAGAATAACAAAAAGAAAATTATAAAAATAAGCAAGAAAGTTTACCAAAATTCAAAAATGAAATCTCAAAAATGAATCATCATAAAATTTTTTAAATCGAGCAGATGGGTTGGCTTAAATTCAATATGATAAAACTATAATGAAGTAAAGCGGATTAAGAAAATAAACTACTTTTTGGAGATTAAATTAACCTAGGAAATTTTTAACAAAGTAAATTACAATAGTTTTATGCTTTGTTAAGGGAGATTTCTAAGCCAAGATATAAAAGAATTTTCCTTTGTTAGACTCTCTAAAGTTGATAACATTTTTAGTCAGAAGAAATTGTTCTGGAGATATTTTTGCAAAGGAACGCTAATTAATTTCAGCGTAATTAGCAGAAAAAACCAACTTTAGTCTTTTGAAATATTTACTCGTCCCCAGTTCCTTCTGACTAAAAATGTTACGAACTTTACCCTAATAAGTATTTGATTTGTATTAATAACCAATTTATTTCGAAAAATAGTCATACTGAAAAAATTGTTTTCAATGGTTTCTATTTCAATTTAAGAATGTAATTTTGATGATTTTAACCAACTTATTCTCGAAATTCTGTAATTTTATATCAATTTTGCACCTGAAACAATATCAAACGATCTTCCTGGCTTTTTTGGAATTAAGTATTAAAAAATACACAATTTATTTCATTAAAAAAAAATAGGTTTCTAATACACAAAGTAAACATGCCAAGTACCAGGCACCTGCGAGCTATTATATGAGATTTACTACCGTTTACATCCCATCGACATTCAATTAAAATTTTTGTCAACATAGACGCTTTCCTTCCCATTATCGATTACTATGACTTGAACCACATACCAAATACTTTAATTTAAATGTATGATGGGTCTTTTTGTCCCACAGTGCATAACAATGGATACCACAAAATTCTCACATTAAAAAAAAGTTAACTTAAAAGCTGTTTGTTCGTATACAATACATTACAGTTGTTTGTATGTGTAATCATTTATTCATAATATCATCGCAGCAAACATGTGTAAAAACTTGGATGTCCTTACAAAATACTATGAGTGTGTTCTGTAAATGAATACAAGTGGAACGAACACATTTTGCATTCATAGCTGCTTTATCATCAGTGGTGGTAAATAAAGATTATGGAATGGTACTGTGCTTTAACTTAAGAAATTGTTCTCTGTTTTTATATTTGAAGTAATAATTTTAAACAATATTTAGCAAGAAAAAGAAGTTCGGGTATTTTTATTTATCATATAAATTCTTTTCTTATATACATGACACACAGTGTCGGAAATAATAATAGGGATACACGAAATATTCAACATTTTCTTAAATATTTATTTAGTTTTACAACAATTAAATGAAATATGCAGATGAGTCAAACATTCAAAAAAATGCAGTCCTGCTGTATTCGAAAAAGTTAATGTAAAAAATATGGTTGAAAAAATTAATAGGAACATTTTATGTTTACAACACAAAGTAAGTTGTTGCTATCTAATCCAAATAATTCTTTAATATTTTAATTACTTCCTCGCATCGTCGGTTCATTGAAGTCACAGGTATTCGGGAAATAAAGTACCCAGCGTCCTGAACCTTATATCATTTTAATTTTTTAGCGCTCCCCAAAGATTATCAATGGGAATCATGTCCGGCGATTGCCATGGCCACTCCATAGCCGGGTACTTGAGTTTTCTCAAACCACGATCTCACACTTTTTGCGGGGAGCTTGGGCTCATTATTCTACATGGATTTCAAACTTAACGACAATTCTTCTTGCTTGCATTAGGAAAATTGTACTTATCCCGGAAGCTGATTAGACCCCAAATCATCAGATACTTCCCACCGCGTTTGACGGTAATTTTTGTATAATTTGAGTTAAATTTACTATTGGAGGGTTGCTGTACAAACAACTTTTCATCTGGTCTAAGCCAATTAATCTTTGTTTCATTAGCACGCAGAATATTGTTTCAACTTTGATGGGCAAAGCGTTGTCTGGCAAATTTCATTTTTTTTTGTATATGTCGCTTACTAAGGGTCATACTTTTCTTGTCTTTTTCTTTTTGTATGACTTGTTTCTGTAGCACACAATTTATTTTTAAGGTCATTTGCTGAATGAATATCGAATCAAAAGTTTATCGAAACGTGCCGACGTTGCCAGCTTTCTGACAATGCTTTCCATTTAGTTGGGCAGTTTTTCAAGTCGACAGCCCTTGGGATTTTTATTTTTGAATCACATATTTTTCAGTAGTGGTAGCTTGAACTTCACGATATCGAAATATATGTAGCGAAAATATGTATGTTTATGTAACTCACTGCGATTTTTATGTATTTTTTATACAAATTTTAAACTTTAATGTTTAATTTAACGCCGTTTAAAGAAATTTGTTAATAATGTACTTCTTTTTCAACGTAAGAAAGCAATTAATTTTAAAGGAAAAATCTGATGACATTTTAAAGTAAGTTTCTTTAATAAAACATCAACACAAAAAACTCCATGACATTTTATTAGGAAGTAAGATATCGTTCCAATTATTTTTTCCGACACTGTATATGAGTGATGTATATTAGTGATGTAACGAATAGGAACCTTTAAGCATACGCACACGCGTGCTTGCGTCAATATTCCCGAATACGAGTTCGAATATTCAGTTCGAAATTTAGAGCCACTTGTGGACGATTTTGGCGTCTGTAAAATATATATTTGAAGTTGAACGTTTTTTTGAGACTGAATTTAAACTATCAACATCTGACTTAAAGGAGACTTACAGGACACTAAAAGTTTTTGAGACTTAGACGTTTTCATGCTCTATTTGGGTTTTTAATTAGAAAGTTAAAGTTTTGTTTCATAGAGTATTTTCCAAATATTATTAATAAGTTAAATTTAATATTAAATATATTTTGTTTTTGTCTGGATTGTGTCTTTTACTTTCAGAGATATAACTGTGTTCGAAATATTGTTTTGTGTCGGCTTTTTAAGTGACATTCATTTTCAATTTTTGCTCCGGTGCACTAATTTTAAGACAGATAATTTGTTTTAAAATATCAATAATATATTTGGATAATGTACTTATTATACCGTTGGGCTGCTGCTCTGTTTGTACAGGAAAAAGTACAAAATTATTGCTGCTCACATCACTGTCTACAACATCTATGTATGCACTAGTGACAACAATAAAAATAAGTAGGAAAACCCGCTTAGAAGTCAGCACTTATTACGGAACTATATCAACTGTTGTTGGTGCTGCAAAATGTATATATATGCAAGTGTGTTCTCATGCATTTTTAAAGGACTACCGCATAGACACTCTTCAAAATAAAAACATTAAAAGGAAATACTGCAACAACAAAACCACAATGAAAATATTAAAAATTAAAACGGCATGAAATATTGGCAATAGGAGAACTTACCCCACAAAACAGCCAAGGTATTTACTCGTATATTTGCATGTGTAAGCATTTGTAAGAGTGGGAAAATATCAGTGCCTTCTCCATGAATAAAATTATTAAAAAATTTATTTTTGTATTTTATAATATTTTATGTTGTTTAAGACTTGTGAAATGAATGTCACCTTTCTGTAGGTCACACATATTGCAAACGTTGGTGCAACTTGAAAAGGTTGCGCACGAGATTGTAACGCTTGTGGGCTGGTTGTATGAAGTTGAGTTTTGGTTTTGCAAAAGCTCAAGAAGTATTGGTTTTTTGGCATATTGTATAACTTAATCGCAATGTTAATGCGCATGTCGCACAACCTTATTCCATTTCGTGCTTCTTTTCGCGGTGTCCACAGAACAAAAATCATCGTGTGCGAGTATGACTTGCACTGATTATTGCAAATGACTTGTCTGCAAAATTAGCATTAATAACCTAATTTGTATGCTGAATTATATATTTTGTGGGCAACAACCCCAGTCCGATTTCGATATTTTTCGATGAAGATCATGAATTCCATTTTTTTCTAAGCTTTGCCATATGTGGAAAGGGTAATGAAGTTTGTTGCTTCATTTTTAAGATCTAAAATGTTTATTTGAGGAGCATTAAAGTACATATATATAATTTAGACATTTAAAGATGTCTCTCTGGCTGTCCGCTAGTTCTATTGCCTTACAAAGGCTTTTTGAAAAGCTCTTATTTAAAGCCTCCCGTTTTACCATTCGTTGATATATACTGTAGATATATCGCTGCTTTATTGCGATGTTGTCATGCCTTAAAAAAAACTTTAAAGATTCAATTGAAGTTTTTAAAATATTAGCAAGTGTATGGCTGATATTAGCTTTTTCAAAGATATGAGATTCGTTTAGATTAAGACATATTTGTTTCATACAATACAATTAATAAGGAAGTTTTTGGGTTCAGTAATTTCAAAATTTGGGATTTATGGCTTTTTGATGAAACAGAATAAAGTCTGCTAATTCCGGAACAATCGCTGATGAACCAGTAACTTCAAATACGCTCTTATTATTTGGTTTTTTTGGTTTGCATATTTCGTACGAAACTTGCAGGAGATTTCATGAAAACACGATAACATTGTTGAGAGAATGGGTGTACAAAATTTAGAGCATAAGAAAAAAGTGCTGTAAGAATAAAATAGATTATATTTTACGACCGCATTCTCTGGCAAAATTATTTTGTCAAACTGTATGGAAAACGTCGTTTAGCCCCGGTTCTGTTTTATTCATTATTATGTTGCAATAAAGGAGCGATATGTTTTTTCCGATATTAAATAGTGCTGATAAAATTTAGTTATTTGCTTTTCGGCGTATTTTATTTTAAATAATCGATAAGAAATAAGCAAGAAAGATTTGCAAATTTTACTTGAAAAAAA
Organism: Gymnocheta viridis; assembly: GCA_956483585.1. Classification (NCBI taxonomy): domain Eukaryota; kingdom Metazoa; phylum Arthropoda; class Insecta; order Diptera; family Tachinidae; genus Gymnocheta; species Gymnocheta viridis. The sequence continues at coordinate 128,974,797 of OY101440.1, read as the reverse complement.
GCAACTATTCGAGTTTAATATATTCCAATTACTACCTTTAATATTTTCTTTAAATTACTCTAAAAAATTTAAAATAAATGACCTTTTATGGCCTGTAGCTTATTTGACACATTCAAGATTTTTTTTAGATGAAATGTAATATTTCAATGTCTATTGTATTTAGAGGCATGATTTTAACCCCCTCATCCAAATAGCTGTGCTATTAACACATTCTCCAAAAAAAACTTTGTACTCTGGGAGACATTTCAGCAAAACTGCCCATGAAGAACAGTTTAAATTATGCTATATGAAATACAGAGTATTTTTTTAAGTCTGTTGAGAGAATGGGTGTATAAAATTTAGAGCATAAGGAAAAAGTGCTGTAAGAATAAAATAGATTATATTTTACGACCGCATTCTTTGGCAAAATTATTTTGTCAAACTGTATGGAAAACGTCGTTTAGCCCCGGTTCTGTTTTATTGATTATTATGTTGCAATAAAGGAGCGATATGTTTTTTCCGATATTAAATAGTGCTGATAAAATTTAGTTATTTGCTTTTCGGCGTATTTTATTTTAAATAATCGATAAGAAATAAGCAAGAAAGATTTGCAAATTTTACTTGAAAAAAAGCAACTATTCGAGTTTAATATATTCCAATTACTACCTTTAATATTTTCTTTAAATTACTCTAAAAAATTTAAAATAAATGACCTTTTATGGTCTGTAGCTTATTTGACACATTCAAGATTTTTTTTAGATGAAATGTAATATTTCAATGTCTATTGTATTTAGAGGCATGATTTTAACCCCCTCATCCAAATAGCTGTGCTATTAACACATTCTCCAAAAAAAACTTTGTACTCTGGGAGACATTTCAGCAAAACTGCCCATGAAGAACAGTTTAAATTATGCTAAATGAAATACAGAGTATTTTTTTAAGTCTGACAGAACTTTGAATTGGCATAACTGCCTTGTTTGTCTATAGATTTGACAGCTCATAGTCGCTTTGTGGTTAATTGGTTTTCCTATTTTATTATGAATAGATTAACAATAGACCAACGCTCACTTTGTAATCTGAAAAATACTCAAGAAAATACTGAAAAACAAAAATATATTAAAAAATAGTAATTTTTTTTGGTTGGTCATCAAGATCGTGCGATCCAACTCCGTTAGATTATTTTCTGTGGCGACATGTTAAGTTACTTGTATACACTAAAAAACGAAGAAGATTGAACGCTTGGAACACAAAATTCAGTGTATGAAAATTAAAAATCCAGATTACGCCATCTACGTGCCAACCATGGCGCCACATGCCCGAAGCGATATTCTAATATTAATGGCAAAGAGTTATCTTTCGAATGAAGCCACATTCATGACAATTGACTCAATTTATTTGTGTTTTATTTTCATTTGAAGTTTTATAGCGATTAAAAAAACACACTTTAGTGAAGCGGTTTCAAGGTTCTGTTAATTTTTATTCATAAAAAGAATATATGTATTTGTATCGACTTTCACACTATAACACTTTGTATTAAGAATTTTCAAAAACTGTAATAAAAAGTGCAAGTGTGATAGTGTGAAAGGAAAATGTTATTAAAATAACAAATAATACGATAATAAATTTGACATACCATAAGACTTTGCCATTTTAAGAAATTTTTCTAAACGATAAGATTTGAGATTTGAATTTTCATAAGAGCAAATAGAACAGTCGGTTGTTTCGCGGCCGATAGGTTGCCGTCTCTGATGGGGTTATTTTTAGTCATAAACAGGCTCAAAATTTGAAATCTGTATCATACCATGTTTTAAAATTAATGAAATTTTGTGTTATTTAATGTTGTACTTTGATATATAGTTATACATAAATACTTTAGCTGCTAAACATTTAAAAAGGCCGGCATGTTTGCCGGCTACATGAAACTGCTCAGCCGCCGCTTATTTTCCATTGATATTTTTGATTTTACTTGAGATGTAAAAACAAAGTGTATTGGTACGTTAGATTTTTTGACAGTCGCAACAAATCTCCTTAGATTTCTTTCACACAAGATCCAATGTAAATCTTAAGATTTGTATGATAGTGTGAAAGGCCCTTTACCAATTATATTTTCATTACTTTACTCTAAGCTGTATAAAATAAATTTAATACAGTTACGCACAGCTTATTTAATACCGTCAGTAATTTTATAGGAAAAATTTCATATTTTGATGTCTATTGCGCTTAAAGGGGAAAGTTAAGTCCCCATAGAAAAACCAAAATAATACAAATATAATAAAAATTAGTGCCAAAGATTGTTTTTAAGGATTATTTGTAAAGAAATGCTTAAATTAAAATTATTTATCCGAATTTGTTTAACATAGAACAACGAGCACCAAGCAAAACCGAGAAGGATGCGATTCCGCTTTTCCAGGAGGTAAGAGACTAAAAAATTTTTTTTAGTTATAGCAATAAGTCCTTCAGAAATAATGTAAAGATTTCATTATGAAACCGGTTTTGAATACTTAAGTAGATCTGCTTGGAATTATCGGCGGAAATGTATCTTGGAAGATAACTAGTTCATAGATGAATATTTTTCGGAATATCGGAATATTTAATTTTTTTCTAAAAAAATATGCTGTTGGCAACTGCATGTTCAACTAAAAAAATAAACTAACATAAATAGAAGCGAACAAAATATTTTAAAAAAGCTCCTAATGATGGCGATAAATTATATTATTTAAATTCACTTTAGTTTCGCATGCAAAAATCGACCACTATTACATGTTATTGATGTTCTAACAAAATTAACTCCCACATGAAAATATTATGCAGCATATAATATGTTTTATTTAGTTGATGCTGCATCTTCATTATATTCTTTAACATACATACACACATACATACATACATATGTATGTAGTGATAAGGGAGTAAGTGTGTCAAGAAGTGACCTTGAAACAAACGCATATATTTTGCTCAATAATGGAGCACAAGCAAATACCAGTGATACAAGTTAACAGAGTTCAACTGAGAACGACAAAAGAAATGTTAAACCATATAAGTATAGATATTGAAGCAAAAGCTTTAAGTGCATTTAATAGATAAAAAGCAAAAAACAAGAGAAATTATTCTCTTATTTAGTTTGTACTTTGTGCTTTTATTTCAAGTACTCGTTGTTCTAGTCAGAGTTGCCACGAACGACAAATTATTGTAACATAAATTTAAGAATTTTATACATCTCTATTTGTAATAATTGCTGAACATTTTACTTTAAAAATTAAAAAAAAAATTAAAATGAAACTTTTCATCTATACCGAATTTGCCCTTCACATAGAGAGCATAGTAGTTCTTTAGTACACCCCCAGCATACATTGCTTTCTTGACAAAATTTTTTTTTATAGATTTCATTAAGCAAAGAAATTTCAAATAGACTCCTGTTGCTTTTTCATTTATATAATTTTTTCTCTGTGGATCTTTCTTAAAGTTCTCTGATATTCTTAAAATTTAAGCTTAATTGTTCACTTTTTCTTAGCTTTTATAAATTTTAATTTGATTTCCAGTAATTTTTCCCAAACTTAATTAATCTTTAACTTTTATTGTATTATCTTTTTTCTTCGTTGAAATCTTTATTTTTTCTACGCCTTATCTTTTCGAAAGTTTCGAAAGTTTCTAGAATTTTTTTTAGCATAAAAATTATTATTTTCCAATTTTTCTATTAAATTCAAACAACTGTTTTAACAGTTTTATAATTTTTGCGATATTTAAAATTTTTTTATTCGAGTTTTCATAATTGATGTTTTTCTCACCGTAATAGCTCCCAGTTTAAAGGTTTGCTGATGTAATTGGGGGCATGTTTCGAAGATAACAGTTCATTAAAAACATATTTTAAAACTGGAAAAGTTGGCTGGAAACGAGATGTAGATGGCGAAAATACATTTCTACTGAACTGGTAAAGACATCTGTTGATTAGAACTTCAAATATTTTTTTTTCGTTTCGCCGCGAACATATTTGTAAGCATAAAAAAAAATTATGTTAACAAAATATCAAAACATAATATAAAAGGACTCAATAGACTCTATAAATTCGAAAAATTCAAATATTTTTTGGAATGTGAAATAGCGCTATAAGCGGTAAAAATCGTTGTTAATCAAAACTTCAAGAAAATTTCTAAAAAGGATAGATATTTTATATATAAAAATGCATAATTGCTGCCATAAAAAATAGTGATTCATAGTAAAATGTTACGAAATAGATCCCACTTTGTACAGGAAATGAAATGAAATACGCTGGCGTTTGCTTATAACGTACTTCGGTTATAGAAAATTATCGTTTATAACAATTAACTCCGATCTATACAGGTTTGTCTTAATATTTCATTCAATTTATTACGGCTATAACGAACTTCGCGTACAGCGATTTCTTTCTTACCCAAGTGCCCAAAATAAGAACTCAAGTACACAAATTTAAACGCTTGCAAATGTTTACCGGTAATACCATTAAATTAATTTTTCACTACTATTTGACAAAGCGAAAAAAATAAAAAAGGATATCTTTTAATAGATATGTGATATGGTTTAAAAACATAACGAGATATATGGTTTGGTATCGATTAATTCCATTTTTTAAAATAAAAAATATTTACTGCAATTACAGCACTTGCCCCGTTTGCAAGTGGAGAGCGTACTAGACTATTAGTCTGGGGGTCGCAAGTTCGATTAATGCTTAGACCCTGGGTGTATCTGCAGACAAGCCGAAATGGCTTCGCGGTTTGTGTTTATTAAAAAGAATTACAAACAAAATTATCCGGTTTCACGGACTTCGTTTTAATCAAACTCCACTGTAATTTTTAAAAATTTTATTTAAATTAATGAACTTCAAATGAAGAAATGCCCATATTATGAAATTTGTTTCTACATTCACTTGGAACTTCTGAGATTAACTAAGAGGTTTAAAGAGATCATTATTATGACATTTCTTGTTTATCAAAGCCAGTGCTCTAAAAACCATAGACTAAGAAATGCTTAAGCCTGCCCTCCAAAAGATTTTAAAATATTAAAAAAAAAATACGCAGATAAGAGAAAAAATAGATTAATTTAAAAATAAGCAAAACGTTAACGCTGATTACAGTTTAAAATTTGTTTTTAATTTTTCACTTCACATTTACTCGTAGGGTTTTATTTAGCATTCGTCTGTTAACCGTTTGGTATAAAGTTTGCGCATGTCGTGCCTCAAACGTGCAACAAAATGAGTATTCAAATCAACACCCTCCCAGCATCAAGAAACTTTTTCTCATTTGCTCATTGATATCAGTCAGTACTTGTTCTACAGTTGAATAATGATAATGATGTCGTTGCGTTTTATTTCGGTTGGTAAAATGAAAGGCACACAATGCACTGCAAGAAAAAATTATTATTACCATGTTTTCTCGGCAATTACAATTCAATCGCTTTTAATAATTCCTCTATACAACTTTTCTCTTTTTCTACTATTTGTTCCGTATTTTAAATATCATTTTCATAATTTACAATTCAAACTGAGTTATGTACCCGCCCGTGCATGTTGGTCTTTCTGTAGCGTTTAAGGGACCAGATGAATGTATTTTTTGAAATATTTTTTTGCTTTGTTGGGAACGCCACTGTCTCAATGAAAAAATCATATTTTTGGTATGAAGTTGGACAGTGGCAAAGGTACACGGGAAGTAGACTATGAATGGTTTACTCAAAAATGAAATGAGAAATTGAACGCTCGTTAAAATTTTCATTAATTTGTGAGTACCCGACTTGAGCTACATAGCATTTCTTAAAATTGTCTTGTATTTTCTTTCTGTAGGGGGACACTTAACATTAAGGTTCAAACTCAATCGGATTCAATCGCAGTAAGAAAACTATTTGAATTACTTTCATGATTAGAAAAGAAATAAAAAAAAAATTGAATTAAACCTGTTCAAGAATATGACTCAGAAGCTGATGAGATGCGCTGCTGCTTCGAATACATGTATGTAATTGTTCCTCCCGTTGAAGGCCGTAGTTTTAAAGGCCATTTGAAAGTGTAATACGTAAACAAACAAAAATGCCAAATTTTTTCAATATGTTGTTATTTTGTTCTGAAAATTTTCAGAGGTGGCAATTTTATGAATTTCCTTATGTCATAGCGTAAAAAAGCTTTAAATAATAGGATACATTTGATCAAACTCGCAGAAGAGCGAAGAATAGATAAAAGTTTAGCTTATTTAAAAAAAAGTGTTTTATAAAATCTTCAATAAAAAATGGAAATATTAATAGTATTAAAAGGAAAATTTTTAAAAAGATTGAAAACTAATCCAGCTTTCATGTGCTAAGAGTAACAAAAGCGTGCTTCATCATTGTTTTACAAATTCAATTTGAAGTTTTATACCTAAAATATGTTTTTCAAAATAATAATAAGCAATTTGAAATGTTTGTCTCAGCGTGAGTCCATTGGTGACAAGTTTTCAAACTACACACACTCAAAAGCAACCAAAAATACCTAAAACGGCTGTGGTACAAAACAGTGCAGGTGTTTTAAAAAGACCCGTAAAAATTAAAAACCTAAGACCCAGAATCATATTAATATTTTTATATGGATATATTAAATTTACTCATAAAAAATGATCTGGGCTTTAGAAGATTTGTTTCTTTACTTTTATTGAATAGGGAATTTGATTATTTTCGTCTAGTAAATTAATTATTGATACTTAAAGATTTTATAGAAAATAAATTTATAACTTTGAACGGGAGCTATTTTATTATAATTTAGATTTATTATATAAATTTAGATTTATTTCATTTTAAATTTGGGATTATTATATTTCTTATAGCTTATTATTTTTTATTATATAAACAAAATAAAATTTTAATTATTTTTAATTAAAAGAAAAGGTTTAAGTTGTGGTCAATCGGCTCTTTTAATAGCATTTATTCTGATGGTCATCAAAAATATATACGTGTTAATATTAATTCTTAATAGACTTTTGAACAACTATAAAAATAATGAATTTAATTACAATATAAGCAGCTCAAGTATATTTAAATTCGATCTTAAAGAAGAAGTAGCTTCTTGAACAACGATCAATTTATTGTTCATAAAAGAAGTTTCCACATATTTTTTTTATACTCATAACAAAATGTTAATAAGAAACATAGTGAAAGCGATAAGAATCAAATAATACAATTGAGATTTCACACGCTTACTAAATTTCAACTAGACTTTGGGCTTAAAATAAAATGTTGATTATCATAAAAACCAAATATTTAAAAGAATATTGTAAGAGAAAGAAACACATAAAGAAGCTGCTGTTTGTTGGGAGTAAGCAAGTCTATATGGCTCTATATCAAATCATCAGTAGACCTTCAAGCATAATTTTTGGCAGAATATCTTAAAACATTTTGTGAAATAAAAACTTTATTAAAACTTTTAAGCAATATTGAAATTTAAAATTAATTATTTCCCCCGCGCAATTTTTTATTGTGCATACAGAAACTATTTGATGAAAGTTAGAAATTCTTTTAGCAGCCCCTAAAAAAGTCTGGCAGCTTTCTCTTCACGACTGTGTAGTCGATTGATGAGTAACAATAACAGTAGCACAATATTTGTTGTTGCTGCCGTTGTTGTTGAGCTTTAACATCAAACATTTTTTAAACAGAATAGAATACAGCGCCTAATAGAATCATAACCAGCGAGAGGGAAATCATTCGTTAGTAAACTGGCAGATGTGCGGCCACGTTCATGGGAATACAGCGGACGTGTTTTGAAACCAAAGAAATATAAAAAAAAATAATAAAATTAACAAAAAGTTAAAGCATTCAAATTGATTTAAATACAAGGAAAGTTTAAATGCAATTACAAGTAAAATATTTTGAAATATTAAAGTCGTGCAAAAAAATAAAAAGCTCTTTTTGGAATTATTGAAAGCCAACATAGCGAGCACTGTGCTTTAAAATCAAACAACCGCTACGGTCTAACAACTTCCTGTTCAGTTGTAACATAAACAAACGCATGTATTCGCATGCTTCCGTTTCCTTCCTGCTTGAATAAACGTATGGACGTGTTACAATACACTCTTGCGCTGCTTGGATGTATTGTGTTCTTGAAAGCGCTGTTTATTGCAAAGTGATTTAGTGTAAGTGTGTTAGTGTTAAACGGTTACAACTACAAAATAGGAAAAAAATATACAAATATAAAATGCTAAAGAATTTCCCTTTAAATTTGATGCAAACATTTAAACGATTTGTTTGAAAACATTAGTGCGTGCTATAAATCAGTTGTGCGGGCGTTGGAGTGTATTTGTCTTAGCGCATTGGTGTGAGTGTATTAAATTTCCGCCATTTAGCTGCTAATTGCAAAACCAACCCAAGGATTTAAATTTTTCTCCTTACTAAGCATTTAAAATATTTAACGACCAAGTGTTGGGTATAAAACTAAGCAAATAAAAAGAAAGTAAAAAGCGCCAAGGGATATTGAAGGTGTTTATAGTGGAAGGTGGCTGTGGCAGTTGTACAATTTGATTAATGCTTCAACATTTTACTTAAAGTCATCCGCTTAAAGTTGCGCAGGGCCATGATTTAAAACTGCTTATGCAAATTATAAAGTAAATAAAAAATAGACAATTATTTTAAAGCGCGTGCCAACTCATAGCTAAACTTCATTGACGGTTGCCATATAAACAAAACGAATATTATCATAGATATAAATCATTTAAATATAATAAAAATGCTAAAATTGTATTTAATGGTTTTAGAAATATTAATCACCTCTGTTTGGCTGTAAATATATGTAGTTCGATCGTAAAAAACAAATTATTTCTATACGAAACTACAACAAAGGTAGCAACTTAAAGTAAAGTTCGTTTGTTTGAGATTTTTAGTATAATAATTTTATTGCACTTTTTCAAAAGTGATTTTGACGCGAGAACATTAAAGCATGTAAAATATTACGCGTGTTTTTCAGTTAATTTTATATTTTTTTATTGAATTTATTGAAAAAATATGCATAATAAACAAAACAAAAATTAAAAAACTATTAGAAAATAAAGAAATAGAAAAATAGTATTATAATATCAAGAAACAAAGCAACGAAAAATTTAATTTCTCAAGCCATGAAATTAGAACTCATTTTACTAAAAAAAATCTAAATTTGAACAAGAAAGCGACGACAAATTAAGTGCAGTGGTGGAATTAAATTCGAAAACAGCGGGATACCTGAACATTGTTTATTTCATGTTTTATGATTTTTATGACGGTTGTTATTATTAAATTTTTGTTTTCTAAATGAGTTTCAATAAATTTTCATTTTAACGTAAATCAAACGCTTGTTCTAGTCTTAACAGTTATGAAAATAAAAAACGGAAAATGTTTCAAATTAAAATTTTTGAAATTCGTTGTAGTCGAATTAGGCCAGCACCATAGTGCGATTTAGCTTTAAAAATAAAAAAAATAAAATAAAACACAGAAAGTGAAAATAAATGGTTTCTTGAATTTTCATAAATTTTGGCTCAATTTACACTCTTAATAATTTTTTCATTATTTTTGGTTTTAACTGATTTTTGTCTTTTTCCTTGTGGACATTTTCGCTTTCCAAATACTTAAAAGCATTTAAAAATTGTAATGAAATTGTTTAACAACAATTCTAAAGGAGAAAGAAAAATTTAAATATTAAAATTTTCCATTTCTAACGTTTTTATTGATTTCTTTCATTTCAATTGAAATTGATGTTCTTAAATAAAAAATTAATAAATTTTTTGCGGGTGGAGCTAGTCTATATGAGAAATGAGTAGTGGACCTTAAACGAAAATAACAAAAGTATGACCATAGTAGCTAAGTCTACTTTACAACTCTACTAAGTCTTATTGAAAAAAGACAACGAAGAAACTATATTCGATATTAATCTATTTTAATTATTTTTTATGGAATGCACGTTTATAGACTTGCTCATTTTATAAAATTAAATTAATGGAATATCTTGAGTAATAAATTTACCAAATACTTTAAATTACTTGTTTAATCGAGGCAAGATTTTATTTTAATAGAGTCAATCGAAAAATTTTCAAATGCACAAGTTTGTTTTTGTGGTAATTTTTGTCTGAGAAAATTTATTATAGTTTTAAAGATTTCACTCATACAACTAAAACAAAGAATAAGACATGTTTGTGTTAGTTATGTTACTTATAAGTTGAGCATATAAAAAACTGTCATAAACATAATATAGATTTCAAATGCTTAATTTCATATTTTAAAAAGTGGAGATTGGTCTTTTATTCATAGACGTTGGGGAAAGAGAAAGAAGAAAATTAAAATGAATCAATTAGTTAATCAATTTTCCAAATTATCAGACTGGTTTTAGGTTTGCTCTGCACTGAAAAAAATTCTTAAATTTGTCTGATTTTTTAAATTTTTGAATGCAAAAAGTAGTGATTCAATAAACAAAAATTTTGAAATGTTCTGTGATCATGATTTCTTCATATTTTTTGAAAATATTTTAATATTTTCCTAATGATTTTTTTTTAAAAGTTGTACTTTTAACAAATATATTGCTCGTTTACTAATAGAACATCATAGCTCAAAAAACGTAATTTTTGATTTTAGAATGCAGAATTATTCCTTGGATCGTTTTTTATATTGTGTAAAAATTTCATACAAATATCTTGCTTACGCGAATCTTGAGCAGATAATATTTTTTTGTTTTTCCATTGAGTTGTGTGTAATTTAAAAACTTTAAACGCGTTTCCTGAAAAACTCTTTATATTGACTTGAACGTATTTATCACAAATTTTTTATTATTTCACGATTTCTTTCTATACAACTTCGTTTTCCGTTTGTCCTTTTCTAATATCAAGCATTCTTGTAAATAACCTGCTCTCGAAGTATCTTGTTCAAGCTTCAGAATTATACTTCAAGTACTTGTTGCTCGAATGTAATATTTTATAATTTATATTTATTACAATTATATAAAAGTACACATACAACTGTTTAAACATATTTTTAACATTTAAACAAATGATATTTTTTAACTACTTTGACTTACAACAAATTAATTATTTGAATTAGTCCTTCGCCATTTTAGTTTCTGAATTTATTGTGAATTGATATAAAACAAATCAATTAATCAAATTATCGCATCTTTCGTGAATTGAATTTTATCCATATATTTATTTTGTGAATTCGCCGCTTGTTCATTTAGTAAAATTTGGTGAGGCAATATTTACTAAGATCCTTTGTTTATCCAATTTTCAAGAAATCGCACATCCTACGGCTTCTCTAATCTTCTTAATGAATCCCGGTATCCTATCCTGACCTTAACTCGATTGAGTTACTCTCGTGTTTATTTGAGGTTACTCTGAGCTAATACAGGAATCCCCTTCTGATCACCCTTTTACTTAGCATACACCCCCGTGTGTCTTTATATTCACCATCTGCATCAAACTGTAGCATTTTTTATTTATAAATTGCATCATAGTATTTATTTTAGATTTAGAAACCGAAAAATATTCTAATCCACTTTGAATTGAATCAATTTGCTCTTTATGCTTGTATTTGGAATATTACACGTCTAAACAAAATCAAATCATTTACAAATGAATTGTAAATTCTTGTTAAATTATAATAAAATTTTCATAAACGGTCTTCTTTATCATTTTACTGAGTGATTCAACAAAAATTCCATTAAGTTATTGAATAGAAATTTCCCAATTCTATTATTGTTGTGCTATATTTATTCTAATTATGATAACAATAGCAGGCGGTCACTCAATTGTATTAAAGTTTGAATCGAATGATCAGATTTGTGTAATTCGAAAATTATACCGGTTTTTTGTCAAAATGCCTTATTGGATTGAACATTATTTGACTTCAACTTTTCAATTGGCCAAACCTTATTCGAGTGATAACCATTATTTCTACCTAGAGGCTTAATTCCAGTTTTTAAATAAAATAAGTTTTAATAAAATATTTTATTATTAATATATTTGACAAAACTACATCTTTGAAAATTGTTTCCGATTTAGCTAAAAAAGCAAAAACTTTGTAAAATAAAGTAAACTTCTAAATTGGATGTTGTAAAATAGTTCGTAGAATTAAAAAAAAATTTATAAATTAAATATTAAAGCACAAAAAAGAAAAGAATTTGCAACTACTTTCAAGTATTTTTCAAAATTTAAATTATTTCTTTTTAATTTTGTTTCTTTCAATTAAGTGCGACAAAAGTGTCAATTATATAAATTACTCATCCGTCATTTATTTTATTAACTTGATACGCTGCACAAATTGTATTCCATAGAAACCGAATTTATAAGAATATGCTCTGAAGAAGAATATTCTCTCAAGATCAAAGCACGTATAAATACTTCACATAAGATGAATAAAGTAATAACAATTAGATCCACCTGTTTTTAAGTTATGACGAGCTTGAAGCAAATAAGCGAATTGTATGACACTTGAATTTTTTTTAAATTTAAATGCTCGTACATAAATACTTTAAAAAATTGTCGTAGTCGTCGCAAAGCTTTAGAAAATTTTTACCCAAAGTTAGTTTTTGAAATACTAAAAATAACTTAATGTACATACTCATATTGTCAACAAATTGAAAGCAATTTATTTTGTTCGTATGAGTAATAAGAAACAAAACAACACATTTCGAAATTTTAAAAGTTTTCTTTTAAGATTGTATTGATGCAGCAAATTAAGTCATTCGACCATAAGAATTTCTAATTATTCTGTCGAAAAAATATGGACAATTTCAAATAATAAAATTTCTTTTAATTTTTATGAACAAATCAAATAGAAGTGCTGAAACAACTAAACAAACAAACAAAAAAAAACAACAATAAAATCATACATAATAATTCTTAAATTTTTTTTTGTCAATATTAATTATTTATTGTTTTAAGACAAGTTTTTAGTATAACGAAGGGTAAAGTTGAAATTGTGCTATCATCTATCAGCTCTCTCATCTTCCACGTTTTTTATCAATAGAATCTTCTAATAATTTTAATCTTCTAATATTATAAGCTCTCGGTATTGTAGATGATTGATTGACCAAAGCTTTACTAATGACAGCATGATTTTTTTTGTCCTCTGAATGTTTAATTTAGACTGACGTAAATTCTTTAGACAAAATTAATCTTTTTTTCAATCTTTTAATTTCTTATTTAATTAAACCATTAAACTATGGGAATCCGTTTACGGGAAAAGGGGAAACTAAAAATAAGCGATGAGCATTAAATATATTTTGAAGATTGAAATAAATCAATTGTGTATTGATGAATCAGGATAGTTATATCTTCAAACTTTGCATAGAATCAAAAGAATCTATACAATGTGCGAAGATATAGTACATATTATACATTTTCTTCCTCGGTCCAAGAGGAAGAGTTTTAAGAGCAAGATCAAGTTGATAAACAATTTTAATTTAATATAAAGTAACTTACGTCAACCAGATCTGACATTGGAATCATAAAGTCTGAAGTTTTTCATGTCTCATATTCTAAGAAAGATTGCTGGTGCGAGTGCTAATTGCATTTCCTAAAGTGAAATTTAATTTTTTTCTTAAAAAAAACGTTCTGCACGCCATTAATTTTTGAAATGGCATCCTATCTTTTACTGAACATAGCCGAAACGTTGGGTAATTTTACAAAACTTACCATCTCGTCAACTCTGGTTTTGTAGTTATAATTTGTGTCCTGAAAGTATATAAACATCAGATCTGGTTAACAGCGTCACCAGCGCCGATATGCACCAAATTGTTTCAATCAATAATTACAATTATTATCTTCATTCTTGTTCTTAGCTGCTCCTCCCTTCGTCTGCATTTATGTTGTTATGGTTTTTTTTCAACTTAAGCATGGCGCTAAGCGCGCAATGATGAAATTGAAATCAGCTTAAACAGGCATTTGGGGTATTTAAGAGAACATTGAAGCGTCAACTCTAAGTCAGTAATTGTGGTTACGATTCCGTGAACCTTGACCCCTCGGCATCATCATCCCACTGACCAAATTGCAATTCGTAGTTGAGATTGTTGAATCCGTTTGGCCGTACCAAAGCAGACTATGGGAAAGGTGTTAGCTGACATTAATTTTGTTTTTTTAGAAAGATAATCATTTGAATTTTTATATGAATACAATTTTCAGTATATGGCCACCTCGGGTGTCTTGTTGGAACTCCAACTTTTGCAGCAATGCAGACTATGCCAGTTATAACTTGGCAAATATTGTATTCTAAGCCGTCTGTTGTCTGTAGAATAGACCAGAGACTTCACATAGTCCCCAAAAAATTAAGTTCACCAGTGCCAAATCGTATAACCTTGAATTATTCACTTACCGTGTGACACACACGGTATATCATGGTGCACCGTTTGGTTGAAACCAAATGTTCTTCACTTACATAAAGAGGAGCACGATGCCAAACGGACTTATTTGGATCTTTCTCGATATTATGCACTACAGCAGCAAAAAGTACTGAATGGTTTGTGTCGGAGGATACTTGTTGTTGGTGTGAAAACGATCGATCTCAGTTGCTCGTATTAATTGCTCTGATGGACCATTATGCCAACCTTAAAATAGGCGAAGAGTGTGATGGTTTTCTCGAATTAAAATATAAGTATTGCAAAAAATCTGCATAGTTTGTTGGCGCTGCGCAGGTGTCGGGCATATTCTTCATGAAATACCAAAACAAACTAAGCAATAGATGTTAAAAAGGCGCATAGATCAAACAGTATTTCGAAATGGAAGTGCTGATCCATGAGTTATAACTAACTTCTATGCGGCAACATAATTCGTCAGCGTTCAAGGTGTCTTCAGCTCAAACAGTGGCCATATTTGATATTTAAGTCCCCAAAAAGTGACAAAAGTTGAGCTGCCCATTATTGTTGAGTTAAACAACGTTGAAAATTTAACGCTTAAATTTTTAACCTTTAACGGAAATTATTTTCTCAACTTTATGTTGCCACATTGCACCTCGTTAAATTCAACCCTCGTTTATTGTGTTTATTTTTTAGCAGCAATAATTTTCTTTGTAATATCTCCCCTTACAGCTCCATAAAAATTTCATTGAATGTCCCATTTCGTTCATCTATGTACTTACGAAAGAAGAAATACACACTTTCTAGAATAAAAATAAAATTTCCCTAAAATCTATTTGAAATAATTTCAAACAATATTGCAAAAATTCATGCAAATATCTAAAAGTATCTCTGCAAGGGTGAACAAATCTATCTGTTTTAGTGTGTTTGTATATAAAAAATGTTTAGCAATTTATTCTTTTGTAAGTTGGTGGTAAACTTGTTAAAAACTTCATTATACAGATTTGGCCCCTGGAGTGTTTTTGTCTTGATAAAGAAACTAAGAGAAACTAAAAAATACTCGCAACCAAAACAAAAATTTTGTGTACTTTTTCTATGTCATATATTCTTGTTTTTTTTTTTTTTGTTTTTCGTTTTGCTGCTGAAGATGGTGATTTAAACCAACCATGGAGACAGTTTCAAGGGCTTTTTAAAGAAGCCAAGCAAATGTCTTCCACTAACTGCATGAAGTAGTGATAGACATAAGAATAAACAGCTAAAACAACAATAGAAAATGATAAACAAAATAAAGAAAATATTTATCGGACCTGTGTTATGCTCAACAATTAAATTAAACAACTTTTTAAACAAAAAATAAATAACCAAAATAATAAAAACTGCTGTAAAATTAAAAGAAACAAAACTATTAGTAATGAAAAAATGAGAAAAGTTGTTAATGAAAACTTGTTGTTTAGAAAAATATTAAAAAAAATAAAACTTTGCTGCTGTTGTTACGTTCGGTTTGATGGTAAAAGTGTTCTTTGTTCAAATAAAATTCTTTGGGCTCGACTGTTTCTGATGTACATTGAAAGCGGTAGAGAGTGATTTTGAGACTCGTTTCAAATTAAAATATTATGCAGTGTTGTGGTCATTACAGAAATTAACAACTTTGGAAAAATTATGCTGCAGACCACAGAAATTCTTAAGCAACAACTTCATCAAAAGAAATTAAAACAAACAGATCCATTTTAATTCCAGCAAACACAATCGATTGTGTGCAACGAAATCAATTTAAACATAAAAGACTGGGGTAAGTTAAACAGTTTTTTCTCCTCTAAAGTTATTGTGTTCCGAATTTTAGAAATCTTCTATTAGAATTTTGTGTATTTTTGCTGTTTTGTAAATTTCCTTTACAAAAAATCGATTGTGTACAAAAAGGATATTTCATTAAGAGTGGATATTCAACACAGGTGTTGTAGGTAGTAACAGTTTATTTGACAAAAGGACTTAATTACTAACGGCTTGCAAACAAATGACTGCTTCATTGAAAATAAGATCAATGCATGTCTGTAAGTGTCGGGTGCGAATGCAATATATTTTTCGTCCCAAAATAAATAAAATATCATTAATTTCTAATTTGTTGCAAAAAGAAAATTTAAAAAAATGTTATCTGTAATAGGCTGAAACTGCTTCTGGTATGTCTTAAAGAGATTACAATATTCCATATACATAGAATTTTAGATGTTTTTGAAGACTTACAAATTTTTTTAATTTTGGATATTTTTATCGAATTTCTCATTTCCATAAACATTTTATGTAAAAAAAAACATGGAAATTCAGACTGGCTATTTTGCTAGTATTGACTTCGCAAGACAAGCACAGGGAAATTTTTACATATATTGTTCAAGTGGAGATATTTTTCCGTAAGCTGAAATAAACATGAATGTGCAGAGAATTTTTTCTCGTGCTTTGTAATTAATTTTTATTCTTTTCCGCATTGTATTTTAATAAATAAATAAATTTGTTAGAATGCAACAACAATTTTCTACACAAGTTCATATCATTGATCGCGTTCATAAGACGTAGCTGTTGAGCTTAACTGTTGTGAAACTGTTGTCAACTGTTGAGCCCAATAGTTACGTCTTAGAAACGGCTTGATAATAATTGAATAATGAACGGCTGATTAATGTAATCAATTGAAAAGAAATAAAAATGATGCAACAGAAATAATTTAAATTTGCTAAATTAATTAGTTTGGCTAATACTAAAAAGTAAGGACAACACAGAATTTGCTATGAAGTTTTTCTTGGCAGCAATTTTACATTTTTATATTAAAATCTGCACCACAAACTTGATGTTCACAACATAAAAATGCACAGCAAAATATTCCAATAAAATGATAAACCTGCGCCGATAGTATTTATATTTCAACGCTAAGCCAGCACTGTATTCAAAAAATCTTTATACCTTATATTGAATTATTTTATTAATTATGTAATTAATATAAATAGTCACCATAATAAACCGACATATATTTAATTTTATTTCTTTATTTTCGTTACTTTATTGCATTTGCAATGCAAAATTTAACAAATAAATTTGCAGTCGCCGCCTAACAAAACGGCGTTGCATTAGAATGTAAAAGTGCATAACTCTCTTGATCAGCTGCGGAGCTAAACACAACATGTTGACTAAATGTAGCGAAACAAAATTTATGATGGAAAAAATGGCAGTGGACCTACTCAACTCTGCCTTTCTAAGACAAGCACTCAACGGTTGCACAACAGTTACGTCTTATGATCGCGACCACTATTTTTTCATGAAGAAACAAATAAAAATTTCTAAAGTTGAAATTCAGGCAGAAAGAAGTCAGTGCCAAGCTTTACAGACGATGCTGTGTCAGTTTGAAAAATGCTAATTCTTGTTTTGGAATACACGTCATCTGAGTATTTTTGATTGATTTCAGCTATTTTTTATAGACATATTTTGACTTTTGATTACTTCTCATGAAAAGTAATTATTTTATAATAAATTTGTTTATGTTTTGCTTTATGTGATGCCGATAGTTTTTCAATTTATTGGTATAATTATGATATTTCGAAAATCAAGAATATTTCATAATAAATTTTAATATTTTTTCGTCTTGTTGGTAAAATTACAATATTTTTAACATGAAGCATTTTTATTATGACTTTATATAATTTTTACTATTTTTATTTTTGGTCAAACTTTATTTTTCCTCTATATTTATATTATTAAAAAATCTGGCATTTTTCATGAAATTATGTTGAAGTTTTTGACTTTCTGCTGAAATGGGAAAACTTACGACGTATTGAAATTTTCTCTCAAGCTAAGATTCACAGGCGTAGACGCAAGCATATCTCTCATCTATTCGTGCAATTACAAAAAGTCCTGAAAATTATATTTACATTAAATACATATCTGCAGAGGCGACCCCCGTACTCGAGTGATTTTAGGCATGAGCTTATTTAACATGCATTTTTCTATGAAAATTTGTACTTATACTCTTGCCATAAGTTTTAACAAACTCTTTTCTGTCAAATTATCCTACACGAACACCTTAAGTGAAAATATTGAAGAGTTCTCAGTATATTCTAGTTTTTTTTTTCTTTAAATAAGTTGTTGTATATCAAATTTAATGAACATCATTTGAAAGTATTTGATAAATTTTATTTTACAAAATGGTTTCTCATTTAACTTGTTAATTTAGCATATAAGAAAACGATATTATCACAGCCTTTCGTGTAATGCAAAGTAAAATCTTGGTATTATAATTATCTTCATGGTTAATAATAATTATTATATATATAATTTTTCATGAATAGAAATAATAATGTTCGACATATAAAATCGAATGCTGCCCAAGTAAATTAGTGTTGATAGAAACCCATTAATATATGAAACTAAAACAAATGATTGGCAGCGTTAGAGAAATGTTTTTAGTTAATTTCATTAGATGTGGACGCATTTTGTTACATGTTGTATGGATGTAAAGCCTTGGACATGTAGCAAGATGGCTAAGAAACTTTGCAAGTTTATTCCATATTGCGACTCATGACATACTCCGTATTCAGCTGTCAAAGAATTCTTATGAAGTATGTACGTGAAATAAACTTTTATTATGTTAAATATAATTCATGCATAAAAATCCAAAGTTGAAAAAAAAACAAAACAAAAGTTCTAAACTCGATATGATCTTGAGCCTTAAAACCCCTAAAACTTTTAATATTAAAAAACATCAAAAACAAATTCTCCTAAACTGTAAATGAAATATTTCAAAATCGAACAATTTCAAATAAAGTGAAGACGAGGAAAAGAGGCACATAAAAATCAATATAAGTAAAATGTCTACAACAAACAACATCACGAACATCGTGGCCCTTTATTTACACTAAACACTCGACTTACATTACAAAACTGTAAATTTAAATTACAAAGAGTTTTCATTTTTTATGGGCTGAACTAGTCTATATGCCTGCATCAATACACATTTTACCTGTTGGGGTCTTCCAAAAAAATTACACATCAAATGACATCACTCGCTACAAAGTTACAGGAAATGTAGTTCGTTTTGCAACATATGTAGATTCTTTTTGGCAAACTTTAGTACCGCCAAACACAGACAATAAATAAAATTTTTGACACAACAAGAACAGACAAGCTGTAAGCTTTAGTTCAACCAACTTATGATTTAGTTTACACTTTTCTTTAATTCATTTCCTTTAATTTCTTAGTAGTTTTGATTTTACATCTGTGTTTCATATTTTTCCTGATACAAATGAGTTTGAGCGGAATGAGCTTATGGATTTGCTGTGAAAATCATTTAATTCAAGAGTGGAAAAAAAACTTCCCAACAATTCTGCAATGTAAAAAAAGAAGTGTTAGAATTTAATAAAAATTCTTTTGTGGTTTCATCAAAGTTCAATTTCCCATAAAAACATTTCCAGCATAGAACAGCACAACCGTTTGCTGTTTTACATGAATTTTTGTTGAGTGTTTCTGTTGGTATAGAAGGAAAATATTATGTGTTGGTGGGTTGGTTATGTTCAGTTGTTCTGTTCATCATGATGCTGTTGTTTAAATTTAAGTTTCTTGATTAGGTTTTTGTTTTTACTTATTAAAACATTTGAGATAATGATTTTGTGAATATCCCGCTTTTCGTCAAACAAATTCGGAGTATTGATGAATTAAATATACAATCTGAATTTTGGCAATTAAGACGTGAACGATTTTTTTCACCTACTTTTTCGTAATGACAGTAGAGGACAATTTTACAACTTGCTATAAAAAGTGGTTTGCATGAAAATCAGTTTTAAAGGACTCAGGATAATAGTTATCAAGGATAGATTTTATAGTTTTATTTCTCATTGTTAATAATGGTAATTTAATATGATTGAATCTTATGAAAGTAATGACTTAAAATACTGTCAAATGTGTACATTTTCACTATTATGTTTTGGTGTTTTAACTCATTACTTCAACATGACGATGTCAGATTTGCTCGATTGTATATAAAGATTCCAAAATGTCAATGCCTAGAAGTCATTAAATACACAAAATACAATAGAAATTAAATGTACTAGCTCTGGTATACAACTAATGAAAAGTATTGCAGACGGTATGTAGTTTATGTTCATAATTATGTTTTTAAAAACACTCATGATTGCATTGAAAAACATTAGACTTTTTTTTGCCCGATTTTTTAGAACAATTTTACAATTTTTCTTCAAAAGGTTTACAATTGCAGAGCACCTTTATAATAAAAATGACGCATTTAAATTAAAATTTCTTTGCCTTATTTTTTGAGCCTTATTTTCTTTTTTCTAAAGCTTTTTCTGAACGTTTTGAAATGACGATTTAGCTACTATTTTTTTTGCACCATCCGGAAACATTGATCGACTGGTTTCAGTGCAACCACTTTTTGGGCAGCTACCTTTCATACATAAAGGAACCGATTTTCGTTTATCTAGCAATTTTTAAGATCAAGAAGAATATTCGAGAATTGCGATTTTTATCCAACTGGAAAATGTTGTGCTTGTTGGGATAGTCACATAAATTTCTATGTATTGAAGATGGCCATCTGAAATACTGTGCCAGTAACATGTAAAATATTTATAGCTTAAGTTCTTTCCTATTTCCGCTTTACTCTTTAGTTTTATGGTTTATTCAATCCAGCTCTTGTCTTAGCACACAGACATCTCAGCCGCAGTAACTACAAAAGCAATAAACCTAGAAGTCAGAAAAATGAAAAAAATGAGATATTGCTTTTTAATCTTATTTGGATCACAAATTTCTTGTGTTTTATATTTTTCAGTTTTATTTTCTTCAAATTAAATGCACAAGTTGTCATTTCAACGACACGAAAGGAAAAACAACTGAAAAAGATTTATGAGTTTTATGATTTTTCAAATACAATTTTTTCTTAATTTTTTTTCTTGTTAACTTTATTTCGTTTTCTTTTACGGTGTTTGTGCGGTTTATGGTGGGTGAGAAATTAAATGAAACAAAAACTAAGAAAGAAAAAAATCAATAGTAAATTAATTCTTTCCTTTATGCTGCTATTTTTGCTGAGTTTTATAAAGGATTTGAGTTTGATTCTTTATGATTTATTGTAATGGGATTTCAAAATTATTTGTTGTTATCAACATCAAGCAAATATTAGGTCAAACTCATAAAAAGTAAAACCAAATACTTTTAAGGGAACTTTTTTTATCCTCTTTTCTTTATTAAAAGCAATTTTTTCTCTTATTAATAAAAGAAACTGTTCAGCAAAAAGGTCGTAAATGGTTGTATACAAACGTTTGTATAGTTTCATTTTTATGAAGAAGTGAAAAGTATCTTGATAGTCTTACTGAAGCAAATGTTCTATAGTTTTATTATACACATTGTATGATTTGATGTCAATAAGGAAAGTTAACATAAAAATATGAGATATAGAACCGAAGGAAAATAAGTTAATACAAAACTAAATTAAATGCTGGTTTTACATATAATTTAAGCAGCTGATAAATAATATAAAACACATTTTGTGTTCTTTTTGATAAAAAAAAAGTATTTTTGATTTGTAACAGATTTTTTAACAAAATTTTGTATAAAAATCTATTCACAAAACCTTTTTATAAAGTAAAAAAAGAATATGAAAAATTCCGCTTAAAATTATCCCAAGTATCACAAGTAATTTATGATAGGCTAAAGCTTGTGATATTTTATTCAGTAGAATTTGGACATGTGGAAACTTCCAAGCAACAAAAAAAGTGTCCTTAACTCCAACCTATCCGGCAGAACTTAACAGCCTTGGTGTCGGAGGCAGCTACTCAACTCGATTCCTGGCTCATCAGTTTTAGGGTATTTAATCCATAGTTTAATTGACCAATCTTTTGATTAATCATTCGAGGTCTTAGCATTAGCGGCTAATAATTGGTTAATTTTGTAGTCGAGATACCGATTAATACATTTCTTCAATGAATTAATTAATTTCAGCAAAAGAGAATACATAAATCATTTATTAGATTTTATTAGAAAAAAAACATAATAATTCTTTAAACAAATCAAGTAGAAGTATAATTCATAAATATTTATTAGTAAAGAAAAAAATAAGTAAGTGAATTTATTTTAAAAGTTAGTTTCATATTTTAAAGAGACTTTTTAGATAAATAATTTAGTTGAGACATTTAGATCTCAAATAAATTTGTTCTTTGGTTAGAGCTACTGGGGAAATCGAAAGCCATCCATAATAAAGAATATTTAATTTCTCAGTCCTTTTTCCTGGTTTTCCTAAACATACAAAATCATCCATTATGCCATTTGGGTGTTGCTTTGATTTTTCATATTCTTAACATTTCTAATAGTTTTGACTAATTTCATCAGATAAAATAAAACACATAATAAAATATATTCAAATACTACAAAAAATATAAAATTTTGTTAACTGTTTAATTGACCCCAATTAATCGTTGATCGAAATTAAACTTAAACGTAACAATTAATTGGTTATCCGTTTGGGTACGATAGTATTGATGTATTTTAAGGTGGTATTGATATCATGAGTAACTTTTCAACAAATTTCAGGCACTCTCATGCAAAACCTTTAATTTTCGTCTAAAGTTTATGCACACTCACATAAGTTAAAAAAATGTTAGTCATAATCATGAAAACTCACGCTCTCAAAATACTTACGAAAAAGTGCTATAAAAATAATAATAACAAAAAACTAGAATCTAGCGTGATCACACATGATTTACGCTAATCACGTGAGCGATACCCATCCCTAATTGCAATTAACGTCTTGAGAAAAAAAAAAGAATACGAGAATTATTACTAATAGAATATATGAAATATAAATCTAAATAAAAAGCAAATACAATATTTTAAATTTAGTTTTCATTTTATTTATAAATATTTAATTTAGAGACAAAATAACTAATGAAAGGCATAATTGACAAAAATGAAAATTTAAGTTTAAACAATTACATAAATAATTAATTACTTTTTTTTTAATGTGAAACAACATATTTTTTTGGGTTCCAATTGATTATATTTAGTTCTGTTTACATATCCTTCAATAATTTTACTTAAAGATTTATATAGTTTTTTATCCTGTTTATAATGACATGCAAACAGCGCTTTAGCTCGAAGAAACTATATACATTTTATCTTTCCTTAGTCTTAAACTTAAGATCAGAAATGTTCTTAAATAAAAATTCCTTTTTATTGCTTAAATGTACAAAATTACATTAAATTAACGGAAGTCATTTATAGCGTAATTTTTTGGCTCTATATTTCAAGGACTAAAGCTTTTAAAAGAAAAAAGGCTCTAAAAAGGGAAAATATTAACGAAAAAAAATAAGACGTTTTAAATTACAAAGGAAAATCTTAAACAACAACACAAGGATAAAGGCGAACATAATTTTAAAAACCCAGCTGAGAAAGCTATAAAAAACAATGTGGTGTGAATACAAAATGTACATTTTCTTGTACTTATATACATACAAAAATATATTTCAACCTTTTTTATTATGCAGTCATATAAGTTTACTTGCGTCAGCTTTCATGTAGACTAAATATACATACGCACCCAGCTCCCACATCCTCAGCAAGGCGAAAGAAAAACAAAAAATAAATACAATTTTCTTTCGTAAAATCGTAGCTTTTAAAATAAACAATACCTTTAAAAAAATAATGAAGCTCCTTCATTGGAATATTCACTTCTTCTGGCTGGAATTTAATTAAATGTTGTATAAACTCGAGTCCAGTTTCTGTAAAATAAATCACTAATTTATTTGGGTCATTTCTGTACAAATTTTCTAGACAAATCGATTGGCAGTTTGGCAAATGCAGCACTTTAATATTTATGAAAAAAAAATTTTTTTTCCACAAACAAATTACTTGAAACATTATCAGAAATGGAAAATCCAGTTTCTCTTTGATCTTCGAAATAGTGTTCGAATTACATTTCACCATTGCAAAATGTTACACATTTTCAAAAGGAACTTAGAATCTTAAATTTCTTCTACTTAAACACAGTAATGACGATGACCATGATAATGATTATAAATATGTATTTCCTAATCCTTTGACCCGATTAAAAAATGTTTGTACATAGGGACCACTTTTCCATGCCTGAAAAATACACATTTTTAGTTTCGCTTTTTCTTGCCAAATTGTACTTTAATTTTTGGTCAATATTTATTTAAAAGCTGATTACTTGTAAAACTTTGTTAAATAATTGTTTATTCTTTGTAAAAAGTAATTAAAACAAATAGAAAGGTTTTTATTAGTTCTGGTTTTGTGGCTTTAGAATAGTTTTTTTTAATTATTTTTTTTCGTTTCGTTTCGTCATTTTAACATTTGCATAGGATAAGAAAATCAACAAATATAAAAATAAGTTTAAAAAATTATGGTCTGATAAGAGACTAAATTGAGCAAATGGGAAAATATTTTTTTAGAGTTCAACTTCAACTTGGGTATATCTTAAGAATACACCTTTAAGGCCTGTATTTACAGTCTTTAGTTAGCTTATGAAGTTGGTTTAACTGGAGACTTTTCATATAAATATTTTTAAACCCCCATCATTACTTAACTGAAGACTGTGAATTTAGACCTTAGGAGTAAAAACCCTTCGTCTTGAGGACTGGGCATGCAAATTATAGGGTTTTTTTCACATACGTCATAAGCAGGGTAACTGTAAATATACAGTTGGATGTTTTTTCTTAAAGAGGAAATAAATTATTTATTTCGGAAATTTTTTTATGAAATTTTACAAAAATTTATTAATGCACATTTTTTTAAATAGTTTATCATTAATTTTCATAATTTTTTTTAATTTATAAAGCATATAAAAGGTTTTTAGAGCATATTGTGATATTTTATTGAATTTCCTTAATAAGCTTATAAATCTGTAAGCAACGATGCCACAAATGTGTCTTAATTTTAGATCTTTTCTATTATTTGTGTTAAACAGTTGTTATTTTTTCGCCGTCTACACATCATTTCCAGCCAACATGTGCTTAAACCAAAACAATTTTATATTATGATATTACGGAAGTATTATCTCTTAATTATTGGTAGACGTTGAAAAAAATTTTTATTGAATAAAAGTTTTTATTTGCTTATTGCAATATAAATAAATATACCAATAAAAATGTTATCCTATTTTATTCACAATTTTCAATTCTTATATCGAGCTCTGCTTAGAAATAAAAGCATAATTTAGGTTTTTATTAACTCTTTTTGTTCGTTTGATGTTATGTTTACTTTTGTGTTTATGTTATTTTACATGGAGTATTTTTTGTGAATTGTTGAATAAAAATTGTATATCACTTTCAAATATGCCATTTTTGCCTTTTATTTATATTTTTACATCACTTTTATAGTGCATAATTATTGCGCATAAAGCCAGTGAAATAATATGGCTCCCAATCGTTTAATCATAAAATGGTGTTTAAAAGTTACATCACAATAAACAACTCTTCAGTTGAACATTTTTAACATTTTGACATACCAACACGCATATACATGTACATACGATTATATGTATATTTAAAAAAAATATTTATTCAAATGGAAATGATAAAAACTTCAAAACAAATTTAATAGAAAACTGCCTCAAGTTTTTTTTTTTTCAAAGTTTAAAAATTAAAAATCAAACTAATATTGATTTGCTGCCTCGCAAATAAAATCATAAACTTTAATTAAATTTCCATATCCATATAATTTGACGCGCAATAAAGAAACGAAAATATAAAAAAATGAACTTGAACTTAAACTTGTGCTCAAAGCAATCATCACACTAAGCAATCAATCAAATGAAAAATTAAACTCTCCTCTGTCTGGCGTTGCTTAAAGCGTTTTACAAAAATCATATATTTTCAAAGAAATATTAGTAATATTTTTTTGTAATACTATTGCTTCGTTATATATTATGTATTTCAAAAATTAAAAACAATATACTTTGGAAGATTTTTTTAAGAGCTTGAAGCATTAGTTTTTAGCAGAACCTAAATTGAGTAAGGTGCTTGACTGCAAACTCACATTTAAAAAACCGGCGTCTCAAAAACGGGTATCTTCTTCTGTCATATTTACAAAAATGGCACATTATGACCTTAACCCCGGTAGAAACTTTAAGGGCAAAAACCTAAAATATAGTTAAGCGAATTTGTACAAAATATTTTCTAATCAAAATAATATAATTTATTAAAAATTTAATTGGCGAACTCAAGCGTGCATATAAAATTTTCTTTCTTTAAAAACCAAAACCTTTCGAAAAGATCATTACTTGATTTAAATCCAAAATATTTATTTAAGAATGATGCATATGCACGTTCTTGCACGCCCACATTGTTTCTGGGTCAATCTTATGGTCGGTCCTGTAAGTATAATAAATATTATTGACGATCACGAAGACTATAAAGCCTCTACTGTTTTTAAACATTTCCATTTTTTTAAATTCAGTATGGGATTTCCGAAAATCCTTATAAACACATGTTCAATGTAAAATTCTAGTTTTTTAATATTCAATATTATTTAAGCATTTACTATTTATGTTTTCAAAAACTTTAGTTTATATACATATGTACATACGTACTCTGTCATTTGATTTTAAATTTGTATTATCTTTTTAACAGAAATTTCTGAGAGTAAATATCAAATTGAGAATAATGTTGCGTCAAAAAAAGAAATAAAATACAAAAAAAAAGATATACAATACATTTTTTGAAATCATTGGATTGATTTTTTAAACTTATACATTGGGGCAACGCCTTTAATGGGTCTTAACCAAATGAACATGGTTATACAAAAAATATAAATATATTGTATTATGTACATATAATTTGAAGTTAATTGGCTACAATTATATTTGGCAGGGCAATAAAAATGTTTTACGCTAAATAAATATAAAAAATACCAAATAAAATCAAACAACAAAACAAACACATGGGCGGCAATAATGCATTGAACCATAAAAAAGAGAACAAAGTAAGTTCACAGTTTAAAGCGAAAATAAATAAACAACATCAAAAAGTATCAATTAATTATGCAGAAAAATACCAAAAATTTATTTATAACAAAGCAACAGACTAAGAATGAAATACCTTTGAACCTATCTATCTTTGAATATAATTAATAAGCAAGATGATTTTATTCACATTATACATCTAATTTTGATTACCGACTAACTCAGTTAGTTTGAGTCGATTAGCCGAGTAACCGATTAAACAAAATGTTATTCTTTTTAGTATTTGAAATTTTTTTATGTGTTTAATTTAAGTTTAAAAATATCAAAACAGGACTGAAATTGCATAATGGAAGATTCTATAAGTTTAGAGAAAACCAGAAAACGTACGGAAAAATGGGATATTGTCTATTAAGTATTGCTTTTGCTTTCTCTATATAGCTGAAAGATTTTTTTCATTTTTATAGAAAAATATAAATTACTTAATTTATATATTGTTCAAACTACATACATACACAGGTAATAATTATAATTTTTTTAAAACATCTAAACTGTTAAATAAAAAAACACAATTGTATTTCAATAGATACTGATGACGAACCAAATGGTTCGAAATATATTGATCAAGTAACAATTTAAACGATTTTATTTTAATGCATCAATAAGAAGCAATACAAAGTGATATAATATAACTATCCTGATTCAGCAATAGAAAATAAGTTGATTTCAATTTAAACCTTCAGGAAAAAAATTGTCTAAAGGTTAAACATTTGAAACAAATTATTTTTCTAAAATATTGTTTTAAATTTTCTTAACTTACTTCTTTTTCTTTTACTTCATTTTCTTTTTATTTATTATATCTGAATTCTTCTTCTACTTGATTTATTTCATATTATTGAAAGATAACAATTATATTTTGTTTTTTTTTTTACTAAAAAAAATATGAAATTTAAATCTCATAAATTAAATTTTTGTATTTTTATTTATTGAAATTATTCAATTGGAGAAAAATTTTTAATCGGGAAACCGATTAATCCAATACTGAAAAACTTAGTGTTTGCCCAATTTGCAAGTTCTTGCAAAGAAATGAGGACAAGAATAAATATATTTATTATTATTATATTTATTAATTATACCGAGAATACGGTTGATTACTTCGCCCGTCGTGTTTTGTATGAACATAATTTTCAATTGAATATCACTGTACAACACATGATTTTGGGACTCAATTCCGAGCACTGCACGTGAAAGTAGCCCCAAAATTAAAAACTTCTGTATCATTCGTTTTGTCAAGTTGGCTGCATTAATAAGTTAATGATCATACGATTTTTTTTGTTCAAGGCGCATTGTTATCATTTTTTCGATATTTTAACACGATTTCGTCTCGGTATACCGTACGTATACTTATTATTTTCCACACTGAAATAATCAATGTTCTTCGGGTTTTAAAATGTAATTGTTATTTATTAATCCAGATGCAAAAGTTCTTATTTTTAGAGCTACTTTCAAGTGCGATTCTCAGATTTGAGTTTCAAATCAATGAAATGATAAATGTTGTACTGTGTATTGCAGAGTTTGGTTTGACGAATTTTCAACCTTTTTGTGAAATATATGTGTACGCAAGTATACATGTATGAAACTGATTATATTTCTGGCTCTGGTTTCTATTGTATTTTGGGTTTGATTTAGGTATATTTTATATTTCATTTTATTTAATATGTATGCAGAAGAAATTTTCATCTAGGATTGACCTTGAATGTTATGATTTTAGTGGTTACGTTTATACCATAATCCTCTGTCTGACCACACCTTTAAGATTAAATTGAAAACATTTTTCTATATTTATTCTGTTATTCACGTTTTATCTTAACGCCCAAGTCAAAAACTCCACGCAAATTTCATTGCAAAAGATTACCTGTAAATACGGCAAAAGCAGCAAAACACTCGTAATCAAATAAGAGTAAAAAATAAACAAACCATCAATAAAAGACCATCAATAAAGATTTTTTTATATACAAAAATTAAAACATAATATTTTGAAATGTTGCATGTTTTGTTTGTTTTCTTTGTTGGATTTTAACGTGAGTGATAAATGGTGCTGCTGATGGTTCCTTTTTGTTCTATTGCTGATGATAAGATGTACAAAACGGAATGATTTAACTGTGCTGTAAATAGATGAAAAATAATGAATGAAATAAAAAACAATTTAAATTCTATTAATATCAATGCAGAGTTATAGAGGAATTATATTATAAAAACAGTTCCTGTTGATAAACGGTGCTGGTCAAAGTAAGCTGAAAGAATAAATTCTTCCTTTTGCATAAATAAAATTAATTAAATTAAATTATATTTATTAAAAGTTACTTATATAAAATATGCTTTGCTCAATATAGACATTTTCAAACCCATTTCTGATAGGTCGACTTTAAAGATACTGCCCACTGAAAATATTGGAAAACATTTTCAAAGAATGACTTATAAATTACAATATCCAGATAATTAATGAAAATATTATTCTACGTCCGCAAATCTATCTACCAGATACATTTACTCTCAGCAACTTGTATTAAAAGATAATTTAAAAAAAAATTGTTGAGAATGGAGTATACATAAGGGTGGGCCGATTTACAAGGACAAAAATTTGTCGATATTGTGCCGCCGATTTTTCGATAGCTTTTTGCATGAGGAAAAAAAATTCCATTTATTAATAAATAATTCGATTTCATCAAAAATAACTCAATAATAATTCAAACTAATAATAATCTAAAAATAAAAAAAACCTTAAAAATAAAATTGAAATTCGGGCGCCTCGAAAATGCTTTTTATGATATGTCGTAGTGGAATTTTTTTTCCTCAAGCCAAAAGCTATCGAAAAATCGATGACACAATATCCAGTCTAGTTTACATATTTTGAATCCAAAACCAATTTCAATATTGTTTATGATTTCTGAGATATCAATCTATGTTGCTCCTTATCAATAATTTAAAGATTTAATAAGTATTACTTTCTTTCACATGCAATATAAAAATGTAAAAAATAAATTTCACTTCACTTCGATAACAAACAAAGCAGTTAAAACAAAAACCGAATAAAATGAATTTCAAAAGAAGGAAGGAGCCGTTATGAAAATTCAAGGCCGACGGCTAAACAATAAACCAGTAACTAACAGCCGCCGATTAAATGTTATAATATAAAATTATTAACCACTTAAATAATATAATACATAAAAGATATATATTTTCTTAATTATATATACATAAATAAGTATAACAGAAATTATATTTTTCTTTATTTGAAATACAATTCAATAGGCTTAGCGGCGGAGAGGCAGCGGCTTCTTGACTGGCTTTATTATGATTAACTTGTTTCTCTGTATTGTAATAAAATAAATTTATTGAATATAAACACAACAAGTAACATAACTCACGGCAGTGAGTATACCGTACGTAGCATAAAATTCCAATTTTGGAGGAAATCTCACAAAATAAGATTTAAAATTTTCAATAAAAGAAATTCATAAAAATTCGCATATATGCATATTTTTGTACAATGCTAAAAAACTTCTTTGTCGTTTTTCTCCATTCCGAATTTTTGGCAAATGCGCCAAACCATAACGAGCTGACGATATGTTAATTTCGTATCATTGGTTTTTGAGATGGTGCTGTGGCTGGATGGTTACAGTATTTACTTTTAAATAAGTACTGATATACGCAAAATTCCTGTAGTTAAATCGACAAAAACAGCAAGAACAAAATTTAGTTACTTGAATAAAAATTTAATATAATAAGGATGGCTGCCTTCCTAAACGTCTGTATACAACGTCAAAGCAGTATTGAAATCAAGCAGTTATAATTAAAAGTACTGAAAATCATATGCATTGTCATTTTAAAGCATTGCCAATTTAAATAATGCACTAGTTGCGTTTATTTGCATTTTGGGTGCGAAACAGGTGACTTTAGGAATGTCATACTTTGTCAAAGTTTGCACGGTTGCGTTTGAGAATTCGTGACATTGTTAAACTGCAAAGCAACCTGCGTTTATGAAGGCAGCCGATGCTTGTAACGAAAAATCGTTTTTCTGAACCCTCTGAATATGACATCAAATATCTGCTTAGGTTGGGTTAGGTTGCACCGGCAGCCGATTTTAAGCAACCGTCCCACTTGGTTCCAGGAAAATAGATGCCTTTGTGATGCCCGATGTGGACAGTGAAATAAAAGCAGTACCTATCCTATATTTTACTCGGTGTTGAACTTACCCGTTTTCTGAATAAACTTGTTTGTTCCCTTCAGATTGCATTCCGTAAGGACCGCGAGTTAGGGTAAAGTCGAGTTACCTAGATACATGGCCCTGTGATGAGACAGAGCTGGACATTGACAGAGGAGGTGCTGGACAGATTCTTCCTCCTTTCTTATGACAGCTTCTACAGAGGTCGTTGAAAGGGAGATTTAGTCTGTTTGCGTGGGCACCAATGAAACAGTGTCCTGTCAGGACTGCCATAAGTACACGAAGCTGATGTCCAGGGATCCCCAGTTTGATGGCTAATTGTCTTCTTGCAATTAAAAAATATATAAGAGTTGCTTGAAAAAATTCGCTTTTGCTCCTTTTTTTATAAAAAATTTAATATGCCAAAATCAAACATTACATTCTTTCTCATATTAAAACTCTTGTGTTAATTTCCCTTCTGTTTATTAACCTTAAAGAATATAATTTGCAAATAATTAAATATTAGTATGTATTTTATAATCAGGGAAGCCAAAAATTTAGTAAATATATTTATACTTTTCTGTATGACGTGCAATCACGTGAGTAA
Source organism: Gymnocheta viridis (assembly GCA_956483585.1). Taxonomy (NCBI): domain Eukaryota; kingdom Metazoa; phylum Arthropoda; class Insecta; order Diptera; family Tachinidae; genus Gymnocheta; species Gymnocheta viridis. The sequence goes on along the minus strand of OY101440.1, from coordinate 128,942,768 downwards.
GGTTTTCTCTGAAGATTGTTTCTTCTGATACGGATCTCTGGACTCGATTTTGATTTAATTGTTAGATTTAAGTGTACGAACAATTTAATTGAACGCTTTATGCTTCAGAAAGGAATTATCAAAAAATTTCAAGTTTCTTAACTCAACTGAAAATTAAAATAATATTCTTCACTAAAAAGGTGATAAAAAAATTAAAGCTTGTATGCATTTTTTAAAAAACTTTTAACGGAACGACGAATGATTCTCTTTTCTCAACTCAAAAATTACGTTATCGCGTTAAGTTAATTAAAAATCGAATTTCTCATAAAATTTTGGTTGCCCTGGTTATACCCAATAAAAAATACAAAAAAAACAATTTGCAACAATAGCAAAAAACCATTAAAATATCATGCAATAATTCTTTGTATGAATGACTGACTGAAAGCACGAGTAGTTGTAAATTGTGTTAGTTAATGTCATTGTGTGTCTTTGGTTTTAATTTATTGATAATTTATATTAATTGTGAAATGTATGTCACTTTTAATACGTTGTTTTATCTGATAGACACACTGACTGAGTTTGTTTTTAACACAACCAGCTTTTAAAGTGTCACATTGTCTGCTTCAGCATTTATTTATTTCTATATTTATTACAAATAAAAGTCATATTTATATTAATGTTGCTATTGTGATTGTTATTATGACAAAACGTAAATTAAATAAATCTTTTTTGTTTAATCAAAATCTGAATTTGTTTATTTGTATTTTCTTTTGATTGTATCTTGTTGTTGTTGTTGTTATAATTATAATAAGATGATAATTGCCTTTCGTCGACTATCGAGTTAATAATAGTACTTTTAAATTCTAATTGCTTTTAAATGGCATTAAATTAAACAGAAATTAATTAAACAAGTTTACTAAATTGAAGTTCATTTCATAGATTGTTTCCTCATTGCAGACTCTCATTGCTTAAAATTCAAAATTAGATTTTTTAATTGTTTGTCTTTGTCTTAAGTTTGCGTTGGGGTCGGACGAGGCAAATAAGAGTAACTACTAAATATATACTTACATGCGTATCTTATTTAAGCTATAATTACATAAAGAGGAGTGTAATGAAATGAATAAATGAAGATATATTTAATTTTAATTAAAATAAACTTTATGAATGTTTGTTGAAGCCCAATAAAAAATGAAGAAAATGTCGAATTATGAATGCAGAAGTTGTGCCGATTCGGGTAATTTCTAATGATTTTTATATGCGGCTGTCATTGCAAGAAGTTCTCTCTTTTCGCCGAAATGGAAACAATGATCAGAATTTTTAGAATATTTTTATTTCTTGGCATTTATAATTGTATTTTTCTCTGGAAATATAGATATGTATGTATATTAAATTGGTCAAAAACTGCTACTTGTGTTTTCTTTTGTACATGTAAACAAAAACACTATTTCATAAAAATTTCAATTAATAAAAATTTATTTTTATTACAAGTTAATTTATATTTTTAAAAAGGATCGGGAGTTTTTCACATCAACTAATTAACTATAATCAAAATACAAAGTTTCGTAAAAGTAAAATAAATGTTAACTCGATTTGATAACTAATTATATTCAGAACTTCTTGAGATGTCAATATAAACTTATTGTTTCTTCGAAACCAATCATGGTACAATTGTTAAAGGTAAATTTTGTTTAAAATAACATGCAAATATATTTGTTGCTGTGAGCTTAGCTGTAGAATGTCAAACTAGTGCACTTCGACATTGTTGTTTTGATAAGCGCCCAGTAAACAATATTCATAATTTTTTGAACTTCACTTACCTGGTAATAATTGTACCAATGCAACCAATGGAAATGACTTTTAATTATTTTATTATAATAACATCATAATATTTGTGATTAGAAAATAAGTTTAAAAAATAATTGAATTATTTTGGATACAAAGTCTTCCATAACTTCCACAACTCGAAACACTATTATCCCAAAAAAATTCTACAACTTACGGACACTTCGAGTTATAGAATTTATTTGATGAAAAAAAATATTGCAATTAAGTCCGTATATTAAATGATGAATAAGTGTTTTTTTATTTAAACAGATACTTACTGAACAAATATTCTGAAATTAGTGATTGAAAATTTTTTAATTTCTTTTATTTACAATAAAAAATTACTCTAAATTGTTTAAAGGCTTATGGTGCTCATCCGTTGTAATTAGCAAATATAAATTCAATGTTCGATAAGACTTTTCTACGTTATTTCTGTAAGGTTACTGAAAAGTCTCTTACACCGAACCCTTGCAATCGGTCACCGTTCCACTTACGATTGGACTATCGAATAAAAATAAATTTAATTCAAAACAAGGTACTTCAAGGGAAGGAGAACTGCACGTTATTTTCACTCTTAACGCTATTGCCAATCGAATCGGATCGAGTAAGAGAAAATTCAAGTTATAAAAGTTCGAGTTATGGAAATTCGACTGTAATTTGTTTCAATAATTTTGGGTAATGTGGAACCCCTATTTCTGATTTGACGCTCTTCAAAAACAAATTAGCAAAATTCTTACCGGACTGATTGCAATATAATTGTTAATCGATTGCCTCGCAGGGTGTAGTGCAAATTTCATATTAATTTAATATTAAAAACATTAATGCATGAAAAATCTGAGACATCCATAAAACAGTCATTGTCAAAATTGAAGGGTAATGTGGAAAAACTCAGATTGGTATTGTGGAATAATATGCCATACTACCAGAATCAAAATATAAATAAGAAAACAAATTAAATTTGTTAGAGGACGTGGTATTTTTTATTGCCATGAATTCAAAATGTAAAGCTAAGCCTTGCTTCTGCCCTTGTCAGCTCTTGGAATTCCATAAAATGTGGTGTGAAGGATATAGTTTTGCGACTAATGTAGTTAGTTCCAATTTAACTTTTACGAAATTCCCTAATTCTTATTATCTAACTTTTTGGTATGACTCAATATTTTTTCTTTTGGAAAATAATATGAAAAGGGGTTCAAGAATAGCCACCCTTAAGTATTCCACTTCAACGGATCGCCAAATTTTTGTAAACAAATATATAATAAAATTTAAAAATTAAAATGCCAATACTATTTCCACACAAAATTAAAAAACATTTATACATAAAAACTTATAATTTGAAATAAAATAATGGGTTGAATATGCACATAAAAAAGTCAACATATCGCATATTCACTTTTTGTCAAACTGGAAACTAACACTGTAAGCTTTGTTAACATAATTGGGGGTTCCATATTACTATCATATTCCATAATTCCCGAAGTTACTCCATATTTCGTCATTGAAAATTTGGAAGAAAAACAGTTTTAAAACACTATAATCCGAGTTTCTTATAAATTTTAGAGTAAATATTTAAATTCTAATTTGTGAATCAGACCATATTCTTTTCCATATTTCTATTGATGTGCCTAGTTTCCTAACTGTTACATACATACATACATACATACATACAGTGTTGGAGAAAATAATAAAACGAATAGTCTTTTTTAATTCTTATTTATCTTAAAACAAACAAAATTAACTGGCTATTTTTATTAAACGAAAACAATAACAAATTACTAAAGTTAATTTTTGATATTTGGTACCTTAAATAATTTGAAAATTGTATTTCAATTTGCTTTTTATTAAAGATGCTAAACAATACTTAAGCTATCTTTACATTATCTGAGATCTTGTCTGATTTCAACTGTTAAAAGTTCAATAGCGCATTTGATATGCACTTTTCAATATTTAGTCTGACGTCACTTGACAATAGAATGTATTCTGAAATTAATTTATTTGAAATGTAGTTTTGAACTACAGTTTTCCTAGAGTAAGAAATAGAAACCATATGAGAAATCATATTAGTGAAAGCATTAAACATTTTTACCATTAAAAAAAGTTAAGCTTGAATAATTTATTAATAAAAATTTAACAAAAATATCAGTTCAGTCTCTGTCGTATAATTAATCAATTCTTTGGGAAGAATGTGACTCAAAAGATAACAAAATATATATTTTTGTTAAATATTACCATAGAATCTAAATACTTTTTTAATATTTAGCTACTATTTTAGAATTTCCTTTCTTGTAAAGCCTTGTGCTCGCAAGTTAAATGAACTTCCAAGATCAGCTAAACTATCAGGAAAAATGAAGCAACAAGCCAAGTTTTGTGAGCTGTTTTTAAATTTAAAACCTCTAACTTAATTCTCTTTTACAACCCAGGTTATTCATTGGGAGTTTTTGATTTCCTTGAGCAAATTACTTAACGCTTTTGGAAAAATGTTTGGGATTGTTTCGGTGTATAAAATCTCACTAAACAGTATATTTCTCTCATTTCAGGGCAGCTTTGTATTCTACATGGTAATTTTTATACTGTTGAAGCAAGATCTAAAGTTTTCCTTGAAGGATTACAAATCCAGAGTTTTGCGCGCTACATGTGTTTAATTTCTTTACTTATAACGAAAACAAGTAAAATATAAAAAAAATATTTGGAATGCAAGTTTTTGTATCAACTTTCTTTAGCTTTACTTATTACAAATATGTAAAATTTTCTATAGAAATGTTCCGCCTGTTCCAAAAAAAAAATTTTTTATGCAGAAAGTTAAGATTCGAAATGAACGCTTGCTGCTCATAAAAGACATTGCATAAGCAAATGTTAATCCATCCAAAACATGTGTATGTATTTATAAATTTAATATGTAAATATAAATAGAAATGTAGAGATTCCTGGAAGGATACAAATTTCAATGTATTTGTTTATTTGTTTTGTTAGCGCTGTGTATGCAGGTTTCCCTTATTGCACAAATCAATTACCTAATGCAAATATTTACTAAAAAATGTATAATAAATGTGGGAAGATGTACGTTTTTTCTTTCATACAAATAACAAATTATTCAAATATGTACATTCCCTGCCCTTCATTTGCAGTACACACACAAGTATTTTTCTCTGATATGTATGTCAATGTATAAATAAGGTTCTAGTAACTATTTAAATTTATACATATAGATAGTGATATGTTATGAACATACTATTTTATCTTGCTTGAGTACCAGATACTTGCAGAATATTTTATTTAGAAAATCTGAAATTATGCTTATTTATGAAAAGGAAGTAGTAGGAGTAGTTAAATGATCTTTTCTGTTGCCTACAAACAATTTAAAATCATGTACGGGCACAGCTAGACTTTTTTCCCACATGTATTGAATTATTCAAATGCTAAGCTTTTTTACCACAAGATGTTTCCATAATCATGTTTCCATAAATATGAAAACGAAGTTATCATAAATACCATAAGATATGCTCATAATTTGTAATCTGGTTTAGATGTTTTTGCTCAAAAGCCAACTTAAAAATTAAATAATCTAATAGCTGATTTAGTATTTTTAATAAAGCGACTTGTTTAGTTTTCTAAATAAGCTCTGAAAATAATTTAGTAAACCATTTTCCATTATAATGAAATCAAATTTGACTCAATAAACAAGTAATATTTTTTTAACATGTTTGAATGGAACATCATTTTGCTGTCAGAAAAATTTTTAATTATTTTGTTTTTCCATCTAATATCATCTTGTTTTAGAGTTTTATAATTTTGTCATAATTTTTATCCCTTGACTTTAATTACAAATTCTTTAATGAAATAAAAAACGAGATAATATGCACTGGATAATAAAAGTTAAGATAATATTTCCTGTTGTAAAAGTTTTAATTAGCTTTACAAAAGTCCATGTCAGTATAATATTTCAATGATGGCTTAAAGTTTTTTATTTCTGTTCATTTCTTAATTTGTTGTTTAGGATACAAATACAGCAACAACAAAAGCATAGCTATAAAAATAATATCTTGGCAAAAGCCTAAAATATTTCTAGAAAGATTTGTGTGATACTGCCGCGTTATCATAGACATCAGTGTCAACAGAAAAATAAATGAAATGTCCTAAGTCTTCTAATGTTTGAAATTAAAAATAAAATTTAACAGGTTTTTAAGCTTTGCAATTTTAAATAATGACATTATTTCAAATCCTTGGTAATTTAACAAAAATAATAGAGAGAAAAGTATATTTTGTTTCCTACAGATGAATGAAAAGTTTAATGAATAAATAAATGAATGAATAAAGAAGCCATTGTGAAAGGAAATGAATTATTGAAAGAAGTATATAAGTTAATTAGAGTTCTTATTTGTAGCTATAAATTGTGTTTTAAAAGCATAATAAGACTTGAAACAAATAAGGCATAAGCGGAAAAAACCTGGCAATAGAATGACATGAGAATGAAATATTTATATGTATATAAATTTTAAAGCAAGCTGTTTGAAAATAAAGTCTGTAAATCTGCATAAAATTTAAATAATTACTTTTGTGGTTTTGACAAAAAGACTTTATAAATGAGTGAAATATTAAGGAAAGCAAAGAAAACTAAATTAAACAGACATTATTGTTCTTAAAAAAGAAATAAAACTCCAAATAACATTTTCTAGAAACTAATTGAAAATTGTTTAGAAAATTCTGCTGCGTGAGATTTGTGCTAATTGTTCCAAAGTTTAGAATACAAACATACTCGTTCCACGACTTCCTAAAACAGAAGTGATACATCAAATTATGAATCGTGCCCGTACAAAACAAAGACTGAAAGATCAAGTCGAAACTTATTTAATCTCAATAATAGCTTGAGCTCTTTTAAATCGAATATACAGTGCAATATAATTTTAGAAATATGGATTTTACTATTATATATTGTAAAAAGCAGCTTTTCAAATAACGTTAATTGTTGAAAATCATTAAAAATTTCATTAAAAAGTAACTTCGACCCACTAAAACTCCGTAATTTTTTTTTGTGATCATTAGCCATCATATGACCTTTCAACTTAAGTACAATTTGTTTTAATTGTGTTAACCTTTAACTAAACCTTATTCCGATCGACCTTCATGTACTGGTGGTAACCTCAAGTAGTGCGCTAAGATTAAATGGGTGGCAAATGGGTGGTGGAGATCAAGTTCTCATGCCAGAATCCTGGATCAACTACCACCCATACTGAGGAAATCTGCTGATTACATGGTGCCTTATCTGGATAAAATGTTCAAAGTTCTAATTCCATCCAGGCCGTATTGGAAGGGAGGTGCAATAATAAGAAAATACGATGTCAGAGTATACACTGATGGATCAAGAATGGTCTGCGGTGTCGGCTCTGAAGTTTTTTCAGATGATCTATGTATAGAATGTTCCTTCCGTCTCCCTAACGAATCCACTGTATTTTAATCCGAAATTTTGGCTGTAAGAGAAGCGGCCAGTATGCAGGTCAATGGGAAGGAAGAAAAGAAGAAATCAAAGAGGAAACAATCTTCTACTTTCTTTGTAAATGACCAGCTTTGAATCTCTCGAGATGAAAGTTTTTAGGCAGTCATGTACTAAAAGACATTTAAGACCTATCCGAGATTGGGCTGAGTAAACTCATTCGATATCTCAATGCGGCGGGCTGGATCTAGTACCAATCAACGTATCCGTGCGCATAGGTTGATGCCGAAGAGTGAGTGGTCTTTTCCCAAAAGGAATCATTAATATTTAATATTTATGATCTGTAAAATACCAAAAATAGAAATTAAAAAAAAGATTTATATATGTATGTTTTTATTTATATTTATTTATATTTCATATGCATATTAAGTGCACGTTACATAACGATTTCGTACAGTGTTTCAAAATGCACACAAATATGTAACTCTCTGCCTGCACTGCACATCAATGACTTCTTTATTCTTCATCAATATTGATTAAATTGCCGTTCGCTCTTATTTTCTACACAAACACACTCGAAACTATTTTCCGGATTATGCTAATCTGGATTTAACATAAGTCTCTTTTCTTATTTTATGTTCACGTACATATATTTTAGATTTTTCTCTTTAACTTAAATTCGTTCTACTTTTTTTACATTTTGCAAATTTATTCTTTGTGTAAAACAATTTTTTTTACCAAAATAAATATACAAAACTTTTGCTTGAACATGCTTTGAACCACCCTACATCAATTCGTAAAGTGTATTTTCATTTACATAAAAATGTTTTTGGATTTTGGAGATAAATAAGTTTTCGGAATAATTAACGGCTTTTAATCTGTGAAATTAAAGTTAGTTTCTATTTGTCTTAAATATTTAAGGAGATTCAACTAACTTCTGTTCAACTTTTTATGAAGCAGGATGCTTAAATACTTAACAGTTGTTAAATGCTGCTTAAGCTGAAACAATGAGCGATAGAAACTTTATTTTGCTTTTGGGTTACAACATTTTCAAAATTTACAAACATGCATTTTGTAGAGTTTTAGGCTACTGGAGAAAGACAGAATGAAACTGTATATACATTAGTGGTATAACCAAATTTTGGCTCTACCACTACGCGATAGCGAATATTGTGTTATTTACGAAAACAATTTTCTTGGGTAGTTTGATAATAAAAACTTCACCCACAAAATCGATTTTCTAAGATCCCTAAAGAAAAAAATTTTATTTAAAATTTTTTAATATTTTATTTATGAAAACCCCGAAAAATAATATATTTTTTTTTAATAGTTTTCAATGGACTATTCAACTATGCTAGGCCCATTTTGATATTTGCAAAAAATGGGAATAAGTTATGCCCCTAATGTACATACATATGTAAGTACGTATAATATTGTTAGTTCATTAAGAGTAATAAAAAAAATTCTATGGTTAAACTCAAATTTACACACATTGAAACTTTCTTAAGCATCCAATATGCACAGTTTGTGAGATTTATGGGATATTTAAGGAAACCTTATTACGCCAATTTACGGAAATCATATAATGTTCATGCTGATGTTGAGTTACTGCAATAAAATAAAGTAAATATTTTAGGTTTTATATTGGCCAACGATAGAAAGCAAGAAATGTACAGGAAAACATAACAACTAGAAGTGCTTTTTTCAATTTGTGCCACATCTTATACAAACTTGAGTATAATAACAGTTTTTCCAAAAAACAGCAATTCATGCAAAATGTTTATTGCGTCTGCTTCTGGAACCTCATATCTTCTACGTTCTTGTAACTCAATTCGGGCCAAAAAAGATTAGAATAGGGGAAGACCTGGTCCAAAGACTGGCACTGCGACACCTAATTGATCTTTTGCGTCATAAAGATTGGTTATAATTGATTAATTTCACTTACTCAATACAATGATATTTCAGGCTGGGTCTCTACTGCGATATTCTTGACTGCTCGGATGTAACATTTATTAACAATTCGCAGTGAAATTTATTCGTGAGAATAAATAGAGGAGTTATTCTAGAGTTATGAAATTTGGTATACAGTTTTAAATTGCCTCAAATACTAATAGCCCTATTCACAAACGATTTTTTTATTTTCCATCAAGTAGTTCGATAACTACTGCAAATTAATGCAGACGGTATGTAGCTTATGTGGGAAGATATATTCTTCTGAATATAAGTCATTAAAAAGTTCTTGCTGGAAAGATATTCAGTAAAAAAATTAGAATAAATTCAAAAAATTCTTATTATTATGTACATATATCCGCCTGATCATAGAACAAAGTGATTTAGTGAAAACATTTTCTAATTTTAAATTTCAGTTTCAAAAATTTAGGCAAAACTTATTTGCAAAATTGCAAAAGTAAGTAAGACTAAATTCAAAAATATAAAGTGGCTTAAATAGGAGAAAAGAACCTAAATTTAGTAGCGAAAATCAAATCTTGCACGAATTCAATTGGTGCTAATAAAAGCCTGCTAAAATACTAAAAAAGTAAAAAAATTTTATGGGATTTCATTCGATATCGAATGCCGTAATTTGCCCCTTGATATTTTCAAAAGTATTTTTTCAAAAATTAACTGCCTGCCCCACGATGTCGAACGATATCGTTCTTTTGTCAAATTACACTTGAAACAAAAACAAAATTTTAAAAATTGTTTTTTTGTTTTTTGTGGGCCAGGCGGTATGTTTGTAAATGTTTTATAAGCTGACAATTTTTTTCTACACGGAGACGATAAATAAGTGATTAAAAAGTACTGCCCACAATCGACATCAAATGTCTTTTTAGAACAATCGTTTTAATAGTAAAAATATTTCTCTAAAAACCTTTAAAAATATTTTTCAGTGAAATATAAGAAAAATAAACGGAAACTACATTTTCTTCCATTTAAGCTGATTATTCATATACATATCTGTTGCATACAGCCAGAGCAGAGTAAAAGATTTTCGCATTTTAGTTTAATCAAATTGAAATTTTTATTATTTTAAATTCTATTTAAATCTAGTATTATAATTTTTATCATGCATTGCACACAAGAATGGGGAAAATAACCAATTAAATGTACAACAAGTATTAAAATTAATTTAAAACTATTAAATATTTGATTTCAGTAGTATTCTCTCAATGAATGTATCAAAATGGAGCAGAAATAGACAGTAAGTACGAAAACTTAATGTACAGCTTTTACTAACTAAAAAAAAACAAACAGAACATTTTTATGTTTTTAATTATAATGTACAATCGGATAACTGTTGATCGGTTTATCTGATTAATTTTCTTCTATTAATTGTGCGATTGATTTTAAATGATCCTTGAAATTTCCAAAGCGAGAATATGCCATTATGACTTGGCTTCGAAGATAACCTCTCCCACTTTTGTCCATGCAGTTTGCGTGATCACTGCCACTGCACAAAAACATTTTGATTGCAAATATTGAATGAGTTTTATTGCCATTATGACCATTATTTCTGATTTTTTTTTCGTTTTTTATTAAATTACTTTAACATGCACATTTTGTGGACTTTATTTTGTTGTGAGTATATTTGTCAGTCCAGTGTATTGTCAGCCCGCTGAAATTTATGGCTGTCGATACTCGTTATCATGTTGCTTATATCCATTCGTGTGGCAAGTTATTTATGTATACATATAAATAAATATATTAAAAATTTTTGTAAACATTTATTGATGCAAATGCATCAATATATGAAGTGCATATAGAATGATTTTTTTTTCAAATGGAATTCTGCTGAAAAAAGCACATACACACATAAATTGGCGTAATGCATCGTATAAAAATAAATATAAATATGCCATATATTTTTCAAGTGGTTAATTGCATTTTGTTATTATCCTGTGTATATTGAATGAAAAATATAAATATAAATTAAATAAATTAAAACAGGTGCATAAAATGTATTTGGCAAATTGAAAATTATATTTCAAATATACAAATTTGTTTGCTAATTTTTTTTAATGAAGACTATGAACATTTTTTCATTTTATTTAAGAGGGAGAAGATTAAAAGGAATATGGTGAAGCTATTAAAGAAAGGCTACAAGCATAAATTCAGTTGTAATTTTTTGTTCAACTACAAATATCATTTTATTAACTTCTTTTTAAATTAATAGTAGATCCGATAAATAAAATTTAAATTTTTGGTATTCAAAATGTTTTTAAAAACTGGTTATGAAGTCGAACAGTTTACTAAGCGAAAGTAATTAAGGCTTTCGTAGAGGTCATTCTAAGTGGGATCTGCATGCGTTCAGGGCTGCTCCATTTACTAGTTTGGCAGCTCTAGATATCTCCAAGGCGTTTGCCTTTGGTGTGGGTAATGATTTCTCTCGAGATTTCTCAGACATGACACAAGATTTTAAAGATGGGATTTCATATAAAACGAGCTCTAGATTAATTCTGGGGCTCTGTTTTTTTTTTCCTACCCCATATCGTGTTTTTCTAAATGACCTTCTATTTAAAATTTCAAGTCCTATATATTCTTTTGCAGATGATTGTAGTATAGTGCACTAGACATGTTTTCATTGTTATCAAAGTATTAATAACTATCAAAGTATTAATAACTAACTATCCGTAATATAAATATTAAGGAATCAGAAACTCATGATGTTATTGACATACAAGTCCAGTGTAATGTTCGCTAAATGGCTTACATTTTTCCAAACTTAAAAGAAGCAATTAAGTGCCAGACAGTGTGAGGGTTACGTACTATTTATACTCGAACGTAAAAGCGGTACAACTCTTATGCAGATGCTTTGCTTGTCACTTTCAACGGAGGCGACTTTAAATTGAATGTCCACAAACTCTACCACCTCTATTCTCCTTCCCATGACCTATTTTATTCGCATGTGTAGGAGTCCTTCTCTGACTACAGGTCGCACGAATATTTAGATTAATTACGAAATTTATTGAAAACAATTCTAATTTTTGATAATTTGATTTATTTGAATTTGTTTTGGTAACAGTTTTGTTTGTGAAAACTGTTTAAATTAATTAATATAATAAAATATTAATTTTGAGAGTAAAACAAACTTTTATATTATAATATTTTCAAAAGGGGTAATTATATATTTAGCTTAGATTTCACTGCCAACCACTATAAAAAAGTTAATTGAATTTTTTCAACAAAGTAAGAGTTTTTTTTAATTTCTCACAGTTTTCGCTATAAAAATCTAAAAACAATAAATTATCTTTAATGGGTTAGTCGAGACACAACTTTCTCCAATCTATTCAAATACAAAAAAATGCTTGCAATTTATTTATTTAATAATAGAAATATTAATTAAAAAACGTGCTAAACTATAACAATTAAATTTGTAATAATTAACAAGTAATAATTTGTTGTATAATTTTTTCATTGAAAATGCATATGAGTAGTTTGATATTAAATTTTTAAATATTAGAAATTTTAGATTTTTGTTCAACGTTATTTCTATGGTTATTTATTTGTTGAGCACTTCATACTCGGTTCTTACAAAACAAACAATTAAAAAGAAGCATTTTAAGGTCAACATGATACCTTCCTAATGGGCCTAATGGGCTCCCAGTGTATTCGCCCGTTTGTGGGCAAACCTTCTAAGGTGATCTTACAGACTAAAGAATTTTATATATAGAATTTTAGCTTTATCTTTTCAAATTGTAATGAGCGTGGTATTTTCTTAATTATAATCATCATTCGCTGTCAATCTGGGTGGCAAAGCTAAAAATTGGTGAAATTCCAATGGCAAATGGTGAAAGTTCTTATACAAGGAATTTACTTATTTATTTATTTATTTATTTGAAGACTACTTTTGTTTTATCCTTCTATTCGTTATTACATTTATTAGTTGCAAGTCATTTAGTAAATCCGCAAATAAATGAATAAGTTTATAAATAAACAACTTTTAAAAAGATTTCTATTCATTTTATATCATTTTGATGGCGGTTGCGATGTACATCCGGCTGCATCTATTTTAAAATAAATTTTCTTTTTATTTCAGTCGATGACATTTGAAAATAAATTCGCTTATCGTGTGCCTCTGTGTGTATATGAAACAGTTGTATGCATATTACTGCTGTTTTATGTCAGTCTCGAAAGCAAAGATTCACGAGTCGTCACGTTTGTGTATATTTAACACGTTTAACGGAGCATTGAACCTCCTGTATATATCTTTTGTTTTAGCAAGCGTCAAATTTCAGAGTGCAATGGATTCTTGGGAAGCGCTCAGCTTAAGATCGCAAAAGAGAACATCCAACATAAAAAAAGCGTAGACATGCGCTTCGCCCTGTAAGTCTGATGCAAGGGCAATTTATTTATTTTTTTCGACGTGTTGGTATTTTATTACCAAGAATGTTAATAGATTTTATAGTCCTTTACTAAAAGAACGTATTTATTTTATAATTTTTTTCAGAGCAAACTGTAGGCAAGATAACAAATTAAGTTTAAAAAAATTGATAACTCTGCTGGCACTTTATAAAATTTCAGAATGCCAAGACCAATATTTAGTTAGTTTGCTTAAAGAATTATCAAATAATAATGACTTTGTTTTAATTTTTTACACTAAAAATATATTTCACTCTTCAAAAAACAAATGAAAAATTACATTTAAGCGGTTTTGTGAAATAAGACCCCAATATATATGCCCAGTGCTGTAAATAAAAATAAAGTCCAAACTAAAAGCAAAAACACTTGTGCTTAATTGAAATTCCATCACGTTTGTTACAAGATTTTGTTCTAGTTTATTAAACATTTCTCGAGATAGCTGTCTATATTATTAAAGCAACTTAAAATACCAAACAAAAAAATATATATATATATATATTGTTTATTATTTGTTTTTTGTTAACTTTAGAGTAGAGAAAAGAATACAAACTTTTTTTAAATGAAGCAAAATGCTTAAAGAGCAAAATTTTTTATATTGCATAACATTCATTACACTCTGCAACAGCATTTTTTTTCATAATTCTAACTCGATACTCATTTTAATGTACAGACAATGCTACATTTGGTCAACGCATTCAGGTTTTTATTAATTCATCTTTGTTCTTTTTGTAGGACTTCACATCTTTTAAAGACGTACAACATCAAATATTTTTAATATCAATATATAATATTTTATCGCAATATTATAATCAAGTAAAATATATTGCGAATGTTCTCTAGAACTTAAAATGTTTTTCTCATATGTAAAAACTTGTACACATTCCTAAAAGCTTTAATCTGTCTGTATGTTTTAATGTATTCATGGGTCAAATTTTCCCAAAGACTTTTTAATGCTTATTACTTTTACATTCATCCAATTGATTTTTTCCGAAATTATGTTTTTAGTGAATATTATATAAATGTCTGTGGAAAAAAAATCAGGTGTTTTTAAAGTGGGTATGTATTTATGGGTTAATGTATTTATCAAGTTATTCATTTCAAATGAACAGCGGCACACGGTATTAATTAAAAATAAATAATAAAGCTGTGGCAATACTTAAAATTTTTTTTTTAATATTCTTATGTCCATGCGAGTATAATAAAAAAGTTAATCTTCTATAAATAGAATTTTTGCTATTTATAAATTTAGTTTGTTGTTTGGATAAGTATTTTTATTGAATATTTAGCCTTAAATTAGAAAATTAATCTTAATCTCAACGTACGATATTTTTCAATTGTCATTTTGTTTTTTTTAATTAACAATCAGCTTTTAAATTGATTCTTCAAATTAAAACTTTTTTTGTATTGAATTTTTGCTACAGTAAGTTTTTCTTTGCCCATACAAGCAATCATTCTCACTCATCTGTTCTAAATTTATCTAAAATAAAAAAGAAAACAAAGTTCAGTCTACATGTTGAAACGTCAATTTCACATGACCATGATTTTGTTACTTTTGTCGGCAATTTTTTTTAGGTTGTTGATTTTTTATTTATAGTAAATTTCAAATGTTTTATTTCGCTGTTGATGATTTTTCTATTGTGTATGTCATGAGATATATTGGTAATTTTCACAATACATAAAGCACAAATAAATAAATATGAAATGAAGGCAAATATGATTAATTTTGAAAACGTTTTCAAGTAGAAGATGTCTTAACATGTAACATATCGACCGCTGTGAGCGATATTATCGTATGTTATAGAAACTAAATTTTACATTATACATATAATATATACATTATTACATTATTATTATATTATACATATACTATAAAACAGTTACATACAATAGAATGTGCATATCTCCATAACTATTATACATATCGATATAATATTTTGTCAACAGATGAATTAATGGATTTAAAACCAATTCCTACAATATGTCGATTTCGAAGAGAGTGTAACATATGATAATTTCGCGCAAAGGGGTTGATATAATTTCCAAATTAGTTGCGGCATATACCCAATAGTACTAGATAACCTAATTTAAGTTTCTTGATAGGCGTAAAAGTCGTTTAGAAGCAAGACTGGTCAGTTAGCAATTTGTAATCTGAGCAGCACTTCATGATGAAATTATACCAAACAATTCAAATACAAAAAAAAACATGAATTTGAGAAAACACATACATACATATAATAATATTTCATTGAATTGAAAAAAATTTATAAATAAATTATATGTTGTGTATAAAAGTTTTCATTTTATTACTGATAAGAAAACAATCTTAATTTCATTGATAAAAAAATTTGCCATCCGGTACTCGGTTTCAACTTCAATAAAACGAATTTAAACTTTGCCGTCAATAACATTCACATTCATAAAATTCTCTTTTAATGCCTGTAACTTTCGAAAATAATTTTCTAAAGGTATTTTTATGTTTTTCAAAGAAAACTGCTGAAATAATTTTTTTTTACAAATATAAATTCACATAATAAAACATCTAAAAGCCACCCAATGTTATTTGTTCTTTGGATTTTTTCTGATTTCGTTTGAGCGAATGGAAAAAAATTAAACATTCACACAAATTCCAATCAAATAATGTGCTTTATTTAATGCAATCTGCATACACCTTTCTGCGCTGCCGCTGCCGATGCCGCTGCTAATGCCGATGCCGATGCCGATGCTGATCAAACAATTTTTGTTTGTTGCAGTCCCGAATTTGAACTTCCGCAAACAATCTACATAAAAAGAAAATTGTATGTAACATGTGCATGTATGTGTATGTGTGTATTTTGCGTTGAAAAAATGCCAGCGAGGAGAAAATAAATTGGCATAAAATTCGTTTAAAATGATGTTGATGACGATGAATAATAGAACAGTGGTGGTGGGTGGAAGAGAAGGTTTACATGCAAAAGGCAAAAGTAAAATAAATTGTATTTACGACAATTTCTAAAATTATATATAGAACTAAACTAAATTATCTAAGAGCCTGCAACTAAAATTAAAGCAAATCATGCTGCACGTGGGTGAGTTTATAAGTTGCTTTGTGTATGAAAGAATATTGTGGTCGTGTTTAGCGTACTACCCAGCTACTTGTTGCAATATCGAGATAATTTTCTTAAAATAATGTTTTGGCTTAGCATATCTCACCTTCTATGCAACCCATGAGCCATACATGTAATATGCAACATTTTTGGGTAAAGAATTTTTAATGATCACAGTGCGGAGACCATACATGGAGCACCGTCAGTTATCACAAGTAAGTTTTGTTAAAAAGAGTTGAAAACCTGTGTAATATGTAAATTTATGCAATTTCTATCAAAAATGTTTTTTTGGGAAAAATTTTAAAAATATGCAAAACTTGCCCTGCTAATTTTAGAACTACTATAAAGTAATGTGTTCGGTGTATAGTTTGTGTTGAAAGGTATATCATTATTAATGGAAGCCATTGCCAACTTTCCCGTTGCTATATCCCATATAATAACAATGAATTCAATTAGTCTATACCAAAGATGACTGCCAAACATTTGGGAAAAGTCATGTTTAATTTTTTGATATGAACACTGATGATGGTCATTCCGTTCTGCATTCCTTTCTTAATAAAAACACTTCAATTAAATAAGCTCTTCTCACCAAAGGCTCTAAACTTTGAAAATATAGTTCGAATGTATAAATGAACCATGTATGGAGGGGCATTTGAGTTTTAGAACCCGAAACCCGTACATATGATCATGTCAATTAGAGATAGACACCGCTCACCTGATAAGTGTGATCAAGCATTTTTAATAACTACTATTTTATAAGATCTTAAATATTCATTATTTAGCATAAAATTGCATTTATTGTTAAAACAAACTTTATGCACCAATGGGTTAATAATAACGATCGTCGGTTATTAACAAATTATAGTCCTAACAAATAAATGTTCCCACTGCACCATAGGGTTTTAAGCACCCACTTAAGTTTGCTCTAAGAAACCATTTTAATCGTATTAATTATGTTATTGATATTGCTAATATCGTGATTTAAAGAATCTTTATCATGTGTTGTGTTTTAAGTGTTGTGTTTTTCTTCCGACGGGGTTTGATGCAATTTGGAATGAATTTCCGTCATCCCACGTCAAATTTGGTTGATAAACAGACCGGTTTCGGCTATGTGCCATCTTCAGTGTTCTCTCAGTAACTATCTTTATCATATTCCTCTTTCATCTATTTCGATTTGTATATAATCAAAACTCCATGGATATTCAATAATTTCATATGATTAACTTTTATTCAAGTAACATTTTCTAAAATTTTATTAAAATTTAAGATATTTAAAAGAAAAATAATGGAAAATAAAGTTCAGCCTTGACATGTTTACTGTACTGAAATTTTCATTTTAATCAAAAACACAACCATGTGTCAAACAAAACAAAAAAAAAATAATAAAACGTGCTTAAGTATTCATCAAATCATAAAACAAGTATTAAACCTGCTGTGTTGCTTGCTAATCTCATCTCGGTTGTTTGTGAGCCAACGCCTCAATAAACTCTGCCACAATACCATTTAGAAACTTGCACACATATGAATTGATTTCATTGGTAGATGAAAGAGTAGTGAAAGGGAATAAAATAAAGGATCTTATTCTAATTTCAAGAAATTTGTAGATTTGTTTTCCTAAGTAATCCAAAAACTTAAGCAACGCATATTATTTTATAAGGTTAAACTAAAATAAAGGAGAAAGCAGCTTTCATGGACAAGTTTATTTATTTGTAACAAATTGATGTTTCCACTGCAAAAATGTTTATCTCAAATAAAATAAAATTTTGAAAGTTCTATATAATAAATTTTAGATTTTTTGAACGATTTTTTAATGAATCTTCTTCAAGTTTAGGTTTGTGTTTTTTATTTGGATTCCTTTTTTCGCTCTTTATAATTTTCTTATCCTTCAGATAATGGATTCTATTCTTTTTTTTTAATTATTGAAAAATCATGTTTTTTGTTAATCTTTTGATTATTGTATGTTCAACACAATTGAATAAATAACTTTTATGAAGCTAAAAGTTGTGAATTATTAAAAACTTAACATTCTATTAAATATATTTTTTTAGCACTTAAACTTAAAGTTTTAAAGTATTATTATGCATTAGAATATAAAATTACTCTCTTAGAAATTTCATGTATATTCATAACAGTACAATAAAATATTTTCAAAAGTCCCCCAAGTAAAATAGAAAATTCAATTCAATTAAATATCTATGTAAGTATATAAAGCAAGAAATGTATTTTCCATTACTGATGACTGAAATCTGATTTGGAAAATTCAATTCTAACAATAATTTTAAGGCAACAAATAAAATTAAATATTTACAGCCATAATGGAATAAAGTGCCAACTTTAATTGCATTTTGTTTATAATTACATGAAAACTTCTAAACAGATTACTTTCAATATTGAATGAGTTACCACAAACAAGCAAACCTTTTGAGCCAAAAACATAATTGTGTTGCGGCTGACAAACCTTATATTAATAACATTTACACAGATCCTTCGATAGGCAAACTAAATAAATTGAAAGATAAGTGAGGACCAGACCGAGATAAGAATGTGCAAGGAAACCACAGAAGTTTAACACTTAAATTAAGCAGGAGCAACAAATAATAATAATAGTAAATAAAACTTTTGAAACATAAGGACACGGTTGGATTTATGATATTTAAAATAGAGGAGATCGACAGAAGCCATCCATGTAACTAGAAACACAGCGATTAGTGAATCCAGTGGCATTTTAAAATTTGTTTTTGCATTCAATTGCATACAAATTAAAACTTATTTGAATCTTGATGTGGAATCCGCCCCATTGTGTGTGGAATTTAATATACTCGTATTCACGATGTTTTTTCTGACACTTTTTAATTGTTAGAAAGCAATTAAATTGCGAAACATATTAATTCTCACAAAAATGTATCGTGCGTGGTTACTACTAATAAAAACACTTAAACAAAAATTAAGAACAAAAATAAAAAATAAAATTAACACAACAATATTTGGTGAAATACAATAGAATACATATAATAATAATAATAATAAGAATATTTTAACAAAAAACAATTTGCGGTTTTATGTTTTCGAAAGCAAACCAATAAAATGTTTTGAAATTTCTTGAAACTAATTAAAATAAATTACATTTACACGCATATTTAATGAAAATGTATGTATGCCAGTTATTGAATCAATAACATTTTTATTGCATTTCATGATGTTCAAATAAATACAAGCCTTTTATGCACTTCAAATATGTTCTTTGTAGACATAAATATTAAATTTTATATCGATTTCCTAATGAATATGCTTTTCAAATTATGATTTAGTCCTTTACTGGCAGCTATAATATTGTCTAGGTAAGTTCTTAGCTAAAATAAATACCTAAAGATCATATAAAGATTTTATAAGTTTGCAATTTGTAAATTTGCAGCTTTTTAACGTAAAACCTCAAAAGTCTTTCATTCCTCATTATATTAACGTGTTCATTACAAACAACTAATCGCTATCTAGTAATCGGTATCCATTGCAAAAAATAATACTTGTTGTTAATGAAAAAGCATTCAAAAATATTTTTCCGCATTGCATCATTAACCCTGTTTTGTAGTAATGAAAAAAAATGTATATAAAAAAGTATCTACAATTACTGCAATAATGGCCAACTGCTAATACATTGTATGCTCTAAATTATTGTAGACTCAAAGCTTTCAAGTGGGAAACTTAATAAAAGGTTGCATGAATGAATGAATGAATGAATCAATGAAAATGAACTTAAGAAGGCAGCAGAGCGAAAAATTGCAAAACCACAAAAACAAATGCAACAGCGACTGCAACGACAACAACAACAACAACAACAAAATTAAAACCAACAACAGGAACAACATTAACTAAATTTATCATATCATATGTATTCATAGTTAGCTAAGTATTCATATTTCACGGAAATCATAGAATGTGTATACAATTTACAGTGGGACAAATGGTGAAAAATGTGTTAAATGGTGCATAAAACTAAAATAAATAATATTAATACGAGTAATATGTATATGAGATTTTTTTTCCCGCAATCAAGGAAAACATATGTTGACTTAATTTAGTGTCTAGTATATGCTGCTATGGATTGACCATTTTCTCAATTTTATCTTACTTAGTCATATCATCTCAACATATATTCGACACACTATTGTGTTAGGAGTTGTTAGGATCTCAAAACGGATACATGATTCCACTACGAAATACTTATACGCCACATCAAACATTTGATTTAATAAATTTTGTGAAAACGATAACTTTTTCAGTATAATTAAATTTATTAAATTTAAATGAAATTCTTTTCGGTTTTAGATAACGTCAATTAAATTATGGGAGAAATATTTTTCCTTGCGTATTTTTTTATTCCAATTTCTAAACTCTATCTCCGGACAAAAAGTCGCAAACGACCAGCTGAGAAAACATTGATGAGTGGCTCATCAAGTTTTGATTGCTCCAAAGGACAACTTACATGGATTCATTTAAATTGAACTTTGAAATACTAAAAAAAACTGAATAAATAGTTATATAGTAAGCAAGTCTATGATATTTGATGTTAGTGGTGCTTTGTTGAAGAGTACTTAAGCATTAGTAGCATAAAAGTTTTTAAATAATTGTTTTTCCTTTCAATTCCTCTTGGATTTAAGCAATTTTGTATTAAACTTTACTTTTCTTCCCAACTTAGCTTGCATTTTTATTAATGAGTTTATTCTAATACTTCAAACCAAAAAAGAAGAAACTCATTTTAAATTTTAGGGTCTTCTTCTGGCTTTTGGAATGAGTTGTATTTAAAAATTTCAAGCAGAAAATGCAAAAAACTGGGTTACTTAAGAAGCTCAAATTTAAATAACAATTAATCAAGTACGAAAATCTTAATTCCTCTCATTACCATCTCATCCGGTCTGTATAATTGTTGTAGACTTTAGCATACAATGAATTTAGAAGTGCTGGTTCGATATCCGAAAAACATTAAAAAGACCAGAAGAAATTAAATTTGAAGAAAAAATTTTAACTCAAGTTTGTTCCAGGATAAAATAAACGTAAATAAGCCTTGAATGAAGCAAAATAATTGTCCTATATCACCCATCTAATCTGCCTTCATCATCCCAAACCTGACTTTCTTTAATTAAGATTTTCTTATTAAGGACTAAAATTAAAAATTTAGCGCCTGCAGAATTCGTTCTTGAGTCAGCTTAATCTGGGATCGCTTTGGCTTGATTTAAGTAGAGCAGATTTTATTTTTCGATTGCGCATTGAAATATTTTTTCATTTTATTTCACGATGATAGTATACGGCAGACAGAGGAGCGACAACTACTTTATAAGTTCAGCAGCTAAAACAACAAAATACAACCATCTTTAAGAAACAACTTAAGAGCTCTTCATAAAGTCATCGTTAAAAATAACAAATAAAAAGTTTCAAAATACTCTAAAATTTGTTTTTATAAACTTATTCCTTTATTTTGCAAAAAGAGGAAGATGCTAAAATAAAACTTATATAATAATATTTTTTGTATAAACAGATAAAGCGATAGAAAATTAAGAGACAAACACGAAACAAGCAATGATTGTTATGCACTTGACAATGCAAATGAACAAACGAGTTGTTGTTTTATGTTTGCATTTATTTACTTAAACAACAACAACAGCAGCACAAGGAAAAGGAAAAAATAAAATAAACACTAACAAAAATCACAGAGCAGTCATCACTCAAGCAATATTCATTTTCCAAATTATACCCAACGGTCAAATCATGTTGTTGTCAATCAATCAAGATAATTTCAATTTATGTATGTTGTTATTTATTTATTTAAAATTTGCAATTTTATTGAATTTATTTGGGGAATTAGTACAAAATGTTTGTATGTGATGTTGTACTTTTTACAGTAGAACTGCTGTAGCTGAATGTAAAGTATTTCATAATTTTATATTAAATTAAATTGATAAAAACATAAAAAATTTTAACTAACATATTTGGGATTTCATTTTCCCTGTGCATTTCTTCAGCATGTTTGTTAAGTAATATTCAATTTGTAAAAAATGCACTCTTGAATTTGCGGATTGTAAAAAAGATTTCTAATTGGAAGCTTTTTAATAAACCTTCATAAATAAGCTTTAAGACGGACCTAAAGAAATAGATTTCCTAATTAAACAATTCAATAAATAGCGCTAAAAATTATATCAGATTGCCAACAAATAACTTCATATAAACATCTGCAACAAATCAGTAGCTAAAAAATAATTAAAATTCCTAAACAAAAACATATTTTTCTTATATCTCTCAAGAATCGATCATTTTTCAAATTTTACTTATGTATTATTTTTGATTTGATTTTTTCAATAAAAAAAAATATTAAAAATCTTAAAAATGCAATCGAAAACAAATAAACTAAAAAAGTTCAAAGTGTTAAAGAATCATGCCATAAAACAGAAATACGGTTTGATTAATTGCAGTTTATTTGATCAATATAAAATTAATCAAATTTAAATATATTTTCTTAACGAAGTGATGAAGACAGCAGACTTCTGCTTAATAAAATGACATGGACTGCAAAAAGGCATGTGAAGAAGAATTTCAAATGGTCATGATATGTCGAGTATTGTGTTGGCAATTCAATCAATTTAAATTAATTTACTGAACATTTTCTTCAAGAATTTTAATGTCAGCTTAAGTAAGTGAGTGTGACTATGAATGTATGAATGTAAAATCTCATTTCAAATCATAAAGCAAATGTTACTTGTAGTCTCTAGATACTTGTCCGTAAGTACGAGTATGTGAAATTAAATTATTGTGTATTCATAAGTTTAGAAAATCATAGATATAATTTAAGTGGATGTTGAAGACATTTCTTCTTTTCTTAATTTTACACAAATGAATGCATAATTACAAGCCCTTAACATACGAATGAGTTTTAGTTAAATATAAATCAAAAACATTTTTTTTGTGTGTGAATAAATCATAAGAATGCCGACTGACAGACATTCAGTCTCTCATGGACATTTAACATTTTACATTCTTCGTTCCTTTAGTCATTTGCATTCATCGTGCCACAAAATATTTAATCATTTCTTTTACCTCAAATGAAGCTATTTGTATATTTGGCCTAAATTAAGAACGGTGGTCTGCTGCTCACACTCAGCCATTTTTACACACCAGCAAAGAAAAACGAAGGAAAAGACAGTGATAAATTATATGATGATTTAGTACCAAAATTAACTGTTACATACGTGTGTATAAAACTCTATTTATTTCATTATAAAAAGACTTGATTTATTTAGCATTAGTACTGCAGTCATTTTTAGTCATTATTAATTGCGTCGAATGATGAGCCAAACAGTTGGAAACACCATTAAAGAGTATATCAAGTTTGTTTGTTCCTTTCTTTGATTTTTCTTATAGTTCAGAATATCATCAATAATGTTAACTAACGATTTTTGAGTTAGTACAATTTCTTACTTTATCTATAGACTTTTTTTAGATCAGTTAATAAAACGTTATCAGCTACCTCAGAAACGTCATCTAATTCTTCATCGTAGCTGATGTCATTCGCAATACATATTGTTATCACAAAATAATAGTGAAAACAAAGTATTTGCTAGTATTGGATGGGAAATTCATTGAATTCAGGAATAATAATAAAGTATTTAATGATTTTATACGTCGCTCATTAATTGTTCGAATGTTCGATTATTCGAAAAATTTTATTCGAATAATTCTTTATTCTAAATTGAAAAATGTTTATTCGTTCGAAAAAAATTAAGACAATTGTTCGAAGTATTCGAATAATTTTTATTCGAACGTAAACCCTACTGCCAACCATTTTAATATGTTACCTTCTTTGCAGAAAAAAAAATTATTTTACAACTCTGCTATTGCGCGTTTTTTTTTATTTTTTATAGCAGAGTTGCATCGTCTTTGGTGTTAAGTAGGCACATTAATTTTTGACAATCTGTACAGGAATTTTATTAATTATTTTACTTCGCCGTTAATTTTACCACAGTACCGTCGAAGTTTTTTTACAATGGGCGCTCTTGAGTTCAGGGAATTTTCTGACGTCGCCAGTGTTAGTAGTCGCTTTATATTGAGCTCTGGTTGGTTCGACTGTGGGGACTCCGCATAAGCAGAAGTCCCCGTGATATCACAATGAACCAAAACGGTGTAAGTGAGTTAGAGCTTCTGGCTGCCACGAATCACAGTGACCTTGCTGTGCCGTCGTCACTTAAACAGTCCAAAAACAACAAATTCAATGACATACTAATGTATTTCTGAAAAATGCTGGATGTTATTACATTTCTAAAACTGAGCTCGAGCTCAAATGCTTATTCATCACTGCTTTTGTGGTCGACTTCAACCAACAGAACCCTCATATCTGCGGTACAACTGCTTATCATGCTACCAGTGTGATAGTTTTCTGCTTAAAAACTCGAATAATCTTTTATTCTTCCAGTTTAAAGCCCTCGCAAGACCCAAGCGTTGCTACACATATAATTTGGCCAAAAGGAGCAATGTACGAGTACAGTTCCTGCAGATACTTTTATGCACGCTCGTTGCTTTATTACTATACAGTAAACGACAAAAAGTAAAGTACCAATGAATGAGAATGAAAGACAGCATTCGTGTGCTTAGCAAATAAATTACGCAAAAGAAAATACAATCAATTCAATAATCACATTACATTAGATTTAAAGTATAGCGGAAGGAAATGAAAATAAAATAATGCTTGTTTATTGTTGAAATTTATAAAAAGTTTCTGTTCGATATAAAGGGTGTCCCAAAATTAACGGAAGGTTTTAATTTTCCGCAATTTGTGCAGTAAAGAGTTATTAAACCTAAAAAACAATTTCACAGCTGACAGTTTAAGGCTTGTAAAAATGAAGCGTTACATGGCAGAACAACGTGCTTTCATATCATTTGATATCATATCTCAAAAATAATGAAAAAACTAAAAACTTTGTTTTCTATTTAATTCAAATCTTGCGCTAATTTTGGGACACCCTTTATATAAGTACCCGTGTTTATTTAAATAAATAATTACAATGTAGAAACAATTGTATGTATGTATGTGTACTAACAAGTATTTGTAAAAAAAAATTCATTTTTCAAAAGACGTTTAAAATGGAAAAATCTGGAAAAATTTTAATAATACCTGAACAATAAAATTAAAAAAAAATAAAACTCGTACGGTCTCAGTGAAACTTCCTGTTTTTCGTGCACATTTTCCTCCAAAATAATTGATGACAATGAAATGATTATTTTTTGCATGTACGTTTTTCGTTCCATTCAATTTTACATACAGACTCAATCAGTATATTTGAGATTTTCTATCATTGCTTTACAGTTGCGTTGCCGGGGGTTACTAAAAGGAAACAGAAAAAAAGCTTTTTACAATTTGAAAAGAATAAACTGTCTTTTGTTTTATTTTTGTACTGCAACTCATACAAGTATTGTGATGTATTCTGTTGTGTTTGTCAATGAATCTCTTAAAGTAATTACTTTTATTGGAGGCGGATTGTGCTGTGCTGGGAAGAAAAATATTCATTTATTTAACGTTGAACGGAAACCGTATTATAAAACAAAAAATTTGCAATATCATTCTGCTTCTAATAATGTTTTGGAAAAAAATAAATGAAATAAAAGGCCTGCTCAGTTCTGCTAAGGTAAACCTTCTGGCGAAAAAATTTTTATCATATTTTTTACATCAACATGCCTTAATACGTTTCAAAGATAATGGACTCATCCTTATTGGAAATTTTCAAAGGCTTGTAATGACAAGTGATAATTGATGATGATGAGACTTTTGAAAAGTTTAGAAAAGCCCTTGAAGTTTTATGTTTTAGAGTAAATTCCGTTTCTCAGAGAATATATAACCTAAATATATTTCGGTTGCGAATATATGTTTTCTATTATTTTTTATTTTTTTGTGTACATATTTCTTAATTAAAGGCGGTTCTAAAAAAAGTCAAAAATTTTTTGCTCTTTTTATTGAAAATTTGCAATATAATGATTTTTTGAAATAGTAAGTTTATTAGAAATAATTGTGTCTTTACTTTTGCTGCAAAATTTTTGTCTTAAGAAAACTTTGAATAGCAATTTTTTGATAAACAGTAAATTAAGTGTTAAATTTTTTTTAGAAAAGGAAAAGGCATAAGTCAATGGGAATAGATAGGTCTGTTTATTAACTAAAAGATTTTAATAACTTGTTTTAAATATTACTAGAATTCGTAAATATTTATGGAAATAAAAATATTCAACATGATAAGATTGATTATTTTTCTTAAATTTGGCGACAACTGCAGATGTTAACTGAATTTCAAAACCTTGAATCAAACTGTACAAAATCTTATGTTCTATGGCTGTGTAATAAAGCTTGCACTAAAAATTTAAATTTTTCATATAAATAAAAAATTGAATTTATAATTAAAATAAAAACATTGTTGCATTCTTACTATTAGCAATTTTTTAACTACCAGTAACCACGAATGCCATAACACTAATCAATGATTTGCTCTTTATTACTCTTTTAACTGAAAAATCCGTATCTAAAGTATTTTTAATTAAGTTTTTTTCCAAATTAAATTTCATTTAGGGATGGTCAAAAGGTAGAACCTTTTTATCATAGTTAAAACTTTAAAAAATAATAGACTGCAAAAGCAGTCAAAAAATAAAGTTTACAAAGTCTTTTTATTTTTTCCACAAAATCAAGGTATGTGCTTTCACATATTTCAAAGGTTCTCTTTCTCTTAAACGTTTAAAATTTGTCCTAAGCGGATGCAGAGTTATCACTGATTAAATATAAAAATCAAATCAAAAAGATACAAATACCTTTTTTATTTTTTTTTAATTTTATCTTTAACTTGAAAGTTTAAAAGATATTAATAGACTTTTACAAAGTTTCTTTGAATTATAAGTTATTATTTTGATTGGATGTCCCTCTGCCTTTGTGACGAATGGTAAAATTGAACAAAAAACGTTGCTGAAATGGTAAAACGAACTCAAAATCAGTACTGATCAGTTCAGCTAGTCCCATAAAATTTTTTTTTACAAATTAAAAAATGATACTCGATCTGAAATGGCAAGTTTCCACTCGACACTAAAAACGTTTCACGTTTCGAGCATGTCTCTTTCCTCCACTTTTGTTAATCAAATACAAAAGCAGCTGTCATGCTATGCGTGTTAAGTGTTTGTGCAAAATATGAAAAGCTTAACGGAAATGTTTTTTTCTTCACGAACTTTTTCCAGCTTTAGAAAGACTTGGAGCGAAAGATGTTACTCACACACTTAATAAAAAGGTTAACTATACAATATGATCTCATCTTTATTTGTTGCACTGCACTTTTTTCTACTATTTATTTTCTTTTGTAATTTATTTTAAGATTTAATAAATCTTAAAACAAAAATATTATCAATTCTATTAAAACTCATCAATATTTTCTGTTCAATATATTATAAGTGTTTCACCCTTCTATTAGGTATTCAACTGACATGGTTTAAGATGATACAAACTGCTAAATAGTAAATTCCTTCTATCTTACGGAGACAATCTAAGACACGTTTCCATTAAACAGCTGTCTTAAAAAACATCAGTACAAATTAATTACCAATAAAATATTCAGAACAGACAAGCACTTTGTCACCTGTACTGTTTGGCTTAAAGACAACAATTGATTTATTAGCTTTTGTAACAGTTATCTAATTGAAGAAAAAAAAGGCGCTAGAGAAAAAGCAAATAAATTTGTTTGCTCTCGTACCACAACCAAAAAATTCAAGCTTTTAATAGGGAAATAAGACAAATAAAATTCTTGTAATATTAATAAGTATTTATTAAAAAGCAACAAATAATACGAAATTCTTACTTGCCGGAAAGCAATCAATCACTTCGCCTGCGCTTCAAAGAGTCTCTGTAACTATGCCTAAAATATTTTTTCGAGGGCGTGCAGTTAAAAACGTTCTAGCCTAACTTAACATTAATAATTCTCCTGGGCTGGATAGAATTCCAGCACTGGTCTTGAAGTGGTTGCTAATGTAACGCCAATTCGCAAAAAAGGAGAGGATGTGAGATATCTGGGGATCTACTAGCACTCCTGTCGGAAATATGGTGTCATTCCATATACCATTTCGGCGAATGTAAGGTGGTGGCTCTAGATATCTCCAAGGCGCTTGACAGAGTGTGGCATGATGCACTGCTGTCAAAACTTATTGCCTTTGGTGTCGGTAATGACTTCTCTCGATTTATATCGTGCTTCCTCAGGGATCGCACTATACAAGTTGCTATGGATGGGATTTCATCAAATGAGTTCAAGATTAATTCAGGGGTACCACAAGACTCTGTTCTTTTCCCTACCCTATTCCTTATAATTCTAAATGACCATCTATGTCAAACTTCAAATCCTATCTATTCTTTAGCAGCATTTGCTATTCATATTCATTCAGCCACAGGCCTAGCCTGTTAGAGATTGGAGTAAAGAGGTTGAACATGCATGATGCACTTAATCACGATCT
Source organism: Gymnocheta viridis (assembly GCA_956483585.1). Taxonomy (NCBI): domain Eukaryota; kingdom Metazoa; phylum Arthropoda; class Insecta; order Diptera; family Tachinidae; genus Gymnocheta; species Gymnocheta viridis. The sequence continues at coordinate 128,913,593 of OY101440.1, read as the reverse complement.
ACTAACAATCTCTGAGTGGGGTCACGAAAATAGGGGCGATTTTAACGCTCGTAAGAGCCAGTGTTGCATGCTTCGCATAGGCATATAACCGAACATGCTGCTCCATCTGTAATTATGGATGGTATGGATATTAAGGCATCAGATGCTCTTGGTGTTTTTGGCATGAAGATCCAGTGTGATGTTAATGGATAAATCACATCTTTTAGGTCTCAAAAGAAGCATTCAAGTGTCTCGGTTTTTTAAGATGGTGTAAGAGTTACTTCACACCATATCCGACCGAAAATGGAATACAACTCTTATGTATGGGCCGGTGCTTCAAAGTGTATTTTGAAGTTACTAGACCGCGTACAGGAGAGGGCGAAGAAGCTCATCGGTGACAGCGCGGTAGCCAACTCTATTGACTCACTAGAGCATCGTCGCAACGTGGGGTATGTTTCGCTGTTTTATCGTTGCTACAGTGGAATGTGCTGTAACAAAATCAGACAGCTTGTTTCCGATAACCAAACTTTTTTTGCTTTCCACACGGTTTTCACTACGAGTCCATCCATTTTTTGTCGATTGGCCAGTGAATTCGTTTTTCAGTCACACAGTTCGTATGTGGAATGAACTTCTCGCAGAGGTCTTTCCCGTCAATTTCAACGTGGGAAGATTCAAATCGAATGTTCATAAACATTACTTCCTCTATCCCCCTTCCCATAACCTATTTTCCTAGTTCCAGGACAATGCGTTTCATATGTAGGGGTCATCCCCTGAGTACTTGTCGTAACAAAAAAAATTAATAAACAGATTAAGAATTTGTATTAAGAATCATGTATTTCATATTGATTTTAGAAACAAACAAAAAATCAAGTAATAACGCAAAAATATACTTTGAAAATTAAAACAAATCCCTAAAATTGTTTAAATTTATTGATTAGATTTTGCAAAGCAAAAAAATACAAACAGTTTTTAAATGAAACATATTTCTTAACACTTGAATGATTTTTTGTTTTGTTTTTTATTAAATTTTTAAAATTGTTTTATCTCTAATTGTTTGCTTTAATCACATTTAAACTATATGCAAATAAACTTCCTTTATGATGCAGTATTTTGTTTCTGCATTTTCGTAATTTATTACATCTCATGCAGCTATTGAAAAGCGGAGCTTTATTCTGTTAAATTGCTTTAATTAAAAGCCCAATTAAGTCAAGCAATAACAAAAATGTTGTATTTTATCATTCTTTTCGTTTGTGATTTGATTTTTCTGCCAGTTTCATGTAAACTTTTAAGCAACTACATACTCATTGTGTTGCTTTTGAACAAAGAAATAAACATTTAAAATAAAAAAAAATTACATTGATATTTTTAATGAAATAAATTATTATGGACAACTAATTAGTGAAGGGTAAAGAGCATTTCGTTAAACAGTGGGTTGGGTCTTTTCTTTTGAATGCAAATGCTGTTTGGATGCGTGGTCCAATTAAAAAAAAATTATTTCATCGCGAATCGCTACAAAACGACGAAAATTGTTATTTAAATCATTTGTGCCTGGCTTATCGGGGTGGACTAAAGAAAATCACTCTGTATGATAAAAAAGTTAAATTTAAACATAAAGTTAAAGTTAAACTTAAACACTAATATGTACTTGAATCGATTGACATTGATTGGCTTAAGAGTTTATGATTTAAAATAAACAAAATAAATAATTCAATAAATAATATTAACATGTCTTGACATAATTAATACCATAATAGAAAGACTCAGAGCAGCGAGATCTATAGGATATTTTGTTACATCTCAGATGTTCATTAACACTTTTTAAGACATCGGATAAAAACAATTATCTTGTTTTTGAAGGGCGAATATGAGTATGCAAAGCTGCTTCAAGGGAACTGATTATATGAAACGTTAGTGCCAGACAGTCGAAACTTATGTGCTTCGCTTTCACATTTTAAACATGACATAATCTTTCTGATTTTGTTTTAGTATTAATAATAATAAATTTTTATTGCTTATCCCTAGGATTGCCATCTCGTTAGTATTCTAAAATCTTTCTTATAGAAAGAACTCCTTCCGAAACCGGAAGCAAGTTTTCCTACGGAAGATACCAAGAGATGAAGATGAAGAGACACGATTATTTACTGCAATGGTTGTTGGTTTGGTTCACTATCACTCGGGGAATACGTTCAATCGCTGCAAAAAAGATACCTAGATTACCTAGATCCTGTTGTCAACTAAAAGGGATGTCAAATATAGCCGTATGATTTCAGTTGCTTAGTTTTTGCTTCACTAATGGTAGTCTTGCCTGTATCCCAACCATCAAGGAATGCTAATCAAATGCCTCATTCTTTACTTACCCAATATTTATCATTGCTGAAATTATTATGATATGAGTACTCATGTTCTGAGTGCTTTTTAATATGTTAAAGACATACTTACTTAGTCGTACATATTTTAATTATAAATTTATTTGAATTATTTATTTACTCATCGTTTAAACGTTTCTTTGTTGTTCTGTCTACAACTGTTTGATTGTTGTTCGGAGAAACAACGTGAGTGAAATTTCCACTAATAAATTTTGTACAAATTTATTGTTGATTATTTTATTTAAATGAACATGTCGCATGCCACAATAAATGATTTTAGTCACAACAACCTTGCCGAACAACCCCACTCCAACGCCATCATCATAATCATCATCGTCATCATTAGCAGCAACTATTATCATTAACCAGAACATCATCGTCAAACTCATCATTTTCATCAGCACCAAGATTAGAATGATGTTATCATCATTTGCTATATCACATAATCATACGAAACTTTTCATAAATTTCATTTTAGAAGAAAAATGTCATCATTACCTCTTCAACACCCTGTATAAGACGAGAACGTGCGCCGTGTTTTTTTCATTTGTACATATGAATATTTCAAATTATTGTTGTTGTGTGCTGGAAGTGGTCTCTTTAACCTCAGCAATCCTCCCCCCTTTGTTTTACAATATTATAGATGATACCTCTCCTATTTCCGCACCACAGATGGCAGAGTTGGCTTATGATTCCACAACCACAACAATATTCCAATTGTCGATATGTACATATGAATGTATCTCGAATCTTATATATTTACATATTAAAAATTTTATTTTATCATTTTTATGCTGTGAACGTGCGTGGATTATTAAAATATCTGTAGTTTTTCCTCTTGGTTTATTTTTTCTTTTTATTTTGCTGTTGGAAATTCCATAAACTGTAAATGGAAATGAATTGTTTAGTAATCACTAGAGATGTTAGAGAATTTATTATTGTCGCTGATAAAGACGATGGTGATGACGAAGTTATAATATATTGTTTTGGAAATTAATACACTATGTATTTAGGTTAAATTTGATTTATTTTATCTTAATTTTTAAATTTAAAATTAAGAAGTTTTTGACAATGTTTGAACAATATTTAACAAGTAACTTGGAATAGACGTGTATAAAGTTTTGAACATAAAATGAAGTAAAATAAAAACATTAATAATAATTCTAGACAACGCCTCTTAAGTGGAAAATGAATAAGCAGCTTACATTTGGATTAGCAGCAACATGGTGAGACAATGATTGTTATTCCCACCACCACTGAGTATATTAATCAATAAATAAATCTTAGCCATCGTTATACCACAACAAAAATTTTATAATACAAATTAACATTTAATTTAAATTTAAGATTATGATTGTGGCAACAATGTTTTAGTGTAGATATATAATTAATGTTGCATTTTTATATTTCGAACACAGTTTGAGTAACGATAAGTAAGTTTTTATTTACAATTGATTGTTGCATTAATTTTGCGAATCCTCTCGCATTCGCACTAACATACTTTGTGTAGCAGTGTATGATATGGTTCTCATTAGTATCGCTGACAAAAACTATTATCGTGCACCATATTTTAATTCATGATAGTTTTAACATAGGATCATACTATGATGGTTTCTAGCCATATCATGATCACATATGAATGCAATATGCACTACGGTGGCATGTTAAAACGTCATGATTAAATTAAAACACGTTATTATTTCTAAAAAGCGCTTGGTTTCAAGCATATAATTCATATATTACAATCATAATATGATGATACACTTAGATTATGATCAGTGCTAGAAGGGATTTTGGTCGAAATCGCAAATGTAAGTTATACCAGACACTTCACTCGTTTCAATTTTCTCTAAATTCAAAAGTGTTAAAGTTCAAAATGCTGTACAATTTTAAATCAAATTGATATTAAACCTGTCGAACTATTTTATTAATAAAAGTACACAGAATGAAAAATGCCGTACTAAATTCAAGTATTTTCCACATATTTTCAGTACGAGTCGTACTCAAAATTTTGAGTACAAATGACAATAAAATGTACTTTAATTAAGCCGAAAGCGGGATTACTTCACTTATAATATTGTGTACGTAAAATTAAGTGAAATTATAATTTAAAATAAAAGAAAGTTCGCTTAAAAACCGGTCTACTTAATTTTCATTTAAGTTTAACCAATATTCATATAATTTATAATTTTAAAAATTAATTGACTTAATTCAGTAAAAATAACAGATTTTTTCTTTGGCTCTGCTATTTTTACCAATTAATTTTCAACCCCAAGTTCCCTAAAAATAAAAATACTTTTCTTATATTTCTAGTATTTTTACATTCATATAATCAACCCCAAGACAAAATTTACATATCGTCAATAAAAACATAAAAAGGGAATAAGTGATTATTTTTATGAAAATGCATTTTAAAGAAATGCAATGTTTCCAAAACACATAGGTATGGATATGTTTGCATGTACCATGCAGATAATATTGGACTACGTGGTTCATTGTAGCTGAAAAGGACTAGTTACAACATGGTCCAATGTAATGCAGACATGGATCATGTCATTTTCAAGCAACAACTTGTGTTACACGACAAGTGCTCGTGCTTTAGCGATCGTACTCGTAACAAATAAAATGCTTTTTGCGCTTCAAATATTAATGACATGGATTAGTTTTAAGCTAAGTTTAGACGATATGTTGAATCAGAATATTTATGCTGAAAAATTTGTTGCAAGTGCTTGCATATCGTGTAAACGCAAAATTTTTTCAGCATAAGTATGTTTAAAAGCATTTGCTAACAATTTGTTAATAAGACCAATAAACGTATGTTGGTAATTTCAGCAGATCGTGTAAATAACATATTATTAGTGCTTAACAAATTTTTTGCGTATGCTGACAAATATATTATTTGTTGAAAGGCGTATGCAAGTTTTTCAGTATATGCCAAATTCGTATGCATATGCGCCTCATCCCTAAGTCCAATCTTTGGGAAAATTTAAAAGTTTAGTATCATTTAAAAGTCGATGAAACAATAAAAAATAGAAAAAGTCACCCACATTACAAAAAACCCGAAATTCCGCAAAAAGTTGGAAAATTTTTAAAAAGCCAGCGACATTTGTAGAAATGTACCCGTGTAGCCTGCTGTCGTGAATGTCTTTATATCTTAATTTATCTCGATTTTGTACTTGGTAAGTTTTGCAATAGCTAGTGATATTTCCTCCGATGACATCATTTATGTTTATTTTAATTTTTTATTTATATTAATAAATTTTATTGCAAAAATTATACGTATAAGTTGAATAATAATTAAAAATTGTTGTCAAACTCACTAATTTCACAAACAAATGATACGACTCAGCATATGTAGCACCACATAAATTCAGTATATCGTATAAACATAGAAATTGTACGCTAACTCTTATGTTGACATTTCAATTGCTTACATATGCTGAGATCAAAAAATTTGCTTCTTTCAACATATCATGTAGACGCCAAACATATTGAATATGCTGATAGTGGTACTTGTTATTATTTTCAAGCATGTCAAGTATGTTAGCATACATATGCTGATTCAACATATCGTCTAAAATAAGCTTTAGATTAGTCCGATGCAAATGCAAAGCTTTCTACGTTTCAAGTAACCACAAGGTGTTTTGACTGTTTAAATTTTTTGGCGATCATAAAATGAATTCATTCATGCATGTATAGGAGAGAAATTCTCAAATAGAATAAATCAAATAAAGCAAGCAAAGAAAAAAACAGCACTTGAAAACAACGGACAATATTGAAGTAATCGAAAATTCGTATTAATATGTCCTTAGATATCTTTAATGAATGTTAGAAATAGTTATAAATAAAATTGCTTACAATTTTAAATGTTTATTCTTTTAAAAATTACTGAACGGATTACTTCTTGAATAACGTACAGTCCGTTACTGTAATAATACGAGTATTGTGAGTGTTTCATTAATCACGTGAAAAAACTTGAATCAACTAAAAAATTCTGAAATTGAATTTAGCATTTGAATCTGTCCGTACTTAAATCAATCTTTCTGTACTTGATTCAAGTAAATCTGGGATTACCATAATTTTAACACCGCTTGATTGATTTAAGTACGGATGTATGTATTTTTTTAGTGTATAAACTTTTATTTAATTCAAAAAATATTCTTTGTTTTAAACTTTTAATTGACGAGCATTTGAAAAATATTTCAATAGAAAAATTTAAAGCAATTGATTGAACAATATGTAGTTATTAAAAAATATATGTAGATATTATAAACAACAAAAGAAAATTCAATAGAATTAATTATATATAAAAATATTTATGTACTATTTATTCTAGTATAATTTAAATAAGAGGAAGTATAAAATAGCACTTGACAGTTAAATACACCACAAAACTGTCTGTTTGTCTACCATGGTGATGAAAACATATATGATATAGTCAACGGTACAAAAAATTCTCTTTTGAACAGGCGGACGGACAAACTGCAAAACGCTTGTTTTTCCAACTAAAACATGATTTTTAGTTACGGCAATTGTATAGACAATCTCATCAGATATACTTGTATGAATGCTTGTTCAGAAATAAAGAATGAAATAAAATTCAAAATGCAAAGAAAAACAATCAACTAAGAGGGCTGGCCATATCCAGCCATACTGAATTTTAAATATCTTTCATATATGTAGATATATATGAAAAAAGAAATATATAGCTTAAGTAAATGCTTCATATATTCCAGATAATTTTTTCCTTTTTTTATTAACTACAGTTTATGATGAGATATTTGATTCTGTTTTTCAGAAAATGAATTTTTACAGAATTCGTAGAAATCAGCCCACTTTTTTGAGTCTAACAAATTATTTTGTGATTTCTTAAGTCTATTAGATATGAAATCTCTAGAACTTTTATTTTAGCTTTAATATGGATAGTCCGACGGACAGATGAATAACAAAAAATTACTCGAGTGCAGTCCAACAGTGTGTACATAAATAAATATTCAATGGAGTTCAAAATTATAAACCGAATGTCAAATTTTATACATCCTTTCTACCTGAGTAGAATACAAGTAAATGTCAGTTAGCTGTTTTTAAAAATCTAAACAACAATGTATAGAATAAATTTACAAGATTTAAAAATAAGTGTTTGATGAGGAAAACAATTTGCTTATATATTTTGAAGCAATAAAAAAAAAGATCTAAAATATTTTTTTTCTTACTACAACTTATGTAAATTGGGGAAAAGAACTTAATGTAAATTGCAAATTAATGTCTTAAACAATTAACGGACATATTCGAGCGAACAACCGACCAAATTTAATAAAAATTATTTATTCTAAAAACACATGCAAGAAAATAAAAGAAAATGTCATTCAAATTTTTAAATTATTATTCTTTTCCCACTGTCTGGTGTTTAAAATATTTATTATTTGTTTTAGAACTGAAAATCATGCATAAATTTTGTATAAATAATAAATAATTAGAAAACACTGTAAATAAATTTGCAAAAGAAACACACAGTCAATCGTACATGAAAATTAAGGGAAATTATTTGAAATTGTAGTTTGGCTTAAATATGTAAAATGTTTTTTGTTTTTAATTCAAAATAAATATGATATAAATAAGAGTATAAAGAAAATTTTAATGATACTACACTGCTAAAACAGTAATGACGTTTTCTTTTCTTAAAAAAATGTAACATTTCTTTTAGTTTTTATCAAACAATTCAAAGTTTTCTTAAGACAAAATTTTTTTAGCGAAAGTGATGATACAATAATTTCTAATAAAATCACTTTTTCAAAAAATCATTATATTGCAAATTTTCAATAAAAAGGGTAAAAAATTTTGCACTTTTTTTTAGAAAAAAAAGGCCATAAGACAAATTTATTGTGAATGACGGTGCAATGACGGGAACAAAATAAAAGTCCACATTTTGATGTATTCTTTACTAAATGAAAATTTCTAAATCAGGCTTTGCCTCGTTAGGCGAATATACTACTTCATGCTGAAGGGTCGTGCTATCTCCGAAGCCAGCTTGTTTTTCCATTTTGCTTTAGTGATGTTAGAATTGATTAACTTTTATTTTATTCCATGAGTTTTCATTTATGAACTTTTTTTAAAAAAATTGTGATATGGAAGGACCAAATGACACTTTTAAGGATTAAAACAAATCTCGACAAGTCTATTGGATGTGAAACTGACATATATTTCTAAAATATCTGTTTTTTTCACTAATGCGCCTTCTGGCCGCACGCTAATCAAAAAAGATAATTGATATTTAGTAGAGGCTAGACAATATATAGTGAGAATATAGTTTTAAATTTACGTCTGTTGCTTTTAAGAAGGTACAAAGTGAATAAGGCATCTGCACGAGATTATTCTTAAAATAATTTGTGGTGTCTCTATCAGGAATTTGCTTACTTTGTGGTCAGTAACTCTTCTCGTTTTTGTTTATGCTATTAGGTTCATTAATAAAATTTTTTACAAAATTCTCTTTTTATAGTGATATATCGGCTACTTTTTTGTCATTTTGAGGTTTAGGCATATTATTTTTTAACGTATTTACTAGTTCTCAGGAAGTCAGTATTATGAGTAACTAAATATTTTAACAAAAGTCAGGCTTTCTTGGAATTCAAATTCAATATGGAGACACCTATGAGTGGACAGCACTACAAACCTATTAGCGGCCATTAAAATGAACTTTAATAAGTATTAAAAACTTGTTTTCTTTAACTATTTGGAATCGTTGTAAAAATACTTTAAACACTTAACGCGTTTTAAAGAATTTGTAGAAATTTTGTTATACACTAATTGCTTTTGTTTAATTTCATGTAAAGAAAATTTAGTTCCCAGCAGTCAATAATAAATCTGATATAAATTTCGTTTTATAAGCATTGGATTTTTAAACTAATTTCGCCAGCATTTGGTACACTGTGCATTTCGTGCACTGATGCTCGCAGAAGTATGCATGCATGATCATGCACAAAAATTCAATTTTCTCAACAATTACTAAAAGTTCCCAAATGACTGCTACTGTCCATGAGGATTCTTAATATTGTTTTCTACTTCTAGTTTGCTTTTTCATAATTAATTTTATTTGTTTTATTTTCTGTTATTAATTTCTTCAGTGTATATGCATTTTTTTAATATTTTTGATCACAAAAATTGTTTCTATTGTATATTTTAAAATTTTATTTTCTATCTTTTTCTATTTCTATTTCTGCCAGTTTTTAAAAATTATAAGACAGATTGCAAAAGCTTTTACAAACGTCAGTAATTAGAAAAGGAAAATATTTTAGGGGTCTATTTACACAATAATTAAAATGAAAAGAATTACACATAATGGTATATATTATATTAAAATAATTAAAAATATTAATTCTATACATATGTAAGTGCGTTATCAAGGTTTTTCTTTACCTTTAAGTGTAGTTTTCGCAATTCAGAGAGCCGACTTGTCTAGAAAATTTATATGAATCATTTTTAAACATTATTTTCTGGGATAGTCGGTCGGCTGGTTTATGGAGAGCACACATTTTTATTTTTATATTTTAAAAATACCTCATTTACATAATCTGCATAGAACAGCTTAACACGTCTGTTGGCAGATTTCATTGAATTCGTTTTCGGACGAAATTCCGTTGCATTTTCTTGAACTCTTTTAAACAAAAATAAGTAACGACGGGCTAGTTTATGTCAAAACAACCAATCAATAACAATTTTTCGAAAAATATTAAATAAAAGAATCACAGTGCACTCGCGATAATATGAACACCCCAAAATGTGAACACTTTCTTACTTCCATTGACTACTCTAAGATATGAACTTAGAGTGCAAAAGCTTTAAAATATGAATAACTTATTTTTGTTTTTTGACGGATTTCGTCTAACTACACAGAGTTGAAATCTAAATCAACAGGACAGTGGCTAAATTCTAATTCAACTTTACAATAATTTGGGCATTTCCCCAGATGGTACCTTCTAAATTGTGTTCAGCTGTCAATCAAAATTTCGAACATACACTTTTTAGTTGATGCTCACATTCAGCTAGAATTCAATATTAATTTTTTTTAATAAATTTAACGTGAGAAGTTTTTAAATTGCATACGAAAAAACATCAATTTTAAAATTTTAGAACAATTAGGAAAAGATGCAACTGTTACTAATTTAGAGAATAAATTTGGGGTGAAATATATGTGGGGAAGCTCTCGTAGTTTTTATTAAGCATTTAAATGGGCCGCAAATGAAATGGTTGTTGATCAACGAGATTTGAATGTATTGAGACAGTTAAGAGAGCGGGCCGTTTTAAAGGTGATTGAACAAAAGAAACATCAAACAAAGTCACTGATTGTTTCGCCAATAATTTTAAGATTTTTTTAAAAATAAATTGTTTTTTTTTAATACAATAAAGAATAAATAAATAATTTAGCATAAGAAACTTTTCTTTTTATGGCAATTAGATGTCATTCGTAAATATGAACAATTTGGCAAAAGTGAACTGGGCTGGTTTTAATTAGTTCATATTACCGCGAGTCCACTGTAATTTCATTTTTATTTTCACCCACACACTAAATAGTATGACAGAAGCACCAGCAACATATCAAAAGTTGCTTGTAGAAACATTTCTAAAGCAAATTGAAATGTTTTGTATTCATTAATTTAGTTGTTAACATATTCTCAAAACATGGAACTCTCATACAAAGTAAGATGACAACACTTAGTTTAATAAAAAGTAACCAGTAATTAAATATTTAGTAACAAACACAATTTTAATTAAAATCCATATTAAAATAGTGTTTTTTTTCGATGTTTTTCCATTATATCTTGGTGATATTTCGAATTTCTTTCCTACTTTAATTCATGTTTAAGTTTTCCCTTTCAATTTAAGTTTTTCGTAATTTAAAAATAATTTTTCCCATTATGTTACATATTGAAAGAATCTGTGGTATTATCGTTATTTAATGATTTTTAAAGCGTATGGTTTTTATAGCCATTTATTGCCGTTTAAGTGCAATAATGGGTCATTGAAATTGCCATTGATTTCATACAAGCGCCCTCATACATTTACGTAATTGTAGCACGCAGCAACACCAACGAATTTCTTCTGGCTGTGTGCCGTATGCAACATCATAATGATGTTTTTAATTATTGGCAACGCTATTACAGTGCGTGATGTCGCGTTCAAGTAACCCCTTTTTTATATGTCAACCATTTGGAAATTATTAATGTCATGAATTGTATTAATGGGACATAAAAACTATAAACATGTACATACTTTGAATCGGTTTCTCTGCATACTAGTAGATATATCCATCCATACGTACATACATACATACATACATATGTATGTACATGCATATTTGCTTTTGTATATTTGAAGAATGTACATAACTTAGTATGCGTTTAGAATTGAAATTTATTCTGATATTAAAATGTTGATAAAAGTATTTGGTGTTACATTAATTTCTTTATGGCCACTTTAATTTAGTCTTTAAAGTGTGAAGTGTTTGAGGCGAAGCGAAAAATTCCGTGAATACATTGCCCTTAATTTTTGTTTAACGGATTGTAAATTAATTAAATATGTTAGTCCATTATTTTGATGAAATATTAAGGAAAATTATTTTAATGCTTTTTAAATTCTCTTTAATTACTTGAAATTAATTTTATTTAAGCACACGGATAATAAATATTTTGCAAACTCAACTTAAAAGATTTTCTAAGGTTAAATATACAAAAGTTGTTAATTACTGTTGTGATTTAATGACGAAAAGTTTTTAAGTATTTGCGATAGCTGTGCCAGTATTCGTCAGTATGAATTTGAATATTCAATTTGAAGTTTAGCGCCAATTGTTTATAACATGATTTTGATGTTTGCGAAATAAAATGTTTAAAATTTAACTGAACGAAATATCCACGTCTAAGCAGCAAAAATAAATTAAGGAAATTGTCACACAGCTATTGGTATTTACACTCTGAGAATAATAAATCACTTTCTTGTTTTTCATTACCGATACCAAGTTTGTTTATTTTTTAGAGACGTGGTTGGGAATTATTAACATCTCACTTGAATTACTTTACAGAATATTTTTAATTTTGCGAGACCTACGTATTTCGAGAATTATTTTTTTCACTTTTTCATTGCACTTTTGATTAAAATATTTTCATAAGTATTTATAAGTAGATTAATTCAGCTTAAATTAGGTGTTGTGTAATTGATGAATGGATGATACAAATTTATCAAATTTGGGGAATTTTATCGATGTTAAAGAAACATAGTAAACTAAAACATATGTATCATCTTCATCGAAAGTTATTCCAATTTCAATTTCAATTTAGTTTAACTTCCTTCTTTGTTTTTTTTCACTTAAACCTAATTTTTCCCATTGATGTTTTGCTTCGACCATAAAAGTATTTTTAATAATTTAATTCGTAAATTAATTAATGATTTTGTTAATCAGAAATATTGTTTAGCACTTTAAACTTCATTGATCTAAAATATAAGTCAAATTGTTAATAAATTTCAACGATTGTACATAATTAGTTGGCCTGTTTATCGAAACGTAAGCTCAAGTCTTAAACTGGAACAGAGCAACAAGAAGATAATAGCTGCGGACTAATCAGTGGGAGATTTCAAACTAAAAATATTTAAATGTTGTGAATTAATGAGTATTAAAAAATGTTCGTAATTATCATATTCTTTATGGTAACATATTTTTTGTTAATAACTTGATACTCCCACAATTTAGTATCCACTCCATTAGTGATTATAATGAATACTTGAATGGTGATGGTGATTGGTGTGGTGGCGACCTCGTCGAAAATGGTTTTATTTCATTCTACCAGAATAACAATTCTTCGTCTTAATCTCCTTTAATAAAAATTATTAAAAAAATATTAAAAAAAATTATTCGAAAAATTATTAATATTGCACGTCGTATCCGGTATTTGAACTCGATTCAAATCAGTGAAATTTCATTTAAAAAAATTATTAATCATAAACGTAATTTGGTTAAAAACATGAAAGAGCGTATCATACGGCACATTTAGTGTTTGCGGAAAATCGGGTGACAAATAAAGTTGTGCTTCTGAGATGCTACTTTCAACTATTACAAGCCAATTAAACATTTAGTTGTGCGGTGCTGATTTATACATCGCATAGCAATAGGATTGATTACTCTACTGAAGTTTGTTCAATTTACCTTGTATGAATTTTTTACATCGTTAATATTCGCATAAATTTAGCGACTACGAATATCAATAATAGATGAATATTCGCGAATACGAATACGATTAATCGTTACCACGAACTTCCAAAGATGTTCATAGAAATATCAGTAAGGATTTTTTTAAATAAAAAGTTTCTTCGGTGACGCCATAATCAACCTGTTATTTTTGTTTATTTAAAACTGGTTCTGATTTCTGCCTTAATTTCCCGGTTGCATAAGAGCTGTGTGTAAAAAACTCAGGGAAATTCATGTTGCAAATCTTGAAATATTTTTTCTGTCTGCTACTACTGATTTCAAAAGAAAAGCACACGGAATTTGTAACATCTATTGTCTATTAGAAAGATTCTCAAATATTAAGTGCTTAAAAGAATTTAAATGAATTTATTTGAAGAAATCATATATTTAAATTGCTAATTTTAGTAATTATGAACTATTTCATAATATAAACTTAACACATCAGTAACTTGACGAAGCTTGACTAATTTCATCATAATAAATTTTGAATTTTTAATTTTTGCTTATCTTCGCTTACTTTTCAACTCTCAATATAATAAGTGCTTAAAGAACTCAATAAGAATTAAAATACTGAATGAATTTTCATATGAAATAAGGTGTTATTTTATACACTCTGATGAGATTATTGTTCGCAGCCGTTTGTATCCCCTGAGCCAGGCTTTAATAATGGTTTAGAGTTTATCTAATATTAATATTATAGATGGTCAATTGTTTGTGTCAATGGCCAAGTCTCATGTTATCTTAACTATTTAAGAATCTTGCGATAAATAACCCTTAAAGACGTACACATTTAAATATTAAATGAAGATTTTTTTCCGTAAAGTGAACGAAAATTATTCGAATTAATGAATGCAGCAATATTACTTTGTTTATAAAAAATAATTTTAAAATATACAACATTATTTCAGAAAAATAAATTGGTAAAATTTTAGCAAAAATTTGTTGTAAGTTGAATTTTTAGAAAATAAGTTTATTTGTGCGAATGCAACAATAATTTTCTGCAATAGAAGTTTCAAATATAAAATTCATGCACAGGTTAGTAAGTACTAGCCTTTAAGATAAGATCATATTTTTAATTATATATGAAATAAGTAAACTATTTAAAAATAATGTTCTTAAGAAAAATAACCAAAAACGATTTTGAGACCTTGCAAATATTTCTTTACTTTATTATTATTTTTTTGTTCTAAACAAATCTAAATACTTTATATGGTAATTTTTGGTTTTAATAGCTGAATAAAGGTTTTTTAACATATTATTTTATACATTTCTTTATTTGCAACTTTTCGAAGGCTCTTAATTTTTTAGCGGTTTTTAAATTTAATTTTTTTAATATATTTGGTGAATTTTAAGCTGGCGATTGTATGGTCCAAACCATACATTTAATACATATTTTTATCTTCATGACATTTCATTGTCATTGTATTATGCATGACATGCAATCATCTGGTAAATACAAACATACTTCTAGAGTGGGTAGATTCGCAACCTTTCAAATGTCTTTGTAATGCACTGCTTTTATACTTTCACCGATTAGGCGGATAAGTTTTCGCAGTCAATCACATATCATTAAATGACGTCCTTCAAGTCTCAATGAATTGTGGATGTCACTTAATTGTGGGCTAGCCCCTCTACCGACATCAAAAAAGTTTCAAAAATTACGATATACTAAACTTTCCATCCCTGAAAATGTAATAATTTCAAGTGTGAAAATATTTTTTATTTACAAAATATAATCAATGCCGCCACAACAGTAAATTTTAAAGTAGACATTATTAAGTGCGTGAGATTAGCATAATTTGTTTAAAACTAGGTCATCATTATTATTAAGATTAAAAGTGTTGTTACATGCATAATTATTTTCGATATGCGATAAAAACAAAATAAAAATTAATATTAAAGAAATACAGTTGTTATTTGAATGTTTTAAGTATTACTTGTACATAAATCATAAATCACGTCTAGTTTATTAGGTAGACTGAAACAAAGCGAATTTGCGGGAGTGGTTCTACTGAAGTAACTCATAATTATATTGAACATAAAAACAAAATAATTCCTGGCCACCATAAGAAATGGTGAAATTATTAGAAGTATAAATTAAGTCTAAGATATATTATGGGCTTATGTCATATAAAAAAAATTATACAAAAAATCTTTAGTTCGAAATACAATAGAGTAGAACAGTTTATCATCCAGCTGAATAATGGAAATCTTTCGCATTCGGAATATTTTGTAGAAAGATATGACTCCTATTGAATTAATCGAACTTATTCAAGCTCTAATTCAATTTTTAAAAAACGTTAAAAATTTGTTTTATTCAAACTCCGCAATTTCGCAACTTCTTTGTGTGGTTTCCTCAGGGATATATCTTGAATTTTTAAAAATTTTGTAACTATTTCGCACGGAAATTATAACTCCCAAAATGTATCGAAAATTTTTTGAACTTAATTGATTTTTTAGAGTTTTTGTTTTGGACGTTATATCATAGAACTGTATATATGATTTTTAATTTGATTCTCCAGCTAAATTGTAGTTACGTAGTCCCATATACGGACATATATTTCATATGTTCATACTACATCTATGTTCATATATAACTGCACAAACGAAATAAATAAATAATATTCCATAAAACCTCAATATTCGGATCTAAAGGTATATCGTTCATATACAATTTTTTTGTTGTTGGAACATTCTATTTTCTAAAGAAATATTTCACATTTCGGTAAAATATCGAAAGTGTTCTTCAAAATATGAACATTAAATTTGATTAAGGATACCTCCACGCGAGTTTATTCAACATGAATTAAAAAACCAAACTAACCACGAATTTGCCTAAATTTGTTGAAGCAGCGTTATTAACTCAGATTTCCGTTGCTCCGAAAACACACAAGAAATCCTCATTTGCCTTAAGAAAAAGGTTTGGGGGCAAATTACCGCTTGCGTTATCAATCGAAATTCCCATTGAAAACGTATTGAAAGCTCTTTTGAAATCGAAATGCGGTAATTTGGACCTTGATATATCTCATCTATTGACCCCCGTAAGTTTTTCTTTAATGATTCGATTTTCAGCATAACACTAAAATAATTTCTGTAAATTTTGAAACAAATTTCAAAATAATATTCTATAAACCAAAACTCTTTATACAATATTAATTAATATAAATATAAAGCAACTAAGAACCTCTTATAAATTTAAACTAAATATAACAAAATTTTTTTATTTCTCTGCTCTAAATGCAATTTTTCTCTTTTTTCATAAATTTCCACAATACAGGCCATACCATTCATTACTTTTTGGCATATTTAGACCATTTCAATAAATATTAAGTTAAAAAAACAACAGCTTTGAAATAAATAAATAAATAAAAAAGGCCTTAGTGACAAAAAAAATTGTACAATGAAACATCTAAATAATCAGCCATGTGCAATAAATTCTGAAAGAAAAATGTTTTTCAAACAAAAAATATCCTTCTTAATATTTTTTATTTAAAATACTAACAAATATTTTTTTCATGGTTGTTGCATTTGGGTGTTCCATATCAAAGCCTAACAAATGTAATATGAACTGAAATGTTTCTATTCGAAACAAGAATGAAGCAATCCGGCAAAAAGCCGAAAAAATGTTGTTTTTTTTGGAAAAAATATTGTTTAAAATGGATATTGCCCTTAAAGAACACAAATGTTCGATAAAACGGAAATGAAACAAAAAAACCAACAAAAAGAGGAAATACAATACAAAACAATGAAAAAAAAAGATAAGTGTTTCTACTCTTGCTTGCAGGTATATTTTTTTTTGAGCTGAATATAAGGTGGTTCTTTAAATGTGTCAAAGTCAAAATTGAATATTGAGACATGAGATGTAACTTTGCAAGAACCGCAATAATTTTTATAAGTATTTAATACAAACTTTGTATGTAATCGATATGACAAAACATCATATGAAGTTCAAAGCAATGTTAAATTATCAGTATCGAAATGCATGTTTCTAGAAGCATTTAAAATTCGATCATAAACATATTTCAAAATGTTAAACGGAAATAAAAGAACTCCACGACATGAACTATTTTGAAATCAAAAACCAAACTCTAAAAAATTACAACTTTATTTGGAGTACGCCACGATAAAAAAACTTTCCACCACTTCATGTCCGTTTTTCCACACCAGCAAAAGTTGTTCGCATTTGATCTAGTGTCGCCTTAGAAAGTATTTTTTGTCATACATACATACATCGTTTGTAGCTTTAAAATGTAGAAATACTAGAAAAGAAGTTTTTGTTATGGCCAATTGAAAGACAATTTACATGTTTGCCAACCGTATATATTTAGAATTTTCTTTTCAAGATTCACTTAGAATTTCTAAAACAGTAAATTTCAAATGTGTTTTTGATAAACAATTGTTCATTTAAAATTCATATGCGTTAAAGTTTTTAAATGGTGTTGCTTTCCTATAATTCTTGTATTGAAAAGTACCCCAATCACACAACGTCGAACTCTTTTATAAAATTTTCTGTGAAATTTTTTCACTGAAAACTGAAATTTATTATCCCAATGGGAACACCGATGACAAGTGCTGATATCATTTCGAAAATAAGGTCATAGAGAAGACTTGTACAGATCCCTAAAAATCTCGATATAAATCGAGACAAGCCGTCATCAACACCAAATTATTTTTTAGCAGAACGGCGCACTGTGGCTGAAAATCGTTTTTCATTGGCCAAAACTCAAATTTTTTTTTGTCACCGATTTTTAAAATTTTTACGCCCTTTTGCAGCTAATATATCCAGATTAAGGTAGCCAAAAAATTAGGTTAAACTATTGATAATTGTGAGCGTGGCATGCTGTCAAACTCAACGGTTTTTTTAATTTCAGAAAAAGGTGTTTTTCTTTTGTTTTTTATAAAAAATAAATGGTTACTACTCGCAAGTTATCATCGATAATGGCCTGCGGTCTTTTTTATAATGTTGGTAGGATTATAGTCTTTAGTTTTTGTAAGTGGTCAGAGCTCTAGCGTTTAATATTAAGGGCGTTACGGAATATTTATGAAACTACTATATTTTTCTCAAATTTAAACTTTAGTGGAATAGAACTTCTAGGGAACAAAAGGGAACAAGAAATGTATACCACCCGGAGAAAGGTGAAAGTGTCCTCTTTAACGCTATATATACTTTTGCACCCGCCACGAGCCGCCTGTAGAACACTTTTTTCATTTTAATGAAATTACTCCAAAGTACTCGTATACAATGGTGTATATAATTTTCACTTTTTTGCCTAAAAGTTTATTTTTTTTTTTCTTTAGACTACGTAAAACTAAAAAAATTAAATATAATACCTGCGAAAGGGTTTAATGGCTTTGTTTTGATCAGCAAAAAATAAGTCATAAAATTATCACAAATTATCACAAAATTCTACAGTAAACATATGATCTGTTTCTAAATTTACCTGTTATCAAATGTTAGGGTCAACCAAAGTCATAAGCAATTTTATAACAATAATCGGGACATTAAACCACTAAAAATAAAAAAAACAACCCAACAACAACAACAAATATTGGAGAGATACTAATCAGTTTTACCTGATATTAAGGTCTGGACAACATGTGCAGTTTTGTGCAATTTAAGCACTACCTGCTATGAAATTAAAGATCAATGTGTGAATAACATGTATCTAAAAATGTATAAAACTACGGATTCGATAAGGGATTACTCAGTTAATCCTCTAAGTGTACGGATAAAACACAACAGACGCAAATAAAAATATTCAGAAAAATTTGAAGAGCTTCAGTTATAAAGAACTGGCGGAAGAGTATTTTAGAAACAAAAACCAGGAAGATGTTCTTAGCTACGTTAAAATAAAATTAAACTTAAATTCGTGGAACACATACTAAAAATCAATTATGATTTGGATTTCGGGTCTTCAGGATCAATAAGAAACAACGAAACCAACAAAGAGTTAAGAAGTTCAAAAAAGAAACATGTTCAAGATGAATATCGCAAATTAGGATTGATTATAGATCAGCCAAAACAAGGGTCAGGCAATACAAATGATGGCAATACCGCAAGAAGATTCTTTTCAGATCCAGAAACAGCATCTGAAATAACAGGAGTGGATTTAAACCTCATTTTCAGATTTAAAATAATCCTAGAAGTACTTGCGTGCAATGAAGAAATTGACTCTAGAAAATTTGGAGATTATGCTAAGGAAACTGCAAAAATATATACAACCAACTACCCATGGAGAAATATGTCTGCAACAGTTCACAAAATCCTTTATCATGGAGAAGATGTCATTAAATATCATTTGGTGCCACTTGGAGATCTATCAGAGGAGGCTCAGGAAAAAAGGAACAAGGATTACAGATTTTATAGAGAGCACAATACTAGAAAAATTTCAAGAAATTCAACAAATGAAGATCTATTTAATATATTATTGGCAACGTCAGATCCGTTTATCTCCAGTATTCGAAATCAATGGAAAGTGGAACATCGGGATTTAGATGAAGAAGCCAAAAAACTACTAAAGAACAGAGATAGCACAGAACAAAATATGGAATATTTGCAATCAATATTTGAGTCAAATGAATAATAATTATAATTGCCTTTCATTGTTATTTAAGTACGAAAAACATAGTATTAGTAAAAAATAATAATAAACGAACCTACCATTGTTACAAATGCTATTAAAATTTATTGCAGTTTTTATTTTAAAATGTTTTTAAAATTATCAAATTTGACAGCAAAAAATAATAAATTTTTCTGTAGTAATAGCAATATTTTTAGATAATATTATTAACGTTTTTTTTAAGTGTAACTATTCTTTGAGTGTAAACAAATTTGCAAATTTGTCAGCAAAAAATTTTAAATTTTTCAGTAATAGCAAAATCTCCAGTTGATTTTACTATTTTTTTCAGTGTACAATTTTTTTAAGTGTAACATAAAAAAAATTCCATTATTACAAAAATTATTTATAATTATTATTAATTTCCAAATATTCAAATTTTTTAATAAATAAAAAAATAATAATTCCATATTTCACTCTAAAAGTTAAAAAAAATTCAAAAGTTCAACTTTGACCTAGAATTCCTTAAAAAGTCCTCAATCAATTTTAATAAAATTTAAACTGAGTCAAGCTGAACTAAATATCTATCCAATAAAAAAAAAATTACTTCAATATTTTGATCGGTTCAAAAGTTACAGAGTTTTGGCCAATGAAAAACGATTTTCAGCCACTGTGCGGCGGCAGTTCAAAGATACAAGCAAAACTGTTGACGAGGATGTGTTAAAGTGCTAATAAATATTTGAAGCACTTGCTTTCACTACTTCTACCTGAATATTTAAACGTCATTGAAGACAAATACTTACAACATTTGCCTACGAATAACAGTTGAGAAATTTCAATATTTAATATAAAATGCAAAAAAAACAAGATTTGAAAATTGAAACTCTGCTCTATTGAGCTCGTGCTTCTGAAGGAATTATTGTGTTCAGTGTCAAGTGTTTAACTCACTTTAAAGTTTTAAACTTTTTTGCATGAACTCACTCCATTAAAAATGCACATTCCTTTATCAGTGGTTCAGCTGCTGCTGCGCAACTCTTTCTTGCAAAGAAATACTGACAGGGTTATTCAAGACAGTGTCCGAATGCTCTGTCTCAGGCAGAACTCGGACCTGAACACGAACTTCGATAGATTTTTCAGACCGAACTTTTGTTTAGCAGACACAATTTCAATTTTCCTGAAGTTTTTTATTTAATAAAAATAAGATTAATTCACATGAAAACTTTATGTTTGATTTTTTGTACTCTAATATTTTACAGAGATCAATTTTTGCATATCTTTGTTGATATTCAAAAAATGTGGAACGAATTTTTGCAAAGTTCGAAGTCCAGCAAAAATTTTTCCGAACAAAAAACATCAACCGAATTTATATTTTTGCCGAGCTACGACACCGCACGCGAATGTTATGTCGGACTCCACTTAAAGAAGCCATTGTCAAGTTTTTTTCTGTTTATGTTTGTCCATAGTTTAAGCGAACAGTTTTCCTATTTTTGTTAAGCTCCTTTCTAACTGAACAACGTCTTACTTCAGAAAATCCAACACTTCCTGAAATCTTGCCGATCAACTGCATTTACTTGGCCAATTCATGTTTAGTTTTTTTCCCAATTTAAAATTTTTCTTTCAAGTATTAAGAAACCTCACAGATTGTGATGTACATATTTTGTTTAACCTTTTGTTGTCATTCGGTTTATTTCATATTTGATTTAAAATTGTTTACGTTTTTTTATTGACTGGAAGAATGATGACGGAAAGCAGACTTGATTTTGTCGGCAATATTGAACATCCACAAGAGAGAGATTTTTTATCGAAGCCAATATGAAACTTTGTGCCAAATTTCATAACTCTAGGGTAACTCCTTTAATTTTTTCCACCTTCGAATCACTGTGCGACGTTGCATCTAACGAAAGATCAAAGAATTACATTCGTTGAGTGCCAATGTTCTCTTCGCTCCGCAGATCAAAAGTGAACTAACTACATATGTATATGGCGACAAACATTAGTGAAATTAAATATTTTTTCTGTGAAGCTACACAGTTTTCCAAGCATTATTCACAGTTTGCAAATTAGGAATTAGGATGAATTTACCCCAAAATATGTATGTATGTATTGTTTTAAATATATTTCGAAACTTTCGCTAAAAAACAAATAAAATTATCCATTTACACACTGAATGTCATATTAATAATAAAAAAACATTGTTTAAACTTGTTTCTATTCATTTAAAACGTTTCCTTTGTAGAAAAGGCCTTCAAATGTTTCAACACTTTTAAAATAATTTAAGCCAAAAGTATGTTTGCCCTTTATTTAAGCCTTGATTATTGTTAAAAAAAAATAAAATAAATAAAATAAGCAAACCAAAGTATTTCAAAAGGCTTTTTTACTTTTGTATCCTTCATATTTCAAGGGTTTTTGTAAAATGTTTGTTTTTATTTTCAAAACGACAGCAAACAAGCCGTGCAATGAAAAACTGTGTGAGATTATTCGTGTGTGAGTGATTTTACACAAAAGTGTGATTATGTGTGTGTGTGTGGGTATGTATGTGTGCTTGTATGTAATTAGCAAATAACCCACTCAGAAGGCTTTTTGTGTGACTTTATATATATAACCTCCAGATTTTAAATGTCCTATAGTTATTAAGCGTACATACATTTGTTTCGTTTCAATTTACATAAATATTTATTAGACCGTTGCCTTTAAAAAAAAGTTAAACAACTAAATTTAATACACTCGTATTTTAAAGTTTCTCATAAAAATGTTAAGTAATTTTTTATAAATTATAAATTAATAAAAAGTTATTTAAAAAACTTTTCCCTAAAGTAAAGAAAATTTATAGGCAATATAAAAAAATTCCAAATTATAAAACTCGCTGAGTTTTTCACGATTTATGAAAAAGCGGAAATCACTATTCGTTGGGAGCCACCGTATACTACTAGATAGCGTACTAGACTATTCGTATGGGGGATACAGGTTCGATTCTTGCAGACAAGGCAAGATGGCTTCGCGGTTTGTGTTTGTTCTTTAAAAAAAACCTGCAATTTCAACACACATCGTAGTATGATTTTCTGTTACAAAGCGTGAGTGTCTTTTTCAAACGCTTAGCAAGTTAATTATAGCAGCTGATTTTGAAGTTTCAGAGTTGAATGAATAACTTTGCCGCATGGAATAAGCTAAAGCGCAACAATATTTCAATGAAAAACGCCGCCGATAAAATTTTCACGCAAAGCAAGCGTCCAGTTTTTGTATGAATATTCTAAAACTTTATAAAAGTTTTGTTTGACATTGAAGTTTTATTATTTTTTCAATATTTCTTTCAACAGTCTTAATGTCAATTTAATTGCAGCACAGACAGTTTTTGTGGTGCAGGAGTTTCAGCATTGCTAGCCTTGCAATTACCAATCTGCAATTGTTTTTGTTTATGCATATTTGTTCAAATCTTGCAAATCCCACTTTCATGTATTTTGTTCTTTCTAGATTTTCAATATCTGCAAGGTTTTCAAGGGCAGTTTGCACGAAGAGTGATTTCCGCTATTGTTTTCATTTCTAAAAACACCCTTTTTTGGTATAAAATTGCGCCTTATTTAAAGCATCAAAAATACACTAAAATCATGACTCTTCGTTTTATTGTATCACAGTGTTCATTTTTGGGGACTTGTCCCCAAATAGGGGATTTTCTTTTGAGATTGGGGATACAAATTTTGGGTAAATCCCCAGAGGGTTTTTTGGGAAAAAGAACTTTTTTCGCTGGTGATTAATGGGAATAATATATTAATATATTATTTAGTTTTCTTTTTTGTATTCAAATTCATGTAATGACAAATCATATTTTTCTCCATGATGGTGGTAAAATTGGAATTTATGTGTGACAAATCCGAAACTTTGTGCTATTAATTGTTATGAAAGTGAACTATATACCCAAAAGTAACGCTTGTGCTGAACAAGTCTTTTACAATGAATACAACAAAAGCCAAAATTCGCAACAGAATGCAGTATGAGTTATAAGAAACTTTTCTTAGAATAAATACACACTTTAAAAATAATTCAGTTTGTTGTACCGAATTTATTCCATCTTCTCAAATTCTAAAATTTGTTAATAAAAGTAACGTGTACAACAAAATTGCATTGGCTGATGAAAATATTTTGATTCTGAAGTTTTTAAAATTATAAACATTGATACATACATATATATATATATAATATTTTTAATAACATTACTGACATGGATTTAATTATATTTCCTTTGACATAAAATGAAATAGTAATTTTTAAGGATATATGGGATGAGATTATTATCATTATTTCGATCTATTGATTAGTATTTGTAATAAGAATTTAAAAGCTTAAGCTCCAATTTATAAATTAACTAATAGCAAAAAGCTTGAATATATTCAATATTTTGCAAATTTTATACACTTTAAAGAAAAAAGATTTTTGTTGCTAAAAAAAATTTTTGCAAATAAGTGTTAAATATTAGAGAAAAATCTATCATTGTGACTGCGAAATATGTTTATTTCTATTTTATAAATTGAGCCTTAAGCTTTAAAATTCTTATTACAGCTCTGTGAGGATTTTTGGGGATAAGAATTTTGCTATTTTGGAGAATTTGGGAAATGAAAAATCTCAAATTGGGTGTCTTCCAATTGTATGATCTTTAAACTTCGATAAAATCGTGTGCATTACTTTGAATCTTTCTCTCTCTTTCTCTTTCTCTCTCTTCCATTCAAGAGTTGAGAGATTATGTCAATTTGCGCATTCTCGGAAGCATAAAAAAAACATTAGGAAAACCTAAAAAACCAAATATCTTTTACCGGGTTATTGATATTTTAAAAGTAGTGAAAAAGTGATATCTTCCATTTCTTTCACTGTGCAAGTACTTTATTACATCGACTCTATTTTCAATTTATTCAAATGTAGTCAGTCCGTTTGCGACAGAGTTCTACCTCGTGAACTGTAACAGGTAGAAACTTTACAATATTCCAATATATCGCTCCTTTATTAGAACGTTATATCTCCAAAAAAAGTGATTTTTGATTAAAAATGCAAAATTATTCGTTGTTTCGTTTTCATTCGTTTTCTGAAGAACTAATTTTTGTACTGCTACTTTAACAATCTAAATATTCAAGTTATGGGACGTTTCAAAACAAAAAGGTATAAAATATATTTTATCAAAACTAATATAAATTTACTTAGAAGCGTTAATAATCATCGTTGTTAGCTTTACATGAATAACCTTTAAAACTACCAGCCGAACTGCCTTCTTTGTTTGCGATTTTTCCGAGCTTATTTCCTTCACTTTTTGGCTGGTATTCCAAACATATGTATTTATATGCTAACAAATGTCCCAACACGACATTGACCCTATTGCTGAGTTAAACCTATTTAGGATTTCATTTCCAGCATGTCAACTTTTTTCTTTATACAGAAATATAAACTGAAATACACATTGTTAGGAAAATAACAAATTTCTCCCAAAATACAGCGACTACTTTGACCTTATTATATAATAAAAATTTTTTATTTATGTTAAATCCATTTAATAAATTTGAAAATAGAAATGTTTAAAATAAAATACCAACAACAAAAATACCATACCAATATAAAAAAACAAAAAGTCGTAAAAAAGAATGACCAATAATGTTATTATTTTGTTACCATGAAAACTTCAAATTGAAGTATTTTTTGTTAACACGCAGTCAGCTTAAGCCAATTTTACCACAAAATAACAAGGGTTATGACCTTAAAAAGGCAGCAATGGCAAGTAAAAAAAGCCATTTGAAATGCATTAAAAAAAGCGTGTAAGAAAGAGTAGACGTGCTAAACTCGGCCATGAGAAATCTTAAATATCCAACAAAATTAAAGTATGGAGGGCCTTGAAGAATACAGCAAATCGACAATTGAACATGATTTTCCAAGCTTACTGTTTATACTGTATATATTCTTTTAACTTTTTTCTTTACTGTTTCATTTATTGAAGTAATAAAATTCGCAATATCTTTAAAACACGCATTAACTTTTTAATACTTGTAATCTTGACAGAGCCAAGATTCACTATTTCGTGCAACACTGGCCGTATACTTTTTAATATCATAGATAACCAAAACTTACCCTCTTTGTCTCTGTAGCATGTAACAAACAAAGTGACATATTTAGTTTAACCGACATCTCTCAGTTAGCGGAAATAATATATATTTTCCAGTTGAAACTACTTACCAAATATCCACTTGCATTTACAACTGCAGTGGAAAATACACTTAATGAACTTCAGTATAATAAAATACTTTTTCACTGTCCTTTTTCGTTTAATGCGATACTTTAACCAGATTGAAGGACAGAAGGAAATTGAAGTGTGAATCACACATATTAAATGCACTTAAATCAAATTGCTATATTATTATCTGTAAAGTACCTGCAAAAATTAAATATTTTAACATTTTATTTGCTTTGCTTATTTACAATCAGCAGTAAAAGTTAATTTGAAGCTGATTACACACGAGGCAAACGTAGAAGCAACTTATTGAAGCGTACGGTTTTGGTTGCTTGGCACATACAGAGCATCTGGTCTATGCCCTACTTATTCCACTCTGCAACAAGATAGAACTAATTTCTAGGCTAGTAAAAAATATTACAAAACACAAGATCAAGTTATTTTTTTTATATATTTTATCGTATGCTTTGCAACAACATGACTCTGAATGATCAAAAACTTGCAAGTGAGACCAAATTCGAATCTATTTGCTATGATAACTTAATTTGCAACTTCATGTTTACTCAGCTTAACATATAATAGCAGGGAATTCTCAAAAGTAAATTAATACTAATCATGCCAATGAGTTGTTTTGCAAACAGCAAGTGTTCATTGTGTTCATTTCTAGTGTCAAATTGCACTTATTTAGTTGTGAATGGAGGGAAAAGTGAAAGAAAGCGTAAAATTGAACCAAATAGAATTGTTTAGAGTTAACAACCTTAAGCGCATAATAAATAGTTAAATTTACAATGTATTCACACAGCCAAATGCCAACCCCACAGCCATGCAAGCGAACACTTACAGATATATAAACCGACTACACTAAAAATGTGAGAGAAAGGCTGGAAAAGAGTGAATTCTTTTAGAGCTTGATTGCAAACTTATCAGTTTTTCTGCTGCAAGCGACTCTGTTACAAATCCTAAGAGTCGCTTAGTATTCACTAAAGAACATATTCATCTAAAGTCCTGCATTTAAGTGCAAGTGCGTTCCCTGCAAAATATAATGTCACGTTCTACGTTGGCGAGAAATGAGATTTGAGAACGAATTTTAAACTCAAGAAGTGTTGAAATGCATTTAGGGTGCTATTAATGTTCAGCAAAAAAAATGTGAATATATTCGCCACATTTCTCTAACAACTCATTTACATTAACAAAAACTGCACTAACTTGCAAAACGTCTGCATTTTGCATTTGGTTTGCTTCAATTAAGCGGTGAATTTCTACTGGAATTTAAGTTGTTAAAAACTTGCAAGTATACGAGTATGCATTGTTAAATTTTTAAATGTTAATTGTGTGAGTTTTTATTTGTTGGCTCTTCAGGTATCCTGACTGCTGCCAATATTTTAAATAATATGTAAATAGACATGAAAGATCAGCAGTGACTGCCAAATTGCCTACTTTTTAAATATACCAAATACTACATAATATCTGCATTACTTGGAAGTAGTTTTGTAGTGACTTACTTATCATCTGATATATGACTAATTGTGTTTGGAAAAACGAATCCTAATAGCCACTTAATCAAATACGATTAATTCCAATGTTTCCTTAATTAAAGCTAGTTGACGCTTTGGAACATGTCTATCATCTGTTCATCGTTGCACGCTGACTCGCACACAAATGCAAATAGACATATATTTTTTATGTTGATTATTTTTAAATACACGTACATCTGGAATTATACTTATGAAATATGTATGAATCTCAAGGCCTTATGTCATAAAACGCAGCACTAAACGTTGTTAAATTTTATATAAAAAAATCCAAAATCTAATAACAAAACACACTGAAAATTTGTCAACACTTTGCATTGCGTTTGACTAAATAAAGCCCTCGGTAATATAAATAAATAAATAAAGATCGCTCCATAAAATTCATTGCAATACAAGTATATAAATTGAAAAAAAAAATTAATAAAATTTCGATTTTTAACATTAATAAAACTTATTTGTTATCGACTTATGAATAGCAACTGAACTTCAGTTGCGCTAACAAGCGGCAACTGAAAATTCATAGTTATCCAAAAAACACCAAAAAGCAACTGAAATGATCTATAAGTTGCGAGTTGTTATTCGTAATATAATTTTCAAAAAGTAGCAGTCCAACCGAGGTTTGTTGGCAATCCATTTTAGTGCCATTAGTTTGATACAAGGGAAGCCAAAAAAGTTGCAAATTGAAAGTTACGACTATTAGTATTCATAAAGAAAACTTATACGCTGTCTATGTACTGAACTTTTCAAGATAAATAATTTTCAAAGAGTTTTGCAAAATATTTACAAAGAAATCAGGAACAAAAATATTTCCATAGAGAAAACTTTACAATGGGATCAAGATGAAAAGGTAAATTTTATCGGAAATATGTTTTTCTTGCGCTTTATTTTTATTTTTTTATTAAATAAAACTTTAAAAAAACTCGTTGACAAAAAACAAAAAGCAAAATATACTTAAGTTGTAATTAAAACACAAAAAGTTTGTTTTAAGTAAAACCAAAAAATTAGAAGGAAAATGGTACATGAGATACAACCAACGTGTAGCAATGGGTTAATTTAATGTTAATTAGCGATGGTAAAATTTTAATATTTATAGTGGTGAAGTTGCGTCTGCTTTAAAAACAACGAATAATACCTTCCACAATACAAACAGTTCTCAAATCCTTTTTCAAGTCATAATATGTGTAAATATAAAATTTTAAATTTCATTCAATCGAGCCAGCTAAACAGTGGTAATCACTCATGATGGAAGTGTAGCGGCTCCCGAAAAACAACGTTGTTTTTCTGTTCTGCCGTGTATGTTAAAATTTATTA
Organism: Gymnocheta viridis; assembly: GCA_956483585.1. Taxonomy (NCBI): domain Eukaryota; kingdom Metazoa; phylum Arthropoda; class Insecta; order Diptera; family Tachinidae; genus Gymnocheta; species Gymnocheta viridis. Next base: position 128,884,416 of record OY101440.1, on the reverse strand, counting down.
ATGTTAAAGTTCTCCCTTGTGCCTTTGGAATATTGTCTCATTTGCAATTCTTTCTAATTATAAATGCTACGAACTTTAGCCAAATAATAATAATAATCACTTTGGATTAAAAACCGCTTAAACTTTGCTTAATTTATTTTCTCGTTATACACCTCGTATCCATTCTCTATTGATTTGTTTGCAAAAGTGTTATGCACAGCTTATTCGGCCGTTAATTTTTATCTCCAAAATTTCAGCATCAAGCACATAAAAGCAAATTCTTTTTGACTTTAACAAAAAATTAATAAAATATTATTTGGTTCAAAATGCTGAATATAATCATTGTAATAATTAATATTTATACGTAATTGTTGAACTGTTTTTATATGTTATAAGATATGGGTAAACTCAGATTTGAACTCAAGCCATAAAAATTTCATTTCAATATATAATAATTTTATAAATAAAGACGTAAAGAATAGTAAATTGTTATTCCCATCACTTTCGTGTAATGACATTAAGAAGTAGTTATCCGTAGCGAGAGTCGTTAGAATTTAGTTCCAATGACATCGCTATTTTAAAGTAAATATGTAATTTAAATAGCTAAGTAGGAATATTGAGCGTTTTAACTTGTTAATATGCCATCAAAGATTTTACTGGGTTAATAGAAAAACTTTGATGACAAAGCAAACAATGAGTTAAATCACCAGGATAGAAGTAGTGAAAAGTATATTCTTCTTATATTTGCTAGCATTTTAACTCCTTACTTGGCCATCAAAGCTTTTGTTGGGTTAAGTACAGGAGAACAATAAAACATATATCTGTATATATTTTAAGTTCATTTAACTCTCTACGAAGTAGATGCCATTACATTTCTGCTTAACTTAAATTTATCTCAAACGAGTTTGTTTATATTTAAATCTTACTCGTCTTTTTTGTTGTTGGGTGCAGCTTTAATAAATGAAACACTTGAACTAGATTTTGCTTTGCAAGGAAGCAAAAAGTTATCGTTTTGTTGAGATTATTTTTATTTCCATTATTTTTCACCCCTAAAACAGCTGTAAGTAATGTATGTCGTTAACATGTTAGTATTAGTGTTGCAGTAAACTATGGTACAAGTGTGTGTTAACAAAACGTACACGAATACGTTTCATGTATGAGTTTGTAAAATGTTATATGTATTTGACTGTCCTTTAATACACTACTGGGCAACACAAAAGCAAATAATGTAGGGCTCAACTAAAATTTGCTTTATATTCAAAAGCTTTGAATAAAACTATTTTTGAAAGCCAGAGATTTATTCAGGGATAAATAAAAACATATTATTTAAACAGACAGAGTAAGAAAACCAGTAAGAACATTTTCCTCAATCGCATAATTACTATAACATGTTTAAATTATTACATAGATTTTCGTATTTTTCCCCCCTTTTTGGAGTTTTTTTTTACATTTTTTACTATTTTTTTTTATTTTTGAAGAATATTAGCGTTTGTTTTTGCAATTCCTCGCAACATTTTGTTGTCCTCTGAGGTCTAAGTATTCTGTACAGCTTTAGCGATTTTGGTCAATTTTAAGATTTCCTCCAAATTTTGGGGAATCGCCACAGTTGCAAATATTAAAAAAAATATTCGCTGATATTACTTAAAGTTTAATTAATCTGATTAATAATATAAATGATTAAGCGATTAAGTATTACATTTACTATGGTTAAGGCAAGCGTGATTGAATGTTAATCAAACTAAGTAATCGATTACACAATTAATTGATTAAAGCCAAAACCTGCTTATGAAAAATATGTCAACATTAGTATTAATCTCATTTTCACTTATGTTTTGCACAATACTGTTTTTTGTGTTGTATCCTCTTTGCATGATGGTACAATATGATCTGATATTTAACAAGTTCTATACAACTGCGTATAAATGTTTATAAAAGTATAGAATAAATTGTTTCTTTATCGTATTTTCTCTGACATCGCAACGTCAAATCACAAAAATTTATAAACTGCACACATTCGCTCGATTGCTGTTATAAATACTAGTAATATTAAGTGTTTATGTGTGCGTGTGTACGTAAGTGTGTGCGTATCGACCTGTAAAGGCTTTTCGTTCTGTTTTTAAACGTTTCTGTGTTTTATTACTTGTTTATTTTTTATTTATCATGAAAAAAAAATTCAATAAAAAAAATATAGTTGACAACTATTAAATTTGCAATTATTTACTTGTGTATTTGATTTAGTGTCATTCACTTATCGCCAACTATTTCAAAACACACATTCCTTACACACGCATGTAAAGTACAGCAATTTACTCATAATATGCAGACATAGACAAAAAACTTACAGTATATCCACGATGTACACAAAACTTGGATAGAAGAGCTATCAAGGGCGAACGTTTATGTCACACTTAATTGATTGGTGGAACAAATTAAATTTAATTTTTTTTTACAAACTTTCTTTTAAAGCTCCAAAGAAAAATGTGGCAGTAAAAATAGTTCTTTAACAGAGTTTGTACTGTTTAGAAAAACGGAAGTATTTAAAACCTTGGCCAGAGTCTTAAATAAGAGCATTATTTTGGTTTAGAAAAATTTTATGAGTGTGACAAATTCAGAGTTGCCATAACATTTTGACTTCCAAGCGGACAACAAATAGTTAACAAATGAAACGATAAATTGCTTTAATAAAATCGTTGCCACCAAAAAGTCTTAATTAAACTAGAAATAATAATAGTTCACGTTGTTGCCGCGAATATCGATTGATTACACGTTTTGGCTCAAGAATGTTAGCACTAAAGGCCTCTTAAGTTGACCGTAAATGTAGCATCGTAAATGTAGTCGTGTTATCTGATCCTATCTGTTAAATGAAAACGCAATGAAAATGCTTATCTGACCGAAATGTCACTTGGCCGTAACGTACCAACCTGTAGAAAATAGATTTTCATTACGATTTTACGTGAAATATATAGGCAGTGATGGAATGCATGTATGTTGAATATGAATGCGGCACAGTAATCATTTTTTGGTACTTTTGTCTTTTGATATTTGAACCATTTTAGTTGTTAAATTTGTATACATTCATGGTATATTGAAAAAATCAATTAATTTTTTTTTTAAATTTAGCAAGAGCCAATCAATCGTATGTACCTATTTTTTGTAGAATTTAAGTGTAAGTACTGAACATACATACGTATGGAGCCCCCATAGACTAGTAGTTAGCGTATTAGACTATTAGTCTGGGGATCGAAGGTTCGATTCCTGCCTAGACCCTGGGTGTTTTTCTGCAGAGAATAAAAATATAGTATATATCAAGGTACAACATTAAGTAAATCAAAATTTCATTCATTTTTAGATATGGTATGATACATTTTCCAAATTTTGTGCCTGTGTATGACAACAACAAAAAACCATCAGAGACGGCACACTATCGGCGGCGAAAAAATCGACTGTTCAATTTTCTTTTATGAAAATTCAACCATGATCAAATGAAAAATCTCATCGTTAAAAAAATTTCTAAAAATAGCAAAGTTTTATGGTATGTCAAATCTATTATCGTATTATCTGTCATTTTAATAACATTTTGCTTTCACCACTATCACACTTGTACGTATTATTACAGTTTTTGACAAGTCTTAATACAAAGTGTTATAATGTGAAAGACCCTTAAAAAATAGTTTGTATTTGAAATGTATTTTAATACATTTTTAATACAAATTTTATTTAAAATACATTTCAAACCTAAATTATTTTTTATCGATACGGCCGTAATAATACCAACAAAAATTTAATCTAATAAGTATAAAATAATGTTTTCGAACTATTTAAATAGTTTTCGTACTTTTTCTACACAATCAGAAATACTCTGGACATATTGAACACACATCACTGTTTCGATTTTTCATATGTATAAATGAATATTTTTTGAATATGTAAAAAACGCACGAAACATTTTTAAGTATTCTATAAGTACACAATCATTTACATACTCGGTACATTTACAATACATTTACGATATCTACGGCCGGCTAGCGAGGCCTTAAATGTGCGTATAATAGGAAATGAGTTGAACAAAAGAAGAAGAAAAATCGTGGAATGGTTATGAAAACTATAGTTGTGGCAAACAGTGTATGGTCGTAGCAAGCAAGCTTTCGTGGTCTCTTTAGATGTCCAACTTAATTTACTTTATTATCGACAATCAAGCTTTTAAATCATATAACTCAATAAAAAAATATTAGACTAAGAACACTTTTCTGATTTTCAAATGATTTTTAGCAGTTTTTGGCTTAGAAATTTTAAATTTATATTTAATTTTTGTTCTAGCGATTAATTCTAAAATTTTCAATACAATTTAGAGCAAAATATGAACAAAGACAAATTAAATACTAAGAGGGGCATTTGCAGTCGCTTTGCACCACTATTTAATTTTCATTTCAAATATCAGTAGTTTCAACAAATCAATTTATTCCTTTAAAACTCTTATTGAGATGTCAATATATCAAATAGAATACGGCGTATTGAGTGTTGCTGTTGCTTGTATTTTTGATGACGATACTATAATTTTTTATTTCATTTTTTTTCTTACTTTGTTGTCATCATTCATCAGTTCAAAAGTTATTGCTAAAAACAAACACCGCACACACAAACACAGAGTTTCTTTCTATTTCAGCAAAAAAATATATATATATATATAATTGTATTATTAAACGAGCAAAAAAAATCTGACAACTTGCTTATTGAATATTTTCTGGAATTTTAAATTGAATTAAATAATAATTTTTTTTGCAATATAATAAGCAAAATAAATTAAATGATGAAGAGATGCGTGTTTTATTTTAAAGTTACACGATGACAGTTAGAAAAATGTGATCTATCTAATAAAATTAGTTTTGTTTAAGATTTGTTTTTTAAATAGCACACATATTGATCGTGAGAAAGTTCTCAAGTTTGACAAAAAATTATTTGTTTTTTATACATATATATGTAATTATCATCGCCAAAATGTTTGCTAGATATTTTCAAAAATATTTTAAAAATAGTTATCAATAGGTTTCATGAGAAAATATCTTAAATACTGCAATTCGCGCTTAATAGATTTTTATAGAAGACTTTGTTAGTCCTGAGTAATTTCTATAAACATTTTGGGGTCGTGGTCGTTTTACTAGGGACAAACGTTGCGAAAATAATATTAATTGTAATTGATGGCTTGAGATCCAAGTCCCATTAGACTACTTCGGTGAATGAAAATTTTAAAATTTATCAAGGAATTGACAACAACAACCAAAAGAAGTAATAGAAAGTATCTTCAACAGTTTCTTGTATGGTACATTCCGATGGTAAGTCGATCACTAACGCTTGAATATGACAATATGAAAATAAGATCTTGAAAATGAGTAGGAGAAGCTGTGCTAGAATGTACAAGCTTCGCTCATAACTAAAATATTCTTGATGAGAGGCGAAAATTATTGATTCGGATATTATGTCTTGATTGAATGTTAGTTTGAATCTTAATGATATTTGAGTAGAATTTACCCCAGTGATGAGTCGGATTCTAATGAGAACGTACGAGAACGTACGAATATTTTTCCACTACGTAGTCGAATTTGCAATTTCTATCTAAACTATACATAAAATAAATTAAAATGAGTTTTAGTGTTCCCATGAAGTCAGATGGCATTTAATGCTTAAGCCTTCTTAATACTCACCTTCTGAAAATATATATATAACTCTTTATGCATAAAGCTGGCAATGGTCACATTATGTGCTTTTGACTTTCGCTTTTTTGCGGTGGGAAAAGATCCTTAGTTTCTCTTAATGCTATTGGTTTTTAGTCTGAAAATTTGCCCAAAAATCGCTCAATGATTCCTTTATTGAAGAAGGATGATAAGGAAACATGCCTCTTCAGTTATTTTTAATAGTAAACAAAACGTTTTGATATTGATGACCTTAAACCATGGCACACTCTCTAGAACTGTATGATCATCAACTCGATATTCCAATCATCGAGGTCATTCCCCAGTTTTTAGAAAGCGGCATCTTTCTTCATAATAACGGACAAAGCAAATCAGGAAAGACAATTTTTATTTTCGTTCTTCCTCACGTTGGCTTCTAATTGGAGGTTTATACTTCACCGTTTGGATGTCCAGCATCGTCTCCAAGATATGTGTAAAATTGAGAAAACCCCTACATTTTTAACAGGATAACAACTTAAGAAGACTAATTACGAAATTCGAATGGATTCTATTAAAATATTGAAATATATTGACTGCCATAATTTGACCACTGTTTCTCTTTATGGTATAGCGATGTATGCCTTTAAATGAGAGAGGTGTTTTATTTTCCGCATTAGGTCCAGCATTGCATTCATTCTCCATTATAACCACAAGCAACTACCAATTTGCATCCGTTTTTAGTATTTATCTATCTGAATATTGTGATTGTCACACTTATTCATACACTCAAAATAAAAATCAATCCATCCGTACTTAAATCAATCTTAAGAGATGCTAAAAGTACGGTTATCCCACATGTACCAAAATTAAGTACAGAAAGATTGATTTAAGTACGGACTATTAAGTGGTAAATTTAATTTTTTAGTCTATTCAAGATTTTTCACGTGTTTAAAGAATTTTGTACTAGTTTTAAGAAACTCCAGGATTAATTATCTAAATGGCTCTCGTTTTCGCGTTGATTAAAATACATTTCATTGTTATTTGTGCTCAAAATTTTGAGTACGGCTCACACTCAAAGTAAGAAGAAAATACTTGAATTTAGTACGGCGTTTTTCTTTCTGTGTAGGAATTTATAGTACTTTTTTTATTTATTGTGTGGTAATGTGAATTCCCAAGATGGCGAGACTCAATGACTTTGAGAAATAGCTAACGATTCAATATTAAATCTACAATAAGACCTTGTATGACCATATCGTTATATAAAACGTTTATCAGGCCCTTGACCTGTGTATAAAAAAAGCTGAAACAAAATTAAGAGATTGATTTAAAGAACCTATGCTTGCCTGTAAAAATACATAATTTTTCTAGGTTCAGTTGCTTAACGAATTTTAATTTCTGATGGTCTTTTAAAACAACGTTATACTTGTAAAGTTTACAATAAATATTGCTTTCACGTTTTCATTGATTTTGTATTTTTTTGTAAATAAAACCCTCTGGGGAATCATGTGTTTGATATTCGATTTCAAAAAACTTTCGAGTAGCAAGATTAAAGGAAAAAACGTTTACAAATCTTTATTATTTACAAATAAAAAAATAATAAACATGTTTGCGTTTTCGGTAGCCCTCCAAGCTATGCTCTGAAAGAACAATATCATTCAGTTAAAAATAATGATAGTATCAAAAGGAAAAACGAAACAAAAAACTTCTATTACAAAGTGCAATGATTAATAGTTTCTGTGGTTCTTTATACGACTATAATGGCTGTTAGTTTGACACTTTTTTTTGCTACTGTCAAAATTTATATATCTTTTGTTGCTAGACAATGATAACACCTTAGGGATTTAATGACTGAGAATGGTTGTTAAAAACTGATGTGTATTTTTCTATTGTTGTAAAATACGTTTTCAAAAGAGATAGAAACGCACATTTTATTGCAAGTTAAGAGTAGTTTTTTTAAACTTTGTACAAATAAATACCATAGAGCACTGATTATATTTTTCTTATTTTATTTGATGTCAATACTATTAGAGAAAAAAATATATTTCAATATTCTATATTAATACAATTTGGAAAAAAAAGAAAATCTGAAGTTGTTGCAAATACCTGACATTCTCAGTGAATACCAAGAAGTACAAGTACTGTTAATAACCCTTTAATATCAATTATTTCACTTCCATTCTATGACAACTAACTGTTAAATTTATTGATCATTTTAAAAGAAGAAGGGCCGTTTCAATATAAGTTATTCAATGATGATACCATTTTTTTTACATTCAATGCAAAAAGTCATAAAAACTAATTTGTATTTGAAATACATTTAAGACGAATTTTTTATAAAAATTTTATTTAAAATACATTTTAAGCCCAGATTATTTTTTTACGAATACAGCAGTGAGTTTAAAAAAATATATTCACAGTATGTAAGTAAATTTCTTATAAAAAAGAAAATAATTATTAACATAACTAAAACGTAATTGTTTCTAAATCAAAAATAAGATAAGCTCCAACAAATTATGTGAAATTAAAAATTTAAAAATAAAAAGTGTGGTGGCATGCACAAACGTGGCTGAGACACTATCATCTCAGAAATAAAAAGAAACAGACCGAAAGAACACATTTATGTCCTAATCGGTTTCAGAGAAATCTAAATACTATCATAAATGATTCACATATAAAGCTTATGAGATACAAGAGTTGTTGTTGTGAAACTTATCAGTCGTGGGAGAAACAGTTCCAGTTTTGGCAGCCTCTGATCATAAATGAGATTTCAGAGACTGCATGAGAAATCTGGGGTTCAATAATAGGCGGATTTGCAGTGGCAATCGCGAAAGTAAATTTTGAAAACAAAGAGACAAGATCTAATTTATAAAAAAAAACACAAAGATCTGAACTTTAAATACCAATGAAGTAAACAGCATAGAAATTTGTTCTTAAGATCCTCTTATTATTTGCGGTTGTCACAGAATCCAATGTAGTCGGAATTGGATTTGAAAAGACGACCAAAAATACTTTCGGTTTTATGTTCAAAACAGATAGTAATTCCAGATTGAACATAAGATCTATAACATTGAAATTCATCACACAACAGTTTTTTTGTCGCCTTTTCAAATGCAATTCTGACTACAATGGATTCTGTGACAACTCTGAATACCACCTTGTGAAACAAAATGGCTTTAGTTGTAGATAATTCATTAAAAAATACTCATTTTATTTAACAAACTGCGATCTCTCCCGTTAATAACAAAAAACAACCCCCAAGCCGTGATTGAAAAACCAAACTTAACTTCTCGCAGAACGACTATTTTCAATATTTACGTGGCGTCTAAGAACAGCGGTTTCGCTATTTGAGCCTTTTCGTGATTGCGATTCTAAATATTTTTCGCCATTCAGTTAAACAAATTATGTTTGAGCCCTTCAGCGTACGAGAACTTTGCGGGTTTGTAAAATATCTTCTTTTTTCAAATCAATTAAAATGTCGGTGGAATTTATACGGAAACTGCGATAATGTGTCTGATGGATAATGTGCTGGAATATTATTTCAGGGGCTGCAGTCTCAATTTTATCAAGATCTTGGGTGCTTATGCAGGCAGGGGAAAAAGGTTTAAACAGTTTATTAAAAAAAAAATAGAAATATTAGACTATTTCACAATATTGAAGAATATTTTCGTTCGTATTCAAGGCGAAAGAAAATATATTTGAATTTCTTTCTATGCGAACAATAAAATTGAAAGGCAAAGTATGTGTTTCAAGCACAAATGTAAGCCCAAGACAGTGGAAGCTTTCAAAATACATATATCCAAAAAAAATATAATCGAAAGTTGTTTTTGTATAATATATTGATTCAACCTCTTAAGAAAAAACTACATATAAGTTTTCATTCAAAATAAGCTCATATTTAGGCGTCTACTGTCTATTAGACGCTACAGCACAGGACATTAAGAATGTTGCAGTTGATATTTAGTTTCTCTCTTTGGCGGCACCAAAACAGAATGTGTATACTGTAGACAATAATTATACACTATCAGACCATATACTCCTATGTCGCTACATACTTTATTGGCAGTTGCAGTTGTGTATTTGTTCGGATCTTATTAAATAGCAACATAGTTGGACAATCGTTACACACTCCGAATTTGCAGTGTGTTACAAACATAAGAAAAATTCTTTAATACACTCTTTTGTTTAGTAGGAGATATATTTTTACTTATACTTCTATTGCCAAATCATAAGTATAAGAACACAAGCCAAAGTCTCTGCAATAGTTTTGCTCATAAAAATGGACGTTTTTAAGGACACAATTATTTAAAAAGCACATTTAATGACAGCACTTCGTTTTTCTTTTAAATGTCAAAGTTATTTTTTTTTAATTTTTGGCAACTTAATTTAAAGGTCATTGATAAATGTCAGTCATCTTTATAGTAGAGGTAGGTTTTTATACTTTATTGTAAGAAAATTTTTGGCGCTCATAGAGCCAAATATGAATGTCAAGATAAGTTCAAAGTAAAATATTCAAATTGACTTTGTAACTAAAATCAATAAATACACCCAACGAAGTAAAAACAACATAATCAGATATCAACATACTTTTTGAAGCAATACCGTTGTGATATTGTTGTTTAAGTAAATAGTAATACTTTTTATTTCACAATAAAATTATAACTAAATATAGGCAAAGTAACCCTATTATGGTTTATGGTTTAAAAATATAAACAAATATAATAAAAAATGGACCATATTCCCAAATGACTCAAGCAGATATACATATACTATTTTTAATATTGACCAAATGAAAATTACCATAAAAATAACATTTACAAGATAACATTCATGTGCTGTCAATAAGTCTGTGTTTAGACAAGTCATGTCTTATTGACATGATTCTTACTTTTTCTTCTTTGAACTTTTATTGTTGTTCACACGAGTCATATCATTTTGACGACATTTACTTGCAAATACCTTCATGCTTAAAATTACGAATGAGAAAAAAAAAACAAAATATAATGACAGTACATGCATCTGAATATTCGTTTCTTTTCCCCTCGTCTCTCTCGCCTATAAAGTAGCAATCATGTCAATAAGACATGACGTGTCTAAACGCAGGCCAACTGTTAGTATTGGTTTCATCAGTATTTGATTATTTGCAAATAAAATTATTTTTTGTATGTTTAAAATATAAAAAGCAACAATATTTTGTTTGCTACAGCCATGCGAAGTTTTCGGCAACCATATATTTTCTCCAAGTGTATTGTAGTTTTATTTGCAAATGTAAAAAAAATTATGCAGTAAGGATAATATAGTGAGCAATAAAAATATTTCCACTTGAGACATTCATTTAATATTTTTATTATTAAATACACAAACCACGAACCGTTTTTGTTGCGCAAACTTTGTTGAAATTTTTTTTATTGACTTCATGAGACTCTACAACATTTAATTATCTTCCAAAACAAATACTGTATTGTGTTATAGGTACTTAAACGTTGATTTGCTTGCTCTCTGTCCTTCTCTGTACGTGCTGGAAATAATGAGATGATCTTTATCCATTTGCTGAGTTGTCTTATATGAGCTTTTTGAATTTTCCTTTTACTTAGTTTATTCAATAAACACACAACAAACTCAATTAAAATTACGTTCCAATAACGCTTTTAATTCTCAATATTCGAACAAAAAGGAGCAAATAAACATACTCTGAATGGGCTCTATTTTTGTAAGCAAAGTTCTTGACTGAAAGGTGGAGGCTGTAAATTTTAAACCAAGATTCTTAAACAACATACGTATACTAGTATAAAGCCAGAGCATACTCATTTAATGAACCAATCCTAACAAATGATAAATTCTTTTCTTTAAGTAATTTATTAACTGTTCTTTAAGCAGTTAAATCCCAGCAAATCGTTTATACGCAACAAAGAGGCGAAGATATCTCATTTTCTTTTTAAACACAAACTAATTTAATCTCTCACTTATTGATTGGAAGAGAGGAAGATTCGAAGTAATGATCGAAAATTGACGATCATACAATTGGATGACACAACGAAGCGCAATTTGTTTATCAAAAAGAGCTCCCAATTGAGACATCGTGAACAAAAAGCGTGTCTATTGGAAATGTATTTGGGAAGAGGAGGTAGTACAACAACCATTAACTCTTGCTTACACACCAGCATCGAGCGAAGCAATAGTTTTTTCAGAGGAAAGATCATGTCAATTTCAAACTAAAATTTATACATAAATCCAGACTGCTTTATTCATTAAAGAATTTCTAATCTATAAAAGACTTATAACACAAGCTTTATATGCTAAATTGTTTTATGAACAATTTACAAATAGCAAAATAAAAAGGCAGCTGTAACCACTTTTCGAATTTCTAACGTCATGTACATTATTATTTACTTTTTCTTAAAAAAAAACTTTTCATTTCTATACTACCTCGTATAAAAACAGACACACAACTTAAAATTTCAACAACTAAGTGTCTCCAACAAAGCTAAAAACAGGATATATCCATCTCAAGAACGCCTACACCACGTCCTTATTTTTGTAAAACTTTTTACGATAAAAACATTATTTTTACTACAGTTTTTTTAGTATCCTTTGCTTATATTTAAAAGCATTTCTTTCATTCGTAATATTAAAGAGCTTGTAAAATTTGCAACTAACAACAACAATAACAATTATATTGCATTTTCTTTGTAAGCAAAATATGGTTTCAATTTCTTATTCGTACGTGTTTCAGTTAAAATTCTGATGTTAAACTAAAACATTTTGAATATGTTGTTGAATTTACAAAAGAGTTTGACTATCATGGAGCGGCATAAATGATTTTATTTTAATATTGTATAATAAAAATGCTTGATACCTGTCGAAAAACACAGAAAAAATATGTTTACAAGAAAATATTAAATTCGCTTAGTTGGAAGCACACAAGAAAAAATAAGAGGAAATAAGGGCTTAAGCTCTTTTTAAAGTGAAATATTATAAATTTGATATTTATTGGAAAATTTCAAATGAAAGTTTAAATTAAATGTTCACCATGACGTGTTTATTTTTATTTTATTGCAATTTTCATTATCACGCTCAATCGTCAAAATCGATTATTTAAGGCAGTTTTCTCTGATTTTGCCTTTTGTACTTCGCTGCTTTTTACTTAAGTACGGCAGTACAGGCGACTAATGCAGCTTAGTATTATTTCTCGGATTTGTTTTTTCTCAGTAAAATACATTGAAAATAAGTGTTTTAATCCTCATTAAGTAATTTTAAAACCACATCGACAAAAAATAGTACAATGAGTACCAAATTGTTGTATATAATTATTTGAATTAAACTCGAGCTCGTCCATTGTGGTATAGATCAAGGCGGCTAAAGTGGTATAGTGTTCAATCATGTAATTGGAACATTTTACCACTTTTGCAAAGAAAAGTGATATCAAGAAATGTGCAGAAAAAAAATTAAAACTGTTTGTTTATATATAAAATAAGTACTTCAATGACTTCAAAGAAAAAATATATAATTAAAATCCTTATGAAGCGATAAAGTTATTGCAGTACTCTTAGCAGTTTAGGTTGGTTACAATTCCAGTTAAAATATTGAAACAAATTGTCGCACTTCGATGCATTGGCTATTGATGTATATTATTTAAAAGAGTATTTCAATATATTTTGCCAAATTAAGTTCATGTTTAAGAGTTTCTTCGACTATATGTTGTTCCAAAGATTAAGGAAACATATAAACTCAGACTTAATTTGGTATTACTAATTTCTTTATAAGTTACAGTAAACAACTATCACCCCATAATTTTGCCACATGGTCAATTAATTGTATTGAAGAGTATTAAAGTTATGTATTTATTTTTTACATTAAAATTGTTGAATAAGGAATCCTGAAAAATTCAAAATTTCAGGTTTCGAGATTAGGTTTCTCAACACTCACATTGCAAAGACTTTGTATTAACTTGCCATAACTAATTAAAATACTTTTTATGGACTGCCAGTTGTTGCTCCAATTTCTTGCAAGTCTAATTGAAAAGTAAAACTATGAGAAATACGAGTTTTTATCTCGGCATATTTTGTATTCTATTTGGATTTTATCTGTTAATAATTATTAAAATGATTAATAAATTGTTTTGTAGATTGCCCTAGAGATAGTTTTAAATCTATCAAATCTTTTCAGCAGCAACGGAAACACCGACAATCACTATTGAATTTGAAGAGTGGAGCTCTTGTTCCCTCTTGGTGCAATCACAGTAGAGTACGCAGACTGTAAACAACCAACTTATATGTAGGAATGATTGAATGATTTATTGAAACGTAAAGGAATTAAATATAACTTTTTGGTATCATAAATTGAACCAGCTTTCTTTTAATTCGTGGACACAAACAATGTTTGTTTGAAATCTTTGCCCAGGAATTTAATGCAGACTCTAAATGTGCTAGACTTTTTGGATAATTACGTATTTTTTATTAAATATATTACTCCTCCTTAATACAATAATTATATATATTTTTGAGACATGTTCTGCAAAGTGTACTGATTCAATTACATAAAACTGAATGAAATATATGCTTAAATATACAATATTTTTATTTTATTAAACTCTTTTAAAACAGACATAAATATGCACCATAATTTATGTACATAACTTTACATATATTCTCGAAAACTCTTGTTAAAAGACATGCACGAATGTAATTTCATGTAAAACTAAAATGTAGAGCAAAATAAAATGAAATATTCCAACCAAAAACACTATTGCAAATACTTTGAGCATGTCCTTACGTCTCTCTATCTGCAAAGAATGACTGATAGCAAGCAAAAATATGTATAATAAGAACAGGAAAATTAATTTCATGGTACTTTGTAAAACTTGTAATGTTTGAAAACAATATATATATTATTCCTGCTTAATTTATATTTTGTTCTATTTTTTCTTTTATTACAGGCGCATTGTGGCATTCCAATTTTTTGGCATTAATGTGAGTAAAACTTTATTTAAATAAACTTAAAAAACTATCGTGTCTTTTTATTAAGAAAACTTTTAGTTTACGCGGAAACTGCTTTTCCTAATACAAGTTTATTGCCGAAATTTGCAATTGTTATAAATTATATTCAGCAAAGTACATAATATGGAACAATGGAAAACCAGTTCGATTTAAAATTGCTTCTTCTCTTAAAAGCATTAATAACTTGAATAAGTTTAATTATATTTCTTGATCTCATCATGTTTTTTTATTGTTTGCTTGTGCATACATTTATACATACATATGTATGTGTTTATGTATGCATGTGTGTAGGCGAGTGTGTATAGCATGAGTGTGTGTTTTGTAACAAAATGGATCTCTTACACATGAACAGTTTCTTTATTCCTTTTACAACAAGAACTACAATTTTACAACTTGTGTACAATCACGTATGTATCTGTTCCTTTCATACAAATATGAAAAGACTATTGTCGCTTATCAATTTAATTAAATAATTTACGCACTATTAAATTATCATTTATGTTTGCTAGGAGTTTTCTATCGTTTTGATTTTGTATTTAATTTGTATGTTAAAGTTATTATACTTAATGTAGCTATTTGGGAGCTGAGATTTCCCATGTCCTTCACAGTATGTGGAGTGAGAATAGTTTACTAGTTCGTAGTTTCTGCAGAAATCATTGGCGACTCAATAAAGTACATATATATACATATTTATATAGTAGAGTACTCAGTCGATTAATAGTTATTCGATTAATCGAAGATTTCAGTTAGGGAATAATTGAAAAATTTATGACAATTAATTGGATATAATTCATTACTTATACAAATTTTACATATTCTCATATATATATCAGATGTTTAACTAATTAAATTTCTTCACCCGTTTATATCTACTGACAGTTAATATGCCGGCAACGCTTTTAGAATTTTTATAAATTATCATCAGTTATGTTAATCATCAATTATAAAAAGATTTTTGAGAATAATACTGTTTTCATCTACTGCATTTTCGTTTGCTTGTAAAAAATGATTGTATTAGTAAAAACATTTCTGAGAAGTTGCTGAAGTATTCTAAACTTCGTCACAAAAATTTCGAAAAAAAATAAATCCGTTCATTACTGAAATTGTATAAAATGTTCACCCTGTACAAGTTACAAATCTATTATGAAATATAAAATATGTTTAAAATGAGACATGTTTGTAACAAATTCTTATTATATCTCTTTTAAATTTGCATATAGAGAAATCTTTGATTATTTAACTTTAATATTACAAATATTTGATGCACCGCCTATCACAAATTGAACTAATATCCTTAAGTCAATGGGGATTATTGGTTGATAATTTTTTTGACAGATTTTACAGTTCATAGATTTCTTATAAAATGTTTGCTTATTGTCTAGTATTTGCAACATTGTAACAAGAAAGTGTTTCTTTTTTCATTGCTGTTGCTATTGTTGCAATTTGGTATTGTGTGTGTTAATTGAAACTTTTCTATGGAAAACATTTATTTTATATTCTCGTACCTTATTTTACTATTTGTATACCTGAGTATAGAACTGACAACTAAATATATTTATTTATGTGTGTGTTTTGTTGCATTGGTGTGCTGTTGTAACACTTAAGGCTTGAAACCCAATTACTATCTTTTTTTGTTTCTTGGTTACAATTCAATTTAGGGATCATTGCAAAAGTTCTACAATTTTCAGTTGATAAGTCGGATTTAAATGTCAGCTATCGTAAATGACCTAAATAATTTGCACAGTCAATGTACACAAAAAAAATTCGTTATAAACATACATACGAATACATTACAAAAAGTATTATTTTGAAAATTTTGTTAAATGAAAAATTACTTAAAAAATATATATATATACATAATTTACTTAATAATAATAATAAAGTTACTCACACAATTTCGTTGAATCTCTTTGCGGAAAAGGAAGTCTGGTGTTTTTATGCATTTTTCATGCACATACAGATTTTCGTACTGCTACGTTATGCAACTCATACATGTTGCGAACGTGGGTACAGCGGCGCTACTAACCAAGAAGGGCTTTTTGCCAACAAACTGTAAAATTTATTACAAAATCGCATTAATTTTGATTAAAGATGACAAATTAAACTCGTACACAATGTTTTTGCAACGCGAAGAAAATGGAATAGAATACGGTTCACGTGTTCACTAGCTTTGCGATCGAAATGTTCAACATGCAAACAAGTCAACCTTCGCACAACCTTTCGTACAACCAAGATAACCCTTCATAGAACGAGCCTATAAATATTACAAGCTCGTGCTCAGCTCAGGATTTTTTGAAAAGTCGCACAAAAAAGTCGTTTGAGAAAATAAAAGTCGCACTTCTTTTTTTAACTTTTTCTTATCAATAAAAATCATAACCAAATAAAAAAAAATGGAAACAAAACAAAAAGCTTATTACAGAATCCATTTTTATCATATTTCATAACAGATGCAGTTGCATTATAAATATATTCTTCTATACATGTTTTCATGTATACTAAACAAGTTTAGTTAAGTTTAATAAACTTGGCTGTCGTATGCTGCCAAGGTGAAAGGAGTATGAGTTCTGTTAAAAACCAAGCCAAGAGAAGGATGATTGTTTTGGTTCACTAAAAGTAGTTTACAAATAATGCAAAAAGGGCGCTTTGACTCCATGTCTTGCTTAAGCTATTTATACTTCAGTTTCTCGAACAATATTGCGAAATATTACGTTTCTTGGAAGGACCTGCAGAGTTGTTAACACTATCCCTCTCAGACTCCGTGGTCTCTTCTATCACTAAACACGTGTTTCTTTCTTCATTTTCTTTTTCGTTCTCTGACTTTCTTTTCGTTTTAACAATAAATCTTATTTTAGAGAATGTCCATGTTTTACCACAAATTTTGTAAAATAGGCACTTCAAAACCCACAATTTCTTACTTTAAATTGCTTTTTTGCTAAAACTGTTCTCTGAAACATTGAGCTACAATTTGTGAACAATTTCTTGAATACATTGTGTACATGACAAGATTATAAAAAAGTGATAAAATTGTTCCCAAATGAACAACAATCTAAAATTTGCTTATATATTTTATGACTTTTTTTTAATTGACTGCAAATTAAATGTTTTTAGTGACAAACAAAAAAAAAATAATAAAAAGACGCAACAAAACTAAAAAAAAGTCGCAAAAGTCGCTGGTAAAAAAAGTCTTACAAAAGGTCGCAGACCGCTAAAAAAGTGTCAAATTGTGACTTTAGTCTGTTGAACGGTAACTCTGATTGTATTGTAGTTAAAAAGTTGTGTTCGGTATTTGCAATTGTTGTCTCTTAAGGACAGTTTGTGAGTTATAGTTGACGCGGGCAGGATTGTACTTCGTCTGCATTCAGACAAATCATAACGCCCACTTTGATCTAGTGAAATTTTGAACGGCATGGTCGCGAATGCAGAGCTTCATTCAATTATTTCGAGTGCAATCCCAGTATAATTACAGAAACAAATTTGCGCACATTATTTTAACTGCCCGAAGATTTTTTGTAATTTTTTACATTCTTTGAAAATCTCAATTCGCCATGTACGGTGCTGTACCTTACAAACAAAATATAATTTTTTCTATTCTCAAATTCTCAAATTTATCTGAAAGTTGGGCTTCCGAGAGTTTTTTCGCGGAATGTAAACCTAAGACTTGTGGTACAAACATTAGATGAGATCCGCTCTAATCGAACGAAGTTTCTAAAAATTATAGACAAATATAAAATAGGCATTTCATATAACAATAAGTTAATTTATGTATAACTATGTAATTTTAAATTAAATAATATCACTCATACGCTCCCGATTGAAATAAAACTTGAATCTCTGTTTAGGCAAAGAAAGCAAATAAAAAGACATAAAATTCATTGTGGGGTTTCTTATTTATTTTTTATTTTTTAAATAGACAAAATAAATTGCTAACAAAAAGACTTAAAACTGTAAGGAGGGAGAATAAATAGGAAATGAAACCAAAATCACTCTATCAATATAAATGAGACATGGCTGAGAAGGGATCCATTTTAATAACGACAAGATTTAGTTTTAGTTGTATTCCCTTTCATTAAATTTGTTCCAAAGAATACTACTGATATGTTTGCTTGTGAAACAGCGAAATCGATACATTTTGAAAACATTTGAATGGCAAGCATAAAATTTTATTATTGGTATCTCTGACAATACACATACATGTATAAAGAAATAAAATATTTATGGATGTGTAAATATATGTGTAACGTTTGCAAATAAACAAGGACCCTGAGACAGCGCCAACAATCGGAGAATACAAAAATAATTTAATAAAAAGCTTGAACACTCGTCTACTTAACTATTGTCTGTTCTGTCGACTGGGGAATAAAAATGTCATTAGAATTATCGATGAATTTTTATTTGTATTGATTTACTCCATTGTCCTTTTGTCAAAGTTTTAAATGAACTATTGCGAAGGGAGATTTTCGATGTATTGTAACTTAAAACCAAATAAAATATTGATAGCAAAAGAAAGAACGAAAAAGAAAAAAAAAAGAAAGAAAAAAAGTTTTCAAATGTTTTCAAAAGTTTTTTGCATAAATTTGCATTCAGATGATGATTTGTATTTTATATTTGAAACTTCTTCTCTACAGTGATATTTTGTAATATTATTATTTTTTTTATTTTTTTTTTTTATTTAATACTTCCTTAAATACAAATTATATCTTCTAAGCAGCCCATCAAAGACAGCAATTGTTTATATAATAAATATTTTTCTGTAGTTTTTTAAAGACTTCTGCTATATGAGTATCTAGCTTTCCAATATTATTATTCAAAATAAACCTAAATGATTGTTGAAACATGCACTGAAAAAATATCTTTCCCTGTCACAATTTCTGTTTGCCAAAGTACCCACTGTGCAAAGTACCAACGTAAAATTAAAATTCACTATAAATATATAAACTACAGTCCCAAAATAAATAAAATGTTGCTTAACAAGCTTTTAGCCATTAAGGATTCAAAAGCTAAAACCTTAAATTAATTTAGGCAATCACAGTTCATTTAAGGAAACTATAACGACAGCAATATAATGAAAAGCATCCACATCCTCACCGGAATATATTATTCTACAGTAAACTATTTTTAGTACCAAGTTATCTATTTCTATTTTATTTTTATCGTATTTTGTATTTTTTATATTTAAATAAAGCTCTTTGTGCTGTCAAAGCTCATCAAATCATACAGAATGTGGAATGAAAGCAGACATCAGAAGTATCTTCTCTAATGCAGACATTCTATAATAACAACAACAGCAACAACAACAACCATTAAAACTATTCTTCTTTGTTTCTTCTTAATTTGTTTTTGTTTCGTTTTGCTTAAAGACTCGCCAAACGGCAATGTTTTACCATATTGATGGCAAAACTTCACTACTGATAGATGTATTATTCTTGTTGATGTTTTTGCTGCTGAATTAAACGACAATAAGGCTGCTGTTATTATTAATGATGTTAATGTTCAATCATTTCTCTTGTAACAGGATAATGAAAATGAGCTAAAACTAATTGGTGTTCAGAATGGCCAAAAGGATATTAAGGCATTTAGTCATCTAAATAGTGGGAAGTAGCCTAAGGAAAACTTGTTGAAGGTTATTTTATTTTACGATGGTCATTAAGCGAAGAGATTTTGAAACAAATGATAGTAATTAAAATAAGGTTTTCTAATTATGTTTATTGTATTAAGCCAAGAATGTCTTGAATTTCAATCAGTTTTACATAAATTGTTGTTTTGTTTTTATTATAAAGACGTTTAAAGTTTGGAAATGTAATAAAATAAAGTGGTTATAATATTTAAAAAAATGTATATTAATTTTCTTTCATGGTTGGTTTGTGCAAGTCACCAAGTAGAATTAAGAGATTCCGTTTCGCCACAGCATAACTCAGTTTCAACTTGTGATAGTCCAAATACAAATTATATGTACAAATGTAAAGCGGTAGCATTGATGTCAATATGTAATTAGGTCACCGTGGCCAAATGCCAATAGATCAGTATATGTCTACTCAGAAATTTATGTCTACAAGAATTCAAAGCGCGACACTCGCAAAGAATGGGGAAACTATATTTTGCCTACTTTTGTCCGAGCATGTCTTCCGATAGCCCAGTATCTCGTCAACAGTGCAATGAGCCTTAAGATATCCTTGCGGGTTTTTGTTAGTCATGCTTGCAAAGCCACATTTTTCAGTAACTTTGCAACTGCTCCGCGTGCAGCATATTTCTTCAGCTGCTTGACGATAGTGTCTGAAAACAATATTCTTAATAGTGCCCAACAGCATTGTAGCCGGTGCAATCTCGGACAATTCATCTACCTGTTCTTTGCCAAAGAAATTTGATATGGGCAGAATCCCACAAAAAGTAAATAATCTGTAATTAACTTAGATAAACAATATGACGTTTGTATTTGTTTTAGCTAAATAATACTTTCTTTGCGCTTTAGCTAACAACTTAATCAAATAAAGTGTTGGAAAACCCTCCGTCTAAAAAGTAAAACCTAATCAAAGGAGTTGTGGGAAATAAAGAAAAAATTATGTTTCTAGTTAGTACCATCATTATCCAATGATTAATGAATGTCAAGAGGGACAATAGTTAACAACATTTTGCCACAACAAAGATCAACATAAGATTTATCTTTCTAAAGAAATACAAAGTTTGGGTATTAATCTGGGTATTTAGTGCTTTTTAAAATAATATTTATTTAAGATGACAGATGAAAAGGATTTTGATTATTTATTTATTTTGTTAAGAAGTTAATAAATTTCTTTCACGCTGACGGTTGATGGTCTACATTTTAATTGATGAGACGGTTTCGACATAATGATGACATATTTAATTTTTAAAAAGATAAAAGAAAACAACGAAATTCCAAATGAACCATGACAAAGGAAGAATAATACATACAGCGATGTTTCTTATTTTAAGTAATAATTGAATTAAGTTTGAAGTCTTGAAGAAATTTCTTGACATATTTCTATTAAATGATAACAAACTTTAATTAATGTAGCAAAAATAAAATATAGTAATCTGTATTCGGTACCGTCGATTCTTATAGGTTCTTCAACCAAAATATGAAATAAAAAATTTAGAGCAAAAAAAGACCATTTATTTTCAGCTGACTTTGAAGCCTTTTGAAGATTTTTCAAAATGTTTTCATAAATTTTTCATAAAACGGTAAGAAAATATTTCTTAAGCTTCTTAATGTTTCTTAAAGCTTTAACAATTTTCATGTTTTTCTTCACTTTTATTTCTTTATTTTGCTTATCTGTTACATTTATAATTCTTTGAAGATTATATTATTTTTCCTGGTGGAGAAAAAATTTATAAATATTTATTTTAGAACCGAAATTGAGGTCAAATGTGTTGCTTACAAAAATATAAAGACATAAAAGATTTATAACAAAAGATTAATATGCTAATATTTTTTTATATTATATATATTTTTGCTGACACTTTTGTTCATTATTATTTATTTTTAGCTTAAAAGCTATTTTTAATATTCATTATTTGCATTTAATTTGTATGTTATTGTTTGCAAATAACCCCTTTGTCCTTTCAAAGGATTACCTATACAAATACAGCCTTTTCGTTTGTAGTCATTGGTTTTTGTTATTGCCAGTTTTAATTCAATACAAGTATCTCTCGAGTAGTGGAGGTTTTTATTTTAAAGCCTTTTCGATTTACAGCAATTTAAAAATAATGTAAATTTTCATAAAACGACTTTTATAGTTAAATGCGAAATTTTAAAAAAAACATAACGTAACGTAAAAAATATGTACGTTTTTTTAATTTTGGTAATTTATAATGGACTTAAAGCAAGAATAATTTGGTGGCCTCTTGATGGGAGTTGCAAAAATATTTTTTTTGCAATTTATAATCGCACGTTTTGGTAAAATTTATATTTAATGTATTAGGTAAAATATTAATTATTTTATTTGAAACATTTTGAAATTTACTACTGAGGGATGTAGCTAGTTTCTTTGCGGATTTTGCTGTTGCTATTTTTGTTTTCTTCAACCGATTTGGTCTTTTCTTATGGATATGGGGCATCCTTTTGATTGCAACTTAAAATTTTCAAGTCGTTTCAATGGTGTCTTAAAAAACTACTGAAAAGTGGTATTCTTTCAAGAGACAAGTTCTCACTTGAAAATCTATCTCAAAATATTCTCTTCAGTAATCAAGCATCATACATCAACATTCGCTGAAATATTTCCAATCAAGTGGAGTTAGATATTATAGTTAAAAGCACTGAGGAATATCAAATATGCAAAAGTACTGATCTGCCTTAAGTTTAGTTTTAAGACTTCCAACTTGGAATTTTTCAAAATAAAAAAATTATCTTCTTCAGCTCCTAGTTAAATAAAAATCCAAAATCTATACGTGTCACTAGTTCAAACAGATCAAACTGATCATGTGAAAATACATATAGAGAATATTTTACAGAAAAAAATTCTACTCAATTTTTCCTTTACTATTGAAATTTGCAATATAATAATTTTTTACTAATTATTGTAAATCTAATATATGGATTTAAGAGAACTCTTATATTGAATTTTTCGTAATTATTAAGATTTGCTTGGATTAGAAAACGAGTATGGTATATCTTCCGGTTAGCCAAGTATTTCATGCTTAAGAGCTCATTAACGAAACTTTATACAATAAATGTATGCACAAGGTAACCGAATCTGAAATCTGAACTAAAATCGAAAACATTAAATTTTTCAACACAACTGCTTTATGTGAAATATTCGTGTAATAAATTTTTTTAATAACCGTGAACAGAAATATTAACTAAAATAATATTTAAAAATAATGTTTCTCTTCATCTATCAAAAAAACTGCTGAGGAAGCACTACAAATCTTTTTAAGAATGCCATTTTCACAAGATTAATATTTTGTCGAAAAATCATGCTCTAATAAAACAAGCAGAACACATAGAACTTTGTGTTACAAAATTGTTGTCCAGTCATTTTCGACACTCCCAGTTGATTTACTTGGCTCTGCTATTTTGCAGTGAAAACAAAATAAATGATTTACAATGTTTTCAATGTTTTTTTATTTTTATTTTTTCAGATATTATTTTGTAGCACCTCTGAGGGCTGATTTTTTCAATGGCTTTTAGTTATTTTGTTAACATCTTTTTATGAAAAATCATGCAGCATTTTTAATAGATAGACGTACACAT
Source organism: Gymnocheta viridis (assembly GCA_956483585.1). Taxonomy (NCBI): domain Eukaryota; kingdom Metazoa; phylum Arthropoda; class Insecta; order Diptera; family Tachinidae; genus Gymnocheta; species Gymnocheta viridis. Next base: position 128,860,570 of record OY101440.1, on the reverse strand, counting down.
AAAAAACATAAATAAAATGAAATTGTTGTGAAAAGCGTATTCAAATGAAAGTTCGACGATGGTCTCAGAACTACAGGGACTGGCATTTTTATAGCGGCATTAGTTATATTCAGAGAAACAAGCACACAGAATATGTACATAAAAATACTTTAAAATGTAACAAAATTGCTTTAATAGAAACTCGTAGCTTGTGGATTTTATGGTTGGCCGAATAAATCAGTGACAGCCCTCGTCTAAATGTAAGGAAGTTTCGCCTGCATGACAATTCTTACCCTTAACGGAATATCAAAAATTTATTACCGCTTTATAAACATTTGTTGTCTTTGGAGAGTTTTAAATAGATTATTATATTACTTTGCACTTTTTTATTTTCTTTTATTGGGGTTTCTTTCGATACAAGTTTAAATAGTAAAAATGTAGCACATTTGTGATTTTAGCAGGAGAAAACTTGATTACGGTTTGAGTCATTAGTACATGTTTATGAAGCTAAATGAAATAACGCCCAATAAAACAACTCCCAATGCAATCTAAAAAAATAAAGAATTCCCAACAAAATTTATTAAAATAATTAAAAAAATAACGTATTAATTCCCAAAACTGAAATTAAATAATCCAAATTTTTGTGACTTTTTTCATAATGAAATAAGTTCTATGCAAAAAGTTGAAACAACCTGAAAGCATATAAAATACAGACAATTTATATGATAGGGCTTATGATATAAAAAGTGTCCCAAAATTAACGAAAGATTTAAATTTTTCGCCATTTGTGAAGTAAAGTATAAGTAAACCTCAAAACACTATTTGACAGCTGGCAGCTTAGGGCTTGTAAAAATGAAGCAGAACAACGTGTCTTCATTTCATATCTCCAAAATAATGAAAAAAATTAGAAGCTTTGTTTTCTATTTAACTCAAATCCTGCGTTAATTTTATAAGAAAAAATTATTTAAAAATTATTTTAATTTTGCCATAAAGTTCCGAATAAGAATAAATTTGCATAATGCATATAAATATGAGCTTAAGTCCGGGATGAAAAATATTTTTTTTAGTATAAATTAAAACATATATCACTTTATAATGTTTTATCAACTACAACTAGAGAAGGGATAATTGAAACACATTATTTAACAGGTTCAGTTAAGAATTGGTCCACGCTATTGAATATCTGATTATAATTGTTTCAAAGGTGCTTAATAATCTTCAACCAACAATCAATGTAAACACACAACAATAAAAATACTTTATCGGTCAGTAAGTAACAGGGAGTGGCCATGTATTACGTAATATGCCTACAGATTTTAAAATGTATGCTTATACGCTAAATTAATTTTACAATAATAAACTTAAACAACAATTGTACATTAAACAATAAAAAAATTGTTTTTATTTACTTTTCTTAGAATGTTTGGGTAAAAAAAAGATCTTACAAACACAGTTTAATGTGTTTTTATTAAAAAACAATCTACTGAATAATTGAAATATTAGTTTCGGAAAGCACATTAATAATAAAAAAATACAATTATAACAATAAAAAAATGCATTGTTTGTTAGAATCAAACAACAAGAGCAATTGAATAATAAATGCAAAAAAGTTCATGAACAATATTTTACCAGAGACGACACATACAAACGTTTATATATTCAATAAATGAAATATATAAAAACTTCAAAGCTGACCAAAATATTGAGTGAGATTGCACAACGAAGTGTCTTTATTGATTCATTCTTAAATTTTAATGACGAAAATGCGTAGAAGTATTCGTATGCAAACTTTCTTCAACGTGCAAGGTAAAAAATGTTTTTTAGCAAGTGTACGTGATATTAAAAAAAGTCTTCTAGCAAAAGTAATTGCAATATAATTTTTAGAGAATTTAAAATTAAAATTTTGAGTCTAATTTCGATTTTAGTTGTGAAACCACACCCAACGTCTTTTGGTAAAAATATTGAATATTTTGCCATTTCTATTTCAGTGTAAAGTTTCTATTGTTTGCGACATTCTTTCTACGCAAAATTAATATTATTTTCAATTCAAATCTATAAACTAAAATCTCAACTATGAGTAATATAAATTTATGTACACAGAAGTTTCGATTTAGCTGCCTTTTGGTTAAGAGCACTTTTGACTTAACCGCAGCAAATCATTAATTTCCGTCACTATTCCCTAAAATCCCATACAAATTCCATTTCTAAGTGCATTTTTGTACCTGCACATTTAAGATAAATGCCCAACAATTTTTGTCATTTTAAAACTATTTTCATACAAAAAATCAACGTTAATGCGTTTTGACTTAACTGCCCAAAAACATATACATATATTCTCTCTTATTATTCTTTCTAATCATTTTTAAGAGGATTAACCAAAATTTTTTTTGGCAGTTTTAAAATATTTTCATATAAAAAATCAATGTTAGTTGCATAAATTAGAACAATATGTTAACAACTTTTTCATGTAAACATCAAACTTAAGCAATTTACATATAATTTAAATTATAGCAAACAAGTCACACAAATCGCTTGGTGTCATCATTAAAATACAACTATTTTGTTTGCATGTACATACATACACTTAAGATAACAGCATTTTTGACTTAGTTGTTGTTGTTGATTGTGCAGCTAAGTAAAAATTACTCTATGTGGTTTTGAGAGTTTAAATGTGTGTAAAAATTTCAATTAAAATACATGCATCCATCGTTTTCGCAGTATGCGTGATATTCATTAAAAAAATATTTTTCATACGCCACCAGACATGATTGAAATATAATTAATGAAATTACTTTTATGCTTTAATTCTGTTAAGACCGCGTAAACCGAAATCCATACGATTTGAATTTAATTTTTCATTTAAGTGCCATAAATCATGACAAAACTTACGCAGAATTAACAAAACATTTGCAAATTTTGACACTGACAATAACATTAATATTTATTTCAAGATTAAAATTATAAACCTTGAATATGCAGTCACAAAAACGCTAAAAATGTGTGCTTATACAATGGACATCATATATGTACATTTATATTAATATACATACAAATAAAATTTTATTATGGTTTTTTTATATTGTTTTATTTTTTATTTTTTTGTTAATAAAAATGCAAATGAGAAATAGAGAAGAAAATTTTATACAAGTGGACAAGAGTGATATCAAAAATGTACTACACAGAGTGTAATATTTTAAACAGGTGATAAATTAATTTGTGCTCGTATTTTTAGTGAACGAATATTTCAAAAGTCAGACAAATTTTCATATGAGCTAATTATTTTTGTTCAAGTTAAATTGTTTCAATTCAGTTGATTTTTTCTACAATGATTTCTGAGGAAAAGACGATACTTCAAATTTTATAATAAAATAAAAGAAAATAAAATAAAACGACTTCTTTAATTTTTTCCATACTAATAAAAGAAACTTCCAAGCTTCAACAATATAAATACTTATTTAGTAGTACATTAAAAAATCATTTAAAAGAAATTTGTATAAATCTTGAAATAATCATGAGATTTGCTTTTGAATATAAGTAGTGGTCATTTGCTCGCTATAATGGAAAATCAGTTAAGAACAAACATCCTTCTGGTTTGAGTTAGAAAAATTCATAACTTTCCAGGGACCGTAACGGTCATAAGAAAATTAAAAAAAAAATATTTTAGAATGCTTATTGTTCAAGTTTTATTCGTTGCTTAGCAAATAATAGTTATTTTGTAAGATTTATTTTTTTCTTGGAAAATAAAATTTCGTTTTACTCATTATTGTAAATACGGTTTCATCGCTGAAATTAATTTAAACAAACATAAAACTATGAATTTGATGAAACTTTTATTTTATTATTATACTTCGACCTTGCCATTATGTTCGAAATTCAATGTCATTTTAATAATCACCTCTAAACTAGCTACAGCTGTTGACCCTTTTGAAGAAATTTTCAACCACTTTTTCGCACATATCTGACACTATCTCGCCGATCACTTGATCTTAATTTTCTAATGCTCCAACATTAGGTGATTATCCGTGTAGATACGGTCTTTGAAGTAGCCCCACAAAAAACTCTAACTGCGTCAAATCGCGTGATCTTGGAGACCAATTGACGTCTGCATAGCGTGAAATTACCAGTTTCGGAAACCCCTCATGCATTAAAGCCAAAAGCGGTCGTGTTGTGTAGTTCATGGCTCCATCTTGTTAAAATCACATTTCTTCCAATTCGAACACTTTTGTAGCATTCCAAAAAAGTCGGTTGCTATATCATAAAATTTTGTTCGAAAAATCAGCATTGAAAGCCTGTTGCTTTGGCACACAATTAGCATATCTTCAATTGTTATGTAGATGGAGGCGCATATCCAAAAGCTAAAAAAATAATATGGAGGCGTTAGATATGCCGAATTACAGCGAATGCTGTTAGATGGACAAATTCGAATGATACGTATCATTTTCGGCGGTGCGTGTAATGCGATATTACACAAAAGTTACCACATTTGTAACGCTCCCATTCATAGTAAGTCAATCATGACGGGCGTAATTAGCCCGTAATACTCGAAAAGTGGCCGCATTGCACCGCCACATTTGTAGAAATTTTTAACTATTTTTATGTTTTTTTCAGATGACAGATATTTACCAGCTGACAGCTTTGTCAGACCGGCATTATTGAAACTACTTAATGGATAATCCTTTTACTTATATACTTATTTGTTTTGTAAATGATAAAAAATAAAAGAATAATAAATTTTAATTCTAGCGAGTATATTTTGGAAAAAATTTATATAAAAATTCTTTCTGACTTTTTGGCACTTACGGGTAACCAATAATAGGCCGCAGATATGTTTGTTTTTAATAAGCAAATTTAACACACACTTGTTTAGCAAAACCCTTTAAAAAACGTTGATAATATTTTAGGTATTTTTTTTTGATATTTGTGTTCCTTAAGAACTGCACCGTTTTATAAATCAGTTTGGGCTTTTTTTGTTTTTTCAAATGGACTTACTTTCAAATTGATCTCATTGTTAAGTGGGCAGCTAATAAAAAGCAGTTACGTATTGTTTTTCAACAACTAATTAATCGATATTAATGGAACTTTGCATTCGTCTTAACTTTCCGAGCGAATACAACATTATGATTAAAGAAGTGGGCAATACGTTTTCTAGGTGGGTTATTTTGCTTAAATTATTTCATATATAATTATATTAAGAAGAACTTAAAGCATTTCTTGCCAAGATTTAAATGACTGTAAAAAAATTAAACAAATTTTGTATCAGTAATTATTTAAGGCCAATGATTTAAATGCAAATACTTTTAATAATTTTATAATTTTTCTAAAAATTCAATTATGCTAAATACACAAATAAAACCTGTAAGCAGTTCCCGCTCTCTTGAGTATAACAAAGATCTGTCTGAGTATAAAAACAAATTTTTGTTACAAGCTTCTTTATGTGTGAGCGGTGGGTACAGGGCGGCCAGCTAACCCTCAAGAACATGTAAAATTTGGAAATAAAATAATTTTACTGCATTTTGTCAATCACAATAACAATTGACAAATCGCCAAAGGCAAATACTCAATAAAAGCAGCCTAAATATATGTATTTTTTAAGCAAAATTCTTGTCATTTATTCATTATCATTTTATTATTATCTATTTATTTTATTATTTATTTATTTTAAGAGTCTTTACATGACGGCCACATGGAATATTATATGACATACTTAATCGTTTACATAAAGTTTATGATTTTATTGAAGAACAAATTGAAAATAAAAAATTTTCAAAGCAGCATTACTTTTGGGCATTTCAATTAGATTTTTATAAATTTTATAAAAATTCGATTAAGCAGTATAATTTTCTTAGATCTGGTCACACTGATAGTACGAGAGTTTTCTTTTATTATCACAATGAGTGCCAATGCTTAGTATACACTTATGTGGGTGAGAATAATTTATATTTAATGTTTTTCTTAAGTATGTGTTTGTTTTTTTTGCGTATTGTTGAAGGTGGAATTTCGTGTGTTATTTCCCCCATGCACAACATTGGCATTGGCGTAGGCCAATGTTAATGTCATTTGAAAAAAAATATATTATAAATAAGAACACAATTAAATAAAAAAATATAAAAATATCATAAAATTGGTTCAAAATGAAATAATATGTAGACCAATTGCTATACGGAGAAGGTATGTGTACATGTATGTATATACTTGAACAAAGGCTGTAAGTTTGGCTTAAAAATTTCATGCTGAGAAATTCCTTTAATAATATTTTTTTTACATATCAATTACTAAATCTCTGATTAAGGATATCGCTTCTTGATTGCAACTAACTCATATCTCAAAAAACTTGATTTTTTAATTAAGAATGTAGAATTATTAGTCGTTCCGCTCTTAATTTTGTGTAAAAAAAATATACAAATATAACCTCTGGAGGGAAGAATAATTTTCTATTTTTCCATTGATGTGTGTGTAAATTAAAAAGTTTAAAAAAAGTAGAAAAGCTAATATAAGTTCTGCCTTTTTAATAATTTAAAAGATGAAAGCACTGTCTTTTCAATTTTTATTATCTGTTACGTATAGTTTTTGATTTTTGCATAAAAAAAATTTAAGAAGTTAATATTCAGTCTTAAAATATTTCATTTCAAAGTATAAGAAGAGTAAATCACAAGGCGTTTTCTTTTCAAAAAAAAGTAAAAACCCTTTTATTTGAAAATTTGTACTGAAATGATTTTTTGAAATAGTGAGTTTATTAAAAATTTTTCTATCAAAGAAAAGAAAACTTTAAATAGCAATTTTTTGTTTAATTTTTTAGAAATGAAAACAGCAGCAGTTTACTCCTTTTTGTTGACATTTTTGAAGAACATTCGACCTTAACTGGTAATAAAAGATTAGCTGTAGCCCCAGTATATTAAAACTTTTAAGCAAATAAGGACAATATCTAAATATAATGAATTAGAAATTTACAAAAATTTGCTTGATTTTTTTTTCGCAAATTCATTTATACTCTGTCCAATATAATATACTAGAGTTGATGATATAAAACTAAAAGTCTTTACTTTATGGTTTCCTATTTCATAAGCCGGTTTTATTTTATATTCAATTTTCATGCTAAATTACAAACAGGACCGTTTCGTACTAATATTCTTTTTTGTCCTTTCTGGTCATTTAAAAATAAACATTCTCTCAATTCCGTCTGAAATTTTCAACAACAAATTTTGACAACAACTTTTTGAATGTTTTATAAACACGTAACGAAATTTTATCTCTTTAGTTTGATTAGTGAAACGGAAAAAAGTTTAAGTTTAGTGAAATTTATTAAAGTTAATTTATTAGTCAATATTAAATTCTGTGAGTGCATTATTATTTACAATTAATATTTGTAAGTAATTAGTGGAACTTATATATTTGTATATTTTTTTACATGCACATATGTCTTAACAAGTTCGAAGAAGGAAGTTCGGAATGTATTATTCAATATTCAAGATCTCTATGTATATTTTTCCTTAATACTGTTGTTGAATATTTTAATTAATATCGAAGGAAAGTTTTTGAAAGTGGATCTTAAGGATGCTTTTTTGCTTGGGCGGATATACAAAGAAGTGCATAAAATATTGCTGGTTGTCATTTTTTCATGCGCCAGCAATATTGAAAATGTATTATATTAATAATATTCTCTTATTTTTTCGACCTTTTTTTATAATTATAAAAGAATTCTCCAAGCTTTAGGTCAATTTATATAAAAAATGTGTATTATTTATTTTTTTAAATATCAATATTTCGCCAATATCGTTGATTGGCTTCTTCAGGAAATTTAAATATTTTTTTCATTTTGATTTATATTATTTTAGAATTTTACATTTGAGAAAAACAAATATTGTCAAAATTAGAAATGAAAAACTTTTTTTTTTTTTGTTTTTGCCCTGAACTTCTACATCTACATATATTTTTTTAAATACAAACATTTACATTTATGTATATATAAAAACAAGCAAACGCACAGTCACACAACACACTTCTCACCAGCCAACAACGCAATTTTGGCAACAATTGCTTAAGCCAAACACACCCATAAAATGGATTTTTCTTTTAATATTGGGTTTCTTCATTCATAATACAGGTGGTTTCTGTGTGTAATTTTCTGCACAATTATTTGATTAGTAAAAGTTTAAAAATTGTATTTCAATAAAAAGTATTCGATGTTTTGTTCTCTTTTGTAATTATGATTCAGAAGGAGGCTTACGTAATATTTGATTTGATATATGAAACTTTTATTATATGAAAGCGATATGACGGCGGTCACCAAACTACCTACCAAACTACATAGCAGGGAAATCATAATTAAATTGCAATGCAATATATTTTAAATCCCCCCTACCCACGGTACAATTTCATAGTTTTCAATTCTGACTATAGTTAAAAGCGCCTCCAAACGTCTATCAGACACTGATTTCATATATTTATAAATAAAAATTGTTTTGCATAAATCTCTATTTACATACAAAATATTCTCTTTTAGTTCTAGGATTTTTTTATATTCTTAACTTGAAATAACGGGTTTTAATTGTATTAAGAGTTTACCTTATTAATACATGCAATACCGCTTCAATTCCGACAACTACATGATAATATCTTTTTAGTATTATTATGCATGCACGAATACTTTTTTCTTTCTTATGTAAATCAAGGCATATTTGCTCAATTCGCTTCGAAATATACCTTCTTTCTTTATCAAAATCAAACGTCAAACACTATATATAAATCAAATATAAACAAATTTTGACAAACAAAACAGATCGCAATGCAATGAGTTGCAAGAAGCAAAAAATAATAACCTGAGCTGTCAAGACCACCCGCTATGAATTCCCCTTGATGTAAACAAAAAAAAAATAATTTAAAAAATGTTGGCATCCAAAATTCAAGCGAATTAAGTCACCTGATCCGTCGCGCCACCTGCTTGTTAAGTACTAATATTTGTTTTAAAATGTTTAATATTCTTTTCTCCAATTGTATTTTGTAACAAACTATTCATATTTTATTCCTTTATATAAAAAATCTATTAACTATTTATTTGAGTAACTTAAGTAATTTTTCTCTAAGCTACAAAACAAACCTGACAAAGTCTTTAAAAATGTATTCAAATGAACAAATACTACTTATTGTTCTCTGAAGAGCTTCTTATCTCCAGGCTTTTTTTATTGTCCAGAATTTAGGAAAACCTAAGCCTTAAGTCAAGGATTTGAGAAACAAGAATTCCCGTTTATAGATACTCTAATATTTCCTGTTGTTATAACCTTTTATTTTAAATGTCTTAAGTTTAAATAAAATTTTATTGCTTTTCTTATTACTGGAAATGAGGAAATAAAAATGAAACTAAGTGATTCGTTCCCTTTTTTGGCGGTTCTTATAATAATTTTTAGGTATTCTCCTACTTTTTCATACTTTGTGTAATAGAATTATCTTTAAAAATAAAATAAAATTTTTACTTTTTAAATATTATTTTATTAGTTTTCATTCAGGAAAAATATTAACTGTAATAAAACAGTGAGTTTTCCAGTTTTCAAAATTTATATGTTTCGGGATTCTGGGAAATTCCCGAGAAATTTATTTCTAATTAACGTTTACCGCAAAGCAAAAAATACGGGAAATCCCAAGCGTTACTCAATACTAAATGCAACATCATGTCAGCAACATCGATTGCCACTTTTGCATGAGATTTTGTTTCGTTTAGTTATTTGAAGTATTTAATAAAAAATAGTAGAATGTTACTTTTCTTGAAACAACATTTTTACATCATATTTTCAATTCATAATTTAGGTGTGCCAAAATAGTTGAGCTATAAAAGATTAAATATACGAATGATTTTTGAGATGAAATTTTACAATAAATATTACAATAAACCAATCATCGTATGCTTTCACGTTGAAAATTTAACATGAACAATAAATATTTTAAACACTTATTATCCTAGACTCTAACGCGTGTACGCCAAATGTATTTAAGTATTCAATAATTTAAGATCAAAAATATACTTTTTTAAATTAAAATTAAATTAATGTTATGTTTTTTTTTGTATTATATTTGCAGAAACGAGAATCCATCTAAAAGTCAACAATCATAACAAAAGAAATATGCGATGGAAAATTTAAAAAATCATTGTGTAAAAACAAAATTGGAGACTAAAATCACAAAAACAAATTATACAAATTTATAAAATCATCACAGCTTTCTTTTTGAAACACATAATAAATACAAACTTTAAAAGATAAAACAGCCCAAAACATAAAATGCGGAAAGAATGAGTAGAAAGAAAAATATATGAACAACCTTGGAAACCAGCCAATTTTATCATAAAGATGAACACATTGATGGAACGAACACACGATGATGAAGTTCATTAAAATAAAAATAACTAATTTGACAATGTGACGATGTTGTCAATGATGATCAAAATGAATAAACCAATAACACTTATAATTCTTGCATCAATACCAAATCAAACAACAGCAGCAGTAAACAAACCAGTGACATGCAGCAACCAAAGTTGTTGCAAGAACAATGTGCAAAACCAATAATAAAATTTTGCAACAGTAATGAAAATTTTAATAAATACTAATTGTAAAAAAAAAGTAAAACCAAGAACAAATTAATTAAAAAATTATACCAGCAAAACAGTCTCAAAATCTGTCAGAAAAATGTGAAACCACATAAAAACCACTTGATTTTCACACTTTTCATACAAAAGCGAAAATATATACATATAGTATGTTTATTAGGGGTATAACTTATTCCCATTTTTTGCAAATATCGAAATGGCCCTAGCAAAGTTGAATAGTCCATTGAAAACTATTAAGAAAATTATATTAATTTTTCGCGGTTTTCAAAAAAGGTAATCCACAAAACGTAGTAAAGTTGGAAAATTATTTTGTTTTGTTTTTATTTGTACTTATACATTTAGCCAAAAACTCACAGTTTTTAATATAATTATTTAATTTAATTTATAATTTAATATAATTTATTTATATTAAAAATTTTTTTATTAAATTTTTTTCTAGGGATTTTAGAAAATAGCTTTTGTAGTTGCGGTTTTTATTATCAAACGACCCCAAAAAATTGTTTTCGTAAATAACACGATATTTGCTATCGCGCATTGCTAGGGCCAAAATTTGGTTATACCCCTAATGTTCATATAATAATTTTTATATAAAAATCTTAAGAGCACTCTTGAGTTTCTGTAATTTTTTTAATATACAAATGTATGTAAAAATGCCAAACAAAAAAGAGAAAAAGCTAGCAAATATACTGCCATACTGAGAAAGAAGGTCGCAAAATTCACTTCAAGCTTTTCTCAATTTAATTTTGATGCCAATAAATTTCCTTAATGATATTCTACAATTCAATTAGAAAATCTGTTATTAAAATTAGTATATCATAAAAATATGCATTTCTTAAGTTTTATTGATATAGCGAATTGCTGAAGTTTACAAAACTATTTCGTTTACTTTACTGCTTTTTACTTAAGCACAGGAGTATAGATATAAATACAAATTGGCTTAAAATATTTTTAGTTTGTTCATAATTGGATAGCGCATTATCCTTTACAGAGTTTTAATAGACAATTCATTAAGATAGAGTTAAAGCGTTTTCGAGTTCATCTGCCAGCACAAGGCTTTATATGAAGTAAAAAGAGGTAGAAGTGGTGGGGAGATCATAATATATCAGGAAAAATTTATTTATCAAAGTAGTTCAATTGAATTTTATGCACTCTTAGAAGTTATGTTCGCAATATCCGGATAATTAATGAAAGTAGTATCTTACTTCCAAAAACCTCTCTGCCAAAACTATGTTCTCTATCAGCTATTTACTATCTCAGTAATTTATTGTCTAAGCGAACTTTTTTTCTGACCTTTTTTAACAATGATTTTGCAAAATATCTGCCACATCCTGAAAGTATCGTTGATTGTGGCCATGGAAATTCAAGTGTTTTTTTTTAAATGTTAAGAAATACATAAATCGAGGAGGAAAGGTTTTGAAAAATGTGGGTTAAAGGACGATGTTTCGGTGATTGTCAAATTTTGTCTTATTAACGGATTTTCTCTAGCTGCTGTTGCTCATCAACAGAGCTGCCAATAGAAAAATAAGATAGTCCATGCAGCCTTGAATTGCGATTCCCAACTGTAGGTCAAGAGACATGCAGAAAGAAATGAAACACTCTGAGCTTACGTTTCTATTTCTTTTTTCTTATTACCATAATTTCTGTTAACATTTTCATTTAATTGCAATCGCGAAATAATTATTTTAGCTTCCGCCATGTGTATTGCACTCACGTAAAAAAGAACTATGCAAAGTATAAAAAACTATAGTGATACACACCTCTTAGTTGTTGCAAGACTGCAAATGACACTTTTAGAAAGCCAAAAATGAGAGAAAAAAATAGCAAATGACGAGAACAACAAATGCAACTGCGAAAAAATAACTTAAAAGGAAAATAAACTTATAAACAGAAAATATCTCAACAGCATCTGTTGTAAATAAATCAAATTAAAAATGTTTTCTTAATTTTTTTTTATATTTTATACAGGGCGCTTACTCAAAAAAACTAAAAGAAGGCAATTATTTGCTTCGCATGAACTCAGAAGATTTGTAAAAACTAAAATTTTATAACAGAATCTGTACTGGGCATCCTACACAACCAACAAAAACGAGGGTTTCCATAACCTCAGTAAAGAGAAAATTATTAAATTAGGGATTATTTACAACATTGTTCTTGGAGCTTTGTGTTTACCAAAAATGTTTGCCATAATGAATAAACAGGTATTTAACTTAAAATAAAAAGGATGAAATCATATATGGTATATCGGCTAACATTTAGTTATAATACCCCCAATTTTCGGATCCAAAGATATATAGTTAATATAACTTTTTTAGCTAGTCTTAAATAATATATGGTAAGCGCCCTGTATTCAGGCGGTTCAAACACACTTAATCAATTGTATGTTTAATGATGACAAAATCAAAAAATTTTAATTTTAAATTCTATTTTATTTTATTTTTTTTTTTAGAAAATAATGGCAACGTCTACGAAAAAAACAAATAAGCAACAACGGAAACTACCACCAAATCATTATCAAAAACAACATCAACAACTACTACTGAAAAGAACTCAATTTTAAATAAAACGAAAAAAATATAGATAATTAATTTTTTCTTAAGAGCGAAAAGACACAAAATAATTAAAACTTGTGGGATTTTTCAAAGCAGACACTCTCGAAATAAACGAGATGTTTGTTGTGTATGACCACGACCTCGACCATCATAAAAATGATGAAAAAAATTCTCCAATATCTTTTGCCAAATAGTATATAAAATACACAATAAAAAAAGCCATATTATTTTTGTATAAGTATTTAAATAAAATAATAAAAATAAAATAAAATTGGAATAAATTAATTTAAAATTAATAAGCTAAAAGAGCGACAAATAGCCAGAAACAAAGAGTGCAAAAGAAATATTTGAAAAAAATTGTATAAAGAAAATAGAGACATTTTGTGATTTGTTGTTTCTGATTCAATTTTGTTTTATTTTTTTTTTTATGGAAAATCAGCACTTTGTGTAAAAAAAAATTTGAAATTTATCCCCAGTCGTCTAAACGGCATAAAAAAGTATAACGCGCGAGCGCTTCCACTGTGAATGTGTAACAAGTGATAATTTAAAAAATATTTCAAGCAGAAAATTCAAGTTTTCCATTAAAATGAAAAGTTCAAAAGCCATGTGTTGTGAATAAGTTTAGGTGAAAGCTTAATAGAATAAATATAAAATAATTACATATTAAAATATGGAAAATATAAGATAAAAAATTAAAGAAGAAAAAAAAGAGTGAAAGTGAGAGAGAAATAAAGATTAATAAAGAAGAGTGAAAATAAATCATACACAGCTAAAGTTTTTCAATAAAAATATATTTGTAATGTCTAATATAACCACAATAAAACCAACAACTAACAAAATATCAACAATTTTATCAACGCGTACAAGTGAAGCAGCACTACCAACAACAATAGAGGATACAAACGTTGCACCGGCTATAACTACAGCAATAACTCCAACAAATGCAGAAGAGCTAGCAACAACGAAACCAAAGCCTGTAAATTCAAATGAATATTTAACATTTGGAAAAAAGTCATTAAAACACAATGTTTTAAGGAAAGGAAGGCGGCAAAGGCCAACACTAACAGAAAGTACACAAAAAACAACAGAAACACCAACAGCAACACAGCAACCGCTAACACCACAGGAACATCAACAACAGCACCAGCAACAAAGACCACGACCACTTATTACAACTACATTTGCAACAACGAGAATATCATTAACAGCTGCCATTGCCGCAGCAGCCCTACTGCAAACGACAAATGCTACCACCGCTACACTCACCGCCGCCCTTCAAACACATGCAGCTTCAACATATGAAGTTGCTGGTGCAACATCCTTCTCATCATTGTCAGCTTTATCACCTGCCGCTACACACATACCACCGTCATTATCGATCGACAATTCACTGCAGTATCCCGTGGCGGTGTTGGATGGCACTTTAACCCAAATGGAACCGAATGCAACCGCAACACAATTTCTGCACAATTCAGCCATTTCCACTGCCACATCTGCTTTAGCGGCCGCTGCTGCAGCTGCAGCTACAACAGCGAATACAACACTACACATAAAAGATGGTGGTAGTGGAGGCGGAGGCGGAAGCGGTAGTAGTGCGGACTTAGATAATGATTGGCTTGACTGTGCCATTTTAGCTTTGAAAGCTTTTGTCATGTTATTTATTATAATTGCCGCCATTTTTGGAAATCTTCTTGTTATTATTTCTGTGATGCGTGTTAGAAAATTAAGGTGAGTAAAATGTTTATTCTCTTCTTTTCTTTTATATATAAATGTTGGCATGTATACGTATTCCAAACTATCAGTAGACTAATTGGTAGTGTTTAAGATTATAAGTGTTGCTCCTTCTTAGGACCTATCGTCGGCAAGCCAAAAGAGAAAGAATATATTATCAATGTAAACTGAGTCTAATGAAATATAGAAAAAAAAATACTCTGAAATCATTCAATTGCAGAATTTTTCTGACAGTCACTAGCGGCCTTATTTTGCTGGCATCGTCTGTAAAATCTATGGTTTATTATTTAGCCATTGATACACATTTCTACAGTAGACAATAAATGCAAAAAAATTCTTACTACTTTTTCTGTTGACGTACTGACTAGCAAACAGAAATTTAGTTGAGAAATTTACCAACTTGAATTTCCGTAAGTTGTTATGGGAATGTGAAACTCAACAGAAGTCAGCAATAGAACCTTTACAATTAAAATGTAACTTAAAATGTTGGTAAAGTTTATTAACTTCAGCATAAATTATGTTTAAAGGATCAAATTTGCCATTAAAAGCAACCTGTAAGATATCAAGAAGACCCATCATACCACATTTACTACAAACGTATTCTTTAATAATACCGATCTAACATATTCCACTATAGAAGACGAAGAAAAACTAGCCAGAACTGTTTTTGCACATATCCAACCGCATTGATATGATTGTTGAAGGATTTTCCCTAAATTAGTGAAGATGTGTACAGTGAATTCCTTATCCCAGACTTTTATAAGTCCTAAGACAGCACCAGCTTTATTTATAATTTTTTTGTTATATGTTGTACAAAATTCTCGTTGTCTTCCAGTCAAATTTCAAGATAATAGATGACATTCAGTTTAGTTAACATATGATCTCTTATAATACAGTTCAATCTTAAATGTGAAATGAAAGAGAATCACATGAGGTTACAATTTTTATGGCTTAATTCTATAATATTCTGACTACTGTATGCGCTAAAAACTTTAAAGTCCTGTAGTAAAAACATATAAATGCCTTTACAATTTAAATTTACAAAAATATATTAATGACATCACATAACGTGTGTGTATTTAATTGTCCACTGGCTTCCTTGCGGTACGTCAGATACAACAAAGAAAAGTTAGAAATTAACTTTTTGAAAGAAAGTTTTGCATTCTCACAAATGGAGTGAGATCGTTATACAAATTGATCCAAGAAATACATTTTAAAACAAATGTAATGCCGTTACGTGGACTTGCCATAATTGTTTCAATGTGTTAATGACCTGTTAAGCTCACAGAGAATTCAAGAAATTACATATAATGAAAATCCTTGATTGGCCGGCACAATCGCTGTTGTTAAACCCAATTGATAACCTGTTTGGAAAGTTAAAAGGAGTTGATCTCTTTAAAATTATTAAAACTGAATAGAATCTTATTTTTGGGTCTGTGCTCACCAATGTGATTGAATCTTTGCATTGTAGATTTGTAAGGTGATAAAAAAATAAGTATCAAATAAAAAATATTGATTCGTTCCTTTTGTTTTGCTTTTTCCAGATGGAGAAATTGGTTTCGATAATTTTAAAATAAACGATTCGTTAAATTGTTTTATTTTTTATGAATTACTTAGAAGATTAATTTTTTAGCAGAAAATTTTTCTCTTGAAATGAAGCGCGTTTCGAAATCAATTACTTTCTTATTGCTATAAAACTTGCTTCCTTCGTTTTTCGCAGCACTTTATATGTTTACTTATGTGCAAAAATTTAGATTTAATAATTTTTATGTCTATTTAAGAAACTTTACCGTGTACTCCAATGGACATTTGGTCTCGAAGAATAATTCTAATTTTATCTGTTTTAGTTTTATTTAAATTTGGTAAAATTTTATAGCTTATTGCCTTTCCAAAACATTATTAATTATATCAATCGATCCACAAGTAAAGCAAATATCTGTAAAACTCGAAATTTCAAATAAATTGATATTACCCAGCAAACATTTTAGTGCTAAAGTAATGAGTTGAAATATCACAAAAATATTCAAACAAAACGATATCATTGAATGCAAGAACTTTGCAACTCGAATTACATATATATCTGCTCAAAATTGCAAATATTTAAAAGTTATTAAATGCAAAAGAAAAATTATTAAAACTTTAACGCGTGTTTTTAGTGTTGAGCTAGTGATTTTAAAGAATTGTTGCCTTCTACTAACTGATCTGTTAGACAACTATTTTATTACGCTCTAAAAGGTCGTTTTCAGGAAAATAAACACAACTAATAAAACACATGCCTTGAGAAATATTTTAATATAAGGTCGGTTTGAGCCATCTGCAATTTTTTTCAAATTAATCTAAAACTTAATTCTCTTTGACTTAATTTTAAGTAAAACAAAATGATTATTAGACAATATAAAAAAAATAGATTTCCGCCCTCACAGACTATTTTATGTTCCGTAAAACTTAAGTGATCCAATTATCTCACATTTTAAGACAATAAACTCATCATTAATTATTACTTCATTTATTTAATACCATAATGCCCATTGAAAAAAAAACACAATTAAAATTAAAAAATAATAATAATCTAATTCTAGTATTGAATACCTAATTCATTCATTATTGTTCAATTAAAAATACATTTAAATAAATAATAAACTAAAAAAATACAACTGAAATTATTAAAAACAAATACAAGTCAAAAAACAAATAAAAAAAAGAAAAATAAATACTGACATGACAATTAAAATGATAATTACGAGATTCAGCAAAATATTAAAAATTCATAGTAAAAACAGCTCAAAAAATACGTTTATGTAGATATTTTATACAGCAATTAAACTAAACAAATTGTAATTAAATTATTTTAAAAAAATATATAATTGGAAAATATACTGAGTTGGCAACCAAAGAGTTCAAGTTTAAATGAAATGCAATTACCGGGAACAAAAACATTTTAAACAAAAAACTAAAATAATTAATAGCTGTCTTCGCTAGACTTTTTCTCATTTGCCCTGTAAATTTTGGGAAACATTTGAATATTTTATTTATTTTTTTGGTTTCGTTTAATGAAGACACTTTCCAGTTTTATTGGCAAACTGTTCATAGCTGTGACGACAAGGTTAAAGTCATTTAAAATAAATGAATTCATACATGTGTCATGAGGTAAATTTTATGGTTGTCTGCATTTTATAGGAAATAGAAACTATTTTATTGTAAACTTTTTCATTGTTACTAAAATTTGGTTGTATACAAATTTTGTGGACAGTAAATAAACTAATTACAAGTTTAAAATTTCTGTCATTAATGGTTTAAGCAAATTGTAATATAATAAAACAAAAATAAAAACAAATGAACAGTGATGCTTGAAGCAAGACAAAAGAAGCTTAAAAAGAATTTTCCGTAAATGTATAACGAATCGTACATTACATTTATAATTACATATCAAATACTATCTTTCGTCAAAATAGCTTAACTGAATTTATTTAGGGTCATTTCGTTCGTATTTTCTTTAGAATTAAATGCGAGAAGCTGGAAAAAAATAAGCTAAATCGTTTTTTAAAAAAATGTTGAAGCAACTAATCATCCAAAACAAGATGTTAAAAAAAATTAATTTAATATTTAAGTTTTTTTAACTGTAGTAGAAAGAAGGAAAACTGTAAAAGTTTTTTCTTAGTTCCTTAGCTTTTTGTTGAAATTAAAGTAAGAAATCATGAAAGGCTTTTGCAGAAAGACTCTTTTATAAAGGAATCCAGTTCTAGTCATACCTGAGAGAAGAAAAAAAATCTCTGATTAAAGTATTTTGTTTTTGACGTCTCGCAAAGAACACTTTTTCCTCGCATATAAAAGTTTAGATATTTTGAATTAGAAACCATTTCATTTCAATGGGAGTAATTTCGTCGCTTCTCTTTTTTCTGACATATTATCATCTGACAATGAGATCAGACGTTTAGGTAAAAAAATCATGCAACCATATTTTGCTTTTAAATAATGTTTTTTATATTAGATACATGATCCAAAAATATAGGTCTGTTTAATAGTATATATGATTTTTTGTAGCGTTGTGTTTTTGATGGCCGAAAATTGTGAAATTTATTGACACGTTTTCTCTATAGGTTCATTTAGCACTTCCAAACAAATTTGATTTCTACGTGTTGAACAATCGCTTTTTAGTATATCTGAACATATATAACATAGTGAAAGTATTTTGAAAGATTACAACGTCTTAAGCTTGTCTTTAAAAATGCTTTTACAAGTCTTGCTGCATATCCAATTAATAAACAATTTCGATCTCAAATTAAGAACGATTTGCAATATCAGCTCGCTAATGAAAGAATTTTCAGCCAAAATGAAAACAGGGCCAACGAGGAAGAATTAAATCACTAAAGTGCAAAACTAATTAATTTGTGAGTTGAATAATTTTTAATACAATAATTCCAAATGCAATCAAATATCTCCCAATGAAAGAAGTCCTAACAAGAGTGAAGGAATTCCTTATACAGAAAGTCTCAACAGAAATGAAATAAGAATAAAACAATTGTATGAACCACAACTTTAGGACAAATAAAATAACTCTCAAAGAAATTAAATAAGTCTCAATGAAATTAAATAAGTCCCAAGCAAAAATTAATTAACTGCCAATTCCAATATTTCCCCAATTAAAAAAGCCTCACAAAAAGTAAATAACTCCCCATAACAGACACGAAAATGTGATGACTCCCAACTATATTTCTTTGGGTGTTATAACATTTGAAAATCATTTGAACGTAACTTCTGAAGAATAGGATTTTGCATAAAAGTTTGGATTTTTCTCAACTTAAGAAATGTGTTAGTTCTTAATTGAAATTAAGTTATTCCATAATAGTTAAATTTTTCATAATTTTATATAATAAATATTAGGATGAATTATTTATGATACTCTAAAGACGATCTAATATAAAGAATGGTTGAAATACTAAGAACAAATACAATTCATTATATGTTTTTAGTTAATAAAGAAAAAAATTACAAAAACTTTAATTTAGTACTGCGGGGGTAAAAAAAGTATTATTTAAAATATTTATTTGTACCGCGAAGAAAAATTTAATTTTCCATCACTAACATACAATACAATTTTCTTCAACTGTTTTTGACTTCCCTGCGATTTTAAACCAAAACAAAATGCCTGTTCTTTTTTTCTTGTTTTATTGTTGTAGTACTAAACAGACCTGTATTATTAGATCATGATTGGATACTTATTTGAATTTATTTGTGTTATAATATAAAAATGTAATAATTTCAATTATAAATTTGAAATATAAATCAAACATAATACGGCAAAGAACATGTGCAAAAGCAACGCTAGTGATCGCTTTCAACATTAATTTTAATCAACCAATCTCTCTACTGACGCTTGCAGAAGGAATGCGTTCAATGAAGCTGGATTATATTTTCGCAGTCAAGAAGGCAATCAATTTGAGATTTCGAAGATAATTTTCCAAAATAATTATGTTAGATATATTAATTTTATGTTATTAGTCGCTTAATTTAATATAATATTGCTTTAAAGCACAAATTTAGATCGTAAACGATTATTAATACAATGAGTTCTAAAAAATTTATTTGTTTAAAAAATAATGCAAAATAATACCGCAAATTTTTAGAAAAAAAATACAACATTTATTGAAGAAAATTTTCCAAAAAAATCATTGAATAATGAACAGAAATGTGGTTAGTTTTATTTTACTTGCATACCTTAACTTGATCTAACTTTTATTGATAAAAAGTTTGAGCCCAGCACACTAATTTTCTTTTTATTTGGCGCATTAGAAAACGAGTATTGCTTTGGAAAATACGGCTCGATTGTTTGGGAGTTCATCATATTTGATTTGATTATATTTTGTAAAAGGCCCATCGAAAACAAAATTAAGAAAAATTTTCAAGTTTTAACGACTTTTTAATTGTTTATTTCCATATAAACAACTGTGATATTTACTAAAAAAAAGTTTATAAAATGACTGTTTTTCCACTGTGCAATAATTGTTTCTGAATAAAAACTGCATATTTTTTTAACCAAACCTTTAGTTTTGCTGTTAAAATTTTTCGTACACATAAATTTACTTAAGTTATGTAGAAAAGTTAACAACAGACAGCAAGTTGACAAAAAGTGAAAAGTCGTAAAAAATCTAAAACAAAATATTGTTCCAACAAATTCACATTTAAAACTGTTTTTAGGAAATTTTTCCAACAAGAGGTGTAAACTAAATAATTAATTGAATTTATTAAAAACTTTGTTTCTCTCCCTTTGTTATGGGAATTTATTTACGCAAAAAATTTAATAATAATATTTGAAAATTTTTATTAATATTGAAACTCGTAATTGCCAAATTTAGCTTAAGACTTTAAAGGCGCATTAAAACGTACATAATTTTAATAATTTAAATTTGTTTGATAAGAATTTGCTAAATTACATAAAAAGTTGTGTGAAAAATAATCTTTCCAATTATTAACACGAATCAGCAAGAACAGTGGAAACTTCCAAACGGGCATTTATACTATCTAGATTAAACTGTAATATGTTATTAGGATTTGTTTGCCACTTGAAGGATATTCATTTCAATTGGTACATCACTGAGGCAAGTAGAAAAAACTTGTAAAGAATTTGTAAAGAATAAATTAAAATTATTATCACGCATGCAGTATCAACAAGTCAAACTGACTGACACAAATGTACTACCACTATATTATTATCAAAACTCAATAATTGTGTAAAATTATGTATTCCTTAAAAATATAATCAGATATCAGGACATGATCGCAAATACATGAGAAACATTTAAACTTTGACTTATCATGAGAATCATATCTAAATAAGAATGACTGCATAATATTTGCTAGCGGGAAAATGTGTTGTGTAAATGTGTAATTTTTTTCTTATTATTAATAAATTTTTAAAATATCTTTCATAAACAAACACATTCAATATGCATTAAGCTTATTTCGAGTCGATAGCAACTTTTTAATATGAATGTCCAGAAAGAGCTCTCAATTATCTTGTACGATTTGTCATTAAGTTAAATCGATTTTCCTATCTTTTTTCCTCTTAAATTTATGAATTTCCTAAAATTATTAAAATATGACTTAAGCTTTTCTTCCTTATTGCCACAGAATAGTAGATGCGTACGTCTGGGTGCGTTTGCCACACCTGTATTGCTAAATAAAGAATAAAAAAACGAAAATATTTTCTTTGTCTGACAGTTTGATAAGTTATGGGAAAATGCCATAAAGATGAAAAAAGTATACTACATATTTTTTATAGATTCCAATAAATGTTATCAACGACAGGCAGCATGATACCTTTCGAACTTTTGGTAGCGAATGCTTCTTACTTGTTTTATTTTACTTTCATTAAGTTTTTTGCAGACTTTTTTCTTTAACATATCATTGATATTTTTATATATTTTAATAATACGCTTTGACTGTGGTTTTCGTAAATAACTTCCTAGAGAAATATTTTACGTTGATTGAATTTCACGACCGAAAAATAAAAAATTCATTTAAGGGAAGATAAATAATTTTGCGAAATTGTTTATAAGAGTTATTTCATGTGACATCGACAAACGGTTGGCTGTTGCCATGTTTGACCTTAACAAAGCTTGGTATGACTGTTGCCTTTTGCCGATGATGATTTCTCTCGATTTACATCAAGCAAGGTCCGTATCTTTTTTTATTTATTTATTTATTTATTTATTTATTTATTTATTTAAGTCTATGGATTGAAATTATATAGAAGTAAACTAGTTATTTAAGTATACAAATAAATTACGTTTAATCATACTTACATATATAGTAGAAATATTTTGTTATTTTCAATATAATCAACATTAAATTGTTGCAAATTTTACTTTAACTTCAAATTTTATCACTTTAAGCCCGAAACATTTAATGCAAACCAATATTTCTTTCAAAATTATTAAAATTTGTTTAGTCAAAAAAGGAACCCCCAGGAAGATCTAATTATTCCAGCTTTTCTCTTTTGTTGTTTGTTAAATTTTCAACTCGTTTTTTTGTAATTATCATGATTGAAGCAACATTATTTGCTCTTATTAATTTTTGACACAGAACTTCAGATATACATTTTGTTATTTGAATCACCAAACAATTACATTAAATTAGAACTTAGAAACTTTGGCTTATGCCGAAGCCTTTTCACTCGAGCTCATGTAAAATTCCTGTCAAATAGAAAAAAATTTTTTGTTCTCCTTCAAATGCATTTCATTGGCTTTCACATTTGATTAATTACCGACATGGACTTTTCTACATCATAACCGATAACTGGTATTGCTCTCTATTATTTTAGAAATCATGGAAGGACCTGCATAAAATTTTTCATTACTCAAGTACAGCCGAAAGTACCATGCGAATTCTAATGTCATGTATAATAGCATGCAGTAGATGTCGGTGGCTAATAAATATATTAAAGCGGAATATGTTTTTTATGTGACTGTACAACAACAACAACGATAAAAAAGGAAGGTCTGAAACAAAAAACATTTAAACTCAGCAAAGTCTATTGTTTGCAATGGTGTCGTTCAAGTAAAACATTTTTTCTTTTCTTCTATTTTGTCGCCCCTTAAAACAAGATAATGACAGATAACGTTTTGCAGCGTTGGCTGAAAAATCTCTAAATAAAAACCATTTTCTTTTATTTCATACAATAGAAAGTGTGAAAAATGTCTATTTTGTTTTATTGTTGTTCTCTTTTTTCGTGAACAAGTAAAGTACGAGTAATTATGGAAATCCTGTAAAATGAAAACGTTTTTGCTATTTGAATATTTTAAATTTTATTTAAACTTTGAAAAGCATTTTTTAAGTTCTTTTCTAGCTTAAAAACTTTATAACCATAAAAGAACTTTAGATTTTCCAAATTTTATGTTTATTATTCTTTTAACAATATTAAGGCTTTTTCCTTAACATTTTTGTAGAGATATAAATTTTGTTAGTGCGTGTTGGTTTTACATTTAATAATTTATTTTAATGACAACAAACATGTTAAACAACCATAAGCGACATTAATTACAAAAGTTTGTTTCTTCATATTACTTTTTCACAAAATGACTTGGGAAGGTTTGAAAGAATAAAATTGTTATAAGTTTTTTTTCTAGGGGCCTATAAATTTATTATGCAGGCAACACAACATATTTTAACCATAAATATAACAAAAAAAGACAAAGAACAATTTGCGGCGAAATTAAAAAAAATAACCTAAATTGCCATCCAAATAATTTTTAGCATATTAAGAAGAGCTACGAAAAAAAATCAAATTTTTAAGTGACGAAGCCAAACAGAAAGGCCAAAGAAATTATCTGAAAAATTGTTTAAAGGGACAGGGTAAGTACTTTACTTTTTTACTAGGAATTTTTCGTGTTTGGCTCTCAAATTTTCAATATAAAAAAACAATTAAATTTGACTTAGAAATTGGCGATTATTAGCGAAAAATTATCTTTGAAAGTCTCAGTTGTAGGCTATTTAATTTTGTTAGACAATTAAACTTAACGTTTTAAAAATCCAATTGAAATGCAAAAGACAAACAGCTAAAGGAAAAATTGTATAATAAAAAATGTGACGAAATTTAAAATAAAAATTAGTCAACTGCTGATGAAAATTTTAGTGATTAATAAATATTTAAGAATTTTTAGAAAATTCAAAAGCATGAGAAATAACACGTCCAAATTGATTTATTTATTTATGACAAAAAACTTGTTGAAAGGTTCTGGTTGTCAAATAATTACGTTTTATCATAATATATAAAAATATTGTGTAGTAATTCTCTTCTTTAATCAAGAATTAAATTAAATAAATAAAATTTCAATCAAATGTTTTCTTTCTCCATACTCATTAAATTACCGCTAAATTGTAATATTTGCTGAAATTGTCATAATAAAACAAAAAAGTTTTGACGTTTCGTGTAGAAAAGTGGTTTATTTACAATGTTGCCACCAACGAAATGTAAAATTACACATGCATAATGCCAAAATTACACATGAAATAAGGAATTATAGATGCTTTCTTTTTTTGCAAAACAACGTGCCTTGATTTTTTTAAGATTAAATATTTGACCTTTTTTTATGATGAATGAATATATTTTCAATATTTGGGCTTTCAAGGTCATTTAATTAAAAATTATTTTTACGTATTATTTCGAAGTTTCGTTGATATTTTCCAACTTCTTCAGGGAATTTTTTTTATATTTGTAGATATATAATCTTCTTTAGTTTTGTTTTGTGTAAAAAGGACAACCACAAACAAAACCACAAAAATACATTTAAAGCATGAATATGCAAAACAGTTATATAAATAAATTAATATATCACAGCCTATCCTTATTTGCCGTCATCACAATAAAAAAGTAGTGCTAAAACACGATAAATTTTTAAATTACAAATGAGTTACACATGCAGCCAATTACATATGGATTACTAATTAAAATTGAAAAAAAATTGCACATGATATATGTAATTACACATAATGTTGCAATACTCCTTATTAATCATAGTAGATCCACTGACCCTTTCAATGGAGATGGCAATCTTTGACAGTTGACATCTCAGTGTTTATGACTTCAGAGCTTGTTAATGTCAAAAACAAATTTGTTTAGTCTCCTAAAATAATATTCATTTTAATAAATTGTTCAAAAGTTCACACATCATCCTTCTTTTTTTCTTAGAAAAATATAAAAATTAATTCAATGCCAATAAACTACCATGTTGCTGATTTTGCTAGGATTGGCGGTAATCCCCGGTATGAAGTATTCATATGCTGACGAATAAAATGGATGGTGCTCACCAAAACTGTAAATTACTTCATCCTACTTGCAAATTAATTAGGTTAATTAATATTCCACCTGCATAAATTGCATTTTCATTATAAATTGTAAATTATTACAATTATAAAAAAGTTGCAATCTTCTGCGCTTACAATTTTTTGTTAATTACGATGCAATACTAGTTAACAAAACAGTACACGCTATACAAGTAGGCCTTAAGAAAACTTCTCCACATTTTTGCCTCTCATTTTTCTTTAGCAGAAATATGATAAGATATCAAAAGAAGAATAAGAAGAAATAAAAATAAACAGGACATCCCCAACATAAATGACTTCATGAATGTTTGATATGGAATGGCATTTGACCCATAAAGACAAAAAAGAAAAATGCTAAAAATTCAATGGCATAGGAACTTGTAAAATTATATTTCTATGGTTTGCAGGAATATCTGCGTATGTCTCAAAAGAAGAAAAACCAAAACATTTATTTTATTTGTAACCAGGGCTTTGGTATGAATTTTCTCCTATTGTTATTTTAATAAATTAATGTCGTTAATATATGTATGTAAACGAGCTATAAAAACATTGTATACAAAATTTTAAGATAAGATTTTATAAAAATGACATGCTATTCAAATTGAAAATACCGAGGCCACCAAGTACGTACATTATTTAACACAACATGTTTTTAGTAAATTTGTATACCGAGATATTTTTTAACTTTATTTCAAAAAGTTTTAATTTGTTGTGGTTCAACCCAAATCAACAGAAATGGCTGTATGCCGTTTCGCATGGAAACCATAGTTTTACCATCTTCTTTACACTTTAACCCTTTTGCTTGTGTGTGTTATTGTAATGACTTTTTTCAAATAAACTTTTTTTCTTTGTCTCTTTACAGAATCATAACGAATTATTTTGTAGTCTCGTTAGCAATGGCTGATATTATGGTCGCAATAATGGCCATGACATTTAACTTTAGTGTACAAGTAACAGGACGGTAAGTACTGCAAAAATTATATTTTTTTTCTGCTGTGTAATCATACACAAATTTATACAAATATGTATGTATATATATTTATATATATGTAGGTATCTGTAAGCCTGTAGGAGACAAAAATATCAAATGTGACATTTTTTGTACACATATTTTTGTATGCAAATTCAGTCAGCAGAAGACATGTGTTAAGAAATTAAATTTAAGGAGGACCAAATAAAATTGACCTACACATAACAAAGCAAGATAAAATAATAATAAAAAAAATTTAGTTTTTCAGAACCCCAAAACTTAAAAAATTTACAAAGAAAAGTAATATCTACCAACAAACAAATGAAGCGCACATTGAAAAAAGTAAAAAAGACATTTGAAAAAACATTTATTTTAAATTCACTTTAAGTTTCAGTAAATGTTTTTTTTATTAGTTTAGTATATTTTTTATTCGACCTTATATTTTCTTTCCAAAAAGTTAACTTTGTGTGTTATTCAGGGTCTACGTCAAAAACTTCAAATAAAAAACTCTTCTTTTGTTTTTATTAGAGATATTTCATTTTTTATTTTTTTTTCGAAAAAAAATTTCAGTAAATATTTTATTCGATTCAGTTTAATGTTAATAAATAATAGTAAATGAAACGAAAAAAATTTATTATGATAAAAACGGCAGCAAGTACTCAACTGTTGTGTGGAGCGGACTTATTCAACTCTGCGTTTCTAAGACAAACACTCAACGGTTGCGCAACAGTTACGTCTTATGAACGCGACCATTATAAACAAAATAACTGAGTTAATAAACGAAATTTTTTGAATAAATATGTACACGCAAACATTAAAACACTAAACCAAAGAAGAGCAGTTGTCATATAAAGTATTCTTGCATTTCTTTTCCTTTTGCAACTACAATTTACCACTTCTCTGTAGTTTTTATTTGTTTCTTGCCATTCCTTTCGAGTTTTTTCTCTTGGAGAAAGAAAGTGTACTTAAAATATAAATACTTGTTGTTGTTATGGTTAATGTTGTGACCTGGATTGACAAAGATGATGCTCTTAATGTAGTAGCATTGAAAATAAGAATGTCCTTTGATATCCTTTTAAAAGCAACGTCTACATATTAAGTGTTTCTTGCAAAAAAACTGTTATCAATAATAAAAATCTTTATTTTTTCTTGTTATTTTAAAGAAAACTATTTTCAAAATGCAGGCAAATCTGCAAAGATAGAGAAATTTTATGCTCGAGATGAAAAAAGTTGCAAACAAGAAATAACATTTTTAATATTTTATTTCCTTTTTTAAATATTTTTTTAAATGGTATGTTCTGTGAACAGTAAGAAAACTAAAAGCATTGGCCTCATTTTGTAAAATAAAACATTTCAAAACGCTTCGAATTTGTGTGAAAAATGCAACACCAAAACTTTTATAAATTGCGTTATTTTTTTCTTTACAAATATTATTTGTTTAGAAACGTTCCCATTTTATAAAATGAGGCCTAAAACCCGAATAATTATTAATTTTATATAATAACACATCTCAAGGCAAAATGTCGCAATCCTTTTTATTACATCTTAAGCTTGGAAATGTCAAAGTGAAACAAAATTCTGAATCAGAGGAATAATTTCAATGAATGGAAAAATTAAAATTTTTAATTAATGTAAAAATAAATTTATCTGTGAGAAATGCTGAGTATTCCAGTATCAAAAACGAGCTCTATGGTTGACAACTCAACTAAACCGTACAATATTTCAGTACAATAAATAGAATTGCATTAAAATCAAAAGCCAAAGAAATGCTACAAAGAACTTGTAATGGTGGGTTTAATGCAAATGACGAAATTAAACTTCTAAGGAATCTAAAGAAAAGCTACGAACCATATTCGACTTAGTAAATCCTTTTTTATTTTTTATAAAACAAACACAATCTGTGAAGCTTTTTTGGTTTGTGTGCAGCAACATCCAGGGTATAGGACGAAATCGAACTTACGACTCCCAGACTAATGATCTTACACACTATAAACTAAGCTACGGTGGCTTTCAATACCTCTTGATTTATTTCGAGTTTAATATTTGAAATTTAAGATATTATTTTATTAGTATGTATGAAAGAAATATTTTTCGGGTCCGACTTTATATTGTTTGTTATACCGGGATTTGCCTGTAAGCCAAATAAATATATAAAAAACAAAACTCTTTCAACTATTGTAGCAAAGTAAAACGTGTTGTTTGCCGGTAAACTGTTGGCTTAATCACAAGTAATCATAAAATAATTAATTACAAAAAAAAAACTTTTTAATTATTTTAAGATAAATTTATTTTGGTTTTTATATACATACTCAAGCTCCTCCCGTCCATGTAATTTATCATAATAACAAATTATGTAATACCTTGGATTAAATCATGTAAAATGAAGAGCAACCCTTTTGCTTTTTAGTCTCTAGCAGAGAGAAATACAAAGTTTTATTTTTTTCGTAAAGCACAAGTTATCTTATAAAAGTTTTAAAGAAAATTTATTTTCATGTTACAGTACTGGTCAAAGCATTTGCTACTGCAAAAACATTTGCGGCATCAGGAAAAACGCGCAAGAAATAAATTATTAAAGCAAGAGATTAAACATGGTATGTCAAACAATTTATGAAAAACGGCAACGAAAATGTTGTTTATTCGATATACTATGATGTATGTCTGCTGCTTGTACACGTAGGTTGTTGCAATAGATATTTCCAATTCGTGTCTCTGCCTGGCAAAACTAGACAAAAGCTGGTCAACCACAGTAACGCAGAAGAAGAAAGTTATATATATTTTTCGTATCAAATACGATTCTTCAAAGGACATATTCTACGGGGATATGTCAGTCTGGGAATTTCCAATCACTATCACACCTGATTGCGTTGGCATTAAGGTTTGCCAGGCAAAGGGACTTGCATTCAATATGGGACCTTTCCGAAATTTTTGTTTTCATTACAACAGAGAGCTCTTAATGCACAGAAAAGTTTTAGATCGGCTCAGCGTCTTAGCTAAAGGTAAATAGGCCAAAGGACAATAAGAAGCCTCATTGGTATAAGAGGAAATTATAACTTTGTCAATATTCTATAATTCCGGAACTCTCTTCAAGAGGTTTAATCTTGCATTGGTGGCCTATGAAGTGTAACTTAAAATACACAAAAAATGAGGTAAAATAAACCAATCGCACATTTCGGACGACGTTTTGTAATAAAGTGTTTCAGAAGCTTCTCGGTTGAGGGATAAGTAAAAAATTTCAACGGGCTGTGAAAACCACTGCAGGTAACGAGATAACAAGCTGTAGCTTAAAAAAGTGTCGAGTCTCACAAGCTCTTAGCTACTTCATATTTATGCCAGCTGTCCCAGATTAACTCACAATTCCAATAAGTGGATAAAATAGTAGTGTTCATTCTACAGGTCAGCAAAAATACTTCATAGATCCAAAGCAGTGGTTCATAATTTCTTATTTCGTTTAGCCATTGCAACTTGTTCATATAAAGTAAGAAAGCTTTGTATTGATGAATAATTGATTATAAATTAAATAATTTTCTAATAAATTTAATTGACTTGGAATATGATTCATCATGAACTTTAATAAACTTACCAAGCAACTGGCTAATTTTGTACGTCAGTCAAGTATTCGCTGGAAATTTCGCATACATAAATATTTCAATCTGATGGCAGCTGAAGTGCTTGTTGAGAAACCTAACAGACACGGTATCAACTGGGGGTCTCAAAGTCTAGTATGTACAGAGGCTATCGGTAGCAACAAAAAATAAGGATTGGATATGAGGTCCCAATCAGCCACTGATATCAAATTTAGTGGCGATAGAATGCATCGCAAATAATGTGTAGCCTTTGTTAGTCACACGAACCACAGGATACATAAATAATATTCTATGTCTATAAATTGCGTGGTTAAATAGATAACTTTTACAATAAACTCTTCCTAACTCATTGGCCGTTATATTCAATTTCAGTCTTCTTGTCTTCTATAGTTTCATTCTTTAAAGAGAAATTGAAAAACGAATTTTGATCTGCCTATTTATAATTAAAACAAAAGTTTTTTGAATATTAGGCAAAAAGTTTTTAGTTAGACAGTTTGTAAAGAACATAAATCACAGAAGAACTAATATGCAAATGTATCATTTAAAAATGTTTCTACTAAATTTTTATAATGTTGTTCATGGTGTTGTTTAAGTTATTCATGCTCTAGTGATCCACTTAAAGTTAAGTTAAAGTTTCTTTATTCCAACAACTATTTTTTAAAGTCTTAACTTTATCTGTGTTTCATATTTTTATTTTCATTATTGTTATTCTTTTTGTATATTTAAGAATGTTTGTTTTGTATATTCTTAAGTTTATTTTTATGTTCCATAAACTACTGCTGCTGCTCCTGTTGCTGCTCCTGTTGCTGCTACTGTTACACTAAAGACTTCAATTAACGAAATTTAAATTGTATAGAAAGATTGTTAAAAGAAAATTATATTCTCCCATGTGTTTTCGTAACATAAGTACACAAATAATTTTTTTTTCTATAATAAAACTCAACCAAAACTAGATATTTGATTTAAGCTTAACAAACATTTTTCGGGTATTTTGACTAAAACAAGAGTTATTATAAGAAATAAAAATCCGTACAAAAAATTTTAGCTAAAACTGAAAAGTATTTTGTTGCAAGAATTTTATTTTTGAATAAAAACACAGAACAAAATATTTATGTGTAAATCTCTTTGGTGGAGGTTTTTAAAAAGCTGATTTAGGGATTGTTTGGCTTCACTTTCAAGTGTAATTTTTCGTTGTACTCGTACTATAAACAAGTGTTGGTGCATTAATCAATTAATTTTTAAATCGTTTTGTAAATTTGTTTAATATTTAGTCAGATTAACCTTAAGCAGGATTGACGTAGTTGTGGTTAATTTCATTTAGCATATTAATTTTGAGTAATCGCTCTAAAGATGTTTCTTTAATGTGTGAAAATTTAGAGATGGATTAAATTGAAAGATAGTCGTAACGCTAGAAATGTACAGAATAGAAAACACTTAGAGGCCCACGAAGTTTCGTAAAAAATTGCAGTATTGTGAATAAACCCTAATATTGATTAAAAATAGTTAAAATTTTAAACAAACTCTACAAAAGCGAATAATGAAAAGAATCTGCCCAATAAGAAAAAAACAAAGCTTGCCAAAATAAAAAAAAAAAATTTGGAAAATATAACGAAACTAGCTAAAATTTTCAAAATATTTTTAGCTTAAGAATAATAAAAGTCGCTAAAACTGTAAAAAATACCAAACAGTTTTTAAAAACCTTGAAATTTTGGAAAATTTAAAAAAAAAATTCCTAATGTCGGACATAAAATGAGGAAATGAAAGTTGCAAATATTAACGATTTTCTGCAAAAAAAAATCTGTCGCAAGGTGTATTATCATAGAAATATTTATACGGAAGGAAGTTTTTTTTGGAAGCGGTCAAACTGCCAAATCTTGATAGTTTTTAATTGTATTTAGCTTCCTAATTTTTGTCTCAATAAATATAATCCTACAAAAAAGACTATAAAGAGCCGAAAAGTAGTTAAAGAAAAGCATAAACTTAATACTCATCCAAGAAAAATAAAAGTTTTTACACAAAACGGTTACAAAGACAACGATTCTTGCCTAAATAAATAAAACAAAATTTAAATTTCAAATGTATTTCCCTCTTTAAGTAAAAACCTTTTCTGATTGCCACCTTATTTGTCGCTTGTTATTATTTTCTAGCTTATTGCAACAAGATTAATATATAAGGTATCACAATTTAAGTCTAATTATTGTGATTAAAAAATATAAAACAATTTTGCTCGCTTCACAAAGAAAAAGTTTACTTTTCCATTAATATAATCATCATAGAAAAATTGAAATTTTGCAACTGTTCGGTATGAATTTTAAATACCCACTACAAATTATAAAATCTTACAGATTATAATATCTCATTAGAGAGATCGCATTATGAGTACAAAGTTGTTTTAATTATGGCCACAAAGGAACCTGCAATGCAAGAGCATTATTATTTCGATTTTGTAATTTTCAGATTTTATGAGTTACAAGCTGCACAAAAAATCCAATATATCAAGCAGTTTATCAAAAATATAGTACATCAGAATTTAGTATTATGGTACGCACACCTTCATTTATTTGGAAACACATTACAGAACAGATAAAAGTTGTGCTCATGCTAAATAAAACTCACTGCAACATAATCACGCTAATGAAAAACCATCACAGCTGCAAAAGTTTTACAGAAACAAAAAGGTTGAGTTAACAGCCTTTTTTGCTTTTTATTCATTAGCTAATTGGAAAATAAATGGAGAAAATACAGGTGTTTGTAAAGATTTCATGAAAACGTCACTGAAATTTCAATTAATTTTTATTCTGTATATTTTTCTCAAAAATTCTTTAATCATTTTTAATTTCAATATACCCAATAATAAATAATAAAATATTTACAAAGTATATACGAGTATAACATAAACATGATTAAAAATTCATTTATATAAATTAAACTTAGTAGTTGCACAATAATCCCAGGGCATTAAAATTGTTTTGTTCTTTTCTAAGTAGAACAACAACTGAACTTCTTTAAAATTATGGTTTATATGCAGATAATAAAAGTTGTTATTTTCTTGTTGTTATTATTATTATTATTTAGCGTACTCTAAATTGATGCATTTTCGAAACTTTAACTGAAGTTTTAAGCATAATAATTTTTTTTTTATTCAAAAACTTTAACGATAGAAATATGGTTTCATATAAAAAATGGAAAATAGAAATTCCATAAATGTTTGTAAAAGTTTTAATTCGAAGCCAAAAATTCCCATGCATATAGAACAGAAATTTATTTCAAGTTGTATAGAACTTTTTTGCCGCAAACTCTGCACAGTGAGGCAGTTTATAATATGAGCTACTCGATGTCATATGAAAGTGATATAAGTTCACTTAATCAAAAATATTAGTTAAGCTTAAGTACAATTGCGAAAATACACAACCACCACATTAAATCAACCAGACGCACATGATCTCATTTCAAAAATCATTAATTCTTTAATATATTAATATATATTAATAAATAGCTTTTAGCAGTTGTAAGGCCACTGCTACACGTACAATATATATTGAGGTGTTGGTATCGTAATTAATTTTCCGGATTTCAAAATACTAAGTACTTGCGTTAATACTGCTTGCGAAACGTTCAATAAAAATCACGATACTGGATCGCGGTCAATATATATTGAAGGTGTAGCGTAGCAGTGCCTTAAGAACTATTTATATTAAATTAAATCTAAAATTCACTACATTATTTTTATAACGTAAATGGAGAAATCTTTTACGCAAAAGTTTATTTTTGAAGTTATTTTTTCTAATTCTTTAAAAAATAGTGAGACAAAAACGAATAAGAAACGTAATAACACGATATGAAAAGAATTCTTTGGTAACATTAAAATTACTAGTGTAACCAGCGGTCGACACAATCGACCGCATTCTAGAAACGAATATTAAACATTTATATAAAAAATACATACAATCAAATACAACAACAAAAAACATTCTAAATAAACAAATTAAAACTCTGTCTCATTTCTAGGCAAAAGCAAATTGGATAAATAAACATGCAGACTTTGTTTATTTTTCAAATCGAAGCTGATACATGCATGTGTAATAATAAGTGTGCATGTATTAGTAGCAACTTGAAACGCTTATAGATCATTAAATATCGAACCGATTTAAATAAAATGAAGATTGTCTATGTAAAACCCCGTTCAAAAACATAAAAATCTTTCCAAAATCGGCCATAACGAAAAACTTTATAATTCAAACTTAAAAAAAATAAGTGGTAATAAAAGATTATAGAAATAAAATTGAGATATTGCATATTGCGTTAACTGAGTCAAAAATGTAACCAGCTTGTGAGTTGCGATGAACGAGGTAGCACTGTATTTCCCAAATACTAAAACTCAGCCACATACTCGTACTTTATATTATGAACGTCACTGTGTCTATGTTCATATTGTAAAGTGAAATTATTTGTTAGAAAAAGTATTTGATTCTGTCACACTGTACGCTGTAAGGAAAACTCGAACATAAAGAAAACTTATTTTAATGCTTCATTTATGAAATTTCAAATATTGATAAAAACTTTTAACATAACAATAAATTTACGATCTCTTTCTCTCATTTCAGTTGGCTTTTTAGTCCATTCCTATGCGATTTATGGAATAGTTTGGATGTCTACTTTTCAACAGCGAGTATATTGCATTTATGCTGTATATCAGTCGATAGGTAAATTCCAAATGGACTTCTAACAAATATTTAATTTCATAGCATTTAGTGTTTTAAAATTATCACAAATTCAAAAATTCATGCACACAGTTTCATTTGTTAATAATAGTTTTTCATATTCAAGAAAATATTTACGTCAGTTTTTATTTCATTTAACCGTGTTTGTACAGATTTTTTTTAAGGTAGATATAATTTCACAAATGCAGTAGAGAGAGAGATAGAGTGTCAAAAACTAGTTTTAATTTATTAAAAGTTATGGGAATTATTTTCATTAGCTTCTTAGAGGACTTCGTGTTAAAGATTGCTATTTCAATTCATCAAAATCATAAAGTTAATTCGATAAAAAAGATTGAAATACATTTTTTAAATCAATTAAAATATTAAATGAATTCAATAAAGT
The DNA here is from genome assembly GCA_956483585.1 of Gymnocheta viridis. Lineage (NCBI taxonomy): Eukaryota > Metazoa > Arthropoda > Insecta > Diptera > Tachinidae > Gymnocheta > Gymnocheta viridis. The sequence goes on along the minus strand of OY101440.1, from coordinate 128,825,236 downwards.
GTGTATGCAATCAAACTTGAATGCAATTAAAGTAATCGAAATCAAATTCGGTAATTACGAATACAATCAAAATTAAACCAGAATCAAAATTTGATTTCTCTTCAAATGAAAATCCTTTTTCTAGACAGAAATCTGACTCTGATGATTTTGAATTGCAAACAATGTAAATTTTTTATGGAAAGCGTTGGACTTTTACTGTAGTTGTGGTTTAAGGGGAATTGACTGAAATAACATGATTTCAACAAAAAAAATTGCAGTCGAACTAAATCTAATATAAATTGCATTATTTTTCTGCTACAAAACAATTAGGTTTCTTTAGAAGTGCATGGAGAAGTTAAAAGGAAAAGCAATTAATTTCACACATTAAAATCTTCCTTATTCATTTTTCGTTTACTCTTCAAGTGCAACGTATATTTGAAATTGCAATCAAGAGCCAATAATGTTCAAAGGTGTACGTTTGTTCACATTTGGTTTTGATTGCACAAAAACTGTATAAGCTATCATTTGAAAATAAGTATAAATAATGCAAAAATGGAGAAGAAGAAAGCAAAGCTATTGTAATTTCGCATTAACTGGGAGTTAGGAAAAAAATGTTCTTACAAGAGCAACACACATCTGTATGATATGGAATATATAGAACAAGAGAGTTAATGAGTGTTCATGTCAGTGGATTAAGCAGTGCTTTCATTCGAAAAGAGAAAAATGCTGTCAGATTTACGAAATTTTATTCCGCAGAAATGGAAAAGGAGGATAGTGCAGTATTTAAAACACATAATACTTAATTAAGAATAAAAATTGCAGACAGTTGCTGAAGATAAGACTGTTAAGGAAATATTTAACTATTGATTTCGTAAACAGATCTTCAAGAATGAATATTATAGCTGCAAAGTTATTTTGTCAATTTTTCCTTAATAATTTAATTATTAAGAATACATAAAATACTTGCAAACCATCCTATTAAATCTTTAAATAAGGAATTAACATATTAAAGATTATTTCAATGTATTATATAAAATGTATTTAAATTCTGAATAATTTACAAAAATAATGATTATTTTTCATTTATAATATATTTATTAATTTAATTTTTTAACTAACCTTAAATAATATAAATATTAATAAATCAGGAGCTACGAGTATTTGAAGAATCTTTGTTTTCGATTCTTTAATATTTCTATTTTGTTTATTTTTTTTAATTTTCAATCGTTTTTCCGACACTTTTACTCCAATCCATTGTATGTTTGTCTTGTATTTTTTAAGTTTGTATACATGTAAACATCATTAGACTTTCAGATTAACTGAGTTCACCGCAAAAGAAGCTTATAGTAGTTTCATTAATAAAAATTTTCCAGTCGAACTCTGAATGATGTTTAATTCTATGGTATGACTGACTGCAAAAAAGACCCATATTAAGAAATTTAACATTAAAAAATGTTACTATCTTCGTCTAAGACAAAAAAAAAATAAATATAAAAAAGTTTACTGCTTTCAATATGTATGCTTTGTCCTGTACGTACATGTGTGTGCAAATAATCTGTGCTATGCTCCTATGGGATGTAACATGTGAAGCCATACTTCATATTTGTATCTTTTAGTGTAAATACCATCACTGCTCCAAACTGTTTTCACTCAAAGACTTTGAAAATAAATAAATTATTGGAATTTATTCATTTTATTTAAATTTTCGATAGGTATTTTGTGATAATAAAAAAACATATTGTGAAGCTTTTAAGAATATTTTGCTTATGCTGACATAAGTTACGAGTTTGTAGCCTCAAGATTCCTTGATTTCTGTACTTTTTTTTGCTTTTAAAATATGTATAACAACGAAACTGAAAGAAGCATTTGTTTTTTGGTAGAACTTTTGTCTTTATATCGTATTTCTTACACAATTTATAAAGTTTGTGCCTAACGTACGCCCTATCTGCATATAATCTATTTTCTGCTGAAAATTAACTTCCTCAAGTAAATCACAAGCTCCATAGTGATCAGAGTAGACGCCGTTACTGTATCTTGCAGCTATAGTTTTTTTATTATTCACACTTAACATAACATATTACTTCCTTACTTGCTCGTAGCTTCGGTAATTTCTATCTGCACTGTTTTTCTTACCGTCCCGCTAAAAAAACCCTGAGCGTTCTGGTTCATTTGAAGAGGAAACAAAAAAAAATGAAAAATTTTGCACGAACTTAAATCTAAAGCTAATTTTTTTAAGAAAAATAATAGAAAAAACAAGAAAAAACATAGAAATAAACTGCACGTACCAAACATCATAATTTTAAAGATAAGCCGCACACCTTATGCATTACTTGGAAGTTGCTGAATAATGACTCACTTATTATATGAAAAATGAATCCATAATTTTGGAGAAAAACATTCTACACCGTTGGCCAGTTTTATAAACACGATTTTTCTTGATTGGTTTTTTGTGTTTAGTAACACTTTTTTAGATTCTGCATTACAATTCTACGCTAAAATTCAAGCTCTCTATGCGAAAAACGAGTTTCAAAAATCTCTTCTCTTAGCTAAACATTTTTTCTAAATTATATCTAATCATGTATGTAGATCCATTTTGTGGAGTTTAAAAATTAAAAGAATTTAGTTTGATTGTAATTTCAATAATCTTATCAGAGTTTCATACTTATTAAGGTCTGAATGAAATATTTAATCCGCTACGGATAAAAAACATAAAAAAATAAATACAAATTAAATTTATTTTATGACTTGTCGGCAGACAAGCATTGTTGGCATCATCAACCAATAAAAATTTATAAAAATCGAAAGAAGTGCTCTTATAGAAAACCCAAGTAAACATTATTTTCCAAAGAAATTTCAACATTAAGTAAAGCAGATATTCATCCTTTAATATCACTTCACTTTCAAAAAGGATGTATGTCAAGCACAACAGAAAAAAAAGAAATTGCTTCACCATATTCCAACAGCAAATGGGTCATAGTAATGCCAAATAGAAGAAAATGTATCTAAAGGTAACTGAGAATGTACAACATAAAGGAACATGTACGTGTATATCTATAGAAGCAACAATAAAATCGACATTAATACTGAGAAAAATAAAAATCTTTAATCAACACACCTGTATTCACAAATATGCACTCATTCATACATTTTTAAATACTCTTAGTTCATTCTTACATTTACACTTTGCTCTATATTTGTGTTGCAATCTGCATAAGTTAGCTTTTATTTTTTGTGATGAAAATAAAATCTTCTCTGTACGCCTTCCATCACTTAACTCCTCTGTTTCTGATTTAACATTTTTTGTCCATTCTTTTTCATCTTACAGATACTATGCCATCGTTAAGCCGTTAAAGTATCCGATTAGCATGACAAAACGCGTTGTTGGCATTATGATACTCAATACATGGATTTCACCAGCTCTACTATCCTTCCTGCCCATCTTTATTGGTTGGTATACCACCGATGATCATAAGAATTTCGTGAAATTACATCCGGACCGCTGTGAGTTCATTGTAAATAAACCATACTGTGTCATCTCCAGTTCAATATCATTTTGGATTCCATGCACCATTATGATTTTCACCTATTTGGCAATATTTCGTGAGGCCAATCGCCAGGAGAAGCAAATGATGATGCGTCATGGTAACGCAATGTTAATGCATCGACATTCAACGGTTGCCGGAACCGGAAGTAAGTAGAAACAATTGAAAATTCATGAATTGTGGGCATTTTTTGTTCTATTCTTTCATTTATGTGACATTTTCTAATTAAAAATGCGGCATTAAAAAATAAAGACAAAAAGTTAGCAAAAGGTGTTGAATGCAAAGTTCACTTGTTGTATAAAGTTCAAAAGTCAAATGGCAGAAATATTTAATCTGCATATAATGCAAGCGGTCTAAAAACGAATGAATAACGATGGTAATTGTGTGCTTTTGAATTAAAAGCTGTTGAAAAGTGAATGGAATTGGTAGTTCAGATGAAAATATACTACTTTTTTTGAGGGGAATTATTTGGCAATTAGAAAATGCGTTCAAAAATCTAATAAATGCTCTTCATTGAAATTCAATAAAAGTGTGAATGAGAACTATTTAAGTATTTATTATACATTGACTTAATAATTTAGTGATACTAACACTTAGAAAACAATTTAATAGTTTAATCTCAAATGTATCTATTAAAAACCACAAGCAAAAGCAGCGAACGTTTATGAAATTTTAAAGCAGCAAAATTTTTGTTTTTTTTCGATACAAGTGTATAAGATATTCGGACTCCCAGTGTACTTTCAAGGAATAACGAAAGCTATCAAAAATCAGTTTTGATTTTTTTTAATTTTCCCAATGTTTGATTATCATGAAATATAATACGAATGTTTACTTGGGGACAACTAATATTTGCACAAAATTTTAAATTTCACAAATTTAACTAAAATATACTAAAATAACAAGGTTACTAAATTGTTTTATTTGTTTTTTATCCATAAAAAGAACTTGAGCTTAAAAATTTGTAAAAAGGTCAAATAATCAATAATAGTATAATATTAAATAATAAAATATTTAGGCACAGCAAATTTTCTCTCCCACATTTTATTTTTATATTCATAATTTTAAACAACAACAAATTATAACTCAGTAAAATCTTGATAGCGATTTCGCTTCAGAACAATATAACTTCCAACATAAGCTACATACCATCTGCAGTACTTTACAGTACAATAACAACTTACTAATAAATAAACAAATAATTTATTTTTTGATTATAGCAGTAGTAGAGTAGAGCCTGTGATTATCATGCACTGAAAAAACCGTTCACCACCTCCGATCCAGAACAAACGATCAGTAATAAAACACTTAACTTCATATACAACCTTTAAGTAGGTATAGAATTTTGATTGTGTTTTATATATTCAATGACCTCTAAATATAGACATTGTCAAATAATTATTTGAGAGCGAAGATGGAAAGTAATTCCTTAATAGATATCTCCATGTCAAAGGGATAAAAAAAATGCCAAAGAAATATGCTGATTAGCATTTTAGCACATTACTGTGCCACTAAAATTTTTTTCTGCATAATCCATTAAAAGTTAAAAGGCTGAAAGAAACTTTCCGTTTGTGAATGCCAAAGAAAGTGAAAAAGAAGAAAATTAAAAACATTATCTGTAAGAAAACTTGCCCTGTGCAAATTCAGTCGATTTCATAGTTTGTAATAGTAAATATTAATAAAATCGTTTCGTATTATTTATGTTAAAACTTTTTTTTAATCTACATAAATTCTGCGTAAATTGTTGGCCTGTAACGACTAACAAAACTTTACCAAGGTAGTAACAATTCTGCTTAAAACTAAAGAAATCTGAACATTTAACCTTGTGTAAATTTTTAAAGAGTGAATGAAATATATTTTCGTTTTTATTTTATGGTCGACCGTTCAAATTCATTAATTTGCATATACACGGAAAAAATAATTATATACAATGAATTTTTAATAAATAATATAAATCTAACATAAAAGTTTTCATTGCGGCTAAGAACTTTGCAGTAAGTAATATGAACTGAGCATAACTTTTGTTTAAAAAAATACTTCTTAAAAATGTTTGGTACTGAACATTTAACCTCTACTGATTGTTAGTCATAGCTTTTATCTCCCCGACATGCACACTGTATGACATGAATTTTATTTTTGCTTTATATAAATAAAAAATTTAGTTGTGGAACTTGTCAATACAAAATTTCCAAATTTTTTCTAACAACTTTTATCTTTTGAATTCATAATTACAAGAATACTGTTTGTTAAATAATTCCAATTATTTATTAACAAAGATAGATATATAACTATTTCAAACTATTTATACTCAGACTAGTTCCTGTGTACTTTTTCGCTTGAAAAAGGAAAACATACAAAAAAAAGTAGAAATTACAAGTAATTTCCATACAGCATGTTTAGCTTTTGCAGGAAGCTTTAACATAAAAACTAAAAATTTAGAAAGCGTTTTAACTTGGATGCCCTAATTAATACACATACATATGTTTGTGTTGTGCTTACGTGTTTTACGGATTTGTAAGCATTTCAATAAATGTCAAATTCACAACCTATTGTAGGGTTATAAATTGTATAAATATTGTTAGAGATATTTACCTAAAAATTTGTCTAAGCAAATGTTCATCTATATATAAATAGGCAAAAACAAATTTTTAGATCCCTTTTTCTCCTTTGTTTGCCAATCGATTTTTGTCATTCTTTTACCAAATGGTAGACATTGTTGAGCTTTAATGACCCGACTATATATTATTTAAATCGGTTCAGTATTAAAGGAATAAGAGGCTCCTAAATTTGACACCACTACAAATGCTAAAAATACATACGTACACGCATTCACTTATGTAAGTATTGGTTCAAGTAAAAACATAAGCAAAGCAATGAGAGTATCTTAATACATATGTGTATGAGTAATAAGATTTCTTTATAAATGTTTTTTATATGCGTATAAAATGGCGGTCGAACTTCGACCACTAGCTGTAATCTAGTACATAGAAATAAACAATAATAACCTACAATTCATAGAATTGGTGGTGAATTGAACAATATTTTTTAAATTGTTGTAATATTTTGCTATTTAAAATTTGCAACTGCTAGAAACTTATAATATATTAAAAAAAAACTGTTTTCTCAATGACGAATTTAAGCAGCAAATGACAACAATTGTCGGTTTAAAAAAGTTGTGAATATTAAACAGCGATATTCCAAAATGAATAATAAGTATAAGTAGTTTTAAGTTTGTGTAGAAAAGGAGGCTTTAGAACAAACTGTATGTAAAATTATCGCTCAGGACTGCCAGTGTACGAATACAAAATACAAGAGTATGTGTGAAAATCATGTGAAGGTGATTTATGTGTGAATACAAAAAATTTTGATTAAGCTTACAGGTGTACTTAGCATGTTTATCGGCAATTAGACAAGGTGTAAAATATTGTTAAAATGGAATGGCAGTTGAATACTAAATAAATAAAAACATTAAGTGGATCTCTGTTGCATGAGAAATAAATGTAACAAATAATCTCACCCCCTAGAAATACTTAAATGGCGTAAAAATAAATAATGCTTAGCATCGATTAAGCGGGATGGTTGGAAACGAAAGCATTCTATATAATCAAATTTTTCGGTTAATTGAGTAAAGACATTTTATTTATTTTATCAACATAAATTTGATTTTTACGTATGTAATTATTCACAAAACTGTTTAATGTAGATTAACCTTCATATTTCTTGTTAAATGCTTTTCGCGACTTTAGTGTGATTTGAAATGCTCACTAGGGCAACCCAACAAGTTCTCAGCGCAATACTTTCAATTGAAAATTGATCATTTATAAGATTCCTGATTAAAAAATTGTAGGAGATAAATAACTAACAAATGCCTTTTTCCTTCATTTTGTGAATTCCATGTCGTTTTCTTAAAATAGTCATATAAAATATTGGCTCTATTATTTATTATAATATTTCAACTAAATCATTTTGTTTAAATACTCCTGAACTAAATAAAACCTTTCCTGGGCCGTCAATAATTGTCTTTGCCTTTTGCTCTAATAAAGATATCACTGTCAAATTGAACACCAATAATTCCCACTTCTCATATTTCAAACGCTTGTTAACACCAAAGAAATACTATTCGCACAAAAAAATCCTCATTTTACATCGAATCCTAGAAAAATGAGGTAACCACAGTTAAACAAATTTAATCAAAATTATTATTTTTTGTTATCAATCTCGCATAATTGATATTGAATAAAGTATAGCAATAACCCCTGTGCATATATTGTATTGTTAAACAATTTAAGTGTTTAGTTCGTTGAAAAGTGTATTTAATATTATTACTTACTTACATATTCCAGGATATATTCATTTATCTTGAAAAATAGCTGTCATTGTATTCTGCTATGTATTTCGTATTCGCCTTCTTGTACGTGATCCCCCTAATCCTGTTTCAAATAATTGTCTTTTAATACTGTTACTGAGCAACATCCAAATTATTAAATACATTAAATCATGTCGAAATAAACGTACTCAAATGCCTGGCTTAACTTTATTAATGGAAGATTTATCAGATTGTGAGCAGTTTTTAAATTTAATAAGCTGCGGAATGTCAGAACGGAGGAAAATAATTATTAAATATTTTTAAATATACGTATACATGTGGCCAATAAAATAGATACCAACTATATAATTATCAAATTATCTTTTTTTCTGTTCGGCATAGCTTAAATAAGTTTGCGGCACGTTTGAACAGGAGTGTCATACGATGGTTACGTTAGGTTAAGATGGCCGGCTATAAAGCCCTCGCATGGACCGTCTTGGTCCTTAGCGATACCATGATATATGATAACCCGTAAATAAAAAAGTTAGTTCGATGTGATACCAAGAGTACTCCAAACTCGTGGTAGTAATGATGACGCAGATAGTTCGCTCTGGAGCGTTTGAGTGACGGACAGTAGAATAGGCTGTTGTTACTAGTCAGTTGACCCGCCCTTTTGGCGTATACTGCCGTCCAACATTGACCCGTTATAAATCCTACCAGAAGCCTAGAGTTTTTTCTCGATAAAAATAATAGAAGTTTGGTCGATTTCTGATCATAGCATGTCCACATAACTTTGGATACTTTGTACGTTTCGGTGTTTCCCGAAAATGCCTCAGATTTCCTCTGGAAAGTAGAATCTATATCTTTCTTAATATTGCGAATTTGAATTGGAATGTCTATCAAACTGTTATACGGTAATTGGACGCCCCTTTTTCCTAATTCGTCCACCTGCTCGTTACTTTCTATGCCCTGGTATCCACGAACCCAGTAGACACCATGGTTCGTGGACACCCTGTTGGTACATTGTCCATCTAATGAGTCCTTGCACCTTTGAAAAATCGAAGAGTAACTAATAATAGTAATTTTCTTGTAGTATATTCTGCTACCAAATTAAGCGGTTGTAGATACAGGATTACATCTATTGTCGCAGCCACTGTGCTACGCAAAGCGCCGGTGACGCTTAGTTCATCGAGTCTTTGAGTGTCGACTAGTATATTCCGGTGCCACACGATATTTCCAGAACCTTCTGCCACATAAATATCTCCAGAGTTCTTTATGCTAACTGTATTTTCTCTACATCAGCTACTCAACAACTTGTACAAAGCTTTGGGGTCATTATCATGTTGAAAACACCACTATAGTGTCAGTACTTCTTCCTCATGATTTCTTGGAGAATATTTTTATAAATTTCTTTGGTCATGGTTTGCTAAATGACGTGAATACCGCTTACTTCACACCAATAAAAACAAGCCACTATTGAATTCTTGACTCTTAAGTTTTGTAACATTCCGACCAGCACAATTTCCAAGCAAACTTATTTTCATTTTTTCGCTTCAGGTTATGCCATCGTTTAAGCAAGCATTTTCCTCTTCTGCAGATTGACTTTTTTCAAATGCGGAATATTGCAAGCTGTTCGCTCCAGAAGACTAGCTTCACAGAGCCGCACAAGTTTTACCGAAATTCGATTGTGTATTTCAGTTGCAATGGCCTCAGAAGACATAAAATGATATCGCTTTGCCAGAATTTCGCGGCTCAAAATCATTTACAACAAAATTGTTGGATCGTTTAAGTACAATGCCGCGCGCGATCTATCTATTGATAATTTTTTGGTTAATTAAAATTCATGCTTTGTTGCAATTTCATAACAAACCTTAAAATGTTAATTTCGATCCTAAAGTTTGAAAAAGTTGCAAGTACAATGGCAGAGTATCTATTTTAGTGGTCATAAAATGAAAATCTAATACAGCAACATGGGTATCTATTAGAATGACCATACTCGTGTGTGTATGCAATTAATGATTCTTCAACTATGTATTCGCACAATAATTGTAAACCTTTTATTGAAGGGGCACCCTAATAGGCATGTGTAACCACAGTGGATAACATTTAGAGATAAGGCGTTAACAAAGAATTGTGTATATGTTTTTATCTCGACTTTAAAAGAAATACAGAGCAGAAAAACATTTAGCAGATAAAAAACGTAGAGGGCGTATGAGGAATATTAATTGTATTGTCAAGGGAAAATATTAAGTATACGCCCAAGGCTACATATTCATTTTATCTTGATAATGCGTGTAACACTTTGCTAATGTTTGTCTAGATAAATGATTTTATTACATGCATAAGTCGTTAAAATGTACATTTTCTGTGTTTTTGTGTGTCTTTAAGAAATTAACGTTAACTATTTCTTTATCTGTGATCATAAATTAGGTGAAGCTTTAAGTGGTTCTGGCTCGTCGAAAACTTTAACGCTGCATGAAGTGGAACAGGATCATACACCAACGAAAGATAAACATTTAATAAAAATGAAACGAGAACACAAGGCTGCAAGAACTTTAGGTATAATTATGGGTACATTTATACTTTGTTGGCTGCCATTCTTTTTGTGGTAAGTATAATCTCTTTATTGTTACATAGTGCTCATCTGAATCAGTATACATAAATAATCATGTAAAACATAATTTATTTATAAAAAATTTCAATTATATATATAATGTCCTTAATTTAATTAATTTTATACATTTTAAGAGCTTCTACCACAAAATTCTTCTCATTAGCATATTATAACATAAAAACAAAATTGCATAATTTAACACGAATTATGTATAAACTTTTTACCACATTAACTTAACAGTACAATAAATTTATATGAGGTTTTTGTTAAATTTAATTCTGTACTGCAATTAAATGAAAATATTTGTACAGTAAATTTTATCCAAGTTTATAAATTTAATTTATCTTCTCCAACGACGTACACCCGCCTCCTACTAAAAGTTTGTTCATATAAAGTAGTAGCTTCATGTAATACAATATGGTATGCATTTGTGGTTGAGCCACAGAAAAAAAGAGAACGATATTTCGCAACAAAAACAGATTTGAAGGAAAGGGCGTGTTTTGAACAAACAATTAGAAATACAAAAAAGGTATTCATAAATGTATGAAATTTAATTTGTTTACTTGGACTTCTGATACTGTTATCGATATAACAACATAAATTTGTTTTTTGCTTTAGTTAACCATTTCAAACTTTGCTTAACCTATTATGAGCTCTGCTTTAAATACCTTAAATTATATGGAGAAATTAGTTTTCTTTTTAACCTGGAAGCAGTGATTGTGCGTTGTATGATTTACTAAAACAAATGCAAAAAAGTAAAAAATAAATTGCAAAAATAAAAAAAAATATTTCTATTTTGTGTCATTCATTGCGTGCACCCCAAGCATCCCTGCGGTATGTGTTGTTCTTATAATTACAAAAAAAATTAGATCTAGGTTTTGTGGTAACTCAAGGCTAATTTCCAGCATAGTAAGAAACATTTTGCGTGCAAAGAAATACAGATATCACAATTGGGTCGATTAGGCACAATTGTGTCATAACACGTTTGTGTTATCATATAAATTTGTCATAATATATTATGATGTTAAAGCGGTTTTAGGGATTTTGAAAAAATCTGATGCTGACCTCAACAACGACAATAATGCTGCTGATGAAAAATGTATCCCTTTGAAGCTAAATGCCGAACAACAAGAAACCATTTTTACAAGCCATTTCAGATTTTCGCCATTACATTTTTCCTGAAATTTGCTGCAGGAAAGATTGTTTTTTTAATAGATGGGGCCACCGGAGCAAGCAAAATAGTAAAAATTACAAATAAGGAAATAAACTTTTAGCTGGTCTTTTCACAAAAGCTTTGCTTGAGCTTTTTTAAATCAAGGAAATTTATATTATATTGACTTGGCATGTTTTTTCCACTTTATCACATAATTAGTTGAACTTATAAAAGTAAAAAGGTTGGCTTAGACAAGCAAAAACAAAAGAAGGAAAAAAATTACATGCGATTGAACCAATGTATAACAAGGCTTAATTTAGTGACAATAAATGGCAGTAAATTTGAACTTTTCAAGCAAGTTGGGAGTGCATGGGGTCATAATAATTCCTCTACTTTGATTCCTCATAATATTTGTATAAAGGCATATCGTTGATTAGTTATAATCTGGACCACCTTAAAAGTGGAGGAAATATGCAAAATACACATAATCACTGATGATGGATGCTGTATGGCGTCCAGCGAAAACAACGCTGCTCTGTTCTGTTTGCTTAGTTTGACGTTAATTAATAATTTCTTTCCTTGAAATGCTGCCTCTGGTTAACATCATTTTGAAAAAAAACTACATAATAAATCTTTTTGTATCTGTTAGTAGATTTGAATATTATGAATGATTAATTCGACAATTTCATTGAAGAAAATAATCTTGATCTATAATATTTTGTTCAAATAGTTCAAATATTAAATTTTATAAGTAACTTTTATAATTCAAAATTTTAATTATTTATATTAAGAAAGTAATATTGAAAGAATTGGTTTGATCTCCACACAAACAGATCGGATAAACACTGATTTCACGGTCGCTACAACTAATTAGAGTTTTCTTTGTTCAATTGTAACACTTGTCGCGGAAAGACTATTAAATAGGAATACCAACTATTCAGTCGAATTCATGAATCTATTTAAATTAGAATCTATTAGTAGATTATTGTTTTATCAAAAAATAAAAATTTTTCTTCACATTTGATAGAGAGATATTTCTGGGTTTTCAGCATGTCATAATATTATGTCTGTAATATTAATTAAACATTTTCATTAAATATTAATTATAGTTTTTAGAAATATAAATTGTAAATTTTTAAATCGTTTGTTGATTTATAAAATATATAATAAAGTCAACCAACATTTAAGAACATATTTACTATATATAAAGAAAAAAAACTAATTTAATTTTAATTCCAGGTACACCATAACCACCTTATGTGATGTCTGTACTGTGCCCGACATTGTTGTGGCCATCTTATTTTGGATTGGATACTTCAACTCAACTTTAAATCCACTTATATATGCTTATTTTAATCGAGACTTTCGAGAGGCCTTCCGCAATACCCTGCAATGTTTGTTTTGCAATTGGTGGAAGGATCGCCACATGCCACTAGATATTGACATTAGGCGTAGCAGCCTGCGCTATGAAAGTCGGGCAAAAAGTGTTTACTCCGAAAGTTACCTCAATACCAGTCATCCACAGCGTCGCACAAGTCAACTAGTGGAAAGTTTATAATGCAGGGATGAGGCGTTTTTAGCGCCTACTCCTGCTCCCACATCAGCATCAATGCAAAATTTACATCTACTTGGCACGAGTGGATCTAATTCACCACCACAAACTATGACATTATTAAGTACACCATCGCATACCATACGACTGGAAACGTGGCGTAGTGAAAGTTTAAAAAATAAAGAAAAAAAATTGTTGCTGGACAAAAAGAATCAAAGAGGCGATGTTGGTAAAAGAGACAGTAAAAAGGTTAGAAATAAAGATGGTGCATTTGGCACTGACGAGGATGACGATGACAACGATGATGATAATATTCAGGAAATACAAATTGAAATACCATTGGCGTATGTCAACAAATGGAATAAAAATAACAATAAAGCCAATACAACAGCAACAATACAGCAACAACAGCAACATCAACAGCAACAACAAATGACGCCCACACTTGCACATACAATGGTTTAATGTACAAACAAAATTTTCTCACAGTCGTATGTACAAGTGTGTGTCTATATGCCCATGCATGTTTTGATGTGCATGATGGATGCTAGAATTATTTTCAATCATTCACTTGCTAACTAACGCACACTCACACAAATACACACACACACACATTAATAACAACACAAAACAAAATCCCTTCCAAAACTATGAACAATAGCAACATTAAGAGCAATAAAAACAGTAACAAATTTATTCAGTTAACTTAACTTAACTTAACGTAAGCTCAACATCACAAAATAAACATCGCATCAGCAACAGCAGCAACAACATCAACAACAGCATCAACAGCATCAACACAAACATCACATGAGCAAAAACCAAAAAAGGAAAGCAAAATAAATCAAACAAGGAATATTAACAAAAGCTCACCCTACCAGCTCAAGCCCTTCCTCATTTTTCACAAACCACTAAACCAAATAAAGAACAATCAAAATAAAAACTAACAAAATTGTAGTGAAAATTGTGTGGTTGTAGACTTTTATTTCGATTTTTTCTAAATCCATACTTGTTATGAGAATTTTTTTTATAAAAACTTTACAAAAAATCTTAAAAAAACCATTCAATAAATTTTGTAAATAAAACTTACTACTATTTAATAAGCATAAAAATATTAGACTTTTGGATAAAGCAAAACAAATAATAATGAAAAAATTGTATAAGCTTAATGACATATTTAACTAATTCATTGTAGTTATTAGTTAATAATCAATGCAAAAATAAAAATATTTATATTAATTTTAATAATTTAATTGCTGTGTGTGAAATGAAAAGGAAAGACAAATACTTACATATATACATACATATTATGTATGTGTGTGAATTTATATTTTTTTTTAATTTTCAATTTTTTCATTTTTGTTTTTCTTTTTTTATTATTATTATTATTTATAATGTCGAACTTTGAACAATCATCGGAATATGCATTCTTTCTAACCGTATGTTGATTACAATGGAATATTTAACAAAATTTTAATTAGTTAATAGATTTTTCATAAATTATAAAAAAATTTGCCAAGTAGCAAAACCAACACTCTTGTCTGTGTTCTGTTATCATCAAACGACCGTTTGCATTAAAATGTATATGCCGAGAGGGTTACCAACACATGCACTTTGTATAAAAGAAAGTCGTTATTTTTACTTAAAAAAATATATACAAAACTAATATCAAATGCTGAGACAACTCTGAGCTCATACTAAGTATGTAGAACTCTCTCAAACCTTTGGCATTGTTGGTAAATTTAACACCGACTTTTAATTTTTTAATCAATTCTTCTAGTTGCGCTCCAGCCATTTAAAAATGTTTATCTTCCTATAAAAAATATATATTGCTTTTTAATTTGTAAAATAAATGTTTCTAAAGGTTTGTTTTTTGTACAGAACAAATTTGAATTAAAAATAAATACTGAGTATTTTTCGTACAAATTTAAAATGTTTTGAAACTTTTTCCTTTGCAAAATGAGGTCATAAGAATGTGGTCTCTTATTTTTAAAACTAAGTAATTATGAAAAATATGTTTTTTTACCAAACAAAAAATTATATTAAATTAATAGTGAGGAAATTTACCAACACTTTGTGAAGTGTGTCCCGAGAATTTAGCTCAATACTCATGACATTTTCCCCGCGCGAAAAGGAGGAATAAAACTAGTTTAAAATTTTGAGGTGAACAGTCGATAATGGAGCATTTTTGGTTTTTAAAGTAGCAAAAATGACAACAAATTATCACAGCGTGTAATAGCGATTGTAATATACGGTTCAGCTTCTTTTAAACTAAAATCAAACAAACTAGAGGAAATTTTTCAGGCAAATTTCAAAGATATTGTTAGTGAACAAGATGCAGTATTCCAGAGAAAAAACTCTTAGTTATCAAAGCTTTTCTAGTTCGGTACACAACGAACTAGAATTTCTTTTTACTAAACATGAAAACTAAATATTTCAGCATAAATTATAAACAGGCCAAATTTATTTCAATTGTAGAATTTATCGTTGCCAATAAATAGGATTCGATTTGCAAATCATATTTAAACGTATTAAAAATTTTTCCATATTCTTTTATTCAAAAGTATAGAAAATCTTTAAAAGATGCTCCTTGTAGAAGCTACAAAATGATAATATCTCTCTTATTAGTTTATCTGTTTATCCTTCGCTTAAACTTGCATTAAAAGAACGTCGAAAATCTCGATTCCCCCAATTCTAGAATTGGTTCTGGTTTTCAAAGTGAGGGTAGCTTTGAAGTTTCCTAGCTGAGATATATCAATATAACGGAATCCTATTTAAAAAATTCTTTATTCAAAAATAGCTATCAAGAGAGCATACAATTTTTTTACTGCAAAAATATTGGATGAAGGCACAACGTGTTTTTCATACTATGTCTTAAATTATATTTTTAATCGATTTGTATATTAGAAAATTTATATTTGGAACACTCAACTTTATATATCTGCATTTATTATAAGATAACACTATATTATTATTTCAACAAGATACATCATTTCAAAAGTTTCGATTATTCCATCGGTGAAATGATTTAATATAACATTGAGACTGCGTTTTTGTGTAATATTTTTGGAGTCCATGAGTTATTTGCTGTCTTTAGTCTTCAAAAATGTTACATATTTCGTTCAAGTACGAAATTTTTATAAGTCATTAATACACCTCATATTTATACTGATCTTATTTAACAACTGATTGTCCGATCAGCACAAAACGTAACTTAAATAAATCACCTTTTTAGAAACTTGCCAATAGCAGACAGTTGTCTTGTCGAAATATATCAAAAATTTGACGAAGTCCCAAAACAATTGCGTGAACATAAATTATTATATCTCAAAAACTGTCCTCTTAGTATTTTAATTAGCAAGTTTTTGTTGAGGTTCTTCCATTCAATCAGAGTTTATAAAAAATTTATATAAATTAGTTCACTGAATTTTTTTTTTTTCAATAAATATGAGAGTCAGCATTTATCTTCTCTAAAAAAATTCAACATTGAGAAAATTTATATAAAAAAAAAATTACACAAGGCGTAAAACTAAACTTTTTGCAATGAAATTTTTATGAAATTATTATGAAAAATACTGTATTTTGCTATTTACCATAAAAAGTATTGATTTCGCCAAACTTTGTATAAAAATATAGGCTCTCTATTGATGTACATATGCTTTGGACTAAAATCTATAAAACTTGACTTGACCAAGATTATTAGAACAAAGCATCTTTAAACAGTAAACTATTTTTCTGTGTTTTCCTTCCTCCATTTTATAAACGTATTTTTGATTTAGGCAGAATTCGATGGGACTAACTACAGTAGTGGACAATTAATAGTCCTTAAAAACTTATTTATTTAAAAATTTCAAATCCTCCTCAATGTTTCAAATTAGTTGCAAGAGAGTAAAAATTGGTTGGGTCATGGATGTTGATGATAGATATTATAATCAATCAAAAAACCGATTTCTCATTTTTTGTTAGTTACTTAGTTTTGGATTTTAGCTAACGATATTAAGGAAACTGTATAAAAATTCTGTCGTAATATAATAACTTAAACTGGCTTGAATCAATAATGCTGCAGTCCAAAGAAGAAAAGTTTTTAAACAATTTGACGATTTTAATTTCTTAAACTATTATATTTTAATTTATTTTACTTATTTAATTATTTGTTCCAAAAAGAATTCTGGGCCATTTCCTGTCTTAGTTCAGATTGTGGGATGTCTTTGATAATGTCAAAACAGAGATCTGATCGTTTTTAACTATGACTTGATTTTAATCATAATACAAAAGTATTTTTATTTATTTATTTATTTATTTATTTATTTATTTATTTATTTATTTATTTATTTATTTATTTATTTATTTATTTATTTATTTATTTATTTATTTATTTATTTATTTATTTATTTATTTATTTATTTATTTATTTATTTATTTATTTATTTATTTATTTATTTATTTATTTATTTATTTATTTATTTATTTATTTATTTATTTATTTATTTATTTATTTATTTATTTATTTATTTATTTATTTATTTATTTATTTATTTATTTATTTATTTATTTATTTATTTATTTATTTATTTATTTATTTATTTATTTATTTATTTATTTATTTATTTATTTATTTATTTATTTATTTATTTATTTATTTATTTATTTATTTATTTATTTATTTATTTATTTATTTATTTATTTATTTATTTATTTATTTATTTATTTATTTATTTATTTATTTATTTATTTATTTATTTATTTATTTATTTATTTATTTATTTATTTATTTATTTATTTATTTATTTATTTATTTATTTATTTATTTATTTATTTATTTATTTATTTATTTATTTATTTATTTATTTATTTATTTATTTATTTATTTATTTATTTATTTATTTATTTATTTATTTATTTATTTATTTATTTATTTATTTATTTATTTATTTATTTATTTATTTATTTATTTATTTATTTATTTATTTATTTATTTATTTATTTATTTATTTATTTATTTATTTATTTATTTATTTATTTATTTATTTATTTATTTATTTATTATTTTTATTTATTTATTTATTTATTTATTCATTTATTTATTTTATTGTAAAAACTGTATTATAAAAAAAAACTATATAAATACAAAAAATAAAATATAATGCTTTATAAAAAGGTGCCAATAAAATAGAATATAAAACCAAAATTGCTGTAATTAGTTTAAATCGTTTAGAAAATTTGTTTGTGAAATATTTTTGTTGAGTTGTGTAAATAATTAAAACAAATTCAAAATATTTAGCAAGAAAACACAAAACATAAAAACGACAATCGCAAGCAATAAAAAATTATAAAGATAGTAGATTAATAAACAAATCAAACACTAACTCAACCATAATTTAAAACAATAGACACTAATTAACTCAACAATTCGTAAGATAAAGCATAAATAAATTAACAAAATATTTATATTAAAATCGAAAACAAACTCAAATTTGTTAAAATATAACAATTTAAACTTATTAACTTTGAAAGGAAATCATTTAAGTACATTCTAGTAAATCTAATTAAAAATTTACAAAACTATTGATCTGGTTTATTCATAAAACTAACATCATTGCTCAAACTTTTCCAAAAATATTTATTGTATGAATAAACTCAGTCACAGAAATAATAAACGTATAATATACGTATTTTATAACGAAAGGAAAAAATAACATATTATACCTATTTGATTACAGTAATTGGTTACATGCTATTTTTCGATTAGAAAATCATAAGAGTATTTCAAAAGTAAAAATACATAAAAAAGACAGACTGAATATTGTTTAATATTTAACTTCAAAACTTATCAATTTAGGAAATTTTATAATGAATATGCTTTTTCCTGTTGATAATTAGCATTGCTTCGATATTTTTTTAAAAGCAGTTTTCAAATCTATAAATTTTAATTTAACTTCTTGATTACATTCATTTCATTGATACCTTTGCCGACCCGTCAGCAGGCTTTAAAAATAATCTTGAAAAGTTTCAGACCTTTTGACTGTAATAGCAACTTTCAGAAAACAAACAAGTATTTCAAAAGTTACAAAAATATAAGCGTAGCAGGCTGTGGAACTTATAAAAAAAAACCAATAAACGAGCTATAATCGATATGAATCTATTTGAAATATTTGCTTTACAATCTTTTTACAATTAGTCGCCAATTGGGTAACAATTCAAGTCTTCAAAAGGGTAAAATGAAAAATAAAATCTAAATTAAAGTATTTAGTTAATTTAACTACATTCCTCTATTAACAGGGAAGATTTCGAGAGCATTCATCCTTATAAAGTGGCTCATTGAATTCGGTCATTTTATAATAACCTGGGCCTTGATAAAATATCTGGTCTCTATTATAAAGATAAACACTTTATTCGGTTAGAGCCGAACAATTTTTTCTGCACTAAATTTTGCTTCCCATTGGCATTTAAGGTGATACAGAGTTTTATCTACTAAATCATTGTGACGATGCAATTAAAGTCTTTGTGATAGCTTGAGTCTATAAGTTTTTGTGTCCAACAACACTAATTCTCTTGCGGAGTAGTTACATAACTTTTGCCAAGTTATTTATTCAAGTTTATATATATTTATTTACTGAATAAAGCGGTCTGAATTCTTTTGGGATACTTTAATTTCTTCTCTTTTATTGCGAAATATTAGTAACGTGAAATGCAAACAAAAATTTTGAAATACATCGAAAGAAAAAAAGACAAAATGACTTGCAAATATATTTGCCAAATTTACAAACTGTTGTATGAGTTGTGTTGTTGTACAGAATTTCATAATAATTTCGATATAAACATTTGTTTAGAAACATGTTTATGTTGGATTATTCATTATTTTTTTGGTCTCTTGTTTTAAGGATTATGTGTTGTAGAACTGCATGTTATTAAAGTGAAAAATTGCGTGACTTTGACTGCTCCTTGTGGAAAGTAACTAATTCCAGAAAGTACTTAAAAGTAGCAAGTAACGTGATATAAGGAATTTAAGGAATGATCTTCCTGAATGTCTTTTATTCTTTCGTTAGCTCGCTTGCTGGTCTACGTTAACAAATAAAAGAAGCTTTTGGATTTGTCGGTCTACGAACATTTAACAAATTAATCTTTATTAAAAATTTAAAAATAATTATATCTTTTCAGAAAAGCTACTACGTTCATGTTATTTTAATATTTCATTTGTTTAATATTTTCATATTTTTAAAAAATAACCAACAACAATTTTAAAATTTTTCTTTCGAATTTCTAAAAACTTTTAACTTTATAAATTACTCAAATAGAAATTATAAAGCAATAAAATCATAAATAAAGTATAATAAATAATACTCGTAAATAGAAATAATTTGCTCAAAATTACCGGCTACAGTAGAAGTAAATTATGTCAAAAAGTAGAAAATTAGAAATAAATTAAGACAAACATGCCGCCATACAATTGAAATAAATGTTCTTTTATAAAAATAAAAAAAGCTTTAAGCAACAAAAAAAATTAAACAACAGCAATCAACGATTTAATGAGTGAACAATGGAACAATTAAAACTTAAAATACAATAAAAACTATAGAGAGAAAAAAATATTTTAAATGAAAAACAACAATATAAAAAGTTATAATTTGAATTGTACATTGCAGTACCTGGAATTAAGTTGACTGTGCAGCCTTTTTTTAAGCATGGCTTCAGCTCAGCATATTAAGTCAGCAACTTGATTCCAGCAATTGCGATGTACACACAGTCAACGTGGGATACATTTATAAACGAAAATACAAACAAATTTAATATGATACACACACATGTTCATATTTATACAGAGATAGACAAATACAGATACGAAGCAATAAAGGATATTTAATATAACAAAGAAACAAATAACAGCTACAAAATAAATGCAGTGCATACAGTCATACAAGTTTAAATTAAAAAAATAAAATAAAAATTCGTTAATGTATTATTTATATAAAATAAAAAAATTAAAATTCTAAATAGAAATGAATCAAAAAAAATGCTTGTCTTAAAATGTTTTCACCGGAGAAATAAAAGGGATCCAGAGAGACCCACATAGCTTTGCGAAGGATTTGCATTCTAGCATGTCTAATTATGATAGTGCATATCTGATTCCCTACCCTAATGCACCCTATTCTAGTCGTTTAAGTAAGATGCCTGTTTGGGAGAGCTTGTGAAATTTGAAATATGGCGGAGGGTTTCGAATTAAAGAATTGCTGTATGAAGTTATAAAAAGACCATGCGAGGAATGAAAAAATATCATTACAAAAAATGTATTTTAAAGTGCTTTTATTTTCTAAGAAAAAAACAGAACTCATTGAGTACTTCTTAAAGGTAACTTTTTAAATAGAACTCAAGCAAATGAAAATGAATACACCCAAATGAAGTCTGCGTAAGAAGAATTATCTCGGTGTACTTTTTAATCTAGTGGCATTTTTATTTTATTATGACAATATTTTGGTTGAAATATTAATAACATAGTGGCACACATAAAATGCAAAATGCTCTTGCGAAACTTTTCGAAATACTTATCAAAACTAACAAAATATATTTCGGGTTTTGCTAGTTCGGATTTTATCGCCTCGTATATATGTTGGCTAAAGCTTAATTTTTCCAAAAAACTTGAAATTTTTCGCTGATTGAAAAAAATGCATACAGTGTTAAATAGAAAAAAAAATTATTTCTTTGTACACTTAAAAAACTTTTAAATCAGCCATCATTCCGAAGCCAAAAAAAAAGAAAAAAATTAGGAAATTTTTATTTTATTTTTTATTTTTCTTTGAAAGCGTAGTTTAGTTCAACTAAAATAAGATTAAATTCATTAAATGGATACAGTTAAATTTTTTTAATTTCAATGTAAAATACTACATAAATAGCATTTCCACTGCGAAATGAAGCCTTTCCGCGGATTTATTCAAAACTTGACATTAAATGAACTATATTTTCTCAATAACGCAGCAATAAGTGAAGGTGTTGCACAAATGACACAGCAGTAGGCCAAACTTAAAAATTTTGCAAATCTTAATCGTTTTCAATCGTCTTTCTTATTTTTTTTTCAAAAGTATATACCTATTCAGATATTCTTACCTTGGTCTCAGCACAATTTTCTTCTGAATAAAAAGTTTTTTATTTTATTCGACCTTAAAACCTGTGAATATTTATTCTGAACAAAAAAAATAAGTACTTCAAAAGTTTTTTTTAAATACTTAAGAAAAAGAACTGCTGAATGAATTTAATAACTCAAGCAATTTTTAAAGATTTTTGTAATTTGTTATAATATTGTCATCTGTTATTTCAATATTTCATAAAGCG
Organism: Gymnocheta viridis; assembly: GCA_956483585.1. Classification (NCBI taxonomy): domain Eukaryota; kingdom Metazoa; phylum Arthropoda; class Insecta; order Diptera; family Tachinidae; genus Gymnocheta; species Gymnocheta viridis. Next base: position 128,802,769 of record OY101440.1, on the reverse strand, counting down.
ATGGTGTTATATCGAGTCATGAAGGATTAAAAATAACTTCTAGACAGGTTAAACGCATACATATTTAAATGAAGGTTTAGGTAAGAGAATGGACTGAATACATACCCAAATGTTATATCCAAAATTTATTAAGATTAACATCTTTCATCGGATATAAAATATATTAAAATTGCTTTATTTACAGCGAAATTTTGCTTTATATATGTATGCATATGAATGTAATCACTGTTATAAAAAAGTGATCATGTCTATAAAGATGCATTGCAAACCTTTTATCTAGATATTATTGTATTCTGTCTAACATCGTTTTAAAATATAATTCGTGTACCACAGTTTCGCGTTTTCTTCTTTTTTCAATTGAATATTTATAATGTGATCCTTACGCACTTGTCTCTACTATTTATTATAATTTTTAAAGGGGCTTTTTTAATATAAGGTCTTCGTAACCAAGGTACAAGAGCCTTTAGCTCATCATATATTCCCGAACAGAGACGAAGACTTGTGCCCTTCTCTATAATTTTGCATTCGAATCAGCAGTTTAACAAATAATCCATATTAGCATACATACTTATTTTTTATTTTCTTATTTCTATTTTAAATTCCTCTCCCTGTGTATCGAATGAAAAATATTTTGATTTGTTTAAATATCTCTTATATGTAAGACTTCGTGCAAAAACTAATGCATATATTTTGAATTGTTATAAAATAAATGTAATTCAGAACAAATCCTACTCCCGAAGTTATCTCCAAAAAAAATTCTTTGAGAAATTGAGTCTAAAGTTTCAATATTATGTATAAAAAAATTATTACATGATCCGAATTTGCACTAGTTCCAGACAACAAGTTCAGGATCTTAGACCCGTTTCGGTTCACACACGTCTGGTTTGACTCGTCAAGTCTTGAGTTTTTAGGAGAAGCGGTCTTATCTCATTTTATTGTGATATACATAATGATTACTTCGGGACGGCGAAATGAGCATTGCTTAAATATGTGTGTGTTCCCTCTAATCAAAAGTGAGTTATTTAAAAAACCTAGCATACTTTTAGGAAAAGTTTTAACAGTAAATCATTCACGGGAGCGTATGACTAATACAACTTTGTTATCTATTCGAAAAGATCTTTCTGTGCAAAATGGGTAAAAAATAATTAATAAAAAAAATTTACAAAATCAAACGTTTTTTAAGTGAAAAAACTGTTAAATTATTTTCAAATATATTAAAACGATCTACCGACACATTGTTTAGTAGCACTCTTACATATGTATGGATTTTATTTCAAAGAAAAATTTTACCTCTTCTATTTAATTCACTGTGTTTCAATCTCTGAATTTTTGTTTAGTATCGGGAAACTCGACGAATTTGGTTAAAAGGTAAAGAAAGCAAAGTCACTTATTGCACATCGTTTTATTTTTATTTAAGCGAAATATGTTTATGGGACTTGCTGTTAAGCACAGTGCAATTGATATTTTGTCATAATTTCAAAGGAATGAATTTCGCTACAAAACATTTTCATCCCCGTCATTTCATTAAATAATTTTTCAATATACGAATTTTTACTAAAAAAATTTCACTTACATGTTTGAATGGTATATAACTTAAACGAACCGTGTCGAATTACATGCAAAGTCCAACTAATAACAAGAAAAAATAATCATAGAAATTTTCTCCGGGCATTTAATTCAAAAATTAAAAACAATGCATTGTTAGCAGAAGTTAAATAGAAACCCTTATTGTGTATTATATCCTACCGAAAGTGCATATATTATTCCAAGGTGTAAGTATACGTTTAATCCAATAAATTTAAAAAAAAAATATGCATGTATATATTTCAAAGTAGTCAAAAAGTAATAAAACAAACAAAACGTTTACTCAAAATAAGAGAAAAACTTAAAACGATGAACAATACAGATAAATAAATAAAACATCAAGAACTTCCTTAAAAGAAAACCAAATAAAACAAAAAACTTTTCTACCCTGAACAAAACTTTTTATAAAAAATAAAACATTTTAACATACATAAATCTATATAAAAATAACTAAATAATAACTACACTAAAAAATATTCAATTAACTTGTTTGCAAAATAACTAAATGCGAACACTTAATTATATACTAAGAAAACTCTTTATGATTTTTTTTAACAATAAGTTTTTTGTACACCGAATTAGTTGAATTGAGTTATTTTCTTTTTCTTCTTCTATTTAGCAAATTTAAAATGATTTTATTTTTTTTAGAATATGAAATCGTTTTCCAAAATTTATACAAAATAATTATAAAACGTTATTTTATTTTTGTTTCAATCGTTTTTAGCAGTTAACTATGAAATAAAATATTTGTTGCGTCTTCGATTATTAAGGGAAAAAAATTTACTCTAATCGTATATAAAATACTTTGTTATAAGAAAATAATAATCAAAATATTTAAATATTTGATAGCAAAATTATATTTTTATGACAAAAAAAATGAACTAAAAACTACAACTAACTTAATTTAAATAAACTTTATATGTAATTTAAAAAATAAATTTAGAAAAGAATACAAAACTACAATAATTATTAAAATTTATTATTAAATGTAATATTAAATACATACAATGATAACTATGATAAAAAATAAAAAATAAAGAAAATTAATTAAACTAAAACATGTAACTCAATAAAGTAAAAGGATTGTTAAAATTAACCAATTACGATGTTTTATTATTCAATCAATTCACTAAGATATCAATATTGGCTGCAGCCAGCAAACAAGCATACAGCGAATGGAATGCCTTTTGCAAGATCTTACTTTAATATTCTGTTCTTTCAAATACTATACGGATTGTGTTGATCGTACCAAAGTCTATAAAGTTACAGGCAGTGAAATTCAAAAAAGTGTACTTTCAAAAATATAGTGAAATTGGGCAGTTTCTCCTGGTCCGTTGAGGAAATTTTGTGTCGAACAAGTTATACTAAGATCGTACAAAATTAATAATTAATATTTTTTCTGCCACAATTATATATTTAACTGAAAAACAAAGATATTGACATTTATTAGCGTGGTTTTTGTGCACATCTTCAAATAGTACTCGTATGATGATGTAAAGAAGTATTTTCGATGGCCGACGTAATCTACTATTTTGAAGTTATGATTAATAAAACCTTAAAGGCAGAATTAGTTTGTACATTCTGTTCCTCTATTCCCTTCTATTGGCTATCGTTCTGTTTTGTTGCGGTCTATTCTGCAGAAAATAGAATTCAACGTTAAGTGACAACCAAAAGTTTGTATATATTAATGTGCATGTGTGAGTTACAACAACAGAGCATTATAGCTCCTAAAATACTTAACCGATCTTAATGAAATATAGATTGTGCACATCTATCTGCAAGGAAATATCTTTAAAATGGTTTAAATTCTGCCTAAATTGTCTCGCCTATTTATTGTTAATGTAATTAAATAAAATAACATTTACTCATAAATGAATGAAATAGTTATTTAGAAAATGATCATATCGGTTGAACATTTTCGGTGGTTCCCCCACGACTTATTCTTCATCCAATAGATGAACTTCTCTGTTCAACCAGTGTCTAGCGATTTTTCCCCAAAAATATTAAAAAAAATATCCGTTCCCCGAAGGAGTGTAATCGAAGCACAAGCCTCAACACTTTCAAAAATATGTTTATTTGAAATTAATCAATTTTCCAAATTAATCAAATTATTTAAATTTATGAGAGAAAGTGTGAGTTCACTAGTATTTAATCACTCCATGATTTCTAAATATATGGCGTGTTCATAATTGGACATAAGAGTTTAATTTCAAAGCAAGTTTGTTACTTTATATGTAGATTTAGAAGAATTTCAAATATTGATTATATTTCATCGAAGTTTGATAATTTTGAAAATTTAGATCTTAAAAGGAATTAAGTATTAATTGAAAAAGTCAATAGTTAAAATGATTAAAATTCTTTTAAATTACAAAAAACAAAACGAATTCATTCTATGGAGAACCAAAAAAATATTTTCGTTAGTCACAGAAACAAAAGAAACTGCAAACAATAAGTATAGTTTAGTTTCAGCTATTTTTTCTAAACTTATTTGGACAGAATTGGACAGGTATCTTTCGAGTACTATTAACATTTGCATGAACTTATCTAAGAAAATATAAAACTTTTAATTATCAAACTTAAGCCAATTTGTGGTCCATCAATCATTGACCGATTAGCTTAAAAGTTTCTAGACGTTTTTTTATATAAAAAGAACACTTTTTTGCCCGGTGCACATTAATATAGTTTGATGTGTCAAAATATTTCAAAACTTTATCATGAACTATTTCATATATAAACAAGTAAATTGATTTACTTTATGTGTAACACAATTTTCAAATGAAATAAGTTAAAAAGTAGTGAAAGAAGAATTGGAATTACGAGTAAAGAAGTACTTGCGGATATTATCTTTTACAGACACAAGTTTAGACTATAAAAAAATATTAAATAATTTTGGGGCGGGTTAATATTTTTTTTTATTGTAAAGAGGGAATATGCTTAAGCGAAAAACAAATATTTTTTTTAAAAACATAAATGAAAAGGATACATACATATACATATATTTACTTTATAAAAAAGTAAGGGAAAAAATAAAAAAATAAACAAAATTTATTTAAGCAGTGCTTTCTAAACAGTCTCATGTGTTGCAACAAACTGAACAAGTTTACTCAACATACAAGAAAAATACTCATGCCTCTTATAAAACACTTATAAGTCCCATTTTATATTAAAAAATATCTATATATAAAGTTTCAACTAATCAAGAGAACAATTTATAGTTCAAATAGTACTTTTTAAATGAAAATCTAATCAAAATAAATGTTTCTTGACTCAAAAAATTCGATAAGCACTTTATTTTGAGTTAAAGCTAAATAAATAAATAAAAATCTTCAAAAATATCCTTTTCAGTATAGAAGTACTAGCAAAAATTTCAGGCGACTTGCTTTTAGTTTAAACAAAATAATTGCATGGAAAAAATTATTTTAAAATTTATTGAAAAATTAAAAAAATTGCGTTTCAAATATTTTTTATTATCATTTATATAATGAATTTAATATAAAATATATATATTTTTACAAAGTCGACCATCTTGCCTATTTTTTTGGTGTGTGGAAAGCAGTTTGATAGCCAATTATTTTGAATAAATTAAGTTGGTGAAGTTAAATTTTAAAACTTTTATTTTAGTAAATTTGATATTGAAACGAGCACAAATTCACCAATTTGATTATATTTTTCACAAGTCATTAAGCAACACGTGAAACAATTTGTGTTCATTGTCAAAATCTACCATTTCTCAAATTTATGTTTTATATAATCATCTACTCGTAGTTAAGATGTTTCAAAAAGGACTTTTATCAAATTTACTTTGTAAAAAAAATTGAAATAATTCAATAATGAGACAGCGCAAGTTTTGCAGAAGCTAATTTCTAAAAATAAATTTAACTCAACGTTGAGAACTATAATTTAAAAATTCATTCCCATCATATTTTTTATCGTAATAATGCTTTTACATTCCCACACTTTGTCAGTTCCCGTTTAATGGAAATCAAAAAATTTCCAGAAAATCCCGGTATATATGAAATATTATTTTTAATTAAGTAATTTTTTAAACTGAATATTAGCAACAAATTAAAATAAAACTTGTTCCGAAATAAAAAAATAAGCAAAAATGAAAAAAATTGGAAGATATTTTATGTGAATTCAAGCAAACGGAGTATTAAGTCGTTAAAAAGTAGGTGGTGGTATATAAAATACTTAAACGCAATTTCCATAAATATTAAGCTAAAAAATAAGTTCTAAGAATAACAAGCCACGTAAGAAATGACTTGTTACTCAGTTTCATATTTTTGTTGCCGAACTTCCAGCGATAGAAGAAAGACTTTACCTTCCAATGATTTAAGTCTTATTCTTAATAATGCTTTGTAAGTTTGCCAACATATTATACATTTTTTTTAACATTTTTATTTTTGACTTTCTCATCGACCATGAACAAATTTGAGTACTTTAAATTTAAAGTCTCCAGTCTTGTCTCCTTAATGCGGGTTGAGGCTTACACTGAACTTGCTTTACTTTGAGTTACGGCTACAGCTCATTAATAATAATGAAGTATTCCATGTCGTTTTTTCAACCTCTTCGTTGCGTTTAGTTTTAAAACAAGCAATTTAAAAAAAACCTTCTCTTTAATATATTTACAACTTTTCTTGATTGCACAACATCTCTTTTTTGGAGTTGGTTTTCGAAAGAATTATCATTTCTAAATTAACATGATAATTTTATTTATCCAATCGAAAGGTTCTAAAAGGCAAATTTTTAAATTTTAAATGGATAGGCTCTTTATGGAAAACTCAATTTATGGGGTCAACTATTAGTGCACTTATTTGTACTCACTTTAATTCGCGTACACTACATTGTACTAGAAGTAAACACACATCATACTAATTTCATCAAAACTGTCAAAAACTTGTGGCGGGATTATGCATTGTTTCTTTTTAAAGCACGTTCATACTCGCAGTACATGTTTAAAGTATTCATAATCGCAACCACCCACAGAAGTCCTTGAAAGATTTTTTACTTTTAGGTGACTTGAAATTTTTATTAATATTTCATGAGGACAAAAGATAAGTACGTTTAGTCAGAATTGTCATCCTAAACCAACACCTGTCACCAACATAAGTTGCAAAACACAATACCTACTTATAGACATAACAATCAACTTAGAGTTTCTTCATTATTTATGATTTGTTTGTCTACGTATATAATTTGTTGACTTGTCGTGTATAAAATATCCTTTAGGTGGCATTCGCCAAAAAAATCTTTCTCATTTCCATTGCAGAAGGCTATTTTTATTGTATTTTATATCTTGCTTATTATATAATAAATAAATTTCAATGGAACCTGCAAGGCATTGAATTTGATTGGCCGCAGGCGGTAATGAATTCTGCGATAAGTTTGTAATATTTAACTTATCCTGCTGAATTCGTCCTACTAAACTATCATGTTATTTTCTTTGAAAAGCTGTCAGCGGCCATAATTACACCTGCATACATTTTCAAATTAACATCAGTTGTTTTTGATGTTGATTGACAACATCAAGCCCTAAGTAGTTAAATACCCTAACAGATTAATCTAATGAACTTTAAAATATATAAATATTTAAAATATATACTATAAAATAATGTTTTTTTTATTTTCAAACTAAACAGGAAAAGTTTTGCTTACAAGTACCCCAAGAAGCGAAAGCTACATATTTATGCACTCTACTCGTTGTTTGGCTGAAAAACTTAATATTTTCGTTCGAAATGTCCAAGAAAATTAGCTACTTATTTGGCTGTTTATTTGCATCTAACAGTAAGCAACTTATTATACTACTTACCTGCACCTAAAATTTGTACAAAGAAACGAAAAGAGAAAAATACTTGTCTCAGTTGGATTACGAACTTATAAATGAAAGCTATTATGTACGCAACGATGAACTTTCGTTCATATTTGGTTTCTGTTTATTTTAAAAAGTTAATTCGAAAAAGTTTCAGAAACTTTTTATAACCTAATGTCTGCATTACAAACATACATTTTTCGTATCGTTTTATTCTGAACATTTTAATTTCGAATTTCGTGCATTATAAAAATAAATTATCTTTTCACTTGCAAAACTTTGTGATCTCTTTTATCCTTTCAATAAATGCGATAAAAGCTAAACCCAAGATATAAAAGCATTACATACCTTCCCCAGGGTAAAATAAAAAGCACATCAAGTTAAAAAACCATAAAACAACAACTACAGAGAAGATAAATTCAATCAATATGTAATTGAGTGATGTCTTATAAAATGTCTCTTGAGATGCGACGAAATTTACAACATATTACCTCATATTCTAAACGAAAAACCGCTGAATCCCTTCTTAACTTCGTTTAAAAATATATTAAATGCGTACGTACATTGTGAAGGAAACAATTTGTCGTAAATATTTTAGATAAAAATAAGAAATTACTTTTCATGCCTCAAAAGGGAAATTATTAATGCACAACTTTTCGTCTTTCCTTTTCTGTCACTACAAAATTGACAATTACTATAATAAATACTAGTAGATCTATGAAATAAATTATAAAAACGTGCTGTTGGAAAGAGAACATTCTTGGAAATTATATTTATTTTCATTCACATTTATGATGATGCCGCTGATGGGCTCTAAAGTTAGTGTTGTCTACATGTAATTAATTATTATTAAGTTATTAAATAAAATTAATGTTTGTAGCTAATTAGTCCTACTTATATTTGGTTTATATTGAAAAGAATTGTTTGGCTCAAGTTCTACTCCAAATAATTAATCATCAGAGATGGGATTTCTTTCGTATTAACCGAAATTGATGTAACGTATCAAAATGAATAAGTTGCACTTTTCGTATTCTAATTCCTTAAATTAGACGGTTAAATAGTTGATATTCCTAATTACTAGTATCCACGGTCAAAAGTAGTAAAATCGAACAAAGAACAAACGCTGATGAGATGGTGTAGCGACCTGGAAATCATTACTGATTCGTTCTGGTAGTCATATGAATAATAAATTGTTCCACATAGGACTCTCTTAATAAAATAAATTGATTTTATCCAAAGATTTCTGCAATTAAAAAAATAATGGATAAACTTGGATTTGAACATGAGGTAACACTTGCTTTCATTAGAGGTTATTAAATAAATAAATAAATTTTAAGTTCTTTTTATAAAATTTCTTTTGAGTTACTTTGATTATTAGCAGTTTAATAACTCATTAATGGTCATAAATCGCTAAATGTGTATTTTTAAATGTTTAATAGCCTATTAAAGCGTTATAAAGTCTCTTAAAAATAGAAAAATTTTAATGTAGCCAATGTCCTAGTTAAAGCGATTGATAAAGGGACATTTTGCTATTAGTTTCCTTTTTTCATCTTTGTGAAAAAAATTGCCAATTATTTAAAAAATTTTAATTAATAAAAGCGTTTAAATAAAAATTGATGTTAAAAATTTGGTTCTTAGAATACGTAAGTAAAATCAATTAGTACGAAGAAATTTGTGTTTAATTGAAAATTATAGAGACCATCGCCGATATATCAGCTGCCCACACTCGAAAAACTTTTAAAAAGAGTGTCAATCCTTTCGAAATGTCGGAAAATAACTTCAAATCTAGATACACGTTCAATAAATCCACCTTTAAAAAAGATATTGAAATGGTTAAGCCGGAAATTCAATTTGAGCAAGAGGTTGTGGTACCTCTGTCGATTTGCATGCTTTGGTGTCATTATAATGCTGGGGCCGAAGAGATGTATATGTGTAATATTTGTTGTGTCTAACTTATCATTATGCACAATTTAAAGTTTAACTGCCGATCTTCACGGGTTATCTGGGGCAAATTTCTTTGTACATAAACTCATGCGTTTTAGGTTATTTGCGATGCAAAGTTAAAAATAAGTGATATAGTCACAAGGTGAAGAGGGAGCACTCACGACTACCGTATTTTCAACGAATCAGCAATCAACTAAAACTAAACTAAGAGTTCGAAGACCGTTTGCTAGGAGATAGTGTATACAAACTTTCTCCAAATTTATTTACCCCATTTAATAACACATAAAATGAAAAAGAGGTTAAATATAATGCTGCACATAAAAATATATTTTATTTTCATTAAGGCACAAATATTCTGCTTTTACAGTTAAAAATTTAACAAAGAAGCTTAAATGAGTTGATGTTATTTAGTGATGCTCAAATAAATGTAAACAATTGAGTATTCAAATACTTGTCGAACTTCAAGAACAACAAACGTAGGTTTTAAGTACAATTTATCGCTCATTAATACTTTATTTTTAATAATTAGTACATAAACTTTGCTTTACTTCTTTGCTTAGCAATTTGCTGAAATTATTTTATGATTCTTTTTTCACTTAAGCCCATTACTTATTTAATAGAATCATGTTGTGTATATCACTAAACAAAATTTGGCAGGTTATTTAAAACAAGGTTGCCAATACAAAAGAAAAAATTGGTAAATGTGTTTCATTGCTAATCTAGCGTTATTAAACGCTTATGAATATACATTTTTATTTCACGTTTATAGCTCAAAATTTGTTGAATAACTGTAACATAGCTTAACACTGAAATAAGAAAACTTTATTAATTTACAGACTCGATTTTCCTAATATTTTGCAAACAGTTTTTTCACTAAGCAAAACGTTTTCAGGGACAGTTAAAATCAAAACCTCAACAACAAAAATTGACCGCAGTGGACCCAGATCAAAAAGATCCCGATTTCAGACTGAGAAGTGTCTGCATACAAAATTTAAGCTCTCTAGCTTAAGTGCCCCACAATTTTGATGAGCCAGTGAATCCGTAAGTCAGTGAGTAGATGCTAAAATATGCATTTCCTACACCTTCATATCTCGGGAAGTTTGTATGGTAAAGCTTTCAATATTCACCTATAAGATTACACTTCAACGGAGTATACTCATGTTTAAGGTTAAATTTTCTATGATTAAGTGAAGCAAACTTATGACGAGTGAATGTTTACGTGTAATATTCGGACTGCGTGCATAGGCATGAACTTTGTCTGATGCGCCTTATTAAGTTCATAATGGTGGCATCTACAAAAAAGCATATTTAATGTATTAAAAGCATTAAACTTGTTAAAAAACATACAACATATTCCAAATGCAAAATATACCAAAGACACAGTGTCAATCGAAATCAAATACCATTTAATGAGGGTTATCACAGAATCCCATGAAGCCGCAATTGAATTTGAAAAAAAGACAAAGAAATACTTTTGTGTGATGAATTTTAATGTTATCGTTTATATATTTTATAGAATTACCATTTGTTTTGAACATAAAACCGATAAAATTGAAATTCATCACACAAAATTATTTTTGTCATCTTTTTAAACCCGATTCCGGACACATTAGATTCTGTGACAACAGTTTCAATTTCGTGTATAATTTCGATACGAATGCACAGTCTGAATTGTTTTCCGAAAACTTAAAAAAATATATATTTGCTCAAAAATATAGCTCGAACACAAAATGAAAAAAGCGATATTGCTAAAAAGTATTCATTATTTAATTCATTCCTTTTTTAACATTTTGGTAAGTTATATTTGAAAAAAAAACTATATTGTATCGGCCTTATTCATATACGGTTATTGAAGTTACAACAGTCCTATAGGACTATAGTATCTATAACTCGATAATTCGTTCACAAACGTGTAATGAAAAGTTATGAAAATCAAAAAGGTCCTGTCAATCTTTGACTATTGATGATTAAAGTATTTTGTGTATGTTTATTTTTAGCTTGTTTTTTTGTAAAATTTTTATAAGATATTTCTTTTTGTTTTTGATTCGTATTTGAAAAATTTTTATATATTAAAGTACAACATTTTTAAAGGAATATCAAGATGACTTTTTACTTGTCTTGTTTTGAAAATTACTTTGCCAACCTCTAAGAAAATAAATAAAAACTTTTGACCATTAAAAATGTTTCAAAAATGTTTTTTGTCTTAAAGGCGCTGCCAACTAGTAAAATTTTAGTTGATTAGGGCATCTAAGGAGACATAAAAAAAGCGTGTGAGTAGAAAAACATGGTTGAACTTTCTAGTAGTAATTTTTTAAAAGGAATAACAAAAGTCTTTGGGAATTTGCACTTGAATTTGGGAAATTTATGTCAAAAAGGTTTATAATAAGTCCGTTATTTTGAATGTAAATATTATAATTATTTTTTTGAAATTCCTACCTATTTCTCCAACTGACTTCAAAGAAAATTAACAATAAAATTACATTTATAGACAAAAAGGACATAAAATCTCTTCAGCAAAATGTTAAATTTCACAGCAAATTTTCCCCTTTTATATCATAAAATTTAATAAAAGTTTTTAATTTAAAGTTCGGCTAATTTTGCAGAAAATATTACTACGTATATATTATTCGATATGAAACTATTTTATTTTCTTTACAACCTTTATACAAATAAGAAAATAAAATAGATTCATATCGAATAATATAATTTGTTTGTTGGGATTTTTGAATAAGTTTCAAAACCTACTTTGCTTATACTATAGTAATTTTTGTAATTCTCATTGAGTTTTTTTTAAGTTTTTGTATAAGATAAGAGGTTCGAAACATTTCAAAATATGGTTTAAGGTCTACTGATGATTTGGCATTAGGACCAATGAAATACATGTATATAATAGACTAGCTAAAAACCCCTCAACAAACAAAAGTTTTTGAAAATCTTTGAAAGAAGATATCGAAGCAATCTCGATTAATAAATTTAAAAAAATACATAATTAATTAATTTTAATCAATTATTATCTATAATTAGTTTTTTTATTAATTATAAATATTTACACTGCTAGCAAATTTCTATTTTTTTATTTTTGTAATTAGAAAATTTTCTAGCAATATATTCCTTTCGTTATCGGAAATATAATATAAAAAAAATCATGTGAACATAAAACTATCGACATATATGTAACATCTTTAATACATAGAATTTAATAAACTTCTTAGAAGAATGTTAGATTTGCACCAAAAAATTTATTCAGCTGAAATTCTAAAAACCTTTTGATCTGTCGCTGTTACAAGTTTTTAATTACAAAAAAATAATTTTAATTTTAAATAGAATTTCAAATAAATTTCCCTTGCATTTCTACTATTTAAAAACAACTGCTAATAAAAAAAATAACGGAAATTCTTACAAACAACCCTGTACTAACATGGAAATAACGTCTTTATTCAAATTCTTATGCTCTTATTAAAGCGCATGCTTTTTCCAAACTCTCCCCATTGAGTCAATTTGCCGTAAAACTTGATTATTGTGTAACACAAATAATCCTTTAGAAACACACGAATAGAGACCGCTTTTTCACAACTGCTGATGCTCTCTAGGCATAGAGAGTATGCCAGGCGACCTGTGTAATTTACAAAGTTCAATAAAACTTGTAAAAGTACAAGTTGCAATGCGAGCAGGGCAAATTAACGTTTGACCAAGGCGTCTGCAATTTTCGTTAAATTCAGTCTTTCAAAGGATATCGGTGAAAACGGTTGTGTGCCACATAGAGCAAATATAAAACGGGGGATATTGTATTGTAAAATAAAAACTTACAAACTAAAATCAAGTGAACATAAAAAAAATTAATACAAAACAAAAACAACATATACAAATTTAATATAAACATAAATAAATAGCTTCAAAAAATAAGTTTAACTTATAATTACAAAATAAAGCGGCTTAAGCAAATCATTAGTCATACGCATAAGTAAATACTCATTTAAATATTTGTTAAATAACAACATACATACGAGTATCTCCATGTTTAAAAATAATTATAAATAAAAAAAATGTGTTTAAAAATGTAAATACTTTTAGATAAATATTTCTATATGTTTTGAAATTAAATACAGTATATCGAAATCAATATTGAATCAAGTTTAAGAAAATATATATGAATGTGTTACAATCTAAGGATTATAACATCAAACAAGTACATGCACATTATTGCACGCATACATTTGCTCCTCATTTCTATAATAACTGCTACTTTTATAAATAACCAACAGGGATGTAAAGTAAAATGTGGGAAAAGTACATTATTGTAGTAAAGAATGTACCAAATTTTTTATTTATTAATTTTTTTATTAGTTTCTCTTGCGAAAATATTATTTAGTGGATCCAATAACAAAATGCTAAAATAGAATTGGAGCAAATAAATGTCATTATTTGAAAAAAAAAAATATTTTTGTTTTCAATTAACTTAAAAAGTTAAGTAAAAACCGTTTGACGTCTGCAGCAACACCCAAGCTCTAGTCAGGCATCGAACGACCTTCAACTACAACAATATCCATTAGTCTACGGGGGCACACAAGTTTATTTAATGTAACCATAAATTAGTGAATAATTTACTGGATATTGCAGATTCGATTCCTGCCAAAACAATGAGTGTTACTGTTGCAAATCCAAAAAGAGTAAAATAGTTGCTATTTGTTTATTATTCTAATACAAAACAATTATGGTTTTGCCATCGATATGATCGAATTTTGTATATTTTAATTTTGAATTTTTGTATTTAATTGTGTATATTATAATAACAGATATTATTGGGGGTAAATTAAATATGGCCGAGCTTTCACAAAAGTGTATCTCACTTGAATCATCCCAAGAGGTTCGCAGTTTTCCTCACTTGTAACCAAGTAACCAAGGATACTGCATAATTTTTAATTAAGCCACCCGCAAAGTAAACTTTTCTAAAGTCTTTTAAATAGGCTACTGTTGTAGAAATGGCCTCATTTAAACCGAATAATTTTTTTCCAGCCATTTTTGCAAATTCATGTATTTGGTAGATGTATTTGAAGCACAAATACATAAGATGAATGAAGCAACAATTTGACCATCAACCTTGAAATTTTTTTTTGCAAAATTTTATTGTTTATCCAGAGTCTGAAATTATTAAATAACTTCACAGGCAAATTAAAATAATTTAAACAATAGATGTTTATTATAAAAAAGTTTAAAATGAAATAAAGTAAAAGATGTTTTCACAATAATATTTCATATATTATAATCCAAATAAAACATGATTTAAATAGAATTCTAACAAAATTATATAGATTCAGCGCTTAAAGCGAGTAGGCTACAATAAGAATTACGATTATATTCTTATTTGTCATATCAAGCGAATATCAACTTTTATCAGTGAGCATGATAAAAATATTTTAAATTATTTGTTTTATTAAAAATTGATGTCTGTGCTTAATATGTGTTCCAGTAGCATCTCTAAATAGCATTCAAAGTGTTCATGTCGCCCAATAATCAAAATATATTTTCATGCTTTATCATCACATACACAGGATGTGTTGAACAAATATCGACACAAGTATTAAATATTATTTTCTTGTGCCACGAAAAAATTAGTGTTTCAAGCATAAATTTGATTTTTCGGTTTTATTTGTGCGACTGGCAGCAGCAGTTAATAGACGTACTATTGAATAAAAATTTGATGACAAAAATATGTATGTAGCTCACTTAACATCAAAAAATACTTTCCGAGTTAAAGTCGGTACCAATAAAAAATCTTTATTTTTCCATGCCTGTCTGTGCATGATTAACTGAGAAAGATAAAGAGAAAGAGAATATGAATGTGTGTCACATGTAGTTGTTGTTTTATTGAAATAAAAAATACACAGCAAAAACATTTCTGCGGCCATTACCATCAACTTGCGCTTTGTGCTCCATTAAATAAATACTTGTTTGGTGGATTGTTTTACTTTGATTGTATATTCCTTTAAGCAGGCATAATATGCCGTAAATGGGTGTGTATGTGTGCACGTGTGTGTGAATTTGTTTTCTTTTGATTATTGTGAAGTTCAGTGTTAATAGCAAATTTAATTTCTTTCGATTTTTTTTCAATAGTAGAATAAATAAGAAATACTATAAAAATTTCATTACAAAGTATTAAATATTTAACAATGAATGACAACTTATAAATGTATACACATATTTTCAAAAAGTTAATATTGTAACATGCAATGCCAAGATATTTTAGAAATATAACAATTTACGTACATACATACGTTCACACATACATATGTACGTACCAAAATAAATTATTAAAGTAAAAATAAAAGAGAACAAATCAAAACTCTATAAAACTAAACGTGTCAAACACGAACAGTTATAATTTACAAGGAATTTCAAATACACAAACTAAATTCAAAAAAGTGGGTATGAACATCAAATATCTTACGATGATTTGATATTTATAAATAGAGAACGAAAACAAACGCGGCGAGTAAAAGTGTAAGTAAAAAAAATATTTGAATTGCAAAATACGAAATATAATATTAAAAAAAAGCCAACCTTAAATGAATTTCTAATTAACTGTTCATTGTTTAATGAAGTGATATCGAATCGGTATTAAGTTATTATTAAAACTTCATAAAAATAGTGCGCTTTTGGAATTTCAAATTTTGTTTTGTCTTATTCTAAGTTTAAAATAGTAAACATATAAAAAAAATATACATTTTTTTAAACACATTTCTTATTATTTATTTTTAATGATTTTGAAATAAGAAATTTTATTTTCTTGAAATCTTTGTTGCTTTAAATCTATTTTAAATCTTTGTTGAATTTAGTCATCTGAAATCTCTAATAATAATTCTGTAATGTACCTGAAGTTAATATTAAATGGTACATACTTTGATAAAAATTTAATACCATGTTATCATGTTCATTAGGGTGCAGAGTGTCAGAATTGCATGTTTTGATGGAATTTAACTATAAAAAAATTTTTAATTTTTTAAAAAAAGTTTATGTTAGATGAAAAAAACAGCCTTGGTTTTATTAAAAATAACTTTGAATTAAAGATAGCGATATGAGCTTTTGCATTTCCATTTATTCATTGTAATAGTTGGTGACATAAACTCTTTGGTTTTCCCAAATTTTATCATAATTCCTTTTTATATTAATTTATTTAATTTTTTTATTTATATGGAAGTAGATTTTAAAAACAAGGTAACTTTTTTTCTTAATTGCTATTGTTTTTTTTTTAAGAAAATCATAGTATTCAGTGGAATATAAAGTTTGCAAAGTTTGGTCTTAAAAAAAATGACATTATTGTATTTTTGATTTCATATATTGTAATATAAGTATTTAAAGTCTTTATCTCCACTTTAAATAGTTTGGTAATAAAATGTTGCCATAAAATAAAGATCTTGTGAAAGAAACCAAAATGTACTAAGTTGAGATGTCACAGGCCAACCAACAGGCGGAAGACCACAAAATACCTTAGAAAAAGTCTGTGAACGGGCAAAAGAAAGTAAAGCTAAGTTATTTTTGAATTTGTCAGACCATTCATAAATGTTAGCAGCAGCTACAATTCTTAACGACCTCATTAGAGGAGTCTAGGGAAGCCCCGTGGACTAGTAGATAGCGTACTAGAGTATTCGTCGTGAGGTCGCAGGTTCGATTCCTGCTTAGACCCTGGTTGTTTCTGCAGACAAGCCAAAATGACTTCGCGGTTTGTGTTTGTTCTCTAAAAAAACTGATTTTTAACAGATAACCAAAGAAATCATTCTCCAGATAAAGGTTTTTGGTCCCTGACTTTGAAACGTCCCATGGAAGTCATTTTTAATTTAATAGGAAAACATGCCACTAATATTACGTAAAGGGCGCGAAATATTAGTCCGTGCAGCTTTAATTGCCAAGATATGCGTTACGTTTTCAAGATACAGAAAATAAATTTGACATATTTATAATAAATTTTATTTTTCCTATGTTACACTGTCCGACAAAGAATATTAAACTCAAACTGCATGATATAAAACTCAAAAGCCTTTTCAGTTTTGTATTTAAAGGAGTTTCAAATTTTGTTACATGAAAATGTTTTTATAATATTTTCTATCCTAAAATCTTAATGCTAGTTTAGCATGAAAGAGAACAATAAGGTCCATTTTATGTGCTTCTCTAATAAAATAATAAAATATTTGTGCAATAAATATGACATCGAGCACAACAACTCCTTCAAAAGCAGGAGTTCAATACTGAAATATTGATTTTTATTGTGTGTTCAATGACTTCTAAGTATGGCCATTTTCAAGTAGTTATTTGAAAGCGAATGAGGTAAGTACTTGCCTCTAATGACATCGCCAGTTTGAAGTTATGGGTTAAAACATATTTTTACTTTATATGTTTTTTTTGGCATTTTAACTCATTACCTTATCATCACAGCTTATGCTGCGAAGTTTGCGAGAAACCAAGCAAAGTCTGATTCAAAAACAGAAATTGGAACATAAAATCCTTAAAACATTGCTGACGAATGGAAGCAGCAAAAGATTATATGAAAATCATTTAAAAATGTCATATTTACAACTAGTTTTCTATGTTTCACACCACTGTGCGCAGTAAAAATCACTTGATACCACTACGCCTAGAACTCTTGTTAACTTGTACTTATACCGCTTCATCATTCTTTTTTTTACTTTGTGCTCATGCCCGTTTGTTTTTCCCATTTCGTGCCCATTAAGATAAAAATGTACTAAAATTTAAAGTCATCTTTTATTTAGTTAATATAATGAGACAATATTATGTGTTCGCGCTTTATCGTTTTAAGTCAAAAAAAGTTCACATTTCGTGTTATATTTGATACTTTTATTTCATTTTGCTACATTTCTTATGTAAATTTTTACACTTAAAATGGGAAAAAATGGTTTTTATTTCTTAATATCACTCAATACCCAAAAAAATATCGAAAATTGTTCCAAAGGAATACTATTTTTATTGTATGCCAGGTACAAGTACTCAATTTATTATTCGAAAAAGAGTGTTCATCAGGAATATTTAATAGAGATAGTCAAGTAGTAAATGGTATCCCGTTTAGCTCTTTTAATTATTTTCGTTCTGTGACAACTACGTATTAAATTAATTGAAATAGATCTACTTAGAGTATCAATGATTTTATTAATGAGTGCTTTGCATATGTTTCGCTGGTTACGACTTTCCATGAAATTAATAAAAGACTTTAACTCGTGATGTAATTTAAGTAATTTGTATGTAATATTTATTTCTGTTTTAATTTGATTGTATAATAAAGTACTTCCGTCTCTGTTTTCCATTCTGCTCTTAAGTTGTAATTCATTTTGTTTTGAATATCTTGCACATATCAATTTCGCAATCACTGTATCAAGACACACGTTAGCAAAGTATTTAAGATTTTCTCTTTTTAATCAGTTTTTTAATAAAACTGAATGGAGTGCGGATAAAACACTTCAAAGTTTGTCAGAGTTCCAAGAAGACTTAAAAAATGAGGGAGGCATGCCTTTTTAAATTATTTACTGAGACAAGCTAATTTGTTGGCTTTTCATAAAAATTTGTCAAGTCTAATGATGACATAAAGACGTGTGCAGCACATTCAGTATCAGAATATTAAATATCAGTTAAACGGCAGTATTTGTTACAAAAATGTTGCATGGTTTTGAATTTTTAATAATAATACAGAGATGACACAGCAATAAAAAACATAAAATTAAGCAAAAGTAGACTAGAAATCAAAATATTATTTTCTTTATACATTTTTTTAAAATCAAACACAAACCGCAAAGCCATTTTTGTCATGTCTGCAGAAACACTCAGGGTCAAGGCAGGAATCGAACTCGACTAATAGTCTGGTACGACATCTAATAGTCTGCGAGGGCTCCCCAAACCATTAGTTTGATCAAAATTTATAACAGATTTTTTGCTACCCTTGTAAATAAATTTCTAAGTAATATAAAAACTTACAATTAAGTTAACCGATATAAACTTTAAATCCAAAAAACTCTACAAATATGCTCTTAAGACTAAAATATGCAAAAAGAAATGCTGCAAAACCTAAAACCCAACTAATGTTTATATTGAATGCCGGAGAAGCTGCAACGATTTCTTAAAAAATGTCTTACTAACTTTATATCTCCTTGTCTGTAAAAGAAAGCATCGTAATTACTTTGTAATGTCATGAAAAAAGGCAAGCCAAAAGGATAAAACTCTGATTCCCTTATTCGTAACTTTATCTCGCAAAGCTACTAGATTTAAAAGTTAAATTAAACATTTAAATTGTTTTAATTTGTTTATTTAGTCTTTTTATTCAATATATTTGTGACAAAGATATATTAAAAATACAAATAAATTAAATAACTAAACTTCTCATGTTCATAATAAAAATCTTCTGTTACTAGTCTGTTTGTTAACAATAATATAATGTAAAGCTTAAATGGAGAAATAAACCATTTAAGCTTTCAAAAAAAATATTAGGAATAAAGTGATGAACAGTGGAGCCATTTAGATTTTACATGGTAAAATGTGTATACACTTCTAACTTACAGATTACTGATATAAAATATTTGGAGTAATATTTTTTATAATAATGATTTTGACGTTGTTCGCAATTTTCAAAATTATAAAATTTATCAGGTATTATTATAGGTAAGCTATTCTATAAATTTTATCGATACACCCAAAGATATAAGGTCAGAAAATGGTACTATTGTGTTATTTCACTCAAAAGTTACAAACACAAATTTACATTTTTTCAAATATCACTTGTAAACTTAAAAATGTCTTTTAGAAAAACTTGCTGGTGGCGGTATTATGCTTAATAAAATTGGAATGACATTTCTAAGATTTAAAAGGGCTTAACTAAATTTTAAGCTTACAATTTGTTCAAAAAAATCATTTGCCAGTCAAGAAGACTGGTTCTTCCTTGGTTACATGTTCATTTTTCAATTAATTTCAAATTAAATTAAATATTCACAGTATTAAAATTGTAAAATCTTTTCAATCAACCTACAAAAAAAGCTGATGCTGAAATTGATTCAGTAATCTGAGTTTCCTACCTAAAACAAGCATTCGAAAACAAGCGTTTAGCTGAAATCTATTTTTTATTTTTTTGTAATGATTTTGTAAAGCAATGTGAAGAAAATACTGTCAGTAGCATTAAAGATCAAATGTCATGGCTTCCGTTTTGAAAATTAAATAAAGTACAGCCTTTGCTTTCAACGGCACATTTCTAGTTTTAATTTTTTTTTTTCAACTAGAAAGTACTTTATTCACATCATGCTGCGAAATGTTAATAAAAGCTTAGAAATAAAAGATTTTTTCAAACTGTCAGGAAGAAGATCTTGATGGCATCAGAATAAAATAATTCAATTTTAAACTAGTAACTGAAAAAAATAATAAGCTTAGTTGTAAATAATTTATTTTCTGATGAAAATTAAATTTGACTTAAACATTTTTAGTGATAACATTTAAAATTCCTCTAAACAAAATGATTTTGTTGGGAACTTTTCTTATCCTCGTTACACAAGTGGGGTTTTTGAAATATCTTAAGTTTTAGCGAGCAGCAGGTAGCCATCAATATATGGCATTTCTGTATAAATAAATACAGTGAATCACAGCTTATTTGATGCAGGTACCTAATACTTGTTTAGAAAAACGAAAATGACTCCATGTTTATTAAATTTATACGACTTGTAATGATATATGTAAGTATGTACATGCGTACTGCTTCAGAAAAAAAAAGAATAACAAAAAGAGTTTGCTGAAAAAACATAGTAACAAATAATTTTCTCATCAAAATATGGTCACAGCTTGAATGATGCAGTGTATTTTATATTTTCTCTGAGAATGAAATAACGGTAAATGTATTTTTTCTGTTTAGCTTAGCGTCTTAAGTCATTCTAAAAAAATTTTTATAAGGAAAAGTAGAAAAAAATTTTTTTTAAATGGGATAACGGACCTCATTCGAAAAAAGGAAAGATGTTATTCGTCATTATAAAGAGGGCAAAAGCCAACGAAAAATTGCAGAAATTCTTGCTATTAGTTCGTCAACTGTCCAGTACATTATAGAAAGATTTCGCCACGAAAATAGAACAGAAAATAAAGGCAGAGCCCGACTTAAGCGCTCCAAAATTAACGAACGAAGTCAAAAAATACTTAGGCAAGGTCTGTAACTCTAAAACTGTTCGTAGAGTTCTGCGCGAAGAAAATTTTCATGAAAGGACTGCCCGAAATAAGCTGTTCATAAATGCTCGTAATAGAAAACGAAGAATATACATAGTTTTGCAGGCAACATATTAACAAAGACATTTCGTTCTGGAAAACCGTTGTTTTTGCGGCTGAAATCAAATTTAACCTTTTCAGGTCTGATGGGAAGTACTGCGTTTGGAGAAAACCAAACACCGCGTTTCAACCATGCAATTTGCACACTACAGCTAAAAACGGTGGAGGCAGTGTGATGGTATTGGATTGCAGTCATCGGGAATTTAACTTTTATTGAAGGAAACGTGTAAAAAAAGATTTATCTGGATCTGCTAAAAGATAATTTAGTACAAGGTGCGGATGAAATGAGCATTATGGATTCATTTAGATTGTACCAAGACAACGATCCCAAGCATATGTCTGTTATTATAAAAACTTGGCTTATGTGCGCCACTTTTTAAAGTCCTTAAAGAATTCATATATTATTTGAACACCAGAATGATTAATTCATAAAAAATCAAATTTCTCAATTGAGGTATTGAAAAGTTAAACTATAAAAGAGCAAATTGTTCTAATAGTTTATACTTGATAAAAACTTTAGTTTTCTGAATCTTATTTGTTAAAAACTATTAAAATAGAGCCGCTATATTGCAAGTACTCTCAGAGACCTTTGAGTCAATTGTGATGACTGGAGCACTGATAATAGTCTACAATTTCTTCTGTAACTGTAAAATTTTTAATTTCTTCGATATTTCGAGAACTTTTGGCCAACTCTAACAGACTAGTCAGTCCCATCCGCTTTCTTCTCTACCCACTCCTTAACAATATTTGACAACTTAGCCAATGACGTTTGTCCTTCCATGAGTCTATAGCTCAATTTGTTATGATGAGATAAAATTGAAATATGCAGTGAAAAGCATTTTACTCACATTAAATATGCAGTAAAAATTTAAAATATGCAAAATAAAAATTAAAATATGCTCTTAACAAGAAACATAAATTGTTCTTTTTAAAATAATTGTATTATATTTTTTTTAACAATGCAAAAACAGTTGCATTTAAAATAAAATAAGAATTCAGTAAATAAAATAAGAAACAAAATAACGTAATAATTAACAAAAATTTTACTTCAATTTCTAAGGATATTTCGATATCCGAATAAAAAATACTGATAAAATATAAAAATCTTTTTATTTATTTATTGGCACGCAAAAACCTGTTTGAGGCAACCACAATCTTAAAACAACATATTTCATTTTAATTATATGCTTCTACTCAAACGATTGAATTATTGAGTCAAAGACAAATTATGCTGTTTAAGTGAATGAATATTTTTTTACCATAATGTGGCTCCAAGTTATATTAATATAGTAAAATATAATTTAAATATAGTTGCTTAACATCAACAAAAAAATCCCGGTTAGTCGCTGCTATTTAATCTTGCAGAAATCGATGCATGAATGTCAGTAAACCTGAAATACTTATATTATTTCTATTATCAAACTAGATTAGAATTATAGCATGTATGACTAAAAAGAAGATATGTAGTAGTATGTATGCTGCATATTTATTTCGATTTCAGTCATAATTTAAATATAAACCAAGAAGTTTGTATTAGTTAATAAAAATTAATAGAAATTGGTATGTGCTCCAAACATATTAACAACTTATATAAACGCTAATAATTTAATGATAAAATGCAAAGAACAACTTTTTGAACATAAATATAATTAAATTTGAAGAACTATAATAGATTATTTGCTGCAACCATATGGTGTTTGCCGAAACTATACGTTCATTCCCTCAACTATAATTTTGTCTTCGCAACCATATTTCAAGCATAATTCTTCTTGCAGAACTTATTCAAACCTTTAAATCTGTTCCAAGAAAATTTAGTATAAAATGTATACATTAGCTCTTAAGTACAAAATATTAAAACCGTCCTATCTCTGCAATAACTACAAGTTCTTACAACATTTTTCACACAAGAGTGTATCAAATGTGCCGTGCAGTAGAACTATCGTGGGCCTCTAAAAATGAAAAGGCTATTAACTACAACATGTTTATTTGAAGACACTGTGCAACGCCAATTTAATGCAAAACAGAAATAAAAAGTAAATGCCTAAAATTCCCCGTAAAAAGAAAGCACATCTTAATGCTTAAAATAAAAAATGTCACATAACTTACACGTGTTAATAACAATTCATATACAATAAGAAAAGTAATAAAGACAAGTTTATGTTTCTTTTGAATGTCTTTTGAGGGAAACATATAAATATGTATGTAAGTGCGAAAATGAGGGCACGCTACTCGGCTAATTTGTTATGTAAACATTTGTAAATAAATAATAAAAATATATGTACACAAAACGAAATACAAAATGCTAGCTAACGACAAGAATACACAATTCTCAAATCAAAAATTCAAATATTTAAAGCAGACATGCTCGCACATTTTATCAAATACAATTCAAGTTGATTAACAAAATCAAAGGTAAAGATATTTTTAAAATAAATCCCCTAATGGAAAATTTAAGGTCTCTAATAGCAATAAAACGAACAGACATTATTAATTAAAAATTCTGTTTGGAAATGAAAATTTTACAGAAACAAGAAAATTCATTAGAAAAGATCTACGAATATGTATTTATACTTCTCCTCTATTTGGACATCCCATTGTGACTCTTCTTAACATTAATTTTATTTGAGTCAGTGTAATTCGAGATGTGTTTACTACAACTGCATACGAGTAACTAAACCTAAATCGACTGATTTGCACCTTGAAGCTTTTGATATACATAAGTATTTAAAAAACAAATCAATGTTAGCACGAATTTCATATCCATGAAGTAAACTCCTTAAGTGGGCAGTGCTAAAATCCTCTAGGCTGTCAACCATTTATGTTCTATTTATGCTAAATCGTACAAAACCATCATCAACAGACACTCTCAGTGCCATGTATGCTGTCGTTAAATTTAATGTGTCTTTGCACTACAGAGACATGCGGGTTGCGTGTATATGAATGAAATTTAAATTTATGTAATCGCGCCTTTAACACACCCTGTTTTGTTTTAAAAACTCAGCAAAATTAATACCGCCATTATTTAACCATAGTGAAAATTAAATTTGATTCATAGATTTAGCGAATAATAAATGTTTCTAACGTGGCAAATATTTCATTGGATTTATAGCAGACCTTGAACCTTAAATTAAATATTTTTAAAAGCCCCAGAGATATCAGTGGTATACAAAAAGTTAGACAACTGCGTTAAAATCGCTTTAGCAAATCATTTAACATTTTAAAGATTATTAGACAACAATGACGATACTCTGGCATGTATTTGAAACATTTTATCTTAATCGCACTTATTTATCTTAACTTTTTAGAATAAAGCTAAGCAAAAGACACAAAGCTTACTAAAATATTATGTATTTACAAATTATCTTGGAAAGTTTAGAATCAAAAGTATTTAAATGGAAGTTATATCATTAAACTTAGTAACATAATATTTATAAATTTAATTATTAAATTTATATTAATCGAGATTGCCTCGATATTATATTAATATTTATAAATTTATAAATAAGGTGCAGTATTATAGGATTTTACTTACGTACTAGTGCTACAACAATTAAATCTAATAATTCAATAACGATACTATTAATAAAACTTTATTCAGGAACATTTGTCAGAAAAACCTCTTAGAAACTTTAAAAGTTATAAGGAAATTTGGTTAAATAATCGCTAGTAAGATTCTTTTTAAAAAACATTCTCAGTGACCGTTTATTGAATTTCCTAGTGTTTCAAAATTACACAATCACATCATTGATAAACGCGTTTAGCATTTTATGTTTAACTGCCTGTTTTTATAAAAGGAAAACAAAATTGTGAGTGAGAATTAATATTGAACGCAACAATAAAATACGAAAAATTGTTTTTGTGTTCAATATAAATTTTCTCTCACAATTTTATAAAAACAGGCAGTAAATCTGTTGTGTAGTAAGTCCGTTGGGAATCTAGGAGGAAGATTATGAATTATTTTTAAATATTTGTTTTGGATAATCTGAAGCTTTTTTGTATGTGTCTTAGCTGTTTTGTAAAACCATGCTGGACAGCCGTAACGCAGTATCGATCAAATACTACGGTTTTCGTTCAATTAAAAATTATTCGAATAAATTTTTTTCATTTTCGTTCGAACGAACAAACATTTTTTAATTTAGAATAAAGAATTACTCAAATAATTTTTTTCGAATAATCAACCATTCAAATAATTTTATTAACGACTTTATGTTAAAAATATATTACATCTATCTCATAACTTTTTAAGTTGTTAATCAAATTAAAGAGTTTAGAAAAAAATAGCTATTACTTTTCTACGGATTTAATCAAAAGCCTTAAGAATCGAATTAGTGAACGACCTATAAAATCATTAAATACTTTATAATTATTACTCCTGAACTCTGGAAATTGACCATCCAATTTTTAAAATATGCCACAAGAATCGAAACCAAGAAATACTTTGTTTTCACGATTATCTTGTGATAATACTATTGCGAATGACCTTGACTACGATGAAGAATTAGATGACATTTCTGAGGTAACTGATAACGTTTTATTAACTGATATGAAAAAGTCTATTAAGTAAGAAATTGTACTAAAACAAAAATCGTTGATCTAAGTGATGATGATGATCTAAACTACTTAGGAAAATCAAAGAAAAGAATGCACAAACTTGATATGCTTTTTAATGGTATTTTTAACCGTATCACCAATATAAAACGAAGAATCGTCTACAAGCTAAAAAGCTGGACTATCTGCTGTTTTTAAAAGATCATTTTAAGAGATATCAATGAGATATTTAAAAATTTTTTGTATATAAACGTACACACAAAAAAATTTTTTAAATCAAGAAAAAACTATTTTTTTGTTTTAAAACTAAATTTTTTTTAAATGCTTAATGTTAAGCCAAATTCATAACAGGTGAATTTTATATTACAACAAAAACACTACAAAAACCGCAAGCATTTTGTTTTTTTAAAATCATAGTACATTGTCAAAAATATATCACTGACGTTTTGGTGATTTATTATATGGAAATATAATGGCCTACGTTTTATTATCATTTAGTTTTATTTTTCACACATTAAAATATTTCCGACTTGTGGTAAGGATATAAATATAAATTTTTTGACATCCCAATAGGCTTAAATTCTAGTATTTTATTTTTTCTCATTTGGTAATAATATAGTTTTTAATTTTAACTATAAACTACATTATTTATAAATGCATAAAAATTAATTAAAAACAAAAACAACTCAACAAAATATATACTGGACCAGTTTTGGAAAACGGTAGACTTGCGACGAACTCTTTCATTAGCTGACAAAAATCTCTGAACAAACCAAATCCTCTTAAATAGACTTTGTCAAAGATTTTTGTCTTAAATGACGGACTAAACGAGTTCGATCCAATTCCAAAAAATGCTAAAGACGACTTTATTGTGCTATTATAACACACACTAATCACCTTGAAAATTCACTTTAATTTTTTTATTTATTTTTCTGCCTAAGCAAGTCCTCACGGATATAAGCGCTTTCACTTTAAACCTAAAATATTTAGGTGGTACTGTAATTATAAAATGCACTATATTTTCCACAGCAATTGCCCAGCAAAAAGAATATCAATAAAGTTGTGTATACATATTTGAATGGTTGTTTAAATTGTGTTATAATTTTCTTTTCAATATTTTGTTTGTCCCAATTGACCACTTTTTTATTACTCGACATAAATAATTTGCCTGTTAACTGCAGGAGCAACAATTTTTATTATCTTCTCCACAAGCGTTTTGCATAAACAACAGGATGCCCTCTAAACAAACAAGATTATTTAAAAATACATACGTAAATAAGCGTGTGTATATTGGAATTTGTGTTATATTTGCTTAGCCTTAAAAATATGTTTTTTTTATACTTTATGCATAAATTTGAATATTTTTATGTTTTTATTAAGGGTAGCTTAGACATAAAGATTTCCATGATGTACACAAAAACTGGCATGAATGTCCGATGGTATTTATACTTACCCTGCTAATACAAACTGTTCAGCATGGATGCTTTGAATTTTTTCAAAAGTCATATTTAAAAAATATAAAAATTTCAAACATAATAAAAATGAATTATTAAAAAAATGCGTTGCCGTTTACACAAAAATTGCACATATTTTTACACTACAAACGGTATATAAATTTAGTATAGTTTCTGCATTTTTGGAACACAACGAATTTTTAGAGATCTTAATTATTTAAATTAACTTGACCTTAAAAATTTTTTGAATCTTTTTAATATTTTAATTTTTAAAACTGAAAATTTTGAGCTGCTGTTTTCATATGAATGCAGTTTGTTGGGCAAATTCAAATATTTTAGAATACTTTGCGAGACATTAAAGTGTTGATTATCAAAGTGAACAAAAATTAAGAATAATACCAAAAACGTAAATGTCCCCGGTTATGGTTACTGTGGTTCTTTAATATCGTTTTATATTGCCGGCGACTACGAGTGATAAAATTTCTCAAAAAAAAAAATTTACAAACTTAAAAGCTTATGATAATTATCACCTACAAAATACCTTGATCAAAAGCTAATTTATGCTGAATTAAAATTGTTTATTAATATGTATTTGTGAAAACATTCTATTAAACAACACTTTGAATAGCTAATTAAAAACGCAATTAAAAAGTGAGAAGAACAAAACCTGAAAGTATTTGAGTCTAGAAAAATTAAAAATTATTCTGCAGAGTTGTGTAAATGTGAAGTTGATCATATCAAATTGAATCTAAAATATTTTCAAAACTTGGTGTCTTTTATGAAAAACAAAAAAGTGGTTTAATGTTTTCGGAAAATAAATACCGATAATACGAGTAGTATGATATTTTTTTTAATTATTGTTATTAATGCGAAGGAGAGAATTTTTCAATTAAATATAAAATATTTTATTCCCTATTGTTGGCGTATTCCCTAATATTGGCGTAGAGTTCCCACTATTCGCGAATACTTAAAAATTTATATTCGTTACATCACTAGTATATAACAACTAAATTATTATTTTTAAATGGATATTTTTTTTCCTTTGCTGTGGTTAAAGGAAACAATACAATTTCAACGAAATAGCTTTGCAAACTATTGTCCATTCGGAGTAGCAAATGCGCAAAGACTATTTATTTTATTCGTTTAACATCCCACCAAAGGCTGCAAAATATTTTGTCAAGGTTTTTTCGTAAGCAATTTGTGAATGAAGTATGAAAAGCAAAAAAAATATATATACATATATAATACATAAATAGTATACTAAGAAAAAACTAAAAACAACATTTGGCACTCTGCCAAAATCAATATTGTCCATACTTATTCTTTCATGCACACAACCACATTAAAACTTTGACACACACCAAAACAAACTACATTTCATTTAGGCAAAATTACATTTATGTTTATGAATGTGTAAATGCATTTGCGAGTGAGCGAATAAACATGAAATTTCTACAATTAAAACACAAATTCAACAAACATTTTCATATTCACTTTCTTATCTTTAAACTCCAAAAAGGAAAAACTCCAAAAAAATATGTTTTACTATATAATCAACAGCATCAGCATTGGCGCATATAAAAACCTCATTTTTTATAAACTGTTGCAAAATATTTACAGCCACAGAAATAAATACAATGAAAGTTTTTTTTCTTTGGGAAACCCTTAATCTTTCCACAAAAGTTTAATAAACATGTCGGAAAAAACTTAAGAAAACTGTCACAAAGAGGAAGGAATTTTAGGATACTAATTTATGTAAGTAGGTATACGTTTGTATGTTTATTCAGTTTGGTAAAAATTTAATATGATAATTTTATACATCCTCACTCAGTATAAATCATTATAAATTCTTTTCTCTGAAATATTCTTAAATATACTATTTATACACACAATTTGTCATATGAAAAATTACAAGAACCATAAACAGTAAATACTTTTAACAATAATCAAACAAACGAAAAATGTATTTTTTTCAAGCACAATAAGACAAACTGTAAATAAAATAAAAAGTGCGAAGGACCTAAGCACACAACTGAAGTAACAGTAACGCTGAAATAAAACAGAGAAACGCAAAGAAAAAGGAAAAAAGAAAAATAGCAAAAAATATATATATACCGGAACTTGACCCATACCCAGACAATTTAAGCAATTTTCCTTCCAACTCTCTAGCGACAACCTTCCTATTAACAAGCAAGCAATAAACATACGATGAAAAGTCAATAAGTCGTTGAAAAATATTAAAAACAGCTCTGAGTATTTAAAACAAAGTAGTTTTTTCGAAAATGTCAAAATGGTAAAGACGACTGGCAAGTTTTTAAATTATTTATTTTTAATTTTAAATAAAATCTGTTAAATGAAGTCTGTATATGCAGACAGACGCAAGTAGATAAGCTTATGAAATTCGGAATAGGTTAACCAAAAAAGGGAACAAGCACCTAATTCACAAAAACTGACAAAAATTTCTTTTTTTTTTTTAGAAAATTTTGTGAAAATAATTAATTTTTTTAGTGTTTTTTTATTCAAAGATTGAAAATTTGTATAAAAAAACTCTTGTTTTTAAACTTTTTAACATAAATTTCATAAAAAATTTAAAAGTGGACTCTTCAATTTGAATTCGTGAATCAGGCATTAATTTATAATGGTAAAGTAAAAAAGTAAAAACAATCGGTTGCTTATTGAGTTCTTCTTATAACTTTGATATTGTTTGAGCTCTTCTTTAGTTTTAATAAATGTTTAATATAATATCTCTAGTGGCTCTAAGAAATATTTGGTTAAAGGATCCTTAATGATCTGTATTAGCAATAGTGATTTGCGCATTTGAACAAGTTATACCCCTCAATAATCAATTTCAAAGTGTTTTTCAGAAAACAATTAATATTTTACTGAATATGTTAAAACCAAAAATAAAATGTATCTAAATTAAATTACTAATATTTCAAAATATGGAAAGAGAATCAAGATCGGAATGAAAAATTAAAGATTATAGTAAAACATGTATAATTTAACAAAAAATCCAGTATCCCTTAAAATATACATCTAGAGAAGCTTTTCCCAAACTCATTCCATGTATTGGTTTTATATAAATTATTTCATATCTAGATTTAATACAGCAAGTATCAACCTCGTTTGTTTAATACAGTTTTTTTTATTATTTATTTTTTAATAAAACTTGGAATTTGCGTTTAAGGGGACAAAACACTTTTCTTTACAAATTGATTTATTGAGTTCCCCTCGTAAATTTGTGGTAAACTGAAATACAACAAAAAATCAAAAACAACAACAACAACACTACAATAACAAGACATTAATATAAATGAAAAACTTGTGTCATTCATTCTTATTTCAGCAGAAATACTCTGGCTCGTTTACGTCCCCTAAACAAATTTATACATGTATACTTGCTAGAGATGGCATCGTGAATAGATTTACGCTCGAGCTCATGCACGATTAAGTTAGTTTGAGAAAACCTTAGTTATTAACAAAAATAAGCACATCAAATTTGTCGACTTGCTTATTTAATTATTAAAATCTATTAAAAACAATTGTTTTTAACAATTTGCAATTAATTTTGCTCAATTAATTTAACATCAATTAATTTTTACTTTTTCTTTTCTTTTTTATTTCAGAAAATGTTAATTTTATTTCACAGTATGTAGAAATTAGTTGTCAAAAACTCTTAATTGTGCGTCAGAATGTATCCAATTATATTTTGTAAGCCTGCAATAGTTTTTTAGAATTGGCAAAAATTTTGAATAAAATTAAAAAATTTCAGAAATTCTAAAGAGAATTCCAAAAGGTTTGCAGCGATTTTATGAGCTAAAATTTATAGAATTATTCTCCATAAACATTTAAATATATTCCATTTATGTAATTCTGCAGTTAGGTCTGAAAAAAATTATAGAATTCTTATATTATAGACACGTTCATGCTTGCTCATGGAAGATTCACTTTAATCACAGTAACCTTGCCCATCTCTTATATGTACGTACATATGTATACAACTCAAATATTTTGATACTTAAATTTTTCGTTCTCCTTTTTTGTTCTTACTTCCAAGAGTCCTTCCGGCAAAACTTAAACGAAAGAAGAAATTTCTGGCTATCAGTCAATGTGACAAAATCATCAATACAAAAGGTGAACTTAACACAATAAACAACAAAAACTTGATAAACTTTAAATGAAAATAAGCGTAAAAGAGGGGAAGGTATTTATTAATAGACAGGTCAAACATTTATGACAAACGTATTAAGTTCAAACATTCAAATATTAAATATCTGTAAATGCTTGAATAAGACAACATTTGTCCAACATTCTTAAACAAGGCAAAGGAGAAAAATATTACCAAGATGTTTAAGAAATCTTTTAAATCTGTCCGCACGCTTCAGATTCTTATTAAAAATTATAAATTTTAGTAAATTTTCACCACAAAATAACATTCATATAGTTTTTGATTCAAATTAATTTTTTTATTACGAAATTGACCTTGAAACATCGAAAATGTTTACTACACATTCATATGAAAAAATTTTGTACTATATATTTTCTTGGCGATCCTGCTTCCAAAATTCTCGAGCAGCGTACGGATTTCGAATCGACTATTTAAAGGATAAAGTCGATCACGATAATCCTACGTTTTATCTTTAATCAAACTTTGTTGTGGATAATTTGAGCGACAGAGTGCAATGTTTTATTTTATTTCATCTCGTCGGGATTCATTTTTCAATTTTGTTACGTGTCAAGTGGGATACTTGTGAATAGTGAGCATCAACTATTGAAGCGCATTTTTGAACAAATCAACTACAGATTCGTTTTTGCTAGTGAATAAAATTTTCCAAATATTAAATTCTTAATAAAAGTAAACTGAACATATCAATTATTCTTAATTAAAATAAATAATTTGTAAATTCAAATACTGAAGTCAAACCAAAATAATCCTTTCAACTAAAGATGCAGTCATATTCATTCATTTCACAAAAAAATATAAAATTTACTCACTCTATTTTGTGTACGGAAAAGTGCCATATTTGTCATTCTTTATTTGTTTTATTTTAGCTTACTTCAAACCACAGTGCATAGTACCAACGACTCTGGTAGAAACTTCTTAACACTTGTAGTCCATTTTTTATTTTTCTTAATTGTATAAAACCTTTATGCAAACAGAGCCTAATTTATACTATGGATAGGTGCCGTTTTCCCTTCCAAATAACCTGTTAAACTAAGAAAAAGTTTAAAATGGTTATTTGATTATGACCACCCAACATTATTTTTACATTAAAACAAGTAAAGAGATAAAACAAATACTTTAAGCACGCACCGATAGATATAAATTACAAAACATATTTAAGCATGGATTTTACACAAACAAATGTTAATTGCTGCTCAACATAAAATTCCAACCAAACACAAATCACATGCACACACACACACACACACACACACGATTTAACCTTTCGGTTAAAACAGTTTGCGAAAGGATACTAACTTTAATTGGTGCTGTTATTACCCAGTGAGCCTTTTGCCACTCATAAAATTTAAATTGTTAATGAAAATAAAATTTATTTTTTAAGGATATCAAAAAAAACTCGTATATAATAAAATAATTAACAAACAAAAATATATTGCATATAAAAGTAGTGATTTGACTCAAGATCAACTCCCATATATGACGTTTAGAATTAATAGTTTTTCCGGTTCGTTTTTTATTCAAAGAAGATTGAGACGAATCCAATCATTTGACTAGTCAAACGGAATATTAATATTTTACGATAGGTCGCCACACCAATCGTCATCGTCAATCATGTGTTCATTTTTAAGATCTGTTCGGTGGGTGCTAGATTGATCGAATATCAACTATTTAAATAAAGTAGTATATCAAGCGGTCAACTCAATCGACCGCATTCTAGAAATTAATATTAAAATTTTTCATAAAAACATACGATAAAATACAAAAACAAAAAACATTCTAAATAAACAACTTAAAACTTTGTTTCATTTCAATGCAAAAGCAAATTGGTGAAACACGGGTGCATACTTTGTTTATTTTTAAGTTGAAGCTGATATATGCATGTGTAATAAGTGTGCATGTGTTAGTAGCAACTTTAAATACTTTCCTGAAGGAAGCGTGGGCTTAAGTGTATCTATGTCAATATTTTAGTCGGCAATTATGGTGTCTTTTTTGGTGACATGGTCAACAAATTGTTTTTTTTAAGGTAGAGAAAATGATTGACGGTTAAAAACAAATCATTAATTTAAAACGAAACGAAGTCCCTTTTATGTTATTTAACAATAAGAAAAGTATGGCTCAAAGAAGGCTGTAATATATTTTATACCTTATTTTACTTTTATATACTATTTTAAATAAATACTTGTACCTGTTTTGTCGAAATAAAAGTAAAACAGTATTGGTGACATGATCAGTATAATTTTAATATTGACATTTCCTGCAGATGGTGAGAGCGACTTTAGTGAATCACTACAGTTTTGCTACGGAAATTTCCCACAGTGTAGTGATATTGACGTTAGTCGGTACAACTTACTATTGACATTTTCTCCACATGATCTCACAAGAACTACCCAGTCAGTATTGACGAAGTCTACTAGTAGATTTCGCAGGACAAGCCTGTGTTAAATTTCAATAGTAGATAGCATTAGCTGGGGTATAATTTGTCAGTAATAGTGATGACATCGTCAATAAACATTCAGTATAATTTTACTATTGACATTTCCTGCAGGGTTATAGCTCCTTAATATGGAACTAATTTAAATAAAATTAAAATTTTGTACATCTATGTAAGACCCCGTTTAAAAACACATAAATCTCTAAAAAAAATTCGGTTTATTATAACGGCCGTAAAAGGGATCTAAAAACGTGTTGGCCCATTAACAATATAGATTCTGTTTCGATAAAGAATACAAGAAATACGCAAACTTCTTGGTTTTTTTAAGTTTCTCTTAGACCATCGATTTGAAGTCCTGTCTAACCAAATCACTATTTGGATGAGCAAATCACTATTTGGATGAGAGGATTACCTACTGGGTTGATTTGGAATTTTGGCAGCATTGGAGAAGTCTGAAAGGACTTAGACAGTCGAAGTCAATCAATAGGACTGATCTAAGAACGCTCAAAGGGTGGTTCAGTGTAGTCTTATAACGTTTTCTTTTTTCTAAAAAAATGTAACTCTATTTTACTTTTTTTCAAAATCATGCTATTCAAAGTTTTCTTAAGAGAGAAATTTTGCATCGTAAGTGATGATACAATAATTTCTAATAAACTCACTATTGCAAAAAATTATATTGCAAATTTTCAATAAAAAGCGCAAAATATGTTGCACTTTTTTTTAGAAAAGAAAACACCATTCGATAACATTAGTTCACTATTGGGAACATCGAAATCAAAATTTGTAGGTTCTGTGACTTGTGTGACGAGACCTCGGAGCATGTACTTTGCGAAGGAAAGTATATAATCTCCGACTGTGCAGGGTAGTTGCTTCATTCCTGGCATAGGAATGGATCAGTGAATACAGAGGCTGTACAAAATATCTTGTGGATAAAAAGATGTACATTGTTATATTTTAAAGAATGCATAATTAATCAAAAAAAGTATGTTGTAAAATTTGTTCGCATTAGACACCGCAATGTGTTACAATACGGGAAAAATGTTTCTGGGTAAGTTTTGTATGTATATTTCAGCTTGTGTAATAGCGAATGAGTGGAAACTTGTTTGTAAGCATTCGTTTGATTCCGGAAGTCATTTCCGATTAGGCAAATTAATTTGTATTATTTGTTTTTTATTGTGTTTTGCTAGTATTTTGTAACCCAGTAAAAAAATTGGAAGTGGTTTCGAAGGATACTTCATTTTTCATTATTTGCAAAGTATCAAATACTGCATATTTTACTTTGCATTGACACATGCAGGTAGCTTATTGTAAGTTGTGTATAGGTATTAACAATCAATACACCGAAGGAAATGCACTCAAGCAATTACGCGTTAATGCCCTTGGTAAATTAAGATTAGATTAAGATTAAGATAGATGTTTTAACATTTAACTAATGAAGAAAATATGGAGATACTTAAAGTATTTCATAATTTAGATGATACTGGATTAAGTTGTGAGAAAAAGGATATAGTAATAATAAGAAGGTTACACAATTTTATTTTACTTTATATTATAATTAATTAAAAAGAGATGTATTTACAGGTTGGTTTAACTAAACCCCATCATTAGTTAACTAAAGACTGTGAACTTAGGCGTAAGTGTTTGTAAAAACAAACTGATATCAGTAATTACACCATGAGATTAAATAGAAAATGTCGGAATGGTTTTCAAAACGAGAATATCTATACTTGTTAAGCACATATTAAAGATTTCCCGTCGAATAATCTTTTATGGAAATATAATTTTATGAAATTTTTTCTTCAATTTTTCACCTTCAAAGTGACATTATTTGCAATACTTTGCTTGCAACCCTCTTTTTTTAATCCACTTAAAAGGTATATTCAATAGGGTTTGCGTACAAAACTAAATTAGCAATAGATAAAACTAAAATTTGCTCACAGAATTTTTATGCAAAACCTGCCCACTGCAATATGAAGCCGCTGGCAACAAAAAAGATTGCAGCACACAAGACATTATCTAAGCTGCATTACATGCAAATGAAAAAGGAATTGACCTATGATGACCAGAATTTTACAAAATTGTTATCCTTTACATTTGACGTACATGCTTAAATATTTAAGTGTTCATAGATTTTTGGAATCCTTATTTGTCTTGTACTTATTTTCACTAAATCTAATAATTTTTTTTAAAGCTATTCTTTACTTTTGTATCAAACAAATATTCTTTTTTAAAACTTTTGCTTTTACCAAAAATGTAATAAATAGAAAAAGTTTGTCAAAGAAAAAGAATTCAATTTAAGAACTATTTCAAATATTATCAGAAAGAAAGTTTCAAACAAATTTAGAATTTTTGTTTGGTTTGGTTTTGTTTGAATGAAGCAGGAAATATGTCGTTTTACAAATAAATAAAGTAAAAACAGTTGATAGTTTTTCTATGGGGTTTTCATTTCTACACACTTACAAACATATTTTACTAACACACACACAAGTAATACATCCAACAATCTTTATATGAATTTAAGTACAACTTCGAAATCCTTTTTCATTTTTCAGGCCTTTAGTGTTTTCTTCTTTTACAATTTGCTATTTAATTTTTGAGCATCATTGTGAAACAGACTATTAAAACGAAAATGTCATTCACTTCTATTACATGCGCCGGTCTAATAAATCACATTAATGTGAATAATACAACCGATACGCAAATATTGAAAATGCTTCTTGACTCTTGTGCTGAGAAATATCCATCTGTGTGCATCAAATTTAATAACCTCGAGTGTTCAAAATTTGTCTGGACTTTTGGTGACTTCTGTATAAGTGGATTAATTTTTATATTTTTGTACATTAGTATACCGGCTAGCTTGTTATAATATTGTTACATATTTTATCTTTTAAAATTTATCTTTTATATTTCTCCCGACTTTTTTCAAGTTTTGTCGCACAGTTTTTTTATTAAAAGAAACCATTTCTTTCTATTTTTCCTCTTACAAAGCATAAAGAAGTTTAGACATTCTATACTAAGTTTAACTCACCATGTTTAGCTAACTAAATTTTCTTGTATTTGTTTTGGAAATTTTAAAGCATATATTTTTTAATATTTTTTAAATTTTGTTTTCTTTTAATTTTTTTTCTAGAATATTATTAAGTGCTGTAATTTGAGTTATTTGTTCTTTAGTTATCCTTGAATTTTTTTTCGTTTTTTCTTAAAAAAAAATATAATATATACGAGTAGTTATGAGTTTAAAATTAAAATAAATTGGTGACATTTAAGAATATAAATCACAAGCATTAAACTTAAGACTTTAAACGAAAAATTAGTGGACGACTGCTTTTTAATATTATCGCCTAACAAAATTCGTTAAATTAACTTAGTTTTTATGTTTCCTCATTTATAATCTTGCCTCATAAATATCTGTGTATGGTTACAGACGTGCGGTTATTATTGTCACTGGCGGCGAAACCGCGAACATTTTATTCGTCATGCGTTCTTGGGGTTAATAAATAAACCAATGTACATTTTAGTGAAAATTTTATCTTTGAGTGTTTTTACTGAAATTGATTACTCTGTATAGAAAAGTAAGTCCATTGAAAACTTAGAAAATCAGCTGTATTTTAATATATAAAATTTTATTATATATGTAAAATATTAATTTTGGCGTAATTGATGCTGGTCTGCAGAAAAAAAATTTGGTGCTCTAAACACAGAATACAATGCAAATAAATACAGCACATAAATTTTAAATACAATATCCAT
This sequence comes from Gymnocheta viridis, assembly GCA_956483585.1. Taxonomy (NCBI): domain Eukaryota; kingdom Metazoa; phylum Arthropoda; class Insecta; order Diptera; family Tachinidae; genus Gymnocheta; species Gymnocheta viridis. The sequence continues at coordinate 128,764,772 of OY101440.1, read as the reverse complement.
CTAGCGTAAAACCTTTATTATTTTAGAAAAAAACATACGCTCTAAGTTTTACAATGAAAAAATCCTAATTCTACAGTTACAAGTTATAGAAATATCAGTATGATTCTGAGGTTTACTCCAAAGCATTGGCATCGTAAACGACATGTATTTGTGACTTTCTTCAATTCAACCTCTCAACGTTCTTGAATAACTGTTAAAGCATATTTTTGGGAACCAACTTTTATTCCTCTCATGGATAGAGAATCCAAAATAAAGGTGATAAGCTATTTTAACAACATCTGTTATCGCATTTCGCTATATTTTTAGAGTAAACTCACCAAAAATGTAGAATTCTTACAAGTGCGCAGCATTTTATAAACTAAAATTGTATGAAATTTATTTAAATATATAAAAAACGGATAACCTACACATGAAATACTTAAAATATATCGCACCCTAAATACAAAAGGGGCACAACTCAAAATACTAAAATTTTCAGGAGAGACAAAAAACGTTCATCGTGCAGAAGCAACACACTTAACACAAAAATATACATAACGGTATTTTTCCAGATTTTTGCAGTAGTTAGAGATGTGTATTCTGAATTAATTTATGGAAAAAAGTCAGTTTTGGAAAATTTTGAGTTGTGCCCCTTTTGTATTTAGGGTGCGATATGTACAATATGATTTTTTTGCAAGACGTACTAAAGTATTTGATGTAGAACGAAAACAGTTAAAAGATAAGTTGTTGTAAAGTCACAGTGTATACACACATAAAAAAATCATTGTAAAATCAACTAAAACAAGGTTGATTCAATTAGTTTTGTTAACAGTTTTGCTTAATAAGCGTTTCATGTTAATTTAACATGATATTAAACGTAAAATTTAAAATATTCAATGTTATTTAAATGTGATTAATTTCAAATCAACATATTTTAAATTAAATTAACATTTTTAACAATTTATTTAACTTAAAACTATGTTTAAAGTAAATTCAATTAGATATTAACAATGACTTGATATCAATATTTCTTCATGAAATAGATCTCACTTTCGGCACTTACCTTCTTTCTCTCACGACTAGCAAAAATATATTTCGTATGTATATACATTGTTTATAATGTTAACGCATAAAACGAATTAAAAGAAAACCTAAATTTATATTTTTCGGAAAAAATGCATATCGAAAAATCTAGAAGCGATAGAAAAAATTGGCCATAGAGAACAGATTCAGAGCATCAAAATTTTCATATTTATGACATCATTTTTTGAAAGAGGATTTTTGTTAGAAACCAGTAATATAATTTTAATAATAAAAAATTTTAAGCCAGAAAAAAGTCAGGTTCTCTCAATATCAGTATTTTAAGTCTATCAGTATGTATATATCTTATATAAATAAGCAAATACAAATTTTTGGATTCCTTTTACTCCTTTATTTGTCAACTGATTTTCTTCATTCTTTTACCAATTGATAGGCGTTGTTGGACTTCAGTGACCCGACTAAATATTATTTAAATCGGTTCAGCATTAAAGGAATAAGAGGCTCCTAAAGTTGACACCACCACAAATGCTAAAAGTACACATATACATTCACTTATGTAAGTATTGGTGCCAGTAAAACATATGGTAGTAAAGCAATGAGAGTGAATAAGAGTGCCTAAATATGTATGTATATGAGTGATGAGATTTTTTTCTCTTCAAATGAGTGAAGTGAAAAAGAAAAATTGTTCAGAATTGAAAAATATGAGAATTAAGAGTGAAAAAGATGAACATCCAAGTTCATTATGTATGTATGTGTTAGAGGATGTCTACATTAGGAGGTTGTCCCTGCAAGACGTCCCTTGCGACACGAGTTTATTGGGGAAAATAAGCTTGCGCGGTACCAAAGTTGCATGTAATGGGATTTGAAGCGACAATCTTGTATCTTCTCTTTTGCATATTTCTTTCGTTCGTATTTTTGTTTTGTTATGTATGAAGAAGTGTTGCCAGTGAGAGCAATTTTTGACTAGCATTCTTCAATAATTTCTTCCTTGCCTAAATCAGACATTTGGCTTTTAATAATTACTTTTACTTTTGCATTATAAATTATTGCCAGTATTTCCTGTAAGCATATTAATTTTATATATCACAAACCAATAATTTATCAATTATGTTTATAAAAGTCCCCTGATTCTTGCGACAAAAATGTCTTAATGTAAACGCATGAAGATTTAAGAAGGTACTTCAAAAGAGAGCGTAAACGTTGTCGCAGCGACAAGCATCACCCTCAATGTAAATCGGCTCTTAACTTCTAGCAAAAACTTAACAAAATATTATTAGCGTGTTTGTATGCAATTTTATTTTGTTTATTGTTTCCATGGCGAACGGAATGAGTAATTATTTAGTTTTTTCTCTTTAAATAAATGCTACCAAAATGTTTAAACTGGCGGTAAAATTTCGACTACTAGGCGAACTTTAGTAAGTATAATTATACTGATCGTTAATTTTTTAAGATTACTAGTTAATATCAATATTGTAGTATTTTAAAAGAAAAACATATTTGTCAGAATTATATGGGGTTGCCCTTTAACATAATATTACTGTCATAACCATATCACAGACAAAACATTTTCTCTGTCTGATACGAACAAATAGCCTTAAAATATTTTCAAATTAAATGTTTCTAATATTTATGCTTGTTTTGCAAAAAGAGATAAATATCTTTTCTAGCTTTTATAAATTTTTACCACAATTATTTTAATTTAAAAACTATCTTATTGTATTAAACAATAATAATATTTTTTTTTTGTGAACAAATTCTTACTTTTGATTCAAATTTATTTTCTCCGTTAGAGCTGGAGTAAATATTCGTAGACTTTTATTTATTTATTTTTTATTCGTATGTCCTGTTCATGCCCTGAACTATATAAGCACAAGTCTCTTTCGTTTTAGTAGCATTTATGTGAACACAGTAAATAGCAACAAAATATGTATTTTATTGTATACAAACTACATATGAACTCGAGCTCGTGGAGAAAAGCAGTAATATAATTCTAGTATTTCTTCTATTTAAGTAGCAAAATACTACAAGAACATTTATGCAGCTCTATCTAAGATATAAATTTGTATGGGCATATGGTTGAAATCATTTTATATCTTATTTATTGTATAATATTTCAACTTAGTCTTTGTTTGTTTCTCGGTATTAAATTTAAGATAACAAGCTTAAATGGCAGCTGAAGTAGAAATAATATGAACAGGTACATTTTAAAAATAAAGAAAACACAAATATTGAAAACTTTTATTCAATATTTTATTTAAATTTAAATTAAATGCTTTTATTGCAAAAATCACTCCTATTCTAGCTGTCAACATCGACGTCACGTCAATACAATACCAACAATTTGGGTGTTTGTCTTCTTGCTTTCGAGAACTTTTTTGTGCTCTTTAGAAATACATGTGCATAATAAAAAAATATATTTATCAGATAAATTGGTTGTAAGATGTGCAGATATATTTCTGTGCTTAAGTCATATTTATTCCTATTGTAGTTAAAATTGTCAACTTCGTTTTTAATTTCCTCTGATTTAATGGCGTTTTCTTTTCTACAAAAAAAGTGCGACATTTTTTGTACTTTCTATTGAAAATTTGCAATATAATGATTTTTTTAAATAGTGAGCTTATTAGAAATTATTGTCTTAAGAAAACTTTAGGTAGTTATCCTTTTGATAAAAGAAAATATGTAAAATTTTTTTAGAAAAGAAAACGGCATAAGGATACATTGTTCAACTTGAAATGTACTAAACCCTTGCCCAGGATTACTTCTGAATATTAAAATTACAAAGATGCTATTAGCACTTATTAATTTTTGTCACAGATTTATTAGACCAACTTGCTGCCTGACTTTAAAATAAGAACTTTCGAGCATGTCAATGGACATTATATTAAAATTTGCCAAAGAGATGGTTGAAACTGAAACTCATATAGAAATGATGGAAATTTTAGCATGCAAATTTAATATCTAGAAATTTATAAGAAAATGCTATTGTGTAAAGTAAATGTATTTTAATTAAGTATAAAGGTTAAGTACAATGTTCCTTATTTGCAAATCTTTGATAAACAGTTTAAATAAAAGAAATTTCCTCTGAAACTATTAAGGATGTATAGTATAACAAACAGCAGCTATTTTTAGACTATAGACATTGATGCATATATTTATGTATTAATACAAAAATCAATAATCTATTCATTCCAAGTCACAGCAAAAAAGAATAAAAATGACAGACATTTGAAATTAATAATGACGTTTCTTTTTAATATCACTTAAACTGTTTTGTGGGTTAACATTAAATAGAAAAGTTATTGGTTTTCATTTCAATATCAAGTAAATTGCATACCATACACATTATAACAAACTTATACCAACCTTTAAAAATGTTTAAATATTTATCCGTCTACGCTTTTCTATTTATAAATAAAAACTTAGTTAATATTGAGGAATTCCTGAAGAAATATAAAAATATAACAAATGTGAAAATCCCTAAAGGTTTCCAGATGTGCTGACGGACATAAGTACAAGCAAAGTGCAGCATAGAAACTAAATACACCAGTTAAACTTTCAACAACAAAAATTTTACTTTATAGTTCAGTTTTTAGATAATAAGCTCGATAAAATTAAATATTAATTTTTAGCGTTCAAAGAAGTTACCTTGAAACAAAAAATATATGAATCGAAATCAATACAAACATTCGGGAGCTACAAACCCTACAAACACATACCAACCAACACAGAGAAATACGTATGCGTGTTAAACTTGTATTTTGAAATGGGTTTAGCTTGAAATGAAAAATTTTTTTTGGTCAAACCTAAAGTTTTAAATCAAAGTTTGTTTGACCTTTTAAGCTGCTTTTTTGAGACATTTAGCGTTTTTCAAAGTCTGCGAGTATTTAGATTCATTTTTGTCAAGACATTTGTAACACATGTTATAATGATTTTAATTTTCATAGACTTAAAAAAACATTTTAATTCTTAAAAAAGTATTGAAAAAATGACTAAGGCCTGATTAAAATTATAATTAAAAACCAAAAAATTGCGCAAAGTGCCATTTGTAATTAAAACCAGTAGCCCTATTCACAATCTTGAGCATTTGAGATGGCATATTTTTGCAATTGTAAATATTTTCCAGCAATCGTGAACAGCATTTGGAATAGTTTTTTGCAAAACATGAAATTCACACTCAGCAATTTTTTTTTGTATGTAGTTACATTTACACATGCACATGCTTGAGTGAGCGGCGAGAGAACATTTCGGTGTTCTGGCTTGAAATTAAGTGTTGCGTACATAGAGTGCAAATATATACGGCTAACTTCAGGTGTTGCTTGTTTATGCAACAGAATCAAGTGCATTACTCTGTATTTTGTTAGTGTAGAGTAAAAATATGCTACACCACATTGCAAATGCTACGATGCAAGACCATTTGCACAAGATTGTGAATTGGGCTACTGAGTTTACATTTCACTAAATACAAACTGAGATGTTGGAAAAACTAGACAAATCAGGTACAGCAAGTTAACTCCGTTCTAATCTAATATACTAAATCTAATCTTTATACTTAAAATCAAAAAGCTCAAAAACGGTTGAAAAGCTACTAAAATTAAAAATTCTAACGAGGGAGGAGGTTAAAAAAGAAATATTTAAAGCCAGGATGCAGTAGGTCGTTGATTATTAATTATAAAGACAATAACCAGAGAGCAGAAGTGATGGGACATCATAAAACTTCTGTTATTTTTTTGGTAGTGCCACGGCCATTTCTCATAACTCGAATATTAACCTAAACAAATTTACACTTGCCGAACTTTAAAGCCCAGCTATTATTAATTTCCAGACATTCCGTGATTGTCATTTTCTTTGTGTGGGTAAGAACAGGCTCAATTCTGATATCTTGGTAACATGCATATGAGCTTCAAATACAGTTTAACTTAAGATATTCTATAATTAATGAATGCTTGGTTTTATTATTTCGTTAGACAAACTATATATAGTATCCTCCAATCTTGAATATTTAAAATACTAATTGAAGTAAATCATAAGCTAGAGCTTTATTAATAGCATGTTTTTTTCACTTTACAACTTCGATTCACAATCTCGATTTTAATTCTGAAATATTATGAACTTAAGTAATTCTACATTAGAATTTCACTATACAGTTTTTCATTTGCATTAAGAAACACTCGAAAGACTTTTGTCTCTTTCCCCAACAATTTTCCCATCAACTGCCTGAAAATTCATTTTATATTTAAATAGTTTATAAGCAGGCTCTTGTTTTACAGGCCAACTAATCACAGAACCGATAAAAGTTCTATATAAAAATATTCATGAACTGTGCACATTTCTTAGCAAGAAAAAAACAAATTATCCAGCAGTTTATTAGGTGACAAGTGTGATTGACGATTTTTACTATTTCATTCCCTTCTATTTCTTGTTAAAAAACTCTTCCCTAAACCTGAAACTCTAGCATAAAAACTCTGGCATAGAATCGACTGGTCGTACATTAACAAGCAGGGAAAGCAAAAGCAAAAACACATATGTACATACATATTTCTTGTCATAAACTAAATTGTTTGTATTTATGTGTCAATACATCACTGTCAATATGTTGAAGAAAAATAAAAAAAAATAAAGATGATTTCTTATCTTCATATTTAAGTTACTTTTACATAAAAGTTTGAGTTTCTGAATAAAAAACTGTGTATCGTGAATGTTGTTCTAATATTTTGCATACAAAAATTTTTATGAATATTTTATCATTTTTTTATTTTTTTTTACTCAAAGAAAGGGCCATGTTTGTCTCCATGAATCGTGTCAAAAGCTTGAAACACAACAACATCTTGTAATATTTTATGCAACACACTCTACTTTATTTAAGACTCATACAAACTTTACCTTTTTGCTTTCTACTTTCACTTTCTTTTGAACGGTTTCTTTTGCTTGAAACAAGGTGTTTCATTATTTACCAGCAGCAAGTAAAGGGCATAATAAACAAGTAAGAGAATTGTGGCTTTGATGAATCTTATTTACCCTTCACATAAGTTTAAGAGATGAAATTTTCTTAGTAATCCTGCAGAAATAAGATTTTTATTTAAAAAAAATGTCAACCGCTTTTAGTTAATCATGGCAAATTTTGCCCTCTTCGGCAGCCTTATGGCATTTTCTTTTCTAAAAAAAATTGTAAAATATTTTAGCCTTTTTATTAAAAATTTTAAATGTAATGATTTTTTGAAATATTGATTTTATTAGAAATTATTGTATCATCACTTACGAGTCACAATTTTTGTCTTAATATAAACTTTGAATATCAATTTTTTTCATAAAATGTAAAAAAAATTAAATTGAAAAAAAAGAAAACGTCATTAGCAAAATTTAATTACTTCTGAAACTATTAGTTAAGATTATGAGTTTTTTACAAAATTTGCAAGTTTTTGTAGATTGCTTCCACTTTCACTATCAGATAGATCCTTAACATTCCTATTAAATCAGTCGCAATGTTTAATTGCAATTGAAATCTGTGTGCGACGATAGCAAAACAGAGTTTACAGACTATAATTAGATACCAGAAGAATGGTAGCTTTCGCAGTATCTTCTCCATTTCGAATAAAGATACCCCAGCGATTTTTGGGGTTTTCACCTCACTTAAAGTTCCAGCCAGCCTTGCCATAATGATGATTTTATCATATTTTTGATTATTTTTTAATCAAAATATGATTTGATGATTTTTCTCAAATTATGATTTCTAATTTATAGAAATTATAATTTTTTATTTCAAGTGTGTACAATTTTCATTGTAATTGTAAAAGCTCACTGCATATGAATTTTTTAAAATTGTGTGGAATTTCAAATTGAGTTATATAAACAAAAACGATATGTTTGCAAAAGAGCTCTCATGTCTTGACCCATTGAAAATTATAAATAGAAAAGTTAATAACTTGACTGGCTTAATACACAATTTTCAAAATTTAATTAGTGAAAAAGATATTCAAAACTTAGATGACGAATTTAGAGATCTCCATTTTATAAAATTCAATGTGTATTTTACAAATCTCATAATCTTACCTGTGAAGAATTTTGGACAAAAGTTTCAAAAATAACTCGTGCTGACAACATTCTAGCTTTTCCGGTCACGTCAAAATTTGTTCAAAACTTATTCTGTCCTCACATTTCTTCCACAAATGTTGAACGAATATTCCCAACAGTCAATTGAAACAAAACCAAACATAGAAATAAATTAGACAACAGCACTCTCGAAGGTATCTCATATGCAAAAAAAAATTACTTAGCAATAAAAAACTTTTCCTGCTATAATTTAAAAATAGACCAAGATATTGTTAAAAATACAAAAACATTGTATGTATTATGGTAATAGTACTTCATAAAAATTTTTCATAGTACATGTCCATTTAAATAATATTTTGTATCAAAAAATTATGATTTTTTCCATAAAATATGATTTTTTCGGCATATGATGATTTTCCTCTCAAAGCTTCTTGCAACGCTGGTTTCAGCAATTTTCAATATATATTTCTACTATTTTCCGCACAAGTTATTCTCTTAAATTGCTCGTGCATATCTTAAAGCAAATAATTAAAGAGGATAACGAACATGAGTGATATTACTGTGGAAGTACCCATATGTATTTTGTGGCTGCTATTTTACTCAAAGTAAATTACTCAAAATAATTTATTTTGAATTTAGGCTCTTACGGCTTTAGCGATTTTTTTATCACATCTTAAACTTTTTCTAGATTTTAGAAATTGTTTTTGATTGTTGGTCTTTAAAGAAACTAATGTAAAGTATTACGAGATTTAAGGATTTTTTTTTTGAGAGATCTAACTAGCACTTTCTGAATAAGTATAAGGTATACATATATCTGATTTCCGAAATTTTTAGCTTAAAAAGTTTACAGTCGGTCAAACGGAGAAGTAGCCACCGCGGGAAAGAACCCAAATCCATAAATATTAATAATTTATTTTTTAAATTTATTAATCGATATTGCCTCGATATCTTCTTTCAAAGATTTTCAAAAACTTTTTTGAAAATTATTAATAATTTATGTATTTAAAAGGCTTGCGAATGAATTTTATGAAAACTACAAACGAAATAACAAATTTATATATACACTGCTTTCTGTCTGTTGTGAAGGGTACAATTAGAAATATGAAAAAAATAAATAAGCACAATCTTTAGGGATAAAATAAAAGTGACTTCAACAATTTCGAGTATGTCATAAGACAAACTAAGCTAAGCTGTATCATTTATTTGAACCTTTAGATCTTTTCGCATGAGCTGCATAACTTTATAAAACCAAATGATGATTACATGGGAGTGACGTTGAAAAAATTATGGGAATATTGAATATTGGTAGTATTGAAATGAATATTGAAATGAAGATAGTCCTCAGCAAATAAACCTCCCTCGATATAAAATAATAACTTTTAGTTTTTTAACAAAATTCAAAAACCATTTGCTTTTTGAAAATCATTCCATCCACTAAACGAAAAACGAAACTGTTTCTAATGGATTATTGTGTGGTTCGGTATTTCTTTAATTAATAAAGTACTCGTATATATGTAAAAGGCAAGATGCATTCATAAACTTCGGCCAATGTGTTTTTTAACTTTTTTAAACAAAATTGTCTGCACTAAGTTTTTTGTAGACTTGGATCGCACTCGTTCTGCCGCTTATATTACATAAAAGCCCAATTAAATTGCATGGTTTTGATAACAGATTTTTGACACAAAAATGAGTGTTTGAATTACTTCGATCGAGTTTAGTTTTGCACATTTGCCTGAGAACCGTCTAAAAAGAGCATAAATATCGACCACATTCTGTTGACTTGTGTCCAACATTTTTTTAACTAAAGTGGGCTCTTAACACAATTGAACATCAATGTTCACACCAAAAGTATGGGTGCATGTTTTGGCTTTAAAGATTCCATGAGTAGGATACTTCCCTCCATTATATATATGTGACCATCTCCGAGAAAAGGGACCTAGTGTGTAAAAATGAAGTTTTGAGAAAAACTCATCTCATATTATTCTACACCCTTTTAGGTACCAGAATCCACTCTTAAGTCCAACCCCGTTTTTGACACACTAGGTCCGTTTTCTCGGAGAAGGTCACATATGAGCTAAATATTATAATAATCATTCTGTCCAACTTGCACATAATGCCTAAATTATATGGTCACAAAATTATAATTGTCAAAATGCTGTTTCCCTTTTTACTACTCAAAAACTTAGTCACTTAGTTTTCGGCTACCGCTATGGAAGGTAATCTAATACTGAAGAAATTCAAGATTGAATAAAATTTCGTATTATTCAAAATCTTAATAATTTATTCGTTTTGTTTAATTTCTTATTGGGATTTTGATTGTCCTTGCTTTGGAGCAAATATATCAAAAGCACTTCGTTTGTTTGCTAGCTCAGACGACTTCAATTTGGTTTGCCCAGTCTATATAATATCTTACCCAACTCGCACTAATAATCAATGTAAATTAAATAGATTGGACTCGAACATGAGCACAACTAGTTAACTAATGCAGTTAACAAAGAGCCATCATAACATTGTTGTACTTAGAAATTAATACTATGCTAAGTGTTTACATTTATCTTCCCATGATACTTTTCATCAATAAGTCAACCTTTACTTTAGTTGGTCATCTCATTATCAAAAGCAATGATGACAAATCTGCTACCAATGAAATGACAAACTGACACCAGAAATATGACGAAATGAATATATTAATTTAATGAAAAAATATTATCAATGAAATATCACTGATGGAAAAATCGTCATAACGCCGATGTTATTTGATATCAATTCGATGACAAGTGCATTCGTCTTGTGATGGTAATGATTTCTATTGTTATCCATGCAATGACCAACGTTTTTATGTAATATCAAGTTGTCATCGATATAATAAGTATTTGACAAGAATTTGATAATCCTAAACAAATGACTAAATATACTATTTTAAAAATGTTTAATAGAAGTTTTAAAGCATGTGAGTTTTTTATTTAAAAAAAATCAACAAATGTTATTCCTTACAATTAAGCTTTGTGGTAAACATATATATATATATTAATATATATATATATATATATATATATATATATATATATATATATATATATATATATATATATATATATATATATATATATATATATATATATATATATATATATATATATATATATATATATATATATAAATATCTTAAGCTTCGTAGCTTTGTTACCTGATTAAAAATATTTGTAGAAAAAGAGGTTGCTTTTTAATTCTTAATTAAGCTAAAATTTAACTAACAAATCTTAGGAAAAGTTTTTAAAGAAAACAAAAATAATTCGATTTATAATAATAGTAAAGTTTTTAGCATTCAACTGTCTTTTAATACCCCATTTGAATTCCGCTCGAATTTAAGTTTCAGAATAAATAGAAGAGAGAAATAAAAAAGAGAAAAAGTAATTGGTAGCAAACTTCTACTTGCCAACTTTGTTGTTATTGAAATAAATATTGAGAAGTTGAAGTTCTTGTATTCTTTCTTCATAAATAATGCGGTTTAAAAACAGAAGTTCATCTGCCATTGACACCATCATAAAAGTGTAATAGACCCATGTATATCGAGAAAGTGTCTGGTTGGTCGTTCAGAGGTGCGGCAACAAACAAATCTTAATGTAAGCCCAATCTAAATAATGGATGAAGAGGTTATATTCAACCCTAACTTAAACCATCGGATGTGCTTTGGCTGAATAAAATATCATGATCTCTGATAACAAATTTTTTTTCTTATAACATATGATATTTATAACTCAGTTGAGCATAAAAAGTTATTATTAACTAAATGATTGCATAATTATAGCCTCTTTTGTAATTTTTGCAATTCTAGTTTGTTGTTTTAAATGTTGTTGTATAAAGCGAGTACCACGTCATGTTCATTATTTCTTGAGAGCTGCAGTCAAAACTCCGTGTATATAATATTGCTGAAGTTGTACTCTGTTCATTTTGTGAAAACATACGAAATCTTTCTGGCAGCATTTTCTTTCCAATTATGAAATATTTCTGGCAACATATTTTCCAACTCTGAAATAATATAAGCATCACTTATTTTTTGCGGAATTGTAAATAATAGCATAGATCAGGTTTTCCTTGGAATTAAGTTTGTTTGGCATAAATAATTAAAATAATTGAAAATATTGTAAATATAATATAAAATGAAGGTAAGAGCTTTTTGCTGAACGTGTGTCTTCAAAAAGCTCCTTCGTAGCTCCTTCGTAGATATATGGTGAAAGTGAGAAAGCTTAATTGTTTTACAACTCTGATATTGCGCGTTATGTTAGTTTAAGGATCAGCGTTGTAGCGCTTCTGCTGACAATTAGGCGCATCAAATGGTGTTTGTTTGTATAAGAAAAACAATGTTGCTTCCTTCAAGGCAATAAAACCGATACGTTTCTTCTAAATCGTAGTGTTGTCAACATTTTTCGTACTAAGAGTACTACTAAGCTTAAGGTATGAAGTTTAAATTTTTTCAATAATATGGCTTAAGTTCTGTTGTTGATTTGACCAATGAAATGCATAAATATAGATATAGAGGCATATCTCGAATAGTAAATTAACTAAATTATAAATTACATACATATATGAATATTTTATTGACATTGTGATTTCCTTCATTATAAGAGTAAATGAAAGGAATGATGCTGTCAATATTTAAACGTGAATGCTTAAGTATTTATATATGTATATATGTCGTTTTACAAAACACATAAATATTTCTTCCACAAATAACTCCAGGTATTCGCAAGTGGTATAAATACGAGTATTTTGTTAAAAAAAAAAAGAAACATTTGTTTCCGTTTTTCAGGAAAAAAAGCAAATCAATTTTCGGTTTTAGAACATAAGTACATAAGTACATTCAAAGAATATGCTTTCAAAACTTTGACTTGTAGTCAATGAAGCTTAAGAGAATACACACTTACTTAAGTAAGTATATTCATATATATATATATATAAATGTGCATGTGTATGTGGATACATATTTATTTGATTGCTGTATATACTGAAAGCGTTAAGCTCATATATGTTTTGTGGTTAGAAATATGTGAGTGTTGAGAGTAATGTGGCATATTCCCATGTGCATAAATATATATACATACATATAAATATACAAATTCATTTACATACTTTTGCACATGCATATTAATGCACATAATCATGTATAAATATATAAAAAATTTTATTATTTCTAACTGATAAAAATATATTAATTGCGACGTATTCCTATATGTCGAAGTCTATTTATGAGCTCAGTGGTTAAAGAATCAACACAGCATCGAAAGACTTTCCTATTTGACAAAAAGATACTTTTGTATTCAAGATGTTGTTTAAAGAAACGTTTTTTAGAAAAAGAAGCTACAAAATAATAGTAAATACAAGCGAAACCAGTACTTCTTTTATTGCAATTTACCTTATATAGTCCAGCGAAACATATTATGCTTATACCACTTACCATTTGGAGAAAAATCGAATTAACAAATTTTCCGCTTTAAAGGCCATAAAAGCAGCATTTAACCAAGATTCCCATCTAGTGCTTTTGGGGTATTGATCATACTTGGGCACATAGAATGCATTAAATTGACACGAGAAGTGGCCTGAAAATTAATTAAGACTAAGTTTATTTGGAAAAAAAACTACATACTATGTTTGTATGTAGTTCTACCTTAAGAAAAACGGCTTGGCCACTTGTAACAAGTGAGTTAACACTACAAAATGTAAGCGAATATAATCTGCAATTCTATGCAACCCATGAGCCAGACATGCAACATTTTTGGGTAAATCATTTTTATTGATCGCATTGTGAAGACCATATATGGTGCTGCGTCAGTTAAAAGTTTTGTTAAAAAGAGTTGCTAATTTTCGTAATATGCAAATTTATGCAAGTTATATCAAAAATGCTTTTTTTTGGAAAAAAAAATTTAAAAACATGCAAATGCATATTTTTCATGCAAAAAGCATAAAAACATTGCCCTTATCATTACTAATAAAAAAAGCTGCAAGCCTTCAACAAACTAAGACATCCTGTTCTTAATATTGATGATGTTTAGTCATCATTTATGCCCTCAACGTCGAATATGAAAAGAGTAAAGTGACAAATAGGGACTATAACCATACAGTCATAATAATGTCACAAATATATCAGTTACTCTTTTCGGTTATTTAACCAGCACCGAAGCATCTTAGTTGTTGTTTTTTTTTTTGTTATAAAAACATTTTTTACGAATAAAAACATTATTTTTATTACAATTAAAAATATATAATATTACTAGGCAAATTCATAACAGGTAGACTTGCCTCATTTCGCTTTGAAAAATACCTGCTTTCTTTGTCAAAATCAACGTCAAACAAAACAGATCAAAATGCAAGGAGATACAAGGAGCAAAAAATAATCAGCTGAGCTGTCGTGTCCAGCTGTTATGAATTCGCCTTGATTATATTATATTTTAGATTTCATTTATTTTGTCATAACAACACTGACAGTTTATTATTGCAAGGACTTTACTCTGTCATCAAATTCATGTCAAATACTTATAATATTTACATACCAAGATTGATCATTGCAGTGATGACACTAGACATTAATACACATTACAACAACAGCAATAACAAATATCATGGTATCAAAAATGAAGACACTCATTATAGTACTCATGTCAAATAACCACGCCATTATGACGATTTGTCCTTAAATGTAATTGCATTGATAATATTATGCGATTAAATTGGATTGGAATGATAAATTCTCTAATGTCGGTATGAAGTTCCATTGATGATAGAATTTTCATAATCTCTACTGTTAGCCAAATGGTGTGAGATGAAAAGTAGCATGAAATAAAAAAAAACACACACACACATTTGTCATAGTATTGATGATTCAGTGATGATGGTTTTTCTACCAAAGGAGCAGCAAGAAGTATCCGAATATATTCTGTATAATTATTCACTGCAGCTGCACTTAGTTGTTATTCCATATTCAAGATTCTGTCACTTCAGTAACTTTTACCACTTCGAAATTTAATATAATTCAACTTTAGACCTTTCTAGACCTTTCTTGCTAAAACCAAGAACTTACTTGTAATAAAATGTGCTTCTGTTAAATGAAGCCTTTACCAAGCACGTACTTCCCTCCTTCACTACTGAGACATTTTTTGTAAATCCATACGTTGCAGTTATCGATCTACATAATTCTATTTATAAAAATAAATAAGAATATATCAACGTGTGCATGAATGTTAATAAAAATATAATGTTTGTATCTTTCAAACCAGAAATCAAGTTCAAAACGTTTTATATATTTGATTATTTAATCATTTGTTCGGCTTTAGTAAAACTGCATAATGGATTTTTCTAATCATTGTTTATTTTCAACTACTTTGGTTATATTTCTGTTTTAAAAAATTAATTAATATTCGCACGAAAATCACAACAAAAAAGTTTTCGTGTTTCAAACACTAATTCTATCGTTCCTAAATAAAACAAGCACTAATTATAATAATTATATAACTATAATGATAACTAAAACGATTATATAATTTATAAAATTCTTAAAATTTCAGCTGTCTGCACAATATTTCGGTATACGAGTATATTGTAAAATGTTTACAACAATTTCATACAAAAGAAGGCAAAATGAAACATTTCAATAGTTTTTATTTAAATCTAAAATAAATACAGTTCCTGTTTTTATTGAAACAAAAAGAAACAACAACAAAAAACAAGATTACTATTCATTTGTTTTTATCAAACAGCAGTTCGTTTTTTCCAATCAATTATTCACAATCACCGTTTATTTTTGCTCTTTTAGCACTAAAAAATTTAAATTTTATTTTAGTTTTTATTGTGTTTTCTTTTCAAAAAAAAACATTCAAAGTGTTAATTAAGTTAAACATTCAAATTGCGAATTAGTATCAATAAAAATTTAAATTGATTTGTGGTGACCATTCAATTAAAATTAAATTACAGTCATCAGCATTCACAAGTGATACACATAGAAATAAAAAAAGTGTTCATGTTTTTACAACTTTTTTGTGAAATTAACACTCTATAAAGAAATCATTGATTGAATTTTTATTAACAATTTAAAAGTTTATTACAAAATGTTTGATGGCACTAAAAAGCTGATGAACAATTCAAATTAAAATAAAATTGAATTTGAAAGTACATGTGCATTACAGCAAAGTTGAACAAATTAAAATTATTATATTTTATTTATTTATTAAGACTCGTTTTCAAACTAAATTGGTTATTAATCCAAAGTAATTATTATCAGGCCAAAGTTTGTAGCGTTTCAAACCAGAAAGATTTGAATAAGAGAAAACATAACAAAGGAACAAGGGAAAAACTAACATGAGTTAATTTCAACTTACACGAAAGAACAGAAATAACGTTGTCTTTTTGGGAACCGCTACATTCCCATCAGCGGTATCCATGTGTGTTTATATGTATTTTTTATTTTCATTTTTTTATATTTTTTAATTTTGTACTTTTCCTAAATCAACCTTTTAGAGTCAAGAATATAATTTTAGAGGTATTTTGAAGCATCATCAATGCACATAAGACTTGTCCAATAAAACCATCGACAATATGATATTATTTTTTTTATTGGATATCATATTACTGACGGCTCTCTTGGACTTTTGTTATGTGCCATTGGATTCGTCTAATTTTATATATTTTTAAGTACAAACTATACAAAAAAAAACTAGAAAAATAAACCATTTCTTAGGCCTCCGAAATTTTTTGAGATTCCTTATAAAATATTATGGTCTATAATTTGGAGGGGCTAACAACAAGATAAGATGTGTCAGCTGATTGCATTTCTATAAATTATCACACAAAAATTTAAACCAAAATCTCCAATTGAACCCTGTTCGTACTATATTGTAGAATGTCGATATAAACCCAATCAAGCGTTTCGAAAAGAATACCTTTTGATTTTTTATAGGAAATAAAACTATTTAGCATTGCCGCTCAAGAAATTTTTACATCTTAGAATTTTTTATTTATTTTTTTTTTCAATATGAACTCTTCAGAAATGCAGCTCATCACCCTTAAAATATTGAAAAATATATAATAACACTTCCCTGCCTTAATACTCACGTTCACATTGATGAGGATCATCTTTAATAATCTATCTACTGGTATTTATGTTTTAATTAAAATACATACAATATCAATCAGATGACAGCCACGCTTATTACAATGTACAACATAACACAAAAAAAATTACAAGGTTCAGCCTATAAATTTTAATAGTAGAGACAAAAAAACACGTGTATCGGCGTTTTGAAAGTTTACATCTGAATTTCATTTGAGGGGGGAACATTTTAACCCCTTAAATGGCTGTTGTAATGGTATTTTTTGCTCTTTTTAAAAGAAGAACAAAAAAGACCCATTCCTTGATGAGTTAGAGGTTTAACATATTCTACAAAAATGTGCTCCGTAACATTTTACATAAATTTGCTGAACACATTTTATACCCAAATTGTAAGGATCACAAGATTTTTTATGCGAATTAACAATAAGAATGTGCCATAGCTGGGAAACTTTAACCATCCCTTAAACGAAATTCAGATGTAAACTTTCCAAACGCCGATACACATGTTTCTTTTTTTGTCTCTTCTATCAAAATTGATGGGACCTTGTAGTTTTTGAAAAAATTTGATTAAGTTGTACAGTGTTATTTCTTTTAAATACTTCAACTAAAGAATGCTGATGGATGTTGCATTTAAATTTGATTAGTAACGTGTGGTTAAGACAAATTTATTATTCATTCTCTGAATTATGCAAGACAATTAATATTAAGCGTTTATTTATCTGCATCTTCTTGCAATCCAAAGCAAATAATAAATTTAAGTTTTTAATTAAGTGCATATTTTTAATAAATGTAGGTTGTTCTTAGAACTATTTATTGTACCAGGGAGTTAACTATTTAAAATTTGGTAGTCATTGGAATCCAATAGTATTGTTCGGCGCCAGCTGTTTGTCTGATAAAAAAGGAAATCCTGATCATAAACTCCAGCGTCAGCTAAGAAGTGAAACTATTGAAAAAGGGGTAACATTTATAAATACCTATTTTGTGAAGGCTGAATTCCTTCTAAATAGTTGGTTTTTTTTAGAAGAACATTACTTTTAATTGAAATAAAACAAAGATATCGTAAAAGTTATTAATTGACATAAAATTGAATGCATTCGTAAGAAAATTCTATATAATTTTTATTTGAATTTACGATATTCGAACTATAGAGTCCAGGCCTCAGTATTTTCTTTTCACGAAATTCCATCACAAGAGTTCCTTTTTTTTGATTTTGATTTTAACAATTCTCATATTGAAATTTAATCTTCTTATATTGAATTGTGCTATTCGTATATTTAAAGTTACTATTCTTATATTGAAGTTTACTATTTCTCTTTGAAATTTGCTATTCTCATTTTGAAACTAAAATAGTAAAATTTTAAGAACGCAGCATAAGAACTGTAATTTTAGAAAATAGTAAGCAGTTGGGCATGACTCTAAGTTAATGGGAATTCTGATTTTGGAACTTATTTAAGTCACCATAATGGACGAAAAGTTTTAATAATATGGTATTTACCATATGGTATAGACCGATATCTAGTACGTAAGAGATTTCGAGCAAAATCTTGTTGATTTTGACTACATTTTCCATACAAAACAAAATCTACTTCGCCAATAGATTTTGGCAAAATCTACTAAAAATCTCGTAGTACTTAATGAGGCAGCTATAGTTTTTCCTAAATTGGATGTGCTCGCCAGCTGTTTTGCATTTGAATGATAGTTTTTTATATGGAGTTTGACATTCGAAAATGAAAATTCCAATCAAATGTTTTTGGCTAAGAGCTTAATAAGCATATGTATATAAAGGGTGTCCGCCGGGAAGGTATACTAATTTCTCTGTTTATAAGTTTTGATTAAATGGAAGAGAATGGATTTTTATATTGATAAATGTTTTATGTAATGTCGACAATTATGTATGGAATACAATATCAGATAAATGTCCGCCTCTGTTAGGCTCACAAATGCGAGCCCTTTTGAGCACTTTTTCATTACATTATCACACATTTCACGCTGTATTTCATTAATTTCATCGCGAATATTTTGTTTGGGTTGCTTAAGCGTTTCTGCTTTGTTTGTATAAACCTTGCTTTTCAGATATCCCCACAAAAAGAAGTCCGGAGCAGTCAAATCAGGCGACCGTGGAGGCCTATCAACATCACCATTTCCTGAAATTACTTGTTGTGGAAAGAGGTTTCGCAGTAATTCCATTGTAATCCTGGCTGTATGCGATATAGCACCGTCTTGTTGATACCACATGTTAATCAAGCCAAAAGCATGCAGTTGTGGCGTTAAAAAGTTTTCAATTGTATCACGATATCGCTCCCCATTCACAGTTACCGTTACGCCGTTTTAATTTTCAAAGAAGTAAGATCCAATGATTGATTCCTCCTGACCAAATTGCACTCCGGACTGTCCCTTTTAATGAATGCAAAGGAATGCAACATCCTATTGGCATATGTACGGCGGCGTAAATGGTCTTGTGGAAGAAGCTCTTGTGTCAACTGAATCTTAAATGGAAACCAATGCAAATCCTTGTGCAAAATTGTGATCAAAGTTATTCTTTGAAGACCAAACCAAGCATGGCGTCGAATTTTGGATTGTTTTGAGCACTTTCTTGAGCAACAGTAATATTTCAGCCGATCTTGCAGTACGTTGTAGGCCATGCTTAAGCCTATCACCTACAGACCCTCTTTCTTCGAAATCATTCACTACACGATAAATAGTGCGTTTTGTTGGACCTTTGTTTCTCCCAAAAATTTCACGTAACTTTCTCATCGTCACAGTGAACGATGATTGATTTTGATAAAATGTTTTAACGATTAAAACACGTTGGTTTATCGAATACTTTTCGATAATAAATTTGCCACGTGTCTCCTTCACGACTGCCAAATATGCACTGTCAAGACTAATGTCCAACAAAATGGCGGCAAAACAAAGTAGTATACAGCGGACACCCTGTATCTGTATGGACCAATAAGTTCCATGCAGCAAAATGAATAATGTCTTGCGTTATTAAGAACTTTCAGTTCTTCATGATAAATGCAAGCCATTTGCTTATTAACTTTCCTTTCATACTTATCATGTCTATGAAAAATCTTAACCTGGTTCTTGTGTGTTATTCGGAAAAATAAACTGACAGTAAAAACTGAAAGGAAAACTTTCAGTCATCATGTTATGGGTCAATTTCTTCCTAAGCCTGACAGACTTTTTTCATTTTTACCAGGTCTCATGTTTTTCTATGCATTTTACCTTATGGACGCTTGAAATCACTCATAGAAATAATCCTTTTTAGTACTTTCTTGTTTGTTTTAGCACTTTTGTTCTCAACTGCAGAATTTTCTTAAGAGCTTTTTACTAGTTCTTTTCTTTTTTTTGTTGGTTGCTAAAAAGTTTTCTTTAAAAAATCCATTTAATACTTAAATAATTTTTTTTTCGTGAGATTTAAGTTTTTTTACAATTTTTCTCTTGAAAATATGGTAGATTTTTTTAGCTTTCAACTACTTGAGTTTTGTAGAATAAAATAAAATTTTTTGTTTTGTTTGTAACTTAAATATTTTTTGCAGTGTTTTACAGTTAAGCGAAAACTCTTGCTCCAAAAATATGTTTAATACTGGACCCAATTTCATTCAAGTTAAGTTATTGTATGGCTGTCCGATTACGAAGTTAGTTTTAGGGACTTTGGCTTTTTGCTTACGAAGTACAACGATACTGAGAAAGTATTTGCCAATATTATTTAATTTTTACAAGACAGTCAAGATAAAATAAATGTGATTTGTGTGATTATTTTCTAAATTATGTATTACATTAAGAGAAAATTTGTCTCGCAAAAAAATTTATTAACATTATTTAGTTTAGTGGATTAAAGTTCCCAGATGATCTGCATTAGCAACATTGAAATGAGTATAGGAACAAGCTATACCCCTCAATAATCAATTTAAATTTGTTTTAACAAAATTATTAATGTTTTACTAAATACTCGTATGTAAAATATTAATTTTGGGAAAAAGTGCGAATAAAAATTTAAAATACTAAAATTTAGGCAATTGCCGTAAAAAGCACCATTATTTAGTTTATTTTGTCAAATGCTTAGTTTGATGGTACCTTTGCTATTATTTGACGTTTTTAAATCTTTTCAGATAGCAGGGTATATAAATCTCTTCTTTGCCAAATGTTGAGCTTAACGTGTTAAATATTTAAAACTGTATTCGGCTGCATGCTTCAACTTTTGGTTGTTATAAAAGGTTGCTACTAAAATACTTTTTAAACAAAATTTGTAAGTGTAATTTATGAAACGATTTTTATTTCAGAGCAGACAAAAAAGGAAAGTGACAGATTTTTCTAGTATGTTGTGAGATATATTTATTTTTGTCAAGGTAATAAAAAAAACTTAAAAATATTCAACTAAAAAGTTATTAAAATTCCATTAAAAATTATTGAAATAGAAAAGATGCAAATTAGATTTAAGTGGGATTACGCACAAACTCAAAAAAAGTAACATAAAATAGTGAACATTGAAATAAAATTTAGAATAAAAATTTAGAAAAATATGTTGAATGTTAATAAAATGTCAGATTATGGAAAATATGAAAAAGGAGGACAATGAAATCTGACAATATCATATAAGAAGCGCTAAAAACATCAAGTTGAAAAAGAATACCTGAAACGGTTTTCACCAGTGGGGTGGTTGAGACACATTTTGCTGTTTTTTTAACATTTCGTATGTATAATAACAATATTTCTACTTAAAAAGCAAAGAAAACAAATTACAGAAGAGTTAGAGCAAAAATAATGGTAATAAACAGGGTAACCAAAAACATGCTATTATATTTTTTCTGTAATTTTTTTCTCTGTTGCTTAAAACCGATAAAAGTAAAATATGGCAAAGAAAAAGTAATTTTTGGCTAAAAACAAATTGAAAAGTAGTAAAATATTAAAAAGGTTGAAAATTAATGTACAATAATAGAAAAAAATACTTGTGGTTAAACATGACATATATTCGGTAGAAATAGCTAAAATAGCTTAAAAAGGTTGTTGAAATTTGTTGAATAATCACTTAAAAAATAAAAGGATTCAAACTGCGAAAAAACACTTTAATTTAAAATAACTTGAATAAAGTGATTGTTTGCAACTAAAGAAAATGTTCTAAAAGGTTAACATAGTAAGGAACGGCTAACAAATACAATCACATGCATTTTGTTTGTGTAAAATACATCCGGTATTGTCGAAAACAGCTGACATAAAATAAAGAATATTAATTTTTTTTCTATTGTATTATATATCAATTTGTATTGTAAATTATCTTTTTAAATAATTTTATTTATAATAATGATAATCTGTATAAACTTACAACTAATAAAGCACAAGCATCAGAATTATCGCATACACGTTTGTTTCCCGCTGGGACCTAAGGATGTACGTTCGAAAATAACAAATGCTATACCGGATATAAAATAAAATAAATAAAATAAGTAAAGTAGTAGTAAGTAAATAAGTAAAATAAAAAGGTTTTTATGATCCAGACATCAACTATTTTAACTGCAAATAAATTTTGGAAATATTAAAGCAAACGGAAACGGATACTGTGAGTATCTTTGGTAGCTATGACAACCAGCGCATGAAAGATATAAAAAAAGCATTGGATTTCTAGAAAAGGCCGTCGATTTGTGTACCACCACAATTGGTAAAAACAAAAAGCAATGTCTTCCAATTACCAAATATTTAATGGAATTTGGTAATATCACTGTACTCGTATATCAATATATACACAAAGCAGCAACTTTATTTGTGGAAGAACCACCCTTAAAACTTGATATAAGTGAAGAAAATTGGGGTAATTATCGCTTTTGTTGATTTCAATATCGACACTTTAGATGGGGATGTCAATTTGGGTGATGTTAGCGAAAATGGAGAGATTGATTGGGGCTCTGAAAAATGCACGGATGATCTTTACGAACTTGAAGCGTTTTACGATTTTCTGAACTATGTCAAGTTCAATCCGCATGTAGCAATATTAAGTTCTCACTAATGGAATCCATTTCAACTCATGATGAACAGCCTATACGTAAAAAGCTTAAACAAGTTGGCGAAATTCTTGAGCAGATTGGCTGTGAAGAAACACGGCACTTATTCCAATTGAAATATGCTGATTTATTAGCTTACAAATTTTATAAAATGTTCAAAGCTGTGAAGAAAACACATACCACCGTACAAAGCAAGTGTTGAAATATCGTGCTGCTGAATTAAAAGGACAACGTTTGACTTTAACTTGAGTTCAAGTTTTGTTTAATCTGCTTTTGAAACTTTTGTAAATAAATAATATTCGTAAATATACAACAATAATCTTTTATTACAAATTATTCAAAATCAAATATAGAATTAAGTTCCGGTAGAAAATGGTATAAATAGGCATAAAAAATATACACCTCTTGCTCTCTACTCTGGTAATTCAAAGTATAATAATTTCATACAATTTATAGAATAAAACCTGCATACAAATTTGATATGTCAAGCCCAATTGCTTTGGGAATTTTATACACCAATCTAGTACTTCTAATTGGATTGGGAATTGATTGACCTTTAAACCATGACCTGTAATCAGTGTTTTGCTTGATGTTGTTTCAACAAAATTCCAACGTAAAGTGATAATATCTGGGCTATTAAAATTATATTTGTACAATTATCATATTTAAATAAAGTCATATTAGTACTTTTGTCAAATAATTTCGTATGTAAATATATTTTAATTACATATACGAGTATCTGTTAGAAAAGTTAGAAAAACAGTTGGAAAAATTTTATGAAAAGAAACTTATTTTTTATAGCGTAATATGCCTTTAAGTAATTTTAAACTATTTTTTTAATGTACAGAGATAATTTCCTATTAAATCGAGTAAATAAAAAGTTTTATTAACTAAAATGTTAATACAATTTTTGTAAATAAATTAATAGCTTTATTTATGCAAAACAAATGTCAAGTACAACTTTTTAATGTTTGTATAAAAAATTCTACGTAATGATCCCAAATCCTTTCAGTAAATAAAAAATATTTTCGTTCTCATTCTTTATAGTTGAAAAAACACATTTTTTTAGAACCTGCTTTATATAAAAATAACTAGGTCAAGCTTAATACTGTGCGATAATGACTACAATACATGGAATGTCAAATGCCAAATTTAATTATAAGAGCAGGTTATTAAATTATTTTATTTGCTTGATATCCTAACAAGTTTTTGCATAAATGAAATATAATGTGTTATAGAATTAAATGAAACAGCCGCGTAAATGTGATTGAAACAAAAGGGAAATTTAATTAAACGATTCTCTTTCTAAAGGCAAAATTTTTAAATTAAACTGTTATTTAACTGTTTTTAGCATAATTAAAACTTTAACACTCGCGTGAAATCATTTTTATTTTTATGCATATAAAAAGGTTCTCGTAGATTTTTCTTAGAAAGAAATCCTTGGAAAAAATTTTAGAAATGAAGAAAAGTTCTCTTGGTAGAAAAAATTAAAAAAAATCTCAACACTTGAATCAGATGATAGATAGATGTACACCTAAGACAGCGATCCAAGTAATCAAAGAGTTGTATCTTCAATTCTGGTTTCCATTTTAAAAATGTCTAAAAAGTTTATATTGAAATGAAAAAGTTAAAAAAAATACTTTTTGCTACTCTAAATTTTCCTCATTAGAGTCGCTTGAGAAAGGTATAGATTGTCCTTTTTTCAATTTATTTCAACTAGTGTATCCAGCGGTCTACAAAATCGACAGCATTCTAGAAATTAATATTAAACATTTATGTAAATATATACGATTAAATACAAAAACAAAAAACATTCTAAATAAAATACTTAAAACTCTGTCTCATTTCTATACGAAAACAAATTGGACAAACAGACATGCACACTTTAATTATTTTTCAAGTTGAAGCTGATACACGTGCATGTGTAATAAGTGTGCATGTGTTAGTAGCAACTTTAAACGCGAATATCTCCCTAAATATCGAACCAATTTAAATAAAAGTAAAATTGCGCACATCTATATAAAAACACGTTTAAAAACATGTAAATCTTTCCAAAATCTGTTCAGTATTACGGCCGTAAAAGGGATCTAAAAAAACGTGTTTGCCTATTGATAATAAAGACACCATTTGCAATTATTAACAGATATTTTGAAAAATTTATATGTGATTATGGAAATATTTTCTGACTATTTTCCTGACGAAATATGTTTAAAAAATCTGTTTATTTTAATAACTCCAAAAGTCATAGTCAACTTAATTTTTGCCAGGCATTTACATTTTTAAAAAGCAGCATCGAATGCCGATAATTTTATGAAGTACATGATTAATTATTTCCAGAGCCGTTGTTGTCGAAAAACTTTAAACTGGCCTTTGTTTTTGTTGGCCTGAGAAAGTTTAAGTGATGAACAATTTACATATTCTTGACCGCTTTAGGCATGAAATAGGCATAAAGTTTCAGGGACGGACACAAGCTCAATCGTTTCCCTTTGTGTTTCATTTGCTTTATTTATTAATTTTTTTAAGTATCGTTAAGAACGTCAGAACAGAGATGAAGAAGGATTGCTCTTTTCCTGCTAGAACTTAAATTACACCAGCTTATTATGATCAATGCGCTATTAAAAGTCCTTACGCAGCATTTGTTTTTTTTTTTTGTTTTTGGATTCTATATGAAATTTCATGTTAAAATTAGAATAACAGGCAAAAATTAACAACCAGATTTGTGAGATAATTTGCTCATCGAAATTTGCTGGCTCTAGTTGAAGAGCTGTCAAAGGTAATGCAGGGGCTATTGTAAAAATAATCCCACTGAAAGAGGAACTTCCGAGGAAATCAATAATAAGATCTTGCAGCATTTGCAATTGTTGTTAAATAGACTCTTCACTGCAAGAAGTGTTCCCTTTTCATGGCAATTCATTAGTTTTTAAGTAATTTACATAATGTTAAGCAAAATTGATTTTTCGAAAGTGTTCCAGAGTATATTTCGCATTGTTATATTCATATGTGTGAAAAGTATTCTCAGTGCGTAGGATCTTCAAACAATAAGTTTTATTTTCAATAGCCCGCCATTTTAGCGCTTCAACAACTCAACAGTACAAAAATTGTGAAATTTTCGATATCACAGTTCATAATCTTTCTCGGCCTACAATTATGAAACTGGTGGAAAATTTTGAGCTGTTGCGACAAGTAAGTGATAAGAAGAATAACTGAGAATATTGCTTTTGAAACGTATAGTGTTGAGAACATCCAGGGTTTTTCCACGTCTTGTCGATCGTTGGAGTTAGGCATTTCACAGACAACATTACACCCTAGATATGACGCACAGAGGAATATTTGTATCAAAAAGCTGGCCAAAAAGGCAAAAATTAATTTAAAGAAATCTTAAAAACTAAGTACGCAGATCGACACACAACAAAATTTTACATCATATTGTATATTTCTATATTTATATTTATGTTGCGATTTGAAGATCTGAGACACTGCTGAAGTCAGGAAAGTGAAGAAAATGATATGCGCCTATAATGTTTTTTCTTTCGGTTTCAAGATGTTTATATGATTTTTTTGTAGCTAAACGAATAAAGATATTACATTTTTGCAATGAACAATTTGTTTAAAATCTATTTTTGATATTTAAAAAACAATTTATTTTGAATATTTATGTTGAAACAATTCGTTAAAAAATTTAAAAAAATAAATAAATTTATACACTTTTTTGCAAAAAAAAAAAGATTTTTAAAGGTGAAGGTAGCAAATGTATAAATTATGTTTTATACAACAATAAAATTTATAATCTCTAATTTTAAAACCAAAAAAAAATGCGCAAGTTAACGCCATTATTTTTAACGATTTTTTTAAATTTTCAAATTTAATTTTTTGTAAAAACAGCCAAAAATCTGCCACTAGGTTTTTTATATCAAATTACACCTAAAACTATCAAAACATTCAATCTTTTAATTCAAAAAACACGTTTAATAATTTTGGCCAGTTTTTTACTTCTCTGTGTGGCGTGTACAACTCCCCTTTTGCATGATAAGTTTCCTAACCGTTTGGTTTCTCAAAGAGGCAAGCATAAGATCTCACCAACATGATCTTGTGATTTAACAGCTTTTAATTGTATTATTTGGGGCTGCTTGAATGGAAATAGGCCAATGGATGGTAATAGGCAAGTAATCGACAGCGGCAAATGTGCGAATCCATGATGGAAAATTTAATGAAAAATTAGTGTCCTGCAAGCGTAGCTGTGGCCTCGTTTGCTTTCTATTTTAAGCAGCATACCCAAGTCTTTACAGTCAAAAAAAAAATCCAATAGTATCGTTTAAAAATCCTGGTTTTGTAAATATCAGAATGAAATCTCTTATTGGAAGACCCGATATTTAGTTTTTATCCACATAATTTATTATTCTTTTGTTTTCTATCAGTTTCTGAGCGCATTCCACTAATGTTTTAGACGGTTACGAAAACTTTTTAGGTTTGACTATTGAAGAAATTCAAATTGAAATTGTTGTTCCTTTTTCAACCTCCAAAACTCAAGGTTATTTGATATTGATTAATTAATTAAAATACTACTTTAGGACTCTTAAAGGTAAAGGTATCTTTTCATTATACTATCAGCAGTTCTTCTTCCTCTATATTTATTTTATAAACGTTAATTAACACTTAAAAGTGTTTATAAAAAGATTTTATGTTTTACTGGTGCAACCATAGAATTTACAAAAAATAAAAAAAATAAAAATTCAAAAATTAAATTTAAAAAAATAAAAAAATATCAAAAAAAAATGATGTCAAGCAGAAGTTGTTCAGTTATTTTCATTAAATTTATATTATTTTGGTACTTTCAATAGAATTTGCATAACACAAGTAGTTGTTAAAATTTATATCTGAATACTTGTTTAGTGAAAGCCACAAAAGAATAAAATTTATTTTTAGAGTTCATTACTGGTTAAAAACTGCACTGCAATTTCCTTGATGTAATATTAGCCGCGCAAAAATAAATATAAAAATTAATAATAAGACAATAGAAACTCATGGCAGTTTTTGAAAATTTTTATTTTCGCATTTAAAAAGTAATTGGCTCATAAAAACTGTTATGTTTTACTTGTTGGTCAGAATTGATATATAAGCCGAGCCTCGCAAAGGATACAAGATTTCTACGACGCCATCCACATCCATATATAAATATACAAAGATATGTGTATATGTGTACATATATTATGACTTCATCAATAATTGATTTATTTCGTTGATGAAGTTGATGATGATGATGTTTGTTATTGTTGACTGTTTTAGTTTTTTATAGAATAATCAAGGCTAACAGTAAATTCGATTTGTCAGTTACACATATAAACACTTAAATATTTGTGAATATACTACACACACACAATTGATTTCAGTAGAAATAAAAACAAACAAAAAATAAAATACATTTACACTTATGAGCTTCAAATTCTTTCGCCGTCGCCAGCCTCACATTCTAAACCAATTTAAAATTTTTGATTCTAAAATTTAGAAACCACAACCAGAAAAATTCATACATAACAAATAAATATCAATTTAGAGGAGGTTTGAATGCGGCACGAGACTGATGGAAAATGTAAAAAGTTTAAATAATGAGCTTAACAAAGCTGCCTGTGTTTGACGATTTTCCATGTAGACGATAAGATTAAACATAAAATTATGCATAGACTTCTTTTGATGAATGGAATAGGTAGATAAAAGTAGCATCTGCCAATTATATATATTTATTTTTGTAACACTCCTATATGGCGCAGGTACAGCAACAATATTTTGTTGTCTGCAATAATATACAAGCAATCACTCAATCGAGAATCTCCCAATAGAGAATTTAACTCATTAATAATTCATTTCATTGGAATATCATTAAGGTTTTAATAAGTTAATTTTCCGTTATTGTTATAAATATTTTTTATGTAGGTTTTTTTTCATACACAATTTTACAGAAATCATTCAGTTTTATTGTTGCTGCATCTATTAAAAGCTAATTGTTGTGAAAGTCTGCAACTTAAATTGGATATTAAAATAACTATGTTTTTATAGTGAAACAATTTTAATTATGTTTATATTTTTAATATAATTTTGTCAGTTATATTGATAGTGAATTTGATATTGTCCACAATAAAACGCAATAATTTCATTATGAAAATTTTTTTGGTAAAACAAATAAATAATAATTAAATTAATCTTTTTGTTTTGAAATGCGGAGGTTTGGTGGAAAATTAAAAAATTTTGTATTACATCAAGAATGAGTAAGAGCAGAGTGGCCTAGCCTACTGAACATATAAATGACAAATTTAGTGGCACAAGCTTTTGCTAATAACAACAGCAATAGCAAGAATCCAGATCTAATTTCGTTCATTTGGAAATAGATCAGCAGGCAATTCCAAGGATGGCAAACACAACAAAATTAAGAATCTCTGGAAGGTGGTTAATAGACCGAAGAAACTACCACAAAACAATTTTAAACAAAGGCCTCAACAGCAGGACCAGTGGGTGTAAATTATGGCACTACAAATCTTATAAACAGCATGTTACGGTTGGTGGGTTTTGATGCCTCCAAATTGGGAGTTTTAGCTATTAATGCTTTAATAATGATAGCATCAGCAATAGGTTTGGTTTTTCTTCTGTATACTATTATTAAGTCGTAAGCAATTCAATTTTTATTTTTAGTCACTTAGACTGGTAATAGCACATTATATAAAACTATTACACCAAACCTACATTGTGTTACCCTCTGATTCCAGCATCCCCTCCAATCGATTCCACTAGCTTATATCTTCTCTACTACTTCCTTGCTGGTCCTAAAATGTGTTTATATAATATTCTAACTCCGCAGTACTTGACCACTGCTGGTCATAAAACTTTGACAATGTTTTAACATATTTTTTCCCCGATATTGTTATGATGTCTGAACCAAACAAGCTAGAAAAAATACTGTCATCGTACAGACCAATAAGCTGAATTGCAATATTTTAAAAAATATTTGAATGGATATTTTTACTGAAGGTTATTGACAGTTCTAAAGAAACAAACTATCATCCAGGACCATCAGTCGAAAACAGTGGCTTAGAATAGTGATAATAAGAATAGTAATATTTGATGAAATAGAAAATAAACCTATTATTTACTGGTTTTTCTAGACATACAATAAGCATTTGGTACCCCGTGGCGCCTTTGTTTACTTTTTAAAATAAGATAAGTTTTACCGGATCCAATAGCTCATTTTTAAAATTTATCTTTCTGAAAGGCATTTTTATGTTAAAAATAAATCAGTTTATTTATTTACAAAATTACTATAATTAAAATTACAATAAATCAAAAGTTAAAAGCGCTGGTAACAATGGTTATCGGCTAAGAAAAATAAAAATGAAAGGTCAGGCTTATACAAAATTATTGTGGACATAGCAGGGACCGAAAATAATAGTTTTTCTTGAATATTCAAAGGAAAAAAATTGTAAGGAAATATCGGAGAGATAATTTAAGCACATCATTTTGACCGTTGTCCACAATATTTATTTTCAGAAAATCATATGCTTTTTAACTATTTTATTTTTTATTATTTTTTGTCAGAAATATTTGTCAGCTTTTGACTTTTTTTTGTCAGAAATATTTGTCAGATCCTGATTTTAATTTTTTTTATCAGAAATTTTGTCTGATTTTTATTTTTTGTCAGAAATATTTTTATTTTTCTTGTCAGACCCTGATTTTTATCTTTTTTTTTTGTCAGAAATATTTGTCATATTCAGATTTTTTTGATATAAAATTATAAAGTCATCATATTTTAAAGGTTTGATTTCGTGTTTGATATGTAATAATTAAATAATAAACACAATGTGTAAATTAAAGTAAATAAAAATAAGAATATGAAAAATATTTCTGCCAAAAAATAAAAAAATCAGAGTCTGAATAATATTTCTGAAAAAAAAAAAATAAAAATCAGAAACTGACAAATATTTCTGACAAAAAAACAAAAATCAGAATCTGACAAATATTTTTGACAAAAAAATTAAATTCAGAATCTGCCAAATATTTCTGACAAAAAAAATAGAAATTTGAAACTGACAAATATTTCTGACAAGAAAAATAAAAATCCGAATCTGACAAATATTTCTGAAAAAAATAAAAATCATTAATTAACTCACTATTATTTCTGACAAAAAAAAAAATTAAATAACTATTACATTTTTATTATAAATGTCATAATTGTTATGGTCTCTGGTGATAAGTACAGTAGTGTTCAGAATTTTTACTGCAGATATTCCAGACACAAATGATTTGGTCTAAGTTTTACCACTCCTTATAATATAAATTATGCCACAAAAAGTACTTGGGTCATATACTCGTATGTACTCATATCTGCAATTAACTTTCACAAAAATTCATTAAGCAGAAGAATCAAAAATTAATTTTTGGCTTTTATCTTTCAAGTTTGCATAAGAAAAATTATAGAGAATACAAAATTCAATTTTATAGAAACTATTAATGAAAAGAATTCTTTGTCCTAAATTCCAATCTGAATTTAATAATTTTTTTATTATTTAAGAAAGTTTTGATAAATTTAAATTGATTTTAATCCTTTCAACATTTCATAGAAACTTTAAAAGGATTATTCTACACCGAACTTATTCAGATAACTATAAAACAGCAGAGTATTAAATGACAGAGTATTCGTTTAAGTATAAAATGTTGATTAAAGTTAAGCAAATAAACATATAAATCATTCCAGGAATGCATCAATCTTTCCCAAACAATCTCAAATAGAACTACGGCCTTATAAATATTTCATTGAGTATAAATATAAATAGTATTTAGTATAGTGGAAAGTAGACGGTTAGAATAACACTCAACGTTCATGCATAACGTTGGCATTTATTATTATTAAGCCATTAAGGGAATTGAGAGTTACCGAAGTATTTACCTTGGAGAGACTATAAATGAGTGTTTGACAGCAACAAAATATAAATCCGTAAAATAAATAATAACAAATAATAAAAGAGAGTTATTGGAACACTGCGACGTATGAGTGATGTGTTACTTAAGTGAATATTAAGTATACGTTTAGGCGTATAATCAATGTAAGTAGTCTAAGTTCTATGTATGTGTGTGAGTTATTAATGGATGATTTTTTAAGAGTTTTCTGATTTGATTAAAAAAAATCACATACTATTTAGAGAAATGTATGCAATCTTTATTTGATACGATAGAATGATCTATATAATTCAATGTTTAGAGATGATTTCATGTACATGTTGACTGCGGCTACGCCTGAAGTGCGTGATAAGCTTTGTCCGATTTTGGCATACTCTCTTCAACATATCGGCCGGTATCTCACGAATAAACTCTTCAATATTGGCTTCTAGATCGTCAACCGTTGCTGGCTAGTTCCTATAGACATGATCCTTAACATAGCAACACAAAAAATACTCCAAAGGCGTTAAATTGCATGATCTTGGCGGCCAATTGACCGGCCCCAACCGTCAAGTAAACTATTCACCGAACTCGCCTCTCGACATGGCCATTTTTTCGCGTGTTGTGTGGGATATGGCGTCATCTTGTTGAAACCATCTGTAAGCCAATTTAATATTTTCCATTTTGGCCAAAAAATATTTAATCGTCCCACGTTCGCCATTCACAGTAACGTTCCTGCCTTCGTCGTCTTTGAAAAAGTGCGGTCCAATGATGCCACCGGCCCATACATAATCCACACCAAACAGTTTCTGGAACCTCTTCAACCCAAATACAGCCAAATTTTGCTTGTTCAGATATCTATTCAACCTAAAATGACCTTCGTCGCTGAACACACTTTTCCGATAAAAAAATGAATCTTCATCCACATTTGCCAGCTCTCACTTACCTAAAGTTAGCCGTTGTGGTAAGTCGTGTGGCATCATTGCTTGCACCAGCTGTATTTGAAATTGCTGCAATGTTTTCCTCTGTCCACGCTCTATGTATGCGTATTGGTGGCTTGTTGCGAAATTAGCTCACAAGATTCCGAATAGCCGCCCCCGAAGGTCGTCCAATTTTTCGGTCATAATGAAAGAAGTGCGCAATGCACCTTCTTAGCCGAGCATGAATATTGATAATAAAATTCAATAATCTGCAAGCCTTGTTTTCTTGTAAGTATAGTCATGGTTAAATTACCAACCACACTAAACATGTATAACAGCAACATGCTGCACGAAAACAGCTGAGCTACCAAAACCAGTGTTACCAAGAAGAAAGTTGCCAAAAATCATCCTTTATTAATGGAAACAGTAAATAAATTTCTAAATTATTTTAATGACAAATAAAAGTTTATTTGATTAGTGAATAAATGCCAAGGCAAAATAAATTGACAAACATATGGAAGTTAAGGATTCTTGCAGCAAAATAATTGAAATTGATATCATATTTTCGGTATAAATTAAATATATTAATATTTTATATTAAAGTTCCACTACTAAAGTTCCACTAATTTAAATGAAAGTGAACTTTGATAGAATTCAAAGCTAACGTGATAAACGTTTTATTACAAATGTCGTTCAAGTATGTACATTGAACTTTTACTTCATTAAACAGAGGATACACACTATTTATTTAGATAACACTTTATTTTTCATTTAGAACTAGATAATCGAAATACTATTTTCGTTATATTAAAACATTTATATTTTCTAAATACCCAAACACCATAGAACATTTAATTTTATATGAATTTTTTATGTTTTTTAATATCTCATTTTAATTAACTCAGCTAACTTCAACTTCGACTCATTCCAACATTAAAATTTTTATGTTCACAGAACATTTCTTTATCACACTCCCTATAAGAGTTTCTAATGTTCGTGTAAAGCGAGCATTATTTTTCTAAGACTTTATTAAATTTTGTTCGAAATGAAAAAAAAACGTGCAACAAAATAAGTTCCAAAATGATATTTTATTTTATTTAGTTTCATCATAAGAACATTAAGAATATAATTCTTTTATAGTTCAATAACATTTCCAATAAGAAGTAAAAAAAATTAAAATTATATCGAAACATTATTATATTAGGAGATTTTTTTGTAATATTATCAATTTCAATTTAGATAATGCAATAAGTTTTTAAAATATTAATAAAAATACACATATAAAATAATCTTTGATAGTAAATAAAGTGGAAAGAAAGGTAACGTTAATTGTTTCTTGAATAATAGTCACAGAAAACTTTGGCAAAACTGTTCTTTCGCTGGATACATTTTAAGTTTAAGGATAAAGTGTTCCATAATTTAATGAAATTAATGAAAAAAAAACCCAGATGTATTAAAATGTAAACATCTTGGTGTCAAAGAATTATATAACGCGTGGAAGTTCCAAAAGCAAGTTGTTCATAAAAATAGGACGGAGTTTTTCATATAATAAACCACCTTAAAAAATTAAATATAATCCAACAAAATTTAATAAAATAAATGTTATGAAATATAAAAAACTTTGGTAAAGGTTTGTGTCCGGCTAGATTTTGGCATTGCAGAGATGATAGAATCATCAATTGCAGTCTTGGGCATGCCTCAGAATAGAAAATCCTGGCGCCTGGACAAAAGCCATCAGTACTGATAAACTTTAGGCTTTTTAAATATCTCAGAGGAGAAATGCCGAATGATTTAGTAATAGAAGCCATTTTTGGATACACCGTGGAGAACAAATGCTTGATCCCAGCTAAATGCTTTAGAAAGTGAAACGAGTTTCAGATATTCGAAAATGCAGAGCGATGCAGAAATAATTTAGCAAAAAAATCCTTGTTTGGACATATCTCAGAGGAAAATTCTCGCAAGCCTTGTAAATAAATTCTAGAATACATCAGTAAGCAAATAAAATAAGTCCCACGAAAAAAATTAAATAAGTCCCAACATTTTTTTTTTGGAATAAATAACACACTAAAATAACTTTTTTCTGGACTTATTTCATTTCGAGTTTTAAGCAAAATAAAATAATTGAAGGGAATTGCTTGGCTTGAGTTCAAATCTAAGTTTACCCATCTGATTTGAACTCCAGCAAAATAATCCTTTCAGTACACCCCTAAATATTTTACAGTTTATCCATCAGATTTGAACTCAGGCAGAACAACTCCTTTCAATATGAACCTAAACAGTTCAACTAATTACGCATCAACATTAAAAAAAGATATTTAAAAAAGATTTGAAATAATTCCAAAAATAATTAAATAAATCTCCTATAAATTTAGGAATATTAATTTATTGTTTGAAATTAATTACAAAACATATTTTTCTGTAAAATGCCCCAATGTAGTCTGCTCACTTGAAAATTATGACTATTCGGCTCCCTTAAAAATATTTAAAAGTTTTCTTTTATTTCAAAAATTGTTTCTAATTTTGCAATATTTCGCCAATTTTTCCATTTTTATAATAAATAGTTTTCTTTTAATATTTGCCTTTAGAGAGATTCAACGATTTTCAATTTACGTTGGGCTGCTTATTTCCGAACTTTGCAAGTTTCTGAAAATTTTCGTGGGGGGGCCTGTATTTCTATTATTCTTTATAGTTCTTTGCATTAAAGAAAACTGTAAATTAATCTTAATCATGATTGCGATTAACATATAAATCATGAATAAGGTATACCTGAATTAAAATAACTAATCGATTAAAATATTAATTGACTAATGAAAACACTGTTTCGTAGGATACATTTAAAATTAAAAAAAGTATTTATAAAAAAAGGAGCAAAAATGTACAATTGTATTGAATTGTCTAATTCAAACCTGAAATCATATTTTTTTTTGTCCATTAAGTATATGTAATAGAATCATAAACAATATCATTGTCAAAGTCACACTCGGATATTACAAGAACAATGACACTAACAAAAGGATACGGACACAGAAATGAGAACGAAACTGAAGCTAAAAAAATCAAAAAGCAAACAATATAAACCATTATTTGTGCCTAGAACAGCACACAAGTACACATAAACTGACTGTGTGACAAAACTTAACAGAGAGAGAGGACAGCAAACAAACAAACACACAACTAAAGACAAAAACAATACAAAAACTAGAAGCAATATTTCAGGCTCAAGGCTGTTTTGTTATACAAATCTCAAGGTAATAAACCAACACAATTACAGCGTCGCATGAGTACTATTTCGCAAAAAGTTCGAGTGCTCTGTGTGCTTTAAAAGTGTACACCCCATGAACAGTCGACACATGAACTCATTACAAAGAAAACTGTTACACCGTACGACAAAATGCTAAAAAGTCATTTCACTCAATCCGGATGATACATACTCGTATATTAATGGCTTAATCTAACAACAAATAAATAAATGTTCGCTTATATAATCTTAAATTTAATTTCTGCACCTTTTTTTATGATCTTAAAATTTTCGAAAGATTAAATTTTTAAAATTTGTTTTTATATTTAAAAAATAGTGGCTGCACAAAATATGGAAGAGTCGTGGATATTTTTCATGTAGTTTTTATTTTATATCTTCAATAAAGAATGTCAATGATGTATTTTCAAAAATGCATCGTAGAATTTATCTAGTCCATGTGGCTGCTACTAGAGTATCGAATCATTAATGATTATTAAATTAAGTCATGACACAAAGCATTTCTGATCATCTGGTCATTCATAAATTTTATTCGCGTTTATATATGAGTAAATAGCTTAACTTTCTTCACATACACGCAAATACTAATACTGAGTAACACCCTGAGCAAAACCTTATCACGGCTGGATCTTGGAAGGAGTAATAAAGTGTTTAATCAACTATTTATAAAATAAATTTTATTTTTATTTATTAATAAATAAACAACTCGAAACCTGCAATAAAATCGTTTTCAAACCAATTGAATTGTTTTACATTGAATCTAATTAAAATGAAACAAATGATAACAATTTAGAAGCTGTGATATTAAAAACAGTCTTTTGTGTGAGTTTAAAAAAATCATACAAAGTATTACAAAGTTTAAAAAAAATTCCATACATTATCATGGCGATGGCATTGGAGGCAAGCATGAGCTCTGTCAACTTAATTTTAAAATTTGGCCTATAAGAATTCAATCACTACAAATTTTTTTAAAAGTTTTTGCTTCTGCCAGCTCGATTACGTATGACAGCCGAACCTTAAGTGGACTGTCAGTTGCTGAAAATTATTGAATATTACGGATAGCAACTGGCAACTAAAATATAATAATATCAGTTGGTGTTTAGTGGTTTTTGGCAGCCAGAAATATATAAAATTTGGTATTACCAAGATGCCTACTAACTATTTACTAACATAAAACTTAGTTGCCCTTATTTCAAAATCATAATATTGATAAATTTAAAAAACTAGTGGACATTAAAAATATGATTTTTAAATTTGTGTTTCAATAAAACGTAATCTCCCTGAATTTATAACAACGTTCTCCAAGCAACGCCGCAGCTGCAACGATATTCATATAGTCGACATACTCCAACGAGTCAGATCGCTTTGATTAGAGAAATATGGTTTTAAATATATTTGATACAATTGTCATTAGGCTAGTTTTTCTTAAAAAATAAGTACTTTTATACATCACATGATAATGAAGTCATTACTTAAACACTTCCAAGTAATGCAGAGAGTATGTAGTATAATATTGAAACGTATACTGTTGGGCAGTTGAAATACATTTGAATGTTTTTGCTGGGATACAATTTTATCACGAATGATTTCAAATATATATGTAAGAAGGTATCAGAAAAAAAAAATATTTTTTTTGCAATAACCTCGATATCACCAACTTCTAATTTAAGTAAAAATGTGGTATAAAGACAATAAGAAATCCCCGACTAATACGACAAACATCTGAATCAGATACCATTATATCATTTATAAATATATATATTCATACAAAGCCATACCAAAAGATGTGATTGAAATATAGCCTAGACTTTTTTTTTAACATGTTTGTTTAAGGTGGCCCAAAATTAATCATCCAATTTAGTTTTTGAATAACTTTTTTACTAAATAAAATAAAATTATTTTGAGTGATGGAAATTTAAATTTGGGCCTTTAAATATTTTCTGTTAAGCGATAGAGATGATATCTGCCAAGTGGCTGCCATCAGTGATTATACAGATTTGTGTTCGTTTTATTGCATTTTCCATTTTCTGTTAAATTGCCGGTGATAAATGTTCGCATTCCTGTCGAATATTATCCTTAAGGACTGCGATTGTTTGTGGCTTGTTAGCATGAATCTGCCAATTCGAATAGTTCCAAAGAAAGAAGTCTTGGATAATTAAATCCGGCAATCTTGCTGGCCATGCCAAGTCACCAAAATGGGAGATTTCGCGAAAAGGAAACACAATTATTCCACGCTCTTGCAGACTATAGTGCTTCATTTCTTGTCTGTTTGTGTTCTGCAGCTGTCTAGTTCACAAATGTCAAACATCTTCCGAACTTTATGCATAGAAAAAATTAATCGTTGTTTTATTGTTTATGTTTTTTTGCATATTTTTTTTCTTGTTCATTAATAGAACTATACAACTGACAACCTATTGTAGGAATTGTAAGTTGTATCAATGTTACTGGTAAATTCCACATAAACAAATAGCTAAACAAATATTTATATAGAAATTACCATCAATATTTATAATTAAATAATGAAATGAAATTATAAAACCATTTTTAATCTTTTTTTAATTTAAAGCTATTATTATAATTTTTTTTATACCGAAACAATTGAACATATGATAACATTCCAGAGACTGTTGTTTTCGGAAAACAATTAAACCTTTTACTGTTATAGAATATGAGAATTATTATGAATGATGTTACTTATTCTTTTTGTTCCTTAGAATTTTTTTTATGTTGTTGTTGTTTCTCTTGATTACAAATTTTAAAAAATTTAGCATAATATCAATTACTTTGAATTAAAACTACATTGAAATAAGTATTTTCCTTTGGTCAAAATTATATCAAAATTTATTTGATTTGTTTGAGTTACTCGAATAATTTACAAACCTTATTCGATTAACACATCAAATCGATTATCACAATCGATTAATCGCTTATTTCGTCAAATAACTGGATACTGTAGTCCATTGGAGATGTACCTTTGGATAGTGTTATAAGATTAAATATATAAAGAGTTTAAACATGACAAAGCAAATGCATTGCGGTCCCTTTTAAAACAAGTATTTTTTATTACAAATGCCTTTTATAAAAATTACCTTTTATTAAAATAAAAAAGTACTTTTTATCAAATACTTAAAAGCGTGTTTTCTAATAAAAGTACCTTTTATAAAAAATATCTCTTATAAAAAGTAATTTTTTTTAAATACTTAAAAAAATACCTTTTGTAAACCAAATTTTATTATTTAAATATAAGGCAGCTTAACTTGGAATAAAACATACTCACTGAATACAAGTCGGTACCAGACGGTGTGTCTAATCAATAATTTAATTCATTCATAAATAACTCATAGCCAGCTTTCTTTCTATTGCTTTAACGCTATACGCTAACTCATCTCTTTGTACCTCTGCTGTCATTTCAAATGTTAGAAAAAAATTATTAAATATAGTGTTCAGTAAACTTTTGAATGAAAAGTTTATTTATGTGGGAGGTTCGAAATTGGTTTGTGAACATTGCAATTATTTTCACCGCACAATGTCATGTGTGTAAAGCAAGGACGTAATACGAAAAAAAAAATAAAGCAAAATGCTCAAAACAATCGACCACAATATTAAAAAATAAAAGGAAAAAATAAATAAATTTTAAAGGAAGCATTAAAAAAATTTATTGTGACAAAGAACGTTACTATTTTCCTAATTATTTTTTTTTATTTAAAAATTTCTCACATGTTTTTAAAAGAATAGAAGCTAAAAAATATCTTACCAAATTTAACACTAAGTAGAAACATGAACACAAACATTATTGAACGGAAATGTTCGAAATACCAGTAGATATCAATCCTTTATTGCAACGTAGTCATATCTAAAAATTTGCATTCTTCAGAAAACGAGCTTAAAGTTTTTTATCTACCCGCAGCTCAAAAGGAAACAAAAATATTCTCCCCTCAAGAGGTGAGTAAACACAATATTTGTATAAATTTTTTACACAAAATAAAGAATGCTACGACGAATAATTCTGCATTCTGAACTCACAAATCACATTTTTTGCGATGAGACTACGTTGCAATATCTCGTGAATACCTGTGTATGCAAGTGTGTATGTATTTCCGCCTGACCACCATTGGCTAGTAGACTTAATAGTCATTTGGTTTGTTGAATTAGATGGTGTTTAAGTGTAGGTGGCTGGCAAAAGCAGCCTTAAACTTACGCCTTTGTTTCATGTTTGTTTTAGTTTTATGTAGAGTATAAAGTTTGCTTGCTGCTATTGCCTCTCGCCAAGTGCTATTTCCGCTTGGTTTGTTTTTGTAGGTGTGTAGGTTGTTTGTAGGTTGTGCGTATAGTTGATAATGGCTTGGCATTTTTAGCAAATCATACTCGTTCTCTCGTATTAGTAATACTTCTATTTGCACATTTTTATATTTTCTGTTTGGCTTAAATATTTATTTGTGGAGGAAAACTATTTTTCTCTGAATGCATTTTATTTATTTAAATATTATACTTATAACTAAATTATTAGTATAATATAAGGAAAGGGAAGAGCTATCACATCGATGGACTTAAGCTCTGGAGGCTATGTAAAAGTATTCTAAATGGAATTATAAAGGTTAGATTGTTTTATTAAAAGATTAATATTGTCATCGGTCATTGTAGTGTTAATTAACTGGAAAAAGTATTTGTTGTTGAGAAAATACAATTTTGAATTTTTTTTCATTTGAGGACAATTCGAAATTAGATGATCTATGTTTATTGATTATTATTTAATTTTTTGATTGCATATAAAGCCGAGAGAGACACAGTACAAATTGCGTGTTTGCCCACTGTGTTCTTTATAAGTTTAATTTCTTTGAATGCATATTTGTTTGGAATTATTTATAACTCTTTATAAGTTTTTTTGTTGCAGTGTTTAATAAAAAAAACTTTCAGCAGAAAATAGTATTGGTAGAAAAAAGACAGGGTGTTCCAATAAGACGTTTCATTTTCAATAGCCCGCCATTTTAATAATTGTCATAACACAACCTGTAACTGCTTGACAGTTAACAGATACAAGCAACGCCATTAAAAACCTGTAACTACTTTACAGTTAACAGATAGAAGCAACGCCATTAAAAACTGGAACAATATGCGCTTTAACAAAGCATTGAAATTATTAAATTCATTACAAAAAATTATAAAAATTTCGCGTTCACAGTTTGCATAATTAAATCATTTTTGAGTCGTCATGAAGCACCTGTGAAACTGGTAGACAAATTTGCGCTGCGGGGACAAGCTATTTATAAAAAAATTGAACTCATGCACGTCGCACAAAAAGAAGTTTGGCGGCGTCACT
Source organism: Gymnocheta viridis (assembly GCA_956483585.1). NCBI lineage: Eukaryota > Metazoa > Arthropoda > Insecta > Diptera > Tachinidae > Gymnocheta > Gymnocheta viridis. The sequence goes on along the minus strand of OY101440.1, from coordinate 128,723,194 downwards.
GGATCTTATTTATTCAAATATCAGGCTGAAGAAACTATCCAACGAAGATATTGATGTAGTCGACATTTTTTTCCACTAGAAAGCTCTACGTTCAGATCAAGTAACGATATCAACGCTGTTTTCCGTGAAAAGTTTCCTGATCGTGTGATTTCTCGAAATTGTGTGATTTCACCAAATGTACGAATTGGGGATGAACAATTTCATGCCCTCCTCTTAACAATTAAATAAATATCTGATGATATAGCTCAAAAATTTTTTATATATCAAAATTATTTTACGCCTTTAATTTTGGCTTTTTAAAATTTTTGTAAAATCATTTAAAAAGAAATGCATGGATATGCATGTATTCATTTGTGGTCGATTGTCAAGTGAATCGTTCAATGTGTAACAGAAAACATTAATTTTGAATTCGCACAGTTGTATGTGAGTACTTGTCGCAATCAAAAAAATAAGTTTATATATTTTTCAACAATCTTTGAATAACTAAAAATTTTATATTTTATTAGAAGTCGGTGCTACTTGGTACAAAATATTATATAAACAAAAGTTTGGGCGAATCACAAAATCAATGATCGCCGCAGATACTTGTTAGACACTTCTATAATGAATAACATTCTTTTCCACACAAACTACTTTAAGTCTGCATTAATTTACAATATTCATATACCCTGAAGGTAGGATGGGGTTAAGTGTATCATTGTCAACATTTTTGTCAACAATTATGGTGTCCTTTTGGTGACACTGTCAACAAATTGTTTTTCGTCTTTTGTTTTTGATATATAGAAAAATCATCTGTTTGAACTAATTAGTTTTAATTTCATTTAAAATTTAAATTAAAATAATATAGTATTGGTGACATCGTCAGTATAGTTTCGATATTGACATATCCTGCAGGTAGTGATAGCGTTTATAGTTAATCAGTACAGTTCTACTAAGGATATTTCCGACCATCAATAGTCAGTAAAATCTTACTATTGTCATTTTCTCCATATTGTCGCACAAGAACTATCTAGTCAATATTGACGCAGTCTACTGGTAGATTTCGTAATGCAGGCCTGCGTTAAATGTCAATAGTAGATAACATTACTTGGGGAATAGTTTATCAGTAGTATTGGTGAATCGTCAATAGATAATCAGTATAATTTCACTATTGACATTTTCTGCAGGGTAGCTACTTAGTAGCAAATACATAAGTAACTTAGTATGTAAGTGTCACAGTAGTAGATCTAAAAGATGATCGGCAGTTCATGCCCTGGCGAAAGGATATATTTTCTTCAATTATGTGTATGTTCGTGAAAACAAGTTTGTATTGCTTAATAAACTAGTTATGCATTAGATCGGTATAAAACTTCTAAATATTTTATCAGATAGATTATTCTAGACAAAAGTCGTACGCAGCATTCATACAAATTTTATTTAAATTTTTACTTTAATTAAACTTAAATAAATATATACAAATTTTAATCAATCCAAAACATTTCTTTCCATCTAATTTTGTAACTTTCTTTATCTTTCATTACAGTTTGCTGCAATATTGTCGACTAAAGGTATTTTCAATTTTAAAATCTAATCTTTAAACATGAGTGAATAAACAGATTTGTGTGGATTTTTCATTTAGTTTCCTTTCTTTATGATTTAACAATACAAACATATACTATTTAATACAAACCTATAAAAACTTGTATATTGAATTGATATTTACAGTTCTCAAGGATTTCAATTCGATAGATATTTTTTTTTTTTTAATATTTCAATTATTATTTTTCAATCACTTTTGCGTAATCTTCCAAATCAGCTATTGTAACAATTTTCATTTGGATCTTTCTGTTTTCCTGTCATCACCCTCTTTTCCTCTACATCTTACACATAATGCAAGTAAAACTCGTAGCAAATGCATTGAATAGTGATTGTGAAATACAGCCATGAGGAATAGAAAAAAAACACATGTCTGCAAGTTTTCATTGTCTATTGAAAATAACAAGCATTTGGGTTAAAGAAAATGTTTCATTTTCTCTCGTTTTGTGAGTGTGTGTGAAAAAGGAACTGATGGGGAATCTGTGAGATAGTGAGAACGAGAACAAATGATGTTTTTCTAAATACTTGCATTGGATTGGTTATTGTGGCTTGAGTCATATTTGGTGATAAAAAATGCAAACATGGACTTACAAATACACTAGCAGTTACTCTTGCTTAAACTATTAAATACAAACGCACGAGCATTTATGCAAGTGTACTTGTATTCTTATATGAATAAGGATTTAAAGTTTGCCAGTTGGCCAGCTGGTCTTAAGCGGCATTTTTCCATCGTCAGTGATGTCTTCAGGACAGTGTATAATTTTTCGTCTATAAAATAAAGTTGAGTACAAATGTGATAATAGAATCGTGCAATTTGTTGTGTATCAAGATTTATTTTCGGCATTATATCAAAAATATCTTCCATAAACCGCTATTGAGGGTAATATCATGAATAACATATGTAATGTTTTCACTGGCATTTACTACAAGATAACAGACAAGGTCCTCTACTGCTGGGCAGTGAATGTCGTTGCAGAACAAAATGGGGTAAAATTATGTCGATTTTGTCGTGTTCGTTAGTTCTTTTAGTACTAAAGAACTTAATTAGCTTTCTGAGTTCCCAGATAGATTACTTTGTGGTGTCTTAGTCTATCATTGTGATGGATTTTCTAAAAAGTCTATTATATTCAAAAGTCTATTCAATAATGTGGTCGTCTATATGATCGTCATTGGTAATGTGCAGAATAATGTGTATTATATAATTGGCTCGACATGTCACCAACATATCGTTGATGATCTGTCGGGGTATTGTTATCGTCTTGGATTATGTCTTGAAGATATGGCCAACTGGGTCTAGTCATTTGTTCAATTGAGTTTACTAACACAACTACCAAATGGTTAAAAACCATCTTCGCCAGTCTTATTCCATATACTACTTTACAGGTTTTTAGTATTTTTCTAAACTTGGCATTATGCCAATATTATATATTCCAAGCACCACATGTTTAAATTAAGGACTAACATGAAACAAATTAGTACGTTATTACGTTTTAGTATCTATTGTAGTGAAGGTAAATACAGTGACACACTCTTAATTCCTTCGCGGCTCCAGCGAGGCAATATTGTTGATGAGCTTCTTCGCTCTCTCCTGTACGCAGTCGAGAAACTGCAAAACAGATTTTAAAACATCCGCACATACATAAGAGGTGCCATAGCTGGTAAGGAGATCTGATGAAATTAAGTATAATTTACGCGGTCTTATGAAACTTAAATAATATGATCAGTTCGTCGAACATCACACTGGAATCTCACACCAAGAACATCAAGAACTTCCGATTCCTTAATATACATATATACCCGCATAATTACGGGTGGAACTATATGTTCGGTCATATGTCTGTGCATAAGCATGCCACTGTTTCTTGCCAGGGGTAAAATTAATCGTCTTCGCATGACTCCATTTACATGATCTTGATTATCATCACTTTACCTCAATGTCCGCGCTGCTTCGCCCAACACTGAATAAATACGAACGGCAAATGCTGCTGTCATTTTAAATAGAAAATATAGAAGGGAATTTACAATAATTTGAAATAGAACGGTAGAAAGAAAGAAGACTTGCCGTATCCCTGAATTATTCGTGAACCATCTATAACAACTCGTTCCCTGAGCGACACCATAAAAAAACTTTACAGATGTACAACATACCACACTCTACGGAACGCCTTAGAAATATCTAGAGCCACCACCTTACATTCTCTAAAATGGTGAACGGTATGACACCATCTTCCCGACAGGAACGCAAGCATGTCCCTCCTGATGACCCTAAAGAAATCCATACTGGCAGCCTCTAAGTAAGTTTTTGGTCATTTAATGCCTCAAAAGTGGAAAATGTACCATCCTTTCCTTTATTTTGGAAAGTGCAGAACAAATTCCACATTTCTGGACAGCTAGCGTCTCCCTTTTCGGTGCTTGGCATTATATTAGGAACCTTCCAGCAAATTTGGAATTAATTATTAAATAGACTGAAAAGATTGCCTTATGGGCGCGCTTTCAGGGAAAAGCACTGCTTCAACATCAAATATTGTCATACGACCAACAATCAGCATTAAACATTAAACTTAATCTTAAATTAAATTTGTTTAGCATTCGCAATTAAGTATTTTAAAAAAAGTTTTATTCTTTTTAGTCCTTACTTCATATAACAGACACATACACAAACTAAGCCATATCTTCTATCCACACATCACAATCGAAACTGCACGTGTATGGTGTTCGTATAGTTTTTTTTTTCGATACACACGTTTTCAAATAGACAAACACAAATACATACAATTTCGCAGACAACTAAATTTTATTTGGTTGCTTGATTGTGTTCTTTTCTAACAGTTTCTTTAAATTTTTTTTGCAAAAGTTATTTACAGCAGCTACCAACACCAACAACTACTACAAAAACACCAAGAGAATAAATGCAAGTCTTTCAGAAGAACGAAAGCAAACTATTAGTAACAAAAATCGTTATAAAGTTACACTTGAAAAATTGTGCTACATGACCCTACAATAACAATAACAACAACAACAATAAAAGTCTTACGAAAAGAAGCAACAACATATGACAATGACTTAGGCGAACGTGAGCAAGAGTTGCAAAAGTGTTCGCTGTATCTGCCTTTTCTCAACTTTCACTTTTTAGCACGTTTCAGTTAAATAAATTTTGTTGCAATTAGTCTTTTAAGATTTTTTTAAAGCATTTCGATTTTTGAGTAGGAGTTGGATACCTTATTTGGTTTGTTGCTGTTCCTGGAAAAGTTGTATAAATGTTAACTCTTTAAATTAGTTCTATATTTTTGGGAATATCAATATATTTGAGAATATCAAATATGTTGGACAAAAATATACATATGTAAATACGCAAATGCATGCACTTGAAATACTCTACACTGGCTGAGTTTTTTTTCAGCTCTAATTGTAGTTGTAAGATTATTAGATGACCAACTGATGTAAAGGCTGTTGACATGATCATGATGAAAATTGTCATGGGTTATGACCTGAATACTGCTGTCACAATAATGATGTGTAATTAAATCAACCTTATGATGACTTTTAAATAAATTAAAAACTTGTTACACTGAGTGGGAAATTATATTCCTAGTTAATTATATGATAATCATGAATACATATTTATTGTGCTTGATAGTCATAAATTCAGTTTGAGCAATATCCTGATCATGTATAAACATTTCATTTTCATATTAAGTTAGGTAGATAAGAATATGTTACATAAATGGGCTTCGGTTTGATAATGCTATGATTTGTCCAAAATCATGTACATGATTCAAACCTACCGTGTTCCTTTTATGTTGTGGCTACTTCAAACATGTGTTTTCTTTGTGGAAAAATGCATTCTCTTTTTTTGTAAAACATTATATATCAATTGTATATCTCTTAAAGGTTATGATATTTCTGGAACCATCCTCGTAGAAATATTTTTATAAAAACTGTATGAATGCTACGCCTACACATGTATCTACCCGAGTGCAGCATCTACATATTTATAAAAAACACAGATAAAATAAAAGAAAAAAATGTAAGCACAGCCTTGAAATCTTCAGAAAACTGCTGCAGTATTGTAAAAAAAATATTAAATAAAAAATATGTAATAGTTTTCAGTTATTCATTCATTCACTTGTTCGCCATAGTTTTAAGTACATAAAAATACTATAGATGCAATTTTACCCTTTAGACTTTGGTTTCAAACATTTCGCTTTTTCCTACAAATAGATGAAAGCACGAGCAGATACTCTTTAGTTTTACATCCGTTACAGATATACTCGTATGCACATTTATTTTACATATTATTGTGTTTTTTGTTTTCCTGCTACAACTACAACTATGACAGTTACTAAGGAGTGCAATCAGTTGAAATGAATTGATAACAATTGTTTGTTGAAGAAAAATGTATGCAACATCATTTTATTTTTGGTCGACTAAAGGTGTCAAAAGTATGTAGAAATTTTGTATTGGTAATATTCCCACTAAAGTATTTAGTATAAAATGCTTTATATTGGCACTTGTTTGATTTAGTCTAGTCCTCGCCCTTAATGTTTTCAATTGTCATCTTTTGACTAAAAAATACCAAATCTTTTTGAACACTGCGCTTCATATCATTTTCGGCATTTGGGAGATGATGTAATTTCATATTTCTATTTTTTCCCGTATATAAAATTTCTGTTGCCAGTTATGGTAGAACGATGAAGATAAATGTAATGATGATGGGAGTGATAGTTTATGATTGCAATTTGTAACATTTTTCATTTATCATTTTCAGTATTTCATAATAATATCGTTTCTATTTACTTTAAGTATATTTGATTGTTTTTATTCAACATGTATGCGTGTACCCTGCATCTATTCATTCAATCATTTATACATTATTTTAAAGACATTCACGAAAGATTGTTTGATTAATTATTTTGCTGACTAAAGTATCATTCGGTTTCTTTTAATTAATTTTATAATGAATTTTTTATGCATAGAAAAAAATACTTATATCCAATGAATTTTTACACAAATAAAGGGTGGTTAAATTTCAAGGGCCGATGTTAATTTTGAATAAAACACAAACTATTTAGGAAATTATTGTAATTTTATTTTATTATGATGTATTGGTATTACTCAATTATGTATGGAACAAAATATCGGCCAAATGGGCGCCGCGACCTCGGCGGCACACCTCCATCCGATGGTCCAAATTTTCGATGACGCTGAGGCATAATTGAGGTTCTATGCCGTTAATGTGCCGAATTATCTGATCCTTTAGGTCTTGAATTGTTGCTGGCTTATCGACGTACACCTTTTCTTTCAAATAACCCCAAAGAAAAAAGTCCAACGGTGTCAAATCACATGATCTTGGCGGCCAATTGACATCGCCATTACGTGAGATAACACGGCCATTGAATTTGTTGCGCAAAAGAGCCATTGTTTCGTTAGCTGTGTGGCAAGTGGCATCGTCTTGATGAAACCACATATCGTCCACATCCATATCTTCCAATTCGGGCCATAAAAAGTTCGTTATCATCTCACGATAGCGAACACCATTCACAGTAACTGCCTGACCGGCCTCATTTTGGAAAAAATACGGCCCGATGATGCCGCCAGCCCATAAACCGCACCAAACAGTCACTCTTTGTGGGTGCATTGGTTTTTCGACAATCACTCTTGGATTCTCATTCGCCCAAATGCGGCAATTCTGTTTATTGACGAATCCACTGAGGTGAAAATGTGCCTCATCACTAAAGATGATTTTCTTCGAAAATTTATCATCCACTGTTGCCATTTCTTGCCACCATTCTGCCCATTCACGACGTTTGGAATGGTCAAGAGGCTTTAGTTCTTGAGCCAATTGCACCTTGTAAGCGTGTAAATGCAAGTCTTTATGCATAATGTTCATCAACGACGAGCGTGAGAGGTGCAATTGTTGGGAACGACGACGAGTTGAGGTGGACGGCTCTTCAGCCACACTATCGCGAACAGCAGCAATATTTTCTGCAGTACGAGCTGTACGAGCATGCACTGGTGTTCTCACATCTTCTACAGACCCGGTTTGCTCGAATTTTTCCACGATTTTTGCGATTGTACGCACATTTGGACGATTAAATTGACCAAAAAAATTACGAAGTGCACGATATGCATTTTGATTTGAACACCCATTTTCATAAAAAGTCTGGATAACTTTAACACGTTCTTGGATTGTGTATCTCTCCATGGTTCAAATTGAATAAGTCTGAAATAGAGAAATGTCAAATAAAATTCGGAAAAAAACTTGGCGTTTAGGTGTGGTTCACATTCAACATCGGCCCTTACAATTTAACCACCCTTTAGTATGAATAGTGTAAATAATTTTTGTTCCCAGGTTAGGTAGGTTAGGTTAATGGGGCAGCAACTATGCTGGTTGCTCACTTGCGTCCGTCAGTTGTTGCGTTATCTCTATTTGCTGCGGATGCCGTTTTGAGCTATTTGACATCTCAACCACAGCGAATAGAGATCACGCAACACAGTTCGGTCCCGTTGTGATACCCTAGAGCGGGTGAGACAATTTTTTACATCTTCCTAAACTTCGTAATAAATAATATGAAATGAGCATAACTAATGTTTAAAAACAAATACTTTTTAAAAATTGTGAGCATGTAATCTAAATATTGCTAGTCCTAGCTTCTACCTCTCTGCTATACAGGGTGTTAAAAATTTATGTTATTTTGAATTCAATTGTAGAAGTTGTCAATACAAAATTTAAAAAAAAATTCTTCTTTTTAGTGGGAGCCCCACTAAAAAGCTGCAAAATCCTCATTCAGGAGAAACTTATAGGGTTAGAACAAGCTAGATGGTTCAATGAAACCACATGTGCTGTCTCCAGATTAACCTGGCCCCAATATGATCGAGCAAAATCAGCCATCATACTGGGGATCCCTCGACATCAGCTACGTATACTTGTGGCTGTCCTAACAGGGCACTGCTTTATAGGTGCCCACGCAAATAGACTAAATCTTCTGTAGAAGTTATCATAATGAGGAGGAGGAAGAAACCGTAAAGCACCTCCTCTGTCAATGTCCAGCTCTGTCTCATTACAGAGCCATGTATCTAGGTAACTCAACTTTACCCGAACTCGCAGACCTTACGGAATGCAATCTGAAGAGAATAAACAAGTTTATTCGGAAAACCGGTTGGTTCAATACTGACCAAAATATAGGATAGCCAATATTTTTATTTTTTTTCTCGCTGTCCATAACGGGCATCACAAAGGGACCTATTCTTCTGGACCCAAGTGGGCCGGTTGCTTTAAATCGGCAGCCTGTGCAACCTAACCTAACCTTACTAATTTTTGAGCAAACATGTTTCCCGTCACAGTTCGGAAAACTCCATGTTACCAAAAACTTCTGAGAATTTACTTTCCACTCCTCTTCAGTCGATGATACCTAAATTTAAACAATTAAAAACAAACAATATACGAGTACATATATATTTTATTTGATTTTCCTTTAAATACTTCTACTTCAAAACAGTATAAGTTGAATCACAAACTTCAGGGACAATCACTGAAATAGTATTAAAAGGAATACAAAAGATGTACTGAAGTGATCTATAGCTTCATCCTGTTGCCAAGAAACGAAGAGTAACATCTAAACGTTCTGAGGCAGAAATTGACTCCCGAAATACTGTTGTTCTCTACGGTATAATAGCTGCGGCTAATTTAATATGCAGATAAAAGAAAATAAATATGTATGTATGTATAAAATTTCCTTAAATCAAATGGTGTTGCACTTAACAAAATTTTGAAACCAGCAGCATTCATGCGAAGCAAGTTTTTATGGAGTTTAGGTGTTTCGAAACGCAATTCTTTCAGCAAATTTTCTATTTTTTGAATTTGTATGGAAATTTCGATCGATATCGAAGCTGTTATTTCCTCCAGAACAAATATTTTCTTCAAATATTTCAACAATCAGAACGTACCTTTAAGGAAATCGTTTCATACTTTTTATGAACCAACTTTTTTCTGTGTACAATTTCATTTTTTAATTGTATGAAACATAAATTAAATTAATGTATTACAGTCTGTATGGTGGAGGGATATGAGCGTGAGTAGCATGTGTAGATTCCATGTCCAATGCTCACATTCTCATTTTATTTACTACAAACTTCTTAACAATTATTAATTATATTTGAGGAAATAGATCACGCTAGATTCATATTATTTATGTAAAAATTAATTAGATATAATGCATTTTAGAAATTGGAAAAATTGAATACTTCGTTGGTATTTTTTATCATATTTGGATTAGCTAGTTTTTCAACAAGAACTTTGTTTTTCAATTGTGCCAACACCAACAACATAATAGTTTTGACATTAAGTTTTTTGACGTATTCGTAGTAGATGCATTGGCAATTATTACAATGAATTCAATTTTGCTCGAAAATTGCATTAAAATAATTAAAACCCACTATGAAAATGGTGGTTCTGTTTAAGTTACATTTCGTAAAGTTCATGATATTTTCGAACAACATAATCGTCCCGCTGAGACCGCTATTAAGAATTTGGTCGTTAAATTAGAGACGATAGGTTCGATACAAAATGCGCCAACACCAACTTGTGTTCGACCAGGTCGTTCAACTGAAAACATTGCAACCGTGACCCACAGTGTTGAAGAAGATCCAAATTTATCAATTCCTCGACGTTCTCAACAATTGGGGTTATCCAAAACCACCATATGGCAAATTTTGCATAAGGATTTGGCTTTGAAGACTTACAAGTATCAACTGGTGCAGGAATTGAAGCCGATAGACCATTCACATTCGCTCAATTCATTCAGGAACAACCAGTTGAAAATCATTTCTTCAGGCGAAGCCCACTTTCACTTGTCAGTCAACAAGCAAAATTGCCACATTTGGGATTCTAAAAATACTAGAGAGATTATTGAGAAGCCTTTGCATGCTCAATGTGTCACTGTATGGTGCGCTATGTGGTCTAGATTCGTGATTGGGCCTTTTTTCAAGGATGAGGCGGGAAATGCGGTAACGGTTAATGGATTACGCTATCGCGTACTCAATTTTGCCCTATTATTGATGACGTGGATATCACTCACATGTGGTTTCAACAGGACTGCGCCACATGTCACACGCGCCAATGAAACGATCAATTTATTGCAAACCAAATTTCCCGATCGTGTGATTTAACACCACTGGATTATTTTTTGTGGGACTATGTTAATCGCAGAGTCTATATGGAGCCAATCGAATCGATTGCAGCCTTAAAACACAAAATCCGTGATTAAAAACTTTGATGAAGGAATCGACAACTGTCAGCGTCGTTGTGGTGGACATTTGCCAGATATTATTTTTATATTCATAATTTTTTCTTCGTAAATACAATAAAAATTTGAATCATCTTCATCCAAATTTTTTGTTTTATTTTGTTTTAGAAAGCAAAGTTCTTGTTGAAAACCCCTTTAAATAACATTTGAAGCCCAGCTTAATAGTTAAAAGTCCAACCTAATTTAATCCTGAAGGTATGCTCTACAAGACAGCATTTTCGGAACGGTCTGCTTTAGTATTTCCAGAATTATTATATGTTTCCTTTATTCTATGGATAGATGCCTCATTCAATAATTTTTATAACATGATAAAATAGTGCGGCCACCATACGAAAGTAATTTTTATGCGTCTTCTAAGATACAAAAAGCCACATAACTATTAAGCTACCAGAGATTTATCTAAAAACACATATGTATATCAAGATATATATTATTGATTATGGCCTTTGGGCATTTTATTTCTTCTTAATATTTATACAACATGCATTAAAGTATAAGCTAATTTCATACCCAAATATATCCTCTTTTATCGCAAAAACAAAGGAAAAAGAAATGTTATTATGTAACGCAAACGCAAACGCAAACGCAAAAAGGTACAAACTGAAAAGAATTCATTGTAAAAAATTGCTCTTTTCTGGTTCAAATTGTAAGAACGAGTTTATTTATGCAGCAATCGATGAATAATAAAAATGGTGGTAAAATGGATTATTTCCCAAACATGAACAGCAAAGGTATGCTGTTAAAAAAGAAAATTTGTGTGGGTTTGTATTTGGGCAAAACATATTAAATCATTCAAATTAAGTTTTGCGAATATTTAATGTTCGTATAAATGTATGTGGAATAAAATAAGTTATTATTGTGAGCTTTGAGAAGAATAATAAATTTCTGAATACACAAACACAAAAGGAAAAACGCCGTGCTAAATTCAAGTATTTTCTACTTACTTTGAGTACGAGTCGTACACAAAATCTTGAGTACAAATAACAATAAAATGTACTTTAATCAAGTCGAAAACGAGATTACTTTAGGTAACCAATCCTTGACTTTCTCAAAAGGAGTAGAAAATTATTTAATCACGTGAATAATCTTGAGTCAAATAAAAAATTCTTAAATTATATTGAGAATTTACTTGAGTCCGTATTTAAATCAGTCTTTCTGTAGTTGATTTAAGTAAATCTGGGATTGGGTACTTTCAACACCGCTTGGGATTGATTTAAATACGGATGGATTGATTTTTCTTTTGAGTGTATAACATTAAATTATTTTTATAAATAGAACTGAAAATTACTTATCGTTTTCCAATATCCTTAAGAGCTATAACAATATGGATTTAAGTATATTAACACCATTTTCTGTAGGTATTAAAAAAAATACAAAATCAATTAAGAACTTTATACAAAATTTATTAGCCTAATTTAAAAATAACTCTGATGATGAAGTCTTATTGTACACGAGCCTCTACTGCAAAAAAATATGTTCATTTAAATTCAAATTTAAAACTGGGTTTAAAAAAATCCAATTTTTCAAACAATGCGAAAAGTGCTTCAACAAAGAAAAGTGTTTTTGGAGACTCTGAGCTTCTAATATATGTATACCAACAAAACACACCTGCTTATGGGGAAGCACTAGCCTTTATTAGGTTGTGTTCGCAGAATGTCTGTTCTTCTTCCTTGGGACGCTTCGACATTCACATGCAATATCATCCTTCGTTGCGATTAAATTTGACAGCGATATGAAAACGCTCAGGTGTTGTGTTTTTCGATATCCAATAAATAAAACAAAGAATTTAATACAAAATAATTTTATAGCATTTTATACTCACATTCTATTTAATTATGCACTTTTTTAACTACAAAAACAAAAATGGAAAAACTTTCCAAAAAAGAAAGAAAAAGAAATCAAAATGAACGCAACACAGAATACTAAATTTACAAAACGGAAAAAATTTCGATTCTAATCGAAACGCAGAATGTGTTTATCTCACTTTTTAGTAATTTTCCTTTAACATTGTAAATGGTGTTTCTCTTGTTTGGGTCATATATATTTTTATTTAGGTAGGCTGTAAAGATCCCGAGAATAAAGCAATATTTTTATAGTGTATGAGCAGTAGTGAATATTTATTATGCAATTTTATTTTATTATACAAACCACCTACATCTTTTTGCACATATTCATAGATATACACATACACAAACATACATTGTTATTTATGAACAACGACCGCTTCACATGTGTATGTTTGTTTTTGCTTAATTTAATATGTGTAGACTTAAAAAAAAGATAATGATGTATGTACATATTTGTGTAAACAATTTTGTTTTATTTAAGAGCCTAAGGGCATTTGAAATATTATTAACTCTTAATATTCACAAAAACAAGAAAAGTTAAAATTACTGTAGCTTTTTCCATTTGTAGTTCCCCCCACTGTGTCTCTAAAGTAAGGCCATGTTTTCGAGCATGAAATAGTAATAAATTTCGATTAACTCATTTAATAGAACTTTTGGTTTCTATTAATTGAAAATTTATTAGTTTACGAGCAAAAACTTCTGATAATTTCAATGGCAAACGAAAAATAAGAATGAGTATAAGAAAAGATAAAAAGGTTAAATTAGGGTCAGACGTGGAAAATACTTGACGAATTAAGTATAAACACTGATTCTCTGGAAACTGCATGTAATCTACATGGTTTAGTTGAAGATGGCAGGGATTAAGAAATGAATTATATATTGAAATTAATTTGTTGGCTTAAGTTCAAATCTGAGCTTACCCATTTCTTCTTAATTTTTAAGAAATTGTTTTTGAATAAATTCATTATTTTTATTAAGAGAGTACTTTTATTTGAAACAATTTATTCATCAGACCAGCAGAACAGCTCAGTACTAATTTCCAGGTCGCCACACCATCTCAGCAGCGTTCTTTGTTCGATTTTACCACTTTTGACAGTGGATACTAGTGACTAGAAATCTCAATATAAACCCTAAATAGCTCAACAATTACGTTGTTTACATTGTCGCAGGTGGTTGAATACTAAGAAAGTCAACTATAAAAGACAAAAATAAATTAAACAAAAATGGAAAATTGATTAATCTCAGAGCCAATGATTCTGGAAAAAGCGAGAGAGTATGATATATTTGGAATAATTAATCATCAGAGATGGATTTTCGTACTAACCGAAATTGATTTAATATGATATACCTAGTCACGATATTCCTAGTCCTAGCAAAGAAAATGCGCGTTCTGTCATCTGTTCCACTTTAATTTTTCCAATCCTTTGTGAATATGTTCACTAGGATAGCAGTCAACTTCAGATATAAACCATGGTATGTATAACTAGTATGCGAACTCTTTATTGTCAAAAACATAAGTCGGTTGTCAAAAAAACCTTAGTCTACGTTTGTGTTATTAAAACTTGTTGTGGTAGTGTTAGTTCTTAAACAAATATTCTCTACATTTGAGGGCACATATTTGTATAAAAGAGATTATAAAATGAAGCTAATTTTTTATTATGAATTTTGAGACATAAAATATAAAATGTTTTACTATAATTGAAAGATATAAATTTATAATTTTTCGTAATATATTTGCATGTAAAAAACACTGGCTCAATAATTATTCCTTTGGATTTTTGTAATTCATACCAAAATATTTAATCACAAATAAGAAGAAAAATACAATAATACTAAATGAAAAACTAATTCATCTCAGAGAAAAATTTTTCCTATAGAATATTAACAAAATTCCAAAAATATGTTTAAATTAAAATAAAAAAGAGAAAAAAATGTGCTCAAAAGTAGTAAACAAAATTAAATAGTATTAAATAGTGTTTGTGTGTGTAAAAAAAAACTTGCAAATTTCGTAAATCCTCAAGTGGAAAAACTATGATCTCTCATGTGTATTGAATTGAATTCACACAACATCCGTATGTGAGAATGCATACAACTTGGTATCGATGTAGAGAGAGTTGGTATGCTTTGTTCGATACTACGGTCTGTACTATCCGCCATTCTCATTAGTAAACTCAAAACTTTGCTAAGTAAAACTTCCCTGCCTAAAAGAGGTCTTACTTTTCCAAGACTTTAATACAACTACAATAATTTTTTATTATTATTCCTACGTCTTTCTATGTCTATGTAGATATAACATTAGTCCTGCTTCTGCTACCACCTATAAGACTATCAATTTTCTTCCCAAAATTGTTTATGAATACAATTTGTCAAAAATGTAGACTACGATAAATACTTAGTAATAAATATGTTAAAAAATTTGTTTATTCAAGGTATTCTTTATAACTTCGCCTGTAGCGTCGTCAAATACGCAAACATTTTTCATAACGTCTGATTTTCATCAGTCATGTGTCAATGTTTCTAGGCTAAACTTTTGTATTTTTTTTATATGTGATTTTCTCTTTTTAATGTGATAAGGCAAAGAAAAAGCAGTCACACACACACACACGCGCAGGAAATATGCGGATGCTTTATGTAAAAACGTGTTTAAGCACATTTTATTCAATTGACATTTTTGTAGAATATATTAAAATGTTTTTATGTGTATGTAAGTAAATACACACTTACATATCTATGTAGTATACTCAGCGAGCATTTTTAACGAGTTCAGCCAGAATACAAGTATCCAATTTCGTATCCAAATTCGTTTAGAAAACGTCCTGAAAATCGTATCAGTGATGACAAATAAGCGAACTTCTTTGGAAATTCTGAAAAACTTCGCAATATTTTTGAAAGAATTCTGTGAGAACTCTGAAGAAATTTATTAAGGAAGTTTTTAGGGATTTACCGACATTTTTACGATAATTTTTACGAACTGTCTGTGTGATATACATAAATAATATACATAAAGGCAAATCTTCCATATTATAATTTTGTCAGAGACGTATGAGTTGCTTTACGACAACACGAGTATGTATCAATGTCATATAAAAATTTCATTTAAAATGAAATTCAGTTTTAACGAACAAATTCTCGGTTTAAATGAACTAAATACAACGTCCCGACGATTTGGTTGCCCTCTTCATACAAAAATATTTTGTTATAACGAAATCGTTTACAACGAATTCTTTTTACGGTCTCACGAATTAAATTCGATGATTTTTGACTTTTTTATATTAAACTCATGTAGCAAAATTTATCAATGACAGCACTAATTTTTAATCTTGAGATTTTGCTATCAGCCCAATTATAAATATGCGCAAGGAATTCTATTCATAAATAAAAGTCTTTTCTCAAAAAAAATTTCTTCAATTAATTCAAACTCCCTTCGATTTTGTGATGGAATTTTTTTTAGAGAAAACCCAAACTTAAATATTTTTAGAATAGCTACGTTTTAGCTTTTTAATTTTTTCTGGCTTTTACACTTTCAATAAAAACGGACTAAAAAGTTAAATGAGGGAATTTTTGTTCATAATAGGAGAAACAGAAAAAGGGAAAATTTCATGAGAAATTTCTGTTTATAATTGGGCTGTATATGTGCATGATAGGTCTTTTTTTTATTGAAGAATATTCACTTTTGTGTAAAAGTATTTTTATTTTGAAATAAAGCTCAAAGTTGTTTTGATTTCCTTATAACGAACTATTTTTGTTTAAAGTTGCTACTAACACATACAAACTTATTACACATGCATGTTCAGCTTCAACTTGAAAAATAACCCTGCAGGAAATGTCAATAGTGAAATTATACTGATTATCTATTGACGATGTCAGCAGTACTACTGACTAATTATGCCCCAAGTAATGCTATCTACTATTGACAATTAATACAAGCTTGTCTCACGAAATCTACCAGTAGTATTGACTGGGTAGTTCTTGTGGGACCATATGGAAATAAGAAAATATCAATAATAATATTGTACTGACTTACTTTTGACGATATCTTCATACTGTGAAAAATTTCTGTAGTAAAACTGTACTGATTCACTATAGACGCTGCCACCACCTGCAGGAAATGTCAATTAAAATTATACTGACGATGTCACCAATAATATTTTATTTAAATTTAGTTCAAACAGATACAAATATTTATTCAAAATAATATTTAAAAGTAAGATAAGGTATAACTTATTTTACAGTCTTCTTTGAGGTATACTTTCCTTGTTGTTAAATGACATAAAAGGAACATCGTTTCGCTTAAATTGATGAATTGTTTTTAATCATGAAACATTTTCTCTACCTATTAAAAACAAAAGATAAAAAAACAAATTGTTGACCTTGTTACTAAAAAGACACCACAATTGCTGACATAAATATTGACATGGATACACTTAACCCCATAACTCCATCAGGGTAAACAAAGTGTGCATGTGTGTTAGTCCAATTCTTTTCGTATAGATGACACAGCGTATAAATGAGATAGCGTTTTAAGTTGTTTATTAAGAATGTTTTTATCGTATGTATTTATTTAAATGTTTAATATTAACTTCTAGAATATGGTCAATTGAGTCGACTGCTGCATATACAAGTATTAAATCAAATACACTCCAGGCATTTTGTTTTTGCGGTTTCCCTTTTTTTCTTTTATTTTAATTTTTAAATTATTGAAAACTTCTTCACTTTGTAAATAATTGTGAACAAAAATTAACAATTTGGTAGAGATCAGCTGTCAAAGTAAGTGAACGTTGTAATTAATATGACTTGCATTTGCCCATGTTGTATAAAAGTGCTAAACCTTGAACATTTATGTAAGAACTCTCAAATAATTAATGAGAATAATTACGACAAATAAAATTGCAGAAGTCTCGGATAAAAGTATTAAGTTAATTTATAATACAGTTAAGAAAACATGCAGAATATTCTGTTAAATGTCTGAAGAATATCTCGAAATGAAATAGTTTTAGGGTGAGAATTTTCTGAATGATTTCCGAAGAAAATTAAATTTCCTTCAGGTAATGTATAGACTATTCCGATATTAATAGGAAGTTTCAGATTTTTTATCTCATCAGACATGTCGCTTAAAATTGCTTACTGGGATAGAATGTGTGTTATAGTTGCGTATGACAAATATTTTTTGATTTATTTATGTATGCAAATATTTTATATAAAGAAAAGATATTAACCGAGATTTTCTGAAACATTTGATTGTTGTTTATTGTGCAAATGTATTATAAAATCATATTTAAATGACAGTTTAAAAAAACTTTTAAAAGCTTTCATGTCAAGAAAGTGTGATAGTTATGAAGTGGGTTTGAAAGAATAAGTAAAAGATGTATTTTAATATATTCATACTTAAATTTACTTTAATTATCTTCGCGCTATCAAGAATATGAAGTTACTTAGTTCATGCCAAATTTCAAAAGATCTGATCTCTACGTTTTGATGTCGTGAATGATTTGATGAAACATTATGGATCACATATAGGGTTTGTGATTTCCCGTGAAACGATAACAAAAAGTCGCATGCCAGCAAATTCCCGAGGATCGCAAGAGTTAAGAATTTTCTAAATTAAGTTGAATTATCAAATGAGAATTAGCAAACAATTTATTTTTTCCAAAAATAAACACTATTATTAAATAAAAATTAATATAATAAAGCTTAAAAGTCAAAAGTTTAAGTTTTTAAAGTAAGTTGAAGCAAATGGAATAATAAACTTTCTAAAATTAAAAGACCTTAAAAGAAAACTTTAATATTATTTCCTTAAATATTTAGTTTAAAATGTAATTTTAAGAACGCCAAAGCATTCACTTTCATTCGCTGTCGTTATTTTTCATTAGCTTGCCCTCCACTGAGTCAAGTCTTCTCATTAACAATACTTTGTAAATTTTTCCAAATTTTCATTTTAAATAACAACTTCCGTCGACTTTTGAAAAATGTTTGTCCTGGTGACTTAAAGTCTCTACGTCCTTTTCAATATAGCTTAAGATCCTTTAAATTAAATTATCTCTACTGAATTCCTCTTGCATATATTTTTCGTGACAAACAATTTTTAATTAATATATTTACAATCTCGCATTTCTTAAAAATATATTGAGAAGTCGATCGATTTTAAGTAACTTCATATGAATCAAAAGAAGTTTCGCTATCAATTACATCCTTTTCTCCTTCTATAATGTCCGCTAACCTTTTATTTAAATTTTAATATTGCAAAGAAAATTATGATGATTATGAAAATAATAATGTAAATTCTTAATATAATAATTTATACTAAGAGTCCCTTTCACCAAAAATATTTAAACGAACTTTGATTTAATTAAAGATTTTTATATAAAGTCTGTTTAAAAAATTTTTATTTTCACCAACTTAAATAATGAAACACAAAAAAATAAGGTACAACTTCCAGCTTTTTAAAAAAAAATAACAAACAAAAATGAAATCAATATTTAAAAGGAGATTGCTAACTATTTTAAAGAGTATTTCTGTGGACTTTTCGCAAAACATGTTAAAAGTAATTTTAAAATTTTCCAGGAGAGTGAAAAACGGGTTTAATTGTCCGCTAATTCCGGTATCGTTTGTTTCTAACGAATTTTGTTTTTTTTCAATATCAAGTAAATTCTTCTTTTATTTTGATTTATATTTTTTATATATCATTGTTAAACTTAAGCTTACATCAAAATTTTACCAAAGTATGATATATGTTGTTTTATCAAATGGTATTCTGAAACTATGTGTAACTTAACTAGAGTTAGGTTGTTTTATAAAAAGTATTTTTACTCAGAAAATTTTGATTTTTAATCATATGTACATACATATATGATCATTTGTGTAATATATTGTGGATAATAAAACCAGATAAGATAAGTTGATCATTTGGAAAATAATTCAATTTTATTTAAGAAAGAAAATAAGAACAAAAATTCGCAATAAATTTCAGTGAAATGATAATAAGCATAGGAAAATTAGAAGTATATACATACATTTATAGATACACACAGATGTATAAATAATATAAGTACATAGATGAGGATATTTTATTGTAAATTAGAAATATAATAGATAATATAATTATTACTGGCGTGTATAGAAAATCAGCCCCGTAAACCAATAATTATTCGACGTTTTCAATTTCATCTAAATTAGAGTCCAACTCAGCTTCACACTCCCTTTCCACTTTCAAATTCTAGTAAAAATTATGAAAACTTGAATTAATAAGTGGAAGCGGATCGATCAAATCCCGCTTTTTGTTTGCAGAAACGGACATATCAGCAATATAGGATTATCAAAGGGCTGGGGTTTAGTTGAATAAGAGTGCTAAAAGCCTAACAGCATATGCTTGTACATTCAGTAAAATCTGGACACTTAAGTATATATCTTTCCAACTGTGGCGATAAGTGTAACTATAAATTATGTACAAACTAGTTTATTGTAAAAAAGTGCCCCATCCTGAAAGTGGGTTCATTAATTATGTCTTTTCTTTTTTGCTCTTATAATATTGTCATTTTTAAAGCAAGTGATGAAGTATAATTTACTTGATATAATGATGATTCGTTGAAGCAAATTAACTGACTTAAAAAGAACTTCATCCTTTTAATTAAGAAGTTGAGAGCAGCCAGCATGACAAAGGCAAAATAAATAAAATTAAAATGTTGTTCGTTCACTATAACTTAGAAACGGAGTTTTTGATAAAAATGAATGGCAGTAATTTTTTCAAGATTTCAAAGGATTTATTAAGAAGAAACTTGATGAAAACAAATTTGCAAAATTACACATAACAGCTTTTGTTGGAATACTTCTTTTCATTGAAAGAAATTATCATAAAAGACATTCTATTTTCAATTTAATAAGAGTGTCTAACAAATTCACAATATAACAAACAGTAGTATTTAATGAAATTAATCGTTCTTTAAATGGTTCCTTTAGTAAATTATTTATATCGCAGCCTGTTTGGCTTGTCATGCTTTCAAATTGAGGTGAAGAAAGTAGCAATGATTTTTTTAATTAAATAAAAAATAAATTAAAAAATAAATAGGTTTTATTATTTAATCAGTGTTTTTTGCTTCTCTTTAAAAGCTTAAATAAAAATAAATTATATTCTGTTTTCTAATTATAACAACAAAATTAAATTCTAAGTTTATAATTGTTCATTCTGAAATAATCGACTTTAAATGTTGTGTATGGAATTGAAATTTCTAAATAAATGAGAAATTGTTTACATACCGAAATCATCAGTTGTTTATATTTTTTTATGAGATTTTCCATCACCAATTCGCACGTTTGCGGCTAAATGTCCTCGATAGCTTCATGAATTCCATCTTTAAGGTCTTGAATCGTTTGTGGACCATTGGCATACACCTTATCTTTCACGTAGCCCCAAATAAAAAGGTCTAAATGTATTATATCACAACATCTCGGTGGCCAATTGTGATCGTCTCTTCGAGAAGTCACACGTTCAGGAAATATTTCATGTAAAACAACATTATTGGTGTTGCACGTAGCGCCGTCTTGTTGGAAATGAATGCCGTCCACATTTATATCTTCCGATTCCGGTCAGAAAAATAATAATCACTTTGGATTAAAAACTACTAACAACCAATTTGTTCAAAAAATAATCACTTTAAATAAAAAAGAAAGCCATTAATCATCGTTCAATCCAAAGATCGATGAAAAGTACATATACCTGGCTTTGCATCAACACTATGGGCTACAACAGAATAATTCTCAGTTGTTCGATTTTTCACATCACTAACTTGTCCCAACAAATCAAACTTTTCTACCAGTTCCACAATTTTTATTGCTTTAGTTTCGCAAACTGTGACCGCGAAATTTTCACCAGTTTTTTTTGTGTTTTTTAATAATTTCAATGCGTTGTTGAAGCGTGTATCGTGCAATTTTTATTAATGGTGTAGTTTCTAGTTGTCATATGTCAAACAGTTACAGGTTGAAAGGTGAAAACTATTAAAATGATGGGATATTGAACACAAAACGACTTATTGGAGAACCCTTTACATTTAGAAATCTTACCTCTTGCTCTCTTGATGATGCAAAAATCGGTTTTTATATCTACAAAAAACTTGCTGTCCAAATGCGTTGTTGAATCTTCCAAAAAAAACATGCTTTTATTTCACATTTCGTTCACGTGGCACACTTTTGTTGTTTGCGTACCTTTTTTATTTGCTTCCATTCCATTCAAATACTACATTTTTAATTATTTTTATAACAATTGCAATTAAATTTATGTATATGAGTATTTTTTATGTTTTTTTATATATTTTTTTATTATTTGCTTTGATACAATTTGCATTTAAGTTTAATTCTTTATTTCCTTTGAATAAATAAAAAATTGCAATATTTACTTGTCTCAATTTGTTTCAAACAGGATTGAATGTGTGCTTGTGAGTTTATTTATTTATTTACTATTATTATTTGTACAATTTTTATTTTTTTAATCATTTTCATTTGCATAAGGATTATTTGTTAAGTTCTTTAATTTCTGTATCTTACTAAAAGGGTAATACGAGTACACATGTATTTTTTAAAATTAAATTAATAACTTTTTTTTTACAAGTATGTAAATATAAATAACTAGATGCCATGGTCGATAAGTTTCTTGTTTTTTTTCTCTCCCTCATTTCCAATAAGTTTTCGCACAAAATGTAGCAGGTGCATGTCAACAATATTTACTTGTTTGTGTTTTAAATGTTTGTATAATACACGTAAAAGAGTGTTAGTGGTAGTTGTTAGAGCATTCCTGGTCATAGTTAATGTAGATACATATTTTAGAAGAGTAGAGTTTACTTTTGCCGCTGGTAATTTTAATCGCACACTTGTGTTCTTTTACCTAAACGTGGCTTAAATTGTACGGACTTTTTCATGACACGAGGTAAAAACTGTCGCGAGACTGCATAATCATGGGCCATGTTTAATGCTCCATCAAAGTCGTGTCCTGCAGAGGTGGTGGCACCAGCATCAAACAGTTGAAAATCAATGCTGCGTCCCAGGCGGGGTGTACGTCTGGTCGGTAATTGACGTTCATTATTTTGCACTGCATTAAAGTGCAATAGAAAAATAAATTAAAAGCGTATAAAATTTCACAACACAAAGCAAGTAAAGAAAAAAAGAAAGTTGCATATAATTATAAAAATCTCGTTAAATATGCAAATTAATAAGTACGCAGCAAAATAGTAAAAATATATAAATATATAAGCATGTAGATAAATATTTAACCTACACTGCTTTATTTTTTGTAGCATTATGAAATATAATAGAGGGGTCATATTTTCCAAATCCGTTTCCTGTGACACCGGCACAATGGCATTATCAGCCAGCTCTTCTATGTACTCATTAACATCTTTGTATGCTCCAGCATTTCCAAAACCATTAACCGTAGCACTGTTGCCTCCGAAATCAAGCTCAGAACGTTTTTGACGTGTTTCGTATTTGGCTTCACTTTGTAGCTGATGGTGCTGTTGTTCACGGCGAACATCTACATTTTTAGACGTCTAAATTGTTTTTTTATTAAAAAAAGGAAAATAAAAGATTGTATGTTTGTGTTTTATATATTTTTCATTGTCTATAGTTAAATTAAGTTATTGAAAGGAAAATTCTATATATTTTAGCTGGCAACTAAAATGGTAATGAAATTTGTGAAGAAAATAATGCGATTTTTTTCTACATATAACATCCTTCTTGCTTTCCTTAAATTATCTTTAGCTTATTAACATAAATAAGAGCACTTAACGAAACAAAATATTAAAAATTTATTTCCAAAGTGCTTTGCTGCCAAAATGATGTTGCTATTAAAAAATAAATGTTTTTAGTGCGCATGCTTTACTTTTAACTCAGACAAAAAAAACGTTGTTGTGGTAGGGTCACGATAACTATATTATGTTCTCTGCAACCAATGCATGGTTGAGGTATGCTAGCTACAGTCGATTTGGAATATTTTAAAAATACTTTTAAATTTTATTTACACTGGACCTTTAAATTATAATCATTCATTAAAATTTAAATAAGGTCGATAAATAAAATTGTATTACTGTACAAACATATTTTTATTAGTTTTTTATTAAAATACTACTAAAAGTCAAGGGTATTTCAAAGGCTTGCAGCCAATATTTCATAATGTCCGTTTGTATTTAAAAAATTTTTAAATGTTTTTCAGAAATTTCAAATATGACTACGTTGCAATAAAGGATCGATAAGTAGATGAGAATACGCACCCACATACAATCCAAGTGATTGTCATTTGCTGCACACACTGCAACTAGTACAAGCATGGAAAAAACATAGTTGAGGCAACCATAATCTCAGACCAACACATTATTACCGAATTAATAATTAATTAATATGATTTATTTAAATGGTTGAAGTCAAATTATGTTCTTATAAAAACAGTAACGTCAGATGAATTATATTGTTGTCTCAGTCAATAGCAATATTTTAACATGCGAGCACATCAATCAGGATATTGTTAAATAAGGACAGTGTAGCAAGTCAGAGTGTTGAAATATTTAAACTACTTATATTACGCTATAAAACTTTTATAGTACATAACATTCATGTGCTGTATTTACATGGTTTTTAGTCATAATTTGATTACAAAAAAACGTTCCATTAAAAATCTTTAGTTGTAGTCCAACCATGTTGTATCTCCTAAGGATATTGATTAGAAAATGGTAAAATGCCAACAAAAACTTGATTATCACGACTATAGCTATGTTTGAAATATAAAAAAGCAACCATAAACTGTTTACTACATCTATAATGTTACTGTCCCGACCATTTTTAATCAAATCTTTTCTCTGGGAGTAGTATATGATAGAAGTCTTAATTGGTTTATACTAAAAATTATAATAACACCATCGGACATATAAAAAGAGTCGTTACAATTGAACCAGATGCTTTTTAAATTTTTCCTACTGGGGCTCCGAAGCATATTCATTATAAATGAAATTTTGTTGAAGTAAATAAAATATGATGGTTGCGAGGAATAATCATTCGTCATAATGGAAACTTATCTGTTTATCAACCAAATTTGACGTGGGATGACGGAAATTCATTCCAAATTAAATTTTTTATTATGACAAGGTTTTTTTGATTAACTGCCATTCCCACGATGTCACACGTATTTCTTATTTCGTACAATTACAATTGAAACAAAAATAAAATTTTAGAATTTTTATTTGTTTTAAATGTAATTGTACGAAATAACGAATACGTGTGACATTTTGGGCTTGCAGTAAATTTAATGATATTTTCGTCAAATTAGCACCATGAAAATAACATTCAAATTTATTTAAGTTGGCAACTTTTCTTTGTTTTGCAAATTTGTCTTAAATATCAAATATTGGGAAACATTTGTTGGTAGTATATTAAATGACTTTCTTTTCTTCAACTCTATATGCCCTTTTGTATTATTATCAACCATTTTTGGTTCAGTGTAGTCTTAAACAGCGTTTACAGCCAGATATACGGCCTTATTCATCAAAAAATATATTTGATTTATAAAAGGTTTATAAATTATTAAACAATCGTCATTAATACTAATGAATGTTTTAAAGTATTTGAGATAATCAACCAAATAAATTTCAACAAACAATGACTTGTTGACAATTACGAATCCCAAATAGTCAATATTGGTGTCGCATGACAAAGTACGTTAATTCATATGCTTATATTCCTCTATAAAAGGATACAAATAATTAATTTTCATCGACTAATTTTTCGGTAAATTTTAAATTTAAACAAAAAAGTTTTTTGGAGAAAAATATTTTGCAGATTTGCGTACAGAGTAACACATACCAAAATATTGTCCTTCTAGGACTCCATGTCCACCATATCTATTATCTTGCGGTACATCATGGTACAGACAATCACCATGAAAAAATTACCCCAAGGCGGTTTGTTACTTTACCAAGAGCTGTATTCAGTCGAGTTGATATATTTTTCGAAAATAAGAACGGAGGGACTTTGTTAGTTTTTGGTGATTCCTTTGTTTTACTTATTTTGTTTATTTTCAAGATCATTGAATAATTCAGATGAATTGGCTTGAGAACTAACAGTATCGGAGAACACTGAGTATTCCGTCAAAGGCAAAGTTGCACTGACCATAATAGTTACACCGCATGTAAGGGCCCATTAATGACAAACAATATATTTTTTATAATACTAGGGATGACTTCCATATGATAACACTACAGTATACGCCAAAACTGTCATTGAAATCAAAAAGTTTGACGTTCTTATCCAATTTATTCATTTATCTACTCTTAGAAAGTTTCTGCTATAAATTCTGCAAGAAATTAAATTAAATCCAAAACAGGATTTTCTATAAACTGCAAATATATTAGGATTTGGAATTCTTTTTTTGTAAAATACAAAGCTAAGCATTGAGACCACTTATATGGAAAATATTTCAATTGCAAAACAAATTCTACACAAAGTTGTTCAACACCAAGCGTTGCATTATACAAAGCGAGCTCCTCAGTTTCATTACCGCGCATTCAGTAACGCAAAGAAATTTGGTCATCAAAATTATTTGTTCGCGTTGGATAATAAATATTTTTCCAATCGCTGAAAAATGCTCACGTTGATAGTACTAGGAAATGTTCAAAAAAAATCAAAAACCTATTTTATTTTTAATGGAAGATTTGTACAGATTTCACCCACGGAATGCATTATAAATGATTTCTATTAAGTTCATTTGTGAAATTTTTTATTGAAGCTTAAAAATTTTTTAAATAAAATAAATTAAACTTTTTTTCTTTCTTTTTACGGCCGTCATATCAACAACACACTTCATTATTAGCAAAATGTGCATTTTCAAGTTTAACAACTTGTGAATTAATTAAAGCAACTAGAATGGAAGTTATTTAGACTAATTAACACTTTTCAGTTCATTAGCAAGCAATTGGGTAAGAAATTATTCGAAAAGAATGCAGAAAATTTATTTCAAGTAAACTACAGCAGGCGCGCGTTAAAAGTAATTGCACTTGACTCTAAGAGCTTTAAATATGCAATAATTTGTAACGGCCAATTGTACTATCTATAGACAATCTTAAAAGTTTACAAGAATTTTGCCAAATGTGCTCAATTTATCACCTTCTGTAACCAAACCTTCTGTAACAAAATCACTCACCAAGAAATGTTTAAACCGAGAACATCTTTTTAGTTTCCACTCTGTTTAATCTACAACGAGTACTACTTACACATATATAAATTTTGACCCATTAAAAAAAATTAAATGTTCTTCTTCAATTTTCTGTTTCATAATAGTTTTACGATTTTTAAATAGATTTTTAATCTCAATGAAATTGTCGAATTTCGACAAAATGTACAAATGATTCCATACAGAAAAAGTAATTTCGTATGCATGTACATTTTTATGGTAATTGCTAAGAACTTTAAGCTTTTCCTCTGCAAGCTGCTGAAGCAATTTTATAAGGACATACACAAATACGAAAACGTGCAAATCTATCCCCGCATACATTTTCTATTGCGAAAGAAAGCACACGTTACAGAAAAAATTTCTTCGAAATTTACTTTAATTTATCTTTTTTTTTGCTAATACAATAGCAGATTTTTTAGGCATTTGTTCTGGTTTTGAAAATTTAACAAATATACAATAATATTAACAATAAATTATAATATTATGAATTTAAATAAAAAAGTATAAAACAAGTAAGAAAAATATTTTTTTTTAAAAAATAGAAAAACAACTTAGATAATTTTATTTAAGCGAAATAAGTAAATATTGCGAGCTTGAAATGCTTGGCATTGCTTAAAATTTGTATACTAGGTAGGAGTTCATTCCAGACACAAATGGCATTAACAAAAAAGTGTCTTTCTGAAATTAGATTTTTAGTATCGAATGATGTTTATTCTGTAGCCCCAATTGGCTCTAGACAACGTTATCCAATTGTAAAGATACTCAGGTTGTTTACTGTAGATGATTTTGTGCAAAGAATATTAGAGTTCGGCATTTTAGTAGATTTTCAAAATGTACTCTATAAATTTGGTAAGAAAGCTGCGTTCGACCACAACTATATCTTGCAATATTGTTGAAAGTTACGTTGAGCTTATTCTGGCATAGTAAATAGCAGCTAGCAAATATTTCACAGACATAAAGAAGGGTGGGCAGTAAATATGTCTTGGCAAGAAGCATGCGTATATAAAATGATGTAAAATATTGGATGATCCAAAGATTTCTTAGCATAGAATAAATTTTTCCAAATACGACATTTACATGATTTGACCAAGTTAGTTTATTATTGATTACAACTCCAAGATTTTTGGCAGTAAATGTTTTATTTGATTCAACAAAGATTTCAGTGCGACCTCTTTATCTACAATAAAAATAACAAATATAAATCAGTATTTTTCAATTGTGTGGTTTTACCAAAATATTTTATAGCTCTGCATTCAGTAGAAGAACTTATTGTATTTAAAAAAGATTCCGGATCGTGTAATTTCTGGAAGATGCCATTAAGATCTTGTAATTTAACACCTTTAGAAATATAATGGCCCACAATCCATTTAAGGCCTCAATGATGGATTTTGTGAAGATATTGAGGACCTACAGCCACAAATGTGGTAATTGATGGAAAACATATGATACTGCAAGAGTAGGCATTACGGCCATTTAGCTGCTATTGCTTTTTATTATTAATGGGATACCCTCTTCTATAATAATAAATAAATATTCAATGTGTTCACTTAAAAATATTCCCATTTTACATAACAAAATCAAACCTCTTTGTTGAAGATTCCGATACTCTAAGCGCAACCTAATGCACATTGTTTTGAGTAATCTTAAAAGCAAAGTACTCGTGATTTGTGTTAAAAAATTTTTGCATCCAATTAATTTTTGTTTTAGGTATATTGAAGAATTTTCAATAAAAATTAAAAGAATTTAAATTTCTTTTTATATATTTTCTTTCATTGCAATGTTACAATATAATAAATTCAGAAAGAGTCACTCTTCAAATATTTCTTGGCAAATGAACCTCAAATTGAATTCAAATATTAGTCTCAAAGTTCTATCTGTGTTTGAAAAGGGCTTAAGAATAACTATGGTATTGCAAACGTTCGACATTGTGTTTGTTGGGATTATAAGGGTGTAGACACACACATACATTGTCAAAAATCTAAAATAACGAAATCTAAAACTGTCAGCAAAATCAAGCCACAATACAATTCATTTACAACATTTTTCAAATTGAACAATAACAAAAATGAATAGAATTGCTGCAATAGAAATTGAAATTCAAATAGAAATTTGCCAAAAAAAATAAGTAAAAATAAAGTTGTTCGTATTGTGCTGCTGAGTTGGACTTCATAAAAGTTAAAAATTGAAAAATATTATTTTTAGTGAAGTTACCAGGTAAAATATTGATTTTATGCTATTGTAAAGTATTAAAGTCTCTTTGAAAAACTTTTTTCGAATATTAAAAGTAGAAAATTTTAAATACATATTATTTTTATTTATTTATTTAATAAAATTATCATTTCTAAATGGCTTGAATATTGCACAAACCCCACACTAATTGCTGCAAATGCAGTGAATTTATTTTATAATACATTTTGATGCCATTGATGTTGAATTTTATATTGAAAATATTAATTATACGCAAACAAGTAAGAATTAGTTTTATTGTTCAGAGATTTTTGTTAGAATAAAATAATTTTACAGGTACAATTAGAACCGCTCATGTTGTTGTTGTTTTAGACTTGTTTTACAAACAAAAAAACATCGACACAATGAGGAATGTCAGCCAGTCTTGAATGCATGATCGTTTAAAATTTAACAAATACATTTAAAAGATTATAGTCAAACGGTTTAAATATAATTAAATGAATAATTGTTATTTGGAGGGCTTGTTTAAATTTTCTATTTAAATAAAGGCATGTTTCCATTAAAAATATATCTTCCAAAAAAGTCAATAAGATTCTGAACATTTGATCTACAAGTGCTACAAATTCCGACTATTTCTTATGACTCTTACCCAGGTAAAAAAAATTGCTTTACTAATGTATTTTCATTGAATTCAAAATTTAATTTTAAAGCCACGTTCACAATGCGAAGAACCAAAGAATTTTTGACTAATCCACAGATATTATTGGCTAAAGATTATCTCAGAAAAAATTGTACAGCAATAACATTCTCATTGCTTTCAAAGTGTCCTTAAATTTATAATTTAAATTTCTATACAAGTGCTATTAAAAAATTATAATACAAATTGTGGTTTAATTCAGCAAAGCATTGTACTCAAATTTAGCCTCAACAATTTCAAGTTTAATGTAATTTTATGATTAATTTTCTAATTATTAATTGTACAGTATGTTAATTATAAAAAATTATTCAACTCAAGCAATAATGCTTTTTTTAGGTTTTTAATAAGAAAAACATATTTATTTATTTATTTAAATTTGCTTGAAAACACTTTATTTCCTTTACGTTCACATAAAAAGAAGAAAGTGTCGAGTAGGGATTAATTTACGCTTTTCTACATTTCTCAGAGGAAAATAATGTTATAGAGCGGCAAAAAATACACATATCATTAGCTAACTATTGATTTGCCGCATATGCCGAAAAGTAAAAATGGAGAAAAGCTAAAAGGAAGGTCTACATGAGGTTTTCTAAAAATATACTTTATTGGATTTTTTTTTAATTTTCCGCACTGCTTTCCGCATATGTTCCGAACAAAAACTTATAGTTTTATTAACTTTCATGAATGTAGATATTCTTTTATTGAAAATGAAAAATGATATTTTGTACGGCATGTGTATTTTGTGTTGTATATGTATCCTAAAGGCAGTGTATTGAGTAACTTGTTGTTTTACAGTACAGACAAACAAGTCAAAAAGCCGGCACTGTAATATTTTTAACTATCAATACGCCACAAAGCTTAGACCGAAAAACCAAACAATTGAAGTGTATTGACAATAAAGAAAGAAATTAATTAATATCTGTTATGATTATATATACAAGCAAATTTATTTGTCAGAGCAATTAAAATGTTACATACTTTTAAGTGTGTAAATACACATTATATATGTGATTTAATAAAATGAACATGAATACTTGTTCTTAAAAAATCCTAATTTTAATAGGTTTTAGAGTTAAGGAACCAATCACCCATTTTTGCATACGATCAATATCTTTTTTTACACGGTTTATTTTTACACGGTTTTTTCTAGAACCAATCTATCTGGTAAAAACAGAATTAGGTGTACTTTGTTTGTTACAGAAATAAAGCAAACTAAAAGTCAAATTTATTTGATAATTTTTGTATGAAAAATTTAATGCAATCGCTAAACAAATAATTATTAAAACTTAAAGCTGTTGATATGTGGCAAAATGATATCTCAGATATCACACACACTTTCACAAAACAGGTGGATTCAAAAAGGGGCGTATCAATATACATGTAACCCATTCCTTACTCAATTTTTTCTCAATAGTCGGGGCGCCAAACCAATAATTGACTGACGATATGTTAATTTTTTACTATCATTTTGATGAATAGGAATAAAAAAGGACGTATTTTTGCAATGACAACCATTTACACACTATTAGATATTATCCGAACTACAACTGCTTCTAAATCTCTGCATTTTATTGACTTCTTTGAATGGTATTTCTTACTGAATATAATTTTGTACTATCAATATTTAGTGGTCCGGCTAAATGGCATTCTAACCAAGGCATGATATGCTTAACAGTCAACGGCTACAGCATCATCTAAGAAAATCGACGGCTCGAAATCGACAGCAATAAATTAAAAATCTTAGCAGAAAGAACTCCATATCATAAATCTGGAAACTACGTAGAGCCTTCGAAAAATCGTATTCAACGGCATACACATGCTAATGGAATAATTATAATTCTCGTATTCTCTTAAACTCTTTTGCTCTTTTAAACGAGAGTTAATTAAATTTTTGTTATATTTAATTTTTTACTCACCAGCTGGTTATTTTAACTTGTGCACTATTTTTTGAAATTGCTACATGTACTCAAAATTTTAATTTCTAATAGAATTTTAGCTCTCTTGAGCCAAATAAAAGCTACCAGAAAATATAATTATAATTTAACTTACTGGCGTTTCAGACAAAATTAAACACACTACCATCGCTGCCGTTCGTCAAGTTATATCGTACTTTTCTTATCAACCACAACAACAAAAAATTTTCCACACATTTAAAAAAAAAACTTACCTCATTTCGTGTTGGCTTAGACATGCTCGTAGCGTAACAGCAAAATGCGATTAAAACAAAAGTCAAACAACTTAAACCAGTCATGATAAGGTGAAGACAATATCAGTTGTTTTTGCTAAATTTTCCTCTAGCTGATCTGTCTCTACTTGCTTGTGTTTCTGGATAAGATGAAAGCA
This sequence comes from Gymnocheta viridis, assembly GCA_956483585.1. Lineage (NCBI taxonomy): Eukaryota > Metazoa > Arthropoda > Insecta > Diptera > Tachinidae > Gymnocheta > Gymnocheta viridis. The sequence continues at coordinate 128,691,043 of OY101440.1, read as the reverse complement.
CACAAACTAAATGATGGCGGTTATTTAAAAAAAGCACAAATTTTTTTTTTGGAAAAATATATTTTCACTCTTTTATTCTTTATTTATTTTTCTTGTTTTCCTTTTATGATACTCGTAGTATAAAAAGTGCAAAATTGCTTTATTTGAACTTTAACACCATGAGGTTGCAGTGAAACTGATAAGAAAACAATTGAAAATTCCAATATTTATAGGACAAATTGTTGGTCGTAAAAAACATCATATATGCTGGTCAAAGAAGGATATTGATGGTCTTAATAATCATACTTAGTAGAGATAATGTGAATACATTGGACATCAACACATGACAAGTTAGAATTTGTTGTTATTGTTTTCATTAGTAGTGATATACGAGTATGTTGTTGTTGTACATGTTGAATTTAAAATTAATTTGTTAAAAAGTCAATCACATAGCTAGAAGATGACTAATTTATTTGATATAAACATGTGTAAGTAGCGAGTAGACAATAGATATTGGTTTTATTTTTTAAATTGCTGGCGTAAAAATGCAACGGCATATACGATTTTAGTCTGCCTTACACGATATATTTAAAGGATGTATACTACAAAAATATAATGTTTCCCCTAAGACACACAACAATAAAGCTTAAAGAGCAAAATATTGTCAAACTAATAGGAAGGATACCAAAGATAACTCAGTGTTATATTTATTTATTGTTACATATTCTACGAAGTAAATTTGCAGAATATGGTTGCACAAAAGTGGAACCGGTGACTAGACCACACGAATATGTCCATGATGTTATTAACAGTATTCCTAAAGATGTTCTTGTAACTGAATGTACCCGACCTATGCCTTCACATAGGAAGTAGCAACGTGGTTGTCAACGATATCCCACTGACAGACAAGCAAACGGATATTTAATCTGATAAAAAAAAATGTAACAATGAAATCTCACTGAAATTAAGTCCTTCAAGCCGAACAAAATTTTTCCAAATCGGCTTATAAATGCCAGACTTTTAAGGGCGAACATTGGAAGAAAAATACTTGAGGACATTCTCCTTTTTTTAATCCATCAATAATAAATGCAATATTCTTCAAAGCACTAAAATTAATATCAAATTTGATCAAGTCTTAAAATTATCAGCTCCGACAATTTGATCTGTGCTGTGCTCCGAATTTTTCTCATATTTTGATCCAACATTTCTCAAACCTTTATCCAGAATAATTTTAAAATGCCCAACATCAGAATACTAAATATTGATACAGACACCGAAAAATCAAGATATTTGTGACTTCATTTATGGTTAAGTGTTAAAAATTAGATTATTTCAATGATATTTTAATAAGAAACAACTTCTATTAATATTATAATTTTCATAAATTTTTTTTATTTTATGTTTACTTTCATTTCCATAATCAAAATGAGAAAAATGTTTCAAGCCAAATAAAAAACTTATTTTGCCTCAAGTAAAAATTGTAAGTAGCCAAGCAAAGAAAACCTGCTAAATCTAGGACAACAGCAGGATGATAAATGCCGATTTGCTGGTTTGAAAATTGTCTGTGAAAGTGAGTGGGAAAGTGTTAACAAAAATAAAACTAAAAACATTAAAACAAAGTGTTAAACGCTGCAGGATATCACATCAAACTTCTGATGCTTTTCTAGTAATGTTTTTTTTTCAGCACATTGATAAAACCCCCACCTGCTTTCAGTTCACCCAATCAAGCCCTATTATAAATTTGTTATATTTGTGTTTATCAGAAAAAATGAATTTGTTGTTTTATCTCAAATGAAATCCTACTGAGTTGGACAAAACTTACGATACTCTCTCAATGTATCTGTATTCTACAAAAAATTACCTTTGTATGTGTAAATATGCAAATAGGTATTTATCATGCCGCCTGGATACAAAATATTTATTTCATCGTCAGCACAAAAAACCAATTTGAGGCATGCATAGGTATGGTTTGAGGAAGAGTTTATTGACGCAGTCAAATATAACAAATCAATCAATCTTCCTTAAAACAATGTGACAAATGTCACAGCTGTTTATGTATTTTATCATTTGTTATCTCAACACAAAATGTATTCAATAAGTGTGGGATTGGATTAAAAACTGAATGGATTTTCATGCTCATGTACATATTTAAAGTGAAATTACCGAGTCATGTATATACTCCTTTTTATATGCTTGCAGGAAACGGGAAAGCAAAAACAAAACAAAATATTGAGCTCAATAATTGTTAAATGTATTGGAGGAAAGAAAACAGAAGCGTTTATCGAAAAAGATGCTTTTAAGTAAAATATTTAGCTGTTCTGAAAAAGTGAGTTAGAAAATTTTTAGTCTTATACAAATCACTCAAACGCAATCACACAGCATTCGGCAATCTGTTTTGATCGTGAATTTTTCCGCCTGGAGTAGTTCCCCGTTTCATAAAGCGCAATAAACCATGATGTCTTCTGGTTTTAATGAGCCAATAATTATGCTTAATGAAATAGCCAATTAATCAAAAGTGTAGCTCAGCACTGCATTAAATAATAACTGAGGAGTTTAATGGAAATATTTGCCAGTGAAGCACTTATGCCTTAAACAACATCATATTGCTTTTTTGAATATTTGACTCCAATTACCTCGTTTTTTTAAATCATAATACAAAATAAGTTGAGAAGAGCAAAAAATGCTCAGCATTTACCGTTTTAACTCATTTCCTGGTAATAATTTTTTGTAAAATTCTTACATCTTTAAAGTGTCCTAGTTAATCTTGATTAACCAACCCACTGTTTATTTTTAAAGTACTCGTATACAAATATGTGCAAAGCCCTCAAAACAAATTCTATTAAAGTTTTCTCAAATAATTTTACTTGACGTTTTTGTCATTTATCGCTAACTACTTTATTTCAATCCATCTATTTATATTAGCAATTCTGTCTTTCCTATTCAATGAGGGAAAATTATCTAAATTATGGTATAATTTATTATATTAACACTAAGTAGCATAACAATGTTGATTTGTTGATTTTACTGAATAGAAAAGTATTTGCTATTCAAATAGAGTGTGCAGAAAGAATATGAAGAATATCATCCTTCATTGTCAGGTTTTTATGGGAAGTAATTTTTTTTCAAGTTTCTTTGGGAAAATATATATTTTTTAAATGTTTCAAAGTCATGCATTATTTTAATATAATTTTGTCTTTGAATACCTACTTATTAGCATTTTTAAAATGACAAATTTGCTCTTTTGAGTTCAAGACTTAAGAATTCCCTAAACGCAAGCCAGTGCAGGTGCAGCTTCCAAAGTAATCAATACAACTGTGCACCTGTGATCCGAAAGTTTCGTAATTTTGGAACATTTCTAATGATTTTGACATAGGCTTGTCATTACAAGATTAACTCTGTTTTGACGTCTATGCATTGGATTTTAAGTCACGTCTACAATGTTAAGAACACACGATTTTTCGGAATCGCTAAAAATGTTACCAGCCCCAACATTTATATACGAGTACATTGTAATGTAAATACATTTATATGAGTGTCCTTGTTATATTTACTTTTTATTCAAATAATTTAATAGATTTTTATTGATATTTTTTTCGCCTGGCACGAACAAGGAAATTTTATATATTTCTTTATATGTTTAAAAGGCAAAAGAAAAGAAGTTTCACTAAGTGCATATTTTCGACTCCTTAAGAGTTTTTATTGAAGAATGAGCTAAAAAGAGCATACAAATTAATTTTACTTTTACACAACTTCTTGAAATCGGTTATTGATTTTTGCACTGCAAAACCGGAAGCGACAAACATAGAAAATAATTTACATATCTTTTAAAGTAATTCATGTCAGACTTTGCAATTTTATAAGTATACTTTAGGTTAATTTCGAATAGAAAAAAAATATATATAGTCTAAAGGTCTCATTAGTTTTTACTTTTCGTTAACGTTCTGTGCCGTTCTTTTCTGTTGAAAATATTTCTTACTTAGTTGTTCTGTGTCTGAACTTTCGGATGTGTACGATGTAATTATGGGAATGAATTTTGTAAATGTTTGCAAAATGTTTTTCTTTGACAAAAATTTTTACATATGTACATAAATCTTTAAAAATTTTAATTAAAATAAAATGTTCTGACTTTTGATACAAAATATGTAATATTTCACCACATGCAACTAATCTGTTGGCTGTCACTTAACATTGTATTCTATTTTCTACAGAATAGTCCGCAACAGAACAGAACGAAATAGTAACAAGAAACCACACATACAGGTTTTCAATTGAACAGAATCAAAACAGCTGATCCGTCACAGAACAGAACGTGCAAACTAATTCTACCTTAAGTTAGATTTTTTCGAATTGTCACTTTCGGTTTCACAGTGCGACAAATATTCACAATTATACACATATCTTATCTTTCTTATCTTCAAAACTCTAATGGTAGTATAACTATATTCTAGGCAAGTTTTGAATTAAAAAAAAAATACAAAATTTCAACTAAGTTAGAAAAATTGGTATTTAAACTTCTCACTTCCTCTTTCGCAGTGCGGCATAAATGCACATAAGCTTACGAGTATCCCATTTCAAAACATTTACACTATAATGAGGACACCTGGACAAAATTAAGAGGCCAAAATTAAAAAACTTTAAATTTGAAATAATTATTTCCGGTCTTGTACAAAATAAAGCTTTTATATATATTTTTTTCCAAAGAATCGACAATTTCCTAAAAGAATCACTTAACTAATTATATTTTTTACATTTTTAGTTCGCAAAAATAACTTAAGTAAAATGCAATTTCAAAAACTTCAGCACTATAACTCGAGTTATCCGCTTCACTGTTTTTAGAAAATGAAAATAAAGTTGTGGGTGAAAATTCATATTGAGAACAAAAATATATTATGAAAATGTGTTCTTGTCTTCAATTCTCATTCACAACTTTGTTTTCTTTTTCTAAAAACAAACAATTAGGGTAGTCAAAAACTTGCACTATTTGATTTTTACTACGGATATATTGAAAATTTCTTTTGCACGGAACATAATTACTATCTCAGCTTTCTCGATTAATTGTTTAACGGTTCCCATGAACTTGCCAAAAGAAACGATTTATTTTTTGAATACCCTATTACTTCTGCCTTCCTGCAGGCAAACGAAGACACACTTGCCACAAACATGTGTACACAACATCAATATCAACATTTCAGTCCGCAGAAAATTATTTTTTTCTGGCATGTGTGATGTCAGAAATAAACTGAAATCTTAACAGACATTTAACAGAGTTATCTAAGATTCCCTAACACTTTCGTCAAAATTTCTTTAAATAGTCCTAACCTATTAACAACAAGTTGGTAGATACGGAATATAAAAGTTTCATCTGTCAAAATACTGTCAAACATGTCTTCAAGGTTTTCCGAATTTTCTTAGAAAGAATGGCGGTTTCTTCTAAATTATTTCCATGGTTTTCAGTGCTTTGTCTGTCCAAGAGAGGATGCAATTTTTTAACTTGTGTAGACTGTCTGTATAGAATTTCTAGCAGAATTCGGCAAAAAATGCTTATTGGGCCATTTCCTGCACACAAGTAAAAAAATATGCTGGATGTTTGCATGTGTGTGCTTGTTTAGAAGTGTCGTCAACTGCTGATTGTATTCTTCACAAAAAAATATGATTTTAGTTGTATATCACCCGGCCAACGTTTGTGTTCGTATGAGAGCGTAGCACTTGTATGTGTTTGTGCATATGTGTGTGTATATTCAATTTGATTTTATTTGTTGAAATATAAAATTTTAACTAACGTAACAAGTATTTACTAGCGACACTTGTATACACAAGGAGGTGCTTCCAGTTGCCGTGGGATCCTTGTTGAGAACAATGAACATGGTGTTGACTATAAAGTGATAATATTTTTAGTGATGTTATTAAAATTTGATAATTAATTAAGCAAATTAAATAAAACTAGTTGCAATTATGTTAAATGGTTTTTGTAGATGTTTATATTATTTGAATTGCATAATTTATATGAAATTATGTTATTTATTTGGTATTTAATTTTTTTATAATAGTCGCACATACTTTGCAATAGTTTCACCTCGAGAGGTGAGCATGCAAAACATTTGTGTGACTATTTAGCATAATGTGAAAAGCGATAAAACGACTAATTCTTCAAAGCGTATTTTTTGAGTTGTGAATATTTTCAAGTGTATGTGTGATATGTAAAGTCAAATGAATAAAATGGTGGTTGTGACATGGCCACGATAACTATATTGAGTTCTCCACTACAATAATCTGCTGTGGTAAGCGAAAGAACATTACTTTAAATATTAACTGGGGGGAAGGAAGATGTCCTAAGCTCTACAGGGAGTTAAGCAGACAAAATAAAAGGAACCATCAATTTGTTTTGTAAATAATTATTATGGTATAGAGATCACTCCGAGATCCAGAACCGTATATAAATTCAACCACATCAAACAAATCAAAATTGTAGCAGCTGCTATATTAGTGTTCTCTCAGTTAAACTAATTACATAGTTACTAATTGTCACATCAATTTAGGCAATTAACACTTTCTCTCTTCTCTCATTCACACACACACATACATATTCACCATCTTCGCAAACACATAGTAACATAACGAGCAAGAAATTGAGATATCAAATTCAACTACACGTGTTGTTTTAATATGTTGTATGGTATTTGTGTTGTGTTCTATTTATAACTATATACAGGTATATAATATACCGGGTGGGGCCAAATGCGATTATATTTTTAAAAATTTAATTGATACTCACTTAACTCAATTTCTTTCGAAATAACAAATATTCACAGGATCTGATTCGTGTGACTATTCACGGTAACTTATACTGTTTAAATCTGTGTTAAGCAAATCCCTTTTTTTATTTTTGCATTTACACTTTGAAACCACCTTTACATCTTTGAACCTTTTTTTTATTATCTTTATGATATCTAATGAGTTTGTACTAAAAATTTACTATCTATATATTTTTCTCTTTATATAACTATTATTGTAAATTATAAATTTCCAATTATTGTGGATTATAAATTTATAATTAACGATCGCCCCAAATATTTCGTAATGACTTGTAAATTTGATTTCTGTAGCCATTCTCGTTATAATCTTCCACAATGCAAGAACTCTTTGCTCTCTTGTTCCCCCTTTTTCTCACTTAAATAAAAGAAAAATGTAAGTTGAGTTTTTTAAAATTACTTATTGATTTGTTTATTACAACATCAAACATCCTCCTATACCGAGATAAGTATCCCTTCCTCGTGGAACAGAACAAAAGGGGTTCCTTCTAACCCACATCCTCGTTTCTCGGCAAATTATCCATACCAAATAATTTGTCTCTTAAGGGTTTGTACTCCCTCTCCTTTAATTAATTAACTAAATCCTAATTAATACAAATTTATTCAAGTACTATTTAATTCAAGTTTGTATTCAGTTTGTCCAAATAATACAAATTTGTCCATTTCCTGTCAGTTAAATTTTCCAAGACTCTGTTGAAGGTTTCCGGTTTTATCTCGCATATGGCTTCAGAACTATTAGACTTAAGGATGTAAATCGTTTCGAAATTATTTAACGGGACCGCTCTACAAAAAGTCTAAGTCACAGCTCCGACAAGTTGGCAAGTCGACATCGGCAAGACTGCTTATAGTACGCTTGCCGAACTTAATGTGACAAAAAATCGATTCTTCGATTATACAAGATTATATCGTTCATTTAAGACCACAAAAAAATCCCATAATAATTGCTTTTATTCGCACGTCGTTGCTTGAAATGGCATTTCTAGCAGCATTCGAAGTTCTTCAACTGAGTTGAATACTTTCGGCCAAAGCAGCCACATTCTCTTCAGTATGTATTGTATGCCGACACTAGCAAGTTAACCTCACTAACGTTTTGCTCATCCTTCCGTGCAGCACTAAATTTAGGTGCCAAAACTTCCTTTCATCATGATCGATTTTTTTTTTGTTGAAAGAAATAAATGCCATCGAATAATTGTTTATTTTTTAAATCGGATAATTCAATTGCTAAATGAGTTTTATTTTAAAAATTACAAACAACTATTACTTAAAACAGAATAATATAAAAATTATAAATAATTATTAAGTAATTATGAAATTTATTTAATCGAGATTGCCTCAATATCTTCTTTCAAAGATTTTCAAATAATAATTTTATGAATATATAATTACATTAGTTTTTATTTTTAAAATTTAAATCGTAAAATAATTATTTATTGGCTAAGCAGTGTCATTTAGTAATATAACGTTGGTTTTCAAAATAGAATCATCTAGATTCTACTTGAATGCGTGTAGAGGGCAGCCACGTAAACCAACCAATATAATGTTGGTATGCTCGAAGTACTTCTAAAAGATTTAAACAAATTTATCAAAAAGCAAATTATTTAGCAAAATGGCTTTAAAATAATTAATTAAATATTCATTATTGAAATAAATTATTTGGCTTAAGTTCAAATCTGAGTTTTTCTATTTCTTCTTAATTTTTAAGAAATGGTTTTTGGATAAATTCATTATTTTTATTAAGAGAATACTTTTATTTGAAACAATTTATTAATCCGACTAGCAGAACAGATCAGTACTATTTCAAAAAAAGTACTCTATTAATAAAATGATGAATTTATCTAAAAACAATTTCTTAAAGATTAAGAAGAAACAGGTAAACTCAACTCAGATTTGAACCCAAGCCAAAAATTAATTTCAATATAAACCTTAAACATTTCAACAATTACGCATAAATATTAATTATTCAATTTAAAAATGTTAATGTCCTGTTAAACGAACCAGAGGGGAAGAAATGAAAAACTTTATTTTTGTTACGAATCGTACCAAAGGAAAACTAAAACTATATAATTTTAAATAAAATTAACATTATTATATTGCTTTGCCGCCTTTGATCTACAAGCATTACACAAAATAATAGAAAATACAATCAGACTCCTTTACAACGAATTTACAATTATCGCAAGCTAATAATAACCAGAACACTAAATTTTCATGTCGATTTCTTTTATATAGTATACAAGTACTCTTTCATATTCAAATAATCTGCCATTAGAGAATACAGAAAAGGAAATAGATGAAAAAAATAATAATTGAAGATATTGTTCTTATCATTCGAAGTTTTTCTAGTTAGAACATTTTTAGACAGTCTCTTTTTCATATATATCCTGCTCTGCTATCAGAATTCAAAATACAGGGTGGGCCAACTTCGACTGACTGATGTCTCGCAGAATCGCCATTGTGTCTCTCACGGTATGAGCGGAAGGCTCCATCTGGCTGGAACCATATGCCGGGATTATTGAGTACTACATTTTCTAACATGATCCGATATACCACCTCGAAGATAGTTTCTGCTTCCCCAGCATTATTTTCGAAAAATGATGTACTGATTACTCTATCAGACATAATTCTACCAAACCAAACCGTACGTTTGAGAGGCTGTAAAAGCTTCTTATTATGTTTATACTGGCAGCTGTCGCAGCATTAAAATGTTGACGTTGTTTTCTTTGTATTATAACATTTGATCGTCCGGAAACATAATAAAATTGAAAACCTTCTACACTTTCTTGCGTTAAGTATGAAATAAAATAAAATTTAAAATTATATTAAATTGTTTATTACCTGCAAAAAATAAAAAATGAAATATAAAACTGTAAAAATCAAAAAGTTTTAAGCATTTCAAATCAGTAAGCCGAAGTTGGCCCACCCTGTACAAATATATTAATAAATATGAAAATTGTTAAAACAAAAAATTTTCTGCTCAATTGTATCATGATGCATTTGCCTAGTTTCCAAAATATGTAAATAGCGACTCATTATAAGATTATAGAAAAAAATCTGAAGTGTAAGTTGAATTAAAAAACTTTTTACATCAAAACTTTTGCTATTTTTCCACACAATTTTTATACCCAGTAATAACTTTGATGACAAAGTAATTTTAACTAATTCTTGATAACAAATATATGAAGATCATAATTCTACTATTTTGGCATTTTAGCTCATTACTTTAACTTGGCCCAGAAGGTGGAAACAATTACTTACCCCTTTAGATTATAAATACCAACAAAAAAATTGCAATACTTAGAAGTCATTGAATGCACAAAACACAATAAAAAAGAAATGTATGATGTGACTATTGAACCGCAGCTCTTGAAGGAATTGTTTTGTATTATTTAACTGCACAGCTTGTTTTCACAAGCACATACTCGATATAAAAAACACATGGTTTTAGCAGGAGTTGAAGAGCAGGCCATTGCATGATAAGCGCACGCTCTACTACTACGACACTTAGATAATAACTTACTTGATTATATACTAGGAAGTAGTTATATAACAGATGTAAAGTAATGAAGATGTTATCTAGTTTATGTGGAAAGAGATTTTGTTTCTAAAAGAAAGCATTACCAAGTTTTTGCTGGGTATGTATATTATTGTAAAGCTTCAATGCTTTTTCAACAGCATCAGGGCAGAAACATAATGTTTGACGTTTATTTTAATATATTTGCATTTTTTTCAAAATCTTCCATATTTTCAAAGTTAAGCTAAGAAAACAAAAAATAAACGTAAGCACTATAAAACTTATTTAAAAAATCTTAAAAAAGCAGTACCTACTCAAAAAAAAGGATTTGTGTAAAAGATGTAGAACACACAGTTTATTAGGCTCATGCTTGTAAAAAAAATTAAATTTTTTAACACGTTCTGGGCTCTAGTATGACCTTGGTTGTGATGAAACAAATTATGTCGAGAAAGTGTTTTTGTTGTTGAATATTTGTTTTTGTTTTCTCCCCCAATTTCACTGGTTTTTAGTTGATGGCGTTGCTTTATTTTTTCTTTTCAATACGACAGATCGTTATGTGCTCGACAAGTGTACTTAAGTATTTAGAAGAGTGTAAAAATTGTGCTTATGTTTGCTTTTTAATTTTTGCCAACATTCGTGTATGTAGTATTTCTGTATAACTACGAGCTATTTATCATACATTAAGGATATCTGGCTGGAATCGCTTGAACAGAAAATCCAAAAAAAATTAGAGAAATGAGAATAGAGGTTAACAAAATAGAATTATAAAGGCGTAAAGAGTGGAGGAACAGAAATATTTCAAGATTCACAACATTTCAATATTAAGGGGAGCCCCCGTAGACTAGTAGATAGCATACTAGACTATTAGTCGAGGGGTCGCAGGTTCGATTCCTGCCTAGACCCTGGGTGATTCTGCAGACAAGCCGAAATGGCTTCGCGGCTTGTGTTTGTTTTTAAAACAAAACAAAAACTTATTTTATTGTTTTCAATAACCAAAAAAAATTTGCTTTCATTACCGTAAGCCAAATAAATAATAGTATTGAATAATAATAGTATATATATTAACTTTTTGAAGTTGCGTGACTTTGTTACTGTTTGTTTAACTTTACAATTACAAAATATAACATAGAAAACTCTTTGATGAAAACCTTAGGTATTATATATTCTAAATAACAACATATAAATATGTTGAGGCATTAACCATATCATCACCAGCAACAGCATAGTGGTTACGGTTAGTTGTCTGGGTAAATAAGCATTAACCAGATAAAGCTCACAAAGATGACAACATAAAATACAAAACCAAACTAACACTTGCTAAAACTTACGTACAGTTTTATTTTTATCTTAATTTTATTTGGCATATAAACCCCCAAAAAATACAGAAATTCGAGAAGACGATAAAGTAGCAAAGCCACAGTGACTACTGAAGCGCTTTAGTTGTTTGTGCCAAATGAAAAAATATATTTTTCAAGATTTTGCTGCCATTCCTGCAATGCAAAAATAAGCAAACACTTCAAAAATCCATGTTAAATAAACACCCAAAAACCCGCAACACAAAAACAAGGAACTAAGAAAAAATACATGGCACTGTGTGCACAAAAAGAAATACTATCAAAGTTGGAAGCTAATATTTTCAATGCCAGCATTATGGTGGATAACAAGTAACTGAGTCAATATCAATCAATATAATCCGTAGTAAAAAAATACAAAAAATTTTAGCACAGCGAAAACAAAACGAAAACCCCGAAAATTTTCTTGTTTTTGGTTTATTTTTCAAAATGTTTTTAAGTGAATAAATTATATTTTTTTTATTTAGTGAAAACTTATTCAATTAGAAAGAATTTAGGCGAAGAAATTGTTGCACTAGCAAAATAAATTTATTTGATTAATGGCTAATTTGGAGATTAGTTGAAATATAAAAATGTGTTTGTAAAGCGTTTATTAGTCATTATTCGCAAATTCACTTTAACATATCAGGCGTATGAGTGATGTTTATTAGGATATCAAATATCAATCATACTACACCACCCTCTGATGACGGGCATAACATAAGACCACCCGCCTATTTGCTACAAGGACGCCATAGCTCATTGAAAAAATTGTTTTACAAACTCTAATTTACACTTCTCGATTTGTTTACAACTTAATGGAAAATTTTTATTATATTTTTCTTTCAAGAGGAGAGTGTATAAACTACTAGTATGAATTATTTAAATTAAATAAATTGATGATTAATTTTTCATTATTAATGTCTCTTACCTTAGACATGATACACTGAAATCTAAAAATTTTAAAACTATTTAATAAATTATTTCATATAATATTCCACATGCATGAAATAAAAAATCTGTGTTAAGCTTTACTCCTACTTCATGCTAAATTTAAATTTAAATTAAAATTTTTAAGAGTATAAACACTAGCGTATATAGTATAGTATAGTATAGTATAGTATAGTATAGTATAGTATAGTATAGTATAGTATAGTATAGTATAGTATAGTATAGTATAGTATAGTATAGTATAGTATAGTATAGTATAGTATAGTATAGTATAGTATAGTATAGTATAGTATAGTATAGTATAGTATAGTATAGTATAGTATAGTATAGTATAGTATAGTATAGTAGAGTATAGTTTTAGAATTGAATTTTTGGTTTTTTCTGTTTTTCATTTTGTCTTTATAAAATTTAATTGGAATAAATTTAAACTCCATTTAATTTTTGGGGAAACTATATGTTTTTGGAATATATAAATTTTATGTTGCATTTCGGTTATATATCTGCTAACTATGAAACTGATAGATCAAAATACCTCAAAGCGTTAGAAGTATACTAAAAGTCACTTTAATCAAGTTAAAGAACCGACAGACGAATATCCTTACATCGAGTCTTTTAAGGTTCCAGCCAGTAAAAAATACCATCTAAAAAAATCAATAAAAGGTAAATATGAACTTGGAAGCAATTCATATTCGATGATTTTTGCTTGACCTGGGAGCTTACGAGTAGTTGCTGACTGTAAAAATATAACTTATACATTGTTGTTTTGACATTGAGTAACTAAACTCTCCGCAAACAATATTCATATTATTTATTTACTGTACCTACCTGGTCATAATTGTATCATGATTATATCCCAAAAACACATTTTATTGTCGTTCTATATTTGTTTTTTTTTTCTCTGAAAATATATTTATTAGAGGACCCCATACTCAAAGTCTAAATCACAAAGTTCGATAAAAGTAAAATATATTTTTACACGCTTTTTAATCTTTTAATACAATTTTTAAAGAAGTAGAAAATATACTTTGTGATACTTTCAAAGTAATAAAAATCTGATTTGACTTCAGTTTTTTTCACTGGGCTGTAAGTTAAAGTTTTTGGGTTCGCGAATGATTATTGTAGAAACTACAAACGATATGACAAACCTGTTGGAAAGAGTATAAAAATCCATGCAATTGTATTAAATAAAAATCGTTTGTATTTCGTACAAGTCTTACATAAATATTTATTTCACTATTTGATTGTACTGACTAAAATCATTTAACAGATAGTTTACTTTTATTACACAGGACTTGAACAATCAATTGAAAAAAACTGCCAGAGAAATGTTTAAATATAAATAATAAAAACGAGTATTTTTTATATATTTTTAAACGCATTTAAACTTATCTAAATTGATGTGAACAGCATCAATACGTGTGTAAATAGAAATTTAATAGAAAGCAAATTTCCTTGTTATTTACAGGAAATGGAAAAATTGTCAATATTGAAATGGGTTGTGGAATATTTATGAAACATGCTGTAGACATTTCTATTGCTTGGTGAAAACAACAACAAAAGTATTCATGTTTTCATGCACACATGAACAAATTTTACAATATTTAAGAGTGTTATTTCTATTTAGAAAGTTTTATTTTTTCTAATCTATTTAATTTAATAACTATAATAAATAATCTTAGAAGACTTCATTTACTTCCAACTTGCACCAGATTTCAGGTAATCTAGTTAGTTTTTTATCTTTAATCGGCAAATTATTTTTACACGGTCATCAGTTAAATCACAACAAAGCGTTTGTATTTAATTGCATGAATGCTACTCCCAGTGGAAAAAGGTTTAAGTTCTTTTTTATATCACTTTTTAACTCTACTTTTCTTTTACTTATAGTTAAAATCATAAAAACTGTATATTTTTATATAAATCCTTTAAATACACATGGATTTGCTCACTCATGAATACAAGTGCTTACAAAGTAACCAACACATATATATTTCAACGCACTTACTTGCACTCTCTCTCACACTGTTGCATAAATATAATAAATATTATAAATAACCCACACAGATAAAAAATACCCAACGGCACTTGAGCAATAAAATAACGGGTGTTTATTTGAGAGATAGAAAACTTTAAATTGGCCATTGTGTATAAGCGTTCTGATGTCTGTTTTTAATAGAAGTTGAATTTGTTTGTCAATTCTTAATCAGCCACAACAAATTATTTCGTGTTCAAGAGTTCATGGCAAAACTTTTGATCGCTATCTAGCCGATATTGATCGAAATTTAGATTTGCTAACTTCTTCTGCACTAGAATTTATTTCAATTACAATTCTATGCTTTTTCAGAAAAAAAACACACACCTGTTTCTACTTACTTCACTTGCAATGTTACACCAGAACAGGAAAAAAAGCTAGAGTGCTTAAGATTGGTGACCATTTAGGAAGAGGTACTAACGCTGAACCGCACATAATAAAAGTGACTTGTTCTAACGATTGATTTCTCTCAGGAATTTTCATTTAAAAATTTATACAACTGAAAAAAGTATTATAAATTTTTAAATATTGAGTTCGTTTCGTATAAATAATAATAATAATAGATTTAATAGATTTAATAGTCATGAAATTTAATTGTTTTACGTTTTTTTAATGAAAGATATAAGTAGGTGCTACTCAAGATTTAAGTCCTTCATATACGTATATTTTTCTAAAAATAAATTTTGTTGAAAGTTTTAAAGGATAAGTTTTTTTTAATAAATCATAAACAATTTCTTTTTTTTTCAGAGAGATTAAAAAGAATTGCATAAAACATTTTTCTTTCTGCTTATCCCCGTCCTCTTGCTCCTTCACATCCTGTTCCTACTTCATGTGACACCAATTTAGACTATTTAGGAGTGTATTTAGAAAAACTTTGCCCAGACTTAACATACAGTTTAGTAATAACACTTTTCAAACTCATAACAACAATCTGCTAAGTTCGTGCTAACAAACTGTTAAACTCCTGTTATTAAATTGCCAAGCATTTAAAGAACAAAAACAGTAGTTAATTCTGCAATTAAAACATAGCAGCATAAATTTTAAGAGTATATTTCAAGTTAGCAGACAAATAAAAATATCTTATGCATGGACTTCATCTCAACAAGTTACCAAAGCAAATCTACATTCTAATTAGAAGCTCTTTGGATGTAGTACCTATATATCCTAATATTTGATTATGTATATGACCGATTAAAGTCCTATAAACAGGAAATGGATATCTGTTTTTAATTTCTAATTAATTTATGAGTATTCATTAAAATATTCAGTTGTAGGCTATTTATATTTACACAACTTCTTCCAACTGAGCTATTTCAACATACACTATCCAAATCAGAATTTACTTGATACGGCAACAGCAGACAGTATAGTGTATGACACGATTTAGTCACGCCCTCATCTCTTGCGTATTTATGGTTGTTGAACAAATAAGAGTTTGTGTAATAGTGTGTAAAAATTTTAAGGATATATAATATTTTCACTTTCACTTACTTTATCCTTTTCCAAAGCTTTCTTTTGTTGTTTATTTATTCATTTTATTTTATTATTTGCTTGAATGGTTAAATAAAATAAATGTTTTATTATTTAAGTGTGAAATTCCTTTACTTTTTAAAAGCTCAATTCATGCCACCCAGGCTTAAATAATATAATGGTAATGGAAAGCACACTAAACACCAGAAAAAATACAAATTCTAATAAAACTTGTTATTCAAACAGAAACTACAGCTTGTGAATATAAAATTTGGTTTAATAAAACGTATTATTAGCTCAACAGTTATTGAAATTAATATTGATCTAAAAATTTTTTATAATAAAATGAACAATTTTTTTAATATATAAATACATTAAAATTAAAATGTTTTTAAATCATAAAATATTAGCTGCAACACTGAGCGTATACGCAACATAAAATTATGGCGAATTATCTGTTACATATGCGTAGTATAAAAAAATCTCTCAACCAGTTTGAGCGAAGATAGCTGCTTTCTAATATGTACTAAGTATATTATATAGCAATATTATATATCAGTAGATTGTTTAATATAGGGTTTCATAAACGTGGTCATCAATGAACATATTCATGTGCTCATTGACTAAAACTTTATTTCGACTAAAAATCAAAACACCAAATAAACTGTTGCTTTATTCATACCATGAGTGAGATTATTTTGTATCACTTCGTTAACACGAAGACATGGTTCAATGAAAGGATTTTTATTTCGTAGTTCTCACTCTTATCTCATCTCTCTTATTAATACGCAATAGCAGTGTTTCCAATTTTTTTGAAATCCAATTTAAGACATTTACCTTAAAAGTATGGGATCCTAAATTTTACCAAATGAAATCATAAACTTTAAATTCTTTACAGGTTTTCACATGCTTTAATTTTGCGACTTACTTCATTGTGTATGTTTTAAGAATTTCTTAAATGATTTTCCTTTTTTCTACAAACTTCATTTCTCTTGTCTCTTAACTATCGAATGTTGATTGTTCTCTTATTTATCTGTATTGAATATAAACGAATGAATAAGAAATAATGATGAAGGTTTCATGAACATCATTATTTAGTTTCATGCTGATGTTTATTGTTTAATATTGTTTTCATTTATTTGTATACAAGAATTGGTTGAAAAAAATAAAGGCTCTGACATAAAAAATTATTTTTTTTATTCTTTAATTCTTAAAATGTTTTCATAATTAGTGTTAAGTTATGAATTTTTATTAATTATGTTTTCATAAAATATTGCCGTTTAAGTTATCGTTATAATTTTTTAGATTCACCATACCTGTTATTAATCTATTTATTTTTTGTATATATAAAGTGAAAAAAAATTACAATAATTAATTTTAATATAACTTTTGTGGAATTAAAGGAAATGTTTCTGAAAATTTTATGTTTTCACTAAATCTGTTCCCTGCCTACGTTTTTATATAATAAGGAAGCAGTTTCCGTGTCAGCTTTGAGGAATTTCACTGGCTCAAGTTTGTCCACCTTTTTTACAAATGCTGGCCGAGAAGGTGCTTCACAACCAACTGAAAATGCTTTAGTTTTCCGAACTGTGACCGTGAAATGTTCAGCATTTTTGTAATTAATTTTAATAACTTCAATCGCTTGTATATCGTTCCATTTTTATTAATGTAGTTTTTATTTGTCATCTCTCAAGTAATTACAAGTTGAGTCATGACAACAGTCAAAATGGCGGCAAATGAAACGTCTTATTGGAACACCCTCTATTATTTTTATACGATTAATAATATAGGAAATATCAATAAATTATTTTGAAATCAAAAATATTCGTTACGTGCTATAATTTTTAACAACACTATATAAATCTAACATGTGTTAACAATTAGCGAAAAGTCACAGAAATCACAAAAAATAATTGCTTATAATTTTTCTTATTCAATCAACCTTAATTAATGAAACAAAAAATAATAAATCATGATTTATAGATTATTAAAATAAACAGCAAATCACTCAAAAAATTACTTTGTTCATTCTTCTTTTTCGTTACAGATTTAATGATTTTAATCAAATTCACATAAAAGAAACAAAGCAGAAAAAAATGCCCAATCACTAACGTGCAACAATAAAAACAAACTTTCACAAATAAACCGTGAACAACGTTTCGAAACATTGAAGGAAAAATATTAGAAAGAAAGTAAAAAAGAAGTACAAAATGGTAGCAAACAAAAGCAATAAATACATGCGTAAGATTTAAGAGAACAAAAAGAAACGGAAACCACTCAAAGTGGGGCTAATTAACTGTAATGAATTTTAATTTAACGGAATTTTATGACAATGGATTATATAGGTATAATAACAACAAAAACATAAACTGTTTAAACAGATTAAAAAAACAGAATGCTACACAAGACCTGACAGAAATTAAAATTGAAGGATTTCTTTTTGTTTGTTAATTGAACAACGCTAAAAATAAATTGATCAAATATCGTATAGCAAAGAGAATACACTCCCTTACATAAAGCAGTTATTAAGTTTTAGCATAAAACAACTACAGCATAACGACAATCGACAACTGCTTTTTTCCATTTTTAATGATTCGACATTATAGGCAGCTGTGTCGTGCAACGTATTCTGGTAAAGTACCCAAAAATCATTAATAACATTCCTGTAAACAGCCATAAACACTTTCCCAACAACTGGCGCAGCAAAAACAATAAAAACTGAAAGAGGGAGAGGGAGAAAGAAAGTAATTGACAAACTGTGCAACAAACTCGTCGTATATTCTTTTAGCCATTAATATTCATTAAGTACACACTACAATTTTCTATTGTATGATTTAGTTGTGTATTTGTGTGTCAGTGTGGGTGTGGGTGTTTTTAAAAGTGGAGACAATTTTAATAAAAGGCGATGTCATATCATTTGAAGACGCTCTCACCTAGTCATATATTATCAGAGTCTGTAGCGTCCACAACAATACGAACATTAAATGGTTTTAGCACTGCCAAACATCAACAACAACATTCAGACCAACAGCAACAACAGACACATTCACATCAGAAAAATGAAGATTTACTCGGAGCATATATTACAGAAAATGTTAATGCGAGAACCACCTTAGCAGAACCTACAAAACTTCCTTCCACGTTATTAACATCACCTGCAATACATAATATTTTAACAAATGCTGCCAATGAAGCTTCACCAAAACTAACAATAACATCATCGTCATTATTCCTAACATCGACCACAACAGCCGCAACAACAAATGCATCATTATCCTTAACAACATCACTGACAGTTTTGCCATCGCAATCATCAGCATCATTATCCTCTTCGTCCGCAAATGTATTCAATGAATCACTAAAAACAGTAACATCCGCCTTAACAACATCTTTATTCAACGACACTGACGTTGTTGCTGCTGCTGTCGACGAAAATGCCGTTAATGCCTTAGATAGTTTTGTCCTTGCCTCTTCAACTCCTTATAGTAGTTATTTGATACCAAATGCTACAATCGGCCATACTGCATTTGCTTTTAATTCAACTTATAATAATGACAGCATCTACAATAGCTCTCTGGCCTCACTAACAACAGTCACTACTGCTGAGCAGGAAGAAGACAATTGGATGACTTTGTCAGCCATCATATTGAAAGGATTCATATTTTTCTCAATTATTTTAGCTGCTGTCCTTGGAAATGCCTTGGTAATAATATCAGTGCAACGTAATCGCAAGTTACGGTAAATGATTTTTATATTTCAGAGATTTTTAAAATGCAAAATCAAAATAAAATGGTGGAGAGTGGAAACGAACGTGAGCACACTGGTTGCCACATTTCGTTTTTATATTTTTTATTTTTGTTTATTTTTATAAAAATATTTAATTATTTTTATGCAAACAAAACAGAACACTTATTGTAGCATCTCAAAATTAATTGGCGTTTTTTTACAGCTAATGCGTGTTCTTTATTATAACGCCAGCACTGTCAGTTGTAAGAGCGGTGTAAATAACAACGAAGTACAACGCATAACAAAACATTTTATGTTCAGACAAATACATACATAGATGTTTTAAGAAAACCTTTAAAAGCGAAAAAAAAACCTTTCTTGGCACAGCTTTAAAAAAGGGGTTTCTCAAAATAGCTTTTGCATAAAAGCTTCCTTGAAACAGCGTTTTAAGAAAAAAGGTTTTTTTCAAGCAAAAGTTTTTAGGAAGAGCTTTTCCAGAAAATGTTTTCGGAAAAGATTTTCTAGGGAAGGCTGTCTTAATCAAAGGCTTCCTTAAGAAGAGGTTTTATAAAGAAACGTGTTTTTACGGAAAGCGTTCTGGCAAGAATTTCTTTAATAAAAGATTTGCAGAATAGTCTCCTCATAAACTATTGAAAAAAAAGCTCAGAAAAGTTAAATAAAAAAATTTCGCGAAAACAATTTTATACAAAAAGCTTTTTATGTGAAGGTATGTACAGCTGTTTAGTTCAAAAACGTTCTAGCTGAAGAGAAAAAACCTTTTAAAAAAGAGATTCAAGATTTTACATGAACTAAACACGATACGCTACACTAATTTGAATGTGCTCGTTACAGCTTTTTTATGCAACACTCCTTTTATAAAAACATTTTTAATTAAAATTTTCCCCAAAAAGTGCTTAAGAAGTAAAAAAGCTTGAGAAATTATTTATAAATTCATTTAAAAAAAATTTTAAATTTATATAATTATATTATTAAAAATCACCATCTTTAGTAAATCAAAAGAATGACCACATTTAAACGAATTTTAAGATGGTAAATAGGCTCAGATTATAAAATACTTTTAACATAAAAATTACGAAAATTAGAAAAAAATTCGCTTAAAATATACTTCAAAACTTTCAAACACTATCCCAAGGCAGATTAAGCAAGTTAGGAGCATCTTCAACCACTCCATACATAAAATTAATTACAAACAAATAAACAGGATTTTTTATAATCAGAGAATTTGTCACCATGGTAAAGCAGCGAATCACCTGAGGAGTATGGAATGCTCTCACCTTGTTTAAGCTGTAAACTCTGTTCTTTAACCTAAAAAGGTTTTTAATTAATTTATTTCTTATTTTTATATTTTAATTAATTTTTAATTTATTTCAAAAGCGATAACAAAAAATTAAATCTTGAATAGAAAAAAATCCACAATGGTTAACATACAGCTTTTTTAAGCTGCTCGTGACATTAAAGAAAAATGAATTGAATAAATTGTAACATTCAAGTCGGAAAATTATGTCGCAGCATCAAATACTCCGTCGTAAGACAGGCAATGCCTTCCTACTGACATAAAATAATATATTTTAATTTTTTACGTTTATAATGGCTTTCAATGTTTTTCTTATGTTATTTTTGTCTCTAAACATAGAGCAGAGGTTGTGTAAAAAAAATTGGAATAAATATATGTTAAAGCAGGCAGATTAAATTTAAAGCCATTTACAGTAAGGATGTTACATTTTGAAACTTTTGCCAAATACCAAACATTTACATATCCTGATTTAAAGAAAATAATAATAATAAAATAAAAGACATTAAATGTTTGTAAGCACTTAATAATCTCCAAAAGCTAACTCGAGAGGAATATTAAGTGCGGCTCTGAACTTTTAACAACTATGTGTAAACTGAAAAATATCTTTTCTACCGCTATAGAGCTTATAATTTGTAAATTTTAAAATTCTATTACCTTTTCAGAGTATTTAAGCAAAAAATAGTAACAAATCATGATGACCTTGCAAACAAAATGTTTAAGGCAGGCGTAATAAACCATGCAATTATTATTCACACAAAACACAACTAAGTATTTTACCGCAAAGCTCTTTCAATTTGTCTCAGCTTGTGTTCGTTTTTCAAATAAAATCTACTTAATTTTAAAAATTTCAGGCAATCTTTAATAATATTTTTTAAGTAGCATTAACTTTCGCAAAGTTTTACAGTACAGTTGCTCATTATTTTTTCGCGGAAAAATCTAACTATGAGTAAGTAAAATACTGACAAACGGTAACGATGGCTGGAATAAAAAATCAAATAATAACGAAAAAGCTAATAGAAAAATCAAATAAAAAAAGCTATAATAAAGAATTATGATGACAGGTTTCCGTTTGGAAGAATGTAACAAGTGGTTGCGTATAAAAAATATTTATGTCAGCATTTCTAATAGAAAGTAAAAAGGAAAAACGAGCTTAAAATTCATGACGTTGTATACCGTGATAAGCAGGGTTCGGAAGCTCATGCAAATGCTTAGATTGTTGTACTTTATGTCTTAAAACGGCAAGAACTACATTTTTTCCAAATCAAAGAACTTACTTTAAAATGGCATTACGTTGTAAATGCATATTTATGCATATTTCGCTTGAAATGTATATTTTGTTCTAAAAGCATATTTTTGTGTCATATTTTATTTAAAGAACAATATGTATAACAAGTTTTTTTTTTAATTTTATATAAAATTTTTAAATCCATAAATTAATGAAAACACTGGGTTGAATTTTTTTACTACATTGACCTATACTAATTTAAATCAGGTATCATAAGAATTTATAATAATATAGAAAGCAACTAGCTTAGAGATCTCTGTCGATGAGATGACATTGAACTGAGTTGTAGTAGAATGGGATACTTAAAATCCCTCTGCGATTTTTAGTGTCTTTAGGGATTTAATTGCATTATTTTGCAATTACTTTGACAAAAATAAATTTTTACTTTTATGTATACGTGACTGATGCCGCACAGTTTAAGTTCATATATATAAAACATTTGAATGTGTTTTACCCGAAAACAATTAATTATCCCGGATCATCACATACGTGATCGTACAATTCGTTACGTTAAAATTCAATTTTCGGACGATGTAGATCAGAGTATATATTCAAATATGTATTTACATAATTCGAGTCATCTTAAATGCCAGGTTTTCGTTTTAAATAAATACGTAAGCAATAACTACATCTTTTATTTATTTTAAGCGTATATTATAAAATTTTTAGTACATTTATTAGGTGCTTAAGATATGCTCTTCCATTCCCTGGTAAAAAGACATACGCAAGAACATAAAAAAATTGTACATACTAAAAATGGTAGCAGTGAACAAATTGTTAAATATATATACCCGCACGTGTTCTCTTTTAAATTTTCATATGCTTCATTAGCTCACATAAATTAAATTAAGCAAAAATTTTAGTAAACAAAATTGGGGCTCATTAATTCAATCATTTTCAAAATAAATCAATGAATTTATAGTTATGTAAGATCGTGATAAATAAATACAAATTCTACTCAAGATCTATCAATACGCTTATACATTAGGGTGGGTCGATTTAGCAATCGATATTGTGCCATCGATTTTTCGATAGCTTTTGGCATGAGGGAAAATAGTTTCACTATGACATATTAAAAAAATCATTTTCGAGGAGCCCAAATTCCAATTTGTTTTTACTTTTTCTGAACTTTTATTTTTAAAATTTTTTTAGTAGGTAATAACAAAAATCGGCTGATTTAATTTTTTTTAATATTACCTTTCCATGGTGAAATTTATTTTAGATTTATTGTTATTTTGAATTATTATTGAATTATTTTTGATGAAATTGAATTATTTAGTAAAGAAAATTTTATTTAATTAATAATGAAAATTACAGTTTGCTATTATTCTGATTTTTTTATTACCTACTAAAAAAAATCTTAAAAATAAAAGTTGAGAAAAAGTCAAAATAATTGGAATTTGGGCGCCTTGAAAATGATTTTTTTAATATGTCATAGTGAAACTATTTTCCCTCATGCCAAAAGCTATCGAAAAATCGATGGCTCAATATCGACAAATGTTTGTCCTTGCAAGTCGGCCCACCCTGTTATACATACGTACATACATATATTTGTAAGTACTTCTTTGAAATAAGCTTTATTACAGTTGTCGAATTTTTGCCTTCGACTTGTACAAGTTGAGAGGCACACAACATTATTCTTTAATCTGCTACACACTGTGGAAGTCGAAGTCGAAAATTCGACAACTGTAATAAGTCAGATTCTCTTCCTGTTTAAACATGTATCTGTTTCATTTTGCTAACAAGCATATTTTATATATGAAAAAATATTACCGTAAATATTAAGAAAGAAGAGGATATTTTATTCTTGTCAAGTCTGTCAGCCTCATTTTCAACATGCTTTTTTATAATTAAACTTTTGTAGGTCCTGCTAAATAGTGGTACTGAACAAAAAAGTAATCTATATTATTTATAGGCAAACACTTTTTTAGATCCCTTTTGCGGCCGTAATACTGAACCGATTTTGTAAAGATTTATATGTTTTTAATGGGTTTTTTACATAGATGTGCACAATCTTAATTATATTTGAAACGGTTTAGTATTTTGGGATCTATAAGCGTTTAAAGTTGCTCCTAACACGTGTACACTTGCTATTACATACACATGCATGTATCAGCTTCAAGTTATAAAACAAACAAAGTGTGCGTGTGTGTTTGTCCAATTTGCTTTTGCATAGAAACGAGATAGAGTTTTTTCTATATGTACTTTGTAAACAAAAGAGAGCTAAGTAGGAGAGTTTTATGTAGGTTATTTAGGATGTTTTTGTATTTTATTGTATACATTTATGTAAAAGCTTAGTATTTAATAACAAGAATGCGGTCGATTCACTAGTAGTAATTAATAGGTATACATTTATATGTAAGTATCTTCTCAGCTTCTGAATCAATGGCAAAACGATCTCAAGGAAATAAAAAGGGAGAGAATTAAATCAATCAAGGAACTACTTTTTCATTGCTCCGTGAAAATCAATAAGTCTATAAGTTGTAAGCTTAGGCCTTCTTCTCTGACATTATTTTGTAAGCGGGTCAGCAGTTAAAAAAAATAAAGATTTATTGATATTATTTTTGCCAACTTCCCCACAATGCGTGTCCTGCATTCCCATTAATGGTTACTGTGGCAATGGTTAGCTTTTTATATTTTCAGCAAATATAATAATAAAAGTATATTCTTTGTATGAAAATATTTAATTATTGCTTCTTGGAAATACTTTCGAATTTATTTCCGAAAATTAATATATTTTTAAAACAAAAAATCTCATTTTATTAAAAATTTTAACAACTCCGTTCGTTATGATAAAAATTCCATTACTCTACCATTTTATTTGACACAATATTTTATTAAGCAAGAATGATGTAACATTTTTTTTAATTTTTTTCTCTTTCTCATTTCCGCACACCTTCACCATTCTCTGGGAATTTTGTTTATTTTCTTTTTTCTTTTTTTAATTGCATGCAGCGTAATAACGAATTATTTTGTTGTATCTCTGGCCATGGCAGATATGTTAGTTGCACTTTGTGCGATGACATTTAATGCATCAGTAGAGCTGTCCGGTGGTAAATGGATGTTCGGACCGTTCATGTGTAATGTTTACAATAGTCTAGATGTTTATTTTTCAACAGCGAGTATTTTACATTTATGTTGTATCTCAGTGGACAGGTAAGTCAAAAATAAAAATTAAGATAAAAAAGAAATGTATGAAAAACAATTTATAATTAAAATGAAATTTTTGCCTGACTTATTCATTATTCATGAGTTTTTTTCATTTAGCACAAATAACAACTACATTTGTATGTATAATAAAGCATATGAAAAATGCTTTACGCCACTTTGGATTAAAGAAAGTTTCGTTTCGGGAAAACCCTGACAACAAATTTGCATATTAATGTATTAAATTATTCGGAATACTTTCTATAAGCTTTATAGCTAAGCAAACAACCTCAAAACCTAAATGATTATGTAGTTGTTTTTAATCAAACAAAAATAATGTTAAAATTATGCCAAATTTGTCACATAAGTAGGACTTGAATCCCGGGAGTCGATGTGAGTTAATTTTTTGGAAATAATGCAGTTTTCACTTCCCGATTCCTGAAAAATATTGCGGAAATGTAGTTCGATCTTAACGAATGTTATTGTCATTCCAGGGGGTCGATTCTGGTTCTGTGAAACTGTGAAATAAAAAAAAATTCCCATTATCGTTTTCATAACATTTCACAATTACACAAATTACGATTCCCGTTCTTTTAATGAAAAAGTGTTTCATTCCATTGTAGCCGTGATACTTTTGTATCTATGTTAATAAAAATGTAAAAGTCAAATGCAGATATCGTTGCTTGAACTGCATTTATTTATTTTTGCTGAATGTTTTCTAACAATTTTTCTAACCGTTTTCATTTCTAACCGTTTAGATATGCAGAAAAAATCTTTACTTTATGACTGTTTAAATATGCACATGTATACACACAATGTGTACATTGTACAATGTCTAAACCTTCGCAGAACTCCATACAAGAGATCTGCTTCATAAAATTGACCGTAGGATAGTCGGGGCCATTAAAAAACAACAGAATAGGAAATATAACAAAGAAAAGTCTTTTGGCTATATCTCATTAATTATTGGACCGAGTTTTGTTATTTTCAAACCTAACAATTTTATGAAAAATTCCAAGAGAATGGTATAAAATGTATGTCTCTATGTTGTGTTGAGGCCTTAATTCTAAATACACCAAAATGTAGCAGACCGACAGACGGACAGACGAACAGACGGACAGACGGACATCGTTCAATCGACTTCTCTATCTATAACGATCCAGGATATATATACTTTATGGGGTCTTAAATGAATAATGAAGAAATTACATACGGAATGACGAACCATATATGCCCTTTCCAAATTTTTTGGTGAAGGGTATAAAAATTGTTTTTAATAACTGACGCAGTTCCATATATTGCCTCGGCAATGCGATCATTAAAAATTCCTTATCCAAAAAATGTTTATGTTAGGTACACGTACACGCAGAGAATTGCAGATTTTGTTCGCTTACATTTTACAATGTTAACTCACTTGTTGCAAGTTGCAAAGCCGTTTTTCTTAAGGTAAAACTACATACATACATGCATGTAGTAATTTTGCAAATAAACTTATTGTCTTAATTAATTTCCAGGCCCCCTATCGTATCAATTTAAAATTTATCCAAGCCCTGTTCTACTAGATGGAGATCTTGGTTAAAGGCTGCCATATATTATTGCGACAACTTTATAGCAATAAGCAGCATTTTAAATGAGCTTTAAAAAAAAAAAATTTCCATACATTAAGAATAATTTTCAATGTATTTGCCACAGTACAATCAAATTGGAAACCAAAGGACTTCCTTTACATGAAAGTTTATTCGTCATAGAAGACGTAAAATAAAATATTAAGAATAAAATATTTATTGAAAAACTTAACAAAGTTTTTAATCGATATTGTCCTTTAACGTTGACCAAGATCAAAAACAACATCGACTGATGTTAAATGCATATTTTTAATATATTCGACCGTTTTGCGCGACAATCGAAGATCCTTTCAATTTGAATACTTGAAAAAACATATAATTATACTTTCTAAACATTTGTTTAAATAAAACTGATTAAAAATTATGTCTGTGTTTTTTCAGGTGCATATTTTGGTGCATATTTCAAAGCTTTTTTAGGAATATTTGCATGCACATTTTAATCATTTTTGTGCATATTTAAACTTTCCCTGATTATATGTAATAGTATCAAATGGATTATGTACTTCAAATTTAAATTACTATTGATAAACATACGTTTCTGAATGGGGCCTATTAATCAATTTGTCAATTTGAATATTCATAGATCTCATCAATAGTCTTTATTTCTGAATTAACTCATTTTATCTTAAGCTATTTGCAATTCTGAGTTACTTGATTTATTATTTTTTCATTTGTTTTCATAAAAAAGTATGATATAATTTTAATAATAAGATTGTTTAATATTCTCTTCCGTTCCCAGTTCCCGGGAACCAAAACTAGACTTGTATTCGAAAACTCTATACATGAGAAGACATAAATTGCTAGCTGTTATATTAATCAAAAGCCACAAGCATGTTTTTAAGGAATACAGCTATTGTATATAGATATTAGGATTGTCAATTATCCACTTACAATTCTTTGAATAAAAATTAATCATTTTAAACCCTTCATCAAAATAGGAAAGGCGTTTGCCTAAATGTCTAAGTCTCCGTATCTACAAAGCCGTGTAGTTACAATGAAAAGCCTCCTCGTGCACATTCATCAGCCATTTGGATTTCATTTCCTTTTCCTTTCAAATAGAAGTGTTTGATGACAGCAAAAAACTTTCAATTTTCAATTCTTGTCAATAGAAAACGTTGCCTCAACTAGTCGATTGTAAGTTCATCAGACAACAAGAGAGCAAAAAGAAATAGATACTGATATTTTATTAACTTAATTTTTATATTTTATAAATACTTTAACGAAAAAACTATTTATTTTAATATTTATCTGTTCTCATCTGTTAACTCAGACTATGAAAAAGTTCTTTGTTGTCGTTTTGTTCATTAACTGAAAAATTAAAAAAATAAAATTAGTATCCCGTATAATGCTGTTTCATTTAGCAGTTGATTAAAGAAAGAAAATCTCAACGTTTTAAGTACTACTAACACACAGGAATATCCTTTTTTGTATTATTATTTCAACCATTTTCACTTTCTATTGATATTTCCATTTGTTTATTATAAAGGCAAAGAAATCAAAACATTTTAAGGAATTAAAATAAAAAAATGAATAAAAACTTTTCACAAAATCAATATGCTTTTTGATCTTTAAAAAGATTAAAATCAAAATCGTTACAGAAGGATTATTTCATTTCAATGAAATTGCCATAAACGGTAAAAGGTGTTGAATTAAAAAAAATTGTAGCAGGAGCATAAAATATTTATTTTTTGTAATTCTATTAAATAAATTTCTTGTCGTAATACCATTTATATTTAAGAATTAAACAACAATAATAATAATAACAAAAGAAAACCAATTGGTCAGTCAAGAATAAATAATAAAAAGAAAATTGGTATTAAAGCAATTCGTTTATTCAACAAGATATATTTATATAAAATGTTGTATCCGAAAAATATTACTCATTTATTGTAACAACGTCGTAACTCAAAAAACTGATTTCGCAGAAAAGGAGCTTAAAGTTTTTAATTTACCCACAAGCTAAGAAAGAATTAAAAAAAATATTATCATCTTAAGAGGTGTGTATTTAAATGAAATTTTTACAGAATATGACGAACGGCAAATAATTCTGCGTTATTATCTCAAAATTTGATTTTCTTGAGTTATGCCATTGTCGCTGCAAATGAGCTATACTGCTACTTTAAAAGAAAAAACGAAATTTATTACATTATTTTGAAGTAATTTAATCAAAAAGATCAAATGTAACAGATTAAATTAGGAGGAGTTTTTTTCTTTTGCCAATAAATCTTGTTTAAAACTGCTACCCGCATACTACCCAGAACAAGAACACTAAACAGTTGGCGAAAGATACAAAAAAATACCAGGTTCATTTAAAATATATTTTCTGACTGAAGGATATTTATTCAGTTTTAAGTTAATGTTTCAACCGAGAAGATGGAAATGTATTCTAGAGAAAAGTTGTTTATACCCAGTAGAACATTTCAACTGATAGATATACAAAATCAAAAGACATCTTGAATCAAATTGTCCAGAATTTAAAACTTCTGCGAAAAATGTGTAAAGATATTAACAGAATTTCAATAAAGTATCAAAATATACTCTAAATTGGTCGAGTATCCTCTATGAATTTGAAAAATGTTTGGAAATAAGCTCTTAAGATTAAAATACACAGAAAAGGGTAAAATATTAAAAAATATGCACCTACGTGTTAATGTTAAAATTCACAAAAATTTCTGAAGCGAATAAATATGTTGTCTCCGCCTGCATGGGTTACATAAGAAAAAAATAGTTCTATAATTAAAATTGCTATAAGAAACATAAGGAGTTCTATCTGGTGATGCCCTTTTGGCTTCATTCCAGCTTAATCCAGCAGTTTGTACTTTGGCGTCTTCATGTATTTTTAGGGCGTCCCGTTCTTCTGGCTCCCTCTAGGTTGTAATCAAGGAATTTCTTATTAATGTCATTTGCTGGGCTACATTGGGTATGGCCCAACCATCTACATATATTTGCGTATTTTGATCTCATAGTCAATTGCAGGTTGTTGCATTTTAAACCATAACTCAGAGTTTGTTATAGTTTGAGACCGAAATATTTTAAGGATTCGGCGAAGGCATTTTTTGACGAAGCCCTGTAGGATTTGTATGTCAAGAAACTTTAATTCCAAGTCTTCGAGCCAGAAAGCAGTACTGGCTGTACATTGGTATTGAATACTTAAATTTTTGTAGATATTGCAATGTTGGCTGCCATCCAGAATTTATTGCAGATTCGAAACGCTTGCTTGGCCTTAGTCAGTCTATTTTGAATATATTCACTACAGCTACCGAAAGTAGCAATAATGCTGCACTATCAGCAAAGCTGCTTCCCCGTTAATAAAAAGCGATAACTGTTTGTTACATTAAAAAGAAAAAACATGTAATTGCATATCAAATATTTTCGATTAATCACGTCGCTCACAAAAACCAAATCCATACAAAATTTACAACAAAATCATGCTTCGCTTCTCTATAAAACATTAAAACAACACATGTTTTAAATGTAATTTCACAAAAGAACGCTATCGTTCGACATCGCGGGCTAGGCAGTAAAAGTATATATTAATTTTAATTGCCGCAATGCACCAGGTATCGGTTTATTTTATATGACAATCGTGTGATTTCACAATTTATTGTTCCCTACGGCAATCGAGAACAATATTGTGCTCATTTTTCACAATCAAATGAAACTCTAGTGCGGCAATCGCGTGAAAGGTTGATAGGCAACCATGCGCCAATATAAATGTTAACAATGTACCAATATTTATTCTGTTCTCGTGCGGCAATCAAAGTAGGCATTACGCGGCAATTTATTTAATTAGTTTAGTTTTTCGGGTGTGCCAATTGTTTTGTGTACCATAAATTCAAACTTATTTGAAGCGTTAACCTTTAAGTGCGTGATTTTTTTCGCTTTGAAAAAAATATATTATTTAGAAATCCATATAGATTTAATGCAAAAAAAAATTAATTTTATTTTTTAATTTTTTTAGTTAAATTTATTAAGTGTAAAATACATCTCGTGGATTGTAATTATTTTAGAGACCAATCAAAAGCAATGATGCAGAATTACGTCAATATGCTGAAGAACAAAATTTGCACGTAAAACAAAACAAACTAAAAACTACCATAACAGCTGTTTGTTGATGTTGCCGCAGGTTAGAACAATCTTATCACCGGGCTACGGCAATTATTGCCACAAATTTATTCTTTGCCAAACTGAGGCAATCAAATTTTTACAAAATGGGGCAATCATGTGACTGCAGTATATTTCATTGGGACAATATGATCCTTACCCTAACATGCTTTTTCCCAAACAATTATTGTATTGAATAAATAAAATTCAATTTTTAATTAAAAATTATATTGAAATTGATTGTTGATGGTTATTAGCTTCTTTTGTGCAGTTACTTGTGCAGATCAACAGGGATCTTTTACCCAAAAATTATACTAAGCTTTCAAAAATCAATAATCAATCATTTTTCTTACGTTAATTTTTTTTTGTTTTCAACTCGAAATTTAAATTCAATTCGAATATACATTATTTTTTAAATAAAATATGTTATTTTTCGTGATAAAATTCACATATATATCGCTCTTTTATTGCAACATAGCCATATCTCAAAAAAAAACTACTTCTTCAAAATACGAGACAAAAGCTTTCAATTAATTAATTTCAATACTTACACCTCAATGGAAAAATACAAAAATATTCTCCGTTAAGAGGTGAGTAAACAAGATATTTGTATAAATTTTTCACACAAAATAAAGAACAATAGAATATAAAATTCTGCATTCTTGCATTTTTTGAGATACGACTACGTTGCAATAAAGGCGCGATATATTCAAATTTTTAATTTTCCTGGTCTAAACATATAGTTTGTTCTTTGCTCTTCCTTACTTAGATTAAAAAAAAATCGTATACATCAAAATTTTTTTATAAGTTCCTTCATTAATCATTAAATAAATC
This sequence comes from Gymnocheta viridis, assembly GCA_956483585.1. Classification (NCBI taxonomy): domain Eukaryota; kingdom Metazoa; phylum Arthropoda; class Insecta; order Diptera; family Tachinidae; genus Gymnocheta; species Gymnocheta viridis. The sequence goes on along the minus strand of OY101440.1, from coordinate 128,658,927 downwards.
TCGTGAATTTCAAGAATTTCAAATCACCTCTTTTTGCTGTTATCTACTGAAAATAATCCAAATCTACTGGCAGACATGAAATTAATTTTGAAGCAATTACTTTCCATCTTTATTTAATATACAAGTATTTTTTTACTTACTAAGTATTATACTCACCTTCTAAAAGCTCCTTAGAAATGATTTAAATAAATTTCTAATCATTAGTTTGCTACGAAGAGATGTGTAAAGGAGAGCTTAAATTGAAATTTAGTTTTGATTATACTTTAAGGCGATAGAACAAATACCACTCAAATTAAAATAATGTGGCAAATACAATGATTAATCGTTTCCACAAGAAACTTTGTATAAAAGTTAAAAACACACAAATAACCCGCCAGGTAAACAGATAAAATGAGTAAAATATTCACACTTCAGTTTCAGCTGGGAAGTACAAGCCGACTGAAACATTAACTATTAATTAAGTGTAAGGAACTTTCAAGGGGATTAACGTTAAGGGTTTTTATGTAAATAAATATTTTTGCTGGCAGCAAGATTTAAGTATACACCTGCACAGTAGCATCAAATAGTAAATTTAATTTGATTATTTTTGGTACTAAATTAGTTGTTAACCCAATGTTTTTATTAGGCTAAATGAATGAAAAATGAAAAAATTAACATCAATTAATTTAAAGTCACACAGAAGAACAGAAACAACAAAGTTTTTCGGCAGCCGCCATCATCAGTGTTCATGTGTGTTTCGATATATCCGCCTTTGTTTAGTTGGCACGGTTGAATCTGATTTGAAATCTTAATTTAGTCGGTTTAGTTGTTTCTCTTCTGCCGAGTAAGTTGAAATTTTTTTTAATATTAATTTTTAAGACAACAATGGCGTGGTTATTGCAAAAACAGTATGGCTGTAGCAAATCATTTATCGTTGCTTTTTATATCTATTATTTTCAATTCATTTGTTAAACGCAATTCCTGCCTAAAGAGAAAACTTCTTTAAATAAATAATTAAGAACTTAATTGCACACCAAAAATTTGTTCTCACAAAAAAAACTCAAATAAAACAAAATATTTTTTGCTAATTTGCATGAAGTCTTTCAAAAATTTTAAATTTTTTTAATACTTTTTACTTGCTAAAAAAATAGACATACATAATTTAATACACTTTGATGTATATATAATCTGCTAATCACTTTAAGCTGTCCTACTCCTCTGCTATGCCAGTGTGAAATTTTGGCTCCGTTGGAGCGTGCGGCGAATTTTTGTCAATTGAGCGTAATACTAATTTAGCTTTCAACAAGACGTGGTCATGTCGCTAGTTTGGAAGAGACACCAACACTTTTACAAATCTCAAACACATTGATCATGTTTTTTCATGACAAAGCCAGCTTTGTCAAAATTATCAAGAGAGTAAAATATTGTATTCTATACCAGCAAGCTGAGGTTAGATCTGGGACTTCTTACAGAGTATCTAAATTAAACCAATTGACCATCCCATCCAATGACAACGCCATTTGAAAGTGGCAGGTTTATTTCATATAAAATGCCAGAACTAGGGCCGGTCATTGGCTTTCAGAAACCGGTCACGTGATATATTTTGTAACTGGTCCTCTTCCCTAAAGGGTGTAAGAAATGAAAAGCTAATATATTTCCAAAATATTTTGCCACAGCCAGACTGGGACCAATTTGGACGAATGTTAAATCTATAATTTTTAATTATTTAAATTAAACTTAGTTTCCGTGGTTGCTCATCTCCTTAGACTACGCAAAATAAATATATCGTAGCACTTGATTAAACTTTTTAAATTAGTTGCCAAAACAATTTCTTTTTGCCACAATAAATGGGAAATGCTAATTTACATTTGAATAAGAGCTGAACATTTAAATAAAAAACATTTACACTAGCAAATATTGATAAATTACAAACAGAAAATATGTATATAAAAAAGGCGTAGTAAGAGGCAACAGCTGCTTAAACATTTTAAATATTAAAATAAATAGTTTAACAATTTATCAACACCTAATGCTTTTTACCTTTTTCTGCTTTTCCATTTTTTTCTCTCTCTTAATTATGTTTATTCTCACTTTATTGATATGTTATCTCGTTTGATAACATCAACAAAGATATTATGCCATAGTACGTCCTTTGGAGTATCCTTTAAATATGACTCATAAGACAGTATGTTTTATGCTGGCCAACGTTTGGATACTACCAGCGCTCATCTCATTTACGCCCATATTTTTGGGTTGGTATACAACCGACGAACATTTAAAAGAAATTATTCTGCATCCCGATCAATGTTCCTTTGTGGTTAATAAGGCCTATGCCCTTATTTCTAGTTCCGTTAGTTTTTGGATACCCGGCATAGTGATGCTGGTCATGTATTGGAGAATATATAAGTGAGTTTCTCATAAATCATGTCTTATTTGATTTTGTATTTTAAACTTATTTTTTCGGTCTCTTTAATAGGGAAGCTGTAAGACAGAGAAAAGCTTTGAGCCGCACTAGTTCAAATATTTTGCTTAACAGTGTGCACATGGGCCACACCCAACAGCCAACAAATTTAAACTATCTACATCCCAGTGACTGTGAATTTACTCTAACGAGAGAAGAGACTCATAGTGCGATAAGCAATTTTGAGGTAAGTTATTATTTTTCTAATAATTATATGATTTATACATATTTTAAAACCCGAAGGACACTTATACCCAGTGGAGAGAAAGGGACATCATATTCTGTTATTAGAGAAAATTAAACCCCAATTTACACAAACGATTCCAATAGGAAGACGGGCACAGGGTCAAATGTTTAGTCGGAGACCTTAAGTCTTAGAATTTTGAAATGATTACCAATGAAATGTAGAATCTTTTAGGCAGAGATTTTTCGCTACACGCATTACGCATAACAAAAGATTTTGGAAAGAAATCTACCCCCTCAAAATTCAGCTGCAGTTCTGAAAGACTTGAACTCTATAATCATTAACGGGTGAAGGATTACAAACTATGTCGATAACAGCCAAGCACATGATATTCTGCTCAGCTGGGTGCCAGGATACAATGACAGATGTATGTGTCAGGATGGACTCAGGAAAAGTAAGCGTTCCTAAATCTTTCAATCAGTGTACTACATTTATCGAACTTCAGATAATATGCCAAGCATGGAATTAAGATTTAGGTGGGAATGAATACAAAACTGCTGGATTGACTAAACATAAATCAGAAGAGAATGTAAAGAATACTGATCTTTGCCAAAAAAAAAGTCATTAAACATTCTCACTGGGGCTGAGGCTCAAATGTACATCCCACATGAAGATATTTGAAGAAGCTACTTGGATGAGGATGATATGTGAATGTGTAGCATATGATATGTGAATCTTTGGGACCTCAAATGGTCAGATGATCCCTGTTAAAAATAGGCATTTTGATAGACTGTAAGAGGTGGCAAAAAAAATTTTCCATCGTAACACAAAGGCAGGCCCCAAAAACATTTGAAATTATTCCACAAATTTTGTTGTGGTTACCCATGCAAAAATATCAGGCTAACGGGTGTTTTTTTAGGTATAGGAATTTTTGTAGGCATTTTGACAGCTTTAAGTTGATTTTTGTTTAATTTAGTTTGCCATTTCATCGTGAATAGACTGGCACTTGAACAACGCATGCGAATCCTGTAAATAATTAAAATAATTAAATAATTACTCCTAATGAATTTATTGAGTTAATTAATTTATTGAACTAATATAATCTCGTAATAGACCCGGAAATTGGGCTTTAAGATCATGCGATTAGGAACCGCTAAACTAGTTTTTATAGGGCTACGTGAAGTCTATGGTCTTAAACAACAATTATAACACAACATTCTCCCAGTTATTGCTAATATATGGCATCCATTGCTGCGAAAATTTATAAAAAAATTGTACCTCATTCTAAATAAAAATTCGAATAAAAAATGCATGACAATTAACACCATATCCTTTATTTGGCTGCGATAAATGACCGATAACAAACAGATAGATTTTAAGGCAATTTTGCTGTTTTTTTTATTATTCAATTTAAAACTATTTTTATTTTGTAATCAGTTTTTCGTATTTAAATTTTATAAAATTTTTAATTTAATAACAAATGCAAATGCCTCTTAGTATTCATATTTTTTCAAATTCTCCCACTGTGTGCGCGTCCCCCTAAATAAAAAATTCGATCTATTTATTTCATAAAATGTTGCACTTCCAGTTATGAAAAACATCCATTAATTTGCCTTTCTTCTATTTCAAAACAAAATATTAAAAAATATTTCCTTTTTTCAGGATATTTTGCCACAAACAGATGATGATGGTAATGATGATGATGATGATGACAAGGATGAGTGCGATGAGTTGCGTGTTCCTTCACCACCACCTCGTAGACTGAGTCGGAGTAGTATTGACTTACGTGACCTCGAACAGGAGCGCTATGAAAAGGTTACACATACGGATAGTGCACCCTCAATGATTGCCTTACATTATGCTACACAACAACAATTGCAAGTGCCGTGCAACAAAGATGTGACAGCGTTTCAGCAAGAACAGCAGCAACAAGTTTGGAATGATACATTAAATAATTTGCAACAACCCATAGAGATTTCGGTTCCTATAACAAAAACAAAGCAACTGCAAACGCAGGAGCAGCAGCAGCAACGTACGTCTTCAACGAGTAGTAATTCACCTCCAGCATTAAAAAAACAGGGTAATCAACAGAAAAAACAAATAAATCATTATAGTGGTAGCAGCAAAAATGGTTGTGATTCAGAACAATATCGAATATTTGGTGCCCACAATAGTGACGAGAGTGAAACCAATGATCATTACGACAGTCTCAATATTATGAAACAGTCACCCGCCACTTTTTTGCCCATAGCCGAGGACAATAAAGAGCTTAAGCGACTCATAGAGGACAATTATTTGTATTATAAGAAACAAACGGCTGGTGGGGATAAAGGCAACGAGGCTGAAACCTATAGCGTGGAACATGTAAGCAGCAAATATCCTGCTGCAAGTGAGACTGATTTTATACGGATGAAAAACGGTGAAAATCGTTTTCGCAGCAGCAAGGAGTCAACAAAAAAATTATTTGCAGTAAGTGATTCGGAATTTTTGAAAAGTTTTGGTGAAAGTAGAAGCAAAAGAAAACAATTAGAAGCGCTAAAAGAAGGTACTGTAGCCACCAACACAAACTCAACTACCGTAAAGGAGGAGAGTAAGGGAAGTTTTAACTTAAAGTCACTATTAGCCAAAACCAAGCGTTCTAGCACTGAGTGTTTCTCCTTGGAAAAGAAAAGACATCAGGCCAACTCTGAGGAAATACAACCGAGCAGGTCTCAGTTATTTAAGCGTTCACGTAATCGGAAGCTTTCGCTTAGCTACAACGGTGGTATGCGGGAAAGGCAAAAGGGTGATTTATGCTCACGTCACCAAAGTGAGGCTGATTCCGATGTTTATCTACCCCGCCTCTTTAGCGAAAGTCAAGATTCCTCGACTCGCTATAATACACCAGATATTCTGCTCGATATTAATATTTCAAATGAACAATCTGACGATGCTCGAAGAGAGGACGAGGAAGAAGTTGTCAATATGATGTCACCACAACGCCGAAACACCTATATACAATTAATAGACTTAGGAGCCAATACTATACAAGAAGTAGGGCCAGACGATTTATCCTTTCTGAAGGATAAAACAAATGAATCCTTCCAGATACCCAATACACCACCACCTTCTTTATCACCCACTTCACTGATAGACTGCTCCATTCCAGAGCAATTAAGAACGGAAGGTTTCTATTCAATGAATGAAAAATCAAATGTTTCCATAAAATCTAGCTCTGAGTTGGCCGAATTGTTTCGTTCCTTAAGCTTTCCTTCAACAGAACAATCCTTTCACTCGCCTATACATCAACCCGATGTAACAGGCAAAATGAAGGCGAACGAAACGTTTAAAACAATTAAAAAAGAGTCAATAAAACAGCGCATGAGTACGCTTAGCGATCAAATTTTAGTCAATAAAAATAGTTCAAATTTTTTAATGTCTCCACCTATTACACCGAATTTCAATTCGGTTATACAGTTGCCAACTAGTAAGTCACCTAATTTAATATTAACCGGTAATAGCAGCAGTTTTGGGGGAGGTGGTCCAGGAACTCCCAGCAATAGCATAAATGTATACTTTCTATCACCGCCAACGACAGCAAATGCTTCCGCATTTCCACTCAATTCGCCCAGCAATCAAATGTTTGTTAGTGATACTTCCACAGTGTCATTAGATATGTTTGCAACACTGTCCATGCCCTCGCAAACGCAACAAGTAAACCATACAATGGCAACGCTTTCAGAAACGTCAACAACACTGCAACCTGCCTCACAACAACACCAAAAAAATATTTCACCCAAGCCGGAAATTATTTTAGATTCAACTCTTTCATCGAACTCTTTGCGTACCGGCAGTCGTGCTTCTTTAGCGGGAGAGGAGAAAGACTTAACATCACCGTTATTTAAACGGCTGGACACTGAACCGGATTCAGCCATTAATAACAATCAGCGCAGTGGCAAGCGCACTTCTCTACTAACCGGCTACGATGGCATACAAACCGTGAGAAAACGTCAGGCTTCCGTTGTTACCTATGACGTTAATGTCATTAATTTTTCACAAGACAATAGTGATAGTCGCAGCTATATACCCATGGGACGAGCATCGGCAAGTTCGGCCAGTAAGTATTTCAAAGTTCAATTAAATTCTAATAATAATGCACTCACACATTCTTACATATTGTACTAACCTTGTATCAACATTATATTCGTGTTCATGCTCTTACTTGTACAATATGTGCGTCCATCACCTCATAAGGTTGTATGTTGAACTGTCTGTCACTCACATCTCATTTATCCTTTGAAAGTTTGTTTGATTCTATGTCATTTTTAAATAAAATAAGTTTTAAAGGATTCACAGAGCCCTGAAAATGTGCCTTTAAGAAATGAAGTATGCTTTTAAGGGTGCATTTTTTAAAATCTCTTAAAAGCATTTAAATGCCAAACACATATTTGCGGCAAAACTCTTTGGTCGTCCTAAGAGCAGTGAATTCCTTTATTTATTTTATATTACATACTTTTATACTTTCAACATGTGCTACTCGACTGCGGAAACTATGCCACACAGATGCCGGAAAAGGTCATTTTTTCTGTTCTCCATGTTATATCCTTTGAGTGTCACGTATTATATTTGCAATGTTTTTATGCAACGTTTTTGAGATAAAATTTATGTTTACGTGTGCGTATATATCGAGTTAAATTTGATTATTTTCATAATATGGTTGGATGTTATCTGTAGCTTTTTTGCTATGTTTATAGGTCAAACCAATAATGAGCTGACGGTGTCTAGCAGTGTAATATCAATATAAACTTAATTTTAGAAAATATCTTATGGGTCACTGTGCATATGACCTCCTTCGTAATAATAAAAAAAGAAACATACAAGGAAGTTATTTCATAAATTCATATTCGTTAGTTTTCGGAAAAGTATGTCGTGAACATGGCTTCATTTTAATTTCTATTTTGCACAAAAGATCCTACAAAGGTATGTAAAACCACCGAAGAAAAGGTTAATTACAATTTTTTTCAATAAGCAGGTTTTAAATTTGGCATTTTTGTTGGGCACGTGCAAAAGAGGAAATAAAATTTTTTCCGAAAAGTTTTGTTCTATCTGAGTTTTTCAGTAAACCAAATTATGTTGAAAAATGTTTTATTATAAATATTTTTTAGTAAAAATTCGCATTTGTGTAGGAACTAATATGGAAATTAATAACTTCTTAAAAAAAGAAATTTAACTTAGAGGTCGGGAATTTTTTCAGTTTTCCCTTTAAAGTTCGTTTTGGAATGTGGTTTTCACTTTTTAATCCAAGCTTTTTAGTCCAGGGGCAAATAAATCGTTTAGTTGAGTAACTTGATTATTTTTTTTTAAATATTTGTGAAGGTACCTTAAAAAGAAACACAGGATACCCTTATATAACACAATTTTTCGCAACGCGCTTTCGTTCTGACTCGAATTTTACTCTACAACGCGAAAATAAGAATCCATACATTTGTTATGAGCACCAAATAAAACGCATTGAAATACCAAAATGTATTTAAAAGTTAAAATGAAAATTGCATGCAACAAAGTTGCGTAGTATAAATATGGACATAGATTTCTCAACAAGCTTTCTTAGACTCATCTTGCCATTTATTTCGATCAGACACAAATTTCGTACGCAGGTTTTTTTAATTTTTGGGAATTTCTAATATCTTGAAAATGCATGCAAATGAAAAGTGTTTATAGCATGGGCGCGTTAACAATCATAGCATTTTTGAGTATTTCTCTTTACTCTTTACTAAAATATTATATAAGTTTAATCTATTGTAAATAAATCAAACAACAATTACCAATGTTATTCCAACTATTCTTCTTTTGTACATACGTTTATATATTTCTTTCTTAATTTGAAAATTAAAACCAAAAAACAAATCAGAATATGATGCAGACTATTGTAGTAAATCGTCTCTTAAGCGTCGTGGAGGTATTTGTATTTTTGTCGACGAGGAAGAAATAGAACAAATGATTGATCCCTCAATGACTAACGCTCAACAGCAACAGCAACATGGCACAAAGAGTATAACTTTTAATATCAATTCATCGTTTAAACGTAAATCGAGAGGTGGTAGCAAATGCAACAAGTGTCTTTATTGTGGTTCAGATATTAGAGAGCAACAACAACAGCCAGCTTCCTTAAAAACGGAAAATTTTAGCAAAAATAATGAAAATATTAACAGACATGATACTAAGCAAATGCTTAAAAAACACAACTTAAATTTATGGCATAAGACACGTTATTGGTATTATAGAAAACGCAAACAGCCCAGAAATGGATGCCAATGTGGGGCCAACGGTGAGTTTGAATAGACACGAAAAATTAAAAAAATTAACAGAAATAAAAATCATTAAAAAATACTGATTTAATTAACGACTTCAAATCACTATTAATTAATACTTCAACTTTTAACTACTCACAAGAAAATAGAATACATCAACAACAAAATAAACTTACCACCAACGAAACAACAACAACAGCTTAAATATTCTTTTTTTTAATATATAAAATAATATAATTTTTCATACACTCTCATGTACTATGTCTCGGTTCACATTATGAAAGTTTTCTTTCTGAAATTTTATCTAATTCTCTTTTAAGCTTTCATTCGTGTCTACACATTGCAGTTTTTTATAATGAAATTCAAGATTTTTGCATGTTTTTATTATATATTATTTTTTTTTTTGTACACAAATTTTTACTGTCACCAACATGAAAGAATAGAGAAGCAAAAGAAAATCTAAAAGAAAGCTACAGACAACTTCAGGTTGACAATAACGAATTGCAAAACAAAAGAAAATTTCAAAGAACATGAAAGAGTGCACCCCCTTCCCAATCTTCTCTCCCCTCTAACCCACAAACTAAGACTTTCTGAAAGAAAACTTTCATAGTGTGAACAGAGACTCTATAGAAAAACACCTAATAAATTTTCTTATTACGAGTTCAATACTGTGCTTATGAATATGTAGGAAGGAAAAAACTCGAAAGCTTTTCTAAAGCTCAATGATTGAATATATTCTACTTAATAAATAATTTTATTTCCTTCATGAAATCATTCTCTTACATCACTTTTATTTTTTCTTCTAAGATTTAATTACAACATTTGTGTAATATGTAGGTACGTACATTAGAGCGATTCTCCCTGCATTGAGTGGCCCAAATGCAAGTAGATTTTTAAAAATTAATTATAATGAAAAATAAAACAAATATGTAGTTCGAGTATTCATGGAACATAATTCCATTCCAGCAAATCTCTCGGCTGGCGATGACCATTCGTAAGGTAGTCAGTGTCAAAAAAATCTATTTAATTTATTTTTTTTTTCTACTTTATCCTAAATTAACAGTTTGGCAAACCATTTAAAAGATGTTTTGTAATCCGCATCACCACATTACTGATGGCACTCTTCGACAAGTTTTATTAGCCATTGGATGCAGCTGGAAAAGACTTTGGAATTAATATCCAAAAACGACCATCGCTAAGCCGCCAAATATTTTGCGAGTCCTCATAAAATCTACTGATCAATAACTTTTTTGGGGGTAGCAACAACTTTGTTTTTTGTGAATCACTCTAATGTACTTCATTTTAGAAGATAAACTTATGGCGTTTTCTTTTCTAGAAAGTACAGCATTTTTTGCCCTTTTTATTGAAAATTTGCAATATAATGATTTTTTGAAATAGTGAGTTATTAGAAATGATTGTAACATCCCATACGAGGCAAAACTTTATATGTGTATGTATGTAGGTAGTATGGTTGATAAACACAAATTTCACTCATATATGTATATATGTACATATTGCACATTTGCTGCAAGGACTCAAAGAAAATGATTTTACAGAAAACAATATTGTCCGACCAAACGCACTTTTTCAGACCGAACCCGAACTCCCTGCAACTATTAATTGTGTGTTTTTTTGGAAACTTAACATCTCATTTATGACTTTTGTATACATTAGTTTGTTATAAGATCAGTAGTTCAGAAGGTACAGATTTATTACCAGTAGCTTTGCGATCGGTCCTACTGTGCGACACAAAGTAAAGCAAATATGAGAAGATTCAACAAATACTGCTACTCATGAAAAGTACAGATATGCAAGTATTTATTGCTTGTCAATATTTATGTATTTTCATTATTGCTACAATCACAATCAGTTTAATTGTTCACAGAATCTTAAACGTGTTCACCCGTTTATACATATGTATAAGTCTATGAAAGGCGACATGCGCACTTAAAAGAACGTTTTAAATTATGCAAATATATATGTATGTGTAACTTATTGACAATAAAGTTAAGATTAGAAAAAACCCGAGGAATTTAGACTGCTTACTTTTGCCACATTTTTATTGTTGTTGTTGTAAAGGACATGAATTAATTTCATTAAAGTGCAAGCACGTATTTGCTTTATCATTCACTATAAGAAAAAAAATCGTATTATCACACACGCACTTATTTAATATTACACTTTCATTTTGCTTCAATCGTAGAATTGTAGAGTTTTCACTTTTTTATTAAGAAAATAAAGTATAGCGCATGAAATTCAAATAAACCAAAAACTGATATGTAGTGCCTATTTGAGCTAAAACAAACTATTGCAAAAAATATTTGGTGCTATCTTAGAATCAAAAAGTCTCGCATAAAATAAGGAATATCGAGTTTTTCAGTTAGGAGCCTCTAAAAGGGATGTTTGCTGAAGTAGCTAACGCGTTTTGACTACAAAGCTCAATGATGACTGAGAGCTGGGTTCATGCCATTGTATTTGTTGGTGTTGTGACGAAAGCATAGCAGTAGCTACTGAATAGTACTGGCAGAAATTGTTATTGCTGCATGTTAATGTTCATCACTACGTCCTCTTTCATCGGTATGGTAGTGAAATCGTAGGCGAAATTAAATAATCAATAAAATGGCTATAGAGCTTAACAAAAATTAACGCGCGCCTACTTGATTATTTATTTAATAAAATTTAAAAAAATTAAATTAATTGAATGCATTTTTAATTTTAATTGAAAAATTTTATTTATTAATTAAAAAAAGTATGAGTATGCTTTTCTGTGTAACATTATATTTCCTGTTGACCCCACTGTGCGACACTGAAGGTACATTCCATCAGCTAGTTGTATATTTTAAATTTTCTTGTCTTCGATAAGTTTAACACATTAATTATAAAATATTCATGCTTAATACAGAATCGAAAAACAAACTCATACGTAACTTCAAATTGAGCATATAATTGCATCTTATTTAATTAATTATATGAACTCACTAAACGTCAATAAACATTTTAAGCATTTTAATACTTATTATTATTTATTCCTTTATCTTCATCTGTAATTATTAAAGTATCCGTATATCTTTTAATATCATGTATGTATGTATGTATGTATATATATTTTGATAGCTTAACATTATTTACTTTATATGCAGACTTATAAATATAATTTTATACATCTACATATATACATATATCTCTCTATCTTTCTCTACCATTTGCTTGTTGCTATTGCTGTCGTTGTTGGTGTCGTTGTTATTGCTACAATTTCATTTAATATCTCTGACAATCTGAAAAAATAAACAATTTATTTTTCTTATTTCCTAAGTCGTACTGTCATTTTGTTCTGTTTAATAAGTAAAGATCTTTCACTTTATATCCTCATGTTCTTTTATGTTGTATTCACTACTCGCACTATTTTCTTCTCTTTGCTTTAATAATACAAATGTACATTTGATATACTAAGAGTATGTGACTTATGTTTAATCAAAACTGAAATAGTTATCATTATTCGTATCTTTTATCATCAATTATGTACACAAAGTGCACATCGTTGATGATTATTTACTACTGATTATTTACTACTCTACAAAAAAAAACTAATAATGTGAAATGAACATTAAGAAATTAATGAACATGATAAATATTTTAAAAGAAAGTGCAATTATGTATAGTGTATGCGAAAGTTCTTTATTTAAAAGGGAAGTATATGAAAAAGTAGGATTATAATAATTGACTATTAAAAATTTTTAGTATTATAACATTATATACATACAATGTATGTACGTATGAATGAATAAAGTATAAGTAAAGTCAAGTCAAAGAAGCCTATGCAAATTTATATAAGTAGCATTAAGAATTTAAAGCCAAGTAGGCATCTCAAAAATGACAAATTGCTTAAGACTACAAGCGAATTTATAAGAAAATTTGGAAAAGGGAAAAAAATATTAATTGTGTGCTCTTATCAAACAGTTTTATTTGAAAAGAAAAACATCCAAAATCACAAAGACGAAAAGCCAAAATATCGTTTTGAATAACCGGCGTACAGTGACTCGCTTGTGGGCAAAAATAGAGAAGCTGTCCTGGAGTTATGAAATTGTTTACACAGTACAACAGAAAATACATGTTGGAAAAATATCGGAGCACTTGTAAATATAAGTTTTTCTGTGATGTTTTTTTTTATAAACAAAGTGAACTCTGATGTGATAGTTGAACAATATTTATTTTTTAAATTATCAACAGTCGCGAATAACTCATCTTTAAATCAAGAATTTTCTGTAGAGTTTTTCATAAAAAGGTTAATTTTGAAAGGAGAAAAGAGCACTTTAAGTTTTAAGTTTTAATTTTTTAGTTTATTTATAATAGCGTCCGCTTTAAGTGGTAACTTAAATTTGCTTTTTAAAACGCTTTTATTACAGTATTTTATTCAGAGTACCAATTTTAAGAAAAATCATGTCTGCGTGGTACATATGAGTGATATACAGTGAGCAAGCACTGACTTGATATCATATCAAACAACTGTACAATATACATCGATTAATATAAAACACTACGGGGAACAGTTTTGTGGAACATTTTAGCCCTCTTTCTCTTCCCGGTATGGGTCTCTTTTGCCTCTATCTAGAAAAAAAGGGCAAAAACTCCCCTTAAACAGCAATATAGCGGTCTGAAATATAAAATAAGTTTTCAAAGATACCAGGCTTAAAATTCAAATAGAACGCTAAAAATAAATAAAAAGTTAAAATGTCTGAATAAGTACGAAATTTAATTTTAATTTTTTACCTTTTTGTGGCTTTTAAGTTAAATATTGAGTATTAAGTATTTTTTTTAAGTTTATTAATCGAGATTGCCTCGATATCTTCTTTCAAAGATTTTCAAAAACTTTTGTTTTTTAAATATTGAGTTTTAGCGTATTTGAGTACTTGACAAATATTTTTCAAATATAATGATATGACGACAAAACATAAAAGGTGGAACGCCTTAAGTAATTTTCTTTATGTGAAGATTTTTTATTTTGAAAAATTCATATTTTAGCACCAAGCTTTGTTTTCAATCATTTTAAAATTTTATTAATTTCAGCACTATTAAAGCAATTTTAATAAAAATGATATATAACAGCTGCAAGCGGCCTTTTTCTGTGACAAAATTTCAATATTTTCGCTGAAAATTTGTAAATGGGAGTCATGCAAATCAGTGTGTACCAAGTTTCGTAACTCTGGGATAGATCCTCCAATTTTGCCCACTTGTTATATGGAAACGAATCACTGTGTGATGAATCCTTATTTTATTCATGTTTCATTATTTTTAACCGACTTAAAAAAAGGAGAAGCTTTAGTTCCGGTTCAAAAAACTTTTGTTTCCTTTAAAAAAAACTTACTTCCAAATTAGTCCCCTTGTTTTTGTAGGATTTAATGTTTGTCTACCTGTCCGTCCAATTGATATAGAGTCGGTTGCTTTTTACAAGAACTATATTTTTTCATTATTCGTTTGAATAATATAATAATATAATTAATGGATGCGTTCACCCGAGAAATTTGCCTCCAAGCATTTGAGCTGCAGCGACTTCTTATTTTATTGATTTTGCGTATGAACGTATTTGTGTGAACGTTATGCGTATTTGGTTTTTTTAATAAACTGCTTAAACTTTTTCTGGCTTGTATGCTGAAACACTCACGGCTTAGACAAAAATCAAACCTGCAATTCCCAGTCTTATAGTAGAGCACACTATTCATTCACTAGTCTATAGGGCAACCAAACAAGATACAAAAAATCAATCAAAACTTGCTCAAAAAAGTTTTTATTAATTTTGGAAACAAAAGGCTATCAAAAGTTAAAGAAATAATAATTAACATCGATTGGAGAATCGGAAAAAGCGGAAATGTCGTAATATGATAATATATATCGTATAATTTCAACGCTGCCAAGAATAACTTACCATTATTCTATGACATAATCCTTAAGAAATTGTTGCTTGTTGTTAATAATGCTTTAATTTATATTTGTCTTAACAATAGAGAAGCAAATGCTGCCCTCTTATCTGTAAATATATATCTATAGGCAAAATAAATATTTACACAGAGACAATAAGATTTAAGATAACATTTAGCAAGTTAAATTGTCAAAGTTCTTCGTATCAAATCAGTTAATTCATTATTATTTTTTCGTTTTTCTTTTTAAATGCAAATAAGCCAAAGATAATATTCTTTGTGTTATAATGAAATAATAAAATTTTAAGCAAGTTAACTGTGTAGTACAATGAGAGAATCTAAATATACAAAAATATAACAAAGCTTTGCAAATTGTTCTAAGAAATGGGGGTGGAGGCGCGTATAATTTATGTGTCTTTTAAATTATATTAAGTATACGTTGCAGCGATCACACATTAATTATATTCAGGATTTATATTTGAGTTAAAAAAATAACTTCAGGCTATATAGAATCATAAATTATAAAACAATATTATGCGCATCTTATTACTCATTCAATTTAATAATGTTTTTTCTTATTCTCCAATTAAAAAAATTAAGTCATTACAAACTTTAAAAACTTAAATTCATTCTTTAATGAAATTAAGCACCAAAAATAAGTATAATATTTAAATTTAAACAGTTAAGAAAACTTTTTAATAGATATAATAACTTTCATCAGTTTTTAACACTTATGTTCTCTTATATCAATTTTTTCCATTTCTTTTCTTGACTTGTGTAAAAAAAATAACTTTAATCATTTCTAACATTTACTGATGGATTTTCTTTTTTCTTTTCGTTTCGTTTGTTCTCGAAAAGTTTTTTTTTCTCAATATATGAATATTTGCAATCTATGTTATGTGCTCTTAATAAAGGATGACAATGAAGTCAAAAAGATACTTTTACTAATTACTTTTTATATAATTTTAGGTGGTTCAGTAAGACCAACAAAAGGTTGGAAAGCGGAGCATAAAGCGGCACGTACTTTAGGAATTATAATGGGTGTATTCTTACTATGTTGGTTGCCGTTTTTTCTATGGTAAGTAATAAATTTGAAATATCCTGTAGCAGAAGAAAATGTTTAACTCACGGTTTGGGATCAATATATCTGAAAGTTACGGAGATACGAGTATGTTAATCGCAATAAAATTTAGATACAATTCAAAAGGTTTAAAGACATCAAGTATTAA
Organism: Gymnocheta viridis; assembly: GCA_956483585.1. Classification (NCBI taxonomy): domain Eukaryota; kingdom Metazoa; phylum Arthropoda; class Insecta; order Diptera; family Tachinidae; genus Gymnocheta; species Gymnocheta viridis. Next base: position 128,642,872 of record OY101440.1, on the reverse strand, counting down.
AACCCCAAAATCCTGACGATCGTGTTCATTGTTTATGCCAAGAATTTCAATTAGAACTGTGCAACTGCAGTAAATGGGCATAGAACATTATGCAAATACCGGTAAATAACCCCCTCTCTTCCGTTTAAATACAATCCGTGCACGAACTAAAGACCCAAGAACAAATGTAAGCCGTTGACTTTGTATCTATGACGACAAAAATATTTAAAAGACCAAGATTTCATATTGAAATATGTTTAGAGCAATTTTTAAAATAAATATAATATAAAAATATTGTTTCTTTATTGCAAAGTAGTCATTTCATCTCAAAAAAAATTAAATTTTCCAAAATACAATGAAATCTTTCAAAATGTCAGCAGTTATTTGACTGGCACGAGCCGACAAGTGGATATATCTATGATTTAGATTGAGATATAATTCAGTATTGTTTTTACATGTAAAATAGGTTAAGAATCCTTTTTGCTTTACAAAACTAACATAATTGATTAAAGGAGCGATATATAAGATATTTAAAAGAAATTCAATAGCTAGGCAGAAAACTCAAAATGTTCTAAGGAATGTTGTTGAGCAAGGCAACCAAAAATCGAAAATATGCGGTAAGAAATGATTTTTCTTTTTCTTAGAATCCTATAACGTTGGATTTTTAAAAAATAAACAAATAAGATGAAATCTATCAATCGAATAATTCTGAATAAAGCTTCTTCAAACAAAATTTTCATGAGATATTGAATATTTTTAAATTATAGATTTTCCGAATATATTCGACTTGATTGTAATTCTTTTAGCATATTTTAGCACATTATTAAAATTAAATCAATGATTAAGATTTATTTATTTTTTTGGCCAAGTTATTTAAAACATATGAAGAAGGATTTTCAATAAATTAATTGGATTTATTATATTTATGAAAATAAAAAACTCCCAACGTTTCGGCAATTTTTGTTGACATCTTCTGGGGTTTTTTGTATATTTAAATTTTACAAAAACATTACATATTACAAAGATAGAAAACATCAAATATATTATAAACTTGCAATTATTATTATTATTTAACTATTAACAAAACAAGTTTGTTTTTGAAGTCATTTTCCGTTCCCGATTTTTGTATTTTCAATTTCAGAGATTTGCTTACGGATATTGGTTGTTCTTTCGATTCAAGTATTTCAAGTTATTTTGCCAAGACTCGGTATTTAACGAGTTTGGAAGACTTTTTTATATTTAGCATTTTTTCCGGATTTACGTTATGTTAAACTACCGTTGGCTAATTCGGAATATCTAAAAAGTTTTTTTTTTCGTCTTTGACAAAACTTTTTATATTCGCTTAAAATTTATATATTTTTCGGTTTTGGCCTGATTTTCGGTCAAGCAATCTTTAATCCATCTTAAACTATTTTACAATTTCATAATTTTTTTTTTAGATTTTTTTACCTTATTGGCCGAGTTTTGGCCATTTTTGCACGATTTTACCCATTTTAACCCACAAAAAAAAAATATGAAAAATATAACATACCATATAATAAAAATGCTCTTAAAAGCAAAATATATTATTAAAGGAAAAATATAAAAAATATGCTGCAACAAATCGAGGTCAATATACTTAAAAAGTTCTGAAACGTATAAATTTTAACTAAATATGAAACATAATTTATTGCTCCCACTTTTTTATTTACAAAAAATTTAATTTTCCGGAATTCATTGATATTAACGTGAAACAAAAGAGTTATATCATAACGTCATATACTAAATAAATAACAAATTCCATTTAGGGCATTATGGATATTAATAGGTTAAATCCTTAGAATATAAAAGGTCCATGACGTTGCTAAAATGTAATGCTATTTCTATTAGTCTTCATACTTCGATGATCTTCGTGAGTTTTCTATTAATTGCAGAAATAATTTGCTTTGAATTAACCTTTAAGCTCTCGGCTCATTAAACATTTTCTAGCTTAACCTAAAAAAATACACTATACTTCATATAAATATAAACAATACCACATTCATGCCTGCAACGCCTGCTTAAGATGACATCTCTAAGGGATACTTTTTTAGTTTTACACGCATTTCATAATAATAAAAAGACTGTATGTGTAATATACTCGTAGATCTAATATAATGAGTGTTATACTAAACTCTTACAGACACTGGTGTGCATTAAACCTTATGAATATTAAACACCCACTTACAAGTACATATATTTATTTAATATATTTCCAAAGGTACGTGATTACATCTTTGTGTGGCTCAGCGTGTCCTTGTCCGGATGTTGTGGTAGCTGTACTATTTTGGATTGGCTATTTTAATTCAACACTTAATCCACTCATTTACGCTTATTTTAATCGGGATTTTCGAGAAGCATTTCGCAATACCCTAGAATGTGTTTTACCCTGCTTAGAGAAACGTAATCCTTATAATGCTTATTATGTGTAGCATTTACACTTTTCACCAATATCATCCTCGTCAGCAGTAGCAGCTGTGCGTTAAACAAGAAATCTTAAAAAAAAAATAAGGAGAATCGGTGTGCCATTCAGCATTGAATTTATATGCTAACTACACCATCTATAATTCTTATTCGTAAGTACTCGTATGGATGTTTGAGAGCGTATGTGTGCGTGTTAGTTGTTCTGATTTTTTATTTACGTGCGTATGTATGTATGTGCGTGTTTGCATATGTGTTAGTTCTTAGAAGTTTATCGTAGTAAAATAATATATTGTAAATTAAATTAAAACTATTTATATGATTAAGAAAGAAAAAAATGGAAGAGCAAAACAGAAACAAAACAAATTGTTATTTTTATATTATGTTAAGTGTTTAAAAAAAATAATTGTCCTTAAGGGGGTTTTTCGAAAGTGTTGTACATACAGATTTTCATGGCACAGTGGGCAAACTAACTAGCAAACTAACAATTTTTTAAGCCCTTTGAAAATTATAGTAGTTAATTAAATTTTAAATTAGTGGAATTTTTTTCTAGTCATTTAAAGCATATGAAACACGCCTTTTGATACATACATTTTACTTAAAAAGGATCGAATAGAAGGAGTTGTAAAAATAATCTTTATTAAAAGTAAAACATTTCGCGAAAATGCGGTCGAAAGTTTATATTTGGTGAAGGTATTCCTTTATGCGATTTATTTATAAATTGTTGTATTTTTATTTTTTGAAAAGAGGCATTAAATTGAAGTTTTAACTTTAAATATCAAATGGTAGCAAAATAGAGTTATAACAGTTTTAAAATATATTTTTTTAATTCAAGGTATTTATCGGCGTTAATACGAACATTACATTCCTTACATTTTAGATTACTACGAGGAAACATATTAGCCATCTAACATTTTTTGCCTCTTTAGTAAAAAATTATAGCCAGTTTTCATAAATTTAAGTATGCATAAATTGGGAACTATTTTTTCAAATTTTTACCATTAAAAAAAAGCGGTTAATCCTCTTGAATATTGGACATTCATCCAGAGAACAAGTAGGATTGCTCGCTAAGAAAATGTTTCACCCATCCCCAGCTGTTTTTAGAAAAATAACTCAAGTACATATCGCTCCTTTATTGCAAGGTAGTCATATCTCAAAGAAACTCTTTCGTCAGAAAACGAGTTTGAAGTTTTTAATTTACACACACATCAATGGAAAAATAAAAGAGTATTCTCCTATCAAGAGGTGAGTAAACAAGATATTTGAATAAATTATTCTACACAAAATGAAGAGCTATACGACGAATGTTTCTGCATTCTTAACTTAAAAATCAAATTTTTTGAGATATGACTACCTTGCAATAAAGGAGCGATATGTATGTATGTACTTCTTCAGGTTTTATAAGTGTTTTAGTCATGATAACAGCAAATATTGAGAAAATCAATTTAGGAAAACTAAGGAAATTCAATTTCGTACTGTAAAATAGAGATGGGCTCTGCTCACGTGAATAGCGTGGTCACGCGTGATCGTGATTATTTTTTTTTACGCAAGCTCACGTGATTGAACACATGTGTGAAACCTATACTCCTATACAGGTGTGAAACTTGGGGTCTATCCCAAAGCGACGTACGACGACTGCAACTCTTCACAAACCAACACACAATAACCAACGCTGAGCTGCTTCGAAGCATGAACAAACAGTCAATTCAGTACGACATCCTGAAAAGGAAATATGGATGGTTTGATCATACACTGAGATCCGATAACGAACGAGACATTAAGAACAGCCCACAACAGAGTCCGTTGGAAGTCATTAATTGAGACCGTTTGCTCCCCAGCTAGAGAATAGCGGAATATTAATTATTTTATGTTTTTTTTCGTGAGTATTTCGTGAGTATGAGTTTTCAATCACGTGATCATGCATGAAGATGAGCAAAAAATATGAGGTCATGCATGAGCGTGCATGAGTAAAATTGTTTATCGTGAGCGTGCACGCTCCCATCTCCAGTACGGCGGATGATATTTAAGCTGAATGAAATAGCACAAAGTAAATATTTTCATTTATCAAAACAAGATTTCAAATAAAAAAAAAATATTTATAAATACTGGAAGTTATGCCCACTGTGCATAATAGCCATTGAATTAAATCTTCCCAATACAGCCACACATGTATTCATGTATGTATTTATGTGTGTATAAAATAATTTTGAAAATCCAAGCCAACAATAAATTAGTTTTTTATTGTTTTAGTATTTTAAAGAAATTACACATTGTTGCACTATGGTACCAAGCTAGACAAAACTATTTAGGAGTTTTTTCATACTTACAGTAGGGCTTTAACATGTATTGAAAAGCTTCAAAATAATAGATGGTTGTTTTCACAACAATATATTAACACAATATACAGATTTTTATTGACTTATCTGTATTTCTCCATTTCCAACACAGAATCTTTGATTAAAAAGTATATTATTAAAGGTTTGGCAAGATATTTAAATAACACCAGCTTAAAAATGCTGGTCAACTTCCGAACCGGACATCTGAAAAATTCTTCTAACAAACCTACCTCAACTTAGTAGAGTTTTGAATCATAAAAGGGACATTAAACTCATTGTTTCATTTCTAGTCTACGCTGTGATTTAATATGCTACTCATTCAATCACTGTAAATATGAATTTATTTTGATTTAAATTTGCATTTTTGATTTTATGCACAATGACCAAGCTGGAGCAAGCAACAGTCATTTATTTTTGTGTATGTCCACTTTAAACTATTTTGTAGACGATGAGTGAAAATTTTAAACTTTTGGAAAACTTGTATACCGAAAATTATTTTTTTTTGTAGTTTTGTCCCGTTAGATTTAGAATACATAAGTACCATAGTGCACTGTTCAGTTCTTTGCTTAATACTGGTGCACCAGTAGATTTTTATTTCCTTAAAAAAAACATTACAAGATAAATTTAATTTGATTACAATCTTTTCCAACACCCGTTACATTTCATCATGAAAAATATTCAATAGTTTTCCTTTGTTTGTATATAAAAATAAAAAGGAGTTTAGTTGAACAAATTAAAAAAATATATATACATATATAAAATAAATATCAATATAATGTTTTGTATTGTGAGGCGCTCTTTTTAAATGATGTATAAAATAGCAATATAAAATATATACAAAAAAAATAAAAATAAAAAGGAAATACAGAGAAAAAAATTTAGAGTATTAGTCAAAGAAATATTAAAATATGAAATAAGTTAAATAACACATGGTGTTCTTGTAAATTTCTCTGTATTATAAGCAATATTTAACGTATACGCATTCGGTAGTTAAAGCTAGAAAAAAATTTTTGTTTAAAATTAAAGTGTTGATATAATGAAGCCAACAGAAATACGTAAAGTTATATGCAATTAAAAATTTGTTTAAATTCAACCAGCCAGCTTGTTTGCTGCAATGTGTTAGCCGCTTTTTCTAAATAATTTTGAAATTAAATTAGTCATATAACACTGCTCGAAATTTTTTACTCATTTCAGAACTACTGATTTCGAAGTTTTTGCATTTAACTAACATTTATTTATTTTCGAATCTTAAATTTAGTAACTGAAAAATTTAACAAATACGAGTATGTTTGTATGCAAGTACTATGTGCTTAACTACAATTGATATTGAGTCTTGTAGAACAATTGATAATTTTAACTTGATGTTTAAATAGACACATAATTATGGCGAATTCTCTTTAATATAAAATTCTTATTTGCATCGAAATTTAAAATCTAATTAGAAATTAGAATGTACAATTACGCAAACAACAAATTGTAAAATTAGAAAATGCAGCTAAAAAACTAAATAAAAGTAAAACGCAAAAAATAACATGTTGAGAAAATTTTAGTATAAATAAATTTGAAAACAAAAAAAAACACAAACAAATAGGAATTAATTAAGTAGCAAATAAATAAAGAAAAATAGCGAAAGAAATTAAAATAAATGTGAATTATATGTATAAATAAATGTTGATGTTCTACCATTTAAGTTAAACAAAGAAAAATAGTTTGTAACAAAAAAAAGAAGTTTAAAAAGAAAATAAATTAAATCAAGAAGCTGCAAAAAGAATAATGTATATTAATGAAAATAAATAGTCATGCAAATGCAGCAAATGACAATCTTTAATGCTAAAAAATTAAACGAAAAACACAACATCTTTCAGTTGAAAATATCTAAATTGTTTTAAGAATGAAATTTTCATTTTCTCATAATTTCAAGTTATTTTTATGCAAAAAGAATAAGAGGAATTGTTAATTATGAACTTTTGTTTTTAGTGAAGAAAAAAAACTCAAATAAAAAATTAATTTATTACAAAAACAGATAATGAATATTTATTTGGTCTTTCGTAAGAGAAGAACGGACGAGACAATTGTAGAAACAATCAAGACTTCGTTTGTTGCAAGTTTTGCCCGAAATGTCAAAGAACAAAATTTGCTATTTCTACCTACAAAAACATCTGAGTTTCGAATCCATCAAACGATTTTCATAAATAAAAAATGTTGCTTATGTATTTTATGTGGAGCTAGACAGTTCGGAAATGCAGAATAAATCATCAGCTGACTGCTGACAAATTCCTTACAATTTTCTTTTAAACTTTGTTTCGCTTCCCCTCACGCAAAGTTTGCTTTGAAAAATTTCGTATTCGTTTGTTGGATGAACATGCAAACCAAACACACACATGCAACCAAATGCAAGTAGAAAGCAACTTTTGGGAGTACAGCAAAGTGTGTACTCACCCCCTTTCTTCTTTCCCTTATCACCGTCAAACACAAGACTTTGCTAAGTAAACTTTGACCGTGGAAAAGGGCTCTAAGTTACGATTCTGTGCTTGATTTTTTTTTTAATTTTTATAAAAATTACATTTACAACTGCTTTTAAAGCAGTTTAATTTATTTTGATGATGTTTGAACACTTGAAAATATTTCGTTTGAAAAAATTCACAGAATTCATGTTGCACTGATAGTAGGATTCACTCATTTGTGTGGCACAAAAATCTTTTTTAATGTAATTTGGCGTTTTTTTCAGTGTGAGAGAAAAATGATTCTGTATGGACAACTCTTAGCTTAAATTAAATTAATTTTAATTGTTGCTTTTTATTAAAAATCAAAATTAATGTTAAATTCTCTCCGGAAATAGTTGAACTGAGTTGCCTCATTTTAATGTTTCGGAAGCGGTTTTACAAAAATTATTTTATATTTTATACATCGCTAATCATTTCTTTTTATTAGCTGTATTAGCTATTAACAGATGTACTTCTTTTACCCCCTTTTACTACACAAATTGTCTCAGATTTTTCTTTTTTATTTACACATTTCATATCATAGTTTTGATTTTTCAAAAGATTTTTTTCGGAAGGGGGAATTGTGTTGCAGAAAACTCTTAGTCAACAAAATTTTGTACGAAAGTATAAATGAAAAAGGATATCCATTAGAGTTGGCTCCAACTCGTTCAGTCGCTCTAAAACTTTTGATCAAACCCATTTAAATTATATGGATTCGATGAAAGGCTTTTGTCTAAAAGGAGCGACTGGACGAGTTGTATCCAACTCTAAACATTATTTCAAAATATCACATTTCATCAAAAACAAGTAAGTAATTAAATACGTACATATAATATTTGTTTATATATTTTTAAAAATTTTAGAGTATTTATAATTTTTATTCAAATAAATTTCGCACGCCGGATTACACCATCGCCTGAAGCTATATAAACGTTATTGTTTGCTCCAATGCATACAAAATTCACACAACTACCCACTGCTACTTCTCCCAAGGCTTTCGGTTTCTTTTGGTCGAGCTCAGACCAGCCTTTTACCCTGTTATCGTATCCACCAGTATACAAATATTTTTCGTCACCACATATGCCATTTATAATCATTTCATGGCTGTCCTTTAAATCGTAAACAAAATTATTATTATTCATTAATTTTTGATATACTACACATATAAAATATCTACTTACCGGAGCCTCCCACAGGACAGTGAATTTCTCACTTTGGCTGTTGTGAATCAAAGTCATTCCTTTACCGGTGCGATCGGCAAAAGCCAAATATTTATGTCTACCCTCATTTAAGGCACCCAGCAAACACAACGGTGATTTTCCTGGTATGACTGCCTTTGTACTATATTTTCCAGATTTACCCGATACTACTTGTGATATTACCACATCCAAATCACGCACCGTATATATCCATTCTTGTTCTGCCGCCAAACCTTTTACTTCTTCTACCAAATTATATTTAAAAAGCATTTTGTCGTTTTCCCAATTCGATACGACACCCTTGTCGTCGCCGGTGTACAATATATCACCCTCACAATACATGGACTGTACAACATCGTCGCAGCGAAAAAGCTCTTCGGCTTTATCGTAGGGTGGTTGCATAAATTTCACGCTGCCGTCACAGCAACTCGAATATAATTTGCCTTTACTATTAATAGCCAAGGCATAGATGTAAGATTCATGAACATCGACAGATTTAACTAAATTCAAGTCACTATCCCATATCTGTTAAAAGCAAAATTATAAAATGTTTTAACAAGCGTGAGTTATTTAAGTCACAACGTTAGTGTTAGTCTTAGTGTTAGTGGTAGTACAGTTAAAAATATGCAAATGAAAAGGGTATGATAGAAAAATAATTTAAAAAACAAATAATTCATTTCTAATTGAAATTTATTAATAGCCGTTCCCAGTATTTCTAACCTTACATATCGGTATTTTATTTATTCATACATATGTTTATTTATATACTCAATAAATAAACGAATAAAAATACTATTTACACACAGTAAGTTTTCTTGTGCAAGTTGTAAATCGGTTTAATTTTTTACATAAAAAATTAAAGGTTGCGCATGAAAACTTTTTGTGTGTTAATTTGGTATAAAGGACCCATTACTCATACGCAGATAAACATTGCGGCCACGTGTACAATTTTCCAGTTACACACTTATATTTTGTTACCGTTTATAAACTGTTCTGAAAAGACCCATTATCTTAAAATGCAATTAGCTTTAATTTATTTTAAGCTGGTAAAGCCATTAGCTATTTTAAGTCTTTTCTCATAGAATTAAGAGAAGTTATTTATTTTAAAATAATCTGCTATGAAAAGTGCCACGAAAGCTTATAACCTTTTAATCAAAAAATGTAACACAGAATTGTGCCCATCGTCATTCAGATTTGATTCCATAGCAAAAATTTCTACCAAACAAACATATAAAAGAAGGATGGAACTTTTGTATACAAAGTCATATTAACCCATTACAGTATGAAGACCGATAAATCGAATTGTTTTTGTAGAAGAAATTATTTAGTTAGTTTTGCTTTTCTGCCGGTTACAAAAAATTGTATGCATTAATGGTTTAAAAAAATATTAAAGCGTATTTGGGTTGCTATTTTATAGGACAATCTAAAGTACAGCACAACATCCATAATCCGGACAGATATAGTTTCAGCTACTGTCCCGATTAGTGGGTCGTCCGGACTACAGTTAAAATAAAATTTTAAACGCAATACATAAATGTACATACATATATATAATTTATTTTTATTACCGAAAAGAAAAATAAGAATTCATTTGTATATAATTTATTTACAAAAACATAAAGATAGTAGGTGTATAGTATAGTGACAAAAAATGTAAAATTGTAAAAATAAGAACTTTTATCTTATTTGTCAGCTCTATTTTTAAATTCTTTTAAAATTAATATTTATACGTAATTGTTGAAATGTTTTAAGATACATATATATTGAAATGAAATTTGTATGGCTTGAGTTCAAATCTGAGTTTACCCATCCATATCTTTTTAATTTTTAAGAAATTATTTTTGGATAAATTCATTATTTTATTAAAATAGTACTTTTTATTTGAAACAATTTATTCATCAGACTAGCAGAACGGATCAGTACTGATTTCGAGGTCGCTACACCATCTCATCAGCGTTCTCTTGTTCGATTGTACCACTTTTGACGGTGGATACTAGTGACTAGGAATATCAACTATTTAACCTTTTAAAAATAAAATATTCTTATCTATGGCTTTGGTTTGTTGAGCTCATAAAATAGCTTTTGAAAACAGTTCGCCACGCAAATTTTACTGAGAAAAAAAATACTTGTCCAGACTATAGATGAAAAATTTCTAACCTGTCCGAAAAATTTAAGTGTCCGCATTACTAGAGTCCGAATTAGCGAGTGTCCGGATTAGTGAGGTTGTACTGTATCTGAAAGTAATTTGAAATAATAACCATATTGATAAATTTATATTTTTTAATGTATAAAATATAGCCAATAGTACATGGGAAAAGTGAGCCCAATAGCTTCAGTTCCACGGGATAGTACCAAAAATATGCTGCTCAGCTGTTTCGTATGTTCACACCAAACAATTTTTTTTTAAATGTCTCTATAAATCTCTGCATTTAATATCTTCACTATTTATTTAAATATAATTATGATAGTTCAAAAATTTACACAAACTAACACTCTCATAGACAACACAATTTCAAATTAAATAATCATAATTTTTTTTAGTTTTATCAAGTTCAGCTGATTCGTAAAGTATACAGCTGCGTTAAGAAATAATAATATATCGCTCCTTTATTGCAACGTAGTCATATCTCAAAAAAAAAATCGTTCGTCAAAAAGCGAGCTTAGAATTTTTAATTTATACACACTTCAATGGAAAAATAAAAAAAATATTCTTCCTTCAAGAGCTGAGTAAAAGATATATATATAAACATTTTTAACACAAAATTAAGAGCGATAAGACGAATATTTCTGTATGCTTAACTCAAAAACAACGTTTTTTGAGATATGACTACGTTGAAATAAAGGAGCGATATGTATAATACAGTATATAGACGATTTTTCTATATAATTTCATATGTTTGTAAAAGCACTTTATGAACCTTCAACAAAATAAATTACTCGAGCAGCATTTTTCAGTTTACGTTTTATTAGAAATTTCTCTCGCCAAAACAAAACGGAAAAAATCAGTGGGAAATATATACATAAATACATACATTAGTACATATTAGTACATACATTTTTTCTTAAAAATTGTGTAATCGTAAAATCGCTATAATTTTCATCACTAAAAACCATAAATATTTGCTGTGTTATTTTACTAACTTTTATTTTTCCATCAGCTCCTCCTGAAAATACTTGATTGTTGAAGAAGGCAACACAAATGGCATCGCCTTCATGTTTTTCTGTAGAGGTTTTTTCAATGACCGGCATTTGTTTTTCTTTTTTATATGTAGTTTTTTTAATAAATTTCTTTTGAACTTTCTTCGTAAACTACTAAAAACGAACTGACTGACAGCGAGAGAGAGATATATATTCAAAGATCTTTTATGGATACTTTACACATGTATGACATGGCATCTGAACGAAGCCATGAACTAAATATAGATCATATTGTTGATAGATTTCGTTTTAACAGTGAAGAGCAGAACAACTAAAAAAGCATTCAAATAAAAAAGATATTGCACATACATATAATAATGCTATATTAGGAATGACGTAGTTAATATTGTTATAAAACTAGGTTAATAATAAAGATTTAGACTTAATATTTATTACACATGTATTGTAAATCAAATGGCATCTGGTGCCAAAATTAACTTAGTAACATAGAGCTACCGGCATATATGCTAGTTAAATAACAGAATAGGAATTCAACATAAAGGAAACGGAATCTTCTATAAAAATTTACGTGAGCTTTGCCGGATTGTTCGAGATCACTTAGTGCTAATTGTAACCGCCATTTTTGATCAATTTTAACAAATTTTCAGAATAAATTTAAAAAAATTTCAGAATAATTTGAAACTAAAGGTTTAATCATTACACATGTAATTAAAAAAATTAATACGCCGAAAACATAATAGATAAGCCCGTTTTCTTTTCTAAAAATATAGTTTTTCTTCTACTTCTTAATAAACGTATTGCAATTGGTGTATACAAACATTTTTAATAAATTCGGTTATTGAAACAATCATTTTATTGCATATTTTCATTTATTTAGGAAAACTTGAACTTTTTCTAGAAAAGAAAAAATCCGTAGTTGTAGCACAACACAGCAAAACCAAGAGAAATCCAACCATCAACATACATACACATATCACAAATAGACCAGAGTCAGTGCAGACACGAACCTAGCAAACGCTATATTAATACCGATTTATATATAGCTGTTCTTCTTTCAGTGTTCCCACAACAGACTGAAATAATAAAAAAAATTTTTATTAAATTGGAAGAAATTTTCGAATAATAAATATACTAAATGCAAGTAATAATAAAATATTAATAAAAATAATACCTTCTTGTAATTTTTGCCTTTAGCAAAAATCTGGCAGTCTTTTCTTTCTGATCACCCTAAAGTTGGCTGCAGTTACTTTTTTTCTTTTACGTTATGTCAAAAGTGAAATATTTTTTATTTTACTCTTTCTCCACCTTTGTATATTTTGTATATTTTTCTGTGGATTCATTTAATTGTCTATTATTGTAAAAAATGCTAATAAGATTCTTAAGAAAATTGTGAAAAAATCAACTGCATTTTATAAAATTTTTTACTCAGTTACTACAATTAATGATACGTCTGATGTCTACTGGACATTTATTTAGTTGCTCATACAAATTTTTACTGCCTCTGTCTTTAATACTAATAAGACCGTCTAATCAAATATTACAAATTTAATTGGAATTAAAACGAAAACAATAAACAATGTTCCAAGACGAGGAGGATTATAGAAAGGAAAATTTTTTATTTATTTTATTGATGTCTGCAAATGTCGCAGTAACACTGGTGGTGATGTTAGCAGCCTGTCTCTGTTGCAAGAAAAAAATTCCAAAGTGAGTATGATGAACAAGTGAGCTATACTACTGGCTTGAGCTAAGCGAAACCTTTCTAAAAACGATACAATATCAATTGTAAAGTTTTGATGATAATGAAATTGTTGCTGTATCTGTGATAGTCAAAAGTGAATTCACAGCGAAAGTAAGCAAGCTGCAATGTAACATACTGCAAAAAATTAATGACAAAAATCCAAAGCTTTTACTTACAAATATATACATAATTGTCTGTTAATGCAACATAATTCATTCGCTTGCCACTTTGCTAGTAATATTTTCTGATGCTATTAAATTTTATTCCGTTATGCATCGCTTGTTTTTTCACGTTTTGAATACTTTTTATATATTTAAAACCTGTATACATACCTCTATATGTATTTTTAATATTTATGTATAGAAATGACCTGATGGGTTTGGAGGGTATGGTAAAGCTAAAAAATCCTGACGAAGTTGTAGTAATTACTGCCCTGAATAACAGTGAATCACATGCAGACCTCAATAATTCAACAATATCCCAAGGAGATTCAGAAAAAAGGTAAATTTATAAAAAAAAAATTTAGCAGTATCTATTCAAGCAAAAATTTTATAGAGCCAGCACTGCAGCTCATCGTTCCTTGCCCGACATTCCAATAGCTGATGTAAATGGCGACACTGGCTCTGAGTTATATGAAACAGTCGCTGATAAAATGCTTTTGGAATCACAAAGCCAAAATAAGAGTCGTAAGTATTTTTGCTTCAGTACAATTACAAAGTAAGAAAAAATTTGCAGTAGAGATTCAGGTACAACAACTTTTTTTGAATTCATTGCATAATTTGTGTAGCTAATAATATAATTATACACATTTTTCTGCTCATTGATTTGGTACTCAATTCTGAGAATTGCACGTGAAAGTAGCCCCAAAAATAATTCAGCATCATTCGTTTTGTCAAGTTGGCTGCATTAATACTTTAATGGCTGTGGAATAAACAACCCTTTTGTTCAGAGTGAATTACATTTTAAAATCAGAAGAACATTGAAGAACGTCTATGGTCATATCGTCCCAAAAATAGGATCTAAAAAACTTGTTTACTGATTTTGTTTACTTATTTGTAATTTATTGAGCAAAAAAGGAGAAAATTTGGGGGAAGTTGGCATTTTTACGATTTTTAGGCACTGGATGCTCTTTTCTCTGGTAGGTTTGTTCCGCTTTTTTTCTCCTATTGAGTATCTACTACTTTGTCTGACATATTTATGTATTATAATCGTGTTAAAATATAGCAAAAAAAATCGTATGACCATTAAATTATTAATGCAGCCAACTTGATAAAACGAATGATGCAGTGCAACTCTCAGGATTTAGTCAATAATCATGTACTGAGTTAATAATAATAATAAAATTAAGAAAGTTGAATTTTCCGCATCTGCTTACGTTGAATTACGTTGCTTAGACCTCAAAATAAAATAATATTTGACCAATTCACAATCTATTGTAGTAGTTGTACAAATGTTTTTTGTAATTTCTGTTTAAACAATTAGGAACGATTGTGTTTCACCATTTATTATAGAATCATTAAAGTCTTTATGCAACTGAATATGTATGTTTTCATATCGTCATATGATTTCAATAAAGCCCTAAGTTACAAAAAATTCAAAAGCGACTTCTTAGTAGATTTCGATCCACCATATCAAAATGCATGTCCCTGGAAAATTTTAATTATTAAAATTGTACTAATTCGTCAATAAGAAATAAGCTTAAACTAAAAAAAAATTTAAAAATGTTGCTTAAATTTTCATATTAGAGAGCTTTTTGCTTGTCCTCTAAAATTTGTTCAATGTAACTTAGGGCTTTTATGAATTCATATGACGATCTACCTTCTTACAACTACAACTAGAGCTGAAAAAAAGACTCAGCCAGTGTAGTAATGGTAAATTAAGAAAATAAAAAAAATTGATTATGTACATATTATGTAGTCTTGCTTAAACTTTGATATTGAAATAACTCTCATTTACTTAAATGAGAGTTTAGTAGTATGCGTTTTAAAAACGAAATTTATTTACTTGAAAATCATTTTAGTAATACATACATCTGAATTGTTTAAAAAGCGAAATCTGGCTATCTCATAAAAATTTAAATAATTTAAATTTCCTGTTTTTATAAATTTTTACTATTAGCTACACCCAGTTTAAAGAAGCAAATCAGTGTTTCTCAACATAGTTCGATAAGTCAAGCCGACGACGTTAGTTCTCCTTATTCGAGAGTTAAAAACTCACCACACGATTATGCCAAAGTAAGTTTTTATGCTATTTTTATTCAGAAGAAAGATTATAATATTTTTATTTACATTTTTGAAACAAAAATGCAGGTAAGGCCTACAGAACATCCCTATGCTCAGTTAAATGCCCCTTCAACATCTCAACCAACAAATGTCCAAGTAGCAACTGCTCATGTGGATATTATTAATCAGCCAATGGGTAGTCAAATTTCTACAATTAATGAACAACATCAACTACGATCTTCACATCATAGTGATAATACGCATAATGTTAATGAATCCGCTGTACCTCAGGTTGAAATACCAGCTGCTTCGGCAATTGCTGGTATGATATCGGCCAGCCAAGATTTACCTTATATGACGCCACCAATAGCGAATCAGCATTTTAGTGGTGACTCTCAAGATTCCTCAAGTATGACATTACTTTCTTGATATATTTCAATAAAACTGTTAAACTTTTGAATTAATTTCGCAGAAGGCTATACGAGTATCAGTGTACGAGAACCTTTGGCGAATATATTAGCTCAAGCAGCCCCACAAGCCCAAATCAGAAGTTCTAACCATAATCGTGATGTAAATGATTCGCATTATGCTACGGTATCAGATGATTCAGGTATGCTTAATATTGTATTGTTATCATTTAAAATATAAAAAGTCATAGCTCAAGGTCATTACTACTGGCACAGTCTTAAAAACTATTTTTTTAAGTATTGTTTCAATTGTTCTTAATTTATGAGGCTATTATTTGGATATATATCGAAGTTTTCAATAATCTTAAGTAATAATAATTGCATAAAATTTAACATTTTCCTTGAAAAATTGTATTTCTAATATTCCTCCTTCGAAAATTATTGCTGCGTTTTATATATAAATAGACGAAACCTACGCTGCCATTGAAGATCCAAACATGCGTTTGCAACACGCCAATACAACTAACGATATTTATACTAGTGGTTCTGAAACATATGCCCAGATACAACCAATGCAGTCGCCAAATGCTATTGTAGTTTCAGTAGAAATAAATAACGCGAGCACTTTAACTTTAGCATCATCCAATTCAACTTTGACTGGAGCTATTCATAACTGTTCGTTTTTGTCGTCCGACAATGTTAATACTTCATTGTCTTCTCAACATTCTAGCAATACTGTTATTGGCCCTTTACGGACAAGCTTGGAACACAGTACAAATAACACGCCAATACCGCCACCTGTCGACAGCTTGCGGGCCCAAATGCATTCGAGGCAGGCCTCAGCATCGTCAAACAATAGCTCTTCGTTGTGCAATTTAGGTTCGCCAAAACCCGAAAAAAGACAGGCCAATTCACCCCTACCACCGACTCCGAAGTCTAATCTATCTTCAACAACTCAACTACAAGCAATGAGTTCAACCAGTAACTTGACTTCAGGCCGCAATTCTGTAATATCTGTGATTGAGTGTGCAGGAGAGTTGAACGAGTTGATATCTCAAGATTTTCATCAACAAGATAGTTCGCCACAGAGAAGAAACAAAAGCTTAAGCCCATCGAAAGACATTGAGGGAATGTACGCAAAAGTATGTTTTACTTTTGATATTAAATCAAATTTATATATGATTATAAATCTTGTTCATCTTTATATTTTCCAGGTGATGAAAAAAAATAAATTTTCTCGCCACTCGCCTTCATCTCAAAATAATTCTCCAGTATTAGCACGTAAAAATAATGAACAATTATCCTCTCATTTGGGTTTAAGTCCTTTGGATTCGATGGCTGCTGATCTTTTAGAAAATAATGTTAGTGTTTTAAGTTCTAGCGATAGAAGTCGTCTACGCAGCAATAGTTATGGCGCCACCAAGGATCATGGCTATGAAACAATACCAGCTGACGCTATGAGATCTAATTCTTCACATGGTGTTATTGAAAATCGTAAATCTGATTGTTATACCCATATATTACAAAAAGAACGTCAGCGAGAGAGTGGTATGTAGTTGTGTCTGTTTGTTCTCATCTAATCCTTTTTTCATATATCTGTACTTTTTTTATGTATGTGTCTTTTTTCCTACTCCATGGTTTTATATCTTCCTCCTATAAATTTGATTTAACAAATAATAATCGCTTTAATGCTTTAATCCTTTTCCCCATATAAATTATTAATTTATAACATAAATTTAGTTTTGCCAAAATGAGACAAAAATGCAATTCTATTTTCATTTTCAATATCCAAAAATACTTAAAAGTTATTACAAAAAATACAACGAATTTCTCAATTTGGAGCCAGTGGTTAGTATCTTAAAATTCGTGCTTGTTAATTTGTTTTTGCATGACAATAGTTTTTAAATGATTTATTTAAATGTGAAAATACAATAATTTGATTGAATTTTTTCTGTATGTACTCGTATCATAACATAATGGAAAACATAAAATCTAATTATCTTTTTATATTGAGTTTTTAAAGGTGTTTTATGTATACCCACTAATGCAATTTAGTTTAATTATTAATTTTTTTGTTGATAGTTATATGAAACATATTTATAAGTTTAAATTTCCTAAATATTTTAGTTCATACCTCATCTAAACCACCGATTACCGTCTATAGTGTACAATTAAGCAATAGCGATAAACATTATGAAACAATAGCTAATCCCGGCTTAGCAAGCAGTTCAAATGATCCTGGATATGAAACAATATTAAAGCCAAAAATAAATTCATCCTTAATTGATGATAGTGAAAAAAAATCATCGGACTATGATCCAAATTATGAAGTGCTTAAAGGACCAAATATTAATAGCATCAGTTCAGCTGGGTGCTCAGATGATGGTTATGCCAAAGTTTTGGAAAAGAAACGTATAAATATCGATGAAGATTCTATTGATGGTTACAGTAAGGTAAAAGGAGAAGAAGAAGAAGAGAATGATGATGAACGAAATGCCACAACAGGTGGTTACAGCACTATTGCCGATGTAAAGGGACCCGACGCCAATCACAATTACGCAAGTATTTTGGAAGCGAAAGGGGAGGCAGTGGGTTGCAACGAAACTGATAGCGATCATTATGCACGCATAGCAGAGAAAAATTATCGGATTACACCAGCTTTGCCACTCAGCAATTCCAATAAATCAATGCTAGATGAATTACTAACACCACGAACCGCAGATTTTTCTATAATATCACCAACATCCATTACCAGTAGCTCAATGTTAAATACTAGTTCCATTAATTCCACCTCCACTAATCTGACCACCACTAGCACAATAAGTTCGCGTCAAACACCGACCTCCTCTTCTCAATATGAATCCCTTACAGGCAGTGAAACCGATCCGAACTATGAATCCGTCTGCTATTTAAATACATCTGGCCATGAAAATACATATGAGCGTCTACAGACCGAGTTCTCTGATGACACCCAACTGAGTTCACCACCTTTAAGCACAACTAATTCAAACACCAGCTTATCAGCACATACACCGTCATCAACCCAACCAGAACATTCCACCAAAACATTAATAGCAAATGGTTCCAAAATAAATTTGACAACTGACCCAAATGCAGATATTTTGGTCAATGACTATTTTCAAGTATAATTTTTTTAAATGTAGTCTAAAGTGATTCCAGTAATTATATAATTAATAAATAAAATTTATATACATACATACTCTTGTAATATCTGCATATGTATACATATGTAGATGTAGATATGAAAAAAAAATCTAAATAATAAATAACGCTGTAGTGACGAACACAGTGAGAGTTATAGGGAAACGCATATTTTTAAGGCTTTTGCTTAGCAATCTCCGTCATTAGGTATTTGCACATACACACATATCATTTCAGTGAAATTTTATAAGAATCTTTGTTCATAGCTTTAAAAGGTTTGATTTTTATGGCAAAAAACATAAAACCACATCCAAACTATGTTGCATTTTAATATTTGCAATCCACACAAACGCATTAAAAATCGAAACTGATTGGATTGTAAATTTGAAAATATCATTTTAAATTTAGAAAATTGTATTAAGCTCAAGTAATTGTTTCAAAGACTATATATAAAAAATATCCATATTTCTTTAACAGAAGAAATAAAAATATTTAAATGCAATGAACTGGAAATGATTTATTATTGCTATTATGTACTTTGCATGTACATAAACGCTTATTTTCTATAGTGAATATTAAAAAAATTGTTATTTTTATCGTGTTATTTAACATTTTATTTAATTTTTTTTTATTTTATTTTTGTTATTCTTCAAATTGGATAACGTGACATTTTGCGACACCGAATGCAGCTAAAAGTTGTTAATTTTTGTTGTGTTTCTTTTTAATAGTTATAAATTTGATTCAACTATTATATACAAAACAAAGCACAATTAAACGCACTCATGCATTTTCGTTAACATAATTTTTATTCTATTATATTTTCTAGTTTTAATTTGTTTATCCATATAAGATATTTTAAATTTAGAATAGAAAAAGAAAAAATTGTATCAAAAATTTGTATTTGTTTATTTTTTTATTGAATTATTTATTATTTTCGAAAATAAAACTGTAAAATAAGGCCTATAAAATTATGCCCAAACAACAGTTTTGTTTTATTTAAACTTCATATCTATACATACATACGTGAGACCGAAAATTCGGCTTCATTGGATCTCCATTCTATTTATACCTACTACCTATGTTTTGGTGCTTTCGATCCGTGAATGTGTAGGGGTTAAGCTGCGAGTGCTGAGTGATACCAGTGATACGTTGTACTCAAGTGGTATTAACCAGCTGGCAGCTGACTTGTTTGCCTTGCGTATGCTTTATATTTTGAATGTAAAAAAATGGAGTTTTTATATTTTTCTGTAGATGTTTTTGGCAGAAACAATATACGAAATTTTACTTTTTTAATACGTTTGTTTCTACAAAAAAATAGAGGAGACTATTAAGTAGGAATATTTTTTATTACATTTTTTACAAGTTTAAATCAATTTCATATATCTTAATGAAAATCTGGTAAATACCTACATGCTAAACAACACTTTTCAAATTAATTTTGAACCAATTTAGAACATTTATAACTATTTTAAGCCTTTTGAATCCATTTGGGCATAGTAGGTATATTAAAAACTATTTTTTATTATTTAAACCATTTACAACTACTTTTTACATTTCGGACCCTTTTACGCCAATTACAATAATTTTAACCAATTATTACTAATTTGAATTTGTTAATTCATTTGATAGCTGTCAGTTTTTCGAAATGGGTTAATTTAACTTCTAAATTAGAGATGGGATCGTGAGTGACTTTTCACTCACGTTCATGCACGCTCACTAAATACTCACGAAAAAATCAAAACTTATAATTATTTATACATTAAAATTTCTGAATTCAATTAGAAAATTCTTTTTTCAAAGATTTAAAAAACTTTTGTTTGTTGAGGGTTTTTAGCTAGTCTATATACATGCATTTCATTGGTGCTAAAGCCAAATCATCAGTAGACCTTAAACCTAATTTTTAAATGTTTCAAACCTCTTTATTTATACAAAAACTTTTAAAAACTCAATGAGAGTTATACAAATTACAATAGTATAAGCATATTAAGGCTTTGAAACTTATTCAAAAATCCCAACAAACAAATTACTATATTCGATATGAATCTATTTTATTTTCTTTACAACCTTTGAAAAAAGATATCGAGAATCTCGAATAATATAAATTTAATAATTAGAAAATTCTGCAATAAGAGGAAAATTATGTTTAACTGAGAAATATACTTTTCCGAAACAGTTTTGAAATACAATTTTTAAATTAAATTTTTAATTTTAAAGTCCTAGAAACAGTCCACCAAACAAAATTTTTTTGAAAGTGATCCAACTTGTTTTTTTATGGAATATTAGACTAGATATATATATAATTTTATAAATAAATAATAATATATGTATGTATATGTAATATGCACGCAAAAACATATTTACATATCGACGGCTTATGTTCAAAACCCTCTATATTAAAAATCACAACTTTTCTGGAGAGCATAAAATCTGTTTGCTTTGTTTTTTGTTAGAATATTTTTAATCTCTAATGCGATGCGAAAGAAAAATGGTACAAAATAAAACTATTTTTACACTGAAATTACTTTCGCATCGCAATAGAGAGTAAACAAACCCCTGTTTTGCAACAAAGGAATTTAAATTTTTAATAATTTCCTTTATTGGCAATTTTATGAGCGATAGAGGTTTTTGTTATTCAAAACTACTCGATACGGAGTCAATGTGATATCAGATAGGGGATCTTATACAGTGATAAATATTTTTATCAAAAACTAAAATAATTATTGAAAATACAAGAGTAAATAATAAATTATAAAATATAACAATTAGCAAATTCGTCATTCGAAATATGATCGGATACCTAATTTCAAAAAGTTTTTATTTGCTGTAACTGGAGTAAACGAACGCAATTTCGTAAAATGCAGTAAAATTCAGTAAAAATTTTTAAAAACTTTTGGGTACTCGAACACACTTATTGTATATAAATATGTATGTATGCGTGTTATTTGACGCAATATATTGCAATCAAAAACTCATTGTGAAAATGGCATATAGACGGTTTTGAATATAAGCCGCCGATATTTATTTATGTACGTACATACATACATATGTAATTATGTATGCATGCTTTCTTCTGCGTCGATAAACCGTTAGTAAACAAAGAAGATCAAAGAAAAGTATGAAAAAATTATAAAATATATTTTTGGCTATCGCTTATGGAAAAAATTTAAAATAAGAAATTACAAATATGATGAGTTCAAAAACTTTAAAACATTTACGTATTGTAGTACACATCAACGAACAAGATTCAGAGGATCAAAATGGTCGTTTACAAAATACTGGATTTGAATGCGGAGTTAAGGCTGGAATAAAACGTAATATAAAAGGAGAAGAAGTTGTTCCATCTTCGCCACCTAAAAATCTTATACAAGGCTCAGGGGACAGTCTAGAATTTGATAATATGAAGGCTGAAGTTTTGATTATAGATGATAAGTCCTTGCAATTAAATTTAATATCGACAGAAGATTGTGGTCCCTATACAAATATCTCACACAAAATGTATTTTGATCACGTAGCTCATTCTAGTACTGATGTAATAAAAAGCGAATTAGCTATAGTAATGGATAATCTTCTGTTGAAACGCAAAAATTCTTGTATAGTGCGTTTTACTACTAAACAAGAAATGGATATTAACATATATTTCGATGTGTTGATAGCGTTTCTTGATAAGAGAATTTACCATCAAAAATATAAATTGCAATACGTCAAATTGGAGTGTGTAGGCATAGCATCAAGTATGCAAAACTCCAAAAATCCTACTGAAAAAAGTTTTGCAACTTGCGCTAATCTAGCAGGCAGCACTTCTGATGATTGCAATAATAACGAAGCCATATTCAGATTATCAAGAAATGATAAACGTCAATTTCGTTCAACCAGAGATTTATTGCTGTGGATTTTAAATGAATATAATTTTAAATTTTCTGATAATAAAGGACATGAAAAATTGCAATTTTCATTTTCTATAGTCGACCATCAGCAAAATCTATTTAAAGTTAAACTGTCGCTTTTTAACATATTCTTAAATTTTATGAATACTCAGGATCGTAATCATTGGCACCACTATATGGATCATATGGGAGAGGGTTGTAAAGGCTTAGATTGCAAATTTGTGCACTCGGGCTTAACCATAAGCCTGTCAAATTACATTGAAGGTATAGGAAATGCAAATACACTTTTATTTTTTGATGTTCCAACCAATATTCAAATGACAGCCACTACAATAGAAATGTTACAAATGGCTCATGGTGTAATTAAGAACAGAAAAAAAAAACTTTTATTGTTGAGCAATAATGTCAATCTAAACCGCCGCTTGCCTACCTTCTCAAATGATTGTACGGAATGCCTTTCTCCACAGCGGTGGGAGAAATTGATGAATGAGGTGGCCACAAATCCTAAAAAGGTTTGCCTTTCTCCTTTTCCACTTCTTGTAAAACGTCAAAGCATAGGAATGTCCTTATACGACGGCAAAGATTTCAATGCACTTAGTGGTTGGTACCGAAAAATAGATGAATGTTTTGAAAAAAATTGCCAATTACGTGAAAAATATTTTAGTTATTATTTTAAGCTCAAAACTAATCAAATTTCATCGAATATACAAAATATGTTCAAGTCACTGGAATCGTTAGAACAAAACGAAAGAGATCTGAATGAACTACAGGAAAATCAGATAGAATTGCATAAATTATTTAAAGGATATCAAGAAGTTCGAACGCAATTTCAACAATTATCTGAAGGCACTAAAGGTACTGCATTCGAGGAAATTTTGAATATTTATTTGGAAACTAAGACATTTGATTTGAATAATCAAGCTGTTGCCTCGAAACGAAAATATTTACAATTATGTAAACAACATTTAAGTTTCACTTTTGATCACTTGACTGGTGGTATATTAATGGAATTTGAAATTTGATGACTTTCTGTAGTCATGTATTTGGAATAGTAAGCAATAATAAATTTTGAATTGTACTGATAAGTTTTAACAGAATAATAAAGAAAAATGTCGGCACTTTAAAAACGAAAGGATTATTATTTATATTAACGCTCAAAAATTCAAAAACTGTACTTTGAATTGGCAAAGCTTTGGCTAAAAATAATTGTAAAGGATAAATATTATACAACAACAATAGTTTCCAAGAAAAATAAATCCGTTTTTCACCGATGTCTCGAAAAAAGTTTATAGTAAAGAATTTGGTTTCTTTTTCGTGTTCAACGTCCCCAAATTAAATGAGAAAAAAGTTTAAAATTTGTATACTGGTGTGTGTAATTTAAATTTGTTTTTTTAATTTACAAACTTTTTTGCAAATGTTGAAATAATTTCATAAAAATGCATTAAGATTGCCTAAAAGTGGTGCTCGTGGCAAAAAATCCTTGCCCGATTTTCATAAAATAAAGTGTGAATGATGACTAGCATAACTTATGCTGACTGGTACAGTTTTATCAAGATAAATTCCTATTTAAAACAACAAATGTGTTTTTAAGGCAAGTGTATGGATTAGCCAAATAAATATCCAAGCTGATCACATTTAATATTGTCTAAATTTTATTAATTTAAATATACGCACATACATACATAAATTTTTTAATTCGATTATATTAAAACATTTTTTATAAAAATTTAATAAACTGAACTTTAACTTTTTTTAAATTTTTTTAGTACAATTTTATATCTACTGTATGTATATATATATATAGAAAATGTATGTGATTGAAAATAAAATATAAAAAGTGTAAAAAACAAGTAGTAGATAAAATTTTAATTTCACGCCTTTTCAAGGTCTTATGGTAGTTTTAAAGATACCATCAAGGAGTGATTCTAACGCATATTGATAAAATACATATATAAAACAGAAAACACAACAGGACGCGTACCAATTTGCAAAAAAAATTTAATCCAATGAAAAGGTGACAAAATGAATCTTGTGAATAAATACGCCCGACTAACGCCGCCTCTGCAAACGTCGCTACCGTATTTCATTCGCTTGCGTTACCATTATTACCATGAGACATATTATGTTGAGATTGTCCTTGTTGTTGATGGTGATGTCGACTTGAGGACGATGCAGCTGATAGTGATGCTGAAGATACCGGTGCTGATGATGATACTGTTACTGCTGATGATGGTTGGTGTGACGATTGATTGAGCAAGGCCAAATTGCTGGCTTTCATACGGGCTATAGTGGTATTTGCCAACCCTCCAAAAGTTGACAGACATGGTGACATACAAGGCGTTGAGCAGAGGCTATTACTGATCTCACACTGGTCAAGTAGGCGGAGTAGCTCGTTGGTATCGGGTCCGCCATTGATTTTCTGCGCTTGTCCTTCATCTTTTTTGGAAAACAAAGACAGCGCTGTTGTGAGATCCCACATTTGTATGTTTCCGTTGCAATGTCCCGTCAATATGAAACGAGAACCCATACGTGAGCTCACTTCACATTCATGGACACAAAAGGATGTTATCGACGATCCGTCTACAGATTTTATTACGCAAACCCGTTCGCCATTTGAAGCTAAGCGTACATAGAGTTGATCTGTTTCTGGAACAACTTTTTGGACGAATATTTGTTCATCATAATCACCATATGGACCGAATTCATTACCAGCTACATAACTGTAATTTGATTCTGTAGCTTCCAAAGAAACGATTTTAAAAGAGGCTTCTGGAGTTGAGCCCGGCTGTGTTGATAACATGCCACGAAATCTAGTGAGACTCCAGGTCCGTACATGATGATATTCACTGCACACTGATACTAGATATTTCTCAGACAACATTACTTTTGTTACAGGACTTTGATGTACAGTAAACGTTTCGAAAAGATGGGGGCCGTGACCTGCGGTTTCAGGATGCTGTACAATAATTCTTATCGCACCACTCTTAGTTCCATAAGCAATCTCTATCCAGTTACCGCTTATACCTACAGTAGAAATAATACACGTTTAAGAAAACAGAATAATTTTACATCGAAATAAAAATTAGTTACTTACTTGATGTTTTTGGTGTTAAATACACTGAAATTGCCGTTATTGGATCCAAGTTAGGATCCTTATATAGTTCAGTAACCAACAGATCATTATCCTTCATACGTAATGGAAACTTTTGCATATCTATTAAATGACGAAATAAAGATTTTTCTAATTATTTTTTATATGCGTACATATATACATGTATATATATACATATGTACATATATTGGAAAATATTTTTTTAGTAAGTCGAACTTAAGGCATTTATAAAAAAACATCAGTCCAATGCGTTCATCAGATTAGGCATGTTTACACCGTAAACACAAAACTTTCACATGTTCAATTTTACAAAGCTTTATAAAAAGCAAAACATGTCTGAACTTTATATATGTATGCATATGTGTATTTTATATGTTAAAAGACTTCCGTTTCCCAATTGTTCAATCCTTAAACCGATATCGTACTAAGTTCACATTTTTGTTCAACAAATTTACTTACCAATATAATATATCGAACCATTATTACAACCCAATAGTAAAAATGAGCCTGCCGAATCAAAAGATAATACTGGCACTAAGTCCTGTATTTGCCAATGTTGGGTCATAGCATGCCAAACACCTATTTTTCCAGAGGACGACAAAGCTACCAACTGGCTACCAATAAAAAACAAGTACTCTACCCGTACATTCAAATTAAATATACCAATATCAGTTTTATTCCCTCCCTCATGGATACTCCACAAACGTATTTGACTGCCATACGATATCGCCACCATTTTACTTGGTATTGGTTCAGCCGTAGACATATTAACCTTCGAGTTTATAGCAATCCGTTCGATTGTGGAGTCTATGTAGGGAGAAGTGAAAACTAATTGCCAGCCATTGGTATCTTTTACCCTGTAGCAGGCAACAAAATGCGCATATGCTACGGCAATCCAATTTTGATGAGCCTTAATAATTTGTACCCGTAAAGGGTCAACCCAATTTGAACTGAGAGTTGGCGAAAATACTAAGCCGACATCATTACGTATTAGTTTATTGAGATCAGCTGAAGAATTTCGAGAATGACGCATGAAATCTAAGGAAGGATTTCGAGAATGTTCACCGCGATTGTTTATCGGCCAGCAACGGCCATCTTGTGATGTAGAACTGCCTCGTCCCAATCGTAAGTCCCATGAAGAGTTTCGTGAATGTGAGCTATGACGATTGGAGACGACGGTAGAAGGTTCAGGTACACGAACCATAGATCCCGGGCGTGCATTTGAAACAGTAGATGTAATGCCGGAAGATGTAGAGGGTAAACATTGTTCCAGGGGCACGGGAGCAGGATTGTTGCGCAAAGAATTAGTATCCATAGACGAGCATCCTTGCTGTTGATTAAGAAGTATGTTTTCGTTATGCGGTATAGAAGGAGCTGGTAAGAAGCCATAAAATAAAACATCTCCACATGAGGAATGGTTTAAGTCTTCACACAGTGCTAAACGCTTCACCAATGGCGTCAAACCATAATATTCCGATTCATGACGAAGCGCTCTTATTTCACAGTTTTTTACATCAATTTCTTTCGTTCGCAAATAATTCAAAATAATTGAGAATAATGAGGGATCTCTATCAATGAAAATTGCTCCTGTCTCATCTCTCAGGCTAGATATACGTCCACTGAGTAAGGCGGTAAAAAATGTATCTGGTATCCAGGTGAGTGTTTGGCGTGATGTGGAAAATCTGTAATATATGTATGTATATCGAATTATTATAATCTCTCGCTATTATTATTATTTGCGATAAGCATTTCAAGTTAATAAACAAAATAGAAAATTATGTACGTATTGTAATTTTTGATGGCCAACAACCACACAAATCTCTATGCATAACACGTATATATGTACATGCATACAACATATGTACATAACTTTGTATGAATACGTATTGAAATATTTTTATAGTAAAAATAAACAAAATATACGCAGATTGTTCTTACCTCTGACCCCCTACATTTAGATTAACCAAATCAACACTATGAGCAAAGTAGGACATGTCTTTCTCAACTGTCCCCACTTTGGGGCTCTACTATAATCGGCCCTTCTTTATATATGTACTTTTAGTTTTGTTTACTCCGATAAACGTTATAATCTTATTGATTAAGCGCTTGTGTTATTAGTTTGAGGTTTAAGCTTGTGTTATGAAAATGAAATTTGTTCAAATAAATTTATGAGTAAACATTTAACTTTCAGTATTCATTTATTAAAACCAATGGGTGTATGTATGTATGTGCAAATTTGTGGAAATTCTCATTAGAAATTTTATTCAACTCATACCATGGTGAATTCATTATGGAAGGTGGCCTTAGCAAAGCAACTGATTACATTATGTTCTACTCAAGATATATTGACAAAATGCTGCTCACAAATCACAGAACTTATGTAGGAATATGTACTACTATAGTATAAAGTACGTAGAGGCCCGATTCTCGATGCCGATTCTCGATGGATAATTTTGGCGATTAAAAAATCCACTATAATGATTTTTTAAAGATGACAAACATTTTAATTTCAATTATTTTCTTAAATTTTCTAACACATTTTATGTGTCTACTTATTTTAATTTTTATATCTTCTAATATCCGTGACATACAACGCATTTTGGATAGTTTCTCTGACTATGTAAGCTTAATTTTTTGTATGGTTGTGCTACGAGTCATGTCTTATTGACATGATTCTTATACTTTCTTCTTTGAATCTACATCGTTGTTCAGACAAGTTATGTCATGTTGACATTTACTCACAAATATCTACAGGCTTAAAATTTCGAATGAGAAAACAAAACGTAATGACAGTACATGAATCTGAGTGCTCGTCTAAATGCAGAATAGGTATGCCATGGTTGAATAATACAGCAAGCGTTAACGGACTTTTTTCGGGTTCGAACCTGTAAAAATTTTGTAATGTACTAAAAAGGAACGCTTTAACCTATGTTTCAAATGCAAATAAGAGAAGGAAAAGAATCAAAATTCTTTATAGAACAGAAAATGCATCCAAACACACATGTGAATATACAATTTTTTGCATTTTATTTCGTGCTTTTTGACAGCTTCGAGCCTAAAAGTAGTGTTGTTGTAGCTTCGACACTACCTGTATATTACTATCATAATCAGCTGTTGTGGCAAATCCACCTGGTTAATTGGTCACGGATGAGAACCGTCGACGGGGTGCCAGTAAAATATTCAGAAAAATCGTATTTCGTAAATAAAATCGTGAGTATTAAAACAAAGTCGTCGAAAAATCGGCACTCAAAAATCTTGTTTTATACAACAATCCTTCATTTAAAAATTAACAAAGCAAGATTGGAAGAGATTTTGCGTTGAAACAGGTTATATACTTTCCAAAATAAACGTTAATTTTTATATATGTTTTATATTTTAATTTCAATAGAAATTCATAAAATTTACTATTATACAGTTTTTCATAAACTTGCAATTCATGTGTAAAATCGAATGAATTTTTTGATTTATTCGATTTTATAACAAACATACATATTAAGTACGAAAGAAGGACATATGATATTGATTTAAATTGAGTAATTACAAAATAAAAATATACAAACATATCATAGATGTTTTTTATATTTTTTGTAATGCTACCATTGTAACATTCCGAGGAATTATTTTTAAATAATCTTTAAAAAAGAATCCGCTCAAGGTTTCCTATTTGCAACGAGTATCTTATCTTGGTTTTATTAAGATTAGTATTCTTTCAACATTAGCTGAAGAGTTTGGCAAAGTCATTAAGTTATTTACAAAAGTACAAGGAAAATACTAACAAAAATCTTAAAACGATATTTTGTGAAATTCGCTATAAAAATCGTAAAATGACGTAAAAACGACACGTTTGGCACTCCTACTTGTCGCGCCAGTTCACAAAGAAGACACCAGGTAGTAGCGATTCTAGAATATAAAAATTTAATTTTTGAGTTTAGAGACATTTTTATTTGTTGTTTTCCTTCAGAGCACATCAAAAACCCCATAGGGGTTGCTTTATAATTCAATTCGAAAAGAACAACATTAGTATTCGTACGTTATTAAAATTGAAGTTCGTAAGCATTTTCTTTCGATTACAAAGTAATCCCGTTATCACGCAGCTGTACGAATAATCATCAGTCATTTGGATTTTGGGTGATTTTGCATAATAAACTAAACACTACAATTTGGGCTATTTTAAAATTTTGTAGTAATTTTATACTGTTTTTGGGGTTTCTTCAGTGTAACGGATCATCCAAAAATTTTGGGGATCCCTTCATTTTGTTGTTTAAACCTTTTTGTATTTTTATATATGTAGGTACAGCAAATTATTTTTAATTAAACTTATTTACGAGTTACCGACGTACTTTTCGAGCAATTCTTGTTTGCGTTTTCTAAGCAATGCTTCTTCAATATCTTTTTGAGTTGGAACGGGGACATGTGCTGTAAACATTGGTGCTAGCAACTCCATTGGGTTCTCTTCCATTCGAGTGTCTTTGGCATTTTCAGCTGCCTCACGAGCTGGTATAGAAAGCGGATAAATATCATCATCGTTATCATCGTCGCCTAAATCAACATGTCCATCGCGAGCCATTTTTTCTTTCCATTCACGAACCGCTGTTTGAACTGCCAAAAATTCAATGCGTTCTTCAATTGGAATTAATATACCGTCATCATCATCTCGATATCCATAATATTCAGCATCAATATCTTTCATGAGTTCTGCCCTTGTTTTACGCGGAGGCGGTGGTGGTTCTTGTTCAAACAATTCCCGAACTCCTGGCAGGTCTTTTGCAGCACCAAAGTATTTATAGCCGCGATTCCCCGGAACTTCACGACCTTCCGCATCAAACATTTTCGGACCATAACGGCGATAATGAGGTCCGCCCAAAGCAGATATTTGGTTTTCCCAATGTCGTTTTTCCCTTAGCAATTTGTTTATTTCATCATTTAAATCACGTATCCGAAATTCACCCAGACCAGCTGAAAACATAACAAGTGTAACAAATTTTATCATACCACTGCTAATATAAATACCATTTTGTATTTGAGCCACTTTATTAGAAATTTCTCTAATGATTTCTAAACGATATTTTTCACATTTAGGGAGGTCAGTGCATTCTGAAGCCAAATATGGGCGCCGGTCTTTTTCACCAGATTCAATTTCTTTAGCAGCACGCCAACGTGCTAATGTGGTCCTACAAATATGATATAAATAAAATGTCTTTTCAATCGTTTCTAAACAAACTTACATGGCTTTTTCAGCATTTCGGGCCTATAAAAAGAAAGATTATAAATATTTTTTTAACAGTTTCAAATTAGTTTATTTACCATTTTTCCTTAAGTATTTTAAGAAAACGTTTTGTTACAAATATGTTAAAATTAAAATTACATTTCCATCATGGTATAATGAAGAAAGCAAAACCATTACTACAACTATTATTTTAATTTATTTCTTGAGTGTCAAATTCTAAATAGGAAACACACGCAATTTATTTTATATATGGAATTTATTTGACAGTAAAGTAATAGAAGTTTTTGTTGTACTACCAGTCTTACCTTGTATCAAATTTGGCATGTACAATAAATACACGATAGTGATGAAAGTACACTAAAATAACCTTATAATAAGTACCATCCTTCTTATACCCATCACCAAAAAATTTGGAAAGGGGATATATAGGTTTTTTTTCAATTTGGCTACTATTTGGAAAATTAAAATTTTGTCTGCGATTAAAATGTCCAACGCATTTAGAAAATTCATATATTATGCCACTCTTGAATAGTTCAAATACAAGTATATTTTTATATTATGTTATTTTGACACTGCTAGATTTTTCCTATCAGAAATATTGACTATCAGTCAGTATAATACCTCCGCGTATATATTTTAAATGAAGTATTTAATCTATTTCGATAAGAAATCCTTGAATTTATTTAAATATGCAAAAAAACAATTTCAAATAAAAAATTGTTAAAGGATAAATTTTGAAATGATCCGCCAAACCTCTCAAAAGTTTTAAGTTAAAATGATCAGTTACAAAAGTATAGTACGTACACGTAATTTCAAATTGACGCAGCAAAAATCAAATTTCCAAAACTTATAAATTCTCTTATTCCCTCCAAGGGATAACAAAGTTCAAGGCGTATTTTTTGCCTTGCTCATGGCTTATATTTCGAATGCCAAGATACGTATAGTGTACATTCTCTTTTTCTAACTTTTTTTCTGCTTTATGTGAGATATTTTTGATAGAAACCATACAAAAACTTCTTGTTGTTCCTGTATTGTTGTAGTTGTTGTACTAAAATTTTCACGTAGTAAAAACGGTTTGATAAAGTTATTATTATATTGTACCACACATGGTAGAATAATACAGGTAGTGTCGAAGCTACAAAAAAATTGGTTTAATTTCGAAGCTGTCAAAAAGCACAAAAAAATTTATATTCATATGTGTATTATATTCCATTATCTGTTCTATAAAGAATTTTGTTTCTTTTCCTTTTCTTATTGCATTTGAATCAAATTTTAAGTGTGCTTTTTTAGTACCTAATAAAAATTTGACAGCTGCGAACCAAAAATACCAGTCCGTTAACGTTTCGCTACTACCTGCATTATTCTAGCATAGTACCAAATTTAGTACATTATTTTCATTAAATGTATGACTGCAGTTTGTGACTCATTTGATACGTCTATTAGACATTTCCACCCGCTGTCGTTGATAATATAATAATAATTGTGTCTTTGGTATCGATAAAAGTTGACTACTTTTAACATATTCTTGCCGTTTTCTAGGCCTAAGACAATAGTAAGAACATATCTCGGTATCGTTGTGATGAATTCTATTTAAAGTGGAACTTATAAGTATAAAAGAGAAGAGAGTTTTGCCCCATTTTTATTGTATGTATGCTATTAATAGCGTTACAGACTTAAAAATGTTAAATCGTAATAATCAAATATATACTGAATGCCATCCACTATTGCGATAGTTATTGAACTTTTAGCAAAATGGACCACCATTCATATATCACAGTAAATATTGTACGTGTGGCAGTACATTAAAATTTTGCATTTTAAAAATTAATTGTCTATAAGTCGTAATCCATAATATGAAACATGTAGAAACTTTTGTTTCATACAAAATAACAGATCAACTTACACTATTATTCCATTCTTATATAATACATGAAATATGTATATGGATAGTTATATAAATAAGCCCACAGAAGACCCCTATCTTTTTTCAGCAAAATATTCTGGAATTGACATCAGAAATACAACGGAATTAAATATACCAAAAAGAACTATAATATCGGCTAGAACAATAATTAATAATGTGAAAGTCCAGTTACGAAAAATGGCAATAATTGACGGTTCACACTATAAAATTTTCCTTTCCGAAAGTGTTAATTTGTTGGTGTACCGGGAGAGAAGATTGGGAAGGGGTACACTCTTTGATGTACTTGGGAATTCTCTTGTGTTTTGTTATTCGTAATTGTCTAACTGAAAATGGCTGCAGCTTTATTTCTTATTTCTTTTACTTTTATTTTCTTTCATGGTGGTGAGAGCAAAAATTTGTGCACAAAAAAAAGAATGCCTCTAATATCATTACAAATAATTTCAATGTGTACCCATTAACGAAGGTCCAAAAGAGAATTAGAGAAAATTTCAGAAAGAAAACTTTTATAGTCTGAACCGGGACTAAAGATAAACATGCAAAAATCTTGAATATCATTACAAAAAAATTCAATGTGTAGACATTAATGAATGTTCAAAAGAGAGTTAGAGAAAATTTCAGGGGACTAAAATATTTTGTACAATAAGGGTGAAAAAGTACTATATAAACAACTTTGTGTAAGAAATTAATTAGCTCATTTACCATCCCTGTTCCCGCCTTATTCAATTGTTGCGAAATTCCAAGCATTTCCAAACAAAAAAAGAGTTGCGCATTTTAAAAGCGACCAATTCAACTTTAAATAATTATTTCGAGATTATTAAATCTTGTGTAAACGAAAACATTTTATCAAATATAAAAATGCCCGGCATTGCTGCTCTTTCAAAAGGCGTCCTTCCTGTAAGTTTTTATATGTAGTTGTTGTTTATTGATTTTTAGAAAGCGTTTCTCGTTCCAAAGCGCATTATGGCTGGGGAAGACGTAGATTCTCCTGTTCTTCAAATTCTCTGTGCTAAGCGTATACGAGACTCAGATCGTCTAAGACTGTTAATTAATGACGGTCAGTATTTTAACAGTTTCGCGATGCTGGCGTCGCAATTGAACCCTTCATATGGAGATGGTAAACTTAAAGATTTCAGTATTGCAAGAGTGGACAAGTATATCACTTCTGTGGTGAATAAAACTGATGCTGGAAAGTAAGTACAAAATTAGATATAGTATATTAATTAAATTTATTATTCGAAAATATGGTTAAAGGTGTACTGATGATTTAGCATAAGTGCCAATGAAATGCTTGTACATACATACATATGCAATAGCAAAACAAAGTTACACCAAATTTTTATGGGCAGAAAAATAAAGGGTCTTTTTCTTAAATTAATATTTACCTAGATGTGTAAGAGTAATTAATGGTTTAATGTTCTTTGTTGTTTCTGGCAATCATACTTTTACATGAGTGTTGGTTGTGCTTTTTTAATGATTTTTAGTTTTGTATTCAGATGCTTTTATTAAGTTTCGTTTAGCTTTATAGGAGGGAGGCTGCTCGTTTGATTTCTCTGGCTACTTTTTTTTTTCTTGGTAGTTTTATATATTGTGTGTGTGTGTGTCTGTATTCCTGCAGCTAATATTGGATTACGTGGTCCATTATAGCTGAAACGGACTGGTTACATCATGGTCCTATGTAATGCAGACATGGACTATGTCATTTTTAAAGAAGAAGTTATTGCTATACGACAACTGTTCGTGCTTTCACGAACGTAATTGTGAGGGGTCCATTTTCAATGGCATGGAGTAGTTTTTGGGTTAGTCCGATGTAGTGCAAACCTATACTATATGGTCCAGTCCTAGGACATCGTGATGTTAAATAGACCATGTTTTTACATCCAGTCCTTTATGGACTATACTTTACATCCGTGTTTGGACTAGTCGCGTTATTTGCAGAGCATGCTTGGGTTAGTGTCTACCCTGTGTTAGTGTGTATTGGAGAAAAAACGGAGTTTATTGAGTGAATCGCTATTCACGGTGACAATCTAGCCGCTGCCTCCTGCAGACTAACAACCAGCGTCGATGCACAGGTCGATGTTCATATCTCATTCGGCCACTAAAAGTACATACACGAGTTTGCCTCTTACAACTAGAATTAGAGTTGAAAAAAAGTCAGCCTAGGTAGTAATGGTAAAGTAAGAAAACAAAAACAATTGGTTGATTATTGAGTTCTTGTTACAACTTTGATATTGTTTAAACTTTTCATTTGTTTTAATGAAGGTTTAATATAATATCTCCAGTTGTTCTAAGAAATATTTGAGTAAAGTTCCCTGATGATCTGCATTAGCAACAGTGAAATGCGCATAGGAACAAGCTATACCCCTTAATAATCAATTGCAATTTGTTTTTAACAAAATGGTTAATGTTTTACTAAATAAGTAAAATATTAATTTTGGGAAAAAGTGCAAATAAAAATTTAAAGCGGCAATGAACAATGTTTTATCATTAATACATGCCGCTAAGTGATGAAAATTTATTGAACGATTTAAAAGAGGTTTAATAAACGGCGTCTGAGCAACATAAACACCGCAAACTATCGAACTCGAAACAAGATTTTGATTTAAGAATGCAGAATTATTCATTGCATTTTTCTTCATCTTAGTTAAAGAATTCATATAAATATTGTGTTTACTCACCTCTTTAGAGGCGAGTATAGTTTTTTTTCCAATAGGATAGGTAAAGTTAATGGGGCAGCCTCCATTAAGTGGTGACTAACGTGGGTCCCGTTGTGATAGTCTAGAGCACAAGTTTACTGTTTATTCATTTGTTTCTAGACCTCATGCTTCTTCTTCAACTCTTCCCAAGGTGCAGTCCAAAGCGTTTCTAATGTTCCCGTAATTAATTTAAACAACTAATAAATTCAATTTTAAAAACATCAAAAAAGATGTGGGAAAAATGTGCATCATGGGTTGTCTTGATTTTCGGTTCATACCTATTAACTCACAAGTGCGCATATTTGATATCCAACCTTTTTTCTTTTATATATTAATAAATATAATCATAAAAATGATACTTTATTGATTCCTCCAATGACAAAAGTTAAAACAAACATTTACCTACACGTGGTTTCGCAATTAAGTTTTCAGAAAGAAAAATAGAGTTTTGTTTTAAAATATGCGAATATCTACCGATTTTATAGTTTAATTTCGAAGGTTTTAGTAAAAAAGCTACAAACACTTGTTGGTAAATTGATGAAAATTTTCGCAGTAATTTCCCGGGATTTCAGGATAGAAAACGTTCGGAGATTCCCGCGAAAAACTAATGTACGAGTACATATAGTAGCGATCGAGAGTCAAAACTTCGCGCTACTGTATGTATGTGAATTCGCTTCCAAAAAATCTTATCGAGAAAAACTCCTTTTCCCTAGAATTTTTATCAATAATTTTGTATTGTTGCTGTGTTTGTGTACTATTTTTTAGTCTTTTTCATGGGAAATATTTTACGTGAACATAATGTTCGGCGTTTATTCACGATAAGGGTGAATAGGTATTTAATTTGTACGTTATTTTTGCCTGTAATCAATAGCTTATAAAATATTGGCCATACTTATAGACGTGTGCTTGTAATATTGGAAATGACTGTTCTAACTGATGGAGATGAAGTACAACAAAAAATTGGCGAGCCCATCTCTTATACGGAAGCGTTAGAGGGCCACAAATCTTCAACTGCAACAAAAAAAGAACTATATACTAATCACAATAATAATAATAATACTATGGATCAAACATTAAATGCAGGTTTAACCCATCCCATTGCAAGTTTGAGCCCATACCAAAATAAGTGGGTTATAAAGGCACGTATTATATCAAAGTCGCCTATTCGAACTTGGAGTAATGCCAAAGGAGAAGGCAAGCTGTTCAGCGTTGATTTGATGGATGATTCGGGAGAGATACGTGCTACCGCATTCCGTGAGCAAGCTGATAAGTACTACGATTTTATGGAAGTGGATAAGGTGTACTTTATATCGAAGTGTCAACTCAAACCAGCTAATAAACAATATTCAACATTAAAAAATGATTACGAAATGACATTTACAAATGATACAGTAGTACAGATTTGTGACGATGGAGATGAGAATGGCATTCCCGAGATAAAATACGACTTTGTTCCTATTTCTCAGATTGCTAATTTAGAAGCAAAAGTAGCAGTAGATTGTATTGGTGTCTGCAAAGAAGTGAGTGAACTACAACAATTTACTTCAAGGACCACCAACAAGGAGTTCAAAAAGCGGGATTTGGTTTTGGTTGATACTAGCGAAGCTGCGGTTACTTTAACAATATGGGGTGATGATGCAGCCAATTTCGATGGTCATGTTCAGCCTGTTATACTTGCAAAAGGAGCTAGAGTCAGTGAATTTAATGGTGGGAAAACCTTAAGTCTTGGCAATGGCTCGACAATGAAAATAAACCCTGATATTCCGGAGTGTCATAAATTGCGTGGTTGGTTTGATAATGGTGGCGGCGAAAATATCACAAATTCTGTTTCGGCAAGGTAAAGCATTATTATAATTGTTATATTGTACGTAATCTAATTGAAGAACCATTTTATTTCAGAACTGGAGCTGGTGGAGCAGGTATGAGTACTGAGTGGCGTACATTTCATGAAGCTCGAAATTTGGGAACTGGTGATAAGGCTGACTTTTTTCAAACGAAAGCTGTTGTACACTTGGTTAAAAGTCAAAATGCTTACTACAAAGCATGCCCACAACCTGAATGTAATAAAAAAGTGGTGGATGAAAACAATGGTCATTATCGTTGTGAAAAATGTAATGCTGTATTTCCAAACTTCAAATATAGACTTCTGGTCAACGTAAGCAATTCTTTTTAAACAGTAAAAAAGTGTCGCAAAAATAATTGATTTAAATATATTAAATTCAGATGAGCATTGGCGATTGGACTTCAAATCGTTGGGTAACGTGTTTCAGTGACTTGGCTGAACAGCTTTTAGGTCGTTCCGCTCAAGAAATTGGAGATTGTATGGAAAATAACCCTTCCGAAGCAGAAGAAATATTTAGTTCTATCAATTTCCATTCGTTCGTGTTCAAATTACGCTCAAAAGTTGAAACATATGGAGTAAATATTGTTTATTTTTTGTAGCTTTGTTTTCTATAAATATTTATAATAATTTTTTTTTGCAGGACATGACTCGTAATAAATTGATAGTTCAAGCAGCCACACCAATTAACTACAAAGAATATAATAAGTATTTGATAAATAACTTGAAGGAATTAACTGGCATTAATAAGGCTTAATTTGCGGTTATTTTATATTAAATATATTCATATGTATGTTACTATTCTTAAATGATGACATTTTACGTTATATATATACTGCAAAATTTATATTGGTAAAATACATACATCAATTTTCACTATATATTAAACTGTGTTTTTTATATAATAGTTATGTATGTTCCACCTAACGCGAATTCGACTTTTATTCGTTTAAGGATGATTCCTTTAGATTCTTTAAATTCATATAATGTTCCAGCATGATGATGGGCTAAAGTTTGTAAAAATTTCGAGTAAAAGTTAATGTTAATTAATTCCAACATGTATGGTAGAACGTGCTAAAGAATGTTACCACCACCCCATCGTGTAAAGATTTATCCAGCTATAACTTCCATCCAATTCCAAATCCATTAATATCCCAAATAAATAGTTACTTTTAATGTTTACAGGGAAGAACTTCTGACATCAGCAGAACTAACTAAAAATTTTAAAAAATTCAGTTTAGTAAAAATTATATACTCGTATTTCAATGGGATTACATACTTATGTATTTCTCGACATAAAGAATTGGACAAGAGCTAATACTCCAAAGGAACAAGTTTTATTTTGAATATGAAAATATACATTTTTACTATGCTTTCTATATTTTAATTAAAAAATTAAGATTTATTTTTATACTTAAAATTTTAGATTTTCAACATTTTTAAAGGGTTTTTAACGCATATTATTATTTTTTGCATTTACCTAATGTTTATTTGCGCTTTATGTCATCTTTGGAACGTTGATATTCCGAAAATATTCGAATAAATTTGTCATTAAAATGTCTCACCAGTTGCAGAAACTTCTAACGGAAAATATTGCTGCCAAATGGTGCTATTAGAACGATAAACTTCCATTAGTACGCAGTTACTGAATTTACGAATGTACCCACATTCATTTAACTATTATATGTATAAATAAATAGCGGCAGTAAATAACGGCAACATTCGTCATTACAGTAATGTGTAGCATCACTTTCAATTACTTGCATAAAGTTATGACGAAAAATTGTGCTGTCAAACGGCGCTTTTGTACGCTAAACTTTATTAATCAATTGTTTCCAGTTAAGTGTTAAACTCGGTTCATACTACGGAAATATTAAGAAAAAAGCGTAATATCTATTTTTGGCAAATTTCTACTTAAAAGTACATAAAATTTATAAGCTAAATAAAATAATATATCTATTACTTTACGTAGGAACTTCATTTAATAAATATTTTTGTAGAATAAAGGGAAAGTATTTAGTGGTGTTTACACTCAATTATAACGAAGACTGGTCGTAAAGAACTACATTGGACGGTTTCCTATTTATTTTACTCAAACTGTTCATGAAAATAACTTGTAATACGTTTCAAGTTTTTAAATTACTCACCTGAATGGAATAACAAAAAAAAATATTCTCTCAAGAGGTGAGTAAACAGGAGATTTGTAGGAAATTTTTACACAATATAAAGAACGAATCAAAGATTAACTCCATTTTTAACACAAAAATTATGTTTTTTTTTGAGTTATGACGTTAGTCAAGTAAATGAGCGATATGTATTTTTATAAATGCATACTGTCGCTTATGATACAACTCTTTCGCGGCTTACGCACAGGGTAGACTTTGTCTTTGTAGCTTACGGTATGTAGGTTTGCAAAAAATTACTATTTAGAAAACATGCCTTTGAAAGTCGGTAAGGCTGAATTTGTACTAGTTGTTTTTTTTTGTCACAAGTCCGAATTAATGGGAGAGTGATGAAATCGTTTGTATTACTTACGCACTACAAAACCAGGCTTACGTACCCTGAATTCAGTCTAATAAATAAAGTAACGAATTGCTATTATTATTTTTTTAATTTATTATATATTTTTATGCATACATATTAAAACTTTAATAAATGAGTTTCTTTATTTTAACTTATTGTAATATCTTTTATCGCGATTGAAGGTAAAAACTATGATATTTGGAATTATGCGTTATTTGTTGTTAATGTTTCACTTAATATTTTAAATATATTGGACTGACTAGTAGTATATCAATACATTATGTATGTGTATATAATCGTTTAAGTATTAAAATATCTTGAATTGTAGTTATACATACATGCATACATACATTTGCATATGTATGAGCAAGTATGTATGATTTTTTTCAAATTTAAAATTATAAGAAAGATTACATACATATTTTTAAAGGCTTTAAAATTTATAAAAAAAAAAAATCTTTAGTTTTTATTTTAATTAGCAATACAATATTTAAAACTCATGTACGAATAATACAAAAGAATGACTTAACTTTTTTAACATGACTTTTAAGATTATAAAGTAATGCCTGCATTGCACAATATTTCAATATTTAATTCTATTTTTATGTATATTTTTTTATTTTGTAAACTACTTTCATATGCATGTATGTAGATAAAAAATTGGTGTGTTATAATTTTTTCGTTTTTAAAGACTTTGATTTTAATTAATTTCTTCATTACTAAATTCACAACTTTCGATATATATTTCTTTGTTTTTAATATTTTGATACTTTATTTTTGATCGGATTACAATTTTTTGTTTACTTTTTATATTGACTTAGGAATAGAAAGTTTTTGATTAATTAATAATTTGTAAATAAATTATTTTCTATTATTTTCTTTTAGTAACTTTTTAAATTGAGTTACAAATTCCAAAAAATATTCATATATGTATTTCTCTTTACGTTTAACTCATTAACAGAATACCGCTCTTAAAAATTGTTTGCGAAGACTATGGTTTATGTTGGAATAGCTTTTAATCGTTGGCCTTAAGAGGACGTATATATATATATATATATATATATATATATATATATGTATATGCATATTTTGGTGAAATGCACAAACATTTTTTTAATAATTTAACAAATTTATGTATCATATTGGGTATGTAGCATATTTAACTTGAATCGAAAATCTATCAGCATTACATGTATGTATGTATGATATCTACATACATATAAAATTTTAGCATTTTTGCTCTTTGCTCACTTTAAATTTCATAAAAAATTATTTCACTTTAAAGTAAAAATCAATAAAGCTAACAAGTTTGGAAGCACTGCTGCTAATACATATTTTCAACTCAATGAATTTTATACTATAAAATCGGATTTAGAAGGATTTCGGACATTTACATGTTTCACGCAATTTTGAATAAATCGTATAACGCACAACGTTTTCGTTGCTCAAACAATATTACATTCTATACCATTTAAAAAAATACTACTTATTTCTCCATTAAAACTTTATTTTTATTAGAAAAGATACTTGTGTGAATTTTTCAAACGAGATGAAGAACGATATTACAATAAATTCTTCATTATTAAAATATCTGAGGTTTTGAGTTATGACGATTCTTGCAGTAAAGGAGTGATATGTACAAATACTATCTATCGTTAGATATATTATTCGATGAATGCTTGTACATGGGAATCCATAGATTGAAAATTTTACTCTATTACTTTTCAAAAATAAAAAAATGTAATGGATGATGAAACGAAATGCTTTAAATTTTATTATTGTACGATTTGTGATACAATTAATCTTAAATAACTGATTATTGCATCTTATTTGAAATATTAAAAAAAAATCTTTAAATGTTGGAAAATCTGCTGCTGAAGCTTTTCAATGATCTAAGAATAAAACGTCATGTTCGCAATGAGCGCGTCATACAGAGTCTCACAATAAATAGTGTGCGAAAACTTATAAAAAAAAAACTATTTCTATCTTTTATATTAATTATATTTTATATTACTTATTATTATATGTTTTAGTTGAACAGTTTTGTATTAGTTTATTTGTATATTTCGCTCTTAAATATCTACGTATTACTTGTTTAACTCATTTTGCAGTTGGGATACAACAATGTTTAATTCCTTAAGCATGTCATCGCTGGCCGTATGAAAAATCGGTTTGTGCGTGCACATGTGAATGACGACAACCACGGGAATGTGGTGTGGCAAAGGCATTTGTTGATGCAGTCGTATTCGTAATTGTTGTTGTGTGATCTTGAGTTTGAGATTCTTGTGAAAAGTATTCATGAGTTTGAATTTCCGGTGGTTCCGATGGTTTGTAACGCGGTATTGATACTGGATCAGTTGATGTTGCAACTGATGAGGAATTTTGATGATGGTGACAGTGGTGAGCATGGTATTTGTTAATGTGCTCATGTTGTTGCTGTGTTTGGTTCCGACGATGATGATGATGATGATGATATTGTTTTGAATCCTGCAATATATTGTGCGATTGTGTTAGGGATCCTTGATTGTTTGTTTGGTCAATTAAGGTTGGATTTTCATTGTAAATGGTATTGAGCGTTAGAAGAGAGGTGGAAGATGTAATGATATTATTTATATTTTTATCAACTTTAAATGTAAGACCACAAGAACAATGTTCTATAATGGTATTTCGACGTAAAATTGACGCCTCCATAGAAGTGGGCAGAGACGACGGAAGAGTATGTGTTTGTTTATTTTCGCAATGGTAGTTATGACTGTGAGAGGGATGATAACGTTGCTGCTGTTGAAGCTGACCATTTGGCTGTGATGTTGATAAGTGAGGAGGAGAATGGTGGTGATGTTGATGATGGTGAAAGTTATATTTGTCTTGCTGTTGTTTTGACCGCTGATATTGAGTTTGTGAAATGGAATTTTTATTGGTTGGTGTAGTATTGGTATTTAATGTTAATGATGTAAGTGATTGGGATGCATGCACGACTGCTTGTTCGGTGAACATGATTCTAGTGGGGGGTGGTGATGTTGCAGGAGATGAAGATGTCTCTGGTGTGGTGTTTACTTCTAGGCTAGAAGTAGATGTTGGTGACTGATGGCAGCGACATATTGTAACTCAAAAAGCGTTGCCAACATCACCCTGAGATTCATTATTATCGTGTGCACTGGCCACTGGTGTGGGTTTTGGTGAAACATAGCCATCATTATGACCATTTTGCTGTTGAAAATGAAGTTGATGGTGGTGATGATGATGATGTAAGTGAGAATGATTTGCATTTTGTGTCTGACTTGTTAAAGAGGGCGGAGTTAATGGGACCGATTCCGCGGATGAGTCATGCGCGGCTATGATGTTTAATGATTTTGGTGGTATAGGTGGCGGTGGCATAGGAACTTCCTCCAAGTCGAATGAACTGGCTGAATTTTCGCGTTGATTAATATTTAATGAGTTTACAGCATATGAACCATCCATACTACCATTCGAAGACATGCGGCAATGATCACGATGATGTACAGTACTTAAGGAATTTGAGGATGATTCTTCACTTAGATTATTTAAATTATTTAATTCATGGGCACTGGCAGTCGATATGCCTGAATCCCGAAAATCGTTAGGGGCATATGTAACATTTAAATGATTTAAGTCAGAATTATGACAATTATGAGTATGGGTTAAAGAATGAGGAGCCTGATCAGCCTCGGGATCATCAAAGCTAATATCGACAACAGCGTATTTTTGATTATGCTGATGTGAAGTGGAATGTGGTCTTCTGGGCATGCTTGAAGCAGGCGAATCTGTTGAAAAATCGTTGAATATCATAGGATTGGATGCCCGTTTGTCGGGTGTTATGCCCCTAGGCGGTAAAGGCGGCGCACCCGGGGACCCTGGCAAATTTATATTGCGTTTGGGCGGCACTTCAGGGCCATCCAAAGACATATTTGAACTGAAATTTTGAGATCTAGGGCGATTAGGTATAGGAGGAGCATTTTGTGGTTCCCCTCTTAGATCACCAATCATGCATAGATTTTCCTTGCTTAATGTTTGATAATTGTTGAAGCTACATTGTTCCACTGGTCTTATAGTCTCACCAGGCCTGGTATATATATCATCATGCTCATAATAATTTGAGGCTGATACTAATGAAGTGGGGCCGCTATTGGTACCTAAACTTAAGGTTCGTTTCTCTGTAGGCAGAGGAGGAAGAGGTGTATTTACTATACTCTCCGAATGTTGTCTCTTAAGTCGTCCTAGTCCCGAAAGACTTTGTTTCAACTGCGAAAATCTTTCCAATAAACGATTATGCAATGGTTGAACACCTGCAGGTGCTAGTTGACCGTGCAATTCAAGAGCCTGGTCTAAAATTTGTATTTTTTCCAAAATTAAGGACTTAAGTTTTTGTACATTCGCCTGTTGTCCCTGTCCTTGGGAAGATTTGAGAAATTGTTCAGTGAAAAAGGCCTCCTGATATTTGC
This sequence comes from Gymnocheta viridis, assembly GCA_956483585.1. Taxonomy (NCBI): domain Eukaryota; kingdom Metazoa; phylum Arthropoda; class Insecta; order Diptera; family Tachinidae; genus Gymnocheta; species Gymnocheta viridis. The sequence goes on along the minus strand of OY101440.1, from coordinate 128,598,085 downwards.
TGATACCACCCATTACATTAGCATCTATAATTCCCTGTAAACGCATGGAAAATGGATTAATATTACGTTTTGGGTCATTGCGATATTGCACAATCAAGTCCCACAATTCTTTCCCCACATTGTTCATAGTTTCGCAAGCGAATTCAACTGGCGTTAATTCTTGTACCGATTTATGTTTCACTTCAAACCATCGCAAAATACCAGGCAACGGACTGGCAATATCGAGGGTGGTACGTTCAATCCACAACGACTTAAATTCGTTATCTTTATCTACAGTTCCTTTGTAGATCGGACGATCGGATATAAAACGACAAACATCGTTTACTTCATAAAAACGCGCAATCTTTTCGGGAACTGTTACCATGGCAGTTTTTAAAGCTTGGGCATCCGCTACGGGGCGTACATAACTAATTTGTATATATTGTTCGGAAGCAGTTAGTATAGAGTTATCTGGCGGACTATTGTTAGTTAAAATTTGTGCGGTAGGAAATTCGGTTTGCAGACGTTGTGTAAAAGCACCAATGCGCTCGTATTCCAAGCCACGATAAACAAATTGTTTGTTCTAAAATAAGAGTAAGTTATAAATAATTAAAGTGTTTAAACTAATAACTATCAGCAAATACTAACCCTTACGAATAAAGGAAAACCTAAACCATAAAAGCCAACTCTAAAATATTCCGGTTCTGGTCGTAGTTGAGTTAAAATGTTTTGAAAGAATTTCGCTTCTAATATTAAAATTTCGCTAAGTTTATTGTAGTCAAAACGGCGTGTCTCATAGAGTAATGCTAATTCTTTGCATAATGGAATGCCTTTCTCCCAACATTTACCCTTGTCAAAGTATTTTAATATCTAAAATCGAGAAAACTTGTAGTTATTTTCATCCAAAAGTTTCAAATTTATATAGTACCTCGTGATAGAGTTGTTCTTTTCGCTGCCATTCTGGTTGCCCAACAGTATCGTTGGGGGCGAATGATAATGATTCCCGATCCCATGCTAACATATTGGCGTACAATTTCAAGGTAAAACCAGCTTCTGTGTAGTTTTCAGCTTGTAAGTGTAAATCGTGTAATTTATAAATATATCTGTAAATATGTAAATACATACATATATATTTTGCTTGTAGTTTTTTTTTTATTCATTTTAACTAGTAGTACAATTCAATATTACCTTAAATACATTTCTTTGCGATTGATTTCGTTTTTATAGAAATTAAGAAGGTTGACTGTGCAAGACATACGTTTGTCACGGTTTTCTTCACCTTGCATAACGCTGCGATAGTCCAATAAACGTTCCAATAAACGTGTGACCGATGCAATGAAAGCAGTACCAGCATCTCTCCAGGTAGGATTCTCATTATGAACTTTTTCAAGTAAACTTGATAAAAAGAAGTTACAATTATTTTCAATATACATACATACATTTATAAACTTGTTAAATATATAAATATATAAAAGTTAAAAACTAAAATCCGATTAGAATAAAAATGCTCAATATGTAATTTTCTTATTACATCTTACATACATGTGAGCCGTTCATTTTGAAAGTGAAGCAAGTCTAATTTTCTTATTTTTAGATATATAAAGGTTGCATTTCAATAGTCAAAATTGGAAAAATGTTTCAAAATTGCTAAAACTGAACATGAGAATAAAAATTCGGAAAAAATTTTTAAAAGGAAAAATTTGATTTAAATTGTTTACATTAAAAAAAATACTTAAAATAAACTGGGAAATATGTATTTCCCTGTATTCGCCACTTTTAAGATGGCTGGATCGAATAAATGTGATTTAGAATTTTATTTATGAAAATTATGACCCGAAAAAATACTGTGGTAGATGGTATTAATTGTTTTAAAGCAACGACAACTTCAACACGATTTGTACCACCATTAAATTTATCCATTCTATATATTCTTTGTTTTTACTTAAGACAATCTTTTTTCGTTTGATTAATACTTTAGTACGTTTTTTGTTCGTTTGTTTGTAATATATAAAATGTTTTTCGTGATATGTATGTATTTATAAAAAAGGAAAATATAAAAAAATATGTAAATACTATATTGATTATGAAAATTAAAATCATAACAATAAGCCATGAGTGCAGTTGAAAATTTACAAAGCTCAATGTTGAAAAAATTGTTTAACTTACACTAAGCTTAGATGTTCCCTTTTCGTTTGTGATGCATAAAAAAGGTAAAATTGTTTTTTTATAAGGTTAACAATGAATTTATGAAATAGCTTTTAATTAATGAAAACAAACAAATTATGAAATGTAATAATAAAAATTGCAAAAATCAAAGTATTTACAACAACCAATTCCAACAGAAATTAATTTTAAAATACAAATATCGGTATTAAAACTTACATGGTGCTAAAGAGTTCACGATACTCATCATCGCCTTTGTTTTCACTGATCAATAAATCTAATTTATCAATAAGTTCGCTTTCAACCAAACGAAAAGAACCCCGAGCACTCTATTGAAAGAAAATTATAAATAATTTTAAAGTTTAAATTAAGAATGCTAATTACCTGTTCACATTGCATCATGTCGTAGAATACCGTCAGAGTAGCTTTTCTTAAGGACGGTTCAGGGACTAAAGTGACCTCCAAGAATGGCCCCACCATTGAGGGTATAAAGTGCAATTTTTGCTCTCCCAATTGCGACCACATGCTTAATATCTGAAAACCCATTAATACGCGCATATCTCCGTGGGAATGTAAAATTTTTCGCCTCTTGGGTTCACGATATTTTTCCAATTGTAGTGAGGGTTGGGTTAAAAATGTAACAGATAAACTAAAATATGACCACCACAGTTGAGAATCAAACGATTTTGGACCCAAGAAACGATATACCAAAGGCTTAGCAAATTCTTCTAAGGACTTCCGTAAAACATCATTGCAAGCTAATTTCATTATCAACCAGTCTGTCGGAAAAACTAACCAATCTTGTGATAATAATTCTTCGAATACTAATAAAGATTTGGTCAAAAACTCTTTAAGATCTCGAGGATCTTTGTTGGGACTTAATTCGTCCCAATAACGTTTGTAATGTGTTTCATCCAAGAGCTGCAAGAGTCCCAGCAAACAGGCCACAAGTTGCGGCAGAATGGAATTTGATCCTTCTAATATAATAATAATAGTTTTGATTAAAATTCCTAAAATATTTTTACATAAAGAGTCCAAATCGTGTTGCAAGGTATTTGTGACTTTTTCTTTTTGTTCCTTTTGTAGATCGTAAAGATGCGTTAAAATTTCTGATAGAATTTCGGCACAAAGTTTCAACTCATCGCGACGACTTAGATGCATACGTAAGTGTTTACAAGCAACAGATAATATGACAGTTCGAGAATCTTTAAAACATAAAGCAAGATATAGTTTATGCAGTTTACATGATGTTCATAAGTATGTATGTATGTATTTATGTAGAACTTACCATCTTCGTGAAATAGTTCGCCCGATACTAGATCCTTCACAGCTTGAAGTTTTGCTTGCACCAAACGAATGGGAGCATCCCTTGGTATGGCATCTAACATATTGCGAGCTAACATACCTAACTCTGGCGCAGGCAGAGTATCTTTCAATTGTTCCAAAACAACACCAGTGGAATTTAACAAAGCCTCCTGAGTGGGAATAATTACATCATACGAAGGTACTGCCAGCATGCCATTTAAGGCGGTGAATAGTGAATGTAAATCTCTACGAAAAGAGTCTTCATATTGGCCACCAGTAGCACGAGCAAATAATTTTCTGGACTGAATCAAAAGTTTGAAAATATATTCCAAAGAACCAAAACATTTCTGAAATGGATCGGGATGTTCCGCTTTGGTCATAAAAAGAGCCATATGTTCAACGGAGGTTATCAGACCCTTGTACACTAAAGCAGCTGCGAAATGATTTTCAATGTACTCATTCATAACAGGACGAAAATGTTGAAATTTGTTGCTTTGCAACAAGCTAAAAATGCTTACAAGTACATGAAACACTAAACCCGAATGTTGCGTGCTATTGCCTTCTTCGTTGGAGAACATGGCAAAAAGAGCATCTAAAACGTCCTGTAAAAATTTAACCAATTCTTCATCGTTTAAACGCAAAACACCTGTTAAAGAATCTTGTATCTTTTCTGGGTGAGCACGCCATTGCAATAAGGACAACAGGTCAACATTTTGCGTTAGTTTGGTAGAACATAATAAGGATTTCATTACGAATACTTCCTTGGAGCTCCTATGGAATATCGAACTGCAGTCCACTTTGGCATGTGGATCCTTTGGTTTGCAAGGCAATATCAAATAGTTGGCAGTCGTTAGTTTTAATGAATCTTCACATTTATACACATACAATTCATGCTGACCATCTGCTAAAGTAGCACCACTGGGATCCATTAAACGGGCAAAACTAAATCCAAATAGTTTTGGATCTGATTTTTCTCTCGTTGAACAATGACGAAACTCAAAACGTACATGAGCGGTAGAAAATTTGTCAATAGGTACACTCAAACGTAACATTTCATTCCATGAGGGAGCATTTTGATGATACAAAATCATTGATTTGTAATAATTTTGCGAGTCCATGCCAGAAGCACCCCATAAGCATTCCGAAAGGATATTGCCAGCTACATCTAATACAACCACGGTAACAAGTATATTTTTTGCGGTGTTCTTGCCACCTCTTTCAAATTCTCCTCGTTCTAAGGTAATAAACATGTCGTTTCGCACATCTCCAGGCATTATCACATCTGGAAAACCCATCTTGCGGGTAATGGTGCTACCTTGGAAAAGCAATGGTTGTTCCTGGCGTGCTTGACCTAAACCACCATGCAACAGTTTAAGAGACACCGTAACACCTTGATTACTTTGACTGCTTGTGTTTATTGGCTGGTATTTACTGCTTGATTTTTTAATTATCAATTCGGGTAACTGATGAAAGTCCTTTTCATCATTGTGATACACTAATTTGATATTATGCTCTTTTTCTTCCGTTTCTATTGTGCTATCGAAATGGCAAAAATCTGCTAATGATAACACACCTACCCCAAACGGTCTTCTATACGAGGGAGTACCATTACAACAATTATTACTGTTGGATTTTTCTGATTTTTTAACAGGTTCAGAAGGTATAATCTTTCCTACACGCATAACAACGGCAACCAAATATAGATCCGTATTTAAATCAGCCGCTCCTTTAATAAATTATTTCAGTTTGACAGTAAACGGTTAATTGTAAACTTTGTTATTTATTGTAAGAAAACCCCAGCTATACAACTCACCTAATTCTGTAAATACTGTGCAATTACTATTCATCCTTTCCATGTAATTGGAGTAACCGTCTTTAGAGATCCTTACTAAAAACCTTTCAGACAGTGCTTTCATATTATTGGCGTCATATAAATAGAAATAAACTTCTGCATCATCACCGCCAGCAATACGATAACCAAAATCTCGCATACAAAAATACAAGTGGTGTGTAAGAATTTTTCGTTGTGTTTTACGCCGCAGTGTGCCTCGACTCTGTGAATGATGATGGTAGTTTGTGATAATTTGTAAAAAACGAAAATATGTTTAATTGCATACTTACCGATGATGCTTTTGCATTATCCGCACTGGTAACATGCACATTATGCAATCCTACTATACCAATATTATGTGGATCCACAGCCAGAGGTCCAACCCGTGGTACTAAGTCAAGACCAAGTTTTCTAAAAGTAAACAAAATACATATATAGTTAATTATTTAAATTTATTGTTTGCTATTGCTAGTACTAATAACTAAAGTTAATGTACGCATACATATTTCTAGACCAGTGAATAGTCTGCTAGACTATTACTCGTAGTGTTCATTTGAATATATATTTGCTAATCCATTTGTTTGTAATCCTGAAGAAGCTGCACAAAGGAACAGCGAAATATTGATAATAAATTTGTTTGAATTTTTTTATATAAAAGTGACATAAATTCCGCCTGTTGCCGCCCGATGCACTAGGCCTTTGCATGACGGTATTCACAAGATACTTAAAGCTAGATTCACCCATATGTTCCAAACATTTTTTTCATATGTAGTTTGACGTCTCTTCTAGTGAGAGGGGGGTTGTAGATTTGATTTTGTTCGGACAACTCTCAACTTGAATTGGCTTATTTAAAGTGATTATTTTTCGAACAAATTGGTTGTTAGTAGTTTTTAATCCAAAGTGATTATTATTTTGGCTAAAGTTCGTAACTTTTTAGTTAGTAAGAATTGGACATGAGACAATATTCCAAAGGAACAAGGGAAAATTTCAACATCAATTAATTTCAACTTACACGGCGGAACAGAAACAAAGGGAGCCGCTACACTCTCATCACCAGTGTTTATGTCTGTTTCCATGTATCCGCCACTGTTGAATGTGATTTCAAATTTGTATTTATACAAATAATGACTCGAAAAAGCATACGAGAGTTTATTTGTATTGTGGAAGGTATTATTAGTTGTTTTTACAGCAAACACAACTTCACCACTATCAATATTCAAATTTTAGCATCACTAATTAACGTTAAATTAACCCATTGTTACACGTTGGTTTATCTCAATCACTATTATCCTTCTAATATTTTGTTATTACTTAAGACAAACTTTTTTGGTTTGATTAATACTTAAGTACTATTGCTTTTTTTTTTTTGTCAACTAGTTGAGTTTTTGATTTATTTGGTCAATTTTAGCCAGTTATGTGACAGCAAACATTGCAAGGATCAAGCCAGCAGCTAATTGTTTTATTTAAAGTGATTATTTTTCGAACAAATTAGTTTTTTTTTCTAAAGAGAAGTAACACTCAGGCATTTAGTATGCCTACCAACCCGTAGGTGTGTTACCTTCTTTGGGAAAGGGATAGTGAGAGAGGACAGATGGTGAAAGTGAGAAAGCTTAATTTATTTTTTACAACTCTTATATTGCGCGTTGTGTTAGTTTCTAGATCAGTGTTGTAGCGCCTCTAATGTCAAGTAGGCGCATTAAATGTGTTTTTAAGCTGTTGTAGCAATTTTATTAATTATTTTACTTCGCCGGCGATTTCGCTACAATACCGACGAAGGAGGGCGCTGTGATGTCCGCTAGCATACACCAGTATTAATTGCTACCAGTACTGTTCAGTGACCAGTGCTATGCCTTCATCACTTAAACAGTCCAACAACAACAAATACAATGTCATACTAATGCACATCTGAAAAAATGCTGGATGTTATGACTTGCCTGAAGCTGGGCTCGAACATTCTTAGACATTATTTGCTTTTTATTCAACGCGCTAACTACTTCAGCCAACAGCTAGTTTTTAATTAATATTTTGGCTAAAGTTCGTAACATTTTTAGTCAGAAAGAATTGGATAAGTATATAAAACTAACGGAATTTCACGCAAATAAATTTTTTTTGTCAACTGTTGTTGTAGTTATAGAACTCGCAGAGGTAAAAATGAAGCTGTCGCAATAATAGGTAATCGCGAACGTCGAGCGACTACTGTACATGCATGCTGCACATATACAATTTTAAATCTTTTATTTTTAGCAAATATCATCAACATATATTTAGGAAGGGTGAAGGAATTCTTATGCATATGCCACTAGTGATCAGACCAGATCAAATATATTCGCAAGCTTTTGGGAAAACTGGAAACAACTTTATAGCAGTCACTCATTCGGCTTAACGAGACGCCCAATATACAATTTTAAAACTAAAACGAATCTGCAGATTATTTATCCCTTATTTGTTGTTGAACCCGATAACGCAGTACAAAAAGTTGACACATATAGTTCTTACACTTATAACCAGTTCCAGTTCCAGCACAGCACGCTGAAATATTTAAATTTTTTTCAAAGCAAAATAAATAATAGTTATAAAAAAGAGACTGCAGAAGAAGCTGCAAAAGTAGTAAGAAAAGTCATGACATCTGCAGATACATATTTATGTATGTATGTATGAATTTGTGTACATATTCGTAATTTTTTCAAATATATTAATGTAAACTTACCACAACCAGCATCATTTACGTACATACGTAGTTAACATACAATACAATAAAGAGTTTGTTGCCCAAATAGGTATCATGAGATATTAATAGAAACTGGCATACATAATTCTGTTATAGGGCTCTCCAATGACGGACGTATAGGTGTTGTTATTCAAGTTATGTTTAAGTCTTAAGATATAAGTCTTTAAGTCTTTAAGATATAATAATAAATCCTATTTTAATTGAAGGCACTAGGCTGGTGTATTAAAACCCTACAAACTTGGGATCTTAGGGTTAAACATTCCGCTCATTTGCTGCAACGTTGTCAGAAATCAAAATAACTTGCATTACAGAAATCGAAAAGTAAAATAATATTCTTCTCTCAGGGTCATGCATTTTTTACCCAAGATAAATTACGACATGAAGATTATTTCTACACTATCAAGAATCCAATTTTTGTAGTTGTGACGATGTTGCAGCAAAAGAGCGGTTTATGTTATGGACTGTTACAGAATATTATTAATTTTTTGAAGGTGTTGACCAAACAAGTCGGGCGAAGTCACTTCAATCCATGGTGGGACGAAATACGCTAATGGATGCATGACCAAGAAGATGGACAGCGACGCCTTGCAATGCAGCGGAGAAGTTAATCCCTGAGTTAACTCTAGTCAAGAACAGGAGCTACGACGAAAACTCGAAATTGATGATAATTACAAGGAAACGTGAGGTTAAAGAGGAACCGACTTAAGAACTGTCGAGGATATGTTAAATCATCAGCGTTACTGTGTAACTCGAATAGAATGAAAACGCTTTCGAATTGAAATGCAAATAATATACAAATTCGAGGAATTTTTACTTTTGAATCGAATTGGAGAGTAACCACCCAACCACCTACATAGATTCACGATCGATAGCGTGAAACCAGTTAAGGATAGGGCCGATAAAGATGTTTAGGGTAAATAACTTTCGATTCTATGAGCGAATTCAACTGTGATATAGAGAGGGTTCTTTTTCGTCGTGTATGCAGATGGGCAACTTTTACAGGCAGTTAACTAAGGAGGAACGGTGACCGGAAAAGAAGAAGATGAGCAACTCATGAAAGGGAGGTATGCTGTGACCTAGAGGCGCACTGTGAATGGATTGATTGAGTGGAGCTAGGTTGTTAGTGGTTGGACCCAATAAACTGTAAAATAAGAGTTGTGTCGTTCCGTAACGACCTAGTTCCATGGAATGATTCCCTAATTGGTACGATGCGTACCAAACGTTCCTTTTTTATCATTCCTCGTTCCGCAATTGCAACCCGTCTTGAGGAATGTTCTGATAAATGTCAAAATCAGTATGAAAAGCAAATCGTTGACTGATCAAGACTTTTTGTACAATTATGTACATATTTCGTTCGCATAATATGTACACTTAGAACAATGTTGGATTTTTGTATAGAGATCAGTGTTTAAGACTTAATGAACAATATTATATTTACAACTTATTCTATAACATTTATTATTTTTTACAAATATTTTACGAAAGCACTTATGGAACTTTTTTAGTATAGCTAGAAAAATAAAACAAACAATAACAAATAATCATTGACGTTTTTAGGAGCGACAAAGAATTACACTCGTTCCTTGTTCCTACACTGTTCAAAGTAAAAAAGGAACGATGAACGAAAGGAACGACCTGGTTCCTTACATCTTTCGGATCGGTCGGAACTATTCCACAAAAGGAATGATTTTGCCCAACTCTACTGGAAAAGGTTGTACACTCAGGAAAAAACAAGCTATATTTAAGCTAAACGGGCTTGAAACAATCCGAAAACCTTACGAAAGTCTGTTAAGCTTGAAAATGCTAAAATCAAAATGATAATTTTAATTTCAAAACGATAATTTTTATAGTGCCTAATTTTCATAAAATTAAACCATTCTAAAATCAAGCCGATAGCCTTTAGCTGCTAGTGCTCTTATTATTAGTTTGTTATTGACAGGATACGGAGACTTCAATAGTCATTTGAGATAGATAACGCTGAATAGCATTAGACTAAGAATGCAAATGCTACAAATGAAATTTTCCAGAGCGTATTCCCTCTGATAGATCATGATATAAATATATGAAATTATTTCTCTCTAGTATAGAAGGGTGTGTAGTTCCCAAGATAAATAGGAATATTTATATGTACTTTAAAGATACAATTCTCAAATACTCTATGACAAAAAATTAAGCTTCATTATTGAAAACCCTGTGCATGTACACACATACATACATATATATGTATGTTTTATTGAATTGTGTGAACAAACGAGCGATCAACCGGCTGACCCAGCGTGCATCCAACCGTTTGCCGTTTTACCGGACAAACGGACATACCATCAAATCCAATAATAATCGAGTATGTGCACGTACATACTACATACATATACATACATAACATATTTCACAAAAATATATGAATTCAGTGTAAGTATAAAGACTACGGACTACATATGAGTATTATAAAAGTATCGTATGTTGAATATAGTATCTATGTAGTTTAGTTGTTACCACTACAACTACTGTGTAGCTTTTTTTAGGTTTTTGTTACTGGTTTGACTCGAAATGCTGCTGGTTATACGCCGCCGTTGTTTACCTGTCTTACGCAAAGACAGAGATAGCAAGTAGTCGACAAAACAATTCAAATTCTGATGTTGTTGCTACTGCTCCTGCAGATGCTTGCGATGCTGATGATGGCAACGATGATCATCATAAATGTTCCCAAAGGTCTGAATTTCGTTAATATAAAAAAAGTTAAAAGATAGTAGATACTTAAGTTTATGAGTATATATGGGTAATAAAGCTTTAAAACAGTTTTGCATAACTTATTATGCAGATTTTTTAATGAGTAACTGTTTAAGAGCATTTTGAAGTCTCTTAAATTGGACAATAGTCAATATATTAGTATACCCACATTTTGAGGGAAAATACTAGTTTTTTATCTCTTTATAAGAATTATATAAAGCTACTAAGAGGGGACTTCATAAATTTTTACAAAATTACAAGTTGTAGTACGTTAACCAGGAATATGTTTTTTAATTAAATGTAGCATTTCTTTCTTAACGAGTTTTATACTTAAACTATTTTCGTTGGCCGATATCAAATTTAAATAGAATGTATATAGTATAGAATGTATGTATCTTAAGTTTTTAAAATTATTTGGTTATAGAACAAAAATGCACAAAAATGTTTTTTCAAATAAATTAATGCTACGAGTATGTGAGTATGTATGTAAATTTTTAATACGTTAATCGCGCGAGCAGTCGTAGTCCTATTACAAGTCTTCTTAAAATATAGTGATTTAACAAAAATATATATACGAGTATATCTCTCAAGTTTGCACCAATTATAGGAACTCACAAAAGTTCATTGAACTCGGTTGGACAGTTTTGTCCCTATTGTTAAAAATTATTGAAATCAATACAGAAAATAGGTTTGTTCAGCAGTAAAAAAGTCCACAAGCTTTACACTCACTGAAATTTGGCGTTAAGAACTCAAAATCGATATAAGCTTTTATTCATGAAAACCACAGACTTATAGATAGAATTTTAATTTAAAAAAACCACCGATATCTGGCTTTGTGTCAGCTTATGTTGTCTTTACACACTATTGGCCTTATTCGCAAACGATTAATAAAGTTAATGTGTGCATTAAAGCCGGGTTTCCCATATAAAAATCCAACATTAAACCTACAATAACTTTATTAATCGTTTGTGAATAAGGCCATAAATCTATATCTTCTGTACTTATTAAAAATCAAATTCTGACCACCAAATTCGCCAAATATTTTTATATTCCAGAACCGCATTTGTTATTTATACAAAACTTTATATTCCTTTAAATTAAATTAGTATCAAAATGGATTTTTCAAAAGATATCATTGTTAATAGTTAACATTGTATCGGAAAAAAGCGGGAATTTTTATATAGTTAATATCTTTGGGTTAATATATTTGAGTAGAGTATAACAATGATTTGCAACTTGCAGCTTCGTGCTGTAAGAATGGAATTATAGTTTACAATTTTATGTTTTCTTTTGATTTTGTACAATTTTTTTTGAACAATTTTTTTTTCTAAATTTTGGTTTATTTTCTAAACGTGTTTTTCGGCATTTTCCCCATTTCTAATAATTTCACTTTAGCACTAACGAGTTTTAAATTTTTTTTGTCCTTTTTAAGAAAAGAAGTGTTCAGCCCAATCATGAATAAGAATTCCGCATGAAATTTCTCACTATTTTTACAAGAATTTTTACCGTGAGAAATAAATTCCTTGGGAACACTTATAATGGAGCTGCTTATTTCTAGAACATATTTATTTTACTTTAAGAGCATATTTAATTTTTTATGCATATTTTCGTTTGCCCTGCACATTATTATAAAGATTAAGGGCATACATAACGTGATCAAAATTAAAAGATATGTTTACAAACCCTGATTAAAAGTTTAATAATAAATAGTTTCTCCAGATTGCTTCAAATGCCTTACGTGACGGTGTTAAATAAGGAACGCTTAATACGACTAACGATAAGATACTTTGGTTGCATGCATTTTTTCGATAAATTGCAGAAGTTGTTTACTTATTGTAGACGCTTAAATTTTGCTATATAGATATTTCCGCGAAAAAAAAATCATTTCCAATTCGTAACGTGTTGGTTTTACCTTTTCAGCTTTCATAAATTTTCAAGCCACAAAGACTGCAGTTGCCTTAAGCGTTCCTCTCCACAAACTCCACACATTCAAAAGAAATTTGAGGCTAGTGCGCAGTTTGTTAGCCTAACAGTGTGAATATTGTGGGCTCGATTCCCACAACGAGTGGAGTTACTCTCGCTACAAATAAGTTGTAATATACAGTATTTCAGGACTATTCTGTAAATCGAGTGATTTTAAATCGTGCTAAATTTGATAACAGAAGTAAGTGACAAGTCTACTGTTTTAGGAAAAATGCTTTTAAATCACACCATTTGCAGAACATGCCTGATCATTTTTAATTGCATTTGACTTTTTTTATTTTTATTCATTGCAGTTATAGATCGCAGTTATAGGCCTGCTTTTACAAAACGAGAAAAAAAACTATTAATATTCCTTATAGGAGCCAAAGGAACCAATATAATATACGAAAATTTATGTGTTTTCAAAATAAATTGTCGCTCGATATTTTGCTTTCATTTCATAAAAACAGACAGAATGTATGTAATATTGCAATATGTATACATATTTGCTTTCGAAGAGTCTCAGAGAACCCTCTTTTTGCAATCGAAATAAGTTGCTATATTTGGCAAGCTTGAACTAATATTTAAAAAAATAAGAGAAAACTTTAAAAATTCAATAGAATTTTATCTCAAAACTCGTTTTTATAGCGTATGCGTCACAAGTTCATGTGGAATACAAAATAAAGCATAAAATAAAACAAAAATCTTAAAAAATGAGATGGAATATTGCAAATGTATAAGTGTTAAACACCAGCAGCAACCAACAATAGCACTCAGAGGTTTCCAGTTTGGGACATTTATCCCCTAATTGGGGACTTTTTCTTCTGTGATTGTGAAAATTTTATGTTGGGGGTCTGGGTATTTTCGGGAATATCACATTATAGATAAATCTCAATATTCTTTACTATTTTACATTTTTATTTCCATATTTTTGTAATTGATTTGAGGGATTCAAACGGTGTCTTTTTAGGCCATATTTGGGGTATTCATACGTTCGTCATAAAGTCATATGTCTTAAAATAACAACACGGAAAAATATGACTGCTGTGAACAACCCCTCAAATTTAGTGTACTATTTTAAATATGAGTCAGCTGATAAAAAAAACAATAATAAAACGGACAATCGTTACAATCATAAAAATGTTATATTAGAATGCCGAAAACAAGGGAAAAAACGAAAATAATAGCTAGTTTGTGCAAAAACTACACTACTGTTTATTTATGACAAAACAAAAACACAGCATAAAAGTCTTATTAATTTAGGACTTTTTTGTTTGAAGCACAACAAAAATTTTTATAAGACGTCATAAAATAATAAGACATTATGACAATATGACATGATAGGACACCGTGTGAATACCCCAATTGTAATAATGTCTTAATATTTAACAATAGTTTAAAAAAGTTGTTGTTGTGCTTCAAACAAAAAAGTCATAAAATAATAAGACTTTTTGAACCATGTTTATTGTTTTGTCATATCCAAACAGTAGAAATTGGAGAGAAATTACATAGTCTTGCTCTTCCTCGTCATATTTTTTCGTGTTATTATTTCACGATTTTTGCGACTACTATTTGAATCCCCCAATTATGTTTTAAACTTACTAGGACTGGACACTAGTCAGCAAAACTTTACTTTTAGCTTTTCTATAACTATTTTGTCAAATGCATATTATGGTTCCTTTATGTTAAAAAATTAAATAAGTAAAATTTGGAGCGAATTCGATCATTTTCAATGGAGCAGGAAACGACTCAATATACGTCTACAGAGTAATTTTTGAAAAATTTTAATATCGAAGTCTTTTCCGGATCCATTAAGAGCTATCGAGGTCGCTCCAAATTTTACTTATTTAATTTTTTAACATAAAGGAATTGAAATCTAGCCGGCGAACTGGAATCAAACCATTTTAAAATTTGGCCATACTAATAAGAACACATTTAATGCACATACATACATATGCATTTTCAAGGAACGTTTTTTAAAATAATTTTTAGTGTGAGAAGATCAGAATCAGAAGATTTTAAAGTTTCGAAGTGATAGTCGTTGAGTCATAATTGTTTTGTTCTTGCGTATTTTAAATTTTTCTTAATTTATTTTTCAAAGTAAGAAACAAGGTAATTTTGAAACTATTCTACACAAGTATATATTTTTTTATAAAGATAACTTAGGGATTTTCGGCGATAAAAAATTGGGAGATATGAAATAGAACTGAGAACCCTGATAGAAGTAATTGTGCCCAAGCATGGAAAATAAAGATTTTGCAAGTGCTTAAAAAATTAAGCCGGCTTTAAATCCAAAAACAAAGTAAGAATGGATGGATTTCTATATGATCTCATCAGATACTGGCATGCTGATAATGAGACCACCTCACGTTGTGCACACTTTACCTCAAGTTCATTAAAGTATTATAAAAGAAAAGTATACAAATCGATCCACAGTTGACAAAGAAATCATGAACATAAGTATATAAAACTTTAATACAGACGATCATATGACCTCTTCCTTCCTTCCTTAGTCCCGATCGCAAAAGTGGTGTGTTAAAAGTTTGACGTGTGTAGAGTGACCCGTGCATAGTACATCCACTTAGAAGCTATGCGGTCGACAACGTCCAACTGAATCATCTGACATGAACCTGACACACTATGATTTATTATAGATTTTACAGGAATATCGGAGACTTAAATTTGGTCGTAGTCGAAAATGTTATAATATACACTCCAAAAAATTGCAAAAATTCTTTTTAGAAAATTGGTGAAAGAAGCATTCACAAGATTCGCTATTAATATAGTTTTATTCGCGAAATGGTATAAAATTGCAATCTGCTAAATGTGAAAAATGTTCATCTTTTAAAATGAGATAGCAGATCGGTTTTGTGTAGTGTCTCTTTTCTTCTCCAATGAGACTGTCATTTGTTGGCAGTTGTCATTATTCGAACAGATGTGCTGACAATGTTGTCTCGGCAAAATGAGACAATTTCATGTGCGACCAACAATTTGTTCAATGTATGAACAAAAATTTAGGGCTGTGTGCACTAATAGTGAGTTTTCCATCCCTGAGTGAGAGTACAACTCAACAACATGGTTGTCCCCAATGAAATTAAAAAAAAAAACAAGAAAATCCATGTTAAAATACCGCACGTTCAACACTAATATATAATAGAGTAAAGTGGTTTAGTTTGGCCGATCGTTTTGGAGAGTTAAAGCTAAAAAAATAAATATCGAAAAAGATGTCAGTTTAAAGTCAGAATGAGACCTAAGAAATGAGCTTAAGTTAAAAAAAAAAAAATAAAAAAAATCCAAAAATAAAAACTCACAGTAGCTGGTGGTAGTAATGAACTCTTTTTAAGTCAGTTTTAATTAAGCACCTTTAAGTAGAGTGTTATTTTGAATTGTGTGGTTGGTTGGCTAATGGTTATGGTATAATGTTCTGCTGCCGTTAAAGTTTATTACTGTGTTACGAATAGGCTTGCCAGTTCTTATTTGTCAAAAAGCTTGACATTGACCAAAAAAAACTTGATTTTGAAAAAAAAAACTTGACAAATAAAAACACTCATACTAAATATATAAAAGAGATTTTTAGTTTTTAAAGAAGAACTTCTGGATAATTATTATTGGGAAAATACGAATTGAATTTTAACTTTTACTCGTAAAAACAATTTTGCTGAGAGTTTTTAGCTAGTCTATAATAAATAAATAATAATTTTCATAAATAACTTGACAATTCTTCAAACACATAAGTTTTATTAAAAAAAACAATGAAAAACCGCCTGTATTATTCCACCATGGGTATATCAAGTCGGCTAAGCTGGTAGAAGGATGGCGCGCTGGTAAAACCCCGGCTCAAGCCGAATCGCCGCCGACGAATTTTCGTACTTGAGCCGCCGCCGACAAAAAGTCCACGACTTGCTTCTCTGGTTCAATGTTGTCAATTTATTAGTGTTGAGTAATGGGGTAAATATCAGTGTTGGCACTTTTATAATAATTGTACAGAAAGTTATAGGTATAGTTATTTTTTAAACTATAATTGCACAAAAAAAAATATGTATCATATTAGTCCTTCGTTCTATTGATAGTAAAAATATGGGCTTTAGATATGTTTTTTAGAAATATACACATACTTTTTTTAAGTATTATTAAATAGCTAGAATAAATTTGAGAAAAAAAATTAACTTACAAAAAAGCTTGACAAATCACTTTTTCACTTGACACTTGACGCGCATTAAAAAACTTGACAATCAGGCCAAATCAGGCCCTTATGGCAACCCTAGTTACGAACTACTACGACAACAACTGTGAAAAGACCTCGGCCTGGCTAATACGCCGCTAGTGCTGTGCTTATAGAACTTAGCGTGCAAGAGTAATATAAAGCAAATTTTAAATAATTAACTCTAAACAAAAAAAAATAAATGAATAATAAAAATTTAGGGTTTCTTTTTTTATGAAACCTCAGAGAAAAAAATGTAAATAAAATTAAACATTTTGTTGAGAAATATTTACATATACAAAAAATAAGAGCAAATTCAAAAATAAATATAGAAATATAGGTATGCCCAAAGTATATTTATAAAGTATATACTTTGCATATAAATACATTGTTGAAGTACATACCCAGCAAAAAACTAAACCACAGCATTTTTATAGAACCCCAAGAAGCTCTAAATTCTGAATAGAATACAGTTTCCAAAACACTCATAATTTGCGGCTAACAATTCATTAATAATCAAAATGATTAGGAAATATATAATTAATACTTCTTGTTGTCAAATTTTCAAAAACCTCGCGCCATTTTTCCTGTACCAATGTCGGAAGACTATTTACGACAACTATATTATGATCAAACAAAGATCATGAAAAACAAGTTATTGTCATCCATAATCTTGGCAACATTGGTCGACTACAAACAACGTTTTATATATTTTATTATTTCGTCTGAAATTAAAGTATGACTAAAAATCAAAAAGATAATTAAACATACACAATCCCATTTAGACCAAATAAATGTCATGTACTGGACACATTGTGTAATAATGTTTGCTATAATTTGTATTTCGTAAAAATAATAATTTCTATTATTCAGGAAGTTTTACTATTACTAATAGACGAGTAACGCTTTCTGCAAGACACTAATTTGCTACACTGGCTAGGAAACGATATGTATTGCTTATTGTTTTATATGATGATCGTTTACGACTTTAGTTTGATCGTAAAAATATAATTTCGAACCATATTATTATAATTTATTGACATTTTATGTTTTATTATAATATTATTGTTAAATGGTAAAGTGCGATTATTAAATTAGATTTAATAATTTGAGACAACCATAATATGTTTCCCCTTTGCTTGTAGAGTAATGGTCAACCATGTTTTTACATACATATTATTTTATTTTAAAAACGGAACTACATACTTCGGATTCTAATTTATCAATAATCTTTTTACTTATCTAATGAGATTTTTATTTTTAGCCACATATATTGCGTCTTTTTACTCCAAAGTAATTTAAATTAGATCACATTCTTGCTACTTTATTCAGTGCGAATTGAGCATAAGACAATTCTTCAAAGAACGAGGATAAAAATAATTGATTCCAGTTCGAATGCGAATACATTATATAAATATGGCATCAAATATTCAAATGTTAAAAGAAGAAATACTAGCGAACTTAAACTCACTGTTGTGGCCAATTTTCAATCATGCTCTTTTCTTTGCGTAATCGTATGTCCAATTCTTTATGAATAAAATATTAACAACTTTAGGTAGATCTTATTTATAATTAGTTGGTTAGGTTCTTTATTTTGCTGGGTATGTATGAGGTAATGGGAGCAAGAGTGCGCTAACCCGCAAAGCGAAATAGTACAGCATAATGTAAAAAAGTGAAATTAACATGCCAAATCTACATAACTAGTTTTGAGTTTTTCAACCAATCACAGTCATACTTAAAAGATCGAGAGATAATAACTGAAGATGAACAGCGACTCTGAAAATTACTGCAGAATACCAGTAAAACATGTGGGTTAGATCACTCTTGCTCTTATCGCCTTATATACTGCACAGCTATCAAATGTAATTTAGTGATATCGTTGAAATATATTTCAGTTTTCTCGTACTTCTTGAAAGTGTCATTAGAGCAAAGAAAGATATAAGAAAATTAAAGAAACAGCAAGAAAGAGTACTAACGTAAAATTATTATTTACATGTCGATAAGCAAAGGTAACAGGCAGTATACACAGCTACATGTGCTTAGTATATGTCACGTACAGGGTGATATTTACGTAGTTCTACAAAACCAAAACTACATGACTTTATAATTAACAAATTAAATTAATTTCTGAAATCATGTTCTTTGTATGCAGATGCTATTATTCATGCTTCTCTTGTTCTGTACAAATTTAGCATTTAACTCGAAATAAAGATTCGAAATAATATAAATTATAAAAAATATTTTATTTTCATAATGTAATTTATTTTAGAAAGATTGTTGAGATTGTATGAAAGTAATATTTGCCACGCTGTACAATTTAATTTAATTTTTCCTTCCCAGTGAAACTACTTCATATAAATATTTCTTTGTATGTTTAATTTTAAAAAGGTATGATAAAAAAAACCCAACATGATTAGATAGATACGTCTGCGTTATTCTTTGGGACATTTATGGTTAACTTCTGTAATCATTTATATTTACATCTATGTGTTTGAACGAGATATGTATGTAAATATTTAGTATGAATATATGAATGTCTTTATAAAAAATTGTTACCTTCATCAAGACAAAATATTTGAAACACAAACCGTCATATAATACTTTATAGCCTTCATTTATGAAGTTTGTTTGTTTTACTAACAAAACCATAAAATATAATAAAATAAAATATAATCCATTTGTCCCTAATAGGGTATTCAATTGATCGGGTTTTTGTTTCAATCGGTTAATGGGTTAGTAATCGTTTAATTTTTGTTTAATCGGCTAATCGATGAATAAAAATTTTACACAAATTAAAAATAATAAATAAATGCATAAAGTCTTTAATTGTACCTAATTTTATTTATATGTTATTAGTTGAACTGTTTAAGGTTTAATTTGAAAGGTATTGTTTGGCTCAAGTTCAAATCTGACTTTACTTGTTTGTTTTAATTTAAGAAATTTTTCATAACTTCAATAATTTTTTTAAGAAATTAATATTGGAACTTTTATTCATCGGAGTAACAGAAACACCGTCATAAGTCGTAAAATCTAACAAAGGACGCTGATGAGATGGTGTAGCGACATCGAGATCAGAACTGATCCGTTATCGAAAATTTGGCAAAGTCAAATTTGCACTTGAGCCAAACAATATCGTTCAACAAATGACATTCTCTTTTCTAAAAAAAATTCAACTTTTTGTCCTTTTTATAGAAAATTTGCAATATGATTTTTTGAAATATTGAGTTTGTTAGAAATTATTGTATCATCATTTACGGGGCAAAATTTTTGTCTTAAGAAAACTTTGAATAGCAATTTTTGATAAAAAGTTTAAACAATTTTGCATTTTTTAGAAAAGAAAACGGCATCAGTATTTATTATTTTAACATTTTATCGGTAAAAAATTAAATCAGACAGAAAGAGAATTCATAAATATTTATTAATAAAAAAAACAAGTAAAGGAGATCTTCTATAATAATATTTTGTAAAAATAATTTTGTTCGTCTATTTAAGTTTTTTCTTTAGTTTTAATGTAACTTGACTTAGAAGAGATACTCTCACTAAGAATTGTCAAATCGGTTTTCCAACTATCGGTTGTTCCTTTTCTTTGTTTTTTTTTTCTTATAAATAGATTCTAACTTTTTTTATTTCAAATGCTATACTTTCATACTGAACACATTTTTTTATTATTGATTCGATGTCTATCGGTTCGTCTGTCCGTGAGCATATTTTCTGTTTGAAATATCTATCTTTATACTGTATCAAAATTAATGCCTGATACGGCTTTTTAAATGTTTTTATGCCGAATAGTGATGAAAATTTTGCAACAGGTCAGTCAACGTAGTACGCAAAAAATTATATAAAAAAAATTAAGTGCAGATATTTTATTAGTTAGATGGTGTTACATTTCATCTAATGAAGTGTAATTTGCTTGTTTTTTCCTGCGTTTTTATATTTCATTATATTAAATATGAATTTATTTTATTTTATAATATTCTAATTCAATGAATTGCCTTTTATACATTTAAGTGTTTTTTGTTTTAAATGCACAAATTTTAAATATTTTACCGCTGTCTCATTCTCCGAAAAATTCCGAACGCTAAAAATCTCGATATATTCCGGGATCTCGAAGCAAACTGGGATTCCCAAAAATCCTGGGATCGCGGTGTTTGAAATTCTAAAATATATTTCCCCTAGAAAAATACCTAACCACGCATATATAGTAAGTGCATTTGGTGCAGAAACATCATAACTCGTCCTCTCAGGAGGTAAGTACACGAGATATTTGTATGCATTTTTTACCCAAAACAAAGAACGATATGACGATTAATTCTGCATTATTAATTGAGATTTTTGATTTATGACGTCCTTGCAGCAAATGAGAAACATGTACTTAAATACTTGAAATGATTTTAATTTTTTTATTTCTCTTTAAAAAGTTATATTCATAGTTTCTCTTAAACGAAAGCATAATTTTAATGCAATAAATTGTTTTTATGACAACATTTATCTTCACAAGATTACAGGTAAAAAACAATTTATGAAATGTTACAAAATTGTCTGAGTACGTAAGGCAAGTTAGTTTTTTCATTCTTCATCCTTTTACTCATTGTACAATTGCAATGCTGTATGATGTACAATGTACATGCATACATACATATTTTGTGACACTTAAAAATTAAATAAAATTTTCAAACAAACATCAACGTTTGAGAGATGAAAATTAAATTAAAAACGCAATAATAATGCATTTTATTTAAAAGAATTTCAACTATTTTTGCTTGAAAATATAACAAAAAAATTATTATAAACGGACTTACTACTCGTATCATCACGCAAGTAAAAACGTTTTCTTGGATGAATAAATACTAATGCTGGCTGGGTGTGTTACTCGTAGTTTGCAGTGTAAATATGTACCTATCTGTTATATCTTTACCATGCCACAAAGTGGACTGGATGAATGTAGCTGCTGCACCCATGTATTTGTTCTCTTGTTTTTTTTTTACTTTGTGAATGTTGTATCACCATGGCCATGGCAACAAAGCATTTTAAAAGGAACTTATCACAGGAATGGAATGCTTGAATAGTTAGTTTGTTGTATGAAATTCGTTATTTTTAGTTTTTAATTGGTTTAATTTGGTTAATGTTATAAAATGAATGATGGGATAAAATGAAGTTCTTTTTGGAAAACTTTCTTTTTAGTTATTTTATCGAGTGACGTTAAAAATGAAGTGATATGAGCCCGTATGTTCGAAAAAAGTTTAAATCATAACATTAATATTTATATCTAAGTCTAAATCAGATCTTTAATATCTGTAATTATTTGTTTCTTTAAAGGTTTAACGATTTCATTATTTAGGATCATTAATTTTCTTAAAAAAAAGGTGTGTCAGTATTTTATACCAACTGGCAGACAAATTTAAATACGAGAATTCGACAAATATAATTTCATGTATGGCACGAGCTATTTTTTTTATTGCAAAATTAAATATAAAATTGTAAACTTTATTTTATTATTGTTTAAATTTTCAAAAGTCGTCCAAACTCCCCATATATGTACAAACATACATATATACATACATACATATGTATTTACATACAATAGCAATAACTGCAGTTTTACGGTTCTCGATTTTATTCAATTTAGCATTTATATGTACATACATATTTTATAACTTAAATTTTAAATCAGCATTAGTATATCAAATAACATAGAACATGAAAATGCGAATTTTCTTGCATGCATCAAATCCTTTGGGGTTCTGCTGCATTTACACATCACATAAAATTCCTACACCAAAATGGCAGGCAAGCGGCGAAGATAAAGATGGTACAGTAAAAAAATCATACATCCATACAGAAATATGTGCAGAAGGAGTTTAAAAGAATGTCATGTTTAACACACTCCCAAAAAAGTTAAATTACTTTTAAATTTGATTTACAAACTTTTTTGCATAATTCAGACATCATTTCTGTTTCCAAGTTTTTTTTAATTTGTTTTCAGAACATTCCGGAATAATATCATATATTTCAGAAATCATTTTTTTATCAACTTTGAAAAATTACCTGTTTGGTTTTGGAAATTTATATTGAAAACATTATAAATCTTGAGTTTTATTTATTGTTGTTTCAATATAAATTCCCAAGCGAATTTTTTTTATTTTCACAAACAGGCAGTAAGATAACTGAAATACAACTGAGGAGCTTAGTGCAGTAACCGCATAAACCAATAAAAACCAAAATAGCGAATAAATCGACTTTCTTTAAGTTTGAAAATGTTTAAAATTGTATGGGTTCATAAGTTTTCTACTTTAAATACGCTGTACAAATGTTTGCAAAATACTAGAGCGATGCTAGATTATAGTTTTCAAGGCTACACCTCTTTTTTGGTAATTTAATCGTATGGTTTTTTAGCCGGTTTTTAATTTAATTGGTAGAAAGGTCTTAAGAGCCTTGATATGAGATTTGACTGGTCACTGCTCGATTAGAGCAAGAACCAGCAAACGCTACTTCCGATTGCCTTTGCCCGAGATTTTAGTGCAGCAGCATGAGGTGGGTAACAGCCTTTTCAACTCAGTGCTTTTAGAGCCTTTTAAAATTTTCGCCGCGGAAAATTTTAGTTTTTGTTTTAGTAGTTTTTTTTTAAATATTTTTGGTGACATTAAGTCATGATTTCACTTGGTAGATAAAATTTCAGCATTTGCAAAGAAAAAGAAAACAACTCAATAGCCCTATTCACAAGCTTGTGCATTTGGCTTTAGTTTGGAATACTTTTTTGAAAAATACGAAATTCACACTCAGCTGCAAAAAAATTATTTTTTACCTGTTGATAAGATACTTTCGTTATTTTGTTAGCATGAAACTAGTCTAAGCCTCTGTTTGACTCACAAAATACTATTCCATATGTTTTCAATTTAGGATCCAGTAAACCAAAAAATATACAAAACATTTTTTTCAATTTAGTGCTTTATTTAAGAAAATTCAAAAGTTGACAACGATGGTGGCTATACAATACTTTCTTTGAGGGTCTAAGCGTTATCTCAAAGTTCGGTCATGGGGATATCAACGACTTAATCATGGATATAGGAGGACCAACTGGCTCTTCACCCTACTCTTCTTTTCTAGCTTTTTTAAAGGGCTTCTTGGGCTCCTTCTTTAACAACTTTAATCATCGCATGGGAAAAGAAAAAACTAAATATTTGTAATTAAAAATTTTTCTACAAAATCTGATAGAAAAATTGTACTTTAAGGGACGTTTAAAAGAAAACCTTAAATTTTAAACTAAAATTTGTTTGCATTTTTAACATATTTTTTTGAGCTACATCTTTAGTTTCTTCTGATCATTTTAATAAGCCAAATTAACTTCTTTTTTTCACCGGCACCTGGAAAAATTGCTGTCTAGTATGATACCCAGCAGTAGAGTTCACACATTAAGCCCATTTATGGAATCATATAAGCCATACATACGTACGTATGTAAATTCTGTAATTGTGTAAAACACCACTTGGCCCACATTTTTTTGGATGAAAAATGTTTCTATAAAGATTTTTTTACTATTGCAATAGTTTGCAGTCAGATTGCAAAAATTTAATGCTTTTACGATTCCACCCCTATTTACAGCAGTAGGCTGAAATTTACCGAAATTCCAGAAAAATCTAGAAACGCTGCTTGGGAAAACTGACACAGAAATATTTACACAACCAATCCTAATCCCGGCGACTTTTAAACACTCACGCTCATTCATGTTTACGTGACTGAAGAAAGAAATTACGAATGATTATACCGAACAATTGCTGTTCATACATATAGACAAAGGACTAAACTTCATTTGTCCCAGTCAAGCAGATTACACTGTATTTCTTTTATAACTGGTGCAATCAGTTAAAAGAGATTTAAATTTTCAAAAAGTAAAAACATAAATTCATACTTTAAATTACTGATGTTATCTTTCATGGCAGCCAGCAGTTACGTTCTAAAGAGACTGACTCACTGTCACAGGCATAAGTATGTATATATATGCTTGTACCTATGTAGATCTGTATGTACGTATTTACATAAAGCAAAAAATCTGCATACATACCTATTTCGACCTGGGTTATAGCTAACAATTTGACTAACAGTGTGACAAACAGTCGGCTAGCCTGTCAGGTTTGGATTCAGTCAGTGAGTAAGTTAATGTTGCTGTGACTGAAATAAAAGAAGAGGCAAAATACTTGTTGCTTGTTGTAGTCGTTTTATGTACGTGTTGTATTTTTCTCGTCTTATTCGTTTGTGATTCTAAAGTTAAACTTAAAATAAAAAACCAAGCAGGTTTTTTATAAAGCCATAAATTTTATGTTCACAAAACTTGTGTTCTCACAATGCAGAAAGAAATTCTTATTTTTTCATACTTTTTGTCGCCCAGAACATAAAGTGACTTCTTTTAAATTTTCCTCTTTTTACGAAAAAAAATGTTAAAATATCGATTAATTATTTAGAATTTCAAATGATCTTTTTCCAAAACAAATATTCATACAATCTTTTGTTAGAGAAAATCAAAAGAGAAATAGGCATGTGTATTCATACGACACAGACAAAAGTATCTTACGGGTATCTTTTGGGAAAGATTAAAAAGAGTAGTGCGTAGGTTGTCGTTAAAGAAATAAAGAAGTGTTGGTAGACACGACAATTTGATAGTTGAAGCTATAAAACTAAAGTCGTATAATATAA
Source organism: Gymnocheta viridis (assembly GCA_956483585.1). NCBI lineage: Eukaryota > Metazoa > Arthropoda > Insecta > Diptera > Tachinidae > Gymnocheta > Gymnocheta viridis. Next base: position 128,572,501 of record OY101440.1, on the reverse strand, counting down.
ATATTAATAATTATTTTTTATTATAGTAGATCTTCATCGCAAAAACATTCACTCTGTCTTTTATGATCAAATAATTGTATACAAATTTGTAAATTTTGCACAGCTTTTTTGATTCGTTTTTTTTAAATAGCAATTCTCTGTATTGTTTTATTTATTTATTATATTCTGCGTATTTCTTACTGATGTAGCTATTTTTTTCCAAGTGTATCACTGCGGGAGCGCATGCGCACTAATACACGTACACAGTGATGTTAACTAACGATACATGACAATCCCAGTAAAATGCAAATATACGTGTTTAAGATCAATCATCGACGCTAAATGATCCTCAGGGATATGGTGCGAATGAACCAGGTTTTGCACAAACTATAAAAATGTATACCATTATGTTACGAGGGTAGGTAATTATTTTTATTTTAAAGAGGTTATTTTATATTTATAAATTTTTAATATATCAAAATGGAATCATGAGTAACTTTTCACTTAAGGTTATACATACGTATACACAAATTACGTTGTTTGCATGGCTTACGCTCATGGATGCTCACGCGAGTGTAACAAAACATTAGTCAGATCACGAAAAATTCGACTCACAAATTATTCACTAAAGAAATAATGTTTACAAATAAATTTTATTAAAAGCTCTCTGTTAACAGCTTGTAGAAAATAATACACCATTTCCATTCGTCTTTAAAATATTAAAAATTACTTTTTTAGCTATCATATACACACACACACACACACACACACACACACACAAATGAAAATCAAATTTCCTTACCACACATATTGTTTGACAAAAAAATATTGTTTTTAAAGAATTTGGTTCAGAGATACACGTCTGTTAATTTGAAATTAATTTGACCATCTGCCCAAATCACAACGTATTGTATGAGTTGTATGTTTTATAAATATTGTTGGTAATTTCCACATAAATATGTTTCTTCTAATTAAATGTTTACATAGAATTTTGAGGCAACTTTATACAACTTACATTTGGATTGGACAACTGATTTAAAAGACAATACGCTACTTTACAACTTAAATTAAAATTATCAGACGTATTTTTGAGCCAAATTCTTTAAAAAAAAATTTCTGTTGTTTAACAGGGCTTTGAGATGGTTCAACACTGTACCAAATTAGCACTTTTAGTATTGATATTTCTAAACATCACCTTTCGCTAAAATGTTCTTTAGGAGCAAAGCTAAATGGTTAATTGAATTTGTTAATAAAATATGTGCAAAATACGGGTGCAAAATTTGGTTAATCGAATAATTCAAAATTAGCCGATTACACAAATTTAAAATTTTTTTACTGAAAACCCACCTCATACTCAATAATCTATAGACAAAACGCAGTCCAAATGGGTACTTGGTTTTTAATTTCCTCATCTGTTGTCCCTTTTGAAGGATTTTGTATATCTTAAAAGGTGGTTACTTTTAAAAAATTTCATATTAATATAAAATATTTTAATTAATGTTTGTAAAAAAATTAGAAAAAATAAATGGTTAAACTCGGGTTTGAACTTGAGCCAAATTAATCGTTTCAATACACATATGTATATACATAAAATATTTTAGAAAGAATGGATCAGATGAATGAAAATAATCTCTAGAATTTAATAATAAATGTTTCCTTCAGTTCGCCTGAGCAAAAACCTAAAAAAAATCTTTATATCTTGCAGCCTTAAGAACTACATAATAATTCTTAATTTTAGTTTCACCTTTCTTAGATTTTAAAATAATACGGCCAATTTCTTCGATATAACTCTTATTGAAATCCAAAGTTTTAAGTCCCTAAAAAATATATATCAAGTACGCAGTTTGGCAATATTTTATCTCTATATTATTATGTTTATAATGATTGTTCTTTCAAGAAAATTCTGTTGCATAGTGTTATTAATATATAATATAATATTAGTATTTAAAACTTTTAACTTTTTTCTTAAGTTTTGTAAAGAAAATTGCCATCGTAAATAAAATTCGTGATTTTCAGGACATTTAAAAAAATATATTATTTTTCGAATCATGTTTGTCCAAAAAACTCAATGGAAACAACACACGACAATTTACCCTCGTATAATTAAGGGAACAAGATTTAAAAAATGGCAAACTCAAAATTAAGGACCAGGTAGCAACAGGTTTAGATTAATATTTGAAATTAATCAGATTTATTGGATCGGTATGTATTGTACATATTTCTTTCATACTTCAGTTGTAAAAATCTTTCGAAAAAAAAACTGAAGTTTTCAATAAGGGAATTGGTTTAAACAATATGAAGTTTTTGTTTAATAAACAATAGTTGCATTATTGAACAACAGACATATCGTAATGTTTATGTTAGAGTGATTGAGACAAAAACTTACTCAGTTTATATCACGGGGTTACTCACTAAATGAAATTCAAATTGAGTTTAGCTGTTAAAATGCAATATGTATGAAACTATAGTTTCTAAACAGAAGTGCAATAAAACGAGTTTAGATTTAAGCACTGATTCATAAAAGAGAGTTTTTGTATGTACCTAAGAGAAGTTGGGGTGCATTTCAAATTTAAAAAGAGCAAAAGAGAGTAAATACACACATTGATATTACTTACATATTTTGAAAACTAGGGTTTTATATAGTTTTTTTTTTATCAGCGATTCAACAGTATGATTTTCAAATTTTTGAACATTAGTTCGAGTTGAAACGGCGAGAAGATCGGTAGTATACTTTAAGTAGACCCCGCATTAGGGATCGTGTGTGGTTTTATTTATTGTTTTAGATTTTTATTATTTTTTGGAATAAAAAAATAAGCATTAGAATATCCACCACCGTTTAACACTACAAAAAAAATCGAGCAGAGCTGCTTTATTATGTTTTCGGCAAAATTTTAATTTAAAGAACAATAAAAGAAATTAATTTATAAAGCGAAACGCGGTGGCAAGCGCTATTTTCAACCACCATTTCTCTAGGCAGCAGAAGCGCCATCATCATCATCCTCACAATCATTGTGAACGTCATCTGACGTGTATAACCAGCAGCGTTTTAAGTAGCATCAGACATATTTGCAACAGTAGACAGGAAACGTATTTTAAAGTGCAACGGTGCATGAAAAAGTGCATTCGTTAAACGAAAAAAGTTCAACAAAAAAGACAACACAAAATCAACAAACACAGCAGTAAATTGAAATTTAATGCTTCAAACCGTGATTTAGACGAATAAAAAGAAAATTTAACTAAACACACTACATTATCTCATTCTCATTCTCCCATTCTAAGACTTAGAAATTACAAATTAGTAAAATATTTTTAAAATAAAATTTAATAAAGGTGAGACTTTTTTGTAAAAGAAAAATTTTATATATTTTTTTAATTTATTTTGCTATGTGTACATAAATTTTTTGTTTAAAAAAAGCTAAAAATAGTCCAAAAGTAAAAAGATACACATACTTAACAAAACAAAAAAACCTTAAAACCAGTTTCGAAAACAAAAGAAATAAAATTAAAATACGTATTGAAAAAAGACAGATAAAGACGACCGAAACTCAAAAAATAAACAAAATAATAAAAAAAAAGGAAAATAATGTTTCAAGTGCGTGAAGTTCAGGGATGGATAAAATTACATAAATTTCTAGGTGGTTCTAAAACGTCGAATTGGACGAACTAAATAAGTGCAATTGGTCAATTATTTAGGAAAAGTCTTTAGTTATTTATAATAAAAAAAGATACAAGCTTAACATCCAAAAGATTTTTAAAATATCCTACAGATTTACCAATTATGGTAAAGTTGATTGTGATGTTGTATTTTCTTTGTCGTTTGTATTCTTTACCTAAAGCAGAATAAACTCTCCAAAGAAAACAATCCATTACTACCAATACCAATTCCAAAATTATCCCATGAGAGTTTTTTTTTTTGCTATAAAAGAGAAAATAAAGAAAAGAATAAACCTCTTCTTTCGGAACAAAAAATATGGTATAAATACACACAAATTTAAATTTGAATAATTTATACCAAGTGATGAAATTTAAAAAACGGATTTAGAAAAAATTCAACTCTTATTGATGTGTATATAAATGTGTACATGCATTAATATGTATTTAGGTATTTAAAATTTAAATTTTAAATCGTTAATGTCAAAGACGGACGTGGACATTGTTGCCAAAACTACAGAATTATCAGCGGCTTTTTGCATTTTTTTAGAGCCGAAAATGTATTTTTTCAAGGAAGGTTTTTGGTGTTTTTAAGCCACATTTCTTTAAAATAAAAAAATTTTATTAAAAGAAATCATATAAATTGATTTACAAATTTTTGATGATAAATTAAAAAGATATATTCGAGCCATAATGTAAAGAGTGTCTTTGTAAGAATGTACTTTTTCATTTTAAAATAAAAAAACATGTATTTTTTGAGATAGTCGTGATTTTTTATTGGATTGTAAAGAAGACATGTTCCAGTTAAGTATGGAATAAAATATCCGTCAAATGGCCTCCCCCGCCCCCGGCTCTGATGACGGCCATTAACTTTTTCAAGAAATTTTCCATGACTTTTTCACAGAGATGTGTCTGTATCTCACCGATGACACGTTGGATCTCGGATTTGAATTGAAGCTCAGGAATTGTTTCTGGTTTATTTGTATAAACCCGAGATTTCACAAAACCCCAAAGAAAGCAATCGCTCGGTGTTATATCGCATGATCTTGGTGGCCAGTTGACATCAGAATTTCTTGAGATGATTTCTTCTGAAGCGCGTTGCTGCAACAAATCGATTGTTTAATGCGCGGTGTGGCAGGTGGCGCCGTCTTGCTGAAACCACGTGTCGTCCAGATCCATGCCGTCCACAGGAACTCCGTTATCATGTCGTTGTAACGAATGTCGTTCAGGCAATGCATTTTGACCTCATCTTCCAAACATTTTATAGAAGCAATGTTTCTAAGAGACCGACCGGTACGATGACGCACAAGAGTCTTATTGTCCAAAGGCGACACACTTTCTTAAAATTTGTTTTACCACTCTTCGAATGGTTGACACTGCAGTGCACTTTCTCGGATGAAAATTCTTCGAAGTTCGCGAGCGGTCTCAGCATAACTTTCGAATCTTTTGTAATAAGTTTTCAAAATTACAACTCGTTGCTCTTTCGTAAATCGATGTCACAGCTGCCAAATTTCAGAGTTGTCACTTGCTCAAAAAAAAAAACGCTAAATTTAAAAAGTGCATTCTTACTGAGACACCCTTTATGTATGTGTGCATGCATGTATGTATCTATGTAAATATGTATATTGTATCGTAGCAGAGCTGTAAATGAATCATTCTTTTTTGAATTTAATATTTTATGAATTAGGTAAGTTTTGAATTAATTCTTTTCACAACAAAAAAAAATTTAATGAAATTTGAATCAATTTAAACGAATTGGGCAGAAATTAATTGCAATTTATTTCCTAATTCAAATGAATTTGTCAAATGAATTGCAATTCGTTTCCAATTCAAATGAATTTGTCAAAGTAAATTGCAATTCATTTCTAGTCCAAATGAATATGTCAAAGTGAATCGCAATTCATTTCCAATTCATTTGAATTTGAATTGATTTTGAATTAATTCAAATGAATTAGAAAAAAATTTGTAATTCATTATTAAGTCATTTGAATTGAATTGATTGAAATTTGAATTGATTTTGTAAGTAAATATGCAGTAAGCATCCAATGACAAAAAATTCTTAGATTTGAAATTCCCATGATATCGGCAGAATAGATATTGAAATGAAAAAAAATTTGTTTATTTGCCAAAAGAAACTTATATTTTTATTTTTATCAAATAGTGTGAAAATATTATTAAATGTGCGTTTAACAAAAAATTTTTTGTTTATATAATCTCATATTTGTATATTGTGGAAAATTGATTTTTTTTTTAATTTTTTAACGGAATTTTAAAGATTCTAGCAACTTTGAATCTCAAATTTGTTTCCTTTTTGTATTGAAAACTTCCAGCTGTTGCATCTATTCTAAACATCCCTAAACGTGGATCTCTTTCAGATGATAATTTTGAAAAGTTATTGTTGTTGAAGGTGAATGATGCATTCTAATTAAATCTAAGAAGCCTTATTTGGTAAATAAAATAATAGCGTATTTAAAAATAAAAGTCAGTTCTTGAAGAAACAAACTCCAAACACCATGTTTTCTTTGATCTGGATGGAATCCAGGAGAAATATTTTGAAATTATGTACTGAATATTTTCATTTTGGTAGGAGACATTTTAATTTTTCATTCCCCCTAGATCTGCCAATGAATTTGATTGATTGGCAACTCATTTTTGATTTCATTCATTTGAATCGCAAGTCATTGTTCTAATTCATTTGAATTAATTCAAAATCAATTCAATTCAAATGAATTGGAAATGAATTGTAATTCACTTTGACAAATTAATTTGAATTAGAATAGAATTGCAATTCATTTCTGCCTGATTCGTTTGAATTGATTCAAATTTCATTCAATTCATTTTTTCGCATGAAAAGAATTATTTCAAAATTTGCTAATTCAATGCATGAATGATTCGCGAATTAATTCTAAAATGAATGATTCATGTACAGCTCTGTATTGTAAGTAGTGACTGATTTTTTTTAATTTTAACTTAATTTTGAAACTGCCTTTTCATAATCCACGCGATTGGTTGGTATAGTAAATTTATATGAAAAACACTCGTTTTTTTTAGTGAATAATTTTTATTTTAAATTTTTTTTTATTTTAAAAGTGTACTGAAATCTAGTGATTTTTTCTTTTAAAGACTTTTTTTGATCAAATTAAAAAGCAGAATTCCTTATATTACCCAATGGGCTTAAAATTTAAAAATTTGTAAATTATTTTCAATAAAGTTACAAAACAATCGACACAAAAAAGTGGATGGATAATGATTATGTACCATAAAAATCCGTAAAATTGCCTTAAAAAAGATTTTAATTGAAATTATTATTAATTTTACTCTTTCGCCAAAAATCCTTTAAAACATTTTTTTTAATTTGAGTTATTTAGCTAGAATTATGTGTATCCCACATATCTACAATAGCTTGTTTTAAATTTGTATGCATACAAGTTTTTAGAACTCAATGTATGAGAACTTTTTTCATATTTAAACAACAAGGCCATCAAATCACTTGTAAAAGTTGAATTCATATATTAGTTTCATATAGCCTTCAACCCAGCAAAATGTTTGATATAATAAGAAGATAACTCTTATTAAGTGATTTATTTAGAAATAAAGAATAATAATATTAATAATTTGAGTAAGTTTTTTACTATTCGGATATAAATATCAGTATTATGAAGAAATCACTCAAAAACCTGAATGCTTTTCGACCGTCTGATCGATTTGAGTAGAAAATTTCTAAGTTTTTCTAATGATTTCGATACAAAATCCGGCTTTAAGGTCTGGTTTGCACATCCCAGACGGTCGAATTAAGCATAAAGTTTATATGCAAGCAATTCAGGTTTTTGAGTGATTTCCATAATTTTTTTTACTCAAGTCCTCCGTATGGATGGTAGCAAAAGCAAAAACGTAACTCTAATTATAATTGGTGCGGAATTCATTATCATTCCTTCGTCATTTCTGATATGTTTCAAAAACAAACATTAAATTTTCAAAACTTATAATCGCCCCAAACTAATATTTTACCTATACATATTCAGTAAAGGATTAATTGTTTTATTGAAAACATATTTAAATTTATTATTGAGGAGTACAGCTACTTCATTTTTACTAAAGCAGATCATCAGGGAACTTTTAGTTAAATATTCCTTAGAAAAACTAGAGATATTATATGTATTAAACACTTATTTAAACAAATGAAAAGTTTAAACAATATCAAAATTATAACAAGAACTCAAACATTATTATTTCATGCACTATGGGCTGTATAATGTAGCAAATCAATGTAAACAAATATTTTTAAAACTGTTACGCGACAAATAAATTTTCAAAACTGCCGATATCTATTTCTGTAAAAAAGTAGAACTATCAAATAGCACAAATTAGTTTCTTGAATTTTAACTAAGAAAATTATCTTTTCGGTAAGCTGTAAAAAATAATTTTAATGAAAATTGGTCCAGCAATGGGTGATAAACACGACCAGTTCTGACCTCCCCTCTTCTTCGGCGAGAATTAACAAAAAACAATTTTTTGTATATATTTTATTTCTTTTTAAAAATTCACAATTATCATCAATAAAAATATTTAATTCCTTTTGAATGAACATATGTTAATGTTTTTATTTTAAATCACGATTCTTTTTCTAAAATACTGCAGTTGTTGTGTTTTCCTCTAACTATAAAATTGTATGGTTTTTTTTTTAATTTCGGAAATATAACTAAATTTTAATAAAAATTTGAGGTTTTTAGAGATTTTTCAGCCAATTTTTGATATTTTTTTTTCGATGTCAGCAAGTTTTTGAGCTGTTTGCACTTTTTTGTAAATAAATACGTTATTCAGCTCTTTTCTTAGATATAATATGTTTTTAGAAGCTTTAGCCGCTTTCAAAAAGTATTGGCTTTGTTTTCAGATTTTTTATCCAAATTTCTCAAATTTGTGGTTAACTGCTTTCCCAAATTTAAATTTTTTCGATTTTTTAAATATTTTAAAACTTTTTATTGCTTATTATTTTTCGGAATTCGGTTAGATTTTGAGAAAAATTAACTTTTCGGAATATAGCGTTTATAAAAATTTGTACTAGAAAAGAAAATATATAAAATTCACAAGAAATCATTTACGTATATTTTTCATTGACAAAAAATCAAAGAAAACAGTTCTGAAAAAATACGGTTTCAAAAGACACAGGCGGACAGATATACATTGAATCCAAAACAAACGATAGAACCAATCTGGAAGTATATCCTTTCAAATAAAAAATGAAATTTTAAAATATGCCTATAAAAAGACAAAGAGACGAATGGACGTGTAGGAGAACATCGAATCAATGACCTATCTGAAATTACATTATGAAAATTTCAATCCTATTTATAATTATAGACAGAGAGACGGACAAATGAACATCGAATACAAAAGATGAAAAGTAAAATTGATAACGCCCCAACAAAAAACTTTGATGGTAAAGTAATGAATTAAAATGTTAATAACCATATGAATTATATACTTTTCACTACATATACTCGTACTTTGGCGTTTTAACTCATTATTTTAACATGACATAGAAGGCAAGTAGTACTTACAAATAACGAGTTAAAAATGTCAATATTTAGAGGCTATTGAATGCACAAAACGGAATAAAAATTAAAACTCTGCGAACACGCACATAATTTACAAAACCCACATTCCTTCTCCAGATGTTGAACCGCTAATCTACTGTATTTAGATTTATTATAAATTAAAAGAAATAAAAACTAATTTGTTGCAAAAAAAATAATAAAATATAATTCTATTAAGCAAACAAAAATTACATTCAAGAAATAAATATTTAATAATAGCTAACGAACGTTTGAAACAACCTGTAGATCAATAAAATACAGCTCATTGAAATATTGAAAATTACACACGATTTTTTGTTGTTATGAAATGTTTTAAAAATTTGCTTGTGAAGTTGTGTAGCAGTTGTTTTTGTTTTTTTAGCAAAACGCAAAAGTACCCAGCAAAAAACTTGGTAATGACTTTTATTAAGAACAACATCCTTTTTCGCAAAAGCTACATACCGTCTGCATTATAGTTGTTACACAACTACTTAATAGTAAATGAACACGAAATCAATTGCTGAGTGGCGCGTACGCTTATCATACAAATGGTAATATTATTCTCTCAAGAGGTGGTTATACAAGGATTTGTATGAATTAACTCAAAAATCTAATTTTTGGAGTTATGACGATCTTGCAGCAAATTCGTTAATATTTTATCTCTTTACTTTGCCATCAAAGATTTTACTGGGTAGATTATCCAAAACTATAAATTTCATTTATTTCTAAGGCAAAATGATGCATTTTAAAATTTTCTAAAGGAAGTACTCAATTTATTGCTGGGAAATTAAGTTACTATTCATTTGCTTGTGAAACATCAATGCTACGAGTAATAAAAAACTAGAGCGATAAGAAAAAAATCAAAGTATCAAATTACGATTTTAAAGCTCAGATTATATGCTAGCGAAGACCTACTTTTCAAAATCAGGAGTTATGACAAATTCCATTTTTTTAGAAACAATAAAAAAGCGAAATATTACTGTAATGTTAATTGAATCTAACAAACATATGTTTTTCAAGATTACAAATATAAATAAGAAAACTAGCTGAAACACATTTTTTTATATCATATCAAATTTAAAGCAAATAAACAAACAAATATATCAAACGCTGTTTCTTTTTTCTTTTGCAGCTTAATATATAAAACTTCTGGGAAGTTTTCAGCATAAAGTGAAAGGTTTCAACTTGATCTTCATAGATTTATTTGTTTTGTAAAGAAAGTCCCAAACACATACGAAAAAGATGGCAGTATTTGGTATGGTTTCAGCCGTATCCGGCTTTGTGAAAATACGATATTTATTGGACAAAGCTGTAATAGATAATATGGTATTCCGTTGCCATTATAGAATAACAACAGCCATATTGTTTGTTTGCTGTATTATAGTTACAGCCAACAATTTAATCGGTAAGTACTACACAATGCATTCAATTAAAACAAAAAAATTGTTAATGTAATGTTAATTAATTCATAAAATAACACGAGTTCTTAAACAAATGTTAACAACATACAAAAAACCATAATACAAAACGTTTACATTAATACTTGTTCAAATAAACTAAAGCGGGATTACACAGCTGTAAATAGCTTTCACCACGAATTGTTAATAATTTATTGTTAACAAATTAGCACAAAAAAAATATGTTTACTTTGCAAACAATTGAAAATTGAACTACATACATATCGATGGTCTCAAGTAGAAAGGCCCTAACTCGTAATTTTTACGAAATTCAGTTTTTCAGGGATTCGAATACATTTCACGCAAAAATCTATTGCAATAGTGTAAAAATTAACGATTTTACAATCGGTTTTTACAAAGCAGTTGTTCATGCAACTGTACAGTTTCTTTTATGTTTTTACATTCTCCTGTAAACTTACAATTATTTGAGTTAGGCCCTTTCTACTTGAGACCAACGTTATGCACATGAATAAACAAATATTTAAAATCTATGTAACAAATAACTATAAAATGACTGCCTTGTTGGACATTTACCAGTTTAACTCTTTACGGAAAGATGAACTGTTGTTATGGATTTAAGGTTTTGTAAAAATACTGCAAATTAGAGTTCAGGTGTAAAACAGAATTTTTATAAAATTGTTCAACAAAAAACATAAACGAAAATAAAAAATAACATAAAACTTCTTTTTTCTATTTTAACAACATGGTATTCTTATCTTTGTGGTCTTTCAAAGTGTCAAAATACTTTGTCAAGTTACATTTTCATTGTATTTTTTGACACTTTACTTTAAGCCAACAAATTCACTTCATTTCAACCTCAATATTTCGTTAAACTGTAATTTGAATCTACCTGTAAAAATAATAATTCATCATATTTACACACTTTATACATTTCGAACAATAAGTCATTGATTTCATTGTTTCTTTTTATGTTTTCGGTAAACCAACAAATTTATTTTGATGTCTTGGCCAGATACATTATAAAAAAACCACAAAGCTCCCAACAGCATAAACAATATAAAATAAAAATTGTCGGAGTAAATATATAGTAATGAATTCGTAGTATTCAATGAAATTTCCACGAATTTATTTATGATTCATCTTGAGATTTGTAATCTTTTTTGTTTCTTGTATGTATATTTCAAGAAAAAACAAATTTGTTGTACTAAAGAATCTTTACTAAAAACAGACAGATAAATATTGTTTTGGTTTTGCAAATAAGTAATTTGAAGAGATATGTAGATTTTGGGCAAAATGCCCAAAAAATTTTCATGATTTTATGATTTTTTTTCTAAATTTCATTCATAAATAGTCGCAAACGTTTCAAGTGTTAATCTGTTTCAAAATGTTGCTAAGCATTTGCTTGGGACTTGGTTGCAGACCACATGTTTAGTTTTAATAATAATTATGTATATATATTTAAAAATATCGCAAAATAAATATAATAAACAAAAGTCAATTCGACTAAAAAATATTTTAAGTTTTTGTATAGCGAACAATACAAAAAATTTCACTTTAAAAATAAAAATTTTTACTGCTTTTAAAATTTTTAAGAGCACGTAGCACCTTTGTAGAATAATTCCTAGCGAAAATAATCGTTTTGATAGATTTTGTTTAAAATCCACTTAACACCATAACCCTTTTTTTTTTTTTTAAAGAGAAGTACTAACACTCAGGCAATTAGTATGCCTAACCAACCCGTAGGTGTGTTAGCATACACCAGTATCAATTGCTGCCAGTACTGTCCAGTGACCAGTGTGCTATGCCTTCATCACTTAAACAGTCCGACAACAACAAATACAATGGCATACTAATGCACATCTGAAAAATGCTGCAGGTTATGACTTGTCTGAAGCTGGGCTCGAACCCACGTTCTTAGACATTATTTGCTTTGCAGTCAACGCGCTAACTACTTCAGCCGACAGCACCCTCCATAAACCTTAATTTTTTGGAGAAAATTTAAAGGATCATAGATTTTAATTAATGATGTTAACGTTTCTTTTAATTCTGAAAATTATTTGATTTTGGAAATTATCCATACTTTATTATTAAATTATCATAACTTGATGAACATTTAATTTTTTTATGATGTTAAAGGCTGTTTACATATTTTTAGACCTCCTCCCACCCCCCATCATAACGTATATTTAAAAATGTTTGGTATAAATTATTAATTCGTATTTTTTATAAATTTTTTCATAATTATGCGAGTGACCGCGCAAAATAGATGCATACAACACTGTACATCATTTTATTTATTTATTTACTATTGCTGCTTAAAACTATATTGAGAGTTGGAAATAAGCCTAAATAGGCTGGCTTATTTAAAGGCAAAGTATGAAAATAAAAACAAAATTACTGATTTTTGAGTATTGTTTTATTTTTTATATAATGAAGGCTTCTTTCTCATTTATTCAAATGAAAGCTTAGTATAATGTATTTAGTTTTTCCGAAAATTTTCGGACAACAATTCCCTGATGATCTGCATTAGCAATAGTGAACTGCGCATAGGAACCAGTTAACAGCTCTAAACAGTTCAAGAAATTATGTATAAATACTAATGATTAATAACCCTTTTTTTAAATTTAAGTAATTTTTAAATTTTTTTTCGAAATCAAAAATATTTAGATACAAAATAAAAAGTACTGAAACACTCATTGTGTTCCAAATAAATATTTTTTCCGGATTTTCATATCTAGTCATATTGTAGATATTATTTTGTTGCTCGAAAATAGCCAATAAAAAGATATCTCCAGAAAAACAAATTTAAAAAATGTCAGTCAAATTTATGTTTGTTAAAATTCAAGAAAAATATTTTTTGTTTCAATAAAAAAAATAAATTTTTGTAAGAAAAACTTTCATTTTATAAAAAAATAGTTTTTTAATAATCATACCATACGTATGAATTTATGACAATATAATAAAAAAATATTGAACGTTGTGACTCTCGAATAATTTTCTTTTTAATTGTTATAACTTTGGTACTATTTACGGTACCTTATTTAGTTTTTATTGTTCCAAAAAATAATTTTTCAATTATCACAAATAGTAACCAAAGTTATGACAATTTAAATGTAAATATATAAACACAAATTTTTTAATTATCACAAATAGTACCAAAATATGACAATTCAAAAATAGATTTTTCAAAAAAACTACTATAACACCAAACTGAACAAACGTACCTTGTTTTGACCAAATCGCAGATCTGTCACCAAAAACGTGATTTTTCATGGAGTTGGTGACATGCTTTTTTTATACGTCATCCACACTTCTATTGTGCCGTTCCTGAAATTTTCGGATATCTTTTGAAACACGTGGAAGCATGTATCTTAATTTCTCTTCGTCCCTATTTTTCTTTAATTGTGTCAAGCGTTTTTGCATGCAACTCAACGAAAAAAAAACAAGTTTTCATGATCCTTGAAAGATTTTGAATAAGAGAGGTCATAATCATTTTTCCTCTAGAATGCTTCTTTTACTACAAGCTTTTGAAAGAGGACAAATCCGATTTTTGTCAAATATCTCAGATGTCACAACTCCGAAAATAGGGTCACAAAATTTCTTAAAAAAATCAAGAGGTTTCACTTTTTGTAGAGAAAGCTATTTCCAAAGTTTAAGGGAAAAAATAATTAATATTTATTCGTAATTGTTGAACTGTTTAAGGTTTATATTGAAATGAAAATTTTTGGCTTAAGTTCAAATCTGATTTTACCCATATCATCTTAATTTAAGAAATTATATTTAGATAAATTCATTATATTTTTATTAAGAGAGTACTATTTTATTTGAAACAATTTATTCATCAGACTAATAATAATTTTTTTATATTAAAAATTTTAAATCTTTTGAACATTCCGAACACATATTTTTATCCAATTCTTGCACTTTTTAATGTAGTGTTTCAGTTTTTTAGTTATTTTAAGTCGTATGTGCAAATAATATCAACTAAAATGTTTGGGATTACTTATGCCGATTTCTTTTCTGAAAAAAGTTTAACATTTCTTTTACTTTTTATCAAAAAAATGTTATTCATAGTTTTCTTAGCCAAAAATTTTACCTCATATGTGATGATAAAATAATTTCTAATTAACAAATTATTTCAATTTATTACAAACTTTCAATAAAAAGGGCAAACAACTTTTTTTTTAGAAAAGAAAACGCCATTAATAGCAGGATTTTTCTCTTAAAGCCATTAATACATCAGCATATAGACTGCAACATTTTTAGGTTTCCCGCAAACTAATAAAAAAAAATATGTTATCTATGTACATACATACTCATACGAAATAATGACACTTTGTTGTTAACTTACAGCTGTTACATTTTTTATTTCATGCTTTTTAATTAGCCATATCACAAAACTGCCCTAAACATGTTAAAGTAAAATAAAAATTCATTTTAAAATTTTTAAATTCCAAAAATTTGGACACACCTAGATTTTGTTTAAATTCTTAATTTTTATCAGTAACTTGTTTGTCCGTTTACTTATTACTTCTTGTTTTCCCCTAAAATATCATTAGTGATGCAGTTAAGGTTTTTCTTAACGAACAACTTTATTTTTTATTAACATCTACATGGCGAATAAGTATTAAAAGTCCATACCCTACCAAACTACCAATATACGAGTATAAGGCCTATTAAAAGTATGAATAATAAAACTCTCTTCAAAATGAATTATGTATAAAAAACAGCAACAAATATAAATAAAAAATTGAAGAGTAAAGAAAGACAACAAGTGTACTTAAGAAAAAAAAAACAATAAAGTTTTATTTTTAATAGTCAATCCCAAAAATTACTGCAAACAAATGGAAAAACTTTACAACAGAGTTTTATATATATTTCTATGCCACTCCAGAAAAATTTTGCAAACAAACAAAAACAATTATAAGTACATACTTTTAAACATAAAATGCTTCATTACAAAATATTGAGGCACTTGCAAAAGTATCGCACAAATACACTGAGTGAGTGAGTGCATCTTTGCAAGAAGAAATATAAAAACACACCCACATTTTAAACATACAAAATATTTTATAAACACACCACTTTATATTGTTTGAGTATGTACGAGTATGATGAACAAAATATCAAACAAAAAAAATGTTTTTTTTATTTCCCTGTTTCAATACATTTTTTTTATTTAAGACATTGCAAAACTTGCTGTATCTATTAAAAAAGTGCATCCATGGTTAAATATTAACTTAATACATGTAAGAACTTGTGTTGTTCGCTTTGAATGACGTTGATTTACAATTGAACAAGGGTTTTCTTTGTGCCAACAAAAGATATTGTTACACTAGATGAATGATTTACATTTGTATTTGTTAAAGCCACTAGCAACATTACATTAGCACTGTCACAGAAAATTTTGCTACAAATTAAATTTTGTTTTCTTGCAAATACTTTGTTATATAAGCCTTCTAAAAATACCAATAGCAGTAGAATTAAAAAAATACATGTATATATCGTCGGTTACAGGTTGATAACTCTTAACATGTTTTTTTGTACATTTTAGGAGACAAAAAAAAACGTTATTACTCTGTTATTAAACCGTGTTGGAAGTAAATAAAAAAAACCAAAATTAGTAGAAGTAGGAAAGGAAATTTTTTAAAGATATAAATGAAACGTAATAACATGCAGAAGGACAAACACTGTCTTTTGGCATCAAAAACCCGATTCGATTTTTTTGCGAGTTAAGAGTTGTCAACCTGTGACCGACGATATGTATATTTAACTTTTTAGTTACATTAATTTTACATTGAAGTGCGAACGCTCTGAAGATGAATGCAAGTTAATGAACTCTTATGAACAAGTATAACAGATATAAAACAAACACATTTATATGACACATAAATGAGAAAAATGTGTTTGCAAATAAGATAATATAATGGAATAAGGTTGATTTTAATCTATTAAATTATATGTAACGCGTATGTATGTATGTATGTATTTATCTATAAATTAAAATTTTTTTATTTTATTTTTTTGTTTCAAATAAGGTGATCCTATTTCATGCATAAACGATGGTTCCATACCCATGCACGTGATCAATACCTTTTGCTGGATTACATACACTTTCACTATACCAGGGCAGCAGCACAAGCAAATTGGTACCGATGTAGCGAGTCATGGTTTGGGCAATGAATATGGACAAGAGAAAAGATATCACAGCTACTATCAATGGGTGCCTTTTGTGTTATTCTTTCAGGTATGTAAGCCTAAACACAAATATTTTTTACATACATATGTAACACTCTTTTCATTCCAGGGCCTTATGTTTTATATACCCCATTGGATTTGGAAAAATCTAGAAGATGGCAAAATGCGCATGATTACGGATGGTCTACGTGGCATGATTTCCATACCCGAAGATTATCGTAAAGATCGTCAACATCGTATTATTAAATATCTTATTGAGAGCTTGAATTCTCATGCTGGATATTCGGTTGGGTATTACGTGTGTGAGGCTCTGAACTTCGTGAATTCTATTGTTAATATTTTCTTGGTGGACAAGTTTTTGGGTGGTGCTTTCATGACCTACGGTACTGATGTCATAAAATTCTCCAATATGGATCAAGAGAAACGCTTTGACCCGATGATTGAAATATTCCCTAGATTGACAAAATGTACATTCCACAAGTTTGGTCCTGGTGGTTCACTACAGAAGCACGATACTTTGTGTGTGTTGGCTTTGAATATTTTGAATGAGAAAATTTACATATTCTTGTGGTGAGTAAATTTATTTTATTTATATTTTTCGATTTGTAGTTACTATAAAAAATTAACTGTTTAAATTTTAACTGGCGTATTAAAAATATAATATATTAAATTGTACTACTAAGTTTGTATGAACAATTTGTTTTAAAGTAGACTTGAAATACAAATTATTGTTTGTGATAAAGCAGCTGCCTGTTCTTAACCGATTTCATTTGTTTAACAAGATAATGTTTGGAAGGAAATGTTTTGTTTTTACATTATGAAACTACTTTTGTATACAGTATTTAGGGATCAACATAAAATATATTTAAAGGTAGATTTTTTTTTAATAAAAGGACTCCTTTTTTGCATACAAGGCTAAACTAAGGATTGATTTTAAAATCAAAATAAAATATTTCAGCCACCAAAGGATAAATTTCAAAATTATTTTACTTATAATATTTTTAGAATAATAAGAAGCATTCATTGGCTTGGGAGCGCAAGAGATTTATTGCATTAAAACGAAATTATGCTCAATTTAAATTCGTTGTAACGTAGCAGTTTTAATTTGTTGCTAAACTATGAGTTCACAGTTTGAAACTAGATATTATAGAAGAGTTATTGAAATAATATAAATATAATAATTATCTATATTTGTTAACTTTTATAAGGTCTTAATGGTTGCTAACATGAAGCGATATAGGGACAATAAGGGTTAGGTTGGATTGCGCAGGTCAGTCATTGTACAACTGACACACTTGGGTTTTGGTTGGTCCATTTGTGTTACCTGAAAAAGATATGACCAATTGTTATTAAACATTTTTGAAACACATAACTCTGGAACGAAGCGATAGAACATAAACGATATTTAAACGATAAATGATGATTATCGCTAGTACATACTAATTAAGTACAGACGTAGTGCGGTTTGTTCTTTTTAAAGGCGGAAATATTTAAAATATAAAACTAAAGTACTTAATGGTTTCTGGTTTATCCGCCTAGAACACATGTCTTTACATATCCCAAAAAAAAGCTAATGCCTTAAATTTGCACGAATGATTTAGTAATTTCGCGAAATTAATCGTTCATTAAATATTTCTTTCAGTAACATAAAAAACTTATTTTATGAAAAAAAAGCCAGCTGTAGCTTTAGCAATCGCTTGAGAACACGTCTGTAATTTTTTTAATTTGATGCCCTACGGAACCAAATTCATTGCAATTTGAAGACATTGATCTTACGTAGATCTCATGATACCTTAAGCCGATTCGACTTGGAAAATTTTGAAAATTGTTAGAAAGAAAGGTTTCCAAAAAACATTTTTAATAAATTTTAAACTAGTAACCCGATCGAATCCTAAATCTAATCAGCTTTTAAACGCAAAATCAAAGTTGACAGCTGCTTTGGTTTGATTAAAATCGATCGATCCGTTCGCGAGATATCGTTGACGCAAAATTTTTTAACAAACAATACTAAATAAGTGCTCACAACATTTTATAAATTTGTTATGGACTTAAATATCAATATTTATAAATATTAGATTTCGTGCCTCTCGAAAATAAAGCAATAAATATTTCTTAATATCTCTGAAATTTTTACCTCTTTTTAAAAATTCCTTTTTCTGCAGGAGGAATTCTCGCTTCTAGTAGAGTCTGACTGGTAAAAAAAACTCTAGATTAAATTAAATTAATCTAAGTTAAACATATTTTATTTTCAACAACGTTGCGTTTTGATCGGTTAAATAGTACCGGCTTATAGATCGGCGGCTTAAAATTGAGAATCATATCTAATCGTGGTATGATAAAGATCGTCTCATAAAAACTTTCGGAAACTATCCCCATGGCATTTAATAAATCTCACTCTACGTGGTTTGAAATTTGTGTACCTCATTTTTTATCGATTCTATCAAAATTGTGATTAAACCCAATCCAAAAGCGAATAGTCTACTGTTTCCTTGCAAGCGAAACTTAGCAAAATAATTTTAAGCCTTCCAGTTTTTTAAAAGGGCTGATATAGTTAAAAGCGCCTGTTATTTCAATTAACATAAGGTATGATCACTTGATATATAACTTTTCACAATTTTGGCAAAATTGAAAAATGGTATAGGTTATTCGGCATGTGCCGAATCTAATATACAATTTACTAAAGTATGGAAGAACAAATGTATTTAGCGACGAAAGAATTTTTCTGTATTTAAGTGAGAACAGTTCCTTGAATACCAGTTTATTCCTAAGAAAATAGTAATAAAAAACAAAAAATTAATAAAAAAATCAGACAGACGGATATGGTTAAATCTACTTTCCTGTCTATAGCGTTCCGGAATTTATTTACTTTATCGGGTCGGACAGGAGCATTGTAGAAATTACAAACGGAATGACAAACCTATAGGGCATACACAGATATGGCTGTTAAAATTTTTGCAAAAACTTGAGAGAAAAGTTATTGCAAGGCATTGATTTAAAATAATTTATTTTCTTAATTACTTGCAGGTTCTGGTTTATTATTTTATCTATAATTTCCGGCGTTGCTTTGATTTACTCCTTTATGGTGGTTACCATGCCTACAACACGTGAAACAATTATTAAACGTTCTTATCGCTCCGGAAGAAACAAGGAGATCGCCAGTTTGATTAGACGTTTGGATGTAATATTTTATTCTATTTTTCTTATAAAACGGATTTTTAACTTCTTTTTTATTATTTCCTAACTACAGGTTGGTGACTTTTTACTTTTGCACTTCCTATCTCAAAATGTCAATACGAAATCGTACAATGAAATGATACAAGAATTATGCAATCTCTTGGGAAGTTCAAGGACTCCATCGGCTCCATCAACATTGGAAATGAATCCCATGAATCCTTTATATCCTCAAGTAGTAGATTCATTTGGTAAAGAAGTGTTTGGTAAAGAAACCGAAACATAAATATTTGTAATAATTTAAAAACTAATTAACAATTTATTCTAAATTGAACAATGCAATCTTTGAGAAAAAAGACAGAACGAAAAAATATAGAAAGTAGTAAGTAGAAGCAACAAATGATTTCTCATTTATTTTAAAATTAGTTTTATAAAACGAAAATTTAAGAAAAGAACATTAAAATTTATTATATTTTAAAAAGTATGTATGTTTGTACTACCATTTAAATAATGTTTTATATGGATGTTTAATAATTTGAGTCAAAATGAAATTTATAAATTAAAGCTTACATACGAGAATAAGTCTGTATTTCAATGTTAAAATTATATGTTTGTAATCCGTGCAATTTTGTGTTTGTATGAAACAATTAAATGAGTGGCAAAATAATATTTTAATTATAACTAAACTATTAATATAACTTGACCACCATCAACAATATTTAAAAGAATATACTTTTATTATTAATAAAAAACCGCCATCACTATGATTAAGTATAATTTTTTCATAGCAAATAAATCAAGTAAACTTTTAAAATTTTTTTAAATTACATTTATATATACTTTTTTTATAAATTTCCATTTAAATATACATAATTTTTAAGCAAACCTTAAATGATGTTATGCTTAAAAATAAATACGTCAAATTATTTAATTATAAATTTTTATTAAAAATTACAAATTTGTAAGTTTTCAAAGTTTGTTAAGTAGTAATTTTCCTTTTTTTAACTCTTAAAATTTGTTTATAAACAAAATTATTGTGATTATAAAGAAAACAAACAATATTTGTATGACCTTTAAATAAATATTTTACTATAATTAAATTAAAATAAAATCTTTCACTCACCTATTACCCCAGTCAATTTTTGAAACGACTGTCATTTGTAGTTCTATTGTTTGATCCTGTGTCAAAGTTGCTCCCAATAATTCACGCCTACTTTCCAAAATAGATAGCATTACTTTACGTAGAGTATGAAATTTATACGTTTCTCGATCCTAAAAAAAGTTAAAGAATTAATTATGAAAATTGATTTTGTACGGCTAGATTGATAGAAGAGGTATTTATACAAACCACAAAAAGTTTCTTCCATATTTCAGACCATTCTCTTAAGACCTGTGTACATTCAGCTACAACTGGATCTATTTTCGTTAAGTCTTTTATGTGTATGTAAGTTTTGGGAAATAGACCCACAGCTCGCGATTTTCGAGGACAGGTGCCTCGAAACCATCTTGGACATTCTTCTAAAATTTCTACAGAGTCACCAACATCTAAAGGAAGCCCAAAACGAACATCCCCATGCCAGTTGTGAATGGCTATAAAAAAGATAAATAAAATAAAATAAGATTTTTAACTTTATAATAAAGTGTTTAAATTTTGTAAGCAATTTTTAAATATACTTGTTTGTGGGTTCTCGACACGAATATTTATTAATATAATTCACAAGATGTACTAACTGTTGTGTTGATTGTATGTTCTTAAGGTTCTCGCACCTTGTCAAATTGGTGTTCTTATTTTGCATGACAAAAATTATAATACAAACAGGAAATTTTATAAAATTTAGCATATACGAGTACAACCATTGCAATAGTTTGTGCGCTCTTGCGAATTTCATTATTGGTACCCAGTAAAATAAATTTCAAGTATATTTTTGATATCTCAAGATAATTAGCTATAAAATGTTTAACAATTTATTTTACTATTACAAAATTTTGTAACTTCAAATACTCAGGTTTCTATTAAGAAATCTATTTTGTTGAAGATTATTTATTTAAATTTTCATGAGAAGAATGTTTTACTTTTACATTCATATTAGAACGCACAAATTAAAATTTTGAGCAATTTTTATATATATTATTTCTGAGGAAAATAAAATTATGCAATGCCAAAAAAAATAATTATTTTCTAAACACACTGAGCATTGTTTCCATTTCGGTCAATGGGAATGAAAGAAAACCATGGCAATCCCATGTAAAAATCTTTAGAGTTGATTCTAATTTGCACAATTTCTGCATCCAAAACTTTGCATTTTCTTGACTTCTTTAGAAGGCCTTTTTTACAGGGTCATAGTCGCTAAGGATTCAAGGATTTGTTAAAGGTGCAATATTCGCTTTCTGTAATTGAAAATCTTGGGTGTGAGTAAATTGATGAGAGGTCTAAGTTTCTCAGGCAATCCAATATATGATAATATAATATAAATATACATATAATTAATTTATTTCAAATGAGCTTCTAAAGAATATCTAATGAAATTTTCTAGGCGAAATTATTTTCTTAATAGTGAGTTTAATAATTACAACTCATTACTTTTTTGCCCATTAAAAACCTGCTATCCATTACCATTGCTGAATGCTCGCCTTCAATGGCATCACCAGGTTGAAGTAATGACTTAAAACGCCAAAGTAGATGTAGTGAAAAGTATGTAATTCATATATTTATTAACATTTTACCATTACTTCTCCATCAAAGTTTTTGCTGGGCTATTTTACAATATTTTTAAATTCTAACGTACAAACGAGGAAATTTCTTGTTTGATTAAAATCTCAGGATTTATATTTGCCGGTACATATTTTTGAATTATTGCTATAAACGAGTACATCATAAGCTACATAATTGCTAGTAAGCTAATCGATTTCCAGCAAAAACGCTTGTCAGTTTCACTACAATAGGTGAAAGAAAGTCTTCGAAGAAATGTTACTTTAATTATGTTCGAATATAATTTTTAATTGCATTGTAAAATTTAATGAATAAAAAATAAACTAAATATTTTACATAATTCTTTTCAATTATAAAAGCCTCATTAAGTAATTTCTTAAAATTATGCATTCATTTTCATTTAAAATAAATTATGGAAACACAGTGCCTGTGCATGTGCATACATTTTTATATTGTATCTACTAGAGTTATTTATGGATATAATGTGTATTTAAAATAATATTAACCGTATCTATCTTCGACTTTACTCTAAACGTTAATGACGATTAATTTTGCATCAGGAATAGAATATAAAATTTCTTATGAAAAACAATTAAATATCCAAACAATCAATGCCAAGATCGAGAATAACTTAATTCCTTATGATGAAATTGAAAGCAACATTATTATGTTTTTTTATAATTTAAATTTTGTTTTGCTTGAACAATTCTCGTAAATATTTAATTTATTAATAGTACTCGAAAACAACTTCAAATGCAACTTCAACTTGATAAAATTGTTACGAGTTAAAATAAAAAAATGGGGATATGAAAAATACTTCAAACTGAAGTACAATTAAAGTGTCAGCCACTATTGCCAGGTCATTTTTTCTTTGCCGTAAAAATCAATAGAAAATTATTTTCATTGTATGTATATGGGAGTGCATGTACTCACACATCATTCATTTGCTGCAACAATATCACATTAAAAAACGCGATTTTTAAGTTAATCATTTATAATTAATTTCCTTATTCATCTTCATATCGTGAAAATATTTCACTCAAATATCTTGTAAATGGAACAGTTTGTACTCATTTTCTGTGTTTTTTAGCAAATGAGCGATATGTACAAGAGACAGTCCAACTCAAATAAAAAAATGAGGCAAAATATGCAAAGCTGAGGATTTGTATTTTTTTAATCACAAAATATGTATATACAAATTTTAGAGTCAACGGGGTTCCAATATAAATATTTGAACTGTTTTTATATATTGAAACGATTAATTTTGGCTCAAGTTCAAACCCGAATTTACCAATTTATTTATTCTAATTTTTTTTTTTTAATATTTAATTTTTATTAGAAAATTTTTTGGATAAATTCATTATTATTTTTTTATTAAGAGAGTACTATATATAGAACAATTTTTATTATTCATCATACTAGCAGAACGGATCAGTACTGATTTCGAGGTCGCTACACCATCTCATCAGCGTTCTTTGTTCAATTTTACCACTTTTGACGGTGGATACTAGTGATCAGGAATATCAACTATTTAACCGTATTATTAAAATCTTTAAATGTAAAAAAGATCCCAAATTTTTTCTGAACATAGTTTTAATCTCAGTCTTAACGATTTATTTTGTTTTTCTACACGGTGACTTATTTTGTGTAAATAATTAAGGCCAAAAATATCTTAATATATTGTTCAAGCCACTAAAGTTTACTCTAACAAATGTTTACCCCTTAAATAAAAAAAACAATATCACCAACGCGACAACTCTGATTGTGTCAATTGTTATTGTGCCTTCTATTTAAGGGTTTGAAGATAATCAATAAGAGAGTAATTGAGAAGTTATTGTTCAATTACACTGTTCTGCAAAGAAATTGTCTTTAAACCAAAAATATGGCATATAGTATATGAATAGCCAGCCGTTAACGCCATATATGAATCTCATCATTACTCGAGAACAGTTTGTCTGGTTTAGATGACAAATCGTCGTTCCGAATTTATCTTCACGTATATCACAAAATAAAAAAAGTTAAGACCGCTTCTCCTAAAAACTCAAGACTTAACGAGTCAAACCTGACGTGTGTGAACTGGGTCTATGATCCTGAACTTGTGCTCCGGAAGTAGTGCAAATTTGGATCTTCTAATTTTTTTTGTATATAAAATAGAGACTTTAGACTCAATTTCCCAAAGAAAATTTTTTGGAGATTTGGAGATACGAAATGATAAAATTGCTTTTAACTCACTTAAACATTGTTTTCCTAAATTTTCGTAGTTATTCAGATATATGTAAGTGGCGAAAAAATTTTTTTTTTGGAAAAATTAAAATTTTATTAAAAAAAAAAATAGAAATAAGAGAAAAAAATTTATATCTCCATACAACAGCACATAGACGCAAATGCAAGAGTTTTACTTTTGAATGGGAACCGCAGTCTTTTGTGATGTAGTGCCGTTTTTTTAAATCTAAATCGGACAAACTGTTCTCGAGTTACGGATAAATTATTTAGTGTGTCCGCCTTATTTTGGGCATCATATTAGTCACCAAAAATCTTAAAACGGATTTTTATTTAACACACTTAACTCTTTCTTTATATTCCACATATTTTTATTTAAAAGCCAAAAAAAATATTTTTTGAAGACTAGTGTTATTTATTGTTATTTTATTTTCTTAGAGAACAAATAACAAAACGAACATCGGCAAATGTTTAAAACATGGTTTATAATAAAAGGATATTTATTATATGGATAAGAAACAGGGATAAATATTTGTATGTAGTGGCAAGTTCCTTTAATGCACCAATTCATTGTTAAGTCGCAGCATATTTTCTGGCAAATAAAAGATTCATGGCACATAGTGCAACAGTTGGTGTGCGCAGCCAGCTGTATAAGTATTTTTTAGCTGTTAGTATCTAAAATAAGAAACTGAGGTAAAGGCCGTTAATTTTACTCCTGTTCTTAATGACGAAATATGTAATTGAAAAATTATATCGGTTGTTCATACAGCATAGCCGTATATCTATTCAGTTAAGAATGCAGAATTATTCGTCATATCGTTGTTTTGTGTAAAAAAAATCATTAAAAAATGTTTACTCATCTCTTGAGGGGAGAATATGTTTTTCTTTTTCCATTCAGATGTGAGTTAATTAATAACTTTAAACTATTTTTCCATTCGCTGCAAAGATACAACGTGTGATAGGAACACAACTTTCAGGAAGGACGTATTTTTGACCGCTATCATTCGTCGTCAAAAAATAAAAAAACATTTATGTATATGAAAATATGTACACACAATCATGACGTCGGCGAAATTCGCCCTATGCGGCGAACTCTGCAATAGATTAATTATATTTTTACGCCGGCGAACGACAAACAAATCAGTACCATGTTTGCTTTTATTTTTTAAATGTTTTTGTAAATAAAGTTATTGTTTACTTTAATAATTGTTTTATTTTTATTTTACAGCATTTAAAATAAATATGCAAAATGGATAACTATAAAAATTGTTTTTAGCTGTGTTTTTTTGTCAATGTTACATTTTGTAAGTATTATCTTTTAACATGGTCACATTATCCAGAACAAACATTAAACAAGTTTCTCAACTATAACAGCTGTTAGGTTTTTCGTCGTTATTGTGCTTCATACGGCGAATTCGATGCGTTTGTCGTCTCCGTTGTGTTCCTAGCAATTACTTTAACTTTCTTAACAGCCTACGTTTATACATTTCTATAGGAATTCTCATTGCAGCAGAAGAGAAGCTGCAGTAATGCTACGGCATGCAATTTAATTCAAGTGTAGTGATGCATGTAAACGATTTCAAAGCATTAAAATACTGCTTAACAATGCCCCAAAAATAAAGAGCGAGATTATAAATCTTCATAGATGAGAAGAAAACACATCACCAGAGGAGATGGTATAACAAAATCGAAGATGGGGGAAGAAAAAAATAAATAGAAAAAAGAAAACAATGTCACAGCGAACAACACAATATGTGCAAAATGCAGTTGTACTCATATCAAGAGATAAAAAATATCTGCAAAAAATCAAACATTATTAAAAAAGGAAAAAGCCAGAATGAATATCTAAAGTAAAGAGTAAAATAAGAATTAGTTTCCTGTTTTGAAACTTTACTTGCAGTTAAGTTGTAAATATTTGAAAAAGGCAAGTAAAACAGAAAAGAAAATAAAACTAACAAGAATCAGAATGCCGTAATATGCCAAGTTAATACAAATACAAACAACATTGAGAATAAAATGCAGTCAAATAAAGTTTTTAAACATGCGACAGTCGGTGCCGTAGTGTCGTATGGAATCAGAGAATATATGGGCCTGACGTAATGTTGTACGAGTACGAATAGGAAAATATATGCATCACACAAGCCAAGCACGTTCAAATGACATTGACTTATGTGTCAGCAACTAATACTTAATGGAATGGATGCTACTACATTCCTTTTTGAAACACAGATTCAACTCTATGTATGTACTAGTATGTATGTAGTTACATACATATATGTAGACACCCTCTATTATTCCACAATACATGAAGGAATTGCTTTTATTATTATTTTTATTTTTTAAAAACGCCTTTGTTTAAATTTAAATTGTGCAATACGTGCTAATGAAATAGCTGAAGTATGTTTGGGTTATTAGTTAGAATAAAAATTGGTTGCATAAGGAATATGAGCGGATAAAGGATGTAAAAGAAAAAGAACAAAAAAATTTATGTTTATAATTTGCTATAATAGTTTTTGTCTCAAATAATAAATATATTTTATTTTAAAGTCAAATCAGAGCTAAAATGAAATGTTATCAGTGACCATAATGGTTGTATCTTGGAGCTTCTGGGTCTTGTTAGGCAAAAGAGCAACGATGGATCGACAGTTCATTATTGGTTTGGAGCGTATGTCAAAAAGTCGGAACGACAGGAATTTTCTTTATTTTGACTACTGACTCCGGCATAAGTTTTCAACAAAAATTTAAATTTTTGGAAACTTTGGGATGGCGATGTAGCTGAGCTATTAGGGAAACTGATTTAACGTTTGCGAAAAATAAATACATATCATGTTTCTTTATAGGAATTTTTAGGATGTACAAAATCAGCAACGATTTTAAACTAAACCAATTTTTAAAGAAATAAAGTTTTTTTTGTAAAATGTAAAAATATCCTCACAATGATTTACCCATAAAATTGTTTTCATTCGAAAACTCTACTGATGTTACAAGCAAACTCTTGAAATGGCTGAACACAAACATTTGCTTAAACATTTGCAAACAGCAAGGAAGACTGGAAAATAGAAAAATTTTAATTTGACTTATTGTCTTTAGTTTTAGTCACAGACTCACACACATGCTGCCCGAGCGATAGAATCTACTAAATGTAGTGTAGGGGCGGAAACAGTTTTCATATATTAAATAAAGGAACCATAGGCAATATATGTGTAGTGTATTTGACTCATACATTCACTCGTATATACATTTAATCACAATGAGCTTTTAAACTTACTAAGCCAAATGAATAAGAATTAAAGAACGAAGATATAAAGCATTTAATTTAATTTAATGGACAAAAGCAATTGACAATCATCTTTATACGAGGATTGTGAGCGGAAAATGCACTTATATAAAGTTATTAATAATCAAAACCAGATAATATTCCTTATATTATGATCATTGGAAGTTTTTCCTATACAGTAATATATACATTAATAATACATTATCTATGAAGAATGAGTCCATTTAAACGAACACTATTGTCACATGAAGGAGCTGCTAAAACCTCTCTCTCTCTCTCTCTTGCACATTGGAAACTAGAGATAAAAACCGATCCTTCGTAAACACATATATGATCAGCGGTTTTAGCCTCTTCATCAGCAGAATCTCATGACTGCAGTCCCGAACTCCAACCCGGAACAAAACCATGACCATATACCTCTAATATTGATTCTCAACTTACCGACTTTCTACATTAATCCTTAATTAATGAACTATCGCTTCAAACTCTGTATTATTTTTTATTTATTAAGCTCTTCACTTAAACATCAGTGGTCTTGAGTTACATAGCTATCACTCTACTTTCCTTTTTTCATGCAGAGGGAGAGGTTATAAAATGAACAAGTTGGTATAAATAATACAATAATATCTTTAACGAATTAAAAACACTTAATTTTTAATTAAAACTAAAATGGCTAATGTTTGTGACATTTTGTGAAGAATGGATTTATACATGCGACATTTTCTTAGAAATAAAAAATAATTTAATCAAATCCACCATACACAAGACGGTGCATCATTTACGAAATAGCGCACAATAAAATAACTTCCAGAAAAGATGTAGAAGAACTCCCTCCCAAAAATTTGCATTATGAAATAACTCCCAATTTTCGAAATTTGAATTTTTTCGGGAATAGTTTAATTTTCTCTAAGAATCAGTACATTTTGTTAAAAAACTGAAAATGAAATACGTCCAGAACAAAATGTTTTTAGATCTCATTTCTTGGAGAAAAAAATTGAGCTTATTTAATTTTTTGGTAATTCTTTCATTTTGTTTAATTTTATAATTTCGCGGTTTCTAAGTCGTTTCTGTATTGACCAGGCCCAAAGACTTTCTCTTCTGAGGTAAGAGTATGTCCAAATTTCTTCACAGCCAGAATTTTTTATGAATTCAAAATAATTTTATTAAGAAAGTAATATTGGAATATTTTAATTTTCAGACTAGTCAACGGATCAGTACCGATTTGGAAGCCGCAAAAAATTCTCCTTAGCGCTCTTTGTTCAATTTTAGCACTTGTCACGGTGGTTGGTTACTAGTAAGTGAAAATATCAGCTATTTAACCGAATTATTTAACAAATTAGACTACGAGTAGGAAAATTTCTAATATTCATTTTGACAAGTTAAATTAACGTAAATGGAAAGAGAGCTTGATCTCAGCAGGCAATGACGCCTGTAAAATAATTCGGTTAAATAGTTGATAATCCTTTTTACTATTATCCTCCGTGCCAAGTGGTAAAATTGAGCAAAGAACATTGATGATGATGATGTTGGTGTAGGAAACTCTAAATCAGTTCTGATCAGTCTTACTAGTCTGATGATTAAAATGTTCCAATATTAGTTTCATATATAATAATAATTAAAAAAAAATTATTTGTAAATTCATGATTTGAACTCGAGCAACTCCTTTTAACTTAAACCTAAATAGTTCAAATAAATTACGAATAGATATTAATTATTTTGAGATTATTTTATATGTTTTGGATTTTACTTCATTGGGACTTATTTCATTTTTAGTTTCGGGGTTAATTGAAATTGTTTTTATTTATTTCGTTAAATTTTGTTTGTTCTCTAATTTTTTTAGGTCCGCCTTCGTGGGAACTTTGTTTTATTGGGCGTTATTTCATTTAGCCATATTTTGCATGTCCGCACTTTCCAGTTGGAATAAAAATCATATGAAGAAAAAGTATATTAGAATTATTTTATTGCAACAGCTTAACTCAACTTTTGTTGGTTGGAGTTAACTGATGCGCCAAATTCTTTCTTCCTTTGCGTTTATATTTGATTTACCGCTTCAAAAAAATTTTTTTATCCATAATCATGCCTCCCTTAAGAGTAAAATTCTAAAAATTCTTTTATTGAGAAAATTATTTAAATCTGGGGGCAAATTACGATTTGGCCCCTGTAATACAACGTATTACCTATAATTGTTTCTACCTGTCTTGAATTGAACATAAGTTTAATTATCAATATTAGGCATAGGTATTTGAACCACGTACATATATCGAAATTTATGAAAACCACAAATCTTAAACAAGTCTCGTATGACAGTAGACTTGAAAAACTGCTAATGTCCATTGTTTAAGCGACGAACGTCTATTTTTCAAAGTGCAATGCAATACAAAGAACATTTATGGACAAAGATACAAAAATCGTATACATATTTGCATACATTTGCAACACAACTCGTTATTTAAATTACAATTTTACGAGTTATTAACTTGCTAATGATGTTACACTGCTGCATTATAGTATATGGAAGAAAATGTGCTTCTCCCTCTCTCGGTAGTAGTATTCTTTGTTCACAGAGTTGCCGCTTTGGTCCGATAATAGTTTGGTTAGTTTCTCAAGCGGCCCATAAATTATACAATATTACAGAATATCTCATTTCACTTATTATCGTTGTTTTGCTCTATCATAATCTATAAGTGGCACAGCACCTTAAAATAAAATATAGCGCAACTCTTTACACAACAGCAAAGTAAACATAACATTATTAGCCTATTTCTGATTTAAGAAAGAACACCTTCATACGCATTCTATGAGAAAGAACATTGATTTCGATTTCCCTACATTATTTCTAAACGAAAAGTGACTCGAAAGACAACTCGAATGAAAACGTAAATGTTTTCATATAAAATCCGATTTCTGTGCTACGAATGTGTCGTTAACATTGAGAATGAAATGTTAAAATCAGTCACTTGTGGTTTTGCTTTCGTAACAAAATTTTGGGATTTAATAAAAATAAATATAAGTAAAAAATTAGCTGGAAAAAGCCAATTAATTGGGCATCCATATTATTTTTGATGGTTTCTAGATGTCAGAATATTAATAAATCATAATTCGATGAATAGTTTTAAATTTAGAAGTTTATTACTGAACCACATTGACAAAAATGTGGAATAGGCCATTGAAAATCCTCATGAAGTACTCTAAGCAGTTAAGCTTAATTGCAATCCCAGTTTAATTATAGAAACAAATTTGAGACATTATTTTAACTACTGATTAAAAATCACCATCGGTCACGCACGCTAATGTACCACATTAACGGAACAAATTATTACCCGCCAATTTTTTCAATGGCTGGTTTATGGATTTTTTCACTTTCTCTCAAATATCTCTGAAACTTGGGCTCCAAAGACTCTTTCACTTTCCTGAATTTAAATCTAAGATCTGTAGCAGAATACCAGCTGAGATCTGTTCTATTCGAATTAAGCTTCAAACCATTATAATCAAATAAAAAATAGGTATACAACATTACCCGAACTTACTCTAGACCTGGGCAGATTTAAAGTCACGGACTAAAAAAATAGGGAAATTCAAAAGAGCCTTAGAGAAACGGGCTTATACAAGCCGCTATTTCTATCGTCAGTTGTAGCACCCGGGGGTAAAGTATTTAGTGTAAAGCCGCAATCAATTGATGATTGTTTTTTTTTTTTTGCACTGGTGGAGTCACCAGCTAAGTGCATTAAAGCTGTTGCAGTGGTTACACCAAATACAAACCCGGAAACATTCCAGCACCAAAATAAACTACATTGTATGTTATAATGAATGCTTTTCAGCTACAGAAAAAGCGATTCTTAAAAAAAATGGCTGATGCTGGTGAGATGCAAACTGAATCAGCAAAGAGGATGGCTAAGGCCGCTGAAACATCACCAGCAGGTTTAGATGTATTAGCTAAATCCACAATAAGGAAGAAAATATTTAAAAAATTTTATTAATTTTTTTATTATTTTATTGACATATTTTTTGTACATACGTAAGCTAATGCGAATAAAAGTGAGTGCCAATGAGAAATCCAAATTGGTTCGAATTCGAGCGAGTGCCTTTTATTCGCTTAATCTTACTTTCTTAAATCAGAAATAGGCTATATATATTATGCCAACCTCTTGAAAAATTTCACAATTGTATTGCAAGTGTATGGGTTGCTTTACAATTTTATTCATAAACAATATTTTTGGTTTATAAAACAGGGGGCAAATTACGGCATTCGATATCGAATGAAATCTCATACAAAATATATTGAATTTGTATGAAAATTTTGTTCGATATCGAATGCCGTAATTTGCCCCCAGGTTGTTGTCATATAGAATTTGTTCGATAAAGCTTTTAAATTATTTATATTTTTAATGAATTAGGTAGTTATAATTTAAAGTAAAGTTGTAGATAAAGATATTTTTTTTTAGTTTTAATACTCTTGCTCACAATTATTTGGCAATAAAAAATTTGTTAAAACAAATTACAAATGCTCGTTTAAAATTTCGACGCTGCGGACTTTGAATTGTAGCACCTGTAGTTTTTAAAACGAAACGGTTCAGAAACCCAATTTTCTTTTCTCAATAAAATAAAACACCAAAAAATATTGTTTGTTGGATTCACTCGATCTACAATTTTGTGCAAATCATTTTCAAAAACTAAAATATATGCGAACAAAAATATGTAGAGTTTTTGGTTATTTAATTATTTTGTCACGCTTTATTGGAAGTTATTTTGTTAAGTCATGGCAGCACTGTGTGTAAATATGATTAAAATTATATGAGGACAACTTTAACGACACTACATCAGCGTTCACAATAATTGCATTGCCTTTGCTGCTTTTGTCATTACTTGTGACGATTATTGTCATGAACTTTTTATCAGAACTTTTGTAGGTTGTGCTCGTTTGCAATTTCTTTTTAATGAATGAATTGTTTATTTTAGTTTTTTCTTTTTTGGGGAAATAGAGAAGGCAAGTTTTCATTTCAAGTGAAAGTACTTTTAATAGAAAACCTATTATTATTCGTAGTTAAAAATTTCGTACTTACTATGTGAGCATGCAAAACTTTGTAATTCATTGTGAAAAGTCAGCAGTGTGGCTCATTGTCGTTGTTCTTTCCGCAGTCTTCGTTGCTGTCATTGTCATCAGCAGCAGGAAGTTGACTAAGTATTGTTTTGAATTTTTAATTTTTAGGCACGACAACAAAGTTTCTTAAAGGAAATTTTGTTAATTGTTTAGAAAACTCATATACATACATATGATTTTATAATGTACAAAAATAAATGTTTATAACAAGATGGTACGAGCAAATTAGTTCAACAATTTTGCTTTGCAAGCACACGTTTTCGACAAATGCACAAGACATGTGGAATAAATAACTTTTTTAAAATTCAACTGCTTAAAATATTATTATCACTTTTAAAAAGTTTACTTATTTAAATGTATATGTATGTAGTTTGTAGAACAGATTAAAAGAACTGCGTACATCCGCTAAAGAGCGCAGCAAAGGAAATAAACGCGTTGAATTAATTTATTTTAAGTTTACAAGAAATTTAAGGTATTTTTCATATGAATTTAAAAAAATTACATTTAATAATAACATATTTTGAAAAATGAAAATGAAAACTAAGTGCCGTTTTACAGAATGCGGGGAATATACTATTAATTTATCTTTAGAACGCTAAACCTCGACTGTGAACCACAATAACTTATTTTTTACGCGATACATACTGAACACTTGCAACTATCAGCCCGAGCTTTCAGGCCAGCTCAGTAAATTGCGGTGGGAGCTTATGAGAGAACGTTTATCGCACAGTGATTTTTTCGCTATCGAGATACATATATTCTCGTGACTTTCATTTAGAAAAGGCTTATATAATTATAAAAAAATCAAGTTTGAGACATAAAACTTAATATAAACAACTTATGTAAAGCTGTAGAACTATAAGAAATGTGGGAAAAGATATAGTCTACATTTTCGTAGTACTGAAAATAAAAAAATATATATATTTCGTTCTTCTTTTATTATGATTATTCTATTTCTAAAAGTTATATAGACTTCTTCTAAATTAAGGTGACGGTAAAGTCTTGTTAGCTGAAGGAAGAGTCTAAGATTTTGATTTAAATTCAGGCCGTTTTATTTCTAGAAGTATTTTCTGTATGATACGTTGTGAATAAGGGGATGCGAAATTTTTACACAATATGAAAAACGATTTGACTATTAAATCAAAAATCACGTTTGTTGAGTTATGAATCTATTGCAGTGAACAGGTAAGAATTCAAACAGAACAGAATTCGTTGTAAAATATTTAAATTTTAAAATAAATACTTGAATTTGGGTATTTGGATATTTCACCCCAATGCGTTTTGGTTTAAATTTTAAAAATCTTAAGGCGGCCAAAATATTGTATGACAATTTTGAATTTTTATTTAATGTGCTATTCATAGAATCCAAGCAATCGAATTGAGTGAACAATTTGTATGAAAACCATTCAATTAATCGAGTGGTTTCCATACATATTTTCTACTCAAGTAGATTTCTGGGATTCTATGAACAGCACATGAATATTACAAATGAAATTATAAATTATATCTATGTACCCTTTACTAATTGTTGTGAGGCAGACCAGATTATTTGGTGAGAAACGAATCCAAAGCCCGCATACTGATGGACCTGTATACTTTATCATTGGTAGCTAGTCCCTTGATTTACGGCGTACTTTATTTAAGAGATTGCGATATAATGCGACACAATAATGTTGACTATTTTTGAATTACTCTGTTGTTTTGACTTGACCAATATGTGTAGTTTTAGTTGAAAAATAAAAATCCTGGTAGGTATTAAACGCAGTGCATCATTCGTTAAAAAAACTTTAGATTTAACTTTGAAATAATTTCTTAACTGCTAGAGCCATAAATAAAACTGTTTACAACCAACCCACTGCCTAACTTTTTATGTTCTTGTGTGAAAACCACTAAGGCTACATCAAAAGAAATACTTAGTAAGTGACATTAAATGCTCATTATGAATTATTTAAATACTTTCATTTTACGAGAGCATTCAAATAAAAATAAAAAACTACTTGTAATTGTGGCTGATTCAGTATTTGTAAACTTTTAAATTTTGTAAGCCTCTTCTATTCTAATTCCACGGATACGTTCGTTCATTTATACCTACATATATTTTTACTATTATACTTGTAGTTTTCCTCTTTTTTAATCTTTGTTATGATTTTTTGTTCTGTTTGTTTTTATTTTAGTATTTTATAGTTAAACGACAACTGTGACTGACCTATTTATTATAGTTTTTATGCTGGTTTTATTCATGTGTTCCAAGTGGCGCACAACTGCCACTTGCTCTTTCAAGTTGTCATAAATTGTAAAAGCAATTCTACTCGTACTCGTAAATGCTAAAACCCCATTCCAACACACATACATACATACACAAAAAAATACATACATACATTCACAAAGTTTTTCTACTCTATTTTCTATATTTTAGAAAGTAGCAAAAACTAAGTGGTAGGGAAATCTAGAATTAAAAACCATTTTGTAATTGCCTCTTCAGAAAAATGGAAAACTGCGAAAAAAAAGTTAAGCAATTAATACTCGAGGCTGCGGTGTATTTAGTGTGTGCAGATAAAAATTAACCTTTTGGCGAAGTTTAAAAATGAACATGAATAGAAGGAGTTGAGTTGCATTAGGCTAATTGTATCTCAGTAGATTATGGTTAGTTTTTTTTTTGCATTGAAGTTTAAAAAAATTACACACACATGTACTAGAGATGCCAAACGGGACTGTGTTTGTTAAATCCCGTTATTCGGGAGTTAGCAAATTCAAATCCCACTATCCCGTGACAGACAGTTTTTTAAGCAAAAAATTTAAATTTTGTACTTTAAAGTTTGAATTTTTTAAATTTTTAATTTAAATTTTAAACCAAACAAAAAAAAAACAACGAAAAAATGTAACAAAAAAAATCAAAGCCATAGAAAACAAAATATATAATATAAATAAAACAAAAAAAATTAGCAAAATAAAATTTAAAACCATTTAACCAAAGCGAATTCCCGACTGGTGGATCTGCCTTGCATTTAACTAACAAAATAAAAAATTTACTTTTTTGTCATGTGGACATTGTATACAAAATAATGAACATTTGTTTCCAATCTGGAAGTATGTTAAAGGAAATTCAAATGAAAAAATAGATTTTCAAAAAAAGAAACAGAAAGGCGTCTACCACATGCAGACGAACATCGAATTCGAAATGGGTCTTATATGAAAGTAAAACCATGTAAATAAAAATTATCAAATTGGTTCAGAGTACAGAATGGGCAGACAGGTAGACGACGGAGATTGAGTCCAAAACCAAATAAATTAAACAACAAAGCCGGAAGGCAGCAAGTACTTTCAAATAAAATAAATGCGAATCGGTTTATAACATAATTGATATTCTATTACATTTTATTATCTACAGACATTTTTTGAGAGTGAAAAATCGGCCAAAATCGAAATGATGGTGATAAAGTGGATAATGGGGTGGAAGCACAAGGGATCACTAGATTCAGAAGTGAAGAGATTTTATTCAGAATCATTAAAACTTTTAAGAAAATACGTTTTAAAAAATTGTATTAGCGTGGTCACGCGTGATCGTGATTAGTTTTTTGTTGCAATCACGTGAGCTTGCGTGAACGTTACCAACGTTGAGCTGCTTCGAAGCATGAACCAACATCCAATCCAGTACCACATCCTGAAAAGGAAATATGGATGGATTGGTCATACACTGAGATCCGATAACGAGGTAGCTAAAGCAGCGCTGCAGTACAACACCCAAGGTTATCGGTGCCGCGGAAGTCCAAAAACAACTTTTCGCATCGCAACCGTACGTGAGCTGACTACTGCAGGGTTTTCATGGAACGAGGCATTAAGAACAGCCCACAACAGAGTCCGTTGGAAGTCATTAATTGAGATCGTTTGATCCCCAGCTCGAGAATAGCGGAATATCAATTATTCTAGTTTTTTTTCGTGAGTATTTCGTGTGCGTGAGTTTTCGAGATTATGACTAACTTTTTTCCCACTTACCTGAGCGTGCATGAACCAAGGTAAAAAATGTGAAGTCGTTTATGAGCGTGCATGAGTAAAATTTTTTTATCGTGAGCGTGCATGAGTGTGTGTGAAAAGTTACGTACCACTGCATCTCTACTATAAAAGCGAAGAGTCAGCTTCAATTAGAATTTTTCCGCCCATATTCTATAATTATTTATTGACGTCACGTCAACACGGAATCAAAGATTAATTTAATGGTTGTCGACAACAATTGACTACTATTAACAATACTCACTTTAATATTATTTAAGACTTAGAAAATGGCAAGAGACTGTTACCAGTAGTCCGTTGTTGTCAACAGCAAGTACGCAAGTGATAATTGCTTGCTTTCGGGTTGACGTGCGTCGCCAAATAAGGAGACTATTTTCATTTACATAATTTTTTATGCAAAGTTCGTTAAACAACAATAAAGTAAAATAAATGAAACGCACACTAAATCAACTATAATTGTTAAACGTTTCTTTTTTATGCTCGAATAGCATTCTAAAAACATTTTCTTTTAAAACTAGAAAAAAAACTCGGTCACTGGTTGGCAATTCATGTTAATTTGTCATCATAGAATTTCACTGCAAACGTGTTGATGTAATAAAAAATTATGTAAAGATAAAAAGATCAACAGCAATAAAGTAACATAATGCCGCACTTATGCTACTGCGGTTTCTTTTAGTTTTTAATTAGGAACATACACTAAGTTTGCACTCGAAATAAGACTAATAAGCTATGACACGGACTGACAAAAACATATTACTGAAGAGGCATGCCAATTTATATTTCATTAAAGTCGCAGTAGAGCAAGCCACTAAAAATAAGGTTAATTAAAAATTATTTACAAAGTTTTGATGGCACGAAGAAAATATGTTGTAAGTAATAACACGCTATGGGATTTTGTAAACTGAAGCACAAAAAAATCATTAATTTTATTCAATTACGGGTAATAAGATCAAATTAGGCTGTAATTAAAGAATTTTATAAAAGCAGGTCAAAAAGAGTTTCAAAGTTCATAAACGGACAAGGATGATAAATGTGAATAAAAATCGAAAGAATGTTATCGGCTACATAAAAAATTTCTAAGCTTGTTTGTCTCATGAATCACCTGTAATGTTTTCAGTTTTTGGTATTTTATATAACATTTTTCAGGTCGTAAAGTATATTTCAGAAATTTGCTCATCGGTCACGATGTACATTGTTGGAGATCTCTTAAAACTAGTGGTCGAAATTCGAACGCCAGTTTAAACGTATGCCTATTTTAGTTGCATTTATTTAAAGAGAGAAAATAACTTATTCCCTTCAATATGGATTAAACAATAACCGAAATAAAATTGCATACAAACACGCACATTTATAAAAAAAACTTATTACTCATATACATATGTATATGTATATAGGCACTCTTAAGGAATGAGAGTAACATAACATAAGTGAAGGCGTGCTCGTGTGTATTTTTAGCATTTGTAGTGGTGTCAAATTTATTAGCCTTTTATTCCTTTAATACCGAACCGATTCAAATAATATATAGTCGGGCCACTAAAGCTCAACAATGTTTACCATTTGTTAAAAGAGTGAAGAAAATCGGTTGGCAAACAAAGGAGAAAAAGGGATCTAAGAATTTGTCTTTGCCTATTTATATAAAGATGCCTATCCTTTGATATACATTTTGCAATATTCACATTAGAGTGGAACCCGATATTCATACAATATAAAAAAACACAACTGATATCCGTATTTTCCTTATGAAATTCAAATTCTTCAAAAATGTTTGACATGACCCTCGATTTTTTTTTTCAAAAAAATCCATATTTTGCTTTAGGATATACACATCTTTATGTGAAAAAATATTATTACCAGTATATATATTTAACGTTTTTTTCATCTTCTTTCAAAAGGCTTCAAGGAAAATTAATTTGGGAATTTTGCCAAAATACAGAGCAGAGCACTTACACTATACTAATAGTAGATAAGAGGTAGAGAGTTTTTTTTAATTTAAGTGTTTGTATTTACATATACACCAATGTTTACGTAAAGGATTCAAATAATATATTTAACAAAAATACTCGTATTATGAATTTATCTAATTTTTGTTCTACTGACCCACATTTCGAAAATATTTATTTATCATCTCATATTTCTTTTGTTCATGCGAATGTTGTTTATTATTAAGCAATATAAAATCTTGCACAAATATTTATGTATGTTCTCGAATACATATAATAATGTGCAGAGTCTCATATCCATACATGCATTTTATGCAAACGCATCAGTGATACTTGATATTAATACAATATTTATACACGAGTGTAATTAAAACACGTGACTAATAAAATATTTATTAATTTCTGAATATGTTTGTATGCAAATATTTGTTTATTTATGAATTACATACTGTGGACATATTGAAAATAATAAAACAAATAATAAAAATTGTTTTGTAATTAAGTCCATGTATATATTATCTATGTGAATTATTTTTTGACATACACCATGTGTTCGTTCCAATTAATGTAATTAAAGCGTTTGATGTTATAAAAATAATGCTGGATAATTAACATACATATTTTGTATATATATGTATGTACATATTTTTATTTAAATGTATTTTGTAGTATTCGACCGATTAAGCGTCTTCAAATTCGGCCTTGGTATTCGAAATTATTTTTTGTCGTTATACTCATAAGAATAAATCAACTGTGAAGAAAGAGAAGTTAAAACGAGAACAAAGCTACAAGATTGATGATGCATTCTCTATACGGATTCTGCACTGCTTCCAAAAATAACCTATACATATGATAATAAAAAGTTTTATTTGTTATAATAAATATAAATTGTTCTAAATGTTACTTTCTGAATAAAATAATGAAATTATCTAAAATTTCTTCAAAAGAAATGGGTAAACTCAGAATTGAATTCAAACCAAACAATTTCTTTCATAATACACTTTTCATTTGTTTTAATGAAGGTTTCATGTAATATCTGCAGTTGTTCTAGGAAATATTTGGGAAAAGTAAAAATATTAATTATGGGTAATAGTGCGATTAAAAATTTTAAATACTAAAATTTTAGCAATTTCCATAAAAAGCACCAGTTATGAACCTAAACAGTTCAACCAATTACGCAAAAACGTTAATCTCTTTTTGTTTAATAATCATGCATATGCGTTTTTCTCAACAACAACATAAATCACAGGCGTTTTATTTTTGATATTTCTCCTCAATTGCCAATTCAAGCAACACCAATCAAATAAATTATTTCAATAATAATACATGGAAACACACATGAACACTGATGATGGGAGTGTAGCGGCTCCCAAAAAACAACGTTGTTTCTGTTCTACCGTGTAAGTTGAAATTAACTGACGTTAAAATTTTCACTTGTTCCTTTAGAATATTGTCTCATGTCCAATTCTTTATGACTAAAAATGATACGATCATTAGCCAAATTAATAATCACTTTAGATTAAAACCTACTATTTCAATAATACTTTTCCCTTATCTTTTGTTTTATACCTATTTAAAACTTTCTTACATCATATATTTATAATCTTTTTGTAATTGTAAAAGATCAGCTTAGTGAAGTGAGTGTATCTTATAACTTCGATTTCTATCGTACTTGAATAAAATCGCTTTTATCGGTAACTTCAGATTTTGAGTGTGAACGAAGTCTAAAATCTACACTATATACTTTTTAATAACGCAATGCCTGAAAGGGTTATATGGTAAAAAATTTAAGAAATCATATCTACATAAGCCCGGTTTGTAAATGTGGAAATGTGAAAACATATTTTTTCTATCAAATATATATGCTATCGAAAAAGAATACAATTTTATTATTTACGGTTTTATTGATAAAAATCTGTCAATACTAAATAAATACTGTTTATTAACAAGCTCATAAATACAAATATATTTGCATAATATAAATAAATTATTATTGGAAAAACAGGGTATTCTAAGAATATATTTTTCTAAAGCATAAGAAAAACATAATTACATAGTTTTTAGTAAATTTATTATTCGAGATATGCCTCGATATCTTATTTGAAACAACAACAAAAAATAATGGGAAAACGCAGATTTGAACTCAAGCCAAACAATTCATTTCAATATAATAAAAAAAACTATTTCATATTTTATTTTCCGCTATTTCCATATTTTAAAAAGGCTGGAGTTCGAAGCTTAATACAATTTAATTAAATTAATTTAAATAATTCACATTGATATTATTAATTTTAACAATTAATAAATTTAATGGCCGAACTTATCCTGATTAAATAAGAGTAACTTTCAATTAAACCAATGTTTAGAAAAATTAAAGAAAAAAGTAAATTTATATATTTCTTATTATAATTATGCATGTATACATATAATTTATGTATGTACATATAATGTATTCATGTACATTATATCGCTCTTTTATTGCAACGTAGTCATATCTCAAAAAACTCGTTCGTCAGAAAACGAGTTTAAAGTTTTTAATTCACACACACACATCAATGGAAAAATAGAAAAGTATTCTTCCCTCAAGAGGTGAGTAAAAAAGATATTTGAATACATTTTTCTACACAAAATGAAGAGCTATACGACGAATGTTTCTGCATTCTTAACTCAAAAATCACAGTTTTTGAGATATGACTACGTTGCAATAAAGGAGCGATATGTGTTTAACACTTTGCATCGCATAACTCTGTTTATAAAGCTCTTTAGGGAAAACAACTTTATAAACATTTTTGTTTTATTAATTTTACTTTGTTTTTATGTACTTCATCCGGTAGCTTCAATAATCACTAATGATTTTATTTCTTTGTTGGTTTCTTTCTGTATGTGTTGGCAAAAGAATTACTTACGTATGCATGTACGTACAACGAAAACAAATAAAATACTTGTGTAGTTTGTAAAAATGCTCAAAGTCAGAAAAATAAATTTCTGTAGACCTTCAGAAAAGAGTGTGTACGGAACATACGTCCGGCACTAACCATTTCCACATAAAATTCATGAACATTTCAATACGAGAAAACAAACTCTACCTACCTACACTATTTGCGTTCAAAACTCAATCTGAAATTGAACAATTCCATATAATAAATAAATATAATAAAGAAATACAGGAACTTCCAGCTACATGGTGCATTATATGTATGTCCGTAGTATATAACAATATACCCATATGTGCATACATACATACATGCAAACATATTTGTCGATTCAAAGAATATTTTTTGTGAAGTTCGTTTGTACCCCCATGGTAAGAAGTAAGTATGTACATATTTTAAATCGCTTTTAACAAATTTATATTTAAACGAATGAATGAAATTGTATATTTATAAAATTATGCCGCCAAGAATATTAAATAATGAATTAAGTTTTTTTTATTTATTTACTCACATTTATTTCTTTATTCTTTCTCTCTCATGTGAATAAATAATAAAATAAACAAAAAAATCTTAAATAAAATAAGGTTCTTTTTTTAACTTGTACTCGTAGTATGCGAATTCTAAGACTTTGTTTATTTAATTTATGAGCGTTATGAACAACTATCCCAATTAAAA
Organism: Gymnocheta viridis; assembly: GCA_956483585.1. NCBI lineage: Eukaryota > Metazoa > Arthropoda > Insecta > Diptera > Tachinidae > Gymnocheta > Gymnocheta viridis. Next base: position 128,529,650 of record OY101440.1, on the reverse strand, counting down.
AAAATCAAAATTAGTTGGAATTCAAATTAAACAAATGTTTGTTTGAAATAAACAATATTAGCAAAAACCAAAATTCTAAACACTTCTGTTTTTTCTAATCTTATTCTTCAATGGAAACTACCAATTATTGAGGATATCAATGAATTGTAATAGTACAGCTGTGTGGAAAATAATAGAAGCGTCGTTCATGTGCATTATTTTAACACCTCGGTGTCAGACCAGTTGCAACGCGCATTATCTGCCTTCACTGCAGTTTCTCAAAATATGATGATCGCCCTAATTCTAAATTTGAAAAACTGCACTGTACTAAAAGTAAAAAAAAAATTGTTATTTTAATTTAATTGATCACATCTAGTTTTTTGAATATTAAAGTTTTTACTTGTCGCTTTCTTTCGCTTAATTCTTCGCAGTCGGACCTTAAAAATATAAAACCGTCTACAAATTATTTTTCGATAAAAAATTAACTTTCAGGATATTTTGCTTACCAGTTTTTCTTTTGTAAAAATTAAATATTTAAAAATTTTTCACAAAATGCATAAATAAAACTGGAACAAGTGCAAAGACCAATTCTGAACAAACGACAATGAAAATAAGATGACAGATTATTTCAATAAAAAAACAAGAAGGTAAAAAAGTTCGTAAATCGTAGCAATAAGTTTTTATTTGTAAATGTTGTAGTGACTGCATTCCAAAGGTAACTTAAAATAATGTAAAAAAAAATTATAGATTTATCATTACGATGCCCTAGGCTTAGACCATATAGTGTAGTTTTACATAAAATAGGGCTAACCCAAGAACTACTCCTTATAATTAATACATGGACCACTCACAAGCAGTTTGTTCCCAACTAGTATGATCGTTAAAGGACGGAAATTTGTCGTTTAGAAATAAATTTTTTTTTTGAAAATTACATACTCCATGACTGCATTACATGCGACGATATTATACTCGTAGCTAGTTATTTTCAGCTACAATGGAACACGTAGTTCAATTATTCCCTTCCAAGAATTTTTACAGGGATAGATGTATTGGTGAGTAGTCGCCAACACTCATGCGATGGTAACACGTCATGGCAGGTGATCACGTAAATCATTACCATAGAAAACTATTTTGTTAAACGTAAATAAAGCCACGCTTACTTTTATCGTATATATGAGTCCTGTCCTATTGTATGAAAACCACTTTAAAACCACCGTGAAAGAGACAAATATATTTCGGAATAGCTATAATGCATGTTTAGGAGCGCCATGTAGTTATATGGTAGTTCATTTTTTAGTGTGAGGATTATATAATAAAAAGATTCGAGTACAACGCTATTATTTTATACAAAGCTGCAATTAGATTTAAAAATTATTATTTATACTACTTTATTAGTTGAATAATTACGTTGAAGTAGAAATTGATTTGATCTGTTAATTTAATAATTTAGTAATTTTCGTATTATAATTTGTTAAATAATTCGGTTAAATAGTTGAGATTCCTAGTCAATAGTATCTACCATTATGTGTGCTAAAATTGACTAAAGAACGCTGCTGAGTAGGTGTAGCTAGACTGATGAATAAACTGTTCCAATTTTACTTTTTGAATAAAAATAATTTAATATTATCAAATATTTCTCTATTAAAAAGAAATAGCTAAAGCCAAATTTAAGCTTGAGACGAAGAATTCTTTTCAAGATATAAAAATGTTCAAAACTAATAAATATAAATGCTGGGCGACTCAAATTCACATAAACATTTTTAACTACAAAATCATATTGAGAACAATAACAGTGAAGAAGATTTCAGATGCCACAGGATGGCTTTATTGTAATATTCTTTATTAGGTAATCAATATATTTACATACGAGTATGATATTAATAAATAAAACCAATCATAACAAAATATAAATTCTGGAAATTGGATACTTTGCGGAACTAGCTATAGAAGTTATAAGAAGGTTTAAGTTATAGAACTAAAATATCTTCAAAATATTAGAACCCATTCTTTCTCAAATGTATTCACAATATTCATTATGCAATAAAATATTATTACAATATTTACTTAAAAATAATTGAGTAATTATTTTAACCCTGACCTCGGAGTTTGAACCTCCTTGCACATTGTAAAAATCAAATTATAAAACAAAAACGAATAAGGAAATTATTGAAGGACCGACGACTATCTGCTTAATATTATTATTATTATTATTATTATTATTATTATTATTATTATTATTATTATGTATGTACTCGTATGTGCGTATGATAATGTTTCTCTATATTAATAAATATCTACATACATTTAAATGTGTGTTCAATGTAAATATGTACATACATATGTATGGCTGACACTAAACATAAATCAATTTAAATTGAAACAATAAAAAACTGAATGCATTTAATGTCACGTAGTTAACACCAACCCACCGAAACAAATCGGGCCATCCAACTCAACAACCCCAAATGGGAAAACACAAAAATAAAATCTTTATACGATTATTTACATTTCTGTGCTCATCTAAGTAAATAATAAAAAACGAACAATGAACATTTGTCATGTTCAACATAATCAGCTTAATAGTGGAAATTCCCAATTGGATGAACTCAACAAGAGAAGTTTGAAGCAGCATCATCTGTATCAGCAGCAGCATGGACAATCAAGGGTGCAAGTAAAAAATACAATGATTTTAAAAATCAAACTAAAAAAAAATTAACAAAAATAAATGTGCAGCAAAAACTCTTGAATGACTTTGTGCTTATTGAATAGAATTTTCACAGAATGAACATAAATGACAAAAAAGTCTTCCGCTTTTCATTGTAATGTCATTATAGAAGGGTGTTTGGTGCTGGATGTGTTATAGACAATTGAACTTAAAAGCTTAATTTTCAACAAAATGAAAAAGTAATGCTCCTTTCGACTTCCATTATTATCATTGACGGCGTAGTAATCGCTATATAGGCTGTAATCCACCATGGCAGTCTATTGTTACCGTATTAGCATGTGCCTCTTCCATATCCTGCCTCATACACAACTACCCAGAATAGGAAACTCCGATTATACTCGAGCGACTCATCGGTCACCATTCCAGCTTTTCTATAATTATTGGCCTCCTGCCATTTTTTAAGGTTTATGAAGGCAAGCGACTGTGATCTTACCACTCATCTTCCGAAGATGACCTTGCAGATCCCACTTCTCATGTCAGTGTTATTTAACTCGTTTAAGGAGACGAAACTGGTGAGTGTGTTTTTTGCAGGCATCTAATCATCGATTGACACTTTTACTTTCCACCTCAAGATTTTTAAAAACTTCACTATAAACATAGATTTGAATTTTTTTCTCAAGAGCGTGCATGGCCGAGAGTGAAAAGTTGCTTACATTCCCATAACTTTTTTTTAGTAAAATATGCACTTTATTTCACTTCACAATATCTAGATGATTGAAAAGTTTCAACAACCCCAACACAAATTTTGTTTAAAATGACAAAAATTAAAAAAAGGAAAAGTTAAAATTGGTTTAAAATAAATCCGTTTTACCACAAATTCGTTTTTTTCTAATTCCAATCCATAGAAGACCAAATAAAGAAATGTTAAATAAAAAGCTAACGAAGCGAGTATAACTTGTGCCACAAATGTGACAACATAGATCAACATTTATCCAGTATGTTTGAATAAAATGTGCAAATTGTACAATGTCAAAACCCTGAGGCATAATGTGACATACCACAGTCATATACTCGTACATAGTAAGTGTGTGTAGAAGGCAAGTCACTCAGGAGGCAAGATGACAGTGTTTGGGACCTATGAGCACAGTTGAATGTATGAGCACCAATGTTGCCACTATATGTGCAACATTCTGTTGCCGGGTGTTCAATGGCGCTGTAACACCAGGTCAAATTATACTTTACTTTTACACATGGATTACTTTGAGCATCAGCTAGCAACTGATGAACAATTTCATCCGACATGTGCTATTGAAGAACGATATAAAGGCATAAGCGTTCATTCTCTTATAGTCGAAATATGCTCGATATTGCTTGATAACGATAAAGAAAATTTTCATAAATATATACTTTCTTAAATACCGATATTTACTTTAATTGTTTCATTAATAAATATTATGTCTAAAGCTTTCTTTTGTATGGTGAGTGAGTTACAATAGGTGCGTTCGAGTACTTTTGCAGTAAAATGCAGTAAGTGAGTAATTACTGAGCTCTCGCTCAAAAAAGTAGGTGAATGGAAAAATTGTAAAAATTAGTAAGATTAAGGAAACATGTGATTGCAAATAAATGTAGTGTTGAAATATATTTTCACTTTTGACTACTGAACTCTTTTTCTTGTTGGTACTCGATGCAATATTTAGTATAACATGAATTTTATATGAAAATCTAAACAAATTATTTTCTGTAATCTTTTCCATATGTTTATTTTATTTGATTATTTTAATATGTATCTGATTAAATTTATTCAAAAGTATGTAATTATTTGTTTTTATATTGATTACCTTAAAAACAAGTGCAGTACTAAGTAGTTTAAAAATAATTGTTCATTTTTGATTTTTTATTATTTTATTATTTCAATTTTTTTTTAAATAATTTTTATACAAATTTTATAGTTTATGTTTTCTTACTTTTGTTTGTTTGCCTTTTCTATCATGTTTTTTGGTTTTACTAAATTTTACTATAAGAAATTTCTGCAGTAAAAATTTGTAAATACTCAGCCATGAACTGTCATTTTACGCTCTCAATTTGTGTTCTCATTTACTGTATTTTGGGTAAACGAATGCAATTTAGTAAAATGCAGTAAAGTTCAGTAAAAATTTGTAAAAACTTTTCGGTACTCAATGCACTTAATGAAATTTAACGTAAGGCATGTTTATAATACAAACTAATTGTGAATAAGTACGAAATTAACCCTTAAACACATTTATGGTCTTATACACAAGCGATTAATAAAGTTATAGTAGGTTTAACGTTTGAGTTTTATATGGGAAAATCGGTTTTAATGCACACATTAACTTTATTAATCGTTTGTGAATAAGGCCATTAAAGTTTTGATTGATTTCAGGCGTTCATGTTGTAGTGGGAGCTTTGGTGTTTTGACTTTCTAACAAATATTTTTGTACGCCATTTTAGCCCACCCCATCACCGGTTAAAGTAAGTTTTTGCCCTTTTTCATGAAATGAACAAAAAAAACTCATACAGCGAAGAGTTAGAGGGTTGAAATGTTTCACAAAAATCTTCATCATACTATTTTGCAATAATCTGCTGAGCACACCTTATACCTACAATTTTTAATCTGACGACGCAAGGCGAATCTATAACAGGTGGCCTTGACAGTTCAGCTGATTATATTTTGCTCCCTGCATCTTCCTGCATTTTTCTGTTTTGTTTGTCAACAGTTTTTTAAGTTTGATTTATATATAGTGTTTGACGTTGGTTTTGACAAAGAAAACAGGTATTTTTCAAAACTCATTGAGGTGAGTCTATCTACTATGCATTTGCCTTGCTGGCGAGATACATACATACTTATGTGAAATTTATTTTAGCTTGTTTTGTTTTATGTTCAAATGAATATAAAAAGTATACACATCCAATTTCTTTAGAATCTTTCTAAATATATTTATGGCAACACTGATGTGTACATGCATACATCCATACAAACACATTTAAAACGAGCAGTCATATCAGGATATCCAAGAACTGCTCTTGATTTTGGGTGTTTGAAAAACAACCCAGCTAACATTGACAAATAGCAAATATTCTATAGAAATTATTTTCTTCAAAACAGCTGCATTTAAATACATTACAACAATGTTACTCAAAGTGTTCAAACAAGGCTTCAATCAAAAAAGTCTGTATTTTTTCAATTAATTATCTAATTTGTCATTTTCTTGACTATTATTGAAAGCATCACCCTCAATAGTGCAGTATGTATTTCATTTGAACATTAGAAATGCTATTAGAACTATTAATCTAAACAAATATTTGAAAAAAAAAAAACTATTTAATATTCTAAAATTGTATAGAATTCTGTAGTTTCTTTTTTCAATGATGCCCAAAAGATGTTGGTGGTCCAGCTGTAACCATTCGTGAACTAGACCGAAAGTTTATTTTTATATATATTTTTTCGAACTAATTGCTTATAAAGTTTTTAGTCAGCATTAATTTGTAAATGAGACAGTCAGTATTCCAAAGAAATATGGGAAAAATGAAGCTTGATTAATTTCAATCTACACGGCTGAACAGAAGAAGCGTTGTTTTTTCGTGTGATGCTACACCCCCATCTTCAGTGGGCATGATTACTACTATGTATTCGCAACTTTTTAGGTGGCTCGGTTGAATGTGATTTCAAATCTTACTTATACACATTATGACCGGAAAAATAATACGAGACTTATCCATAACTGGTAGGTATTATTAATTATGTAAAGCAAACACAACTTCACCACTATCAATTTTAAATGTTATCATCACTTAAATAATGTTAAATTAACACGTTTCCACAGGTTGATTTTACCTTTTTGTAGGTTTTCTTTTTGCACTTTTTTATTTTCTCCCAAGACAACAAAAAAGAATTAGTTCATGATGTGAAAGGTCTTGAAACTGCGTGCACATCATGGGGTTTGAAAGAAAGATATATGTATATTAATTTAATTTTTCTAGTTTCTCACAAGAATACATATATAAAGGTTAATGTATCGTTCGAAAGCTTTTTTGAAGCCGCGCTTGGTGGTGTATAAAACTTCTTCAAAGCACTTACCACAAATGATGTATGTAGTAAATTATATATGTATATATATATATCGTCGGTATCCTGCAAAAAAGTCCACTTTTTTTGCGAAATGGAGTTAATGATGCAGAAGTGTCCCAAAAGTCATATCCTACGTGCTGTAAAAAAATCCCATGCCTTTTTAGAATATTTTTGTAGCTATTGTATTAAAACAAATTATTCTATATCCAAAGCACCCAAAAATGTAGAGCAAAAAAGTCCCAAGTGAACTTAGAAGTAAAGGAAATCCTTATAATATAACTCAAATGCGGTTTTCCGATTTTCTGGATTTATCAAAGCTATCAGAGTTTATAAAAAAACAAAAATTTAGACGAAAAGTAGGATAAAATAAACTGGTTGAAAGTAAAATCTTTTAGGTACCAAAAGATTAAACCTGGTGTAATAGAGTATAAATACGCCCATAGTGAAACCTATAAAGAAATACGTGTTTTTGGTAAAGGTCGGCTCATGAATTTGAAAAAAGGTGCATAAAAGCAACCTTCCTATAAGTATCAAAAAGGAGAAAAATTTACTTAATCTTTGCACATCAGGAGCCATACCGGGGGAGTTTCATCACTGGTACCAAAGCTTAAAGGCATGCAAAACCGTCAGAAATAAGGCTCCAGAACCGGATATGTATATGATAAATCAGATCAAGTTGTACCAATTTAATACAAAGATTATAAAAAAACCCATTTTCTTAAAAAATTTCCATGTCCATAAAATAATATTTGTTAATGCAAAAAAAGTCTATGTCCAAGATAGTATCTTCAAGTTGAATTAAATTTTTTGCTTTCATTTTAAAGTTAAGCCATTTAATTATTATATTCTAATATAAATTTTCAAATCTAAGCTATTTAAAGATTTTTCCGGGGACCATAAACTTTAAATCGCCAATAACTCAGAAACACAATTATGTGTCATGGGACTTTTTTGCAGGATACCGACGACATATACATATATGTATATATATATATTACATATTTACATTGCAATTCGAAAGCATTTTCTTTCGATTAGAAGTACAGAAGTACACCCCTGATTTCGATTCTTAACTTGTTTTTGCCTCATAAATTTTGGATTGTCTTGATATAATTTCAGAATAACGTAGCATGAATCTTAAACTCAATTTCATCTGTAAATTTTGATACAAGAACAACCATAAAGAAAAAGTACAACGAGGTTAAGTTCCTCGGATTTGCGCGGTTATCCCGGCACCTGCGTGTGAGTTATCATGCAGCCAAATCGTTTAAGCGGAATGCTCATTGTGCTATCAGCTGTATTAATAACGACGTGCTGTCATAGCCACATTTATGTAAATACATATGTACATACATGCATCATCAAATTTTGCCAATTGAAATTAGTTTTCACCGATCTTCAATGAATATACTGCCTCGAGCTCTCCTGCACACTTTCGACTGATCTCCGTTTTGTTGATGTGCGCGTGCTTGATCGCTGCTAATTGTTTAGTTAACAAGTTGATTCGAATTTTATCACGAATCATTGAACAGTTGACTGAAAATACCGAACATGTTAACCGTAAAATTGCTGCCACAAAAAAACACATATTTTGTTAATGAAGTTATGTATGTCATTTGCACGTGTTGTTCAGTGGGCATTGTTCGAAAAATAAATAACTGAAAACCTAACAAAAGATAAATCATGAACTGTAAAAATCTATCCATTTCTATGGGAAAACTCTATAGAAATCTTCATTCGTACGAAAACTGATTGGCCATTGGATCAAAAGGTTCGTATGTGTGTATGTAAATTTACTTCATCATCCTTTTTCGGAAATATTTGTGCAAAGAAGAAAGAAATGAGGTTTTTAATATAAAAATAAGGAAGGACACCGTATGTACACATATCATAGTCATATGAGCTCTTACGTCTTCATCGTTATTTTGATATGCCTCAGGACACATTTACATTATTTGTTGTTATTGTTCTTATATCATTGTTGAAGTCGAAATTGCTTTTGCTATTCATATTGTTGTAATTGTTGTGTTGCATTTTCATTGTCTTTTTGTCATACATTTGACTTGCTTCTTGCTGTTCCTGTTGTTGTCTTTTGTTTTCATTTCATGGTGTTTATTTTCCGTTTCTACTCCAACCATTATCTTAATTCTTCCTTTTAAATGTGAGCGCAACTGGCTGCTGTTCCAGGCGTCATGTGTTTATTGACGAAAATTGATGTTTTTAGTTGGTTGATTTGTGTTATTTTTTCTATTTTTTTTTTTGTTTAATTTTTTTTGCTGCTTTTTCTTAATTTGTTTTGCTTATTCTTATGTTTATTCACATGATAAATTGGCAAACAAAGAACGATATCATTTTAGTGCTGCGAATAGAATCTGAAAAAAATTTAAAACTTACAAAAAAAAGAAAATTCGTGCATCAGATGGTCTTATGATTCCATATTTACTTGAAAATAAGCTTCCTCATATTCATGTAACTTTAAAACTGCAATTTTAACTACATACTTTACGATAACGCCATTTGTTGTTGAACGCCGATGTTCACCCCGTTAAACTCAAGACACAAATGACTAGAAATTCACAGATTCGTCGTCCTTTTTCATATATAAATTTAGAATTTTAGAACGATTTTTATATTCATTTTAGTTTCCGACCAAAAAAGAGAAACTTCCAAACGAGTCAGGAAAATTAAGAATTTATAATTTTTAATGATTTTTACGATATAGTATTAGCGATACTTTCGGTTTGCTTAACTATTTCCAATACTTGTTTCGGCTCATAACATAACAAAAACTGAGAGGAAATATGTACATATGAAAAAGTAGAGCAAGAGCATAAAATCAAAACGGAATAATTAAATAATTTCCTTTAATTTTGCAGCCAATGCAACATAAAAAAACGACTTGGTCTTATGATTTTGATTTAATTTTGTGAGCAATCGCTGTTATTAGAGAATCCGAGGAAGATGAGCCTCTGCCCATTCCAAGTTGTGGTTCTGCTATGTATAGAGACAAAGATTCGCTGGATCAAAGACATCTCATACCGAAACTTGAAGAAAATGACGCAGATGTACAGTACAACCTCCATAACCGGACAGATATACATAGGTTCAGCTACTGTCCGTATTAGTGGATCGTCCGGACTAGAGTTGAAATGAAATGTTAAAAGCAATACTTATACATATGTATGTACTTATGTACATATATATAATTTATTTTTAATACCGAAAAGAATTCATACAATTCATTTGCATTTACACAATGAATTTAAAGAAAACATAAAGAACCATAATAAAAGTGAACAAAAATATTCATTTTGAAAATTAAGAATTTATTTTTGTTCGAATACACAAATCTTTATGTAATTTGTCAGCTCTATTTTTAAATCCTTTTAAAAACAAAATATCCTTATCTATCGCGTTGGTTGGTTCAGCCCATAAAATAGCTTTTGAAAACATTTCGCAACGCAAACTCAATTAAACTAAAATCTTTTACATTTTAAATACTTATTTTGTCCGGATTAGGAAGTTTTTACTGTACTTAAGTTTTCAAATGAGTTCTGTCGCATCTGTGAGACTTTTATTCAGTGCAAGTCTTCTTCAAACAGAGTGTCACTTTACAATATGCAACTTTTGTCTTCTTTAAAGTTGAATTTTCATTTACATTCAGAAATTTTTATTGTAGAAAGTTCTTATGGATGAATACATTTGCATTTGTACGGACGAGGGAAGAAAACTCCAATAAAATCCTTTCTCCCATCTCGACGACAAATTAAGAATTACAGCGACAAAAATTTAACAATGTAAACGAGCACAGACTTGCGAAATCGTCTTTTTCCGCAAAAAATGAGAATATGTAATTTGTTTTTTTAAACAAACTTCTTATTAACATAAATTTTATTCACTAATAATCGCTGTAATTCGAACTTATTTATACTGTGCGACGAAGAAAATTCTATGAATCATAAAAAAATAATTAATAAAATCAGGGTAATTGTTTGAACAGCGTGCTGAATTATAAACAAACAAACATATGTATGTATGTCTAATAGAAAGAAAAACAGTAGTTAATTAATAAAAAACTATAAATAATTTAAATCACTAATAGAAATCTTCAGTTTCCAGATACATATTAAAAAAAATCTTATGAAATAATTTCAGACTGTTGAAATACTCGTACGATGTGAGTAGTAAGTATGACTAACCACCAATTTTTTGTGATCAAAACTTTTTGAAAAAGTAACTAAATGAGGAACAAAGTAACCAAAAGATTTACACGAATTTAAATTGTAATTTCAACTAAATTTGTATACTAATATTTACATTAAAGCGTACTGACAAAATTAATTTTCAAAATAATAAAAATTAGTAAGAGGGCATAATTAATATTATTAATTAATTTCCTTGAAAATTAAGTTTTGATAATGAAAGTTGATTGAGTTTTTATTTGTAATTATTTTAATGAATTAATTATTTTGTATTTCCAAATTCTGAAGGACTCTTAAAATTTCAGTGAATTTCTTCAAATTTTTCAGCTTTCCCCGGATTTAACATTTTTCGACTTTGGGACTTTGTATTTTTAAACCAAATGCGTATATGATGATGTGCACATAATAATGAGAAGGGTCGTACATATATGTACATATTAATTTTTTGCTTGTGGGCAATTCCATTGGGATGGGTTGGACATCAAAAAGACGACACTTGTCTGAATTATAAGGCATAATTCGAAAATCAAATTTATGCTCCTTTTCTTCAATAAATGTTTTATATATTGTTTATAAAATTGTATTTCAGTATCAGTAGATTGCGAATCAGTATATGCGGTTTTGTTTCTGCGGGGGAGATTTGCTATGATGGAATGAAAGTTTTCATTGCCATCAAATTTGTATTTTTAACCATTTTCGCCACGCTATCAATAGTTTTGTCCAGGAAACATAATTTCCAATCAAACTGCCGGACGAATTCGTTAAGCTCATCCCAACGAGCCTTTTCGTAATCATATTTTAGATGTGTGTTCCTATTTTAGAGTTTAAGAGGTAGGCTTCCTTCCTAAACGTCTGTATGCAACGTCAAAGCAGTGTTAAAATCAAGCAGTTATACTTTATAAAACTGCAAATCGAATGCATTGTCTATAAAAAGCATTGCTAATTTAAACAATGCGATAGTTGCGTTTATTTGGTTATCAACTGCGAAACAGTTGACTTTAGGAATGCTATACTTTGTCAAAGTTTACTTTGGTTGCGTTTGGGAATACGTGGCATTGTCGCACTGCAAAGCAACATGCGTTTAGGAAGGCAGCCGTACATTAACGCTCAGTTCATACTTCTATGGGTGAGAAGTTTGAAAAAAGTCGACAGTATTATGTTCTGACCTTCAACACATGAAATATGCTCGTATGTATGTATGTTGGTTCACTGACTACTTACGCAAGGTGGCTGAACTCAGCGAACGACTCCATTTAGTGGTCTTCTGTAATGTTTCGAGAATCGACATAAAACAAAACGATCTATAACTTATTGGGGGTAACAAAAGCATTTTTCGGTGAATCAATCTAATATTAGTAGAAACTTTACTGAAGCGATTTTAATAATATATAGATCGTGCACATCGGCTTTCCTATTAATTATGTAGATAAAACTAACATCTACCTACATACATACGTATTTATACTGTCTTTTTCACATACTACTGTATTCTGAATCATAGTTCTTAACAACACCAATATTGATTGGATGAAATTGAGGTTTGACCATAGGCTTTGTCACCTTGAAATTCCTTTTGCCAATAAAAAGTAAACACAAATTGATCAAAAGTATCGGTTGTATGTAAACTTACCACAAATATACGTATATTACTAAATACATATGCATACATATGTATGTATATAATACGCGTTACGGAAAATGCAAACCGCCCATTTTGAAAATTTTATAGGAATTGTTTAAATGAAAAATATATGGATAATTAGCACAAGCTTTTACAAAATAAGTAACAAAAAATCAACAAGTTTATATTTACAAAAAAAAATATTTTATGTACATATTTTCAACATTTGAAATGCTACTTTAGTTACGCCCAAGGCGTAACACAAGAACAACAGGCATTTATTATATCGGTTCTGTCAAAAACATCTACAGAAAACAAATAAATAAGAACAAATAAAGAAAAATTTAGAGGCACTCTTTTTGACATTCAAAATAGCAAAAAAGCATAAGCAAGCCAAAGAAATCAGCTGGCGTAATGCTGTCACCTGATTAATACGCCTTGGTTACGCCCTCTTGGTTTGTAATTTAATGACACAAAAAACCTTATATTGAATTTGTGCTATAAGTTTCAACTTCCCGCTATCAAAATAGGAAGTTCCTCATTTTTGAAAATCGACGTTTTGAGGTGAACTGAATCCATTCTGGCTATTTTTACGATGATATTTCTATGGATGTATGTATCTATGTGTGTTTGTGTATGTAAATGTTATAAATTAACTTAACCGATTCGGTTCATTAGATATTAGGAATTTTCGAAAAAATATTTTTTTTAAATAAACTTTAAGCTATTTAGCTGATTGAATCCAAAATGTTGTCATCACTTAAACTTGAAACAACGTCTAGAGATACCGTTAACGCAAAAAATAGAAAAAAACATTATTTTAATAACTCATCGATTTTCTGGATCCATTAACTTTTTTGGATTTCAAAAACTGCTTCGAATGCCGTTAATTTTAAATGGTTCGAGAGATATCGTCGAAAAAAACATTTTTTATGTTTGATCTTAGAACGCTGGAGTAATAGAAAATAATTGACCGCTTTGGGTTGAGCTTAACCAGAAGTTCGATGCATGGCCTGTGTTGAATTTATTCCATATTTTTTTTAATAGTCTCTGAATGTTAAAAAATCAAAAATTTAAAAATTTGTCTTATTCGAAACATTTCCTTTTAGTTTAACTAGCGCAATTTTTAATGTTAGTGAACTCGTTATTTATGGTCGAAAGAATCTAAAATTTCCGCGGATATGATTTTTGGCATAATAAACTAGAATCAATAAAAAACACGATTTTGAATTTTTGTTAGACAGGGCAGGGCGGTTTACAAAGTTGTGATCAAATAAAACATAAAGAAAAAGGAAGCAAACCACTATTATATTATTTTAAGTTGTGTGTTTAATTCAATTTTATGTTAAATGTTTTTTGTACGCTGTACAAGCATTTAAATATGTAGTATATTTTATGTGATAAATTACTAAATAATTACAAAAAATCCCTGAAGATATCAACAAATAATTGACGCAACGTTGGAAGATATACTATTTAAGAAAAGTTTTTTTTTAATATAATAGGCCCAGTTACCTTATTGGAAATTATTCAAAATATTCAATAATAAACACATCTTAGGGCCGTTTGAGTTTTGTGTGACGATATGTGCAATGCGTACATATATTGCTAAAAAAATCTAATTTTGTCTAGTTGATAAGTTTCTTGTGAAAGACAAACTCTGTTCAATCAAAAAAATAAAAAAATTATGGCGACTTCATAAAAACGCAAAAGATATTGGACTTTAATTTGTTGTTTGTCATAATTTAGTAGTCAATTAACGTTTATTTTAAAAAGGTTTTTGTATTATTGACAATTATGGTGCCAATAATAATTATATTTTTATAGAATTTATCATTGAATAGAGAATAATGATTTTACTTACCGACACCGTATTTGTTGTTTGATGGTATCCACATTTTGTTTGTTTTTTTGTTTTTGTTGTTTTACAATTCTAATTGGAATTATGTATAGTATTGTTGTTGTTTTCATAAATTTAAGTTGTGGAAAACATTACACATCATAAATACTTTTACAGAATTATATTATATTTATTCTTTCAACTGGTAAAAATTTCATATTCATATTTCATGGGTACTATTTTGATATTTTTAATTAAACGAGATTTATTTTACATATTACACCTAAAAACTACATTGTTACGTTTCGTTGTTTTTTATTGTTTATCACTTTTACTTTCCACTTTATTTATTATTCTACCACCTCACACACGCCTTTTTTCAAGCAAAAAAAATCTTTATATTATTTTTGCAGACTGTGTTGTAAATTATGCACTTTTATTTCCTTTAAATTTATTTACATATATTGCTTAGTTGAGAATTTTGATTTCGTTTTATATGTTGATTTATTTTGCATCAAGTTAAGTATTTTTGCAAATAAGTTGTTCCTTTTATTTAGCAACTTACTAAAAATGTCGGCCTTTTAGCAATCTTTTCAAAACCGCTTCAGTCGTTTAGTCGACTACGACTACTGCGTTGCGCGTTTCGTTTCAAAATCGATAAATGAATGTCTCTTCTCAATTTTCCTATATGATTTAGTTGTTGTTGTTTTTCTGCACTTTTTTCTTTCACTTCATTTTTAGTTTCGCAGTCAGCTTTCCGTTGTGTTCTTCGTCGTGTGCCGTTTTTTGTTTTTGTCTGTGGCCAAAAAATAATATCTTTTGTTATGAGCTAAACTCTGCTGTGCATTTAAGCTGCTGCTGTTACAGCACACTTCCTATTAATCTGCTTGTGTTTATTGTTACTTTTACTCCTATATACATATTTATTATATAGTGTATACGTACATACATACTATTTATATATTCCACTACATCTCTTTAATACAAACACCGATTTCACACTGTAGGAAATAAAATATTTCAATTCTAATGCACTTGACTAAAATTTTTATATTCCCATTTTGCTTAATTTTAAAGGTGTTTTTCTTTTCACATACTTAGGGGTTAATAAACCAATACCAAGGCCGTTCACGTCCACACACCACGAGCTGAGAATCGTAACTGATTGGGGAGCAGTATTATCGTACCATGGCTGCCGTTTTATATTTCGTAGAAACAACAATTCGTAAGGGCAGCACAACTAATTCCAATCTGTTAAATGTCAAGTTGAAATAAATATAAACAGAAACGAATTCTAATTGAAAAGAAACCGTAAAAAACAGTGGCAGGGTTGAGTTTTTTTTAAGTAGAATTATTTTAATTTCCGCTTATTAGTATTTTTAAAATTTCTTTTTATTTTGGAATAGTTTTTCCTACGTACTTTGCTACTCATTTTTTGAATTTCTTTTTATCAATTACATATAATAATTTATTTATTTTAAAAACTTTGAACCAGCTATCAAAAAATTTCCGAAATTAGAAAGACGCCAATCTTATATTGAATTTAGAAAATAAAAATGTACTAAGAAAACATCAAGAACAAATTTTGAAATATTCACGATGAGGAAATATCAGTAATGTCATGAAACTCCAAATGGTCTCAATTCAGTAAATTGCTTTTCAAAAATGAAAGAAATTCTTTTGACTGAAACCACTTTTAATTTTCAAAGTTGGCTTGATAAAAACATTTACTATGGGATCAACTTGCCCTAATAATATAAATGTAAATTTTTAGGAGACGCAAACAAATATTATTCCAATTTGTTCCCGTTTCATGAAAAAACAATTTTCAGTATTGCATTCTATGAGCAGTTTGCACAAATTTTCTGACAGTGCTACAGTGCTTAAAGATAATGGAATATCAACACCTAATTCTCAAATTGGACAATTAAATAAACAATAACATTTTTTAGCAAACAAATACTGTACAAGTGAACTTATTTCTACAAAATTTATAAATTCGCTTCCTTAGTGTTGAGTATATGATTGGGCATCACTGAGCAGCTGTTTTAGAAAAGCACTGCCAAGCGCAAAAATGATGAAATGAATAGCCAAAACAAAAAAATTATACGGGAAATCATTTATTGCATTTTTCATCCACTTTTTTAAGGCAGTTTAAAATAAAAATTACATATTTTATTTAAAAAAAATGTCGGACTCTGATTGTGATTGGTTTGATAAAGACGACGATGAACTAATTAAAGATGTTCAAAAAACAGTCAAAAGTAAACAGCAAGCAAATACGGAATATATCAAGACCGCTACAAATAGTATAGGTAAAATGCATACTTTTCGGAACTGGTGCGCTAAAATCGAGTTAAAATATTTTTCTTTTATAGATGATTACATCAAAGAACTTACCATCAAGGCAGCTGCACAGCCTGGTGGAAATGCGAAGAAAAGCAAAGTTAAAATAACAGATTTGAGAAAACTATCTAATATGACCTCTCTGGATATTTTCCTTTATGCTACGACTGTGGAATATGACTTCTACGAAGATCAAATTTACTTAAACGACAGCCCAGAAAAAATTATACTCTATACTGCTGTCTTGGTCGCAATATGTCGGCTAGAATTGCCGGGATTTCATAAGGATATACTAAAAAGTTTTGCACGTAACGACAACTTGCAGGAACAATATCGCATGTTGATAGCTAAATTGATGTGCAAGCGTTTTAAAGATATGTGGCTAAAGGAAGAAGAAATGATACAGTTTTTAAATAACATGGAGTTACTGATATTGCAGTCATTTAAATTGCATAGACGAGAAGAAAAAAGTAATTTGCTGCTAAAAGATATATTAAATATTTTGGATAAATCAGATAACCCGGCAATAAAAAAGAAAAAAATTGTTATTCAACTAAGAGAAAGCTTGGTACAAGCTTTGAAATTCTGTGAAAATACAGAAGATGAAATAGATATATTTCCCACCTTAGAAGATTTAATAAAAGACCAAACATTGAATAACCCCGTAGATTGCATTCAATCAACCTCACAGCAGAGTGTTCAAGAATATTTGTCCAAACATTTACGTTTTCTTAAACAAGACTTTATTTTACCGTTAAAAGACTGTGTTGCTCTATTGAAAAACAAACGGAATGCAGCAGATTTGCCAGATAATTTTTACGTTTATGAGAACGTATTGATAGTGCTGAATGAACAATTTTTGGATGCATACCGCCATGAGCTGGTATTTGTGGATGTTTTAGGTTCTCGTAGAAACATGGACTCTGAAGATGTGCAGATGCCATATCAATTGCAGGAAAAGCTGAGGAAGATCAAATCTGGTGCTCTGTTATGTTTTAGCACGAGCTATAGTTTTGATAGTTTAATACTGGCCACGGTGACTTACACAAGTCATGAGTGTATGAAAGAAGGTTTTGTAAGTATCACAAAATATAATAATTTACATATGTTCTATACAAATGGGAAGTTATATTAATATTAAAGCAACAGTAAATATCGAACATATCTATACCAGAACATTAGATAAATTTTGCAAAAACTTTAAAATGTTTAAAACTTAATTATGATCCAATTACATTTACTTTTAGATTGGTATTGAAATTGTACGCCAGCATAATATTGGCAGCATTTACAATCGCAAACTATTAATGTTTGAAACTCCGGCATTTTTTGAGCCTTACAATAATGTCTTCAACTATTTGAAAAATTGTACCGTCACCAATTTCCCAATGAAGAACTATATTTTAGATGTAGAAAACTCCGATAATAAAATACCAAAGTATTTAAATGAAAATACAGTATACCAATGCTATGGACAGACATTTAAACCACTCATTGAAGAACCACCACAAACTGCAGTAGATTTAAATGAATCGCAATTGCAGGCATTTGGAAAAGTGTTAAAACAGGAATTCGCACTTATTCAGGGCCCGCCGGGTACTGGAAAAACGTATCTGTCAGTACAAATAGTAAAAACTTTAATAGAAAATGCTGAAACACCATTAGTGTTAATAACATATACTAATGATTCATTGGATAAGTTTTTAATAAAATTATCAGAATATACGGATAAAATAGTTAGATTTGGCAGTCAGTCTAGAGATCCCGCCATAGCTAAATTTAATATCAAAGATGTAGTGGAACATTCTCAAATTAATCCAAAATTAAAAAGACTGTATCATTTAATTAATATTGAATTTAAAACTAAATTTCAAAACTTGCAATTAAAACATAAAGAATTTGACGGCACCGATGATACGTACCAAGAGATTTTAAATGCTCAACGTGAATTGGCCGAAGTAACTCAAAAATTACAAACAATAAGAATCATGTTTCAGTATTACGTGGCCAAGGAAAAGTCAATCATTGCCCTAACAACAACTTGTGCGGCCAAAACAAATTTTCTATTTCGCTTGTTAAAAAGTAAAATTTTTATATTTGAAGAAGCAGCGGAAATTTTAGAATCTCACGTTGTGGCCTGTTTAACACCTTATACCCAACATGTTATAATGATTGGCGATCACCAGCAACTACAACCTTTTAGTTCTAGCTATCAACTTCAACAAAATTCTCATATGAATATCTCGTTATTTGAAAGAATATTTACTAAACAAACGAATCCCATACAATTAAAGACACAATATCGTATGCACCCTAAGATGGCCGATTTATTAGTTAATACAATTTACAAAGATTTATACAGCGATGCTACAGTCTCACAATATCCAGCTGTACGTAAAATGTCGTCAAATTTATTTTTCATGACTCACAATATGAAAGAAGCTAAAACCCAATATGATTCCTCGTTGTATAACCCATTTGAAATTGAAGAGATTATAAATTTGTCGCTGCATCTGATCGAGAATGCCTTGTACGCCACAGAAGATATTCATATACTGAGTCCCTATGCCAAACAAGTGGATTTAATTAAGAAGCAGGTGAGTTTAAAAAAAAAAACTTACTTAAAATGTATTTTTTTTTAAACAATGATTTCTTTCAGTTACAAAAATATCCCTCGCTTAATACATTAAAAGCCTCGACAGTCGATAGTTTCCAGGGTTTAGAATGCAATATAATTTTACTAACACTGGTACGCAGTAACACCATACCACAAATTGGTTTTATGAAACAACCGAATCGCATATGTGTGGCTTTATCACGTGCCAAACATGGCATGTATATTATTGGAAACCTACAATTACTAAGTCAGTGTAGCTCTACATGGTTACAAATTCAAGAAAAGTTATTACAACAAAATGCAATTGGTCCCAAATTTCCCATAGAGTCATAATTAAAATAAACAGCCAATAAATATCAGTCTTCTCTAGTAATACAAGTTTGAAAAGTTTAAACTTCTTTTAATTGAAATCGGCAGATATAAGTTTATTGAATTGTGGTTTTTAAAAACTACACTCTCTTATATATTTGAATTTAAGAAAAATCCCACTTTTTGTTTATTTTATTTAAATTTTTATTTTATATGTAATTTTTTTTTATTTTGTAAACGTATTTGGTTTGTTTGTAAACTACAATACATATTTTTTTAAATTAAAATGTGAAAAGAAAAAGAAATATTTTGGTTTTATATTTCGCTTCGTTATTTATTAAAGAATACAAATTATTGGAAAAAATTTAACGATATTTTCTTTTAAGTAGCTAAGGTATGTATATAATAAATTTTATTAATAAAATAGACAATATTTACAAATCCTTTCCTGCACTTTCGTGGTTCTGGTCAAAAATATAATTTCAAAATTAAAATAAAAGTACCTATTTATAAATGGAAAAAGTTAATTGATATCGAAAAAGAAAAAGTTAATAAAAGAGCTATATCGACAGCTTATTATTTGTTTGCTGTTATCTAAATTAAATAGCATTAAATTCCTTTTGCTACGTTTATAGGTCAAACACATGGAACTTTGGGTTGAACACAGAAGTTTACCATCAGAATTTTACATTGATAATTATTTTTTACGAAGATCAAGCTGATATAAGGTCATGGCAACACATCGCATTCGATATTGAACGAAATTTGAGGATAAATGCTTGTCACAGAATCCAATGTAGTCAGAATTAGATTTGAAAAAATTGCAAAAAATAGTTTGTGTGATGAATTGCAATATTATCGGTTTTATGTTCAATCTAGAACATAAACAAAACTGTTTTGAACATAAAACTGATAACAATGAAATTCATCACAAAAATGTATTTTTGTCGGCTTTACAAATCCAATTCCGACTACGACCCTGATAATTTCAATGAAAATTTCGATCAAAATCGTATGCAGGAAAACGATTCAAAAACACATTTGCGCAAGAAGATCTATGACCAGGTTGTTTATTCCACAATAAAATAGGAAATTGGAATTGACAGCTATTTTTCTACTAACTCCATTCACACCAAAAAGTATAAAATTTACTCTTGAAGGAGCAAAAACTAAACCCATTTTACTATTAAATAATTATAAAGTAGCGCCTGAAAACTTCATCGCTGTAAAATAAAATAAACGGATTCTGAAGAAGGTAACACAAAAAAGATCAGAATGCAAGTGCGACATTAAATTTAATGATTAAAACCATTCCGATCGTAATAATATATAAAAAAGTTGTATGCCTACTTTTAGGACTGCCAAATAAATTTTAGTTCTTTAAGTCTTGAGTGTACAAAAAAAAAGACAAAGTAGCGCCATAAGATATCTAAAGTTTTTGTGGCAGGAAGCACAACCAAAGTTACGAATTGGAAAATACCATTTTCTCTTTCGTACAGATTCTGTAGCATATTTGTCACAATAAGCACAAAGTCCAACGTTTAAAATTTGATGGTTTCATCATTTGATGTCAAACGTTATTCCCAATCCTTATTCAAAATTATACAAAGATTTGAGATTAAAGTTTGAACTCAAATTGTTAATTGAAAATAAATGTTTGAATAATTTAATACCAAGCGTTATTCTTATCACTCTTAAGCTTTGAAGTAATACTGCATTCAAACTCAAGTTTTCCTTGAATATCTTGTAGCTTTAAATATTTTTTAATAAAGATATTTTTCGATTTTCCCCGACATGACTAGTACCAGTACTTTACTGGTAAATTTAAAATTATATTTCAATTAACAATTTTGAGACACGTTTCATTGATAGTGATATGTAAATTTTTATTTATTTAACTTTTTTTCTCGTGAGTATTTCGCGAGTGTAAGCGCTCGTGACTGTGTGTTTACACTCAAATGAGAGTGAACAAAAAGCGTTAGTTGTGAATGAGTAAGTTTATTTCCATCGAAACTACACTTCTACTTCGAAGTTCTGGGGGGTTATTATGTATTTCGGTTCGAAACGGAAATCATTCGAATTTGTATATGTTATACATTGTGTTTCAAAAATGTTTTCTTTCGAATCGAAATACATAATAACCTCCCAAAGTTTTATGATTACGTCAATATTTGGACAAATTCCGAACTAAATTTCAATTTGAAACACAAAATGTTACCTTTTGTCAAGGCCCCTTAATAAGGGTGTCCATTCAGTACACCTTCTTGAATTCCTTTATTATGAAATTCTCTTTCACTTTTTCTTTTGTCTGGAATAAAACTAAAAAAACTAAACTAAAAAGGCTATGCATTTCATATTGAATGACCGACCATACATCAATTATTTGCAATTTTTGAAAAATTTAATACTAAATTCAAATATTTGAACATACTCACAACTTGGACTTTGCAGCTTTTCGTTATCTTGTCGTAATATTTGGGTTTAGAACTGACTTGAAATATTTTTAAATTAAGTAAGAATCTTCGAAGTTTCTATAACTTTATATAAAAGTTACTCATGCACTCTTAATTTTATTTCATGTTAATGCATGCTTACTTGATTGAAATTAGGAACGAATCTGAATCATGCATGATCACGCTAATCACGTGAGAGGAAAAAAGGTGTTACTACCTACAAATCATAGATCGGTGTTTTATGCGGATTCCCTAAATAATTTGAGTCTGGAAATGCCCTTTGTAAATTTTTCTTTCATATTTTCTCTCAAGCAATCTTAGTGCCAGGCCCACGATGTCACACGTATTCTTTCTTTCGTATAATTACATATAAAACAAAAAAATTTTAGAATTTGTTTATATTTTAAATGTAATTGTACGAAGGAGCTAATACGTGTGACATCGTGGCTCTGGCAGTTATTTTTATACGTTCATTGAAAAGTTTTGTACTCGACTGATTGTGGCCTCAAAAGACTTTCATATGGTATCGTAAACCGTAAAATTTGTTTTAGAATAAAGCAGAAATATGCAGAACACCAAAGAGACATTTTTAGACACGGTCCTCCTCACCATCATCAATAAGCATCATTGAGAGCGGTTAAAAAAAGACGTATATGATTTGGGTGAAAAGGCGAAAATATGCAAGAAAAAGCATTACAAAAAATATTATACTTTTAAACATGTTCCAGATCACGAACGGTAGTCGTTGGGCCCAGCCAATGTTTGGGAAACCTCATAAAAACAATGTGATCTTCAATAATCATAAAAACGCGTTTTTCATCTTCAAGTAATGCAAAGATACGTATGTATGTACATATATGGTTATGCCCATGGTACAATTATTACCAGGTAAGTGCCATTAAAAACATGTATGTACATATATTGTTTGCTGTGAGTTTATTTAGCGTCTGTCTAAACAACAGTGTACAACTGTGTGCTTTTTTGACAATTTAAAACTTAACTCCCAGCAAACAATAAGAATGTTCTTTTTGCCTGCACAAACCTGGGAATAAATGTACCATGGGTTACGACTTTTAAAGTGTTACTGATAGTAATCAATTTAATACAGACGCCATTATTTATAGCATTTAAATATTATTTGTGTGGAATGTTTACTGGTGAAACTTTTTTTAAACTCAAGTCGAGAATATTTGAAAAAAATATGCATGTGCGTCTGTTGTTTCGGGGTCAAACTATTATCCACTAGTATTGCCCTATCTGTGGGAGGGGAAAAATAATGTTTCCCCTTGTTATTTATTTATACGTAGTATATGTGTATGTATGTATATTTCTTACCTTTACATATCAGTGTCGATTAAAATCTTATATATAGACCGAGTCGAGCCTTCTGTTTGAGCTCTTGTGTTCCTACTCTACGGCCAAAAATTAACGTCAGATTCAAACAATTTTTTCACAAAGAAAAATATCCTAAAGCCAACGTAAAATTATTTTATTGTACTTACATACCATTTGTTTTAAATTAGTCGATTCGTTAATGCTGATTGTTGCCAACAAAAAATTTGATTATTATATTAAATTGTTGATTGTTGAAAACACAAATTTTGACCGATTTTTGAGAATTTAAAGTAACCTTAGTGCAGACCAGTCAACTTGGACGGAAAGTATTTTGTTAAAACAAAGCTTTGTAAACATTGTCTAATAGTTCATGTAACATATTTTTTAAAAGCCAATTTTATATTAATAATTTTACACATATACATATACTGCGAATAGAAAGATTCTGCTTTTTTTATAAAATGTTAATTTTTAATGAAACAAATAATACACTTCAGTAGGATTAATTAATTGGTTTTGATTGATGTCTTAAAAATAAATGGTAAAATGTTAAATTTTTTATTAAAATTGGTGTTGAAAGCAAAACTTAGTATTTCGCCATAACGTTCGGATTTTCAGGATTTTTTTATTTACGCTTTCGAATAATTTTTTTTAGATATAGACAATAATATGTGCATATGTTGGGCTACAGAAAGAAATATTTTTGTATGGAATATATGGATTGCAATCAAATTTCCAAAAAATTGGTTTTATTATGTTTTCTTTTTATTTTTTTTTATATTTCTTGCCAATCACATCTACAATGAATTTACCTTGGTTGAAAACTTTGACGTATTTATTTGCTTGTTTAGTTTTCAACGATGCCCACTATAGATGAAGCAAAGAATGCCAACGAAGAGTGTATTGGCAGAGAAAATGCTTTTTATTCTACTGGTTGTCTACGATCCTCAAACTCTGCTTTGGGTTTACGAAACAGGGAAAGTAGGTCACAGCGCTGATATTTTTCAAAAAGTTTTTCGCCAAAACAAGATTTTACATTTTTCTGAAATAATTGTATCATTTGCTCCATAAAAAACATATAATAATAAATATTACAATTAACATTGCCAATAGAATTATATTTGCATTTTCGTATTTCGTTTTTGATAAATTTATTATTTTGCTTTAAATTAATTTGATAATTTTTATTGTTTATATTTATCGAATTTTTTATTTTTATTAAACTTTGTTCATATTTAACGTTTTATTTTTTATTTGTTTGTAATACTATATAAAAATACGCTAAAATTTTTCATGTGATTTTTCCTTTTTATTTTTTTTAGTATGCTAGAAGATGACAAACAACCAAAACGATATCCTTGAAAAGTAAACTTGAAAGAATGAATAAAACAAAATATATAAAAATTTTAATGCTTCTTTTTTGTTTTGTTGGGGCGTTTTAATTTTTAATGTTAAGAGATGTTTTTGTTGTTGTTGTTGTTGTTGTGATTGATTCTTTATAGATCTTAAGATATATTTTCTATAAATTTTTTAGTTTTTTGTTTAAAGTGCATATTTTACAATGTATAAATTATTTATTACTTAAAAACTAAAATATATATATATTTAGAAACAATATTGTATGAGGACAGGAAGGGAAAGGTTTTAGGTAACAAGGAAAAAATTGGGAGAGAGAGAGAGAGTGAGAGTAATAGGATGTATACAAAAGAATGTCTTTGTTTTTTTACCAAACTATTTGAATATAAATTACAATTTTTAAATAAAAAAAAAAGAGTATACAAAATGAATTTAAGTGAGTTTGCGTGATTTCTATTTTAAAACTTAATATTACAATATTTTCCTTAGCTTTCTTTTAAATGAAACTAGTATAAAATTAAAGAAATTTTTAATAAAAAAAAAACATATTTTCAAATAATCCAAGCATTTGATTAGGAGTATATCTATAAAATTTTTGAAATATCAGCTATTCCATTGAAAATTGTAAAAAATAAATTAAATTAAACGTGTGCGTGTCAGGTGAAGTTTTTTATTTATTTTTTTGATTTGCTTTTTGCTTGTCGAAAAAGGGCTTATATTGCTTTTAATTTCTATGCAAGCTGAATTTAAAAAAATATTTGTAAAAATATTCAAATAGATGAAAGAAATAAGTCGTTATGAAAAAAGTTCTTGAGATATTGCAGTTTAAAAAGATGTGTTCAAAAGAAATTAAAAATTTGAGGAGCGGGAGAGGAAGAAAAATTAAACAAGCATTGGTTAAAGAATTATTAGACCTTATTACGGTTGAAGATTTCCGATTTGAAACATTTGTACTACATTAAGGATAACACGCAAAATGTTTCTTTAATCCAGCACAAGTTCAAATCTAAGGAGAAGTTCTCCAACTGTCATAAAGCCCATTAAGTAGAATACTATTGTGATATTTATTTTTTTTTCGAAATTTCGCGTTTTGGCAATATAAAAGGAAATTTTTTTTCATTCAAATAATTTTTTTTTTAATTTTCAATACACAAACAGAGCCTTAAAGATTAATTTTCTCTACAAATAAAATTATAGCATTATTTAGCAGGCAAAAAATTATTAATTCCAAAAGCTTTTGAAAAAAAAAAATTATAACTTTTTTAACAAGTAACCCCAAAATGTGATTGAAAACTTGTACAAAAAGCATACAAACAAAAGTAGTGATTATAGCTGTCAGAAATAAAAAAGAAACAAATTGATCGTAGATTAGTCCCAAACTCATAATTTTTAATTTAAATTTTAAAGAAGACATACAGCCGAAATATGCGAAGCAGAAGGTGATATGAAACCAGACGCTCAATTAAAAGCTTAAACGGGCCTATTATTAAATGAATGAGGATAAAATAGATTAAGAGAGAAGAAAAAAAATTTCTACTTATTAGTTTTTGTGTTGAATTTGTTTTAAAACTTAAGAAATAAATTATTTATTTATGATCATGACATCAGTTTGTTAAAGATTGTTCTTATGGTCCTTGTATTGGTGGTTGTATTTGTTTTTATTATTGTTGTTGTTGTTGTTTGTATAATGAAGACAACGACGACAGATACTACCGATGTGGCGGCGATGATGACAACTATGACAGTGAAGACGACGACAATGACGACTAAGATTTTATTTTTGATTTTGACAACGGCAGCATTAATCTTGTTTGAACCTCTTCTCCTACTTTTTCTCCTCCTCCTTCTTAACTCTAAACACAGTTGTAGTAGTAATAGCAGCAGTGGTAATAACAGCAGAGATATTAGGAGGCTTCTTTGGGATGACGTTGTCTTTTTACGGACGTTTTATTGCTACCGTCTAGTAATGAGGCCGTTTGGTGGGGCTTGTTGGCTAGCCGTATGCATTAGTTCCAATTCCACTAGCAATGGAAAATGATCGGAGGGTATATGCGGGTGTGGACAGCCCACGACTTTATTTTCTCGCAACCATTCGTTGGAGATGGGTCCCAATAGACCCAACGGTACCATGCCTATTTTGGTATAGAATATATAATCAATTATACCTTTAAAGTCGAACGTATAATTAGTGTGTGGCATTATGTCTTCACTGTAGGCAGAGGCCAGCTTAAAGGAATGCGTAAACTCACTGGTGTCATTCGATAGCAAACGTTGAAGGCATGCCTTGTAGCCCATATCTTTGAAGTCGCAATGGTCCATGTGTACGCGTCCTTTGCTCAAAAACTCAATAACACCAGAATCAGGCAAAGAATTAAAATCACCACACAGCAATAGCTGAACACTATTTGAGTCATTCTTATGGCCAGGCCTAAAACTGTGACTAGCCTCGTCTATAATAGATTTTAACTCATTGCTTAACATCATGGTCTGTATAAGTTTAACGTCACAAAATTCCGGATCCCAGTGAATGTGAGCGGTGCACACTAGTAGAGCCTGAGAAATTTGCGTAACTTCTGTAACGGGATCCCAGGCTGTTTCTTTTACCTTAAGTAAAGCGGCTAAACCAATATTATCTTTGGGCATAACACGATTCAACATGTTGTCTGAACCCTCAGCATTGGCCATTGCTAATTGATTGAATTCAATTAGTTGCTCTTTAATAAGAGAAAATCTAAAAAAAAATTAAAAGAAAAAACACAAACAAAGCAAACATTAAATTTATACAATTCACTTGATTGTGAACAAAAAAAAAAACTTTAGCATACTTTGTGGCTCTAAAGAAAATTGCGCAACCATCCACATATTTACGTTCCATCTCAGACATTGTTTTGGCTCGTGACTTGGGTGAGAATATGCCCTCGTATCCATCATTCTTTAATTCAGGTAAAAAGAAATTATAGAATTGTTCCGTCTCAATTTCCTGTAGACTTATTATGTCTGCCGAATAATGCCGTATTTCATCGAGTATGGCTTTTTTCCTATACTCCCAGCTAAGAGCCCATGATGGACAGTAGCCATACATTTGACGGGTAGCATATTTATCGCATAAAACATTGTAACACATGACGGTAAAAATGCCTATATAAAATAATTTTTCAATATTAATAAAAATATAAAATTGGAAATAGTTTTTATAAACTAATATGTGCACTTACAGGCTGGTCTAGATTTGTTAGGCTTTGCCAGTGGTATCCATGGCCGCTGAGGTGGTGGTGTTACAGATACTAAAATTGAAAAAAGCATATTTTTGAACTTTAGTTAGTTTTATAACATAAATTTCTTAAATCTTTATTATTACATTCTTTTATTTCACTAAAAACCCATTGCATTTCTTTGGGAATATAAAAAAAAATTTTTTAAGAATATTGTGAAGAAAAGTATTTTTTCATTGAGTTGAAAAAAATAAAAGTTCGAATGGATCCACCCCAAAAGCAGTTAATTCTACATTTAACTCTACATTTCTTTTTCACTTAACATAAAAGCATATATTTCTTTAAATAAAAAAAAATCCACAAAACAAATAGTAAAATATTAATCGCCTAACACAACTTCATTAAAAACACATTAAAATATTTTTTTAATTTCTAAAAATGCTTATTTTACAAAAATTTTATGAACATGAATCCGATTTGAAAATAAATTTTATTAAATCATGTTACAAATGAATATGTACATATAGTATGCAATTGTTGCAATGATGTTTGTTGAACTCAAGGTGTAATTTTAGGTACTTGAAAAACAAACGGAGAAAGTAACCCACAAATTACTTCCGTGTCACAGAAAACTACTAAAAAGCAACAAAAACAATAACAACCACTTAACAGATTTCGAAATAATAAAAAAAAATTAAAATCTGTGAACGCACCAAGTAGTAAATGAGTATTGTCATTTAAAAAATTGGACACGATTTTAAATGAAATTAAAAAATAAAATAAAAAAAGCCCGGCTGATGTTTTTTGCATGCTTTGTTGGCTAACAGATGTTGAATATTTCCATGGTAAAGAAAGAACTAAACACAACTTTACATACACGCGAATATGTATGTATGCATATTTAATCATTTAACATACATACATACATACATATATATGTATAAATATACACTGCGAATCATTTAAAAGTGGATCGATTTATTTCAACATATCGACCTCTTAATTTAGTCCCAAACTAAGCTTGCTTACTTGCATTCTTTCTTCAATTTTTTTTATTATTAATACCTATTACAATTTGCGGACCTACCAATAGTTGAAAATTGTCAAAATGGCAAGATTTCATCATAAGCAATATTTCATGTGTATGCACATACATATGTGGATATATAAAACATGTTGAAAAATAACAAGGATACTTCTGAAAAATTAAAATTTCGTCTCTCAGAATAATTGTAAATGTACATATTTACATATATTGAAAAATAGAAAACGAATTTTTAATTAATTTTTTTTCAAGATATATTAATCTTTATTGACTTTTGGTTTACAGCTTTTTGATTTGGAAATTGTTCGATAAGATAATCAAGAACGGCAGAACACGTGGAAAGTGTTAATCAGTCAGTTCGTAACGATCCTCACTTTTCTATTAGGAAGAATATTTACTACTCGATTGAATGAGTGCCAACAAAGCGATGGTTTACACTTGAACGATATTATTTTTAAGAAATGAATTCCCAACTTGTGCATTTAAATAAGTAACAAACATTATTTCTTTCGATAACCGGCTTACTTATTTTGTAAAAAGAAATGTGATTATGTTGTAATTGGTGCTTTGTACTCTTGAAAATTTTTTAACAAATAATAAATTTTGTTTCGAAATTGATTAAATTGAGATAGGGCTGCAGGGAAACCCGCTATCTCTTCAGGCCCAAATTTTCTTATATACGTTTTACCCTCGAAATAAAAAAAAAATTAATTGAGAGCGCCCAAAAAGTAAAACTAAAAGAGATAGTAATCTTCTTCGTTTGGATATTATCAAGAACTATCATAATATTTATTACCGGTAAAAAATTATAACACTACGATCAATATAAATTATTTTCTTTTAAAATTGTTTTACTATCTGTCTTTTATTCCTTTTCGTTACATGTATCCCTTCTAAACAAGTTATCTGAACTCTAATAAATATTGTTATGTGACACAAGTGAATTTTTTTTACTAAATAGAACTCCAATACTGTTATGAAGACAAAGTTTTTCGCTGGTGCTATTTTTTGCCGCAACTGTACGTATGCAATCATAAATATGTTTCAACCTTAATCGGTTTTAGAGATCAATTTGTTCAAAGTTGGAAATATACGATTCCTTATTTGATTGATCCGCAGTGTATTAGCATAAAAATAAATTATGTACGTACGTAAAGAGTGAGTACACATAGCAAGTGCACGAGTATAAAAACGTTGATAAGGTGCTAAAAAGAGCAACATGCAAATCATACTACACACCAATACACACACACACACAAATAGTAAATCAAACCAATATTTTAAACAATTAAAAAACCTGTTGCCGTTGCTTAAGCACGCTATAGTTGTATACATAGATGTATTTTTTTATTGATCAAAACAAAACACTATTACAAAAAAAAAATAAGAAGTAACCTGTTTTTAATGCGAAAAAAAAAATTAAAAAAAAAATTAAAAAAAAAATTAATACAAATGAAAACGACAGTGTAAATCAATGATATTTTTGTTATAAATAGTATTTTATTGCAAAACAACAAAAGAAGTTGTAAAAATCAAAATATTACACTTTAATCAAAGAGAAAGACAGACGACATGAATTTGCAACCTGCATGGTTCGTTCCATAATTGTTAAAATACTTGTCAGTGTCAGTTGTTGGTTGTTGTTGTTACTGCTCAGGCGCTGACATATACACATAAAATCCGATCGTATAAAGGTTTTAATATTTATTTCATAAAAGAAAAAGCAATTAAATAATTTTGTACCACAATCGCGGCTCATTTATTTCTAATTAAAAGTAAATAAAAAGATAAACTAAAATGAATTTACTCTTATGAAAATCAGTGTTTCTGCCATGCGGAATCCCACTAACACTATACACATTTCGAATCAAAATTTTCGATCCAGCTTTTTCAAAATCGACAACATTTTGGTATAGGCAATAGCAACCACCTGTAACGCTTTTCTTTAATTTTTTTTTGATCATAATGAGAGTAGCCCAATATTGCTGAATTGGCCGAAGCTGGGGACAATTGAGAAGGTTTACCGGAGAATGGTGACGTTACAGAAAAGTCAGAAAACGTTTCTGCATATATTCTTTTATACAGTTCGGTAAAAAAAACAAGTATATTTTAAGATCATATGTATATTATTTTGACACTGATAGCTTTTTTCTGTCCGAAATATTGACTATCAGTCAGTATCATACCTGCGCGGATCAAAATATAGTAGTTTTTCGATTTAACAAACATTGGATTTAATGAACATTGCATTTAACGAACCCCCTAATTTTTATATCTACTTAAGGCCATTTCACACTGTAACACAAGTATTACAATTAACAAAAATGCAACGCTTATGATATTGTTCTTTGAAAAACATAAAAAACAATAACAATTAATTATATATATCATGGTTGCATTTTTGTTAATTTACGAAATACAGTAGTATTCCGATTTAACGAAGATTCGATTTAATGATCATCGCATTTAACGAATACCCAAACTTTTATTTCTACTAAGTACCTTATATTACGAATAAAAATGTTATTTTGTACTCGGTTTAACGAACAAATGTAAAACAAAACGAGCGAAAAGAGCTTGATGAAACTGAAATTCTAGAGACCAAAATAAAACACGAAGATGTCATTAAGCACTTGGAAATTTGTATTAAATGGACTCAGCAAAACAATACTAATAGCACAAATTTAATGTTTTTGAGAGAGCTTCAAGAAATTCCATTAAAAAAAATATCCATTCCAATATTTTTGTATTTCGGTGTTTTTATGAATTTTCCCTTTCCCTATATGTAGATATTTGTAAATAAATATTTATTTTAAATTATTATTTTTATAAAATATTAAAAAAAAACGCTATACATATTTATAGTTACGAATAAAGTAGGCGACGCTATCAATTCGCTTTAACGAACAGGCCTGACAACCATTTGGTTCGTTAAATCGGAAAACTACAGTAAGTCACTTTGCGCTTGCGCAACGTGGGTAAATACAGCAAACTTATTGTCGAAAAACTATGTTATTAGACGCATTGGCGATCACAAGTGACTACCTCTGAGCTGCGACTTGACACCTTTAGGCTATGTTTTGTGGGGTGCCGTTAAGGGCCGATACTATGCAAATAATCCAGAAACGGGATCAGCTACTGCGAAGTCAGCCGCAGCAGTCACATGAATGAAATCATGTTCCACAAATAATAGGGATACTTGTTGTTTATACTAAAGTCATAATATACCAAAAAGAAATAAGTTTATATTAATTCACTTTGTATTGCTTTTTATTGATTCACTGAAATAAAAAAACATTTGAATTGTTACTTGATCAATATATTTCCAACCATTTGGTTCATCTTCTGGATCTGTTTATGTATATACTTTGAACAATTTATAATTTATGTTCAAATTATGTACACACATACAGAGATCCTGAAGATGAACAAAATGGTTCGAAATATATTGATCAAATAATAATTTAAACGTTTTTTATTACTTCTTTATAGATGGTCAGGCGGTAATCAAGGCGACACCCGCTGTATATATTTACTCATCGATCGTCCAAAGGTGAAAGAACTCATTAGATATATTATGAACCAACAGAAGAGTACATATCTATTGGGTTCGTGGACATCAGGGCATAAAAGGTAACGCGGAGGCGGACGAATTACCGGAAAGGGGAGTTGAATTGCCGTATAACAGGTTGATAGACATTACAATTACAATTCGTAATATTAAGAGATATATAGACTCTACTATACAGAGGAAATCTGAGGCGGTTTGGGGAAACACCGAAACGTGCGAAGTATCCAAAATTATGTGGAGATCCTGTGATCCAAAATCTACTAAACTTTTTCTATTACTATCGAGAAAAGACTTCTGGTAGGTTTTATAACGGGTCACTGTTGGACGGCAGTATACGCCAAAAAGGACGGGACAACTGCTGATTGTGTGGGTTACCAGGGAAATAAGACGGTGGAGCACATACTCTGCTACTGCATGGCACTCATACGCATTAGAGCGAACTGTCTGGGAGATAATTACTACCAAACACGGTCTATGCGAGGTCTTTATGACCGGCCATCTTAACCTAACCTAAGAACCAAAATGACAAGGTCATTTCTTAAATTCTTTGGCCTTCTTAAAATAAAAATTTTAATTAAATATTTATGGAAATACCGTTCAAGTATGTACTGTCTATACGATAAAATATATTTTTTTAATAAATTAATACTTCGTTTGCCTGAATTCATTTAGAAAACTTAAACAAGTTTTTAAGTCTTTTCATTTTTACTTAAAAATTTTAATAAAACAATTAATTATTTTTTGAAAATTTTCGGTTCATAAATTGACTTAATTTAGAAAATTTGTATTTCCCGGGAACGTGATTTCTTAATTCCTTTTTCCCGGGAAGTGCAAAAGTCCGGGAAATACAAAACCCTAATATACATACATACATACATATGTATGTATACACGTGTAAAATAAAACTTTTGTAAAGCCTTTTACTTTTGTTTTATAATTTTATTTCCACAATTATTATTATTATTATTACGGCATTAGAGCCTACCATATACAAACTTACAAAGCGATTATTTTTATTTCTTTTTCCAATAAAAGGAAACAATTTAATGTTGTATAATTTTGTAATTTATTGTGGTAGATGTGTGTGTATATGTATTTTTTTGGCATTTCAACCATTGAAATATTTGATTTTATGACTAAAAATTTTTTTTGTTTCTGTGTATGAATATTTATAATAATTTCGATTTCAATTACTTTTTAAGTGATTGTTAAGAAAATGTTTGCTTTTGTTTTATTTTGATTTTTCTGGTGGTTAACCAGTAGTTGCCGCCTGGGCTGTGTTGTACCAGCAGCTTGCTTTTGGTGCTGGAAAAACTTTCACTTTTATTTCGAAATGTCTGTATTTATTCAAAGTTTATTTCGCCTTCTCTTTGTAATAGTTTGGGATATATTTTTGTAATTTTTTTTTCATTTTTCTTCAAGACAATACCAAAAAATAAAAAAGTTATCAAATGACAGCTTGATTAATGTAAAAGCTATTGTTTCGCAGTCATTAAACATAATTACGTGTGTATTTTTTATGTAGACTTTATTTAAATAATAAAAAAACGTATATACTTATGTATGTACATACACATATATTTCAGATTTTAGAACTCTATTGTATATTCGAGTGCAAATTGGGCCTGTATCTGGTTTTGGTTGCTCTTCGATAACAGACAAAAATTAGCTAATAAGTATTTCATAAGATTACGATGCAATGATTGGAAATTTAAAATGGATAATTCACAATACATTTTAAAATTGATCAAAATAAGTGGCCATACATACGAATCACATTGGACTCACTTAGACCTTTTGGCTTATTGTGATACCACAGAACTCTGCTCATGTTGAGTACATCAGTATCATAATCAGGGGGCTACTCTCTATTCCGATGCGAAAGCAATTCCAGTGTACTATAGTGCGATTTTGTACCATTTTTGTTTCGCATCGCAATAGAGTGTAACCCCTTTGAGCTTATTATAAAGTTGTGCCGGCGATGTAGGACAGATTGTCGAACAGATCAAGAGAAGCTATGAGAGTATTTCTTTACGCTAATCCGGAGTAGCGACAGAGAGCGACTTTATATGTATCTCAGCATCTACCGCAGAAATCGTTTCGCTGCTGCCTATGAGATAGTGTCATGTTATCAAAGACACCAATATGGATATTTATCATCTATTTCTTTACAGCAGAGAGGTTATACTTCCCCACCACATTCAGATAATGCTACAATTTCCTGTTTTACAGTTATTTCTTGTGACAAGCAAATATGTTTCAGTTCTAGTGAGACCCGTAGGGTTTTTCCACGTCTAGCAATATCATCAGCCCCAGCATTCAGTCATATGCATTTGCTCCGTGAGATCCAAATAATTCTTACAGTAAAGTGCCTGTCAAGGGATATTTTAGTTTCCAGAAATGAGGATTCCGAAATCATAGTGAAGGTCCACACATCAGACTCTGATGTTTAAGACGATCGTTATATCGATAATACTTGACTTCCTAGGATCTCTGTCTGCTTGGAAATTACTGCAGTGATCCGCAAATCGATTTGATATCATTAAGAAGATTCAGGTCCTTTAAAATGAAATCATTAGTCCTTGAATCAGGAGATGGTATCCATGTCATGTACACGCTTTTGTTAATTAGATAGGTTGAAGTGTGAAGATTAGGAACAGCACTTTACATTGATGGGAATTGTTTCCGCACCACCGCAAGGCACCCCGTAAAAATCTACTGATATTGATCATTTTATAACATATCAAGATATGTTCTTCTTTTTCCAGAAGAGACGATGAACCTATACATACATGGAATTAGTGACCGATTACTCTTTGCAAGAGAAATGTGCTATAGTTGTCTTCTTCACCCTCTCTTGTTATCAACAACATTTGGTGCAAGGCACCCCGTAAAAATCTACTGATATTGATCATTTTATAACATATCAAGATATGTTCTTCTTTTTCCAGAAGAGACGATGAACCTATACATACATGGAATTAGTGACCGACGTTTTGTGGTCAAATCTCTACTCTTTGCAAGAGAAATGTGCTATAGTTGTCTTCTTCACCCTCTCTTGTTATCAACAACATTTGGTGCAAGGCACCCCGTAAAAATCTACTGATATTGATCATTTTATAACATATCAAGATATGTTCTTCTTTTTCCAGAAGAGACGATGAACCTATACATACATGGAATTAGTGACCGACGTTTTGTGGTCAAATCTCTACTCTTTGCAAGAGAAATGTGCTATAGTTGTCTTCTTCACCCTCTCTTGTTATCAACAACATTTGGTGCAAGGCACCCCGTAAAAATCTACTGATATTGATCATTTTATAACATATCAAGATATGTTCTTTTTCCAGAAGAGACGATGAACCTTCTTCTTCACCCTCTCTTGTTATCAACAACATTTGGTGCAAGGCACCCCGTAAAAATCTACTGATATTGATCATTTTATAACATATCAAGATATGTTCTTCTTTTTCCAGAAGTGACGATGAACCTATACATACATGGAATTAGTGACCGACGTTTTGTGGTCAAATCTCTACTCTTTGCAAGAGAAATGTGCTATAGTTGTCTTCTTCACCCTCTCTTGTTATCAACAACATTTGGTGCAAGGCACCCCGTAAAAATCTACTGATATTGATCATTTTATAACATATCAAGATATGTTCTTCTTTTTCCAGAAGAGACGATGAACCTATACATACATGGAATTAGTGACCGACGTTTTGTGGTCAAATCTCTACTCTTTGCAAGAGAAATGTGCTATAGTTGTCATCTTCACCCTCTCTTGTTATCAACAACATTTGGTGCAAGGCACCCCGTAAAAATCTACTGATATTGATCATTTTATAACATATCAAGATATGTTCTTCTTTTTCCAGAAGAGACGATGAACCTATACATACATGGAATTAGTGACCGACGTTTTGTGGTCAAATCTCTACTCTTTGCAAGAGAAATGTGCTATAGTTGTCTTCTTCACCCTCTCTTGTTATCAACAACATTTGGTGCAAAGCTCAAATTGGGGTCGAAAATGGCACCAAGACATTTAGGACTATTCTCTATAATTGTCTAGATGCTACTAAGAACTATGGATCGCAAGTCAAGTATCTTATACAAAGAACTCCACTCCGCCAGAATAATTAGCTTTTCCTTTGATTTTTATTTATTTCTTCAATTATGTTAAGTTTATTTTTTAAACGGTTTCTTAGAGTTCGTTATAAGCGTTTGTTTGTAGTGCATGTATTATGTTAACCGCACAATATAATTTCAACTTTTAAACCCTACTTATTTATTATTATTATTACTTATTTGTTCAAATGAAATTAAATTAAATAGAAAAATGCTTCAAATCTTCCAACACATTTCAAATCTAATCTAAAATATGAAATCTACAATTCCTTAAGCATTTTAAAGCTGAGAAGCGAAAAAAAACAAAAGAGAGAAAGTACTTTAAATTAGAGCAAACAAATTTATTACCACAAACAAACAGAAATTTAAAAATATTAAAAAAAATAAAACAACCAAATACGCCACCAAGTAAAGAGGTCTCCTACGTAAACTGTGGAAGATGAAAACAAGCAAAAATATATATTGGATTTTCATAAATGTTGCAACAACAAAAATATAAAGTTTAAAAAATAAAAACTCAACCTTTAAACCTACGCCAAGATAAATTTTGTTAATACCAAATAAACAAACAAAAATAAAACATAAATATCACAACATTGAAATGACAGTTAAATGAAAGAAAGTCGACTAAAAACTCCATAAATTTATCTCAAGAGAAGGGAACTGATGGACGGACATATAGCACAATGCAACAATCAAATTGCTGCAAAATAAAAATGTTTACAAATATAAAAAAATCACCCGCGCTTTCTAAAAAAAATATGTATAGTCGAAAAAAATAATAAAGATTGAATGCACATTAATAAAGACAGAAAAATAGACGGATATTTAAAGACACACACACACACACACAACACATTTGCTGTGGATAAGAAATGTTGTGCATTGTGTTGCAACACTCAACAAACAGATGCGACTGATGACGATTGAACAAATATCTGATCTGTCGTCTTAAATGCATTTCAAAAATGCACTCAAAGGTAACTTTACGCTGAAATGCAGTTTAATTTTTGTTATTTTGTTTTATTAAACGCGATTTAATATTAAATTTAATGAAACTGATTGCTTTTGTTTTAACTTGAACAATGCACGCGATCCGATTAAATTTGATGGAAATGAAGCGAAAGGTTTAGGAAAGCAACATTTCACAATTTCCATAAAATTAAAAAAAAATAAACTACGTAGAAAAACGGGGTAAATGAACTGAAAATCATTAACTAAAGCCAAGGTTAACTACCGTATAACAATTAAGTATCTAACTGTTGTATAGCAAAGACATTTCAAATTTAATTGGAGGAATTGAATTTTTTTACTGAGTATATTTTGTTTATATCATTTTGGGAAACACAATTATAAATCGTATCAGATATGTTTGTGACTATAACACGTATTAAGTGTTAAGCTTTATAATTCCGGTGGCAGATTTCAGAACATACCGCAACACATAGAGGCAATCCTCGTTTATCGATTATCGATTAAATCGGTTTGATTTAAACAACATTTTTGTATTTTTTAGTATTTGAACATATTTTTTTATATTTATCAATTTTGTAGAGCTTCCTATGATTCGGTTAAATAAAAAATATAGAAAAATGTTTTCTCAATCTATATATTTCGAAGCATTCGTGTTCGTCTTCCCGATGGAAAATACCTAAATACATATGTTTTTTATTTTTAATTTTAATTTTCTATATGTTTGATTTAATCAAACGAAATTACTTGAAGGTATTGAAACTGTTAAGAATTTGAAAAAAACAAAATATGACTCAAATGTCATAAAAATGATTTTACATGCTAATAAAAAAAAAAGCAAGAAAAAGGACTCAAAAACTAGATATTCTTCATTATGTACTGCTTTGGATTTCTCCAAAATATTCAATAAGTGAAAGGATATTTTATAAGTCAAGTTGCATTAAAACTAAAGGACAAATCGTTTAAAGTTTTGATTGCTTTTTTACTAATAACATTTAAAAAAAAATAATAGTTTGTATCTGTATGTTTAATAATTGAAATTAATCAACTTGTGGCAAACTTTTGTTAGTCTGTTAGCCGATTAATCTAAAATTAATCGAATATTAAACGATTGAACCAAACCCCTGATTAATCGATCGAGCGATAAACCGATCAAAACGGAAACCCGATTAATTGAATGCTCTAGTAATTACACAACGTTGAGTTAAAAAAAGTAAAAATTATACATAAGTATTAATATTTTTGTATGTAAATATATGCAATTGAAAATAAGAAATCATTTATTAATTTTTTATGACAAGAAAGTAAAAGTCGAAACATTAAATCGTTAATGTATTTTTTCTAAGTTTTCAAACAGTCTAGTTTTCTACAAAGATGCTATAAAATGTAGCAGCACACCTGGAGCTTTACAAAAACTTCCACTTTAATGAAGCATAAAGTTTTCATAATAAAACTTTTTACAATAAAAAAATTAGTCACACTTAAATTAAAATCGCCTTTACGCGCATGAGCATGCATGAAATAATTTTAGCTATCGAAAAGATGTAGGAGGTGGTAGTAACCGGGCTAAAATAAAGCACTTTACAATATTTTTAAATTTCAAACACTTAATGAGACATTGTCAAGAGATTTTATTTTTAGCATTTAAAATTAAATAACATTTAAATGAAAACCTCAAACCAATTTAGGCAACGTGGAAGGAAATATAAAAATAAACATTGAGAAAAATAAACTAAAAATCTCATAAAATAATTTCATTTGCTTATTAAGGAGAATTTCAAATAAAAATGCAGTTCAACTGGTTTATAAGTGAGTGCTCCGCGCAAGTGTAACGATATTTATGATTAAATCGCTAATAACATTTTGTTTATGATTCGACACAACAAACAAAAGTATTGTTGGCAAAAGTTTAAACAAAACAAAATGCTGATACAACATAAAGCAACGAATTGAATGATTAATATCTAGAAAATGTAATTCAAATTAAATTTTTTCTGTACATGTAAAACAAATATTTATTACCGTACCGAAGGTTCGTATTCACATCAAGAATAAATTAGTTTAGAATCATATTATTGGGTCTGATCGAAAATGCAATACTACGCTGCATCTGTTGACACAATAGAGGGAAGTAAGTAGTTATTTTAGTTAAATTGTAAGCAGTATTTATAATTTTTTGTCTTCACTTTTATAGGTTATTTGCTAAATGGAACTTTTGCTCGATGTTTTACTCTTGAAGAAATCACTAAATATAAATTTTTCTTCTTAGCATATTTGTGTAAAAAATAAGTTAAAAATATGGTTAAAAATCTGCCTGGACAGTAGAAGGGAAAGACTATGGGTACATGAGTACGTGCACGCAAGTTTGCATCTTTTTTGAATATACTTAGCTTAATGCACGCCCCAGTCTTTTTGTTGTTGTTGTTGTTGTTGTGGTTGCATTTTCTAATATAAAGCAATCATTGCATTTCTTCATATAATTTGTGTTAATCAATAATGGTCAAAAGTAAATAATAGAGAAGTATAAAAATATTGTATTAAAAACACAAACTCAAAACCCACTTGGCAGGCCTTAAGCAGAGTTGGTGTTGTATTATCGCTTGGCGCAAGGTGCCTCTGGTCTTAAGCAAACTAGTTATCTAATGGTAGTAATAATAATGAAGCACCTGAAAACATGTTATTAACGATCCATTTTTATAATATTTCTTTTATTATTTTTTTTGCTGCCTTTACCCATTTGTATTTTAGAGGCCCCCAACTATCACATTCATGTGTGTAAATGTTAATAATTTAGTTTCGACTTTAAACGTGACTGGCGGTTTGTCAACTTTATTAAGCTTTTGTTTAATAGCTGCAACGACTAGATGACAGGGTACTGCAGCATACAAAGCAAAATTAAAATCAAATAAAATTGGAAATGCTATAGACAGACAGACAGACATATGTACATATTTATGTATATAGTTGATTTTATTTTGTAGATTTCTGTTTGCCTTTTTGATATTTGAATTTCACTTTCTTTTTCGTTACGCTTGCCCAACTTGGAAAACATAAAGACACTTAAGTCGTTTCATGTACATACGTACATATTTTGCTTATCGATAACAAAAAATATATAAAATCAAAGCATGGTGCTCAAAAAAGAGATCTTGCACAGTAGGGATGTGACTTAAAAAAATCGTAGGCTCGGCTAGGCACGACAGGATTTTCGAATATATTTGTAACTGTTAATAATGAAACACAAATGGGGCTGAACGATGTTTTCCATACAGTTTGACATAAAATTTCGCGAGAGAATGCGCTGGTGAAATAGAATCTATTTTATTTTTACAGCGTTTTTTCTTATGCTCTCAATTTTAGACACTTATTCTCTCAACATTGTTACCGTGTTTTCATGAAATTCAATATATTTTTCATACGAAAAGAAACAAAAGAAAATGAATCAAGTTCCAGAAGTTGACTTCTTTGTTTCATCATTTACGAGAAATGTCACGTCTACAAACCAATAACCGATAACATTAATACCACATGGTCCGTCCGCGTATTCCACGAGTTTAACACCTCCATTGTCTAATCTGAGAAGGACCGAGTTTACAACAAGAAGAAGCTACAATAAAGCAGACTCGCCTTGCTGTGTACCTCATCCAGTCATACGGCGCAATTTCTTACAACAACATTATTATTATCCACATCCCGAAATTCATCTTCCTTGGCTACTACTGATACATAATTAAAGGCACCTTTCATGCACAAGAATGCAACCAAGGTGTACTATACTGTTCAGACCGTTAGAGAAAAATGGTAACATCTAGCATTTTTCAGATGTGCATTAGCGTATTTGTATTGTATTTGTTGTTGTTGGAATGTTTACGTGGCGAAGGCATAGCACCACTGGTAACTTAACAGTACCGATACCAATTCATACTGCTGTATGCTAGTGTACATCGCAGCACCCTCCTTCATAGGTACTCTAGCAATATCGTCGGCGAAGTAAAATAATTAATAAAATGGCGACAAGACCCGCAATAGCAGAGATGTAAAAAAACAATGAATTAAGCTTTCTGACTTTCACCAATTGTCCTTTCTACACTGTCCTTCTATGTCCTCAAAATGGTTGGTAGGCATTAATTGCCTATACTGCAAGCAATATGTGGCGAAAAAATTTCATGCCAAATGGTGCAATTCCAACGTTTAGCTTTTATTATTGCAGCATTACTGCATTGAAGAAATTACCCACACACATACAAAATTGTTGGTGGCTTAACATGAAAACATTATTATTTCATAAATGTGGTTGCAGTAGAACTTCGTTACGTGACACACAGCAAGCGATTCAATTAAATTATTGAAAGAAATATTAGGCGAATCTGTTATCCGGCCACCTCGGCCAATGACGTACTTGAAGCATGTTTTATAAATCAAATAGAAACAAAATTACCAAAAGCAAAAACAAAAAAAAATTATACCTATTTCAATAAAAATGTCATACACTTTTTTAATTATGTGTTCCATGTAAAAACATTATATAACTACATGCATATACAGTTGTGTTCATAAAAGTAGGAGTGACGACCGTAATTAATAAATAAATTTTATATTTTACGACAAAAATACAGTTTTGTTTCAGTTATTTTTTTGAAAATTAATAATTTAATATCCTTAACTTCCAAATACATTCATAAGTTAATTAAATCTGTAGTTTGTAAGAAATATTTTTTCAACAATCTTTAAGATTGCTGTTCATATAGGATGAGTTCCAAAACGTCATTTGCAATGCAACTGAACAAAGCCATGGAGGCCACGATATATCCTCATCCTTATGATTCGAAACCAATCATTTGCCAATTGTGTGCTTCTGTCTTTTGGGTCGATGTCGATGATTTTAGGGGAATATTTTAGTATTTCTGCAATTAAACTCTTTTTGGATGACTTTAGTTATATCGTACTATACAATAGTCATCCATTTTGCATTTTTGCCCACGATTATCGACCCTCTTCCTGCCGTCAAGGGATTGGCGATCATTTAAGCGGAGTACGGATTTCTTTAATTTTTTCCTTAACTTCGACGATTTCAAATCGGTTTCCACCAGTACAAAATTTTTTCGTT
Organism: Gymnocheta viridis; assembly: GCA_956483585.1. Taxonomy (NCBI): domain Eukaryota; kingdom Metazoa; phylum Arthropoda; class Insecta; order Diptera; family Tachinidae; genus Gymnocheta; species Gymnocheta viridis. Next base: position 128,486,805 of record OY101440.1, on the reverse strand, counting down.
CCACAACGCAAATTTAATTTTTATTTTTGACAAATATTCAATTAAAAGGTCTTTGCATCTATTATCGATATTTATCTTTTAGTTTCTGAAAATATTTTTAGGCTTTAGCACATTTAAATTTTTTTACCAAAGCATTTCAAAGCAATCTTATGAAGTTAATGAATTGAATCATAAACTTAGGAGCTATCATGATCACTTGCTATGTGTTTTACTTTTTACACATCGCAGTAACTACCGTTGTAATATCACGTGATATAAAAGTTACCAAAACGACAAATTGTACATATTACAAGGTGAGTTGGGCCCTACTATTTTGAACATCGCTGTATGTTTAAATAATCATACATAATATTTAGTGGGAATGGTTTTAGTTTAACGCATGCTTCGTTGATTTATCTAATTTACATATGTATAATATACATTGTATATACAAGATACATACATACATAAACATATTTAAGTATATAAATACATACATATGCATATGTATGTATTTTTATTTGATAACATGGAAATAAAAACTTTAGTTTTTTTAAACCATCAACGCAGCCAGCCGTCTTCCATTATATTATTTATAAATAGATGATAATGATTATAAATAAAATTAGTTACGTTTCCGATTTATAATTTATGTAGTTTGTGAATCAGAGAGTGTTACTCAACCTTAAAAAAATTAGATTCTCGTGTTGATGTTAATCAAAAATTTTACAGATCTTTAATTTTTGCTAATAAATATTTTTGCCTTTAAAAAGACTATATTCTATGTAACAAGGGATACAATGTTATGGCTTTATAACGAAGGCATATGCGAGAAGTTATACTTAGTATGGAGTGTCAGGTCCTACTGTTTAGGTTTCTATGGATCACGAACTCCTTCTCGGTTCCGCCAAATAGAGTGCAATTTACGAATGAACAAGGCATGGTCGTTTGAAACGCATTGTGGCATACATGATGCCAGCAACCACAAGACAACCTTTGCGTTCATGATTCTTGGTTCTTCAAGTTGCTTCAAACCCCACAAAAATTACACAATAGATAAAAACAAAAGCCACAATAGATAACAAACCAACAAAATTTTGTACAAGCAAAGAAAACATGGTTGAGGTGAGCATTAGGATTATAATGTTGTAGTCAAATCAAAAATCAAAAAAACATACATATAATAAAAAAAGGATGTTCTATGGATTATATTGGTTCCTAACTTAATGTGTAATATCTTATATTATAATAAAATATACACATAACATTGTCACACATGCTCATTTAAAGTTATTTTATTATAATCATATACAACCGTGCGGGGCTATACATGATCACCATGTAGTTCTTAACGAACATGATTTCCGATTCAATGTGGCAACTGTCGGTACACCTGAACCGATTATATTTACAATAATATAAGTCAAATGATATTATCTATAATTCAAACATATTGGAATTGTTTTGTATGGTAATTCTTAATGCACAAATTTGATGAAGAGCTGTTTATCGTTATTAAAGTTGTATTAAAAAAATTAGCAACATAGTTTGCTTGCTCCAAGCGTACATTGTTCGCCACAACCACAATATAGTTCTCGTAAATAAGTCAGAACTATATGTTTTCTATGATCGTATGCATTTCATTTCACCGTCCCCAGAATCTATTTTGGCTCCACCAAAAACAGAGACAAAAGCTGCATTTTTTCGCTTGTATCCTTGTTCAGTTACAATCGTTATATTTTTCATTATTCCATTTGTCAGCATCGACGTCACGTCAGTGCAATATCAAATATTTGGGCCTTATTTACCCGTTGTCGAAAACAACTGACTACTATTGACAGGCTCATGTTATTTTCTAGACCTTAGAGAACAGAAATATACTGTCAGTTGTACAAAATTGTTCTCGGGAGCAAGTGGACAATTCCCTATCAGCCCAATTATGAATAAAAAATTCCCCGGGAGATTTCTCCCATTTCTCAAAAAGGGGCTGTTCACATATAATATGCGAACAATTAATATGTAAACATATATGTGAACAGCCCCTTTTTGGGAAAAGGGAGAAATCTCCCGGGGAATTTTTATTCATAATTGGGATGAATATTTTGGTATTGTATTGGCGTGACGTCGATGTTGACAACTGGAATAAGGGCGATTGATTACAAAAAAAAGTGACTGGAAGCATCCTTAGTAACTAACTCAAACTACAATAATCTAATTCAAACAGTACAGAACAGAGTTTGTGAAATTTTGGAGAGCGCTTTTTTATTATTTTCTTTTTGTGAACAGTTAATTTCACGTTATGGAGCTGAGCAAAGACCGCCTACATAGATCATTTGTATTTGGACATTTACTTTTGGCGCCAGCTACGATTGTGCAACATAGCTCGTGTTTAAAAATTGAAATATTCGAACACATCATCAAAACAGGACTTGCTCATAGAAGCCAAAGTTTGAAGGAACAAATATATATCAAGAATGCTTTATTTAATAAAAAATAAAATTACATTTGATTCAAATTTCTTTCGAATTATCAACATATTTTATAAATAATAAAAATAGACCTTGATTTAAATTTTTTCAATAAAAAGTGGTCTTGTATTTTGTTTCGAAGGCAATTAAGTTTCATTAATTTTTCTAGGCCTACAAAAAAAAAACAAAACCTGAAAAATACATATTAAACCCAACAGACAAATAAACATAAGCATGTACTTAAGCCCGAAAATACTTCTATCTAAATTCAAACATTATAAAAAACGTTTAGACTGGTGTTTGTTGTTCATGTACAAATTTTATGTTGTTGTTGATTTGTTACTCTATTAAATCGGTGAAATCATAAATAAAACATTTTCTTCAACATTTTACATTTTTTTAAGTGGTTGTTACTTTTTGTTGTTAAAAGCGTTGTAGTGTAGATAGTTGTTATTTACCCCCGACTTCCACATAATCAGTCAGCAGCAGGTGACAGCTTATATTAGAGGGGGTGCTACGTTTTTTGAAACCATTTTTTAATTTATTCATTACATATTTAAATATTTATTTTTTTATTAACATTCACATGTCATTTAATAATTAAAAGTTGTCGTTAGCGAACAAAATCTTTGCAAAATTTGTTGTTGTAGCGAACATACTTTCTATTTCTATTCAAATTTCATAATTTTCTACATTTGATAGGTTTTAAATAAAATTAACCAAAACAACATTTTTATTTAATTTCGAATTGCAAGAAAGAGAAATAAAAATCTAATATTTAGTAGAAAAAATCTCATACAAGTTGGATAACTTTTGAAATATTCGTTGGCCCACTTAAGTTAAATATTTATTTTAATATGATGGTAAAGAAAAAATGTAATAAAAATTCATGTACATAAGTACATACGATTATGTACATATGCATGTTTGTCTTAAGATTATAATAGAGATTTGCGATTAAAAAATATTGCATAATAAATTATGATTTTAAAGTTATGTCAAATGCGACAATTTAATTTTTATCTATGTAGTTCTTTAATTAAAAAAAATCTACATATTTAAATAGTAGATCGGGAAAACTTAGTGTAAGTAATCGCTTAATTTTTATTGAAATCAATATAGAATTACCCTCTCTTTGATTAATTTCTATTATAAACTTTAAACATATTTTCGAAAATTTGTAGATAATAAACAGATAAAGCGCTTACATATATTTTAATCGATTCACTAAATTATAAACTTTCTTTTGAGACACCTTGTACAACAAATGCAAAATATGTACCTCCTAAATAAACGTTTTGATTTTTACTTAAAAAACAAAGTTGACGAAGATTTCGAAATTGAAATAAAACGGTTTCTTGTTCAAAAAAGCAAAAACAAAAAACAAAACTGAAAATACAAATAAAACTTTAATAAAATCAAAAGCATTAACGGAGAACTCAATACGGAAAACAGTTTAAACAGAATTTAAAGGAATTAATTGATAACAGATTTTTGGTTAACATTTCTAAACATACTAATACAAATTTTTTTTGAACAAATTTGTTAAATTTTCCGAGTTATATTCCTCTTAATAAGCCGAGCAGTTCAGAAGCATTAAAGTCAATATAATCGGCTAAGATATGAAAACTGAAAGACGCGAAAAGTTTTTCACGCACGCATCATATTCACGCACAAGAGACAAAAAATATTGACAAACAACTTAAAAAAATAAATATTGTACAAATTGCAAATTAAAAAAAATCCAAGAATTTTGCATTGGGCTCGAATTCGTTAGTTTAATAATAAATACCAAGTGAGATACATTCATAAATGTTGTTCATAAGCGGATCTTTTAAAATAAACTTTTTGAAAAATAATTTTAATGAAATGTTTAGATTATAACGTATTTTTTCCTTAGTTTTAATGAAATTTTACTAAGACAAAAATATCCTTTTACTTATCACAGATCTTGGAGAGATCAAAGCTATACGAGAGAATATCCAATTTCTTAGTACTTTTTGCGAGTTTTTTTAAACATATAAAATTTTCTTCTATGAAATATTTCTTATAGTTTCGGTTAATTTCGTTACATTAAATTAAACACATTAAAATAGTTCAAATACTACAATCGGCTAAACGAAGTAAATAAAGTAAAAAACTGAACACATAATGTTTGTTTTTAAAAATTCTGAGTGTTGAACCTCGAAATTAAACATTGCTAGTCATAATTCTTACCTCTGAGCAAAACAGAGTGAAATACTTCAATAAATTAAAAAATTTATGTAGTTTTTTAATTAAAATTTCAACGTTTTCTTCAAACAGCTTTGATTTTCTGAATTTATGGTTACAAAAATAAAAGCGTACTGTGTATTGAATAATTCCTAATTTTTATAAACAAATCCTTATGGAATCCTTTTATACTATTTATATTCAAACTATTTTCTGTGATTACGGAATTTTTTAAGAAACACGTAGCAATTTTAGAAAATTTTTAAAGGAATGGCAATAAGTTCCTCCAACTTCTAAGAAAAAAAAAATCAGATAAATTGCAAAGAGTAAGCAAACCTACTAGGGAAACTTAATAAAATATTTAATCATTTTATAAAATTTATAAAATTATAAGTACTAAAACAAACCTAATTTTGTATAGGTGTAAAACTTTAGCTTCTGAAAGAATTCCGAAGAAGTTATATACGAGTATGTAGTTTGATTTAGTCTTGCTTCAATTTTTATGAAATTGAATTGTCTAAAGCATTTTAAGGACTCTATATATAAGTTGTTTCAGTGAACATGGGTGGTATAAGCCCAATATCAGATTAGATAAATACTTTGCTAGATGCATGTCTGGAACTAAAATCGGACCCAGTGTAATAATCATTTGCCCGCCTTAAATACCACATGATTAACGAAACCGGAAACTGAAATAGGGACCACGGGAAAACATATATATAAGTTGTTTCAGTGAACATAATATAGTTGTCACATCTATGTAAATAAATATGTATCTCTAAAATATGATCTTTTTCTCTGCAAGCTTGTAATAAAACTAAAAATTAACCATTTCAAGGCTCTGCATGTAAAACGACTAAGTACCAAAAATAAATATGCGGTTGAAATATAAAAAAATAAATAAATGTTAACAACAAACTACCAGACAATACAACAAAAAGAACACTACTTCAAAGAAGGTTATGCAAAATGTCAGACAGTTAAGAATCTAACGGCTTCAAAACAAAATAAAAAATAACCCATAGAATAACTTCTATTAAGGTATTGTTATGTCAAAAGTTTAATAAAAACCTTTATTTTGGTAAAATATACAAAATTATCAAGAATAAAAAAGTGTAATATGCACACAACAATGGCGTGTTGCTGCCAACATAAGAAGCAATAAAAAGTGAAGTTTTAAAGAAACTAGAAAAATAATAATAATCGTAATACTCGTCCAAAAGTCAAGTCAAAAATATAGGAACCACAACAAATTTAAAAAGAAGACTAAAGTTGAACCAAATAAAAAAAAAATAAGAACAAAACAATAAATGCTTTATATAAAAACATTTACAAAAAAGGTATGTTATGGTTATTAATACAAATTGTGTTAAGATATGAGTGCTTTTTATTTCAGTGTTGTTAAAAAAAACTTATGATTTAGGTTTATTACTTGTATCATTTTGAATCATTTTTATACGTCTTTGAACAGAACAAAAGAAGTATGATCTTAAAAAGATATGATTGCATCCATGTTGACATCAACATACAAGTACAAAATATGTTACTTAATTTTTGTTTGTGGTTTAATTAAATGTATTCACAAAATATTCCGTATGATGAACTATATTTCGTATGTTATGTTTCATCATCAACACTAATATCTGTCAACTTCATCGAAAGCTGTTTAATTTCTTAAAATCATAAAAAACCGCCGTTGTTACTACTTATGACTCCGTTTTTAATGTCCACAAGAAACAGTTTAAACTACCACGAATGATAAGATACATATGTATATTTATTATGTAAAATGTTATGTTTATCTGTGTGCTTTTAATATTAAAATATTTGTTTATTAACAATTATTTAATTTTTTATTCGATTTTTTTCTACCGGACATTTTATGTACGAGTATTAACTGATAAATTTATTTATTAACTATCCAGTTTTTATATACTCCGTTAAGCAATTATTTTTCCATAAAATTCAAGCGCATTGGATGGATGATAATAAAAGCTCTAAAAATTGGAAAAATAAAACTAGAAATGGACAGCACTCAATTGATTAGAGTGAATTAAGCATCAAACATGATCACAAATGATCGGATTAAAAAATGTATTTTGAGCTTTTTTAAATATTTTCCAATGCACTTATTTTTTTAGTTTATCTTGATGCGACATAAATATTATAAAAAATTATACAAATAGAAAATTCAATATTGAATTTGAGAAATTTCCATTAAAAACAATTTACATTTAAAAAGTTTTGAAATTGAAAACACAATTTCAGTTCTGAAATACAATTTTAAATTATCACAATTAAAAACTTCTAAAGAACTTTTAACTTTGAGTGAAAAAATATCGTTAAAAAATAATTAATATCTATTGAAAAGTCATAACAGTTACGGTGCCTTCTAGAAAAAAATGTAAACTTTAAACAAATTAGAACAAAGCTATCTGTTGCATTTATTATTTTAACTGCCTGTTTTTAGAAAATGAAAACAAAATTGTGAGTGAGAATTAATATTGAAAACAACAATAATATACGAAAATTTGTTTTTGTTTTTATTATAAATTCTCACTCACAATTTGGTTTTCATTTTCCAAAAACAGGCAGTCAATATATGATAGATTCATATTGTATGTCGTTGGGTAAGTAATGAACATCTTCTATTTCTATTTAAGTCCTACTCCAAAATAACTAAAGGATCTAACTAAAAATAACTTCAAAAATTCTCTATTCGCATGTGTTGTTTTTAGTTTGATTTTAACATTTATAAAAATTGAGCCACTCGAGTTAATGTAGTGATTTTAAAAATTTTAATTAAAATTTCGAAACCGGGCTTCGAATAATTCGAAAGCACAGTTTTTTGTCTTGAACTATTCGACAAAAACGCATATTTTAGAATTTATTTAATTTTTTTATTTTTTTGTAGATTTCATTCTATTTTTTCATAATCAGGCAATCATTTCATGTTGAATATCATTAATAATAGTATCGAGTATTTCCTTTTCTTTCGGGTTACTCAATACTCAAAAGTAGTTACTCGATACTTTCAGAGTTGTATTTTTTAGCAAGTTAAGTGGCTAAAATAGTGGATAAAATACATCACCGTATAAAAAGACAACTAGGTGTAAGATTCTTTAATCAAATCAAAACTAAAGAATTTTTTTTAACACAATTAAATTATTTCTTAAGTTGTTGTTAACGTTAAATTTAAAGTTAGCTTTACATTTATTTTTTATTTAATAATAAAAGACATACAAATTTGGTAGCACTAGTTGATATAAATAAAATATATTAATACATATTCTTTTCTTTGATTAGAAATTCTTTTTAATTTTGCTGTAAAATTAAAATGTTGAATATGTAAATTTAAGTTATGTTTCAACTTAATTAGTTTTTAAACGACTGAATGAAGGATTAAAATTAATGTATGCGCCAATTCAATGAATGGCTAAAGCCCGGTATTCGCACCGGATTTAAAAAAAAAAACGAAAAATCGGGTTTTAAAACATACGCTTTATCGAATTATTCGAAAACCGGTTTCTTTAATACGTCTAATATTTGATAACTCTAATTTTAATAGATTAAAAAAATAAGAAAATTAAAAAAAAGAAATATTATTATAATTTGTATGCAATTATGGAGGGAAATAGTTTTATGGTAAATTTTAATAAATATCTTTGGCTAAGAGTGTAAACCAGCTAACAACTTCACATATATTTGACAATACATACAAAGGCCTTCTTAATTCTTTATTTGCAGCCTAGAAAGGCAATAAATATAAATTGAGGTTGCTTCATAATATTATATAGAATTTCGGATAAATATAATATTTTTTATGAGCTTAATAGAACACTGCTGTTCATTTGCAATTATCGTAGTGCTGACACATTATTATATGTTAAACTATAATTAACTGCTGTTGACTTTAAACTAAATTGAATATTATTTAAACCTTCACTGATTTATTGGCTCTAAGAAGTAAAATTGTTTTCGTAATCTTCTTGCTTGCGTTGAAAAAAATATTCATTAAAATCGTTCTATATTTATAATTCTAAAAGTCACACCCTGTACTTCAAACAAACATTCCAGCAGAGTGGTCAGGAATTTGATTTTTTATAAGTGCAGAAGATATAGATTTATTCACAAACGATTAATAAAGTTATTGTAGGTATAATGTTGGATTTTTATATGGGAAACCCGGTTTTAATGTACACATTAACTTTATTAATCGTTTGTGAATAACGCTATTAGTTTTAGTTTTGCAGTCGATGCCATGGGTTTGCGATAGGAAAAATTACACATAGTAAATAAAGAATATTGTTGCTTATTATTCAATATTCAATAAAGAAAAAACTACTTGTGCAGTTTCGGTAGCAAAAATATACGAATAATGTTGAAATTGACCACCTTATTTTCCAGAGTTGGTTCCCAAATACAATTTTTTTCTTTCAAAATATAAAGTCACAAGGGGAAGTCATCTCTGCAACAGAAGTATATTTTGAGGCACTTATAGAACTTCTGGTTGAAGTGTATCCAGCTCATAGAAGATTATAATGATAAATGAAAAAAAAATCAGTAAAAAAATATTAAAAAATCTTTGAATAGAATAATTCAATTCAATTTATATATTTTTCGTGCACATCGATACTGTTCTTAGCATTTCAGGTAGATTTAAGGCCAAAGTTTAAAAAATAAACCTTCTTGTGGGATTATTAAATTTATTATTCGAGGCAGGTCTCGATATCATTTTTCAAAGAATTGAAACTTTGTGTAAAATAAACTTAACTTAACGCTTTGAAAAAGTAAAGTTATCATTAGTTAATTGGTCTAATCCGGCCGGATATAATTTGGCGAACTAAAGAATAAATATAATATACGGAAAATGTTTTTCTCACCTTCTTTATTTATATTGCTGGTAGTACAATTTTCCTTAATTTTTATTTCCTAATAAGCAAATAACCAAAATAATGGTTGATTACTCATTGTAAAACTGAAATAATCATTAGCAAAGAATTTATACACTTTATTTTTATGCATTATTATTATTAACAAACTAATTTGTCTTGCAAAATAAATCTTATTGCACAATAGTGTTGAATTACACTTAAATTTGTTTCTTTCAAGTAATGAGAAATATAATTTTCTGCATTGTGTTTATGAGATTATTTCCTTTTATTAAAATTACTTTATTAGTCATCATTAAAAACACTACTTTACCACACCATCACTATTAAGCCGCATGAACAACGCCAATAAAATTATGTTCATTAAACAATCATAATAATATATACGAGGTTCGCCCTTTTTGTGCTGCGACATGGCAAAATTGTAGAACTTACGCCAAATTTTACAGCCGAATCGTAAAGTTTGCTAATTGTGTTTCCTAAAGTGGAACGAAAAACAAAACATATTCGACTACAAATATCAAGGAACATTGATGTTGGGCATGAGTCAATAGTTGAAATGGGATCGGATCGTGAATATAGTTTGGAGCTTTAATAACAAATTTGAAAAACTAAATTCAAAGTTTTTTGAAAATCATTGTTAAATTAATTTAAGTTTTGACCAGCCTGTAAGGATATTGTTATCCATAGGCTGAGTGAGTTAAATAAATAAATAAATAAATAAAATAAGAATGCAAATATGACCCGCAAAAATATCAAATACTCGATAGTCGTTACCCACTATTCAATACTTTGCCAGCACTGATATTAATATCAGTAATTAGTTTGAAGTTTCAAAATCTAAACAAATTACAGAAATGAGTTTCTATACAAATCAAAAACAACACTGCAAGCCAAGTAGTTTGTAGTGCGACAGTACACAACACTGTGAAGTTTTTATCGTGTGCGTGTTTGTGTAAATGTTAGTGGCGTTTCTAGCCTCATTAGCTCAAATTTAATTTAAGTTTAATAAACTAAAGTTAAAAGTAGTGCTTGGCTGATGGTTTTATTTAATGACGCTTTTTTTTAGTTTTATATTTAACCATTTGTTCATTTCTTTAAAATGTATGTTAACGGTTACGAAATGTGTTTTTTTCACTTTTATAAACCATAAAACAATATTTGTTGTTTTTTTTTTTGTAGTTTGTGTTTGTTGTGTTTTTGGTTTTAATTTTCATTTTATTTGGCTTAATTCTTATTTTTAACAGCGACTTACGTCCCACTTTTGCTTGATCTAAAGCAGGGAGTCATGCACCGTTTTAGTTCAAATTACAAACATTTACATATTTAAATTGAAAAAGCCATTACACAGCGAGAACTTTGGATATGTATGGCAGAGGAAGAGTTTCAGTTTAGAGTTGTTAAGGTCATGAGTCCACATTAATTAATTTTAAATGATTTTTTTCTACAAACTGAATTTAAAAACTCTGTTTGCTGTAAATATGCTCTAAGTATGTTGTTGTATTCATAGTAATCATAGAAATCAGAACCGTTTACTGAATCAAATCAAATTATTGTTTGAATTAGTATTTTTTTTTCAAAATCAGTAAAATAATTCATAAATCCAATTTTACTGAATGTGAAAGAATTTGGTAAAGCTATAAAACTAATTTTACTAAAAAAACAGTTTTTTGTTGTGTAGTGAATTAAATAAAACATGTATTGAAATTTAAAATGAATTTGAAACAAAAAAAGTTTATCAGAAAAAAATGGGATAACACTTTTTCTGTGTACATAACACTGACTGTTTAGTTTCATTAAATGTTCTTCATTATATCCGTGGTAAATACCTATTTAACTCATAAATTAATTTAGTAAATTTCTAGTTTTTTATATTTAGCCAATTCACAAAGTCAACTAAAGTGATAAGTAATAAAGTAGATACTATTTAAGGCCATATAACAATATTGTGAACGGACTGTTGTTGTATTGCCATATAAACAAATTGTCATAAACGTTAAATGTCTTGAATTTATCAACAAAAAACAGCTGGCTAAATGGCACACTGAAAAAACATGGGTAACAAAATAGTATTGTCATATAATATTATTATATGAAAAATACCAACAACACTTTTATGACAGTCATAAAATTTTATGCAATACATTGTGATTTGGCTAATTACTTATAGAGTATAGAAGGATATATTTCTAAAGAAAAAAGAAATGAAGAACGAATTCTCAAGATCACAAACAGAGTTTTTTAAATCACACACGACATAGCTAAAACATACATGCATGATCACGCATGAACACGTCGAAAAGAATATCAACCTCTAACGAATGCAAGTATTCATAATCGCCAAATTTATACCAATAGTTCGTGAATATTAATGTTTCGAAAAATACACAAAGTGTACGTAAACATTAGATAAACGCAACAAAATATGATTTGTTTAAAAAACTTTTATTTTTAAATTCTTTTAATAATATTCTTTTAGTAAACTAAAAAACAAACCAAAAATAAATTGCTCTATTAAACTTCTTTGACAGAGCAACTTGAGTCACCATATGAGTTGTGTTGCATATTTTCCATTAACGTATAAATGTCAACAATCTATATGTTTTTCATTCTTAATTAAGTTGGCCAAATCGAATAATAAAATTTAAAATGGGCGCATTACTTGTTTAATGACTGTAAAGAAAAATAAAGCAATTTTTAATGCAACATTTTCATTAACTTTTACTGTTACTACTTCCAAGTCATATTTATTTACTAGGAAAAGTTTACTTGAAAATACGCCTTGTACTGCTTCATTGAATTCAATGCAACAAAATCATGATTTGAACAAATGAAGCAGTTTCATAAATTTAATGATAAGAAAATCATGCTTTAGAAGAAAACTTTCATTAGATTTATCAATCAATTTCATTTATAATATGTAATAACATCATTCAATTAATGAACGAATAAAATAGATTCATTCCATTGATGACACAGTTTCTCAAATGAAGTTCATAAATATAATGAAGCATTCCACATTGATACAACGAACGGCTTCATTAGCTGATTTTTAATGACAATCTACATTGATATAACATAAAAATTCTCTGTCTGAATGAAGGATTTTCTTTCATTTCAGTGTAGAAGCAGTAAAGTTGGAAAAAGCCAGAAAAACTGACTTAATGAATCGGAGGAAGCTAGTCTGCAAAATGTTGTAGATAGAATAACGAAACAGTGAATAAAAAGCCAAGGAGATAAGTAGAATGATGCAGGTATGTATGTGTAAGTTGTAAAATATTTTTAATATGCAGGTTGGTGGTTGATTTTGGCACCCTGTTGCAGCTCATCGTGTATTTCAACATCGCGGTTAAGAGTTTCATTTAGTCTTCCTCAATGACTTTCATATTTATAATTTTATAATAGAAGATACAGATTTATTACTAATATTTTGGCGGTCGGTACCACTGTGCCCGTTCGCTAAAGCACGAATTCTGCGAAAGCCGCACTAAACTAGTTGTTTTTGAAGAGAGCTTTGATATTGTTTTGACTTTTTTTAGGTCTCCTAATTGTGCCTGCTGGTGGTGTATTTTGGCAAAACATCAACCAACAAACACACCTTCATCGGTTGAGAAACCCTGAGCTGCAATGTAATTCAGTTTATTGTGCTGGTGCGAGTATGTTAAATCACAATAAAAAGCCTCTAATATTATTTATTTTTTATTGTACATTTTATTTTTTTTTATTTATTTTTTTCACTTGAATAATTATTGTATTTTTCGAGTCTTTGACCATATACGGAAGTGTTAAAAAAAAAGAGTTTAAAATGAACAAGGTTGTTTATAAACTTTTTTTGTGCGAGTTGGCAACGTTGAATAGAGCCCAATGCTCTGAATTTATTTGCCATTGCCTTTATTTGCGGCACGCTTTTTTTCCAAACAAAAAATTATATGAAAATACATAACTTTTAAATATAACAAAAAAATTATATGTATATTGGCCATTTGAAAAAAAAACGATTGTTTAAAGCCAAGTGTCTCATGTCAAAAAAATAAAAAAAAACTAACAGAGTTTAAAACATTATTTTGGTATTTTTATGCCGGAAAGGGAAGTAATAAACAAGAATCAATTAATATGAAACTTGTAAAACAAATAACCTTTCGGTTCTTTACACAAATGTTAGTGAATAAATGAATAAAATTTGAATTGTTTTTTAAATGAATATAACATGTATACATAATGATTGGATTACACAAGAGTACGTTTACAGCATATCTCACGATGTCGAACATTTTCGTTCACGTGCCAGTTTAAACGGCAAACTGCTGATTCCACTAACATCCTCTGGCACAACAACAAGTCGGAGGAATCCCATGCGAACGAAACCGTAAATAATCCAAAGTTGATTTCATTCATTAATTTAACTTTTTGATTACATTAATTCTGTGGCAATAAGGAAAGAGTGCATAAGACAAATTTTAATGTTTCGCAGGAATTTTTAAAAATTTAATTCCATTGAAGTTAAAATTGTTAACTTTGTTCTTCATTTCTGCTGATTTAAAATTTCATTGTTCTGCACTCTAATACTCGTATATAAATAATATTCTGCACTTGGAATCCACTAAATTGTTATTTAAATTAAGCTATTATTACATATGATATTAAAAAATCTAAACACGCTATAAGTTCCTGAAAAATCGTACACAATAATTGAACTTTTCCCAGCGTTTCTTCTGAATATGTAGTTTAAGAGATTGGAGTTCTCGTGGCAAAAGGCGAGGTACCGGGGCTGCAAAAACGCAAATAAAAACTATTAGCGATTTCATCAATAACAATACAATTTTTTAAAAACTCCCGTCGTTTGGCATAAATACTTCAACCACAATCAGGACTATTAACTAAAATTCACTTATGTCGACTTAAAAACTTATTCCTTTTTGCAACAGAGTTTATATTGGGAAATATATTTTTAGAGGATGCACTTTAAGGAATAAAGCAAAAGCTAAGTAACTATTTTGACAGTACAGCAGAAAGGAACAACTTGCTGTTTTCGGAGACCGCTACACTCCCTAAACAACCTTCATATGTAACTACACTATTTTTTTATATTCAGTTGTACGCATTCCAATTATTAGAGAGTACTTTGTATAAGGATTATATTATTTCTCAACATACCGAAGCTTGCTTCACTAATTAGATTTTTTTTGCTCTTTAGAGACTGTTCTCATTTGGAGACTTGACGCCATTTTTGTCCTTTCAAGCCCACTCCGTAACATATTTCAGAACAATTTTCAGTAAATACTAGGAGGGTATTCAATCAATCGGGTTTCTGCTTTAATCGGTTAACAGCTCGATAAATCAATCGGATTTTGGTTTAATCGGTAAATTTTAGAAATAATCCGCCAATCAATTAATAAATTAATATTAATTAATATAAAATTAATATTAATAGATTATTTATTATTTTGAGATTTTATTAGTAAAAAAGAACATTAAAATAACAAACAACAATTCTTGAAAAAATTCATAAACTTGTATTTACTAATAAAACAAAGAACACAAGTGAGATCCTTTTGTAAGTTAGTTTAAAGAAATATTTTAAATAATACTATAGAAAAACAATATGTTTAAGCGATTTGTTTCTTTCATTAAAAAAATTGAGCTAGAAAATATTCTTGACTTATTGAGGATGTTGGAGAAATCCAATGCAATTCATAGGGAAATATCTCAGTCCTATTTCTATTTTTGTTAAGCTTAAGAAATCTTCTGTTATGACATTTGATTCCTGTTTTGATTTTTTTCAAGTTCGTAAGATTTCTAATAGTTTTGCTTAGTTTCTTTAGATTAAATTAAACACATAAAAAATATGTTCAAATAATACAAAAAGTATAAAATTTTGTTTAATGGCTGAAATTAATCGATTTAATCGATAATTTAAAATAGCCAATTTTAAATCAATCGAACTGTTAATGGGATATTAATTAAACGGTTAACCGTATATGCAGATTATAAATTCTGAAACAAATTTTCAACTACGGCCCCGCCCCAAGCGATTTATGTAATATGTGAACTGCCCCTTTATGTACGTTTTAATTTTAATTAAAATTTAAGCATTTTTCTAGAGCGAATTTCTTACGCAAAAAATAGTATCGTCTGCACAATATACATATACATATGTATGTATTGAGTTTTTTGCATATTTCAATAAATTCAAAGATCTCTTATAGAAATAGATTAAGCACTCGATTTTGAAAAAAAAGATACTTAGGGCCATTCTATATTAAGGTATCGATTCAATTTCAACCAATTACTCTTAAGTTAAAAACTGAAAATAATAATAAAATCTCTTCCCTTCACCCTTTGCATCGTAATATTTCCTCAATTACAATTTTAACATTCTGATACATCACGAAGTAGATCAAAGGTTAGAATGAACATTTCACCAGTACTTTTATTTTAACACATCCATCCTATTAAAGCCAAAAACATGACATCTTCATCTGCAACACACTTTAAAATTAACATGTTAATTTATAAAAAAAATTATTAATTTTGTGTGAAAAGAAAATTGGGTTTAATATTAAAGCATTTTAAATAATACGACTACTATCCGAAGAGACAACGAAGAGAGAGAAAATGCAGAAAAACTAAAGTCGAAAGTGTGCTTGAAAAAGTGTTTGGCATAACAGCGAGTGATTTAGAGCTAAAATAAAAGATATAAAATATTATTCATATAAACGTGGTACATGATAGTGATAACAAATAATTAAGTCATCCAGCAAAAGCTTTGAGGACGTGTTCAAATTCTAACAGATATGAAGTACATACTTTTCAATACTGCTGCTTTCATTCAAGGCAAGTGCTGGCCACCCCGGATGATAAAAAACGTCTTAATAATGTCAATACTTAAAAGTCCTTGAATACACAAAATACAATGAAAATTAAATGTCTGCTGCCTGTTTTCATACTGACGCCGTGCTTTTGAATTGATGTGTTTAATGTCAAATGTTTTTTACTCAGAGGTCTATTGCACAACTGTTTTGTTAAGCGCTAAAAACTATTTTCACGAGCGGGCACTCAATTAAACAATCTTCGCCAGGTGTTGCTTGAAGTGCATATTTATGTCGGAATGTTGTTCTTAATAGAAGTCATTATCAAGCTTTTGCCAGGCAAATAATGTAGTAAAATGCATTTTATTTTGCATAACGGAATAATCGCAGTAAATAACCTTAAGCTTAAGGTTATCACAGACACCAATATTGCTATATTCTTTTATTTCCCAGGCGATAATTGTTTGGAAATCTTTCACCCAATTTTTATGAACTAGAATCTGTTTGTTTCCTCTTCAGTCTTTCAACGATGTCTGAGCCATGCAAAAAAAAAGAGCGGCAAGCCCGCACACTAGTGGAACACGTAAAGTTTCACCTAACCGGCAAACTCATTTGTCCAGTACTTTCCGGTGCTTTGCGATCCAAATGAGCCTAATATTCTCAATAAGATATATAGATATATAAACGAAAACGATAAAAAAACGAATTGATTTAAGACCGATAAAAGCTGTGATGTACTTTATTATTTCCATTTTGTGTATATTTTAAAATATGTTTTAATAGTTTTGTCAATCATTTTTGATACATTTCTTTTCAAAGTTCTATTGTTATGTTTGTATTTTAACTTCTATTGTGCTTTTTAAAAGTCAATATGCAGATTGGCTCAAAAATAATTCTCAGAATCGATTGGTTGTATATAAATTATGTGATAGACCTGGTAAGTATCAATACAAAACTTGGAGGACGTACTGTTTTTAGCAGTACACGTACTGCTTTTTGCATTAGTTAAAAAAAGTACGCTGCAGTACAATTTATACTACTTGCATTTTAGTTTTAATAATAATGAACTTTACTTGGTTAAATGATTGCTTTGATGTAAACAATCTCATTTATAAACCGTATAAGCAAAAATTTCTTTGTAACATTTAACGTCAATTTATAGTAAATTGCTGTACTTTTTTCTTGTACCTCTTTTATTTCTTCCATATACTTTTTTGCCAATAATATATCTGGCTATCTTAATCCAAGTCTAACACAAGAGCTAAAATTTTAAATAAAAAACTGAAGAAATTATGAAGAAATTTAACGAAGCACTCCTTAACTCCTTAATATTAAATCTATCAAATTACAATACATTTTAAAAACACCACATACAAGAGCAACTAAATAAATTGCCTTCATAATCATTTGTAACAACAAATTCATATTTGTTCCAATTTTTGACAATTTCTGATTTAACAGTCAAACCAATAAAAATGGTACCAACAAAAAAAAGAAAGAAAAAACTAGCAAAAGTGAAAGAAATGTCTAGACATAAAAGCAGAATTCGTTACTATGAGATTGGCATACAAAAACTAAAAGGCAACAATAATTGCCTCTTAACTTAAAAAAAATAACGATAATAAAAAATACACTGCAAATGAGGCACGCTGCATAACACCGCATGCATTAAAATACACATAATACAAACATATGTATTTACATATAAAAAAAGTATCTAAAAGATTTTTGTTTAATTAAAGCATCACGTTTTAAAAGTGTTAAACAACACACATTGATTTATACACAAATTAATAAAATGAAAGCGATACAAACTATTTTTGAATATCACTTTATTTAATTAACCTTTTTTCAATAAAGTTATTCATCTCAATCGATCAAAAGATAGGTTGCGAGTTTTGTTTTTCGTATGTTAAAACAAAAACAAAAAACCTAAAAATGTTCCCAACAATATTGCCATAGTTGTAGTTAATCAAAAACAAACTAAAAGAAGTAAAACTTGAATTAAAATAAAATTTACTTTCAATTTCTAACAGGAAATCGAACATGCTTTATAAATAAATACAGACAGACGACGACTGATAGCGATAAAAAGAAGTTGACTAAAAATATAAAAAAGTAGAGAAAAAACAGCCTAAGTAGCAGTAACGAATCGACAAGATTTCAATGCATCAGAAAATTGCATGGCATGTTAAAGGTGGTACGGTACGAGTGTTGGTCGAGAAGTATAAAGTTCCTATGTGTGAATTAGTAAGCCAAAATTTATGTACTATTGAAAATACACGCAAAGAAATATTTCATGGCTGAGATGATAATCTAAGAGTAACATATTATGATTGCTCAATTATAATATTTTGCCATATCACCACAATATAATAATGTAATAAAAGTATGGTTCACCATGTCATTTGGAACGAGTCATTGTAGCAAGTTTCAAATACTTTTTACACAATCCAGACGTTCAACTTGAGAAGAAAATTTAGATGAAAAGCACTCAGCTTCCATAGAAATTTTCGACTTAAAAATAATTTTTTTTCGGCTATTTGAGGTGACATTTCTCATTCAAATTGTGTCGAGAACAAAAATAGCGGGAAATCAAAGAATTTCGGGATCCTGAGAACACTCAACATGTGCCGAAGTCACGACTTTTTTTAGTTTAACATCCAAAAGCTATACGCATGCCAGCATGGGGTGTTTGCGCTGCACCGCATGTTAAAAAGTTACAAATTTGCCAAAACAAACTGCTAAAAATTATGCTAAATCTACCATGGCACTTCTCCACCAGAATACTTCACAACAGCAACAATATTAGGCTGGTACGTCACCGAACGATTTAAATTTTTAAGTGTTTTGTCTGAAAACCATCTTATATCTAACTTATATGAATGAATGATTGTTTGTACGCATGTGTGGGGATTTCGTTCAACACTTACTTTTATATTATAAAACTGAATGTGTTTACTAAAATAATTATATATAAATTTATATAATAGGCATATACATACTTTGTTTTTTTACAATACAATATCCTCTGAAATTAATACTTTTGCTTTTTCAAATTCTATATTCTGTTATAATGTTTTATATTTTTTAAGATAAAAAGTTAAGTAAATAACTAAAACTCTATGAATTGTGTGATAACAGTACGTTAATTTTAATAAATAAATAAATAAAAAATAAAAAAAACATCCAAAAACCGGGGTTTCAAAAGGCTAGTACAGGGTCCAGATTCCGCAATGATAAGTTTTGACGTGATCATCAATTTCAGGTTCGTTCACTTTTGATTTGTGCGTTCGCGAGAGAATGGTGACAATTAGTTATTTTGGCCACTGGAAAAGTGTGGTTTTTATTAATTATGCTAATTTATTATGCTAATTAAAATGTAAATCACACAACTGGGGTGGGCAGTAGATTTTTGACAATTGAGCCCATAATTCAGCCTAAACTAGAAAATTCATCGTGAATTTTACTTTTAATGTTCACTGTTAAAAAAAATAAACGCTGCGGAATCCTAGCCCTAGATTCAATAGTTTAAATATAGTGGGGGCAAATTTGCATGCTTAAGAAATTTTTTAACTGCATCCTAAAGTCTTCTCAAACCATTCTCGTTATATATGTAGCTTGTGTAGTATTTAAAAACATTAAATGATCTGGTAATAAAGTTGCAGCAAAATTATAGTAAAAAAGAAAAACAGACAGGTTATAAACACTTCGAAAAGCACGTTCTTTTATTTTTTATTTCTATGTAAACAATTTTCGTCTTTCTATTATTTTATTAATAATACAAAATAAATAAATATAAAATGCCAGACTCAACTTAAGCAACTTAAAACAGGCCATTTCTCAAACAAGACTCGGGTAATAAAAATAAATAAAACAAAATAAGTAACTATGTACATACATCATAAAACTTAAAGAAAGAACTTTAACACACTATTAACAAACAAACAGCAACAAAAATTGTTGTAGATCTTACAAACAGTCTGCCAATGATGTTGCTAGATGATAATGATGATTATGAAAGACAGAACCAGCAACAACAGACCAATTTAGACACCGACTAAAACTAACTTAAGCAACACAACTACTTTAGTTTCCATCTACCACTTATAGTATGACTGGGTCTTCTTGATTGGATGGGTAGATGGATGCATGGTTGGTTGTTTGGTTGCTTGAATGGATTGATGGAGCAAACATATAACAATACTGAAAAAAACACATACAACAGCAACAACAATAATAACAATAACAACAAGTAGTAAACGACCCAATTATCTACTGACCCACTGCCGGTAAAATAAGTTGTTGTAAGAAGCAAAAGTAGTTAAAGAATGAGAAAAGAGAATGAACAAAGTAAATTTTTGTTTTTAACAACAAACACCAGCAATAACAGATGATAGTTGTTTCATAAGCTTTTCAATTCGCTGAAAGAAGTCTGAATTCAAAAACAATTTAAGTTAAATGGTTGAAATAAATTCAGACAGAAACGAAAGACAATTTCAATAATGGCAACACCATTTAATTTACTACACGTACTATCTTGCAACGTGTTACTAGAACAATTAAAGCAAAAAATATAGCAATAGATATTCAACGAATTTTTGAATACTCTATAAACTTGTTTTTTTTTGGTCACGTGAGAATAGTAAAACTCACGCTCACGAAATAGTCACGGAAACATAAGTTAAATATACAAAAGCATTTGTTTAATTTATTGCCATTAAATTTTCGAAAGAATTGAATACAATTAATTGTATGTACGAAATTTCCATTTGCACTTCACAATTATTTTTCACGGAAGTGAGGTATTTACGGCACGATCATATTGTACATGCACCTGTTGGAGGACAGGTTCTGGGGAGACAAACGAGCTACAAGATTCCTGTCATAAGATACCGCATAGAAACGACTTGAAGGAAAAAATCTGTCGAAATTGTTCTATAATAAAGGGCATCCAAAACTTAGTTTAAGATTTGAATTGCCGCCATTGTGCATTCATGTGTTGGCAGCCCTAAAAAGGTAAGTAAAAATTGAGCCTTACACGATGTAAAAAATGAGTTTTTATTTTCGAACAATAACTCAGATATAGTGATAAGACTAAAAATGTGTTTTCTATATAAATAAAAACTTGCGTTAGCTTTGAGACATCCACAATACGCTAAATCTATTTCAATCTGCGACAGCCATATTTTCTCATGATCTTCACCTTTTAGTTTGACCCAGGGTACCCAACACTTACACTGTATTACAGGCCATTTATACCACAACCGATGCTGCAAACTGGAATTGAGAGGGTCATCATAGATACCAGACTATCAGGATAGTTAAGGTTCCAGGTAATGAAGACATCGAGGAAAACGAAATATCAGATGAATGCACTATAGCAGGGTCAGTCTTGGCCGCAGCGGAGTCAAGACGGGACATATTTACACACACAAGACGGGACATATTTATACTATTCGTAGAACTTCCAAGACTCTTTGACCTTCACTAAAAAGATATAGAACTATGAGAAAAGGTCGCTTGCACTCTTGGTCGGCACTATTACGGGACAATTTATGATCGCAGGCACCTAGGTTTGCGCTAAAGTATTTCGCTGGGCATCATAATGGGCCTAATCCTCCGAGAATACTCGCTTATATGCGAGCTGGTCCCCTAACTGACCTATTATAGAAATTTATAATTCAGAGTAGACATTGTCAGAATAAAACTAAATAGTACCTGTATTGGAAAATATGTATTAAAATATGACGATTTTTTCTATACTCAGGCGAATGTACGCTAACGCGATTGAAAAAAAAATATTAATAGACGATCATGCGTGATCACGCAAACAGCGATCATCTGTAGTTAATGCATTATGTAATAATATAAATAAAATATATAAATATATTAATATTTCCGCAACATTTAAGGGGCAGTATGCGGATTACCTTTAATATAAAAGTCCAAATTGATTTAACGTGTACACACGTAGCTTTTTCCAACACTC
Source organism: Gymnocheta viridis (assembly GCA_956483585.1). Taxonomy (NCBI): domain Eukaryota; kingdom Metazoa; phylum Arthropoda; class Insecta; order Diptera; family Tachinidae; genus Gymnocheta; species Gymnocheta viridis. The sequence goes on along the minus strand of OY101440.1, from coordinate 128,464,454 downwards.
AACACTTTTTGCCTTTCAAAATTAAAAAAAATTAGTCATAAATGTTCCAAGATGTAACAAACACAAGCAACACATGACTAATAAAAACGTTTTATGTTCCTCTAATAAATACATTTCATTGTTTGATACAAAAAATACGTTTCGTTTATTTTCTTCAACCAACCTTTAAGTGGCTGATTAATATTTTTATCACAGTTAAATGAATGGTAGTAGTCAGTGTCTTTTACCACTTTAGCAGGGAAACTTTTTTAAGAACAATAAGAACAATATATTCAAAGACTACAGTTAGAGATACAAACTAAAGAGATACATACCGGTACATAAAAAATAAAAATATAATAACCAGCAAACAGCTTAATTAATTTAAAAAAAAAATTATGAAATTTATCTTTTTAGCACCCCAAAGTAAAAACTCTGTCTAAAAAAACAAGAGTTTAAAGTGATATTAAAGACATAAAACAAAAAATGTATCTATGATTGAAAGTTAAAAATCAACCTTTTTTTATTTGTGAAAAAAGACGTAAAAAACACAAAAAAAAATTAATTAAAAATTAAATAAAAACACAACAAATAAGCAGTCATTTATTTAATGATCTAGAAATTTAAATAATTTTTTTTCGTTTATAAGCACAACGAACAAACGCACAAAATGAGCCATTGACATGATATAATTTCAGTTAAGGTAATAAAAAATTAAGTTTTGTAATAAAAACAAAGCCAATAAAAAAGATCTACCGATTTCATTTCTATAAATATTGATAATGGGAGGCCTTTCTATTTTTACTAAAATTCGTAAAAGCTCATCATAATTGCAATCATTTCTTATATTTTCTTTTCTCAGAAAAATGTTGAATATACATTCATATGTACTTACTTACTTACGTACGTACCATTATAGTTTTTATTTGTGTGTTCTTTTCGAAAATAAATACGAGATAGCGAATAAACATCACTGCTGGCCAAATCGTCGAACACAATATTGTCTCCGACGATTCATGAACGATTTAAAGAAAATCGTCGTCCACCGCAATTTGAGCGACAGGGACCAACGTTTTTTTTAATCAAATTTTGTTGAGGACCTCCGAGAACCGAGTCTCGCTCTTTGAATGTAGTTTTAAAAAAATATATTTTCAATTGGACTCAGCTTTGTGGAATACGGCGAAAAAAGGACTAAGGTATGATTCGACTCATCCATAGTATTCAGCATTATCAGCAAAGTACTATTGTAACTAAATTTTTGACACTTCTGAGGTGAATAAAATATCACAAAACATATACAAATTTGACAAGCAGCATATTAGAAGCATGGTTGGTATCATAAAACAAGGTAAAGCCACCGCTGTCGTTTTTGAAAATTCGAGCCGTCGCCCAATAATCAATTTTATACGGCTCTTAAATAGTAGTTAGACTAAAAAAATGTATTGTTTATTAGAATTTGCGATTGTAATTGTATATCACACTGTACAATTTTTCCCTACAGCAGAGAATTTTATTTCATGTGTATAAAAATGTTCTTTTAAAAATTTGTTGGTAGCCGGCGGCTTGTAGTTAAATTTTTGGCCTCGCGGCCGTAGCAAATTTTCATCAGCTTGATTCTCTGCTAAAGCGAATTATGCATTTGTGAAATATAAGTAAACAACTACAGATGCGCTGATTAAAAATTCAAATAAAAACGTTTACAAAATTAAGTTAATTCGAAATAAAATTTTATATTGTCAAAACTATTAATTATAACTTTTTACTTCTATTTTTTTGACCGTTTATTAATGAATGCTGAATATGATTTCACCAAGTGTGATTTTGATTTTTAAAATCATGATTTTAATATGAAAAATTTAGAAATGTATTAAAAAATACAGAATTGAATATTGAAAGGCCTGAGTTTGATTTATAAAATATTTAATTCGATGGTTAAAAGATATCATATATAGGAATAATTAGTAGCCCTCCAAATAAAAAAAAATCAGTCGCCTTAGTGACCGATAGATTAAAGACTGGACGTAACATTTTTCTTTAATCTATTACATTATGTCTAAGTCCAATCTAAGTCAAACCGAGTTAAAGGCTAGATTGAAGAAGGGTCAATAGATATCAATAAATAAATTAATTGATCTTAGGAAATATTTAGGATTCCACGTATATAAAGTTATCCTGAATCACCTTCTAATGCATAATAAAACAACATGTATATACATAATTAGAAAATAAACAAGTGTGCAATATTCGTATCTGCCCTAATCGCATACGCCTTTCAACACAGTTAGATTTTGATTTTTTACGTCCAATTTCAACTAAAATTTTTATTAAAAAGTGGTGAAAATAAAATAAGTTCCGAAATTTTCTTCTAACGTAAAAAAATAAATATTTGCTGGGGTTTCAATCAATTAAATTATTATTGCAATAAAAAAATGTTGAATTTAAAATAAATAAATAGCCGTAAAATTGAAAACATAAGTTGTATCACATATAAAAAAATCCGTTCACGTACAAACTAACACTACAAAAAAGTCACAAAACAATTTACAATGAAGAGTTGAATCTCTTTTTCTTTTAAACACAAGTAATTCCCACGCATTTTTGTACAAAAAAAAATAGATAAATAAATCAACTGATGTTGAACTAATAAACATTTCGAACAAACTTAAAATGAACAACTTCAAGCATTAACAAGAAAGAAAACAAACAAGTTAAGAGTGGATTACAGATGAACATTTTTTTTACAATGAATGACAACAATTTTACTACAATGATTTTAAAGAAAAATAAGTTACAGCGACACATACATGAATGTATAGAAATTAGGTCAAAAAAATTTTTTAATCCTATTAGTAGATTACACAATCACACAAAATAGGAGAATTAATTAATTTTTTCGTTTGTTTGTTTTGAATTTAATGTTGCTTATTGGAATTTCGTTAATTGATTATTATGAATTTCTATGAAAAAGGGCCAAAATTCAGTTCAAAAATTATAAGGCCAAAATGGGAGCAATACAAATCGGCATAACAGATACATTATTTGTAACAAATTTCACAAATTATTTTATAAGCTGAAGTCCAAAAATATTCCTTATTTTATGTACAGAAAATAGACAACTAACTTAATTTAATTGCGTGAATTACAAGTTGGTATTTAAAAATGTTCTATATTTATGGAATTATGTGTTTATATTTTAAAGGTCCTTTCAACAGGAAAATACATATATATATATTTCGTTATATATTTGCAAAGAAGAAAGAAATAAAAACCTTTCAAAAGACATCAAAATCATTAAATCTTGAATATTAACCTTTCAAAGCACATTAAAAATTAAAACTAAATGTTTTTTATTCCATTTTAGAGGTCCTTGCAGCAACAGGAAGATGTGTACTTTTTATTAAATATTTGCAAAGAAGAAATGAAAACCTTTCAAAAGGCGCCAAACTTATTAAATCATTAACCCTTCAAAGCCCACCACAAGCTGAAATTAAATATTAATATTAAGTCTTGAAAATTAATCCTTCAAAGCAAATTGAAAATTAACAGCCTGTCCCACGATGTCAAGCGATATTCTTCGCTAAAATTCTGGGCGAAAAACAAAGGGGATCCTTTCACCAAACTATTTACTTTTGTAGTAAAGAATTGAATTAATCAACAAAATAGCTTTTTATATATTATTTTTCATTTTAGAGGTCCTTGCAACCGAATGATACGTACATTTTTTTATTAAATATATGCAAAAAGTAATGAAAAACCTGAAAGTTATAAAATCCTTAATATTAACCTTTCAAAGCACTTTACAAATTAAAACTAATTATATACATACATGTATGGAAAATCCTGCGTGACGAACGCTATATTCGTACGCGTTTTCACATTAATATATACACATTTATTGATCTTTCAAAAAAGGTACCTTCAAATTATGCATGGCATTAAAAATAATCTTTTAGCAGGTATTTGTTGAGAAATACTTGATCACAAAGTTTTGTGACGCACCTTTCAAAAAACGGAAGTACCTTTGAAAGTTAAAATGTGTTTTTGTAATTATTATAATATTGCATAATAAGTACACAAAATCAAATTCCTAAAAGAAAGATGATATTAGAGAATTCTAAAATCACTTATTTGGAGCCAAAAAATTTAGTTTTTTATCTAAAGATGTGAACCCTTTGTGACGCACGCTACGTAACGCACGTTAAATTTTTTCTATTCTATTTTCTATTCTGAAATTTCAAAAATATTTTCAATGTTTCCAAAATAGTAAACACAAAATTTTTTACTAAAATTTAAGTGAATTGAATTTATAAAAATAGGGCTTCCGATCGGGCCATCTTCATTAACACTAAAGTAATGATATGAATACATAAAAATGTTTCATTTCTGGTATGAAATTAGAAAATCTGAGGTAAAGTAGGATTTGGTAATAATTTGTGTAAATAAATTTTTTATTTATAAAATTATATATCTAATCTAATATTCCTCGAAAAAAAATTAACAATTAAGTTGGATAAATTTCCAAAAATTTTTGTTGGTGAACTGTTTCTGGGACTTGCCCAAATAAATATATATTTACATTTTAGATTTATGAAAAACACTACTCTTTTCCAAATCCGATGATGCGCTGCAAAGTTATAACATTTTGAAGATGGCTCACTTTTTACAAAAATTACCGATATGAGTAGAGTATTTAACTTGAATTTAAATGGAAACAAAGATACAGAATGTGCCGATAAAATTTTAATTAAACCCCATAATATTTTTTACTCCTGCAACTTTCCTTTTGGCAGCTCAGCTGTTTTCGTGTAACATGTTACTGTTAAACATGTTCAGTTTGGTCTATAATTAAACCATTAATCCGACTTAAAAACAAACAATGCTTGCAGATTATTGAATTTTATTATCAAAATTATCGGAAAATTGTATTCACCGGCGAAGCTCATTTCTGGTTGAATGGATACGTGAACAAACAAAATTGCCATATTTGGTGTGAAGAGGTGCCAGAAGCATTGCAAGTATTGCCCGAAAAATCACTGTTTGGTAGACTTGGGTCCAACTCGTTCAGTCGCTCGTTTTAGACAAAACCCTTTGATCAAACCCCTTTAAATTATATGGGTTCGATGAAAGGTTTTTGTCTAAAACAAGCGACTGAACGAGTTGGACCCAAGTCTACTGTTTGGTGTGGATTATGGGCCGATGGCATCATTGGACTATACTTTTTCAAAGACGACGAAGACCAAAATGGAAGAGTTGGACTTGGCTGACATGTGGTTTCAAGAAATTTCTCTAAATTTTATGATTTTTTTTTCAAATCCCCTTAGTACATACATATATAATTATTCTTTGCCAGCCCAACAAGATCATGTTTGATATTCATTTGTTAATGTTTGATATCAATTTATTATAAAATATTGGCTGGCTTCCAAAACGTTACTTGCCTTGTGTTTGAACAAAGTAGTGTTTTATAACGCCGCAAAAATGAAGTTGTCGACAAGTATTAGAAACGTCGCTAAAAATCAATCAGAGCACCGGTTTATGTAATGTTTCTCAATTTTGAACATAGTATATACGATCGAAATACCGCAGCAGAACTATATAAAAAACTTTGTATTGATACATTTTGAAAGTCAGCCCTTATTTCAAACCCGCGCTTGCTGAGATACATTACAATGAGCTGTTACAGTGCTTCGCTTAAAATGATTTAGCATCTGAACTAAAATATTTACCATTCTAGTTCCTGAATCAATTCCACGCCCACTATGATACTTGGAAAAGGGTGCATTGGCACATGTCATGTACTAGAAAGGAACTGTAAAAAATTATACACTGAAAAATCAGACAGCAAAAAATTACGCCATACAATATAAATACTTTGACATAAATAGTCAACATAAATTATTTATTTGCTTTTGGAAAGTCATAACGCAGTAAAACTATCTGTATCTTCTAATTGAAATTTAAAAAAAACGTTTCCTGAGAATATATTTTGAAAACAAAAAGAATGATTCGGTTTTGATTGTTATTTTCCATATAAATTCTCACATGAATTTTAATTTTTAATTTAAAAAAATGGATAGTATATGTATGCATGTATTTACATATATGCCATTTGTATAACAAACAGCATGATTTATATATAAAACGAAAAGTAATAAAAACTATTTGAGATAAACAAACAGAATTAATAAAAAGTCAACAAGTAGGTTTTTACAATAAAAATTATTTGTTTTTACGTTTTATTTTCCTTATGAATATTTGTGTTTTTTTTTGTCGTAACATACAAAATGTTTAGGTTTTCTTGTTTTTTAATAAATAAGTAGTTATAAAATGAGAACATAAATACAAACATAAAATAAACATTATAAATTTGTACAATATTAAATATTTGTTAGTTGAAATTTCATCCATTTTCTTAGCAGAAAACTAATTCTTTAATAAATAAAAAAAAACGCCTAAATTTCTTTGTTATATAAAAACAAATAGAGAAAGCTAATTTTTTATTTGTGTTCAACTCAATATGAAATGATTAAAAGTTTACGAAAAATAAATAAAATTTTAAGCGATAAAATAAAAATACATACATACATACTTGTAAAATATAATATAGAAAATGAAAGGCTTGTTAATTGTGCATAAAATTAAATTGAATGTGGTATTAAAAGAAAATTTAAGCAAACCACTTATTTGTAGTTTTCCATTTTTTCTATGTTTGCTGCTTTTTTCAAAGCCATAAATAATTGTAAGCCAAGATATTTCTTTACAAAATGAGAAGAAATAAAATCGCATTAAATAAATGATTGTGTGTAGTATTTTATATTCGTATATGTATACAATAAAATGTGATCGTGTGAAAATTCAAGTTGCATGCCACCATGAACATAGTTGCAAAAAAATAAAAATTAAATAAAATAAAATGAAATAAAATAAACAGAAAAAGAGAATTCTCGTGCACCATTGTTGTTCAATATGGTTAAATATTTTTTTCTTGTTGGATTTCTTAACAAAAACCCACAAATGCGAATAATGTTGAAAAATCTGTGACATTTCAACTTCTGTTTTATTTAAAATTTTTTTTGGTATTGTTTTGCTTTCGCAAGAAATCATTAACTAAACAACCATACACAGTTTTATTTTTCCGAAAAATATAGAAAATAAAAAACAATAAGGCGAGATCTCTTTACTAAGTTTGCTAAACTATAGAAAGGTTGGTAACTCAAGTTTTCACACAAATATAAGATTTTTTTTTATAAAAAAAAAAAGCTATAACATAATTAAATCAAGTTTTCTTATATTAAATAATAAAACATCTACTTCTTGTGATAAAATTAAATACCACATAAACAATCTTAGTTGGGCCTGAGTTCGAGTCTATCTTTTAACAATAGGAAATTTTCATGCTCCTATGCAGTTTGCAGGATTCGAACTCGAACCCAACTAAAAATGTTTATCGAATTTATCAATACAGTTTGATTATAAGCAAAATTAATTAATGAAATTCTTTTACAAAAAATAATAGTAAATTAATAATCCTAAACCTATTAGTGTTTTTCATTTACTTCAAGACTAATAATGGTGGTCAAAAAACTAATTTTACAGAAATCGACTTTTAAAGTTTTTTATGCTCACCTTAATGGAAAAATATTCTAATTTCAAACGCGAGCATACAAGATGATTGCAAGAATTTTGCAGAATATGAAGACCGATATGACGGTTAATTATGCATTATCAACTCAAAAATCCCGTTTTCTGAGTTATTACACTCTTATAGAAAATGGGCCATATGAAAATAAAATACATTTATTTAAAACTACCATAAGCTACACAATTTCATTATTTGAGGGCTGAATTATTGATAGATAATTCTGCGGTTTCCTCGAAAACAGTGTAAGTTCACTTTTTGTTGGTTTTAAGTTATTGATGACAAATCGTTTCATTTTAAATACTTTCACATAGAACAAAGGAAAAGTTTATTATTCCAACAACACAGAAGAGCCAAGCAGCTAAATTGTATTTTCGGACGCCGCTGCATCCACTCATATGTGTTAATGTATGTATATAAAAATATTTAAGTGGTGTCAGTTTATGTAAATATCACTACGGCATCAATACGCATCAGAAAGTTGGGCAAACACTTCAGATTTATAAAATATACACACCCGCGAAATTAGGGAATCAAAAAATATACGATATTTTTTAAGGAAGTATTGCCGATTGCACATTAAACAATAATTTCTTGAAGCTAACAGTAAAACCGTGCTGCGATGTAAAAATATAATTCTGTTGATGAAAATCAGTAAATAAATAAATGTCACATAGTATTTCTAAAGATTTCATTAATATATGATCTTGTTAATGTTTTTAAAAATTTTAAACGTCGCAGTCATACTTTTTTTATCATGTCCATACTCTTATCCTCTAAAACTTTTAAACAAAGCTCATGTTATTTCTTGCCTCTTTACTGTCTTTTCAATTTTATAAAAATAAAAGAAAGTTTCCCATTCGCTCTCAGTTTTCTTTGAACTTTAGTTTTTTTCAACCTCTACTTTAACATTTCTTTTATAATTTCACCCAGGTTTAATTCAATTCATTTTTAATTAAAACCTTTTTAGCCTTATATTAAAATAATAATTACATCTAATAATAAAAATACAAGAAAGAAAACAGAAAGAAAAACACAGACCTTCCTCAAATGATCAACCAAATATATAAAGATTATATGATATGATCACCTTTCTCAAACAAAGAAAAAAAGTATATAAAATAATATAAATTAAATATGTTTAATTTCACTTTAATCTACACTAATTAATTACTTTGTTAAATATACGCCATAATGACAAACACAATAATGATCATCATCATTATTATCATTGCGATAATGCACAAAGATTTTAATTATGCGGATGATTATAATTAATAATATAATAAATAGTTGAACAAGTATAATCACTTGTATTAAATTTTATGCACAAAAAACAAGCTATTTTTTTTAACTTAATTTAACTTTAAGCGCTACAAATAAAAATATAAATACAATTAAAAAGATATTAAGATACTAAATAATATTTAATTCAGGTTCATCAGATGTATTGGTCTGATGCAATATGTAATTTCTTTCTATGGATATATTTTCGGAAATCGAGTAAAACATAAAGTGTATTTATAGTTTAAAATATGCTTCAACATTGTTAATGATATCGCAGAAACTAATTGTAGGCCCAATCAGAAATTTATATATAGAGTCCTCATAATACCTCTCTACTTGTATAGAAAAAATAGTGTTTTTTTTAACAAAAAAAAATATATATTAAATGAACTGCATATCTTAAAACAAAGGAGTTTGGAAAATAAATTACTATCTGTCACACAACAAGAGTTTTGACTGTTTTAATCCAAAACCACTGGCACAGCGCATCCAAATGACTATGGAGAATTTGTTTTTAAATGAAAAATAGAATTGCTCTATTATAGAGAAAAATCAGAAATATGCAATTGCATATTTTTACTTGTGTGACGAAAGGAAGCGCGAAAAAAAATATTCCAATAAACCAGCATTTTTCCTAGCAAAACGATAAATAACTGATAAAACAATTGTTTAGTAATTGAAAATTCTAAGTTCAAAATGATATAACAGTTTCTAATACAAATTAGAATAAATTTACATTTCACGTTTTTTTTGGCAAGTTGATACTCATAAAGTAGTCGCCAAATATTCTCATAAATTTGACGAATACCAACAATCGTATTTACAGAAAACCGAAAAAATTCTGGTATGTAATGGAAAGCAAATTGTTTGTAATTTTTTCAAATTGTGTTCATAATTTTGTTTTCTCCAGAGTTTTTTTTTCACCGTTTTTATCCTTATTTACAGCTCCCCAGCAAAAACATAGTAATGACTTCTATTAAGAACTTAATTTGGAATGAATTTCCGTCATCCCACGTCAAATTATTAATAATGTTCTATTAAGAACATTATTCTTTTCCACACCAACTATGTACATATCGTCCACATTACTTTGCACTAGTTATATAAATACTTACTAGTAAATAAACTAGAAAATTATTCTATGAGTGGCGCAGCAGTACGCTTATTATGCAGATGGTCGGATATTCAACCCCTGTCGAAGCCACTATTAGCGTACCTGTTCGGTAAATCACAAAAGTTCAAAATCAATTTGATTTCAAAAAGGAACTTGTGATTTGATGCTTTTTGTTGTTTTTTGCGCGTTTTTAATTTTCAATATAACATTTTATTTAATCTTCGAATGCTAAAACTCGCGCGGCCTACAAAACTAACTTGGCTGTTCTTAATTTTTGGCAATCATATGAATTAAAGTTCTGCGATTTACAGAACAGGACCACATGTGAAAACAAGTTTTTAGCACATCATAATACAGTTGTGTATTAGACTTGTAAGTAAAAGACTTGACATCAATCAGAACAAGTCTTTCATTTAATTTTTATTGAGTATTCAATGATATTTAAGGATGTACATTTTGAAGTGGTTATTTTTTTAATTCCATTTGGTAAGTAATTGCCTTCAATTGCCAAAGTAGAAGTATTGAAAAGTATGTTCTTTACATGTTTATTACCATTTTAACTCAATATTTCGCCATCAAAGTTTAGCAATTTTTTTTTAAATTTTAAGATTTTTTCCGATTAGATCTTTTTTATGCTATAGATATTTTCCGAATTTGTTCTCGGCACTGTTTCAACTATTTATAGAATGCTTTGGCTAATTTATAATTTAGCTAGACAACGTATCTAGGGTCTTGGGAAACAAGGGACATTGTGTCAGAAATTACCCAAAAATGTTTTTTTGTCTGTATAAAATATCTTCATTAATATTTTATCAGTGCCGGTAAAGTATTAAGTAGTGGGTACCGGGTATGAAATATTTCCCACTTTTTCCGAGTACTTAACATTCAAAAGTATTTACTCGATACTTTAAGAGTTGTATTTTTGCAACTAAATTGAATAGAAAATGGATCTGTCAAAATACAACTTTGGCTTTGAGAACATGTCTTCCTAAAAACACAGCCTTGAAAATTATCCGCGAAAAGTATCAAGTAGTATTGAGTACTCAAATGAAAATTATTCCGTCGAATTAAGTAATCAAAACTAATAGAAATTGCAAGGTACAACATTTTGAATATAATTTATGACTTTAATGAGGAAAAATACATCAAATAAATCTTATGTTTCGCAATTGACCACTAACCGAACGAAGTATTTGCACGGGTCTTTAAAAATTTTAGAGCTTATTTTTAAGTTTTATGGCATATTTGATATGTAAAAAAACAAACATTTTTTAAGCATATTTGTGGTTTATATGGTAAATAAAAAAACAACAATTTTTAAATATTCGCTTACAGAGATACCTACAAGAAAGTTCTACTGTATGGCAGAAATATCAAAAAATATAAATTATACGAGTAACGATAAGTTACGGACATTATACGATACAACTTTAATACATATTCCCTGCGCTAAAATAAGTGCTTATCATTAAATGTTCATAAGTGGGATATCACGCACATATAACACGCCATACCTTACAAGCTTGATTATTATGGGGAACTGGTATGTCTTGATTACTAATTTCAATATAAGTACTTTTGCAATTTTAAGACAAAAACCACTCAGAAATTACTTTTCCCTAAACCAATACATCTGCAATTTAATCTTAAACAACTTATGGAGAAAAATAAACTTAAAAAAAGTTACTTCCATACAATAAACAAAATAAAATGAAAAAATCAGAATAAAATAAACATTTTGAAAAATGAAAGAAAAACCGAATGTTTAAAGCAATTTTCTTAAGGAAAAACGTTTTCTATTTAAACATCAACATAGATGTATAAGTACCACAGAGTACGTGTACTATCTAGATAAAAATAACGCATAAAATAAATAAAATAAAATGTACATATCAAATGAAATTAAAAACAAAAATAATTTGCATACACATGGTAAGTAGATGATGATGATGATGACGACGATGATGATGATGGTGTTGATGTTGATCAAAACGAAAAAGAGGGAGAAAAAAGCACACACTATGGAAAGTGGCTGGCTGGCTGACTGACTGGCTGGCTGACTGACTGGCTGGCTAGATGTTGGATTGTTTTGTTTTATGGTCAGGAAAAACAAAACAGCAACAAAAAAAGAAGTTTGTAAAATGGTTAACCAAGTCAGGCAGTTAGTTAACTAACATGTTTGCTGGTTGGATGACGGGCGCTCCGATCCGTCCGTCTGTCCAATGCTCCATTTGTCTTTAGTTTTTTGCTTAAAAAATAAGCCTTTTGTATCTAAACGGATGGCTGCTTGCTGCTGGCTATTCGGTTTAAAGTACTGTGTTGAGAGTGAAAGTGAAAGTTTTGTTTTTTTGGCGGATTTGTTTTTAAAGGTTTATTTCAGGCATTAATATTCCCGCTGAGTTTTTTGTTTTTTATTGTCAGTTTTGTTTTATTTAAATCCAATGTTTTTGTTTTTCGTTTTGCGTGAGTTTATAACAAAAAAGATTTACAAGTCAAATTCACTGTTTATATTTTAATTTATTTCGCTTTTTATAATATTTTTTTTCTCTTATTGTTGTCTAAGGTATGGAGTTTGTTAATGCTTTCTATGGTTGTTATTGTATTTAACCGTTGCAAGTCATTTAAAAATCAATTAAACGGAAACAGGAAATCATAACATCTTTTGCGAAATATCTACAACAGCAGCAGCAGCAAACAGCTTATAACGTTGATTTTGTTAATGTCGAAGTTTTGTGAAATTTCTTATAAACACATTTTAAAGTTTTTTGTTTTCATTATTATTATTTTAACGGTTTGAGTTTTTCAAGATTATGCAATAACTTTTTTTCTCTTATTTATGTCTTAATGGGGTTTTTTGTTTTCATTAACACTCGAATTGAGGTCAAAATTTCGTAATCTTTTTTTTCATATTGGTTGATTGTACAATTAAAAGGTTTGGGTTGGGTTGGTTTGATTATAGTGATGACACGCATTACAGATTGATTTATTTACGAATATAACAAGAAATACTTTCTTTATGTGTGATTTGGTTAATAGTATTTGTTGGATGAATATCGTGCTGATGATGATGATGTTAAAGTTGTGAAATGGTTTATATTGATGTTTTGAATTATTGTCGTACGATATTTTAGGGCAACAGCAGTTTTCATTGATTTTATTGTATAACATTATTGAAACCTTTCTTGTATTTATTGTTAATTTCTTTTATTAGCTTTTCTGAAATGAATAGTTATTTATGTTTTCTGCATAAAAATCACTTTGTTAGTTTTATCTAATTTTTAGGGCCATAAAATCAATGTAAGATGATTTTCAGTTGATCTTTGGTTTAAAGCATGTTTAAAACAGTAAATCTATAAATGAGTGAGCAATTAAGCCATTTTTATTACTGATCATGTGATTTTGACATCTATGAGTTTTATTGTAAAAAATATGTTGCTGCATGCGTTAAAAACTCCTTCAATGTTCATCCACTTTTGCAATTTTCTTCTGTTCTGGTCCTGTCGTTTTTTGCACTATGTTATATCTTTATAATTGTGTGTCTTTATTCAGCAGATACTGGTTAATTTCCGCTGCTGTTGGCTTTCATTAAAAATTATCTTTTTCAACACTTTTCTATCTTATTGTTCTTTTATGTTTAAAGAATCGATAGACAATAGCGAAAACGGCTTTTTTTACAATCATTGTCGTGTGGCCATATTATTAGTTTTATGGGGCACTGCTGTTGAATTGAAACTACATTTCAATTGAAGATGGGTTTTACTAAGCCACCGTTTAAGCTTTCACTGATTTATTAGCTCCTAGTAAAACAGTGTGTAGATCCAATATATATTTTTTTATCGAAGCATTTCCTTTTTACAAAAAAACCTTTTATTCTTCACCAGATAGTATCTTTAACCACCCTCTTGACAGCTCCAACATTATCCTTATTATCTTTTAAAAGTTTATATTGCGATGCTTTTTAACTTTCCACACTTCCTGTTTAATTGTTTTTATATATTAGTGTGAACATATACACCCACATTTTAGACACATTTAGACTACTGTTTTTGTTCAAAAAATTACTGCCCTCCAAATCACTTTATATTTCTAATTTTCACGTTTATATAATCGCTATTGCATTTCTTGAAGTTTGATGAATTTATTACTGGTCATTGTGTTGATTTTCTGTTGTTTTAAAATTTTCTATAATTTTCTCTCTCAAATTGCATAATTTTTTACACACCCAATTTTCAATAACCATATTCCAGTTAGTATATTTTCTTTAAATCAATTTCTTCAAATAAACTCTTTCGAAGTCAATACTATTTATTTTTTCAATAATGAAATCAAATCTCGTATTTTTTTAATTAATTTTTCTCTGATCTTATGATATAGTAGAAAATACAGCTTTTAAAGATCCCACTGAATCAAAAAACGATGACATTGCAACATTATTTGAAGTTGAAGCAGATGAAGTTAATTGATCAATGCTATTTCTGGTGTTGGTGTTTTTGATGGTGGTAGAAGTAGCAGTCCCAGTCGCAGCCGCAGTTGTGGTTGTGTTAGTGATGATATTGTTTCCCAATTGTCTTTCATGTTGTTGCCACATTAGATCGAAACAATTATTGAAAAATTGTTGATCATGTTGGTGTGTCGTCGGTGTTGACATCGATGTTGTGTGCAGTTGTTGTTGCAGTGGAGGTTGATGATTTTGTAGCAGATCATTGAACTGTGGTTTTTGTTGTTGTTGCTGCAATCGTTCATTTTCCTTAACAATAATGGCTTTTGGTGCAGCAACATGTAAATGATTATTATTTAAATCAACCAAAAAATCTAAGGTGGGTGCTGCCTTTATAGTTGTGCCCATAACAAAATTGCTGGGTGTTAAAGGAGTCGTTTGTGGCAATGTTGATGTTGATGTTGATGCAGCTGTTGCTGATGTTGATGATGTTTGTGTTGTTAGAAAATTTGATGTAAATTTAACCGTAGGCGAGGAAGACATTGATAAATTGCCACAGGAAGAAGTTGACGAGGACGATGATGACGGCGATGACGATGACGACGACGACGATAATGGAGCTGATGATGATAAAGATGATGGTGACAACGACAACTTTGTTGTCGTTATATGCAAATTATCAAAATTGAAAACTAAATCATCTCCGGCATTTATGTGTGCACTTTCAATACCACTATCGTTAGAGAAATCAGCACAAGTAGAATTGGCTGATGAGGAATTTGAAGAGGTGGTTGAAAACGATGACAAAGAATGACAGGAGGACAAAGGTAAATCGCCGGATTCGTTAGAGCAGGTTTCGATAAGTTTCTTGGAAATTTCATTAATAGATTTTGTTAGTAAAGTTTCAGCAGTTTCCGGAAGTAGAAGCATATTGTCCGGCGCTGTCAGAGCATTATCCAAATTAGCATATGCGGCCGTACAATTCGAATGTTTAAACAATTCACTAGCTAAATTAAGGCCACTTAATATATTGTTGTTAAACAGCTTATTATCCTCTGTGTTTTTAACATTATGAAAAAGGTTGTTGGTATTGTTATATGAGTAATTCTGCTGATCCTTGATACGTTTCGAGCCTATAACACCCACTATTTCGGCTCTGGCTTTTGGCCAGGTGTATTCAGCTTTAGTAGCAAATTCAGTTGAAGAATTAGAGTTAGTGTCACATAATGAACCCGTACCACTTGTATCTGAAGTTGAGGAGTCCGACAGAGATCTTCTTAAAGGATAATCCCACAGAGATCGCAATGGATCACATTCATTACAGAAACATATACCATGATTAATGTTACTGCCAGCCGTGCATCGCGAAAGGTGTGTAGGCTCTTTCTTGTTGTGGAATAAAATATCAAAAATTGGCCCAGTTTTATTGGAACGTTGTGGGTGCTCATTTAAATTTGTTATTTGGGTAAATTGTTGCAAACATTTGAGCAAATCCTCCGAAGATTTGTACGATTTTATTTTGTTTGCTTGAGTATGGGAAGATTTATCATGTACAAGTTTATTGTCCATCTTTAAATAGACCGTATTTACCAAATTGCTGGGAGGTTTACGATCCTTCTTTCTTCTCTTGCGCGGTTTTATTATGCGCGGCAAACAAGTCTCATTACTGTTGGAAGAGTCGCCATTGTTGGAAGACGAGTTTTCGTTATCTTTTGGGTGTTTTAATTGCTGCTCCAAATTCTCTTTAGACTTTGCGGAAGTCAAGGATGCAGGCGCAGAATTTTGATAACGCAAAGGAGTACGAGTTCTATTCTGTTGTTTGCAGTTATATTGCAGCGCATTTGCTGCAAAATGCTGCTGATGATAATGTTGGTTATTTGACGCAGCAAATGCACTAGGAGACCAATATTCCGTATTTTGTTGCTGTTGTTTGCTTAACATTAAAGGGGTTACCTGGACATGAGCTGTTGCATAATGGGCTGCAGCTGCATAATTTTGTGCTGCATTGCCGTGCAACATATTTGACCAATTCTTGTCTGGCGGTGAATGTGACTGTTTGCGTGATATTCTTTGCCTTTGTCCAGGTGCAAGATGAGCAGTGGCAGTTGATATTAAAGGAATCCCAGCACATTCATTAATTCTCTGCTGATTTACCACCGACAAGGGTGGTAACTTTGCATAATTGGGAGCTGTCAAGGGCATGCGTTCCGAGGCAGGAGAACCGGCAGGTATTGCGTGTGGAAATCCATTCGAGTGGGGATAGGGGGAGGTATGTGCGGGATGTTGGTAAACTCTGCTGTTGGGAAACGGTCGACAGCTTTGTAGATTTATATTGTTGGATGGATTTATAGAAGAATTTATGCTATTTGGGTTGGCAGTGGGAGGTTGGGAGGAAAAGCAAGCTGCACTAAGATGTGCATTCCACATATGGGACTGTGGTGGCGGTGGCTTCTGCTGTTGTAAAACATGTTGTTGCAGTTGATGTTGGTGATAGTTTTGTTGCTGCTGTAAATGAGAGCCCGACTGCTGTTGCAAGTTTTGATGACTTTTAGCAAAATGTTGCTGTTGTTTCAAGCAATTATCTACAGCAGGATATGGTTGCTGATGATGCGAATGCTGCTGCTGTTGCTGGCCTGTATGGGGTCTCATAATCCTTGGCGTTTTTGTTGTTGTTTTAGCAATTACTGTTTTACGGCTTTACCAGTAGCATAAACTGGGCGAATGGAACAAACATTAGATTTTCATTTTTCAATAAATATCCCATCCAAACAACACAAAATGTACTGCCTAAATTTTAATTTAATTTGTTTTCGAATAATTTTATCATTTTTATCATTTATATTTTTCGTTAACTTTTAGCTTAAAATTTTCTGCCTCTAATACAACAGTTTTATTTAAACATATTTTTTCTTTTCGAATTTTTTATTTTAAATCGGTTTTATTATTACTATTACTTTTTGTTATTATTTATTTGTTTCAAATTTCTAAAGATAATTTTTCCAAATAATAGAATATATTTTCTGTAATATAATTTTATATGAAACTTCTTATTTAATGATCACGGTTGGCATATACATTTTCCAACTTTTATTTAATTGTTATTCCTTGAAAGCGGATGTTTTCTTGTTTCAACGCGGATTTAACTTCTTTTTTATACAAACACAAAAGCGACCGTAATTAAAACGCGAAAGTTGTTTTTGATGATTGATTTCTTTTTCTTGTAAAAGAAAATTTTTCTTGCAAGAGTTTCTTTCTGAACCGCACAACCGTTTTCAAGCCAGACTTGTGGCAGACTAAAAATTCAATTTCAATAAACTAAAGCAACAGTCTACCAACAGCGTTAAAATAAAATAAAAAACAAAGAAATAAAAAGCTTTATTATAACCATGGTCTAGTAACACAACAAACAAGACCAGAGTTACAACAAATAAAAAAACACGTTTAATAATAAACAAACAAAAAAAATTATATGAAAAACCAATAATATTTACTCTGCTATATAAAGCTCACAAGCAAGCGTTGCCAGAGTTATATTTTTCATGCTATTTTAACCACTTATGGCCCAGTTTTTGACTTCATATTTAAAAAAGCGTTTAGTTAATTTTCATTTAATTTTTTTTTATTATTTTTCAATTACAAAATAAGATTAGCGAAAGGTTGCTGCAATGTTTTAAGAACTTTATAAAGGCATAATATTATTAAAAGAAATTCAAACTTCACTACAAACCAAGTGGATTTTCCAATGACCACAAATTGTTTGTTTACTTTGTGGCGATCAGTATAACTTAACTAGACTTTATATGCGCATTTAAATATTATTCAAGTTTCATTAAAGTTTGTACTTAAAAATATAATTTCTTATTTAAATAGAACTAAAAGAAAAATAATATTAAATTACGGAGCATTGGCAGTTTAAGAATAAACAAATAAGCACAAAAATAAATGTGTATAATTGAAGGTAATAACTTTAATCATAATGCATAAAATAATAGATACGCGTGTCAACGCAAATATCTTCATGAGCGATTAAATTGTTCATCATTTAATAGAAGTAAAAGATTGCTTACTTTTGCTTACAACACGCAGATCTCGAAATATCAGTTCTTTATACATACAATCAGTTTCTAGAACGATATTCCGTTCAGTTCTCAAATAATTAGTAACGCTCGCCATTTTATGAAGATTTTATTTGTCACTTTCCACTTTAAATTTACCTAATTTTGAGAATAAATACCAAATACTGTTGTGATGATTTTATTACTATTTTGCAATTTCTCTGAAACATCATTCTATGTCTGTTTTCCATACTGTAATATGAGACTTAAAGTGTTTTTTATGGCAAATCGAAAATAAAATAAATACATAAATAAATATAATTGCTTGTTTATTTGTATATGCTAAGATGATTTTTTTAAAGCCAGTTATTTGTAAATTTGTCAATGATTCTACAAATAGTTCATAAAGCAAACAAACGCTAAAATTAACTTCAAATGTAAGCTGCGTATTTACAGAATGAAATCTTTCGAACAACTTATACATGATTTTCAAAATTATCAGGAGAGGAAATAAAACTTTTGTGTACGCAATTCAAAAAAAAAGAAGAGCTGAATTAAAAATAATTAAGCGATCTTCATAACAATTATATTTATATTTTAATAAGAATAAATTTACATAAAGTTAACGTACATACATAATGTTAATTAGAATTTATTATTAGAATATTTGAAATTGCTTGTTGATTAGACGTAAATTAATAAAGATCGTTAGAAGCAAAACTTTCAAAATATTAATATTTTTGTAACTAAAAATCCCACAAAAATTATAACAAGTTCAGTATTTTATATATACTAGTGCATACAGCGGTCGACTCAATCGAACGCAATCTAGAAATTAATATTAAACATTTACATAAATACATACGATGAAATACAAAAACAAAAAACATTCTAAATAAACAACTGAAAACTCTGTCTCATTTCTATGCAAAAGCAAATTGGACAAACATAAATGCACACTTTGTTTATTTTTCAAGTTGAAGCTGATACATGCATGTGTAATAAATGTGCATGTGTTAGTTGTAACTTTAAACGCTTACAGCTCCCTAAATATCAAACCCATTCAAATAAAAATAAGATTGTGCACATCTATGTAAAAACCCGTTTAAAAACATATGTATAAATCTTTCCAAAATCAGTTCAGTACTACGGCCGTAAAAGGGATATAAGAAAACGTGGTTCCCTATTAACCATATAGATATGTATACATGTAGATTGCAACTACAGATATGTACCGTGATTTAGCGTGATTTTTTCGTTTTTTTTTTCTTTATTATAATTTCTTTCATTTCAATTTCAAATTATTTTATTTTTTGTTAAGTATTTCGTGAGCGTGTGTTATTGCAAAATTTTTTTCCCACTCACGTAAGCGTGCATGAGCGTGAGTTAAAAGTTACTCACAACCCCATCTCTAGTTACAACCACCCTCGGAAAAAAATTCTTAAAAATCGAATAGCAAGTTTTGCGCTTAAGTCTTTTGTTTCAATAGAACTATTTGCAGTAAAACATTTTAAAGTGCAGTTTTGAAGAATTTATTCCAACAATGTAAGAAAAATTTTTTCATTGAAATTATGTTTATTTCAAGGTTTTCATAGAAACTTCAATTGCTACACAAAGGAAATTTAATAAGTCTTTATAAAAAAGCATACAACAAGATTTTTTTAGTACCGATGAATTCTACAACTTTTGGAATCCCTCGAAAAGTAAGATTAGGATCCTCAAAATATTCTTCTGTTTCAGAGATGGTCCACACATTTGCACGAATCTTTTTCTACAAAAAATCAATTAAAACGCTCAGATTAGTTAAAAAAATAATTTCATTCCAGCTAGTTAATTCCCGAAGATGCACACTTGTGCAATTTTCTAATTAATATTATACTACAGATTTTGCTCCCCGATGCCCTGAACGGCTTTCATCACTATTTGATGTTCGTTCGGCTGCGTTATTGATTTACCTAATTGTAGATAATGTTAAGGCTTGCTGGAGATATGACACAGGCTTTCACTGAGTCTTTCTTTATTCTCTGCAATATTTTCTATTGGTTTTTCTATAATTTTTACTTCGTCAAATGATTATGTTGTTCCCAAAGTTTCTGGCAACGCTGTCCCACTCTCAAATAAAATAGAAATCTCACTTAAACCGCACTCTCAATATTGTTGTACTCAATTAATTAGCAAAGCTTTGAGCCCAGCTTTATTTTTCGCAGCTTTCAAAGAGCATATTCATAGTTAGTTGTTTATTTTTTTCTTTGTTACTTACAAAGCCATGCGTTAGAAGACAAGACTGACTATAACGTATTTAACTTGTTATTGTTGTTGTTTTTATAAGATTTACTTACAAACAAACAAAAAAAAATAATGCAACAGCAATTGTTTTTGTTGTTGCTAATTATGTCGAGGCCGGTAAGTTCTTGTTTGTGTTGTTGTTTATGTTTTTACTGAGTTTCATCCAAAAGGTTGTGCCTCACAGCACAACAAAAACAACTGATTTTACAACCAATACTCATATTTGATTTTATTTTGTTTAATATCACCAGCACTGTTCATCCGTTTAAGACACTTTTATCTTATAGGTTCGTACATATGTACATAAATAGTACGAGTATGTATGAATGTATGTATTTTATTTTATTAGGTTCTACTTAGTAGTCCGTAGAACTTAATATAATGTATGTTCAACAATGCTGTTATGGCTTTTTTCCAAAATGTAATCGTAGTTTTTAATTACCAATACCATATCAAGCTACTTTGATCTATTATTGGGTGTTTTTTTTTCAAAGAAGTTTAAATTGACAATCCTGCAATATGTGAAAGCCGATTTGATACTTCTTTTTTTTTTGGTACGGTTAAGTTTGGTTCAGCAATTCATCACGAATATACTGGTGGAATCAATGCACAATATGTCTTCAGAGCATACATGTCTGATCTGATCAAATACCAAAGAATAGAAATTTTGAAAGGTAGTATACTCATTATTGCTGAAATACGCCCTTATTTACTGTGAAGATTCAGTGAATATTGGACCTGCAGAATACGCAATTTACGCCATAGTTATAGCGGTTCAGATCCTCGAAATCTTACACAAACATTAATGCCATAATCCTATCTTTCAAATAGAGCCAACTTTTGTAGATATTAAAACAGTTTCACTTCACTTTGAAGTTGTCTTTCTCTAAAAACAACACCCGATGCATACATATATGTGGATACATATACAAACCATTGATTTAATTGATATGTTTTACACGTGATTTGAATAAGGAAACGTAAAAAACTTAAACAAATTATATTGCTTTGCTGATGTGTAATAATTAAACATTTGTTCATAACCGGTCTTCTAAATGTCAGCGTGCAGTACGGATTGTATTGATTGTATTGTTGAATTTTTAATTTTTTTCCTATGATAAAAATTAGTTTACTTTTTTATTTTTCTTCTTCCCAAAAACAGGCACATCAGATTGATTGCATGGAATTGACTATTATGTTTTACAACATAGGAAATGATATTCAATTTTATAACGAAAATTAACAACAAACAACAGTATTCAGTATTGTCAAGCAATTTAATAACATAATCGCCACAACAATACAATGTATGAAGTGCCTTGCTTAATTTTGAAGAAAATATGTTTGTAAACATTATGAATAATTAAAAATTGAAAAAAAAAAATTATAATACAAAGCAACGCAAGAAGAATATAAATTTTAAAATATTTTAATAATAAAAACTTATTTTTATTTCTCTTTATACATATTTAAATATGTAATCGAAGAAAACTCCAAACTGAGAGCATTAAGTTCTTAAAATAATATAACAATATTGCAGCAAGAAGGCAATATGTACGTATGTACATATATGTATGTTGTTTTTAATAATTTTAATAAAAATCAAACTTATCACTACTCAATTATTATAGGGTGTGTTTCACAAAATGTCATGGAGTAAGTACATGAAGCAGCCCTGAATAGTGAAAATGTATAGAAGGTTTTAGTTTATTTCTTCTGACGCTTATGTTCTTCAACACTCGTTTAAAGTGTCATTTTATAATCAAGTTTCATTTTTTTTAACTTTATTTCAGCAAAAAGTAAAATTATTTAATAAGTAGAAGCGATGTCAAGTTCGACCAGCATACTACTTTGTAAATAAACACTAATTACAATTTAACTTATAAAAGCATAATCTTAAGTTATAATTATCTATTGATTTTTTTTAACTAAACTACATTTTTAAACAAAAAATATGTGCTAATATTGGCTTGTGACAAAATCAAATTTTTCCTCCTGAAAAAAAAAACTTTTTAAAAGTATATCGCGCTCACGCGAAAAACTGCAAAAATTAATTCATTTTGTAAAAAGAAGGTTACGTTAGGTTAGGTTAATGAGGCATCCACCATTCAAATGGTGGCTAACTCGTGTCCGTCAGTTCGGTTCCATTGTGATACTCTAGAGCGGGTGAGACAAGAAATTACATCTGCCCCGCCGCCTCTTCAAACTTCAAACCACCCGGTTTCTTTTACATGAATAAATCACATGTCCAGCTGAGGTCGTAAGGGGCCACGTTGACCTAGCCACTTGGCAGGTACCTTCGTGTTTTCACCTGTGTTGAGCAAGTCGATAAGATTCGCGCTGAATCAAAAACTTACATTGTGATAGAGGAATGCCAGCCAAGGGGCATGTCATTGAGTTGTCCAATGCCACACCCTGTGTAGCAATACCATCCGCAATACAGTTACCAGGACAGTCAGTGTGTCCTGGAGTCCAGATTAGTGTAACGCTATCGCATCAAGAGATACCCGGCATTCAACAACCGCGAGGGATGCAGAGTAGACACCAATTGTAAAAAGTAGCTTTTATAAAAAATTACTTTTGTAAAAAGTATAATTAGAAAACATATTTTTGTAGGCGTGTATGAGCGTCAGTATAAAAGGTATGACGTGAGTGACCTTGCATGCACAGAATTTTAGTATAATTTTTCCATGATTTAAAAAAACTGTTTGTGGATTTCTAATGTTTTTAAATACAGCGATTTTTTATTATTCCCTGATTATTCTGAAAGATGAAAAAAATTACTTCGGTAATTTGACTTATTTTTTTCTTGAGTATTTCATGAGCATTCATTTACGTGATTTTAATTCATTTTACTTTTTACTAAGCCCACGTGAGCATGCTCGATCCGAAAAACCAAGCTCGTGCGTGATAACTTTTTTTGTTCGTAATCATGCATGATAGTGAGTAAATATTTGCTCACGATTCTATCTCTAATTTTAATAACTATGTTAAACTTATTTAACCATTCGTTCAGTTGTCTAGAATACAAAAACAAGATTTTAATTTGAATACCATAAAAGCAGTTTTACGTAATAATAAGATTTCGTACAGACTTAGATGAATTTTGTCATAAAATAATTGAAAACCACATACAATTATAAAACAGGTGTTTTCATTTACCAAATTGTATTTGAATTTTTAGAAAATTCAAGGCTACAATATTTTTCAAATACATTTCAGACAGACATTTTTATGTTTTGAAACAATTATTAGATAGATGTTTACAAGATTCAAAATAGAATTATGATAAGATTTTTCCAATCGCAATTATTTTTAACATTGTACTTTGTCGAATATACAAAAGAATTTGGGAAAAAAGTCGTTACAAATTAAAACTAAATTGTATTAAAAGAATATCGTTAAATTTTGTTTAGGTTTTAAAAAAATTTTCTGAAAAACTTATACAAACTTTGTAAAAAAACAACGCGAATTTTCAATATTTGTATATTTTTTTAAATAATTTCCAAAGTAGATCGAGCGACCAAAAACTTTATAAAAAATTTGCAGTCCGATAACTCTAAAGGTTCCTGAAGTTATGCTATTCATTGAACTTGAAAAGTTGCACAATAGCGAATCGGAGTTGACAACCCATCCATCCATAGATCTTTGGTTGTTTTATAACAGAAAAATTTCAGGCCAATCATTCATAAACTTTAAGAGGAATTTCAGCAAAGAGTAATAATAAATCGTCAAAATCATTTTCGATAGTAAAAATAAAAAAAGAAAAACTCAAAGATGTAAAACACTCTGCTTTATAGAAAATAAAAGAAAATTAAAAAATACAATTAAATATAACAACACAAAAATAACTACAAAAGAAAATAATGAAAAAATGCGGCATGAAGTAGCAATAACAATAAAAATGAAACTGAATGAAAAATTATTTTTTAAACAGACTTTCAACACGAGATGATGAAAGAAGAAAACGAAACTTCATTTATGTTAAGTTGGCAATGAAATTTGTGTACCATATTAATTGATGATTTGAGAAGATGTTTAAAAAGCGAATGGTTTGCTCAATACCTCCATTAGACCCACAATACAAAAGGGTTAATTGAAAATAAATAATTTTAAATATTCAAAACAACATCCTCGTCGATTTTCACAGAAGTAGAGAATTTTCGGATCAAATGTAGATAAATTGGTGAATTTCGCAAACATTTTATATTTAACTTCAAATGGTTATGGCTTAACCTTAGTACAGACTAGGCCACTATTTGAGGAAAAGAACGTAACCACGAGTTTTGGCTAACGTTTACTCTAACTTACATGTCATGTATAAGTTAAATTAAGTTCGAAACATTTTTAGGCAGAAAGAATTGAACAAGAGAAAATATTCCAAAGCAACAAGGGAAAAATTATCATGACAGAACAGAAACAACGTTGTTTTTCGGCGGCCACTATACCTCCATTATCGGTGTTCATATGTATTTCAGTGTGTCGCTACTTTTCAGATGGCTCGTTTGAATTTGATTTCAAATTTTATTTATACAAATTATGACCTGAAAATTAATACGAGAATTATCAATTATTGTGGAAGGATTTTATTAATTGATTTAATTGCTTTAATTTAATTTAAACCATTGTTACACGTTGGTTTTACCTGATGTACCATTTTTCCTTTCTACTCTTTGTGTTTATTTAAGATACACTTTTTTGGTTTGATTAATAGTTAAATACTTTAGTTTCTGGTTTTTGACACCTGGTTATGTTTGATCAATTTCAACTACTTATGTGACAAAGTACAGTCAAGAATTTAAGACTAAATAAAGCCAGTAGCTATTTGTTTTTTTTTGTTCATTTTTTAAGCACAAACCGCGGAGCCATTTTGGCTTGTCTGCAGAAACACCCAGGGTCTATACAGGAATCGAACCTGCGACCCCTCCACTAATAGTCTAGTACACTATCTACAAGTCCAAAAAAGCCCAATATTAATCACATTAAAATAAATAAAATGATAATATTATTTAGTGGTTGCGCCCATTTCGACAAATATTTACCTGCTCTCAACAAAGATACAATCGTTTTAGATTACATTCATACATATTTATCATAATAATAGGGCCTGGGATTTTAAAAAAACTCAGTTTCGTGTTTGAGTTGATTTGAGCATGAACAATGTAGGGAAGTATTGCAAACTTATTATCGGACATCGAATTTCGCCGACAAATAGTGTTATCAGCCGTCATGGCGTTGTCAATTGGCCTCGTCAGAGCTACTATTTGACCTTTTTAGACTTTTTCTTGTCGTGTGCCGTTAAAGACGCCGTTAAGGCTTATCGTCCAAGCCATTCGTGAGATAGTATCAGAAACCGTCAACGAAGACTTCGAAATTGCACTGATAAAATAAGCTATAAGAATAAAATTGTGTTTCGTAAATAATGGGAATATTTGGTATTTCTATATCAAAAGAGGTTAAGTTTAGTTAATTTGAATCCAAAGTAATGTTTAATTAATCGCAATTGATACTCTGCAAGTCTTTTTGATAAGATTACCCGATATTAGGCCAAAGAGACAAGGCTCATGAAATGCGTAATGCGTACACATGACGAAACACTGTGCACACATTCATATGTAAAAAGGAAACATTTCAGTAATTAAACTTGCATTGTGAGAGCGTCAAAGAAAGTTCAAAGAAATTCACTGATAACGTGAACTGGGACTTATTCTGGCTTAAGTTCGTTTTAATTTCAATTTCATATTTAATTACTTTATTTAGAAAGCAAATAGAAATTTGGCTGCATGTGTCTGAATATTCGGAACATTTTCAGACATTACTCCCGCATGTTTCAAATCCCTTTGAGATTTCTACAGGAAATTCTTACAGAATGTGATTTACTTTCCGACCGAAATCGTATTCGAATTCGGC
Organism: Gymnocheta viridis; assembly: GCA_956483585.1. Lineage (NCBI taxonomy): Eukaryota > Metazoa > Arthropoda > Insecta > Diptera > Tachinidae > Gymnocheta > Gymnocheta viridis. Next base: position 128,437,746 of record OY101440.1, on the reverse strand, counting down.
AACTCGTGCAGCCTTAATGATGCAGACATATTTCAGCTTTATCACATGAAGAAAGATATAAATAAAATTTTCGTTAGTCGTTTATTTGTGTGCATGTTTTCAGACCATAAACATGCACCAGCAAAGCAAACGATAAAAGAAAAATCAAACATTTTTCCTTTTATTTTTTATTTCAAATTAACTTAATCTTGTTGCAGCGGAGTAACACAATACTTTAAAAAGTTTTTGTTATTGTAGCTATTGCATGCTTTCCTACGTAGACATTGGTACGTCCATCAGCTTCGGTTGGCATTTGGTTACGTACTCACAGACCTGAGATATACAAAGAAATATACGTGTAGTACATTAAAATGTACATACTTACATATTTATTATATTGGCAACCAAGATTTCAACGATGACAATTGCTGTTGATGTAGATGTTGTTGATGCTGTTGCTTTTACTTGAAGTGGTTGCCGGAGTAAAAGATGCAATACAACAAACACAACAACAACAATAACAAAAAAATAAAACTTTCTCTTTTAGTTTAAATTTGTTGTAACTTGTTGTTTAGTATTTTATTAAAAACTAGTAAATGAAACAACTACAACTAAAATGCATCTTGGTCAGTTGCAACACCAACAGCAACACGAAAACTCCTTGTCTGATTTATTAAAGTATCTGGCCGGCTTTTTTCCTCTAAACACTACACCAACCTCACACAAAGTATGTTTTACACGACTTAAATAATAAAACATAAAATTGGTTTTGTCTTATGAAATGTCCGATTTGCTGTCCAAAATAGGCGTTTTACATATAACTTATAGTTCAGTGGTTTTCAGTCGAAGTCGAAGGCTAAAATTCGACAACCGTAATAAGGCAAATTAATTTTTAAAATTTTTCCGTTTAAGGGGCACGAGCCGTCAGTAACCCAACACTGAAAATTTAGCGTTCAAAAGCACCTCTATTAGGCAAAAAAATAACACTTATGTCAACAACTTATGTTGAAAAATATCTGAACAAATATAGGTTAGATTGCTTTTTAGGCTAAAAAAAATTGAAATCGGTAATGAGCATTCGACAACACGAAATCGACACAGATGGGCTAATGCACCACCTATTCATAAAACTGCTAAATTGTTAATCATTACTTAATATGTTTGTTCTCGCAAAAATAAAATGGATTAAATACTATCTGTTTTGAGTTGGTTTTTTCACTTCAAAATAGAGCACTCTGAAGGGGAAAATTATCCTATTTACACATGATAATAGTAATACATGTTACATACATATGTTGTAAAATGGCTCACAGAACGTGTAACCTTTTTCATATGGAAAAGTCCCATGGCATATGCACGTCGTGTAAACACACTTTGAGCATACAATGTATGGATTGTCTGTTCGGATGTCTGGTCATTACTTTATTTAGAGCTTGATTTTCTTTTACATTTCTCCAATATGAGCACAGTGTTTTCGATTGTTTGAAAATTGTACAAAAAGAATTTAAGTTAAAACTTAAGTTTCGCTTCAAAAGTCACTGCGAAATTGTTGCACCTAAAAGGTATTCACCCTTATTACAGTTGGCGAAATCGACGTCACGTCAACACGATACCAAAAAAATGGGGCTTGTCTACTCGTTGTTGAAAACAACTGACTACTATTGACAGGTTCATGTTATTTTCTAGACCTTATAGAACAGAAGTACACTTTTATTACCACAAAATTTTTCTCAAGAGCGAGTAGACAAGCTCCAATTTTTTGTTATTGTGTTGACGTGACGTCGATGTCGCCAACTGTAATAAGCGGGATTAAGACAAAAAATTTTTCAAGTAAAAGCAACATTAGAAAATTTTGCATACTTTTAGAAGATACATAAACATCTTTTCTCCGTTAAATTTGTGTGCTAATAAAAGTTTAAAGTGGCGCCTTATAGCATGTGAATCATTTGTAGCACAATTATTTAATAAAAATGTATGTAAGCAGAAGAATAATACTGGCAGTATCTGAAGATTTGAATTACCCAATTATTTTAATTTTTCATAACCATCACCCTAGAGATGGTATGCTTACATGGAGTTCTCAAATGTTATATATTTCGCTCAAATTTGCGGATAATTTTTTATACAAATCCCAAGAGGAATTCATCGGAAATTTACTTTTAATATTAATTTACATATACATGTAATCATGTTTATTTTTTTAGAAAGAATCCTTGATTCTTTGATGTTCTTACATTTCACCCAACATCAATACCAATCAAATTATTTTCAATTTCACCGCTCCAAAATCAGGCCATTTAAAAAAATGGGATTGGCGAAAACGTTCATGTTTTACACAGCACCAAGATATTCTCTCGGCTGGGTATGAGTATGTACGTTTTAGATTTTGCTCCTTTTTTCATACATGTTCGAGAGACTAAAAAAGAATTTTGCTTCACATATGCATGTGTGATAAAATGCAAAAACTTTTTTACTCTTTAATTATGACTGTGAAAAATAAATTAAAATTTTCGAAATCGCATTCATAAAAAATATATCAAAAATGCGAAAAAGAAATGACAAATTTTATAAATCTCATTTATGAAAAATATGTATCAGAAATGATCATATTTCAGCCCTCGTAAATTAATATTTCTGAGACCTGATTTTTATTGGTTTCTTGCATTAATAAAAAGTAGACACACATATCCATTCCAATAATATGTAATATATTTTATAATATTATTAAACGTTAAGTATTGTGAAATCATTAAACTTATTTACAGAGATATTTCTCGATGAAATTGCATTATTAACCACTGTTTAATGTTAGTAATCATAACGATGGTTGCTGCACTTTTTTTCTAGTTAGTAACATAATTGGCCGCGTCTTATGGCTGTTGTTGGGTTTGGAAGGCGTTTAATTTAAAACTGTAATTTAAATAATACTTTAGCCACTTGAAAAATATTGTTTTAAAACATCTTGTTTTAAGGTTGTGCTACTGCTGGTGTTTAAGTATTTTTCATTTTTTCTCCCTCCCCCCAAATATTTCTTTAAACAGCATAAGCTAACTATAAAACAATTTCATTTTCATTTCACTTTATGCGGGAAAATTGCAGTTAATTGAAGCGGCTATTTAATCGATTTACGTTTTTTTTTCTTTATTTTAGGAAAACCACCTATAACAACCGAATAGAAATTTACAAGACATTTTATTATAGTTGACTATGGAAGATGATTTACAAGTCTATTAGAGTTGTGGCGAAGCCATCAATTATTAGCACCTTTTAAAACATTTTGTTCATTGAAAAATGTTTTCAGAAAATAACAGAAAAGCGAAAATATAAAAACCATTTTTTCTTTAAATCACAAAAAGAAGTGCATATTGAAAACAAAATAAAAGTGAATTTTATTTTTTGGTATGCTTTACTTAACCGCAACCATAAGTAGATAAAAATATTGTTGCCGCTCACATTTTGCGGTATGTCAAACTGCACAACATTCATCCGTTTAGTAAAGTTTTACGTGTGCAATATCTTATAATCGCAGATATGTCGCGTAGACTGTCTAATAACAATTATTACGCCATAGCGAGAATCGACGCCATCCTCCCAATAAAGTTCTTTCTTACACCAACACCAGATTTGTTCGTATTATTTACTTGATTTTTCGAAATTGACTGTCTTGAAATAAAAGAAAAAGTTTCCGCACCAAATATAATAAGTTTTTATTACTTTCTTCAAATATACCAATATTGTTCTTTTACAAAATATAAGTGCAACTAACATGATCCAAAACTTTTTTTCAACTAAGGGAAGAGGCCCAACCATAAGAAACTCAACAATGATTACAAATGATCTTAGAAAATTGTTCGTCAATATTAAAAATATGCAATAAATATTCTGCAAAACATTTTGCCGTTAAAACTGATTTTATATATCACGTAATAAAATATGTGTTTTTAAAATAAAATATTATATAATCTTATGAATAAATTCTAAGATCAAATTAAAAGTTTTAACGAGCAAAGCTGTCGGGGCTATCAGCTCGGAGTCAAAATAATATATGTATGTATGTAGGCACTGCGGGTGATGATTATATTTTAATTTTTTTTTATATTTTGCTATTTGCTATTTTATATTTTTTATAAAATTGTAGACCCTATTGATATCTGACATCTTTTAGAAATCGCGTGAGCTTGCGGGATTGTTGCTTGGCCAAAACTTTCGAAAAACTTGTTGCCTGACAGGTACATAACATTTATAGTTTATCATTTAAAAAATTTATTTGTGTTACAAGTTTTCTAATTTCAACACTATAAACCAATAAAATTTATATTAATATATTTTTGCCAGGACTAAAATTTTTTTTTAAGCATTTTGTGATTTTAACTTTCAGTCCTGAAAATGGTACAGATAAGTTAAATATCTAAATCGCGGTATTTCGAAAACTATAAATGAAAAATATGTTTAACTTTTTGCTCTCAAAATTAGGAAGTTTTACTGATTTTACTCCGATTTTGGAATATTCGAACATCCAGTTATCGACAGATGTCATTTTGAGGTCAGGGAATTTATTCTGACTATTTTTACGATGATGTCCGTATGTATTAATGTGTGTGCGTGTGTAAAGGTGTGTGTGTGTGGATGTAAATCACTCATAACTTATGTATGGAGTAATCAATCGACATTATAAAGAAATTAAATTCGCTTATGTCTCGTGAGATTATGAGCCGATTCGACTAAGTAGATTTCGATCATTTTTGAAATAAAATTAATTGTCAAATTAGCTTTCATTTACTTTTTGATTATTTCATTACTCCAATCTAAAAAATCCTAAAAAATCTATTTTTGGTCTCTAAAAGCTGGACTGATGAAAATTTATAAATTTTTGATAACTTTGGGTTTGATCTTAGCGGAAAGTTCCAGAAGTGGCCTGCTTGAACATATTTGTTATTTGCATTTGGCGTGGTAAAATTCATTAGGTAATTATATTGGTATTTGGAATATTATTTTCTATTCGATATTGCAAATTAAGTAATAAATACACATATTTTCCATTTTATTAAGACGGATGTAGGTAGCAACAGTAGTCGCTGTTGAAGGCTATTCGACAAATAAATTGTTACTTATTCAATAGACCACAATAATGTAAAATTTGCAAAATAATCTCATGTCGCAGTTACGACATTGATTTGGTAAATTCACAAATGTGTATAATTACATTTACGTGGACGATATTTTCATCAAAAAATCACTTTATATTTAATGCTAAAAATTTATAAAAAGTGTGTACTTACTTGACAAATTATCTAACATATACGTCAATAGTTTTTGTGTGCCATTGGGTTCATTATAAATGGAGAGAAATTCCTTTTGTAGAGGATTACCAATTAAACCCAAAACATGCAAATGGAATAATTTGCCAATCTCATATGGTAAAACACGAAGAAAATTATTATTTAATAAAAGTTCTCTGAAAATAAAAGTAGAAGAACATTTATTAGATATTTTTACAAAGTTAGAATATAAATTATTTTATTATACGACATAGATGGCGTAGATGGCATAAATAGTATTATCCTAAAACATATGTCAGATTGCTTTTATGATATTTTAAGTAAAATATTTAATTGTTGTTTAATTAATGGTTTGTTTCAAAAGTCATACCGATTTATAAAAAGGGAAAAGATTCCAAACTACCCACCAGCCATAAGCCAATAAGCATCTTAAGTTTACTGGACAAGGTCTTTGAAAAAAATTATTCATAAAATATTAGTATATTTTTCAGATCAAAATAATATTATTAACCACCAACAGTTATGGATTCCTTAAGGAACACTCTACCGTGCACCAAATAAAGCGAGTTGTGAATTATATCGAAGAAAACAAAAGGAATCACAAGAGTACTGGCGTTGTTTCGATATAGAAAATTCTTTAGACACCATCTGGCACAATGGAATGTTCTACAAGCTCAATGCATTAGGTTTCCCATTGTATTTGCAAAAAATTATACAAAGTTTTATAAAGAACCTTACATTTATTATGTTTGTTGACGGTGAATTCTCAATAGAAAGAACAATCCCAGCGGGATTGCCATAAGGGTCAGTATAGTCTACTCCTTATATACGTCTGATGTTGAGGTGCACAGAAATCAGGAAGCAGCATTTTATGCTGATGACAGTGCTTTTAAAAGCAATAATCAAGAGAATGCAAGAGAGCCTTACCACAAACCAAAAATATTTTAATAAGTAAATGATAATAAAAATAAAAGTAAATGATAATAAAACGCAGGCCATAGTATTTCCATATAACAAGTCACCAAAACGTATTCCTACTAAGATTCTGTACTGTCGGGGAAACGTGATCTCCATCACAGATGATATTAAATATTTAGGTATCATTTTAGATAAAAAACTTAAGTTCAAACAACATGTAAATTACATTTGTGATAAAGCTATAAAGTGCCGACGTGCTCTTTACCCCATACTTAATAGAAGGTCTAAGAAGCTCAACCTTAAAAATAAGTTATTGTTGTATAATATGTATATTCGGCCGATAATGACTTACGGCTGTCCAGCCTGGTTTAACAAAACTGCTAAGACATATACAAAAAGACTTCAGGTTATTCAAAACAAAAATTTAAAAATAATTCATAAGCATCCCCCTAGATTTCCCACGGACTTACTGCCCAATAGATTTAAATACAAAAAGATAACGACTTTCGCTAATGATTTGACGCTGTCATTTAATGAAAAATGCAGATTGTCTAATTTTGAAACAATAAGAAATTTACTTAACAGTCGCTGAGAATCTTTAGTTAAAAAGAATCTTACTAGCGATTGTTTTACCAAATTTCATTATAACATTTTCAAAGTCTGTAAGAGGTTTTTGTGACAAATTTTCCTCAAGACGGTATTATTAATAGTTTCCTTATTCAATTATTAGATTTAATTGTTGTAGTACGCTTAAGTAATATCTCATAACATTGTACCTTATTTATTTTTTAAGATTCGTGAATAAAACATTTTAATTAAAAAAAATAGTTATTTTATTATATCGTACTATATAAATATATTTATAAATAAATTAAAAAATATAACAATATTAACTCTTGCCTCAATGTTTGTGTACTAATGCAAAAATTAGTATCGTTCAACTTTGTGTGCCAGTTAATCAAAACGTGTGTCGCATATTGACTGTCATTCAATATTAAATAAATAAGTTGATCGTCATCCACTTTATTGTGATTTAATTATTTAATTCTAATTTTGCAGATAACTGTTTGGCTTTGCTTAACATAACGTTCATTTATGAGTTCGTGATCAAAAAAACAATTTTTTGTAGGTAGTATCATTAATAAAATCGGAATTAATTTTTACACGGATAAAGCGAACATCAGCCGAACGTAGGTTTTTACCGAACTCCGAAACCGAACATGCCGATCGGTCGGACTACTAACAGGTTTAGTTCTTAATTAATTGTGAGATAAGGCCATATGGTTAACAATGGATTGCAGTGCAATTACGGCCTTCCATCTCAATTAGTTGAGTAATAAGATAATGTGGCTGTTCTAAATATGCCTTTTTTGCAGTGTGACGACGAATATCAGTACATTGTGCCGATAGTAGGATCCCGGCTTTAAGGAATGTTCAGGCGGAGATTTAAAAATGTTTTATTTATACCGAAAATTAAAAAAATGCATTACGAAGATATGCATAAAAATGGAGTTACGTAAAAAATACAAATATTCCTTTTAAATAACAAAAAGGGCACACGATAAAGGCAAATTATCTTGCGACTACCTGGCATACGTTTGCTTTGCTTGTAAGTTATATAAAAATTGAGCATGTTGACAAGGGATAATAACAAAAAATAAATATGTATCATTAATTCTTAAATACTTTTAAAATAAAATTATTTTCTTTTTTATTTTCTGAACACTTTTAGTAACCAAATTTGGGTAATTTTCGTAATTGCTAGTTCAGTTCAATAAAGAATGAAAGTTATTTAACTATATCAAGGGGACCGTAGACTGTATATACACATGCATACTGGACAGTTTCCCGGAATGTGTAAGGTTAATTTTCGTGTGATCACACATGCTGTATAATAATTAAAATGTTTTTAATATTTTCTATTTAATCACAGAGTTCTCTGAATATTTTAATTTTTTTATAAAATTATAATTATTATTTTGTTTGAAAATTTAAAAAGCTTTGTATTTTTGTTTTGAAAAAAAATCATGTTCTTCATTTTCCATGAAACGTATTTATGCTTGTCAGTATTAGTGTATGTAATGGATATCTGTATATGTTTAAGCTGCCCTTCAGCTCTTTCTGCAGCTTACCTTAATTGTATTAATTCACCCAATTCAGCAGGTAAGCTACGCAATTTGTTACTGGATACATCTAATGTACGAAGATTCACCAATAGTCCAATATCAGCTGGTAAACGTAACAAATGATTATCATTTAAATATAAAGCTGTTAGGTGTTCAAATTCCCACAATGAAGGACTTATGTTGCGAACGCAGCCTGTATAAGAAATAGCAAAAAAAAATTTTATAAAGCATATTAAGTACATAAGTATGTAATTCTTAAAAAGAATTTCACCTGTTATCTCAATACCAGTCCAGTTAGATTTTTTACCAGCTGCAACATCTTCGGCCGACATAAAAATCTGTTGTCTACGATTGCCACTTTCATACTTGTCCTTATTACGAGACATTTTATACAGATTGCCTAAATTTTAATGAATAATTGAACATTTGGAAAAGAGAATATAAAAATAAGATCAAAAATGAACAAAACTTTTCTTTATTTATTTTTTAATTATAATACAAAGAACAGTTAAACTGCAGTTTAAACCAAAATTAAAAATGATAGTAATATATAATTTTAAAACTTTGCTTTAAAATTTAGTTAATAATTGACAAATAATAATTGTAAGTATAAAAAAAATTATAACCTTTCATAATAACCGCCTGATGATAAGCGTCTCTGCAAAAAATATTAATAAAGTCTTTTATTTGTTGATTATTAATTTATTAATTGTTGTAGGTTGGGTTTGTTTTATCGTTTTGTAGGGATTTAATTCGTTTTTTCTTGTAATTAAATCAAAACTACTATGTATATGTATGTATATGGAATGTTTGTTGTAACATTTTTATAAACGAATGAATGAATGGATGATGACTGAATGTTTTTTATTTAAATGTTGATTGTTTGTTAATAAACTACTTATGTTAGTTTGTACATGTACAGACGAACTAAAATACATTAACCAAACTAAACGTTAAACTCAACTTAATAAAACGTAAATTTAATATGAAATGCAAACAATTATGAAATACACTTTGTTACAATTATATAATTGTACAAAGTTAATTTTAAATTTATATGCAATATAAGTCAAGATTTACAAGAAGACTTTTTTAGCTTGACTTTTTATTCAAGATGATGAGGGTACCATAAAAAAGCGATAAAACACTATTTTAATCCGATCGCACACAAAAAGTCTTCCGTTAAATCATGACTTGGTGTACTAATCTACGTTAAAAATCTCAAAACAAGGGTTACATGATGGTATAGTATTTTGTTGATATTTATTAGTGCTCTATAATTGTGCAGCGACGTACTAAAACATAACATTTGCACTTTCCCAAAAAATATATTTAAACTAATTTCCAAAGCCGATCTTTTTTTTTTACTGGATGTTATTGAAACGGAAATTAAATTTTACTTAAAATCGCACGATCGTAGCAAAACGTATGAAAGAATAATTTAACTTTGTCAATTTACGTAAAATTATTTATGATGGAAATTTGATTTTTTAAGATTGAGCATCACAATTCTGAGAATTGAATATTAAAAACATTTTCATTAAGAAAAATACCATACATTATTTATATTTTCTCAATTATTTTCGTATATTTCGTATACCTTGCGAAAGAATTCCGTAGTGCGAAATTAAGAAATATTTCGTGATATAAATATTTCGCCCAATTATAAATATTCGCAAGGAATTTGTTTCATGAGGAAAGGTTTTTCTCGAGAAAAAATTTCTCCAATTAATTCAAACTCCCTTCTGTTTTGTGAGGGTTTTTTTTAGGGAAAACTATAACTTAAACATTTATAATAACTACTTTTAAGCTTTTTATTTCTCTCTCACTTTTACACGATTTATAAAAACGGACTAAAAAGTAAAATAAGGGAATTTTTATTCATAATAGGAGAAAAGGAAAAAGGGAAAAATTTCATGGGGAATTTCTGTTTATATCCTGCATGGATTTTTTTCAGTGTATGAACATGTATGAAGTAACATATGTATACTTATAGGGAACTATGCCTTGTCAAGAGTCTTCAGATATTGTATAAAAAAGTATTTAAAAAAATGGAAATTCCCTAATATCATATAACAAAGAAGCAGCTTATCACTGCTTTACAAATGTCACTTAACGTCGATGGGATTCTTAATTTAATACTGATTAGGACGTTACAGCAAAATGACTTAAATTCGGCAAGCTTTGCATTGGTTTTCCCATGCCATACAGCTGACACGTTTTCTTGAACGGTACGGTACGGGACTGGCTATTTCTACATTTACTGTGAAAAAACATACAAAACTTTTTGTTGCCTAAATGCTTTCTCGTTAACATTTTTGTTTTAACTTTAATTAAATGTTGTGTTATTTTTTTAACAACAAAACATATGGGAAAATCTATGAATTTAACGAGTAATCGAATGTGAATACAACTAATATACTTAATTGTAATTTATTACTAATGTTTAAAATTTAAAGCAAGTGATCTCTTCATTGTCATTAGATAATATGTTGGGAAATCAATCGATCGCTTCAGTATTCCCTTCCTTGAAATAGGTACTTTAAAAAATAGTCTTATAAAATTTCAAGGTTTATGATTGATCAACAATTCTGAGTGAACTATCCTTTTTGGACATTAGCTCTAACGCTTTATAAAACGCAACAATATACATATTTTATTTATAACAATTTCTTCAGTATAATAAAACTATGCCTGGTGTTGGCTTTAAATATATATATTAAAAATAAATAGAAAGATGATTTTAAACTAAGTTCAATTTCGGACGTGACAGACAACTCACTACATATTACAAAGAACATTTCATGAAATATAAATTGAAGTAATACTGAGCACGAAAAATATTATGACGTCGTTGGATTTTTAATGAATGCATGAGAATACGGAAATTGGTACAGATAAAATAATTTCTAAAATTACAACTGAAAATACTAATAAAAAAGTAGGATTGATTTTAGGGATTAAGGACACCAACGCTAAAAGGCAAAGCAAAATGAACAAAGACCAATTAAATAAAGGAAAAACAATACATGCAACAATGTAAGCGCTCTAGGATACAGAAGCAAATAAAAAATAAGTAAAAAGAGCATTGGCAAGGAAAAATAAAACTTGTTAAAAATTATATAGTAATTTTTTAAACATAATTTAATTAAATTTAGTTACTTATTTACAAAATTCCCAAACCTGACAGCATTCAATTCAGTTTTTGACCCGCAACAAACTAAATAATTTTAACACATACAAAACTAAACACTTAGTTTTTTTATAATTGAAATTATAAATTTTGTATTATTTTCACAGAATTTATGGAACTTTACGCAGCAATATGTATGGATGTCCGCGAATTAATGGGAAATAAAAATGGTGCACCCGCAATTAAAACGAAAATCTGTGACCAAAAATCGTTTTATTCTTTCAAAAGAATTTTGTTTATATAGCTCTATCGCAAGTTTTGACGCCAATCTATAGAATATTTACTACGCGTGATTCATTTGTTTTTAATTAATATTTATTTTATAGACTTTTTATTTATTTTTTTCAGTTAACTTAACCACACTTTTATATATTTTCTTTTCTTGTAATCTCTATTTCTCGCTGTCCTGTTTCTTTTGTTTTTTGCTCCAACAATAAAAACAACATTAATGAAAATTTGCAGAGTTGCAAATTTTAGGTCTAAGAAAATACACAAGCAAAAGGAAAGTAATTACAGCACAAAATTTCTAATAAGACAAAGCAAACAAAAGAAATGCGAAGAGTAAAAGCACACAAACAACAATTTTGTTAAAATCTTTTCAATTACAACATTTACATGCGTTTTATATCTTTTTGTTTAGTTAAATTCAATTCAAAAAAACAAAATCAATTCACCTCCACTATGACAACAATATAATTTTTTTAGTCCTATATACTTTGGTTATTTTCTTTTTTGCTTCTCGGTTTTTCTATCAAATAGGTATTTAAGTAAGCCTTTTAACAAAAACTAAATTTTGGTATTAGGATTTTTCTGCAACATGAAATTAATTTACTTTTAAATTATTAAAATGTTTAAACAAAAACTGATTAGTTTGTTATGCTGTTTTTCACTTTTTCTACTTAAGTATAAGAATTTTTCTTAGTTTTTATTAAAAATTTATATTTTTCTTTTTCGATCGCCGCCGCCACTTTTTCACACTTGGCCGCTTTAGTTTTGCGAAAAACGTAATGCGATTTATGAGCAGAAAGAAGACATGTGAAAAACTGTGATGCCGGACAGCTTAAATATATTTATAATGAATAGTTGCAAATTCAAGTATTATTGTAAGAAATTGGATTATTTTAAAATGATCCGGATAGGATATCGAAAAAGGAGATAAGCATGTGACATAAAATAGTTGGAGCAAAACTAAAGTATATCGGTATGTATTAACATCCAGTTTTGTTTAAATTGAGCTTAGCTGCACCGCTCAAAAGGAAGATAGTATGGTACTCCGAGTATAGTAGGCCCGAGTTCGGATAATTAAAAATTTTGATTATGCAAATGCGGTCAATATTGGTAGGTAGCTTTTAACGCTTTTGAGGAGCTTGATTAGGTTGACAGGTTGCCGGTGAAGTAATTAAACCTAGGTGTACCAGCCCACTTGGGTCAAAAATTAATTACACAAAGGGATCGTGTTATCCTAAAAAATAGTGAATATTTTTAGCTCATATTCACACGCACGACCACGTGAGTGGAAAAAAAGTTAGTCACAATAATATCCCATCCCGACTACATTGTGACAACCCTGAATATTGTAGTCTGCACTTATGTGAATGTAATAAAAGTAATGGGTGAACTGTTAAAACATAACAACGACCAGTAATAAGTGTAACATGTTTTGCCAATTGGAAAGCCATATTTAATAATTTAGTAATTTTTTTTTTAAATTGTGCGAGAACGTTTGAAATTTTTGGTATCAATTTGAAAAATAAAGTAAAGTTTTTCATTTGCACTTCAAATAGAAAATGTTAATTTTCCTTCAGGGGTTTTTCACATATTACGCAGCGCACTTACTTAAGGGATAACGATCAACACACTTTTCCACACAATATACATACGGTCTGCATTACTTTACAGTGGATATTCCTTTATGTCCTCCCTATATGGTTCATCTATATATGCATTTATGTATATAATATCGTTAACATATTTTCGAAAAAATATTTAAAATGGCGGTTCTGTTAATGTTTTTCGAATTAAATTTGAGCGCGAAAGTGATATACATATTTATTTGGAAAATTTATGTCATAAGGAAGAGTACATGTTAGTACGAAAACGCGATAGTACGAAAACGCTTACTACTTCATAGCAAAAAATATCTGCTATCCCAAAGGCATTTTCGTTGTATACCAAGTAAAAGTAATGAATTTATGTATATTCTAACAATATTGCTGACACATTTAGTACAGACAACCATTTAATCGGATAATGTTTCAGCTGTTTGCATCACTTCGTTCCTATGATAACTACATCAATACGTGTTAAATTTATTGATGTTTTACCGGAAATAGAAATAGTATTAAGAGTTCAGATCGTCGAAAATTTTACTAATACCCTAAATTTTATTGCTGGGTTATGCTGCTTTTTATCACCTATATGAAATAGTTTTGATATCCTTATGACTAGTTTGGTTTATTGGGATACTAAGTCAAATATGCAATTATTATAGCTAAAAAACCCTATTATTATAACTAAAAAGTTGTTATTGCTCTCCATAAAGAAGTTTTGGGTACTTAGTTCATTTTTGTTACGTTTTCTTCTTCTATCTTGTTAAAAAAGAAACTGTATATAAAATAGACTGAGATAAAATCAATAATGCCAGACCCTAATAAAAACATTTTTAATTGAAAGACGCATTGAAATATCTTCCCTTTTCCTTTAACTAACTTCGTAAGCATTCATACATAGTTTTTTCCAAAATTCGTTATTCAAATTCTTTTTTCGTCGTTTTTACTTGTCTCTGGAAAATTACGTTTCGTAGTATAAATATTGCCAGATTGTACTTGACACGGTTGATTGTAAAATGTATGATAATCAACGCAGGGTTTTTTCTTTCTGTAGACTTTTTCATTTCCTTCCTTTTTTGTTATATCTAACGTAAATATATATTTTTTAAATAGAATTTCATTTAACGTATATTCACTATTATTATATATTGTTGTATTCGTTAAAAATTGATTATCACAATTATATAAAACTGTCCGAAAATGACAATCTCATCCGTTTCCTACTTACAAAATACTACCGTTTCTAGTACCGATTGTAATGCCAATTTAAACAAGTATGTGCAAGCACTTATTTCCCTCCATAATAGCAATTGTTGAGTGTCGTTAGCTTATTCTACAAGAGCACATCTAAATTTAATAGTGCAAGTGAAAATTTATAATTTGTTTAGTAAAATTTTAGTTTTAATTATATAAATATCTAAAATCAAAAGAAGTGAAAGTGAATAATAAAATATATTCTACAAGAGCACATCTAAGTTTAATAGTGCAAGTGAAAATTTATAATTTGTTTAGTAAAATTTTAGTTTTAAATATATAAATATCTAAAATCAAAAGAAGTGAAAGTGAATAAATAAAATATAGTGTCAAAAGTTAATAAAAACCACCCATGCAGCTACAATATAATTTTTAAGGTACCATTTTGTTAATTTAGATTTATTTAAAGACTAGTACTGTGTGTTTAAATACACTTGTGTTGAGAACTTGACCTGTACAATATGCTTTTTGTCAACCAAACTGACCCAACTGCTCTCCCAATCACCACTTGCTTTACGGTTAGCTAAAATTTATTTTATTTATTTATTAGTACATATTCTACAAAGTAAATTTCCAGAATATATTTGCACAATAATGGCGCCGGTAACTACGCCATATGTACATGATATTATTAACAGTATTTTAAAAATGTTTTTGTGACTGACTATACAGGACCTATATATGCCTTCACATAGGAAGTAGCAACTTGGTTGTCAACGAAATTCCACAAAAGATCCGCAAGACGGTTATCCGTGGCAAATCAGTCAACCAGTGCGAACGAGACGAAAAACTCTCGAAGGCTAAACAAAACAACAGACGCAAACCTGACCGCACTTAAGAAATAATTACGATGACGCGAGAGCTGTTCTTCAGCCCAGAGCTGCTTAATGACTGTTAGCTAAAATTTTTGACATTGCGGATAGTGCAATATTTCAACATCGATAACAGTTTGCGATTGCACACACAGTCTTCAATAAGCGGTAATTGAAATCGCAATTTAGTTTTTTCTATGTTCATGTACGCATGAAATTTAGACGAAATATTTAATTTTCTTCAAATTTCGAATTAAAAGCTAGTATGAAAAAGTTGGTTTTTTATTGTACACATTTTAATATGTAGGAGATGGCAATAATGACTAGTTGGTTATGTAGTCAAATTAATGGTTTTTTTAACTGCCAGTCCCACGATGTCACAAGTATTCGTTCTTTCGTACAACTACATTTAAAACAAAAACAAATTCAAAAATAATTATCAGTCAAAAAATGAGGCAGGCTTTAGGCACATTTAGGAAGACTTTCTTCAATTACTGCGCGTTCATGAAACAACCTTTAGTTCAACTAATTATATTTTGATTTAAAAGAAAGTTCAAAATTTCAATAAATTTTTAATTATTTGTTTTAATATTTTCCATGAAATATGATATACATATAATTTTTTTTCGAGTGCATTTAAAATATATAAATATTTTATCTCCTCTGAATTTTAATAATAATAATAAAAACATACATTTAAATATATTTCTGTAAAGTTTTCCTTTACCAGAATTTAAAATTCTTAAAACATAATGCAAAAAATTAAGCATATCAAATTTTACATTATGGTTATAAGTAAATTATTAAAACAAGTTCCAAAATTATACCTATTAATTAAAAAAGAAAAAAAAAACATCATAATTTACCGAAACACTAGTTTATTATATTAAAATATGTATATATAAATTATATACACTAAGAGACACAAATTATTTACATACATATATAAAGGTTGGCAGAAAAAACATTCTTTTAAATTTAGCAATTGTTACATATAGCTTTTATTTGTTAAGGAAATAGTCCTGGGTATCACATTTCTCCAAGATTTCATACGTAATTATAAAATATGTATAAAACAAAAAAATAATAAATAATCAAGTTTTTCACAATGGGCCCATTTTGATTCAATTATTCAATCTATTTAAGGATTTCTGATAATATCTTAACATACATATATATAATGTTAATTTTATAATCATTTTTCGATTGATCAAATAACTTAAGTGCTACTTTTTAAATTTATATAAAATATAGACTTTTTACAAACAACCAACCACTTTCTCAAATAATGAAAAAACATTTTTTTGAAATAATATTCTTCAATAGACTTAAAAAAATAAAACAGTTGGATTATATTATTGGAAAAATAATAGTTTTTGGGACTTTAAAAACTATTCATGCCATAGATATATTTTAAAGTTTTTCATTTTTTTCCTGTGTTTATTTTTATATCTAAATTTATTTTTATTTAACCTTAAAATGTGATATTCATTAAATTACAAAATACTATAATTGATTTAAATACTTGTTTCTTTATTTTTAAGAAAAAAAAAAACAATTTTTTTTAAATCTTATAAAAATCGTTCCTATTCTATATACAAAATTCACTGCGGCAGAATTTGTCAAACTATGAAAAATTTAAATAAATTAAATCTTTAAGCAAAAGTATCTCTTATTTAAAGTACTTGAAACTATATTTTAGTTTTGTTTCACCCAAAGGTGTCGTCTATACATTTCTATGCAAAAGCAAATTGGACAAACACACATGCACACTTTGTTTACTTTTCAAGTTGAAACTAAACTCTTATAGCTCCCTAAATATCGAACCGATTTAAATAAAATTAAGATTGTGCACATCTATGTAAAACCCCGCTTAAAAACATATAAATCTTTCCAAAATCGGTTCAGTATTACGGCTGTAAGAGATCTAAAAAACGTGTTTGTCTATTAATAACAGATCAGATAACTAGCCGAAGGTTTGCAATCGAATAATATCGGTCGACGACGTTTACACGAATAAATCAAATGCGGCTTTTTTAGTTTAATTCTTTATCCCTATACTTCACGTTACAGTTTTTCATACGTTTTTTTAAGAAAATATTTCACGTACTTAAAACATTCTTTAAAAGTAACTTACTGGATCTTGTATACACTATAAATTTATATCTTTCTTCTATATAAGCTACTTTGTTTTCGAAAATCATGTATACAATTAGCTTTGTCGAATCATCCGATTGAATCAAATATTTAAATTTAAATTATTTAAATTTTTCATGTTACCTTTTTACCATTTTTGCCATTCTTAAATTAAAATCTTAGCATAATACGTTAGATCTCATTGTTAGTTGCAATCACATTTCAAAAATCATCAAACATATATTGTTCGATTAGCATATCAATGTCCTGCTAGTTAGAATTCTCCGTAAATTCATTGATCGAAATGGTCATTTTCTCCTCATCGTCACCACTGTCCTCATCGTCTTCCATGTCGTCATCGTCTTCATCTTCACAGTCTTCATCGTGACCATAACTGTTATTATGATCGACTTCCTGCATAATGCCACCACTTGCAGAATTACTTAAGCCACCTGGCCCAGTGGAATTACCATCCGATGTTATAGAACTATTATTAATGTTATTCGAACCAATAGTTGAACCAGCAACTGTGTTACCCGGTTGTTGGCTACCATCTTGTCGGGATGGTAAATTTATATTTACAATGCTTCCTGGCATGCCTGGCATTGCATTCAAGTCTCCACTACCATCGGCTTTCTCCTGTTTAATGGCAATATTTTGCAATTCCATAAGTTCCATGGGTGATCTAGTTTTATAATGAGTTCTTATGTGCTTTGATAAATGATCGCTACGCATAAATTTCTTATTACATTCAGGACATTGAAAACGTTTTTCCCCTGTATGAGTACGTCGATGTCTTTGCAATTCATCTGATCTGGTAAAACGTTTGCCGCAAAACAGCCACGAACACACAAATGGACGTTCGCCAGTGTGCCATCGAAGATGAGCTCTTAAATGAGACGTTTTACCATATACTTTATTACAGCCTGGAATATGGCAGATGTGCTGTTTTTTACGATCTGATTTGTTTTCGCCCTCAACACAATTAGGACAAGTGCAGGCAACGCGTTTTAAACGGGGCTTTATGCCTAAATTTCCGGGATCATTTAGGTTAATATTAACATTGACGGAGGTTTGTGATGGAGGTGGGCAGGACGATGTTTGCTGTTGTTGCAGACTTTGCTGCTGCTGATTGGAACTGGTACTTTGCTGCTGCTGTTGCTGCGCTTGTGACGTGTTGTTGCTGTTGCTATTGGCAGTTGTTGTAGCAATTGTAATTTGTGTAGCTCCCGTTGCATTCGTTACTGTGGTCGCTGTGTTCCCCGCAGCCGTCAAAACTTGTGGTGATGAATGCGGTTTTATTAAAGCATTACGTGTTGGCTGGTGTTGCAAAACAAATTGATTCGTTTGCTGCTGTTGTTGTTGTTGATGCTGCTGCTGCTGGCCTTGAGGAATTGCGGTAATTTGTAAAGACGCAGGAATGGTCACTGGTATTGCCATGCTGTCGATGGTTGAAACAACTTGTTGCTGTTGTTGCTGCTGGGCTTGTTGGATTTGTTGTTGTATCTGCTGGAGTTGAGCTTGTTGCTGTACCTGTAAGGATGAGTAGACTGTTAGGTAACCTTGTTAGGGAAAACAAATTAAAAAGTTTCTTTTTGCATGGAAATTCATTAAAATAAATTACCACCACCAATAATTATTCTAAAGCGTAAATTTCAAATTTTCTTAAAATAATATCTGTCAATTACAACTATAACAAATTTCGTCATATTTACATATAACAACAATATTATGATAATCATTTTGATTTCAAGTGCAATACAGAAGGACTATTCCATCGAATCCTTAGCTCGATATATTTTTTAAAAACTTGTTTCATTATTTAAATTTTTATGAACCTACCGATATTTTAATGTCGTTAAAATTGTTCATAACTTTTGAAAAGATGGCTGTAAAAAGTTTCCTGAGTCGGGAGTTGATTATAAAATGTAGTTTAGAAGTAAAAAAAAAATTCTTAAAAATTGTTGTCGTTTACGATAATTTGGCGCTAAGGGGTCGGAACTTATAGACGAAATTAGTCAAAAACAATTACTCAGAGTTTTTTTTAATTCGACTCCGTCCACTCTTTCTGTCGGTTTGTTGTCGGGTTTCTTGAAAGAATTACTTTTATAAAAATTTATCGTCACACAGCTTCTAAATACTAATAAAAATAAAATAATTTCATGTCACACTCATATTATCTCATAAATAATGTGTAAAGGAGTTACTCAGGATGTAATTAGATTTAAAAAAAAAACTATTTGAATTTGTACATACATTCGATTTAAATTAGAGAGTAATTTTCCAGATCAGAAATTTCTAACTACTCGTTTTTCATTAAAAATTTTCATAAGATTTATCTACATTAAATTATATATAAACTTCGTTTGTCTTACCTGTGTCACTGTTGTTGCCTGTGGCATTATCCATTTGATTTGTGTTGTACCAGGTGGTACACCATTGGGTCCATTATTTAGGGTTGAAGCGGGTGAACTGTCTGGCGGTTCTTGTTTTATGTTCGTTATTAAAGTCTGACCTATATGTGTAGGCGACTGGGGCTCCTGTTTAGGTTGTTGCAAACTGGTGCTGCTAGTGGGCGATTGTGGTGTAGCGGAAGGAGTAGTTTGTGAAACCGTTGAAGAATTATTGTTGGTGCTGTTGGTGTTATTGGGAGTTTGCAATTGTATAGTGGTGGCGGCATTAGGGGGAGTAGTGGAACTTGTTTGAGCAGATTGGGTAGGTGGATTCATCGATTGTTGTTGCTGGGGCTGGGTGGTTGACTGAGGTTGTTGTTGTGGAAGTGGTGGTGGATTATGTTGTTGGGGTACAGATGCCGTGGCTGCCAGAAGTTGTTGAATATTTTGCGGTTGCATATTGGGTGGTAGTTGCTGAGCCTGTATTATTTGTACTTGACCTATACCGGGTATATTTTGTATGGGTAGAGCTTGAAGACCGGGTATTTGTTGCAATTGTATAAGATTAGCAGAGGGTTGCGTGGGCTGTTGAGGTGCTGTAGCGGCAGCAGCTTGACTTGCAGGTCTTTGCAATTGCTGCAAATGTTGAGCTGGTATTACGGTCACCTGCTGACCTTGGGCATTTGTAATAGTTATAGGCTGATTTGTGGGTATTTGGGCACCCGATTCGTTGGCTGCATTAATGGCATTTATAATTTGCTGTTGTTGCTGTAATTGTTGCAATTGCTGTTGCTGCTGCTGATGTTGTTGGGCTTGTTGCTGTGCTACTGCAGCTGCTTGCTGTTGAGCTGCAACTACTTGTTGTTGCTGCTGCTGCTGAGCTTGTTGCTGCTGCTGCTGTTGTTGTACTGCCGCCTGTACTTGCTGTTGCTGAGCTGCATTTTGTATGTGAATAATATTGGCGTTTGCGGGCAATTGCTGATAAGAGGTCAATGCATTAAGCGGAGCCAATTGTACTTGCTGTATTTGACCATTGGGCGTTACAATCTGGGCTATTTGAGTAAATTGGGGAATAATTTGTGGCATTTGCATAGGTTGCGCTGCAGGTAAAAGATTAGCAGTTGGGATACCACCGGCTGTTGAGGCCAGTTGTTGAATGGGCACATGCACCGTTTGGTATATTGTTTGGCCACCCACTCCCGTCTGTATCGGAACTTGAACAGCCACTGTGGTTTGTTGCAGTGAAGGCTGCGTTTGCGCAGCCGCATTTTGCTGTTGCAAAGCATGTGGAAATTGAACTATTTGTGGCAGCTGATTAGGTGCTGATGTATTAGCAGGATTAGCTTGCCGTATTTGAATGTTTTGCAATGTCTGGCCATTTTCCAATTTTATTGAGGCATTTGTATTACCCGCTAAAAATTGCTGGATATTTCCCAGCAGTCCGTTAGCGGCAGCCACAGAGGTGGGTATTTGTATGTTGGTGCCAGGTATAGTTATAGTGCTGGGTAGGGTGGTTGTGGTTGTAGTAGTTTGTGAGGGATTCGATGAGTTGTTGGCCGCAGATGAAGCATTCGTTGTTGACTGACTTTGAGTGGAATTAGAGTTGTTTGTATTTGCAGTAGCTTGTTGTTGCTGCTGTTGGGCCTGCTGCTGGGCTTGCTGTTGGGCATGTTGTTGAGCTTGGACTTGGGCTTGTGCCTGATTCTGTTGCTGCTGCTGTTGATGTTGCAAGAGTTGCTGCAACTGCTGTTGTTGCAATTGCTGTGTAGTCTGTGGATTGTGAATGGTAGTGACAGGGATTTGTATATTTGTACCAGGTATTGTGAATAATGTTTGTTCTTGTAATCCACCACCCATACCAGCGGGAATTTGTATTGTCTGTCCTAAGCCTTGAATAAATTGAGTACCCGGTTGCAACTGCACGGCAGTTGGTTGTGAAGCAGCCTGAGGAGCCCTTACAATCTGACCACTTGGTGTTAAAAATACCTGCTGCCCATTAAGATTTATTGGCTGTCCGGCCGCAAGTTGTGAATTCAGATTTGGTATAAAAATTGCTTCTTGACCATCAATATTTACCGTCTGCATAGGTTGTACAATTTGAAACATATTTTGTGGTATAGCCTGGGCCTGTTGGTGAGACCCTTGCTGGGGTGTTGCCTGTATAAACTGTTGTGGCAGCTGTTGCAAATTTATGATCTGTGACAGTGGTATTTGATTAGCTGGCAAAGATGTAGCTGCCATTTGCGGCTGGCCCTGGGAATTAACAAAGGTGGCTTTAACCTGAGTAGGTTGTGCAACTTGCGATTGAACCTGCTGTCCAGACGCATTTTGCGATGTTTGCTGCTGTACTTGCTGTGTTTGAGTAGGCGTGGTTGCAGATGAGCCCGCATTTGCTTGGGTAGAATTTTTATACTGCAACATTTTCGTTTATTTTTTGCGTTTAGCTAAATTTAGATTGGTTATTTTATCAATATTATTTTGCATTACATTTTTTATACTTTTATGATTTGTTCGATTTTGTTTACAGTCACTTTTTTGTTTCCTTTCTCCACTTTCCACTCTTTTCTCTCTATGCCACTTTTCAATATTTCGTTTTCACAAATTTATACCACAAACACACAGACACAATCAACTATTGTTCGTTCTCATTCATCAGTGAAAACGCAGACATGGATTTTGAATATGAAATATCTTGAATTTATCTATTACTAATTGCCTAAATTTTATAATTTTCACTAAATTTATTTATTCTTAATTAGTTTTGTAAAAAAATTTAACATTTTTATCACTTATGTATATGTTAAATTAATGAATGAAAAATTCACTTGCTTTACTACAAAATGCGGCCATCTTTTTTTAATGAAAAATAATGTAGAACGAGAGAATAAAAAAATGTCAAAATATTTAAGTGAAGTCTAGTTTCTGTATTTATTTTTGCAAAATATAAAATACGGAGATGTTATAAAAGAGGAATTATTGAAATAGTGGATGTTGTCTTTGCTTAAAAGTTGTGGCAAAACATGATATTCTAGCTTTCAATTTTAGCTCAAAGAGGGCACAATTGTGTAAAATAGTGTTTGACAACTTTATTTTTTTTAGACAAAACTGCACTTTTCAAGATTCGATATTAATTTTGATGTTGTACAATAAAATTGTTATTATTGGACATGTTTTCCAAATATGCAAAAAACTTTTATTTTCAATTTATGCTAAAATTAAATCAATTAATAAGATTTATTATTTGAGTTTTATTTCATGCTCGTAAAATAATTCTTGTTATTGAGTGTTTTTAGTCGACAAATAAAGATGAGATTATTCTTAATTTTTTGTCAATAAAAAAATATAAAAAAAACATTCAATAAATAATTATTATATTTTAGTTTTTATATTTTCCATATTTTTTAATGTAATCGTTTGTCAACTAAAAAATAAAACTCAGAAATAAGAACTATTTTACATGCAAAAAATTAAACTGAAATATAATTATTATTCATCAAGTGAAAAATAACTACTGAATTGCAATTTTTTTTGTTATTGCTCATAATCGTTAAGGTCTCTGAAATTTATCGGAAGCGTCAAATTCACATATTAAATAAACACTAAAAAATATTGAACAAAAAACTTCTAATTGGAAACGGGGATAAATATTAAATATTTATAAGAAATTATGAGTTGTAATTTGTTTGAAATTTTATTTATTTGTTGTTTCTTTCACATGTCTTGATCATGTTTCCTGTTTTTAACTGTTGGGTTCAAAGTTTTCTGCCGGGCTCTTCAGTTTTTGTTTTCAAAACATTTTTCCTTGGGGCCGTTTTTGCAAACACATTGACAGTCCTTCGTGCAGGCACAGTTGTCGCCGCATCTAGTGGCCGAACATTGGCAGTCTGCAATTTTAAAATATCAGAAATATTTATTTCAATATCATAAAATTTTTTTATTCAATTAAAACTTACTATTGTTGCATCCTTTGCAGACCATTTTAAAAAATTAATTGTTTAGTTAAGTTGTACTTGTTTGACTCTTGTTAAAAGAAACCGCTTTGTTCAATTCATGATTTCAAGCAGTGCAAGTTGCTTTTTATATGTTTTTGTTAATCTTAAAACTTGAAAAGCTTAATTTTAGTGAGGAGTGAAATTGCACTCAAATGCAAGAACTCATTATATCGTGTGCAAGAGATAATTTTTATTATCTTAACCCGTTAGTTCTTATCAACTTTATTATTTTATTATAACCTTCAACTCAGTTGGAAAGGAAAAAAGAAAAATTAAAAATAAAAAAATGTTGCCAAGCAAAAATCGAAATTTTATCAAAAATAAAAATTTCACCATAAATCTAATGTTTTGTGAAAAACTTTAAGAAAGTTAAAAAACTAGGTTTAATCATTAAATCGAAATTTCACCCAAATAATCAAGAGTTCTTAAAAATAGCGAGAATTCATGCTGCGTTAACACCACCCATCGATTATTGGTAAAAAAAACAACCCAATTATTCCACGCTCTTCTTGCGTAGATACTATAGCGCGTCATTCCTTGTCTGTTTGTATACTGCAGCAATCTTCTAGTTCACAAATCCCACAAATTTTTGATGCACTAATTCATTTGCAAAAAATTATAACATCTTCCGATAGAGTGATTACTTATGCGCCACCCTGTATGTAGTTCCGCTTTTCCTTCAAGATTTGTGTTAATTGAACACTTATTCAAGTGCCAGATGAAATATAAACCACAATGTTAATACCAAATTGATTTCTCTCTCTATCTGTTCAAAATAAACAACTTAAAATTCTAGATAGGAAATTTTTAAAAACCAATTTGTGAATTATAATATGACAGATTGAACTTGTTTCGCATGTTTCTATTAAAAAATGCGGCATTTTGTACTCGTATTAACAGAAATATAAAATTTTCTATAATCGAGCAATTACTTCTAACTTTTTGCAGTTGCTAGTTTGAGTGCAAAATGTGTATGTAAATCTATTATTTGTGTAGTAGGAAATTTTAAATATTTAAAAATCGTTTCTTTTCTCCTTTGTGTAGCCTAGAAAACATGAAAACATGTACATAATATGTACATTAGGGGCATAACCAAATTTTGGCCCCAGCACTACACGATAGCGAATTTTGTGTTATTTACGAAAACAATTTTTTTGGGTCATTTGAAAATAAAAACCTCACCCGCAAAAGCGATTTTCTCAAATCCTTAAAGCAAAAAATTCAATAAAATAATTTTCAATATATAAATGAAAAAAAGTTAATAAGTTTTTTAAATATTAAAGAACATGAATTTCAAATTTAATGTGTGTGTTGGTGTATGAGTTTTTGGATAAATGGATAAGAACAAATAAAATTAAAAAAAAATAATTTTCCAACTTTACCGCGTTTTGTGAGTGAACTTTTTTGAAAACCGCGGAAAACTAATATAATTTTTTTTAATAGTTTTCAATGGACTATTCGACTATGCTAAAATGGGAATAAGTTATACCTGTAATGTACACATACGCACATATGTATATAGTGTAATAAAAAAAGGAGCATAATAGTATCTCCTACTAGCTAAACAATAGTTTTAATTAAAGGATAAAACAACAGCATGAATGAATAATAATAATAAAGATACACAACAATATGACTTTTTTTTTGAATTAGAAATAAAACAATACAAAATGAACTCGAATTGCTTGTATGAATATATAAGCTGAGGACCAAAAGCCAGTTAGCCATATCACAATTGAAATCATCTGTTACGAGTAGAATCTGTTTCTATGGCTTTTGTTTTCGCCAGCTTCAACAGCATAACTATAGCAAGGAACAAGAGCATCATTATTATTACAAACATCATCATCATCATTAACATCATCATCATCATCATCAGCATCAACATGAACATGGGAATCGGCATATAGTGGGTCTGAATGAAATTAAGTAATTCTATCCAGCTGCAGCTACAGTGAATAGCAAAAATATAAGGCTCATTTAGCCGATTAGCTGTCAGTGCAGTTAAAAAACAATGCCGACCATGATCAGTACAAAAACAATTAACTGGGTTTTATTGTCTAAATTAGTTTATACTCGTATGCATCAACAAAATGGCTCCACATTCTTTATCTATCCTTGCATACATTTCGATTAGTTCGGATGTACTCCTTACTGGTCCCTTATGTAATATTCGTTATATGCGTGTAAGCAGTAGTCATGATTTTTGTAGGGTAACTGTACTGTATATATTTCCAATACTTTGAGATGTTAATTCTAATAATATTACATTACGGCAACAGATCTATCAACTTCACTCAGATTATAAACACGATCAGCCGTGCCCTGAGTTTACAGAAACTGTCAGCTACCCGACCCATTATTCAGATTTTAGTTTTATAGATGAACCTAATTAGATGGGAACAAAATATTAATGAATGTTAAATCTACTTCGAATTCAGTTGATAATAAGTGCGTTCGAGTACCGTTTTTTTAATTTTTACTGAACTTTACTGCATTTTACTAAATTGCGTTCGCGTACTCTAGATACAGTAAATGATCACACAAATTGAGAGCGTAAGATGACAGTTCATGGCTGAGTATTTACATATTTTTACTGCAGAAATTTGTTGTAGTAAAATTTAGTAAAACCAAAAAACTTATGGTTGAAAAGGTAAAAAAACAAAAGTAAGAACAAAAAAAGTACACCGAATCCTATTTTTAAACGTTACATACATACGTTCCAGTGGCCACCGTGTAAAATAAAATTGTGCAAAAAAGTTATATTTGATGTTCGAATTTTTTGTTAGAATAATTTTTTTTTTCATATGTAGTTTGAAGAAGAGAGACGTCAAACTACATATGAAAAAAAAAATTGTCCGGACAAAAATCCAGCTTAAGTTTTTTATAAATTGAATTCGACACATATTAGCAAAATCAAATAAAATAAAAATAAACATATGGAAAAAATTACAGAAATTAATTTGTTTAAATTTTCTTATAATATTCGTGTTATAATTAAAATATTGCATCGAATACCAGCAAGAAAAAGAGCTGTTTCCTTAATTTTACTAATTTTTAAAAATTTTCCGTTCGCGTACTTTCTTCGGCAACAGCTTTATTTGAGAGAACATTTTTCAGTTTATTCAGTAATTACTCATTTACTGCATTTTACTGCAAACGTACTCGAACGAACCTTTTATTGGCCAAAAAGGCGAGGGTAAGAAACGAGTACTCAGATGCATGTACTGTCATTACGCTTTGCTCTATAAGTCGTAATTTTAAGGCATTTACGTTGTAAATTTTAAAAGTAAATGTCGTTAACATGACATGACTTGTGTGAACAGTAATGAAAGTTCAAAGAAGAAAAAGTAAAAATCACATCGCGTACTTTTTTGGGTAACAGCTTTTTTGAGAATAACTTTTTCAGTTCGCTCAGTCATTACTCGTTTGCTGTATTTTACTGCAAAATTAAACAAACGGACCTATTATCATACATTAAACAAATCGATTGGCAGGAAGCGTCAAACTTTAAATGTAAAATAAGCACTAAAAGTACTTAGCAAAAAACTGCTACATGGAAGCGTGAATAAACAATAAATATTAAAAAGAAATTTGTGATCTATTATGACTTTTAATTTGTTTGAAATTTTATTTATTTAATGTTTCTTTCACATGTCTTGATCATGTTTCCTGTTTTTAACTGTTGGATTCAAAGTTTTCTGCCGGGCTCTTCAGTTTTTGTTTTCACATTTTTCCTTGGGGCCGTTTTTGCAAACACATTGACAGTCCTTCGTGCAGGCACAGTTGTCGCCGCATCTAGTGGCCGAACATTGGCAGTCTGTAATTTTAAAATATCAGAAGTATTTATTTCAATATCATTAAATTTTTTTATTCAATTAAAACTTACTATTGTTGCATCCTTTGCAGACCATTTTAAAAAATTAATTGTTTAGTTAAATTGTACTTTTTTGAATCTTGTTTAAAGAAACTGCTTTGTTCAATTGATGATTTCAAGCGGTACAAGTTGCTTTTTATATGTTTTTGTTAATCTTAAAACTTGAAAAGCTTAATTTTAGTGAGGCAATGAGAAATTGCACACAAAAAGCTTTTGCATTTTTATGAATGAAAGGAAATTCATAAAATCGTGCGCAATAGATTAATTTGATTATCTTAACTCTTTAGTTGTTATCAATTTGTATCACAATACAAATTTGAAAGCAAAGGTTACATACGAATGTTTATGTACGTTTGTCATTCCACAAGTAATTACTGAAATGTTCATTTGGAATACTAGCATTATTTTATAGGCTTCAACGCATCTTAAGTGGAAAAGACATTGAGAATGCTGCCGGAGTGTGCAGCGGAACAGACAAGACGTGTGCCATGCGTACAGAAAAAAATTTTCAAACTTCCTGCGATGGCGAATTTTCCTCATGGAGGAATCAATACAGAGTTTGTTCGTTTCATTTCAATATTGCAAAAAATACGGCTACTAAAAATCAATATTTTCTCTGCACAATTGATACACTCTGCTTTGGTACCGTCAAACAGTACAGAAATAGTGTAAGTGCCGTGTCGCACACAGCAGAAGAACCCAATGTAAAATCAACATGAAAAAATATTGATTTCAAGTCATTGTAAATTGGCAGAAAAAGACTTATTTATGTTAGTTTATTAAAATCATTGAACATTAATCCTTGTTAAATTTCTAAAATTGAATTTCTATAGTTTAAACAAAAGTTTTTCATGTAAAATTAACAATGGCATCTAGTTAAAACAATGTTTACCGTTTTTTAAAACAACAAAGAAATTAACATTAAAATTGCAAAATTGCAACATTTTGGAGTAACGTTTGTCAATGTTAAATATTAAATAAATAACGTGTTGGCTCACATTAAAGCAACATGTTAATCAAGTTAAATCCACATGAAATTCCATGTTGTTCATGTTAATTTAATGTTGATTCAAGAAGGATTTAACTTAATATTATATAAAAATTTAACTTGAATTTCAATGATACTTAAAGATGATTTCTATTTGTTTTAAAGTGAAAAAGTTTATCTTTTGTTTTATTGCAAAATCATATTGAAATAACATGAGAAATGAATACGTAACGAAATGATTAAACAGTTGAATCAATGTTGTTTGTTGATTTTACAAAGAATAATTTGTTTCGCACATTTCATTTGAAAAAAAACAAATATGAAACTATCTAAAATATATTTACCGATGCCAGGGTAAATTCATTCTGAATTCGCATTGGACAGAGCTATAATTTTTTGTTTTTGTTTTAAATAAAAATTACAATTAAAATAAACTTCTGAATATACTCGAATTCCATTGAAAATGTGTATTTTAATTAAATCAAGCTGATTTAATATCCGTCCACAAAGTACTCCACCTCCTCCGCCGTTACTTTAATGTCAGTTTAAAAAGGCAACGTATAACGTACGACGGATTCTATGTGCCTCGGCCTTAAGAAGCTCTTTATACGATGTATTCATTCGGGCTTCGGGAAAAGGCGCCACAGTGCGGCGTCTGTAAAATTGATTCACTTGGATCAGAATTTTCACTCATAAATATATCGCCTTGTTTTCTTTTTTTTCATATTGTATTTATATGAATAACTTTTTCTGAAGATTGTTTGTTTCCTCACACTGCTTAAGCACCCACCCAACCAAGTCTATCACCAAAAATATTCATTTCACTAAAAGTTTTAATGAAGAAAAAAAAAAAACAAAAAAACAAAAAAGAAAAATCCAAAGAACATTAACATTAAAAGAATGGCTTTTTGAAATATTCGTACAAATTTATAATGGAACATTTATAAGCCAATACTATGATGCTCATAGGCAAAATAACACCTCCACATAATGAGCGTAAAATGGCTGTAATGGCTCCACATAGAGTGGCATTATATATGGAACACACAAAGTGCGGAAATGTCTACTCCCAAAAGTGAAAAACCAAATTTCATAAAAGTAAAATAAAGGAAAATTTTGCAAAAGAAAACAATGGGTAGTAGAGATATTCGCTGTGTATTTTTACTAAAATCATATTTTTTTAGCTCATCAAACCGTAGAGGTGTTGATTTTAATGTTATTTTTAGTTATTTGTTGCTTCTTATTTTTATTATTATTTTATTTTGTTAAAAACGAAAGTGAAATAGGGAAGAAATCTGTTTTGTTTTCTTGTTAACGACACTATAGAGAGCCATTTTTGACAGCCAACAAAAGCAAAAAAAAAAATAAAAATAAATAAAAATGTTTCAAATGGGGAAAGTTTTTTATCTTGTGCACTAAAAATTACTTGTTCAAATTGAAATTGTCGCTTTTTTGTTACTTTGTATGAAAGAAAAAGGAAATCATAAGAAATTTGCATATTTAAACATTGATTTTATGCACAGTTGAGCATTAACGTAATACAGAGTAGACGCCAGAATTGTTATGGAGCTCTCGGGCGTGTCAGCTGGTTTAGTTAGATACGTTGCGATAACAACATGTAATTGATTTTCAATTTAACGAGCAAATCTCTTAAGAAATTTTGCTTAGTTTGAGTTATTTTCTACTAGCGAAGAAATACAAATGTTATGCGTATAAAAGACTAATAGTTGAATTTATATATATAAATATATATGGTGCGGCGGCCTCCGAAAACAGCAAGTTATTTGGTTCTGCTTGTGTTTTCGTAATAATTAGCTAATCTTGCATTCATTTATTCTTCAAAAAGGAATTTCTTTTAAACATCTATATTCATATTATAAATAGAAATTTAAATAAAATAGATCAATTAACTAAAATAGATCCGGCGGGATCCCAATATGCACGGAAACTGTTCCCGTTAGAGTTGTGTCGGTCTGGAACGACCTAATTCCATTGAACGATTCACTAATTGTAACGATGCGGAATCATTAACTTGATCTGATAAATGTCAAAATCAGTATGAAAAGTTAACACCAATTTTATATTATTTTTTTTATATATGATGCTTGACGGATGTACGAGCAAATTGTTGACTCATCAAGACTGTTTATTACAATTATTTCTTTCACATATTCTGTACATCTAGAACAAGGTTGACTTTTTGTATAGAGATCAGTGTTGCCGGCAATTATTATTTTTAGTCAGAAAATTAAAACAAACAATAACAAATGTTTGTTGACGTTTTCAGGAGCGAGAGAGAATTTCACTCGGTCTTCAGTCCTACACTGTTTAAAGTAAAAAAAAGGAACGATGAACGAAAGTAACGACCTAGTTCATTTCATCTTTCGGATTGGTCGGAACGATTCCACAAAAGGAACGATTTTGCCTAAATCTAGTTCCCGTACTTCAAGATTGGGTAAATAACAAAGAATTTGAGAGAAAAATATTGTGTAAAGCACTCAGCTGTTTGCAATATCAACAATAAAAAATCATTTTTTACGAAAAACCAAAAAAAAATCAAAATTATTAATTTAAAAAACAAAATTCTTTGAAATAAGATATCGAGACCTGTCTCGAATAATAAAGTTAATAATTATTAATTATAATTCAAAAAATATTAATGAAATCAGCATTCAAAACATGTTGAAAAATATAAGTTTCAACGCAGCACGTAAATTTTTTATATTTTTTTAAGGGAAGTAACACTCAGGCAATTAATATACCTGCCAACCAGTAGGTGTGTTGCCTTCTTTGGGAAAGGGATAGTGAGAGAGGACAGATGGTGAAAGTGAGAAAGTTTAATTTTTACAACTCTGATGTTGCCCGATCAGTGTTGCAGTGCCTCTGCTGTCAGAAAGGCACATTATATGTGTTTTTATTAATTATTTTCGCTGGCGATTTTGCTACAATACCAACGAAGGAGGGCGCTCTGATGTACGCTAGCATACACCAGTATCAATTGCTGCCAGTACTGTTCACGTACCATTGCTATGGACTCGTCACTTAAACATTCCAACAACAACAAGTACAATGGCACACTAATGGACATCTGTTATGAATTGCCTGAAACTGGACTCGGACCCACGATCTCCGACATAATTAAATAATGATTATTTGCTTTGTTGTCAACGCGCTAACTACTTCAGCCAGCCAACAGCTTGAGTTAATTTTTTTGTTCAAATACGCTGCTGGCGGGAAGGGTTTGAAACTCATGAGTGGAAACGTCATCTGAGAGGGAGATGACAATTCCCCTTTTATGTCCGCCCAACCTTGTCATGAAAAAAAAACCCAAAGTTTTTTATACTTTCATTCATGACATACAAACATACAGATTTGCGTTTTCCGTTGTTACTTATTCTTGTGACATTGTTAATTGGCTTTGTACTGACATGTTACAATATTTGACATTTTATTTTGGGCTGAAAATATGATTTTTAGTGTTCCCGTACTTTTTAACACATTTGAGTATTAGTGAGTGTACTTTTTGCTTACTCTCATTAGCACTAACTTTAGCCAAAAAGTACCCCAGCTACCATTGAATGTACGACTCCAAGAATAATCTTCTGATGATGATCTCACGAGTAACATTAACAAAAACATAATTTTCTGACACGTTCGTCTTGTAATCTTGGAATGCTCAATATGCAAGTCGTGATAAAATCTTCTTATGCTTATTTGAAGAGTACGAAAACAACAATGTTACACTTTGTTTAACCACACAAATCTCAAACGATTCCCTGTACGATTAATATAAGTGTCTTTCGGTGTGATATGGAAGAATCTCACAGAAGAATCAGTTCGTGTAACAGTTTATCCCGTGCAAGGAATCTTCTACGATTAAAAAATGCGTTCGTCGACGATCGTTCTTCATTAGATTCCCAGTAGGATCTTTCACGATTGAAAATGCTAGATGGGACGGGAGCGGACCTAATATTAATATTTTTAACATTATCAAGCATTAAAAAAATTATCGGAAGCTTCAAACTTCACATGTAAAATAAACAATCAAAAGTACTTAACAAAAAACTGCTACATGGAAGCGGGTATAAACAATAAATATTAATAAGAAATTTGTAATCTATTATGACTTTTAATTTGTTTGAAATTTTATTTATTTATTGTTTCTTTCACATGTCTTGATCATGTTTCCTGTTTTTAACTGTTGGATTCAAAGTTTTCTGCCGGGCTCTTCAGTTTTTGTTTTCACAACATTTTTCCTTGGGGTCGTTTTTGCAAACACATTGACAGTCCTTCGTGCCGCATCTAGTGGCCGAACATTGGCAGTCTGTAATTTTAAAATATCAGAAATATTTATTTCAATATGATTAAATTTTTTTATTCAATTAAAACTTACTATTGTTGCATCCTTTGCAGACCATTTTAAAAAATTAATTGTTTAGTTAAGTTGTACTTGTTTGAATCTTGTTTAAAGAAACTGCTCTGTTTGATTGATGATTTCAAGCGGTACAAATTGCTTTTTATATGTTTTTGTTAATCTTAAAACTTGAAAAGCTTAATTTTCGTGAGGAGTGAAATTGCACTCAAATGCAAGAACTCATATCGTGTGCAAGAGATAATTTTTATTATCTTAACCCGTTAGTTCTTATCAACTTTATTATTTTATTATAACCTTCAACTCAGTTGGAAAGGAAAAAAGAAAAATTAAAAATAAAAAAATGTTGCCAAGCAAAAATCGTAATTTTATCAAAAATAAAAATTTCACCATAAATCTAATGCTTCGTAAAAAACTCAAAGAAATTTAAAAATCTTTGTTTAATCATTAAATCGAAATTTCACCCAAATAATCAATAGTTCTTCCAAAATAGCGAGAATTCATGCTGCGTTAACACCACCGATCGATTATTGGTAAAAAAAAACCAATCCAATTATTGCACGCTCTTCTTGCGTAGATACTATAGCGCGTCATTCCTTGTCTGTTTGTATACTGCAGCTCTCTTCTAGTTCACAAATGTCAAATATGATTGACCTACGATTCCATTTAATAAATTTTGATTTGATTAATTCTTTCAGATTGGTCTCGTTTTATAGTGGGCAGCATCACGCCCATACAAAGTAAATACAGAACACACATTACAATCCAATATTATGATAAAAAAAGTAGGCAATGCCACTCCCATACGCAGTTTGGTAGTTGGGTTTTTGCAAGAATTAGTTCAATTTTATTTTTGTTTTCTTCTTTAAAATTTTGTGATTTCGTGAGAAATTATGTGCTCCGTTTATTTTTATTTTTATATCTTATATATTTTATTTATCTATTTTTAAACACATTAAACTTTAAATAATACTAATACATTTTTTTTAAATATTGTTTTCATTTCAGTGTCAGTGTTTTTATATGTGGCGTTAAAAAAGAAAGAAAAAGTAAATAAATAAAAAAAATATAATAAAAAAAATTAAAAAAAAATATAATAAAAAAAATTAAAAAAAAAGAAATAAAAGGGGCTTTGTTTTGTGTATCAAAACGTTTCAAAACATTTTAGATTTGCATGAGTAACAATGCAAAATTTTTAAAAATTTAGCTTTTAAGAAATTCAAATGTATTAAATTGTTTGAGATATTTTCCTAATTAACTTTCTAAAAGTTGTCATTCGTTGGGTGTTATAAGCTATTTTGTGTATCTGTATTTCGCTGTTTCTTATGCCAGATCATCAGTACACCTATAAATACATTTTTGAAAAGTTTTAAATCTCGAATGTAAGAAAAATAAAAAGATTCATATTGAAAATCAATTGTTTTGTTTTTTGAAAAATTTCTTAAACTTATATTATGAGAGCTTTCAAATAATCAGTCGAAGTTGGGAACTTTTCAAAAACATAATTGAATGTCGTCTTCTGATGATCAGGCACAAGTAGCAGTGAATGCAGGCATATAAACACTGTTTTGTAATTCACAACATATAATAACTTTTGGAGAACTTCAAATGTTTTGAAACGTTTCTTTTTTTTTGTGCTTTAAAAATAATAAGCCCTTAAAGAATGTCGACTAATTCATTTGTGGTGCGTAAGGTAAGTCAAAATGTGTCTTCTTTTTATCAATTTTAAGACTATATTGATCATATACGAGTAAGTATATTCTTATTGCATATGTCGTTTTCCGAGAAAAAGAACAACGACTCACCAAAACTAAGGACACTTTCGTAAACGTTGCAGATCGGTGCTGACGAACTTGATCAGATTAGAATTTCTCCCATTTTTTACGTATCAGCTGCTCTTACTTTTTATTCTTTCGTTATTTTTTACGCGATTTTTATTTTTAAATACTTCCAAACATTGCGCAGCCTGTAAAAATAGCAAATATTTTTTTGGTGCCGCCTATTTTCAACATGAAGGAGTTGCATTACATACATGACTATAATTCAAAAAAAAAAAAAACTTTGTTCCATTCAATTAAAGTAAAAATACAAAATTCAGGTAAAAATGGCTTTCAAGTCGTGCTCACTTTGTTTTCGAATTCGCTCAATAGTTTCAAGAATATCAAAGAATTTTTGGCAAACAATTTAAAAGTCTTAAAAATGTACGATTTGAAAAACAAACAATATGAAATTGTTGCTTTCCATGAGGTTAAAGAATGTGTTGCAAGCAAAATGAGCTAAATTTCATGAAAATAATCATTTTTATTTGGGAATTTATATCGAAACAGCAGTAAATAATTTCCGAACTGTTTTTGATTTCAGTACAAGCTCCAAGCCGATAATTTTAATTTTGTTTTCAAAAACTGACAGTAAATATCGAGTTGTGGTGTATTTTCGAATTGCTTTTCAATTCTGAATTTTTTTTTGTGAATCTTAATACTCAGAAATCGAAATTTAGATTGTATGGCGATTTTTCGATGAACTTTCTATTTTAGCGGTTTTTTTAAATTTTAGAAAACTTTCTACTGCCGTTTTCTTTTCTGAAAAAAATAAATTAAAAATTTGTTTACTTTTTATTGCTGTTCAAAGTTTTCTTAGACAAAAATTTTTGTTACAATTGTTCAATTCACAAGCTCGTATTATCGGCGTATGTGTTCTGTAATCGTCTAATTATACAGTATTGTATTTTTGTTCTTGGTAATTTTCATACAAAAGTGTGTTATAATTATACGATTGAATTTTATATGTTTTATAAATGGTTGCATTGAGGACAAAATTTAGAAGAAGTCGTAAAATCTTCTAAAACGAGATAGAAATGCAAGGAATGTGAAAACTCGCAAAAAACTACAAAAATTACGAAAATTCGCAATAACTTCCAATCATTGAGAAAATTTATATGTTTAATATCATTTAAAAGTCGATGAAATAATAAAAAATATAAAAAGTAACCCACATTGCAAAAAACGCGAAATTTCGCAAAGAGTTGCAAATTTTTTAAAAAGCCAGAGAAATTTGTAGCCATGTACCCGTGTAGCCTGCTGTCATGAATGTGTTTATATCTTAATTTATCTCGATTTTGTACTTGGTAAGTTTTGCAATAGCTAGTTATATTTCCTCCGGCAACATCATTTATGTTTATTTTTATTTATATTAATAAATTTTATTGCAAAAATAATACGTATAAGTACATAAGTTGAAAAATAATTAAAAATTGGTGTCAAACTCACTAATTTCACAGACTACATTGAATTGACATTTAAAATACAACAAAACGACGATACAACAAATTTGTCTGTTCACAAGCACATAAACAAATATCGTCTTTTTTTTAAACGATAAGCCATACGACTGAGCTTGTGAATTGAACAAATAATTTCTAAAAAACTCAACATTTCAAAAAATCATTTTATTGCAATTTTTCAATAAAAAGGGCAAAAAAAAATTGCACTTTTTTAGTAAGAAAACATTTTTTATATAAAATAAAAAAAGCAACAACGATAACATGGAAAAATATAGAAAAACATAGATGTAGATGCTATTGCGATAGTTTTCCAATATATGAATGGTAATATGTATATTTAACAGATCAGTGAGAACGTCAAAAATAGCAGATATCTCATTCATGAGCCGATCATTTGATTTTCAGTTGGGGACTGCAAGGTCGTTTAAACGATCTTGATTACGCAGATGATATTGGGCAATTATCTTACAGCTTCTCAGATCCTGCATCAAATCTGCGAAATATAACAACAACAGATGCGGGTGGACTTAAGATTAACACTGGCGCAGTCATTTTGACTTCGCTGCACAAACAACTTTGCATTAATTTTTTTTGCGGATAAGTCAAAAATGCTCTTACCTTAAATATATGTATGTATAGATGTATGTATGGCATGTACATGCAGAAATAATAGATGAATTTCAATGATGACAACTTGCGATTTGTGTGAATTGTTTGCAATTTTTTTTTACTCGTATATAAATGGCTTAAGTTGCCAAAAAATATGATAAAATATGCAGGTATACAAAATGCACTAAAACAAGGTTTAGGAAGAATAATAATAGAAAATATATATTTTGGGCAGTTAAATCCAAACGCAGCTAACGTTGATTTTTTGTACGAAAGTAATGTAAAACTGTTGGGCATTTATCTTAAATGTGCAGGTACAAAAAGACACTTAAAAATGGAATTTGTATGGGATTTTAAAGAATAGTGACAGAAATTATTAATTTTATGCAGTTATGTCAAAAGTGCTCTTAAAGAAGAGGCAGCTAAATAAAAACTACTGTAAAACCAAAACCCTGCGAGTTATGCGACGTCTCAGGAATTATTTACAATAAGAAATAATCAGGTGGAAGTTGCAGCCACTTTTGCTATCTTGGGAGCATAATTTCCAAAAATGGCGTGCCAAGTGAAGACATTGACAATCGTGTACAGAAAGCGCGACAAACTTTCTTTTCAAATTCGTCTTCCACCTGTCAGCGCACAGAGTTAATAATCTTTAACACAAATGAGGATGCTGTTGGCTGAAGTAGTTAGCGCGTTGACTACAAAACAAATAATGTCCAAGAACGTGGGTTCGAGCCCAGCTTCAGACAAGTCATAAACTCCAGCATTTTTCAGATGTGCATTAGTATGACATTGTATTTGTTGTTGTCGGAGTGTTTAAGTGATGAAGGCATAGCACACTGGTCACTGAACAGTACTGGCAGCAATTGATACTGGTGTATGCTAGCGGACATCACAGCGCCCTCCTTCGTCGGTATTGTAGCAAAATCGCCGGCGAAGTAAAATAATTAATAAAATGGCTACAACAGCTTAAAACACATTTAATGCGTCTACTTGACATCAGAGGCGCTGCAACACTGATCTAAAAACTAACACAGCGCGCAATATCAGAGTTGTAAAAATTAAGCTTGCTCTCTTTCACCATCTGTCCTCTCTCACTATCCCTTTCCCAAGGAAGGTAACGCACCTACGGGTTGGTAGGCATACTAAATGCCTGAGTGTTACTTCTCTTTTAAAAAATAAAAAAAAAAAATAAAAAAAAAATCCACTCTCCTTTGTGGAAAAAATTCAACGCCAGGAAGAATACTTGAAGAGATATGCAACAGACTTCTCGGGGAAAATGTTGACAAAATTTTATTTCTGCGTAAATCTATTTATCTATTATCTATTTACGCTAAAGTACAAGATCCTACTTAATCTTAATATTTTACACATATTGCTTATGAGCTAGAAAAAAATATATTTCCTAAAAGAAAGATGAATATAAGAGAATAGAATTCTAAAATAACTTATTTGCAGCCAAAAAATTTTGTCAGAAGACTGAACCCTTTGTGACGCACCCTATGTGACTCACATTACATTTTTTCTATTATATTTCTATTCTGAAATTTCATACCTAATTTCAATGTTTCGACAATGTTAAACACAAAATTTTTTTTACTAAAATTGAAGTGAGTTCAATGTATAAAAATATGGCTTTCGATGGGGCCTTCTTCATTAGCACTAAATTAATGATATGAAACCTAAAAATTTTTAATTTCTGTTATGAATTTAGAAGATCTGAGATAGAGTAAGATTTGATAATAATTTGTGCATTAATGATCGTCGAAATACATTTATTTTATGTATAAAATTATATATGTATCTAATCTAATATGCCTTAAAAAAAGGTAAGAAATGAGATAAGAAATAATTTTGTTAGGTGGAATGTTTTTGGGACTTTTGGGATATCAAAATTGGAAATTGTATTTTAAAACTAACAAATTATTTCAGAAAAGTATATTTCGCAGTTAAACGTATTTTTTCTCTTTTATTGCAGAATTTTCTAATTGTAAATTAGATTTTTCTATTTGCATTCAGAAATTTGAATGTATAAATACTTATAGGTATTTTTTTATCTACTCACGTAAGCGTGAGTGAACGTGAGCCAAAAATATGAGGTCGCGCGTTAGCGTGCATGAGTGAAATTTTTTTATGGTGAGCGTGCATGAGCGTGAGTGAAAAGTCACGATCCCATCTCTAGTTGCGAGACATGGAACGCTGCTCTTCGAGATAAGCAGAACATCCAGGTGTTTGTGAATCAATGTCTTCGCAGGATTTTACGAATATTCTGGCTGAGAGTGGTGTTCAATAACAGGCTTTGGGGACAATCTAACCAACAACTCATGGCCACAGAAATAGAAAGACTTAAATGGCGGTGGATTGGCCACACTTTAGAAAGTTCAAGGAACGACATCACAAGAAATGTTTTAGCCTGGAACTCGCAAGGAAGCCGAAGAAGACGACGCTCAGCTCATATATGGAGAAGGCAAATCCATGTAGAAGTGTTTTTATAGCAAAATAACTTCAGCTAAAATCTGATAGATCAGTGCAACATCTAGATCTGTTATTTATTTGGAGTGTTAGGAAAATCTCAGCACATCGGACAGATGGACCGGATCAGATCAGCTTTTCTAACTTAAACAAAAAAGTCGACATACACGGTTATTGATGGAAACCAGAAATTTATCTTATCAGTGGCATAAAATTGAATAAAAAAATTCACTGAAAAAAACAAAGTTAAAAATGCATTGTTTGCTTTTGAATACAACTTATCAGCTGAAGTAATTAATACTCGTATAATTGAAACAGACACACAAAGTAAAGCTCAGCGTCACAACAAAATAATAATTGATGCAGTTTGGAATGTAGTAGAATAATCAGCAACGCAAATTTTGCAAAAAAAAATATATATATATTCCGCTTTAAGCGAATTAGTACCCACTTAAACACTTAACAGTTCACACGACCGAGTGCAATATTTGAAGAATATTTCAAGAAACTTTCAATTGCACACGAACCTACAGTGTTGTAAAAGCGTTGCAATGAGTATATAAGAGCGGCAGAAGTGATAGGTTGGACAATAATACACTTACTTAACTCTTAGTAAGTTACAGAAATCTTTAAAATAAAACAAAAACTCGTTCATTAATTAATTTAAAATATTCTAAAATGGTCTGCAAAAATTGTTGTGCCAGTAAGTCTTCAAGTTGGTGTTTTTTTCTGTGCGAAATTTTATTAAGAAATCGTTAATTTTATTCCATAGATTGCAAATGCACATCAGATAAATGTGGCGATAAGTGTGCCTGTGATGCACAATGCAAATGTCCTTGCAAAACTGGCTCAAAGAATGATTGCTGCAAAAAATAAAAGGGACTACTGTTAAAACAACATTAAGGATCTTTGATTGAAATAATTTTTTTGTTCACAATGGATCTTTACAGGTCGCCGAGTGCAAGTGTCGCAGGCACAACCCTTCCTAACTAAAATTATTTTCATTCAAAAATATTATTTCAATAAAATGGTTGTTTGTTGTATCTAAAATTTTTTACAAGATAATTTTTCCCATGTACATAAATATGTCAGCCAGTTGTTTTTCTTCTACTTTTTGCTAGTTTAATTATTTAAGACCATAATATCCTTTAATATCCTGTAACCAACTGCATGGAGTTCTGCTTAGAATTTTGATGTTAATAAATGGAGTGTGTGAAAAAACTGCAAATCGTCGTCATAAGCAGCTACACATACTAGTATGCATAGATTTTTGTTTTTTTAAACACAAATGTATGTATGTATGTACAATATTGAGCTACATACTCTACATATAAATTAAGAGAGTGGAAACTGCTCCTTGAGCCTACTGCAGTTGATATTTTGAACATTAACTAAGAACTCTTTACCCAAGAAGAAAAACAAATCAGGATTTTTTTACATGGGCATGCTATTTTGGGAGTAGTAGCAAGACATGGGATATTGCTTTGATTTTTGCAAATAATTATTCATATTAGTCTGATACAATCACCGGCAAAGGTAAGCAATTAAAGGAAATACTTCATAACGCTCCTAATAAAAAATCCTTTTAGAAGTCCATCAAGTCCGACCATATTAAAGTCGAAACACAGAAGTTCCGAATACAAAATATTTCCTCTACTTCTAAGTAGCAACTGTTTTGGGTGCATCTTGTATATGTATGTGTATATTATATCATATATAGGCTCACACCATTCCTTCAAGGATCAAAAAACGACTTCTTTAAGAAATTGGTTTTAGAATTTTAACGAAAATTCGTTTTTGAATATTCTTTAATACAAAAAAAAACAATTATCCGGCTTGTATAAATTTCACATACATATTTGGATTTAAATTAACATATTTTTGGTTGCCTTGAGGTTCGCGTACAATCAGACTCCATCGGAAAATAAAATTTCTTATACTTTTTTATGATTATTTTGCAAAAACATGAAGCAAATATTTTAATACTTTTTGGAAGAACATAAACATGTTTTCAATGCCGCAACACAATTCATCAGAATCCATGTCATCCACTTGGGCAGATTTAATTCGAACATCATATCTATTTTTACAGTCATGCAATGAAAAAAGAATACGAATATTATCACATTAAATCGTTTCAGATACTCTGTTTAAACACCGAAAGTTACAAAAACTATTTTCTTTATGAGAAACTGAAAAGATATTTTTTGGGTGAAAAAGATAAAGATAAATTGTTTAATTTTTGTAAGAGGGAAAACCGGCAAAACGGCTTTCAGTTCAGTCAGTGGATTGAGCGTGTCTCATAGCTGAGAATGACTACCAAGCTTGCTTTGCCTCAATTGATTGTATATCTCGTTACCTTGGAGGCCACTATGGACGTGTATACAATACTTGGCAATCTTATTTTTCACTGGCAGCTACTGGGTTGGGTGAGTCGAAACACAAGCCTGGATCAATTTTAGGAGCGTTTATCTATCAGAGGAAATATGAATCATACAGAGTGGTTGCCTGAATTTCAGTTACGGTTTGAATCTAGCGGTGAACCATCTCAAGCTGATGCGATCTACTGAATGACCGTACTTTTTCCGAGTAACTCCATCTAGTACGGCGACATTGAGTATCTTGTCATACCTGAAAAGATTATTGCAGTCTTTGGGAATGTGCTGTAGATCTCAATTAGGAAAGTTCCTGCCACTCACAAGAATGTCATAAAGTGATGTAATGCAAAAGAGTTTTTAGACCTGAAAGCCATGCCAAGTCTTGACGTTACTGAATTGTTTTTTATTTTCATTTTTATGCTTTCCCATACATTTTATTTTAAAGCACGCCACTGCTTAGAGTATAATATACATAATAAAACTAGTTTCCTATTGATTTATTTACGAGTACAACTTGAAAAGTGTCCTAAGCATAAAGAAAAAGAAGTCAACAACATGCCCATAAGCAATACACTCGAAAAAATTTTGTAAGTAAAAGTTTTGCAAGAAAATTGGGCAAATTAATATGTTATGAACAGGAAAACCATATACGTATATGAAACTGCATGTACATTCTAGTGATACGAGTACATGTGTAGGTGGAGGGTAAAATATTTATAAGTTTGAGAATTTACTCTGAATTTTGACATTGATATATTAATGCATATTTTCGTATTTTTAATCATTTATTTTATACCATTTTTTTATATGTGTAATGTATTACATTAACATATTCAAACACATGTGGCTTCTTAAAGTTTAAATTCATAAGTTTACCTCTTTATTTCTTTACTTTTGTCAGATCATAAAGGTGTAACTATGGCAGCTTTTATTATTTTAGAGCATATATGCTGAATTTTTCTAATTTATGGAGGATGTTTGATTTTTTTTAAAGCATATTTTGATACTTTATTGACATAAATATTCTTTCGATCCATCTGGATCTCATTTCCAATCCATATTTGCTTAAACCAAAGCAAAGCAGTTTTAATATATGATGTTAAGGAAGTGGTACCTTTTAAATATTATATTCATTAGTAGACGTTGAACAAACATTTTGAACGTATAAAAAATTATAATTTGAAAATATCATTCAATATTTTGTTGTTTGTTGCAATAACAATTACCAATATTTTATAAAAAATGTTTATTCATTGGAATAGAGATATTCTTAAAAATTGAATTACAATTTTTGTTTTTTACTCTGTTTATTGTGTTTTTATGTCTACTAGTGTATCCAGCAGCCGACTCAATCGACTGCAATCTAGAAATTAATGTTAAACATTTACATAAATACACACGATAAAATAAATAAACAACTCAAAACTCTGTCTCATTTCAATTGGACAAACGCACATGCACACTTTGTTTATTTTTCAAGTTGAAGCTGATACACACATGCATGTGTAATAAGTGTGCATGTGTTAGTCGCAACTTTAAACGCTTACAGCTGCCTAAATACTGAACCGATTTAAAAAAAATTAAGATTTAAATTAAATTAAATCGATTTGGAATGAATTTCCGTCATCCCACGTCAAATTTGGTTGATAAACAGACCGGTTTCGGCTATGTGCCATCTTCAGTGTTCTCTCAGTAAAAAAGAAGAAAAACACAACACTTAAATTAAATCGGTTCAGTATTACGGCCGTAAAGTGCATCCAAGAAAACGTGTTTGCCTATTAATAATATAGAATAAGCTGTGTTCACATTTGAGAGTTTAAAAGCGCTTGAACGCTTTATTTGATTAAAAATTTATTAGATGTCGTTCAGATTAAGATGATTAAGTTGATATTTTAACAGCTGATTTATTGTTGAAATACCTTCAAAAATTATTTCTTATTTTTCTTTTCGGTAATAAAAATAAATTATATATATGTATGTACATTTATGTATTGAGTTTAAAATTTCATTTTAACTGTAGTCCGGACGATCCAATAATCCGGACAATAGCTGAAACTATATCTGTCCGGATTATGGATGTTGTCCTGTACATTGTTTGTATGTAAGTAATCCTTAATTGAAATTAAAACAAATATTTACAAGAACAATTTAAATTGGTCTGCTTCCCTATAACGAATTTTCCTTAAAAAGTTCGTCGGTTCGCAGCAAAGTTTGACTGTAATATTATTGCCTGTAATTGTTTAAATCAATAATAACCAACGATGATTTTTTTAGTGTATTTTCTCCAATGCATATTTGTTTGTTTGAGAAATAGAACAACAAAAAAAATTTCAACTTCCCTATTGCATCTATCTAAATTTTCTAAAATAAAACAGAAAATTTATAATTCTAGCACTAGTTGGCATTATAGTTATTTTCTTTTGCTAGTTCTTTCTAAAGTGAAACGTAGTAGGTTTTTTCCCTATTTCATCCTTTTAAACTGATGGACTTTGTATAGGCAGAA
Organism: Gymnocheta viridis; assembly: GCA_956483585.1. Classification (NCBI taxonomy): domain Eukaryota; kingdom Metazoa; phylum Arthropoda; class Insecta; order Diptera; family Tachinidae; genus Gymnocheta; species Gymnocheta viridis. Next base: position 128,393,356 of record OY101440.1, on the reverse strand, counting down.
CTTGAGTTTTCCCTCCTCTTTTTCGTATTTGCTTTAGTCATTTATGTGTCGTTTATCCTCATCATTTGTATGTTTTTTTTTTAATGTTATTTGCGTTGTGTGTTTTCTTTTCTAAAGCCTCTTTTCAGTTTGATCCCTTCAATGCAGTTGCTGTTGGTATAATAGAGTTTGCTATTATTTTGTTGTTTTTTTCTTTTCTGCAAAAAGCATTTAACTTTTTGTGTTAGTTGAGGCAATCTCATGGATTTGAAAAACATACATACACACAAACTTACATTTAAACAAGTTTACATTTGTTATTGGAACAAAGAATAGTTGTAACAAAAATTATCTTTCTGGAAAATTGTTTTATTATTATTTGTGATCATATAAAATAAAAAGTTGTAGAAAAATCTTAAGCTAATGTATTCTTTCTTTGTAATAATTTCTACAGTTTATAAAATATTTCTAAATAACAATTTAACATACAAAATTATCGAAAAATCTTTGTCACTCTGTTCCAGGCTTAGTCGATTCTAAGGCTCAGATTCTCATAAGATGTTGAATTAAAAGTATGCTGTTGTTTTCATGCCATATTGTATATTCTTGTGTATTTTGAAGTATGTAAGTACTTCAGCTAAACCATATGTGCCTGATTTTGGCATTTAATATCCTTGATTCAAAAAAAAAAAAAAACTCACGTCATTTCTAGCCATTTCATCTTTAGCTATCATTTAAGTTTAGTAGTGGACGACAGTCACTTTTAGAATTTCACTTGTTATGATTTCAGTTGAAAATTTAATACCAGTTTTTCCCATTTCATTTCAATATTTATGATTTGAAATTACTATTTATTTATTTTTTTGTTTGTTTCTCAAGCAAGAAAGGAATATCAGAAAGTCTTAATATAACAAAGTAGTTGATATGTGTGTTTGTATGTAAATAACAATTGTAAAATAACGTTCACCCATAATATAAACCAGCTTCTATGAAAGCACTGTAAAAAATTATTAAATCTCCGAAAAAAAACAAAAACTGGCAGATGCTTGCTAAAATTATAAAAACAGCAAGCAAAGTCTAATAAGGTTTTGGTTGTTTTGGTTTCACACCCTGTGATATATGTAAATGCATCGTTACGTATTTTAATGTTTTCGAATTTATTCATATCCAATGAAAATTCAGTGCACAATTAATAAGCGAAAAGATATTTTCCATAATTGTAAAAAATTTTTTAAGCCTTCGGTCAATTTATATAAAAAAATTTATATTATTTATTTTTTAAATATCAATATTTTGCCAATATCGTTGATTGGCTTCTTCAGGAAATTAAAAATTTTTTCATTTCCCATACATGATACACGATACAAGGGGCTTGTGATTTAACCAATTTTTAACAAAGAAAAGTTCTATAAAAATAAAATACATTTTTAAACTTCTGTTCATATTAATTTCTTAATTTAACTTCCTAAGAAATGAAAAAAATGCATTTAGTGTTACTTTGGAGGCAATTGAAATGGGAATTCTTAATTCTTCTTTTGTTTGTTCAATTTGTGTTTATTTTATATTAAAATTTTCAATAATTTCTTATAGTTACTTATACATTTGTGCTTGTTTTGAGAGTAACACTACCTTCTATATGGACCGCAAATACTTTCAAAGTAATCCACCCTTCCTTGTCTTGCTCATTTGTAGCGTCCAAAAAATTCAATGGTTTCTGTTAACTTATTTAATTTAATTTTTGTTTAAAATAATTTTTTGCAAGGCCTTAGACTTTACACAAACAAAAATTCCTTTTTTTTTGTTTTATTGTTCTAGTTGTAGCACCAATAATGCCACCTGCTTATTTCATCATGGATTCATTTATAATGTCCATCTTAAGAAAAAATTAGAAAATATTATGCGAATAATTTTTTTAGGGTATTTTTGAAATATCAGAAAGTCTTAATATAAGAAAGTAGTTGATATGTGTGTTTGTATGTAAATAACAATTGTAAAATAACGTTCACCCATAATATAAACCAGATTCTATGAAAGCACTTTAAAAAATTATTAAATCTCCGAAAAAAGCAAAAACTTGCAGATACTTGCTAAAATTATAAAAATAGCAAGCAAAGTCTAATAAGGTTTTGGTTGTTTTGGTTTCACACCCTATGATATATGTAAATGCATCGTTACGTATTTTAATGTTTTCGAATTTATTCATATACAATGAAAATTCAGTGCACAATTAATAAGCGAAAAGATATTTTCCATAATTATAAAAAATTTTTTAAGCCTTCGGTCAATTTATATAAAAAAATTTATATTATTTATTTTTTAAATATCAATATTTCGCCAATATCGTTGATTGGCTTCTTCAGGAAATTAAAAATTTTTTCATTTCCCATACATGATACACGATACAAGGGGCTTGTGATTTAACCAATTTTTAACAAAGAAAAGTTCTATAAAAATAAAATACATTTTTAAACTTCTGTTCATATTAATTTCTTAATTTAACTTCCTAAGAAATTGAAAAAATGCATTTAGTGTTACTTTGGAGGCAATTGAAATGGGAATTCTTAAAAATGACTTCCAATTTATTTTACTGCGAAGCAGTGATGCCAGTTTAGCTTTTTCAAGGATAGATTTAGCTTTGTTTTTACGTTTGAGCTTCGTGGTTTGTTTAGGATCAAAAAGGCAAAATTTTTCTTTCAAATTTTCATTTTCTGCTGAACCCATCTCAGACGCTGTCGTCACAGTTCTGGTATGTGGAGCTTGTATCTACTAAAAAACCCCCTTTTTCGAGACCTTTGTCCACCCCGGTACCACTTTCACATTGCTTCGGAGCGGAGCTCCTCTTTTATTCCTATCGAACAGCCGTTGGCGTTCCTACGCCGCCAAGGTGCCGCTCTTTTTCTCTTAAAACTTTTTCTGTGAATGTCGTTAAGTGTTTCCAAGTGCTCTCATTTTCCAGCATAAGACCTACGATATTTTCCGGAGATATTTCTTCAAGAGAGTTCTTCTACGGACTGTTGTTCTATTCTCCATCTCTCGAACCTGAAGAAAGTGTGCTCTGCGTTCATCTACGCAGTGGTTTCCATAGATACAGACAACTCTGTTCTATTTTCCCATCCTGTGGAGGTATTATAGGAAGTATCCATATCCAGAAAGCATCTTTGTTAGGAAATAGTTTAACTCGCCGTGTTTTCTGTTCACCCACTTATCTAAGCCGGTTATTAGTCTTGCTGTCCATCTATCACGGGGTTCGCTGCTCCATCTATCTTGCCCCCTACGTTTCTCCGTTTGTTCTTCCATTTCGTCTTTGTTCTCTCCAAAGTGATTTCCGTTCTTCTGCTGAACCCTTAATATCATTTTTAACATATTCAAAAATTAATCCAATGTGCAATCCAACGAAAGTACAATGATTATGATTATGTTGATTGAAATCCAATGGCGAAAGCTTTTAAGTTTCAACTGAACAAATGTTGAGTCAACAGTGGAGTTTTGGATGGAGGTGCGACAATTTAAGAAGACGATGCAAGAGAGACCATTTCTTGTTGTTACAGTGTTAAAAAATTCAGTACTTTAGTACTTTTTTCAATATTTTTTCAATTCAAAAATACCTTGGTACCTCCACGACATTTTCAGTACTTTTTCATTACTACAAATTTTACATGTTGCGAAAATTTGGAAAGAAATTTTATAAAAAGGAATGCTTTGGATAATTTGTCAGTGGAAAATTTAAATTTTAATGAAAACCATTTGCCTTTAAAAGAAGTCTTTTGTTTAACTAAATTTGAAAAAGAAATTGTTTATAAATTTAAAGAAACCGCAACATCTTTTTATTTAAAATTTTGCGAATCAATAAAAACTAAGTTTTGTTTTGAAAATAAAACATTAAAATTTATGAATAGTTTTAGCCCAGAAAATATTCTCTCTGGTACATTACTGTTAACGTTATTTCCTAATGAAGAAGAAAACTATGAAAATATTGATTCCCTTCCTTGCACTAGCGGATATTCCAGATATAAAACACTTTAAAACAGAAAAAGTTAAAAATTTTTGGAAAAATGTTGCCAAAACTAAGAACGAAATGAATCAAATAATGCTTCCTGATATTTCACGTATTACTTTTGGAGTATTATCAATACCACATTCGTCAGCAGCAGTTAAACGCATATTTTCAACACAAAATGCTGTAAAAATCTGAGAAAGAAATCGCTTACATGTAGAAACTGCTTCAAGTTTAATCAAAGCTAAAGATCTATTAAAATCAAATGGCAGTTGCTGTTTTAATTATAATATTTCTAATTAATCTCATAAAGTAAATTAGCTTTATCTTAAAAGAAAAACTAATTGAAAGCTTTACTTTTAAATATAAATACTTTTAAACTTAACTGAACTGAACTGAATTAAATATTTAGTTTTTTATATCTTGTTATTTATAAAAGTATAAACCATGGGATAAACTATATAAAAGAATTTTTTTAGAAACTGAAAACAATAAATGTATCTTTTATTATGTATAACAAAGTTTATTTTTATATTGTAATTGCTTTACATATATATATGAATTCAAATAGACCAGTTTTTAGTGTTTTAAATTTTTATTCGAACTTTTTCCCAAACTTAATATTTTACTTATTCAGTAAAACATTAACCATTTTGTTAAAAACAAATTGCAATTGATTATTGAGGGGTATAGCTTGTTCCTATGCGCATTTCACTGTTGCTAATGCAGATCATCAGGAAACTTTATCCAAATATTTCTTAGAACAACTGGAGATATTATATTAAACTTTCATTAAAACAAATGAAAAGTTTAAACAATATCAAAGTTGTAACAAGAACTCAATAATCAACCAGTTGTTTTTGTTTTCTCACTATACCATTACTACCTAGGCTGACTTTTTTTTCAACTCTAATTGTAGTTGTAAGAGGTTTGTAGAAAATGTAAAAACAACAACTGCTATACATTTGTATAGAGTGATGTCAAACAAAATTTTGCGACCGGGTGCTTGTCAAGTTAATAATTGGTGCTTTTTATGGGCATCTTTCAAATTTTAGTGTTTTAAATAAAGAAATATAAAAAAGCTATTTAATTCTAACAACACGAAGAAGTTGCAGGCAGCACCATCCGAAAACAGCATGATCGTTCCGTTCTGGTCTACTGTTTTTAAAAACTTATTACATTTTCCTTTTTTTATTTCTTAATAAAATTAATTTGAACTAAAGTGCTTGAACAAAAATGAATAACTTTCAATAAGTAATAATTAAAAAAAAACAACGAATATTAAATATCTTATTATGAAATATCTCGGCTTCCTTTGATAAATGAAATTTTCATTTCATTAAATTTGTCATTTTATTTCAAATGGGCCAACAAATACATTTAACAGCTTTGTCATCAAAAAGCCATTAAAGAAGACATTCCTCATGCTTCTTGAACAGACAATGAACGGTGAATCTGTTACCAAATAACTAAAATTTGAAAGTTCAAATATATTTTTCTATGAAACTATAATTTATGAAGATTGTAATTTAAAGTACATTTGTCGCCACAAGTGAAAATAACAATTTTGTCACTTAACAGCAATGCAATAAAGGCACAAACAGCGTTGGTAGTCATTCGTTGGTTGCAGTAACAGATGCAGCAACCAACCTACATAGATACTACATGCATACATACATACATATGTATTCACTTGCATTTATGGACATTAAATTCTTCCTCTACTGGAAAATACCAAACACTTGCAACCACAATTCGATTGTGGCCCAGCAGTTATTGCACAGCAACAGCAACATCAACAGCAACAGCAACAACACTTTAGATATTATAGACGACCAAAACCAAATAAAATCACTAAGAGATTTCACCTTGCCAATAATGAATGCACACATACATACACACAACATAGTTGTATTCAAACACACAGATATTGATTCCAACTCAATATACAAATGAAAATTAAATATTTTAAATAATATCGCGTATAGTTACGAACTAAATAAATTTCTATGGCTTAAAAACCTGATGATGAGTGCTGAGAATGTGATAAAAAGGTTGTCTGTCTATGTTCGTGCAGACACATTTTCACGTAATGAATGCATCTACTTTCATGCGAACGACTGAGCTACGAAATGAAACCAAACCGAACTAAATCAAACCACCCGTTGTCAAACGGATGTCCGCCTTCAGTGTGGCTTCCGTTTTAATGATGAAAACGCAAACGCAATCATAATGACGACACAAATTCAGGACTTTACACAAATAAACTCCACAAATATAATGATAGGATGTGTGCGATTGTGTGTGTGTGTGTGTGCGCGTGTATTGGTGGCATGTAAAACATACGCAATCTAGTTTGCTTTGTTGAAGTGTAACAGAAAAGAACGCATGCTGAAACAGCAGCAGCAGCAGCAGCAGTAACAAGGACTTGTGTTACGTTATGTTATGCTTGTATTTTAAGTTGCAACATTTGCCTTCGGAGTAGCTTAAATAAATAAATAAATACTTTTAAAATTCGATATTTTTCCAACTTATTACTTCACATATGCACGTATGTGAGTAATTGTACACAAGTGGATAGTGTAAAAAGCAATAATTTAATAAAATTAATGAAACATTTATGTACGGCTGTCGATTGAAGTCACGGTTGTGTCCTGTTTTATCATTGATTCTTCATAATTATTTTGTTTGAATTCATTTTAGTGATTTACCCACCATTTCTAGGCATCTTGAATTGGCATTACATTCAAATTAGCTGGAGTGTACTCTTAATTAATCAAGCCGGTCTAATAAATTTATACTTACATTGGAATTTTGTATACCTTAAGCCATGTTAAATATTTGTTTAAGCATTTTAAAATTTATTGGAACTCTTTTGTTTTTATATTAAAAAACTTCTTGTCGTAGCTTTCATTGTTTTGTACAACTATAGTTTGAATAATAAAGTGTGAGTAAAAATTGCAAAAAAGAAAGTTTCGTAAAACGTACACGAATTTCGCTTTTAAAACTCAATAAAATAAGTTGATTTTGACAGCAGGATATTGAGCCTAGGCAAAGACATTTGTATAACAATTTCTATGTGTAGATTTTGAGTATGAAAATGATGCAAAGTGATTTTTGTGAAAAGAAAATCTTGTGACTGAAATTTTCTTATATTTCTGGGGTTGACTTTAATGAATGACGGTTATTTCTGCTTTCCAGATGGGGTTTAATTCGTACGTATACACATATAGTTGTGTTGGCTAGACTACTACATATTTAGTTGGTAGTATGACAATTTATTAGCCTGTGGCGTTGCCGATTGCTGCCCGCTAGAAACGCAGGTTCGGTTATACCTCAATTTAGAATCTCATTTCATGAACAAATTCTGCTGTTTATCACTCTATTTTTTGCAGGCAAATCTCTTAGAAAAACTACCCATAGAAAAAGGCAAGAACAAGTACATTTGGTGCTGAAATTTTCATTTTGTATGTGAAAGATGAGATAGAAACATATACAATTTGATTCCTTTCTCCATCTTTCTCTCAGCTGAATTCAGAATTGAGCAACAAAGCTGAAGTGTGTGAACCGGGACTAAGATATTAAACTTTTTTGATTTGTCTACTAAATTAAGCAGCCGATTTGAAATACATCTCTCTACGCCACTAAGCATTTATATAATTAAAAGTTCCAGCAGACATTTGAATAAATGTAACATATAGTATGTACTACATCTATAGATATATTAGGGTGGCCCTCTATTGTACGAAGAAAAAAGATGATCTCAGCAGCAGCGTTGTGAACTTTAAAATTTCAAAACGCACCAAAATGGAGTAAAAAACGCACCATTAAAAAAAGCGCTGCAAGTTTAGAATTTCTTTTTTATTTAATTTCAAATAAAACTAGATAAATTTGTTTGTATTCATTTGTACTAGATAATACATTTTTTTAATAATTAATATTTATACGTAATTGTTGAACTGTTTTAAAATATATATTGGAATGAAATTTTTATGGCTTGAGTTCAAATCTGAGTTTACCCATATCTTCTTAATTTAAGAAATTATTTTTGGATAAATTCATTATTTTATTAAGAGAGTACTTTTTTTATATGAAACAATTTATTCATCAGACTAGCAGAACGGATTTCATTTCAATATATGTGACCCGGCATATAAAAAGGTGGCTTATGACTCAAAAAAAATTTTAACACTTTTTTTTGGTTTCGATAAATTTTGAGACGCTCTTTCACGTGGTGAAAACTAGAAAGTCCTAACTTGCTTAGAAGTGTACTAAAAATGTAGAGAAAGAAGAGCACAAATGAAAGAAAAACAGAATTTTATTGAAAATCCAGAATCAAGATAATAAATGGAATTGAAAAATTTAAAAACAGGATTGAACGCTGCAAAACCGATTTTACCAAAACAAAAGCTGTTTTGCACAAAAAATATTTATTTAGCAGTATTAAGTAGTTTTCTTCGTCGCTATCCTTGTTGAAATCTTTGAAGTTGCTCGTTTTTTCGAATCTCCTTCTGGAGATGAGGCCTTACGTTTTCTTGATTTTTTTTATTGCAGTTGAAGTCGTAGGTTTCTTCAGTTCTTTCTTTTTTGGATCTTGATTTGAAGATGAAGCTTCAGACTTCTTCGGTTTAGGTTCCTTCGATGCCACTTTGGTGGCTGGTGAAGCATCCTCAGATTTTTTGATGGCATTTTTTTCGATGGCAATGGAGCCAAAATATCCGCATTCGTGGGGTCTGAAACCAAGCTTCTGAGATTCTGATAAATGTACCACTAACGCACTGAAGAAAAACTACTGAAACTGACGAAATGCATGGTTTATCTTTAACAGCTGTTTCTCGCAATTTCTTTTTTGAGTCATAAACCACCTTTTTGATAGGCCGGGTCACATGTACATTTTTTTAATTTCATAAATTCTATACAAATCTCTTTAAAAAGAGATCAACGATTAAAAGTAAGGATTCAAAAATAAATAGTAGTTCAGTATTTATCCTTTTATTGAAATATTAAAATTTTGTTTCATCAGAATTTTACTGCCAGGCCCGGGATGTCACACGTATTCGTTCTTTCGTATTATTAAGTTGAAAACAAAAACAAAATTTTAGAATTTGTTTTTGTTTTATATATAACACAGTGCAACACGAAAAAATATAACCATACATAGACAGGTACATTTTTGTAGTTGATTGTTCCTTGAATTTTGAACGGTTTGCTACCTTTGGACCTAAACAGTGGAAAAAGGTAAAAATAATTTTTTTAATTTTTTTGCGGTTTTTATATTGAAGGTGAAGATTTTTTAATTTTATATGCTCACAATTTTTGTTTTTTATAATAAGATCTACAACTTTGCCTCAGAGAGTAAATCAAAACTTCGAACTCTTACAAATCGTTCCTGAGAAAATGATCAGTTTTTTGCAAAAATTATATCGAGGGCCCAAAACTTTGGGAGCCCATAAAGAAATCGTGCATGACTTGGGACAAAACTGGGAGACACGCCTCTTTTTTTTGGTCTTTTATCAGGTAGTGGTGTACGTATATGGTTATATTTCCATGACTTAAAAAATTACACACAGTGTAATTGTACGAAAGAACGAATACGTGTGACATCGTGAGCCTGGCAGTTAATATTTTCACATTGAAAATATAACAATAAAACAGAATTTTACAATGTAGTAAAAAAAGTAAACAAAAGAAGTACAAACATACAAGATGATACATTTGTGAACATTATATTTATAAATTATGTTTAAAACTTTTTAAAAAGAGTTTAAAATTTTCCTATAACTATTCCTAATTAAAAAAGTTAATATTTTCATCATTATTGTTATCATCTGACCATAAAACAGATTTAATTTCGAATTCTGATGTTTTATAAACACTATTAATTTGGCAATTAACACTATCAGGAAGTTGGTAAGTTTCACAAGAATTTTCCCTTTTTAACCCTTTTTAATTTGAGCACACAGCAAAAAATCATTGCAAAATCAACTAAAACCGGGTTGATTTAACTAATTATTTTAACAATTTTACTTCATAAGCGTTTTTTGTTAATTCAACATGATATTAAAGTAAAATAAAAGTTATAGTTATCCACTTTAAAACAAATAGAAATAATGTTGAATTAACATTGAACGCCAATTGAATCAAAGAGATTGTCATGTTAAAATAACTTTAAGATCCTTATTGAAACATTACAATGATATGATTATTGATATGTACATTATCTGTACATTAATTTAGCTCAACGAATTAAAAAGCAATCGTAGTATATGTACATATCGAAAACTTAATATAGAAAACGGGCATCTCTATTTTTGTAAGAAACCACATTTTTAATATTTAATATTGCACACCCCTTATAAAGTAAATATGCCTGTGGTGCGATTAACATTAACAATAAAACTTTGGAAAGGGGATATATAGGTTTGTCATTCCATTCGATCGAGTGATGTCCGTCTGTCCGTCTGCTATATTATGGTGTAAGTAGAATTAAGGCCTCACACAAAATAGAGATAAATATTATACCATTCCACTAAGGTCCAAAAATTAAAATTTTTGGCCAAAACTAAATGTTTTCATGGGCTACGATTATAATTTTGTTGTTACAATCTAATAGCAAACACATCAGAGAAACCACAAATGCATTTTGTTTAACATTACAGTATTAAAGTTGATAAACTTCAGTCCATTTAAAAAAATAGTTGAATGCAGGTGTTTTTTTTAACATTTTTAATATTTGCTATTTTTTTACTCCTGGCATTCATAGAGGGTAATATATAATTTTTATTTATTTTTTTTTTTTTTTTTTTTTAGATTTAAGGTTTAGTTTTAAGATTTTTTATTTTAAGTTTTAGTTATAAGTATATTATAAATAGATTAATTACTCTATTAGTTAATGCAAATGTCGGGAGCAAACATTGTTATTTCTGTGTAATATTTTAATTATTTAGTTATTTAATTTTTCTTTTTCTAATTCCTTAAGCACGTGCACTCTTTTCTTTTTTTTTCTTTTTAAAATAATTAAAATAATACTTTATAATTTTAAGTTTTCAATACCATTAATGTTTAAAAATAACAAAATTGTAATGTAATTTTTCAAGACTCAATAAACAATCAATCAATCAATCAATCCTTATTGAAACAATTTTAAGAAAATTTATAACAACATGAATTTCATGTTGAATCAAAATAAATGTAATGTCGAATTAACTATTTAGCTATTGAGAATTAATGCTACAACCCTATTGAAATAACATGAAAAGATTTTAAAATTACTGGAAATTAAATGTTAATTTATCAGCAATTAATTTGAAAATAGCATTTACGCAATGTTGTTTAACAATGGGACAGGTAGTTAGTAAAAAGCAGTTAATTATTTTTTTTATTTTTATTCATTTATAAACATATAAGTACATATAGCAAAAATACATGGTTTGCCCACAACTTAAAAAACCTCTCCCAGAATCAAGAGTTCGTTAAATAAGCTTTTTTGTTAAACAAACTTTATTTTTTGTAACAAATTTTTGAGGATTACGGAAGAAGAATGAATTACCTTCAATCTGAGATATGTTTCGTTCCGCAATCTTGTTAGGTGCTCCTAGGAGATAAAATTTAAATGATGTTAAACTTTGCCCCAAAAATGTCCCAAATGCAAAGACATTTTTGAAGAGTTCGATCGCTCTGATCCTCTAAGTTTTTATTTAGAGTATGATATTGAAGATACTTTTTATAGATCCACCCTAATGCACATGTATGCACGATTGTCAGTGTCTTCATTAAAAAAACCGTGTATGAATTTTCTATACTTTTCGTTGTGTTGCAGGAAAAACGAGTTGGTGTGTGGAGCTTTTTCGATATTGTTGTCTACTAGTAGAGTAACAGCAATAACACCGGTAATTACCGCCACGTGACAATGAAAATTACTTGTTGTTTTTCTTACTCTACTTGTGTGGTGGTGCTACCACTGCTCGTTCAACAAAGAGTATTCATACTTATACAGCAGCGTTTTACATTTCATTGTTATTATTCGTGGTTGCTTCTGGTCCTGAATTTCTGTTGCTGACATGTTTACAAATATTTTTTTTTATAATTTTAAGTTGGTTTGAAAAAAAAACAAACAATACAAACAAAAAAAAAAACGTTTTTACTGTTGTTAAAACAGTCGTTTAAATACCATTTAATTTACTTTTTGTATTAACAGAAAATTGTACAAAATATTTTACAATTTGCTTGCGTTATATATTGGGTCTTTCGTTTATAGGTGGGATACTTGAAATTGCAATAAAACATATAAAAATGTATTCAATATATATGAAATAATTGTATGACAAAAATAAATCAGGTTGTGTTTCGGTAGTCATATTTAAATCGAATGTTAGCTTCAAATTGTTCAATGGCTTATCGGCGTAGATATGACAGCTCGCAAATACTCATAGAAAATAATTTGGAGGCCCCAAAACGTTATTTTACAAGTTCTGTAAAAATCAAAATAAAAAAAAACATTTATTAAAAAAATTCTCTGCTAGAACAAAGTTCCTAAACAATTCATTTGTGACAAATAAATACATATTTTTAATTCGCAATGTTTTTTTATTTTCAATAGATTTTTGTACTATCACTATAGATTAAATAACTATATAAAAATTCCCGATTTTTTCGTTACAATGTTAACTATTAACTATGATATCTTTAGAAAAATTTATTTTAATACTAATTTAATTTAAAGGAATATAAAGTTTTCTATAAATAACAAATGGGGTTCTGGAATATAAAAAGTTTGGCGAGCACTGATGTACCAATGATTATATTTATGGTTTATGATTATTACATCGTTTTTATTTAAAATAAAATAAAACAAATATCTTATTAAAAGAATACAAAAAACTGAATGTAGGGATTTTTGCAAATATTTTGTTTTTATAAAAAGTTAAATAAATCAATTGGTTTTTAACGGATTGTAAAAACAGAAGAAGCATATTATGTGTATAAAAAATAGGGTTCTCCTACAAAATACTGCAAAAAACATGTCCGAATATGAAAAATAGCGAAAAAGTTGAACCGGAAATGCATTTGCAGCTAAATTACTAACATGTTTTTGCAAGTAACATGATTATTATATACATAATTTTTAAGGTTTTAGTATCTTCTTTCTAAATATATTCTAAAATTTATAATCAGTTAATATTCAACTCAGTTACAGACCTATAAGTGCATAGAAGTACGAAAAACCGGTTTTTTATCCGTAACTCCAGATTTTGGGGTGTCCCTGAAATTTCAAATACAGATTCTTGATCTGCTCGACAGTACCTACAAGAAAAATAATATCACTTCCCAGGTATTTTTTTATATCACACTGTGTAATCTTTGAATATTGTCAGTTTTTTTATAGTAATTTATAAATTGAAAATATTTAATTTTACAATGAAAATGTAATGTTTTTAAACCATATAAAATAGTTTTTATATAAATTAATAAATGTTATTAGAAGTATAAATGGAATTTAACCATTAAAAGATAAAAGTTAAGAGCTTTTGCTTCAACTCAATCATACTTCTTAATTTGGAATTTAAATTCAATTTTGTCATTAACAGTTCTAAGCCTCTTTTTCGCTTCAATTAAATAATTAAAGAATTAACATTATTTACATTTAAAACAACTATAAAAATATTAGAAAATAATAAGAATTTAATTAATATTGAACCAATATGGTTTTTAATCCAAAGGAAAATTGGATTTTTTATTCAGATCTCGAATCGTCACATTCGTGAACGTAAAACATGTCACGTAAAAATACACTCTTCGGATTATGACATACTTGAATGTTCTGTATTTTATAGAAATCGAGATTACAACATCCGTGATCGTGTGAACGACCGTAATAGTTTTACGAACTATCATCCGTTAGCAAAAATGCATTCCAGTGAAAATAAAAGCTTTTGAAATTACGATTCGCTTGCAATCGTAGTTCATCATGTCATTTAGTTCATACGATTGACGTATCACATAATCACGATCACCGATGTGACGATTCGAGCCCAGGTTTTGATTTCGTATATTTATTTTTAATATTAGGAAATAGGGTTTTTGAGCACGTTCTGAAGAATAAGTAAGAAAAGGAAAAGTTTAACTAACCAGCATTCTGATTTCGGAGGCGACTACACAATCGCATTGACTTTCATTTGCATTCCACAATTAATTAAGTTCCAGCATCGACATCTTTGGCGTTGATATTTAATAGTTTCAATTGAAGACTCGCCATCAGAACAGATAGATACTAAATAAAGAAGCATTTTAGTGGTGGAATGCCAGTTTTTTCTCTTCTACAGAATCCGGTTCTAGTTAAGCATACCCAGCATAAACATTAATGGCAACGTAAAGAGTTAACATGCTAATAAACATACATATGTATGAAGTATATATTTTTCACTACTTCTACTTTAGCATGCCAAAATACTTATTCATCTTAATTTACAAATAAGAAATCAACAATGTCAATACCTAAAAGATATTGAATACACAAGACACTTTAAAAATGAATTGTCTGCTTTGCGTATTGAACTCGCCCTGTTCAAGTTATTTGATGTGTTTGATGTCAAATATTTTACTGAATCGTCAATTGCACAACTATTTTATTAAAATCTTCAACACACACACACAATTGAAAAACTTACATCGCTTCGCTGGGGGTTGAATAGCTAACGAAAAACAAACGTTTGTCAGCCGCTTCATACAGAGAATAGATTACTAGCTTATGTAATAGTAAATAATTATATAACTACTTCAAAGTAATGCAGATGGTTTGTCGTTTGTGTTGAATAGTATGTTATTCTTAATGGATGGCATTACCAAAATTTCGATGTGTAGTTTTTGACTTGAAAATATCCATTACCCTAATTACTTGTGTTTTTAAATATTAAATATAAAACTTCGTAATTTAATTTTATTAAACCCTTGAACTTATAGCTAGTAATGCAATAAAAATACCCTGAAAGGTGTCAAAACAACTAACGTGTCTTACAAATCTTTTCCCAATTTACGAAAAAAATTTCATTTTCCAATTGCAGCAGATAAATTGTGAAAAAATGTTTTACATTTCTAGCAAGCACTTCCTAATGTCACTTGTACTTTTTTTTAAGATATTGTCCTGATATGTGATGAGATGAGATTAAAACAAGGAATGGAAGCTGCTTCTTTAAAAAAAAAAAAACAAAAAAACCTGCTGGAAAAAAACACGAACAAAGAATGAGAGAAAAATACTGTGAAATGAAAAATAAATAAAAAGGACCAAGGAAAAAATATTAAAACTAAAATGATTCCTCTTCCAATCCAAAACCAAAAAAAAAAAAGAATGATATTAAAAACTCTGAACTTATTTAAGAATGTTTGAAAGTGTGCGTTTTATCTATTTTCTTTTTATTTTACTACGCAGGAGAAAGAAGAATAAACCAAAAGGTTGATTGATACGTCTTTCCCTCTTGACTCTGACGAGTCAAAGCTCGATTTAATACCTGATTTTGTAACTCTGTGTTCCGTCTGAATGTATTTGTTCGGGTGTGTGTGTGTTTGTTTGGTTCATCCTTTTCCGCTACAGTTGCTCTCTTTGCTTTGGCCAGCTGCAACAATTTATTGGTTTATATTAAATATTTCAGCGTTTGGTAATCATATGAGACAAAATCGAACAAGATATTTTACTAGAAAGCCATACGAAGGAAATTATAGTTTCAGAGGAACTTTTACTGTTTTTCAATTTAATCATGTAAGTTAATTTAATACCTCTCCAACAAATTCCCATCAGAGGCAATACACTTACTCCATCACCTTCATGGTATTTCTTTTATGGTGTCTATGATTTTGCAACACCTTTCTCGAAGTCTTAATTTCAGTTAGGGAAACTGAAAAAAATTATATAGTTGCCGCAGGTGGCGATATTTGCACCACAATAGGACCACATGAGTTTTCCGCCCCCCGCGAGATGGTACTCACTGTCTATTTGAGCCTAATGAAGCATACGAACTTAATCAAAGAACTTAGTCAAATGCTAGTATGACATTTGATTTTATTACCTAAAACAATCCATTTGATTGTTTGTTATTCTGTTTTTATGTCGTGATCATAGACACATTTTACAACGTCACATATGATGAGTTCTATGAACGTGAATTCGTTTCACGCTTCAGATAGCAATCATAATAAAAAAATACGTCACAACAAAAGTTTTTGTACACAAATATTAATTAATAAAATGAAATATCTCGCAACATGTTATGATCCTTTGAACGAGATTCTGCTTTTCACTATGATCCTTGAAACATGCACCAATTTCAACTTTTTTTTTCATCAGTGATACGAACTTATATGTTTTTTATAATATTTCAAACGTCAACCTTTCGACCTTTTGAGTCAGATCAGTTTAATGAGATATAGCGTACAAAAATATATTTTCTCTACATCATCTAAAGTATTTGAACTTCTTTATCGTGCCAATAGTATTTAGATGAGTTGAAAAGCACTTCTTGCAGCAATAGTTATCGCTATAATACAGGCAAGAAACGGTTTTCTACTTTACATTTTTCGTCCTTTTATATGAGAGCAAACAATGCTTAAGTTTGGGTCCTTTTTTAATGTTGGTTATAGTTGTTGATGCTGTTGGAGTTCTTTTGTGTGCGTTTGTTTATGAGTAAGTTTTCTGTTGGTTGGTTTTATGTTGCTGTTGTTCTTGTTGCTGGAATGCTACAATGTGTGGCAGTCACTAGGAAAAGAAGAAGATTTATGGCGGATGTTGGAATTTAATGAAATTGCAAAATGAAAATGAAACTGACAAACGTACAGCACAAAAAAAACATACATACACACTGAAGAAGAGGAGAAAAAGCTGAAATGAAATGCGATGTATGTAGTAACAGTAGTGTGGCCCTTTAAATATGTCTTCTAATTCGTGGTCTCATCATTTAAAAATATTCTAATGGTTCAAGGACTAATGCATATATTTTCTTTGGTGGATAGAGAAAAATTCAGAACTTTTAAAAAAAATAATGATTGTTTTTTTATTTTTTTTCATTTGTTTCAATAGGAAAAATCAAAATAATTTAATAACCCATGACCAAATATTGATATAAAATATTTTTTTGTTCACTTGCTTTTGTGTGTGCGAAACGGCATTTGTGGTAATAAATTTTTACTTTTAAAAACTCGGGCATCTCTTTCTTGAAACACAGCCAAGGGCGCATTCGATCGTGTTTCCTTTCAAACAACAACAGGAACAATAAAAATAAAAATCGGTTTAGCCATTTGTGATATACGATGCCTTAGACAGACACACACATGAAACTTATAACACTCCTCTCTTTTAATTGGGGTTGGATAAAAGTAGTATAAACGGAAGAATTTTAAGGGGTTCGAACTGGACTTACTCAGCTGAGGACTGCTCCACAACATTATAATCAGTGGTTGTTTCTGCGCTGCTTTTGAAAGTTATAAAAATGAGCCAAAAAGGCTCCCCTGGCTACAAAGTCGGTTTGTGGTGGCTCAATTTTCGTACATCTCGCATATATCTTGGACATAAAACCAATAATTTTAAGAAATATTTTCAAGGGCCACCCTAATGTACATATTACAACTAAAATACTCGTACTAGCCAGCCCGCCAACCGACCAACCAACCAACCAAACATTTCAGCCAGTCTTTCACACATTTTACTTTACATCACCAAAAAACTCGGTCTTCTTCACAGAGGAAGTAGGAGAAAGGAGCTCTTATTTTGTTTTTGTTGTTATTGTTGCTGTCTGATTGTGGCAATGAGGATTTTCAACAAACTTGCACACATTTACTATTGCATAAGTAAACACACAAATGGCGTAAAAAGCGCAAGCTGTTGTTTGTTATTGTTGGATGGAGCTGACTGCCTGTTTTGTTGGTTTATTTAAACTCTTACAACTTCCAAGTTTTCATCATCATTATACCGCTCAAATATTTACGTAATACGTACATATGTATGTCTCTCTGTGTGTGTGTGCAGATGTACTTGAGTATAAACGAATGTATTCGTTGCGTATTCTATCATCATATAGTACAAGAGTTTCTTTCATGAATTTTATAAATGCAGATATGTTGAACGTACATATTGCTCATTTACCCAAATAATAGCATAACTCTATAGAACTCGTTCTTGATAAAACGAATTTAAAAATTCTAACGTACACTTACTCACCCCTCAATGGAAAAACAAAATAATATTCTTACCTCAAGTGGTGAGTAAAAAAGATATTTGTATACATATGGTACATAAGAGAAATAACAATAAAAGTGCCATATATTTAATAGATTTTCAATTATTCGATTGTTAGAATTATAATTATTATTAATAGTGTATACAGTGGTCGACGGCGAATCGACCGCATTCTAGTAATTATATTTTAAGTATTTACATACATATGCGATATACGATAAAATACAAAAACATTATAAATAAACAACATACAACTATCTTACTTAGCTCTCTTTTGTTTACAAAGTACATATAGAAAAAACTTTATCTCATTTCTATTCAAAAGCAAATTGGACAAACACACATGCACACTTTGTTTATTTTTCAACTTGAAGCTGATACATGCATGTGCAATAAGTGTGCATGTGTTAGTTGCAACTTTAAATGCTTATAACTTTCAAAATTCTAAACCGATTTACATAAAATTAATATTGTGCACATCTATGTAAAAACCCCATTAAAAAAATATAAATCTTTCCAAAATCGGTTCAGTATTACGGCCGCAAAAGGGATTTAAAAATACGTGTTTGCCTATTAATAATATAGACATATGATTTTGCATAGAATTCTTTTTACACAATACAATAATCACAGATTTCCGAAACTCTAAAAAAATACAATTCGATATGACTTCCTTAGAATGTTAATCTTTATTAATCAATTATAAAAATAAAGACAGTATATTAGCGATTTCACATAACTTTTGTTTATCAACACTCATCCCCACAAAAATTTAAAAAGCCGATTTCGCTCAATTGCATTCACGTACTTCGTATTCAAATCCACAGTACAAAATTTTTCAGCTCATTGATTTGGAACTCAATTCTGAGAATTGACACAAAAAAAAGAACTTCTGCATCATTCGTTTTGTCAAGTTTCTTGTTACTTTGGAATATTGTCTCATGTCCAATTCTTTCTGACTAAAAATGTTACTTCAGCCAAAATAATAATCACTTTGGATTAAAAATCCACTAACAACCAATTTGTTTGAAAAATTATAACATTAAATAAACAACCGACTCAGTTGTCAATTGGATTGAAACGTGTATGGGGTGCTTTACTTTAAGTTGCCGTTCTGTGACGTTTTTAATTATTTGGAATCAGCTGTTTATAAGCAAAACATATTATAATAAAAAAAGTTCATTGAAATTGTGAACACAAAGTTTTCGCACAAATTCTTTTGTTTGAATGAACAAAAAAAGAGGAACAAATTAATAATTGAAAAATTAA
Source organism: Gymnocheta viridis (assembly GCA_956483585.1). Taxonomy (NCBI): domain Eukaryota; kingdom Metazoa; phylum Arthropoda; class Insecta; order Diptera; family Tachinidae; genus Gymnocheta; species Gymnocheta viridis. Next base: position 128,373,893 of record OY101440.1, on the reverse strand, counting down.
TATTTTGCATGATTTTGACTGAACTTTCGGATGTGGACGATGTAATTGTAGAAATGAATTTTATGAAAGTGTGAAAAATGTACCAAAAAATAAAGTTTCAGAAGTTTTTCATCATCCATTGTTTTTTATTTCATAAAAATATATAAATCTCTAAATCTTGACTTAAAAAATGTGTAACATATGACACCACAACAAACTAAATAAATAAGCACTCTTGACTGTCACTTAAAGTTGCATTCTATTTTCTACAGATTAGTCCGTAACAGAACAGAATGAAAAAGTAACAACAAAACACACATACAGTTTTCCAATGGAACAGATACAAAACAGCTGATCCGTAACAGAACAGAACGTACAAACTAACTCTGCTTTAAGGATAAGCACGCTGCGTCAATGATTTTTGTTCGTTGTTCTATTTATTGTGTTAAATTTATAAAGTTTTCTTTGCACAAATCTTAAACAAATGAAACAAAAAAATTTTAAATAAATGAGCATTTATACCATAGCGTTAATTATCCGCCACCCTGTATAAAAAAAATTAATTTCAAATATTTAACTTTACATAATTTTGATACAGTATAACAGGAGATATTTCATACAGACAACACCTTTGACTATAATTCGTATTTATAGAAACAACGAAAGTCAAAGAAATGCACGATTTTCAAGTCCTTTGCTTGAAAAATAGAATTTGAATCAAAAACAAAAACAAGTTTGGAAAATTTTTTAAAATATTATTTTTGTATTCCTTTTAAATTGGAACTTTTTAAAAATATTTATTTACAAATTTTAATTATTCAAATGTGCTCTTTGAAGCAAAAAATTCCTTGGTTCATTCTTTTCATTCGCAATTCACAATTAATATTTGATTGCTTTGTAAGATCTCAAAGGATTATTTTAAAACTTTAAACAATTTATTAAAAACAATTTTTGCAACCATGCAAAAAGGAAAAGAGCAAGTTTTTTGAGACATTTAGGGATTTCTAAAAATTTCTGCTAAAATTACTGATCTGTCCTCTCTCACTGACACATTCATTCACAAAGAAGGCAACCCACCTACTAGTAGGCACACTCAAGAGAAAAATCAATCCATCCGTACTCAAATCAATCCCAAGCGGCGTTAAAAGTTCGGTAATCCCAGATTTACTAAAATCAAGTACAGAAAGATTGTATTTAAATCCTCAATTTAATTTAAGAATTTTTCAGTTGATTCAAGATTTTTCACGCGATTAAACAATTTTATACTAATTTTAAGGAACTCCAGGATTGGTTATCTAAAGTAAATTCGTTTTCGGGTTGTTTGTTATTTGTACTCAAAATTTTGAGTACGACTCGTACTCAAAAGTAAGTAGAAAATATTTGAATTTAGTACAACGTTCTTCTTTCTGTACTTTAAATGCCTAAGTGGTAGTTTTGATAAAAAAAAACATCAACAATATGTAGTTAGCAGGTTTAATATATATTATTTACGGTTAAGTTATTTCCTTATTGGACCAGTAAGCAAGTCAGCAAGAAAACCAGAAAAATGATGCAAAATTCTTTAAATACACTATTGTAGCAATAAACACAGAATGTATGTAGATGTCTTTGAGCGTATGTGTATTGTTGTGTGAGTATGTGTATTTCAATATGGATGTTAAAGCTTAAAACTTGGACATTTTGGGGAGTAATTAAACAGTTTCAATTCATTTATCAACTGAAAAATAACATTATTTTGCGTCACATACCTTTTGAGATAATTTCTATTGGAAATTTCTATACTCAAACACAAATACAAAGTTTACACCGTATAAGAAGATCCATGGTTTAAGTGTGAGATTTCTTAGAAACGATTAGCTATTGTCAGATAGCGGAAATAGCTTTTTCCTTTAAGGATTAAAGTGGCGATAATTTTGAGCACTGATACAATGAAGAGAAACTATTTAATGTGTGTGAATTCGTAGTCAAAGTGTACTCGTATGGAAGATATATATTACAGATTTTCGTTTTTTCCCCGTGTTGACTGCTACGGTTCTCGAACGTAGTAGAAAAAACCTCACCATGACAATAACTTTGCTTGTGTAAGCCTGTGTTGTTATTCAGCTATGTTATGGCTGCGGCATGTAAATGGCAGTAGCAAATTTATAATGTGTATGGCGAATCAACCAACCAATTTTATGTCAATTTTAGCCATAATCCAATCGACTTGTTGCTTATAATTGCTATTGAACATCTTGTATATTCTCGTTGCTGTTTCTAGAACTTACTTGAATGTTCTGTTTCCGTTAGTTTGAATTTGAGTGTTCACGTTTGCATACACACGGTTGATTAAACTGTGCTTAATCATCACTGTATTTTTTACGTTCGTTAAATCTGAAACTACATTTAAATTTTGTAACAATATGCTTTTTCGAGTAAGAAATGTTTAACAAATTTAAAAGTGATCACTGTCATTTGAAAAAAAACTTTACTTAACTAAAAATCGAGTTTAAAATTATTCATTAAAAAATCTACTTTTTCCAATCTAATCGATTCTAATCGAATTGATTTTAGAGGTTTTCATGAAAACAATTTAGTTTTTTATTATTTGGGAAAACTTTATGTGTGATCACAGATTGCGTTCTTTTTTTGCTCAAGGGCCTTTGTAGCCAACGACAAAATCTACGGTTTGTGTCAAAGGTATTAAAATTTATAATTTATATTCATTCACGCACATTTCTTAACGACTCGGCAAATAATTTCACATCGTTTATTTTTATAAAAACCGAAAATATGTGTATTTAGTTTACGCACAAGTAGTTTTAAAGTTGACTCATAGAAAAGCGAAAATATTTGATTTCTTTTTACATTTTTTTTCACATATTGTATCTTTATGTATGAATACAACATACATGAATATTAAAATACCATTTGAGTGACGACTAGTGTCTATGATTTTTTCTTGGTCGTTTATGCACTTTTTATATTGTTCGAATATATTTTGATGTACTTTTTTCTAGTTTCTGTTCTTCTCCATGTGCTAGTTTTCGTAATTGATGTTGTTTATTTAACACTTAATTACCATTTGGTGTCTGAAGTTTTTTCCTACACTGCCACTCGTTTTGCTACAAGGATCTTTTATGTTTTCGTTCATTTTCTTTTTTATGAACAAAAACGAAGTGAAAAAAAGTTCTCGCTTACATCTTTCTGAAATCTTGATGACCATTTTGTCTATTATATATTTTTTTGTCTTTCAATTTTTAAGCATACAAAGGTTTATCAAATAAATATACATGAGTGTGGTGTTACTTTGTAGAAGTTACAATTTTTTTATATACTCGTACATATTGTTTGTAAGTAGTTAACTTAATTACGAATTGAAGTCCTTCCTTCAACTCGTATTTAAGTTTCATTAATTTTTTTTTTGGGAGATTTTAATTGTCTAGTAGTGTGTTGTTGTTGGCCTTTTTAATGACTTTTATTACAGAAAAAGGTCTTTGTGTGTAAACTCATGCACGTACATATATACATACGTATGTATATGTTTATATAAATTGCTATGTGCACATACGAGTATTTATGTATGGATGTATGTGTAACATAAGCATAATTATAAATGTATGCGTAATTGTAACCACTCTCAACGGTAATCTTTGGCTCTTTTGTTGATTGCTTTACGACACCTTATGGGCTCATTTTCCCTTTATTTCTACAATTTATCCTGTAAAACTTTTTGTTTAAATATTTAGTATCATTAAATATTAGAGAATGTGTGTTCTTTAATGTTTAGCTAATTTGTTATATGTATTAAATATATTATTAGTTTAAAATTATCCTTTTTAATTGTGTTCCATAATACACCAGTTGAGATTTTAGGCTATCAGCGACGTTTTTCTTTCTAAATCTTAATAGGACGTTTAGACGGTGATTTTTGCAACGTCTGTTTTTTAGAAAAAAATTATAAACTAATAAAATAAAAAAAATTTACACATAACAGTGCAAGTAAATAAACATACATATCATGGTAGAATAATACAGGTAGTGTCAAAGGAGGATTGCAGCACTTTTCAATTCGCAGTTTTCGATCTCGAGGTTTGAGGAAAACTTTACTTTACTTTAGCGTAAATAAAAAATTTGGAAAGATGACTTAAATAATTAAAAAGCAGAAGAAACGGAATTTTTGGAACGGAAAATTTGTAAAAACAAGCAACATTTATGTAGTAAAAACACAAAAAAAAGTTTATCTAAATTTAATAAATGCCAAATTATGGAAAAACAATAAAAATCAAGAAAAACACATCCGCAACTAGTTACTTTCAATACCTTATAATAAATATATTCGAAGAAATTTTTCCCAGAGTCATTCCATCGATTTAATGTTGACTACTTTATGGTTGATGAAAATTATATTTATTTATTTTAGTTTCTTAACAAAACTCTCACAAATATTTTAACCTTCAAATTGTATTGAAAAAAAAATCACGCAGAAATTTGTGTTTTTCTATATTTGCAAGGTCATGTTGACTTCTCCTGGTGCATTATAATTTATTTAAAAATACTGTGCGAAAGCGGATAGTTAATATTCAAATAGTTTTTATTACTCATACGTATTGGAATTTACTGATTGGCCCACGTTGTCGAACGACATCGTTCTTTTGTAAAATCATATTTAAAACAAACAAAAATACAAAAATTTTGCTTTTGCTTTAAATGTAATTTATAAAAAGAACGACATCGTTCGACATCGTGGGCCAGACAGTTAGTTTTGTTTATGTGCTAAACGATCGTTAATTCGAAATCGGGAGTGAAAATGTTTAATTAAGTATATCGATATAAACAAAAATATTTATCCACATATTTATTTTTAAGCATTTTATGTATTCAGTTATTTCATATAATTTGTTTTCTGTTTGAAAATAATCCATAACATATTTATTTTAAAACTTCTTGCACTTTACGTTGACATATTTATTGAACAGCCATCGCTTAACAATTATTTAGCCTTTTAATTATTGTACACATCAACAGTACAATACTCGGTATGTCAGTAGATTCAGCAGCAAGTGACTCCTACCTACTATTAGATGTATTCATATAAATGACCAGTTCATCGCTCAGCAAGACAAAAAGGTGGGTGTATAAATTTACAATTTAATTCTGTTGTCTTATTTTACAATGAACTCATCAATAAGGGTGTGTATGAAAGCGTCATCATTTTGACATTTCAATTAGAGTTTAATCAAAGTTTATTGTTGTATCAATAGGGGGTGGTACCTAATCGAAGGCACCTATCTATAATAGTGATGCAATATGAAATGAAGAATAAGGCACAATATAGCATTCAACACCTTGACACAGGACAAGCCAATTGTATTCATTTGTGTTTAATTTATAATGGAACAAAGTCAGTTAAAATATTAAAACCTTGTTCTTTACTTCTTTTTGTTCGCGAGACATTTAAAACTCATGTTAAGTAAATGTTAAAGAATTTGATTTAAGGGGGTAAATTGCATGAGAAATAGTACTTCTTTGTCAAAAGTTAGTGAAACCTTAACAAGTATAGACAATTTTATTTGATAGTGTTTCAATAGTATTTTGCTTTTTAAGAAATTTTCTTTTACTTTGGCAGTTTCTTGAATAAATGTAAATATTTCGGGTCTCCTTCATCTTTTTTGTAGCAATTTTACTTAGAGGGTGCTATAAGTTTCAAACAACTGTTGTCTAAAGGAGAAGAGAAAATTCGTGCTTGTTTTGGAGATTACACTTATTGACATGATTTCTAGTTGAAGTTTTTATTACAATTTTAAATAATCTTCTAGTGCCAACCTCTCATTGAACCTTAAACTCTACAAACCCTGAGTAAAAGCTTCTAATATCCTCTTTAAAAATAAAATAAACGTAAAGTGGAAAATTGTTTCAAACAAAAATAACATTTAAACAAATTTCCCTAGTCTGTCATAGCTGCATCACATGTTTTGTTTTGTTATTCTTTTCAATTGTATGATGGGTTTGTATGTCTGAAGCAACACGGAATAAAGACAATTTTCATTAAACTTAAAAACCCCGTAACCAAGCGAGACCTCAGCTGGTTTCGAAAGCCTTGTACTTATTAAACTAAAATCCTTGGATGGTTGCATTTATTTTGTTTCGCTTCATTTTGTTTAGCGCCTCAAAATACTAACGCAGGAATATAAAAAAGACAATCGTACGTACATTGTTTTTCGTATCTACACTAAGAAAAAAATTCTAGCCAAAGCCGCGTCAAAAGTATGTTGAGTACGAGTTTTCTTAAAAAGAGTACAAAAATTGGATGGATGATGGCGGAATATTTACTCTTGTCCTCTATCATGCATCCGATACATGTCATCCAAATTTGTGCCTCAAATCAATCCTGCATCTCTTAAAGTAAAATTGTTTAGCTTAAATCTAGCACGACCCAGGCTTATTTATACTTATGGAATAGACTTGCTTGAACATTTTTATTTCATACTTAAAATTTGTAAATATTTTTTACTTGTTTCTACTTTAATTTAAAATTTTCGGTTTGAGATTAAACTCAAGTATCGAGCCTACGCTGCTAAGTTCGTCGTACGTTTGTAAGTCAACTTCTTAACCAACTCAGCTACAGACCCAGCAACACCCTGCAGATAACGTGACTAGTCCATACACGCACGTAAAGTATAGTCCATAATGGACTAGGACTACTCCAAAGGTAAAACAAAATGTATAGAGGAAACATGATCGCTTGAACATTACGATCTCTTAATAATAGTCCAGCTTGGCTTTATATAAAACTAACCCAAAAACTACTCCATGTCACTAATACATGGACCACTCACAAGCTGTTCGTTCGCTAAAGCACTAACACTTATCGTGTAGTTGTGGTTAGAAAATTACCAAGATATAACTAGTGCTTGTCATCTACAATAGACAACGTAGTCCAAAGTTATCTGCGGAATAGCAAATAGCAAACTTATACGCACATGAAATTAATTTGCGTGTAGATAAGAGAGTAGTGAGAGGAAATAAAGGGTGTTTTTTTATTGAGGTATAGAACTTTAAGTTGGCATCACTTTTTTAACTGGCGGCCATTTTGTCAACTGTCAAGTGATTAATATTTAGTTTGGTTTGCCATTTCATCATGAACAGGTTGACAAAAGAACAACGCTTGCAAATCGTGCAAATTTATTTCGAAAATAATGGTTCAGTTCGCGAAGTTTACCGCAAGCTCCGTCCATTTTATGGTCGACATAAACGTCCATCAGAGCAATTAATTCGGTTAACCATGGATCGTTTTCGCACTACGTTTACTCTATGTGATAATACGCATCCGCAGAGACGTCGAACAGTGCGCACCGAAGAAACAATTGCCGCTGTAGAGCAAAGTGTTGAAGAGGACCCGAATGAATCGATTCGCCACCGTGCACAGCAATTGGAGCTTTGTCCATCAACTTTATGGAAGATTTTGCGCAAAGATCTTGGCTTGCGACCTTACAAGATCCAGCTTGTGCAAGAATTAAAGCCGCGAGACCATGCAATGCGTCGTGATTTTGGTGTATGGGCCGAAAATGAGATTGATCTCGATGCTGATTTTCATCGCAAAATTTTGTTCAGTGATGAGGCTCATTTTTGGTTGAATGGCTACGTCAACAAGCAAAATTGCCGCATTTGGAGTGAAGAGAATCCACATGAGACCCTTGAGACGCCATTACATCCACAAAAACTGACTGTTTGGTGTGCTCTATGGGCTGGTGGAGTCATTGGGCCATACTTCTTCCGAAATAATGCTGGAGAGTCAGTTACCGTTAATGGAGACCGGTATAGAGCCATGATAACCGACTATTTTGTTCCCGAATTGGATGGCATGAATGTGGATGAGTTGTGGTTCCAACAAGACGGCGCTACATGCCACACAGCGCACGTCACAATCGATTTATTGAAGGCAACATTCGATGAGCGCATAATTTCGCGGAATGGACCTGTCAATTGGCCACCAAGATCGTGTGATTTGACACCATTGGATTATTTTCTTTGGGGATATGTGAAGTCGCTCGTCTACGCCAACAAACCAGAAACGTTAGGGGACTTGGAAGCCAACATTCGAGGCGTTATTGCCAACATACGGCCCCATATGCTCGAAAAAGTGGATGAAAATTGGACCTGTAGAATTGGCTTTATTCGAGCCAGCCGCGGCGGCCACATGCCCGAAATCATATTTAAACATTAATGGCATAAAATTATCCTTCCAATAAAGCCAAATTGATGGACATTAAAACGATTTTCTTGTGTTTTATTTCAATTCGAAGTTCTATACCTCTAAAAAAAACACCCGATACGATTTTCGTACATGATTTCGTAGTTCTAGTAGTTTATTTTAATATTAAAATTCATTAAATTTTCTGGTTTATTCATATGCCATTTAACGTTATTCGTGCTAAAGTATGAAGAAACAATTTAGAATGTGTTTTTTCTCTGTGTACCAAGGAGCTATGAATATTATCCTGTGGGCCACAAGCAACAACAAAATAAGCGTAAAAATATTTTGTAACACAGCAGGGTTACACAAATTGTGGTAACTATTTATGATATCCGCAGAAATGTATTCTAAATTTCAGGAAATGACGATTTATTTTGATTTTTCAGTTATGACGCCATTGCAGTAAAAAACATGGTTAAAATCCGTTTAAAAACAACATTTGATAATAAGTAGAGAATTATCAACTTTCTCAAATTGAAAAAAAATTATATATTGAGAAAACTACCTTAAAACGAATAGAGTTTTATTTTCAATCAATCTTATATTGAAATCGAACTTAGATTTGGATTTTGTTTCAAACACTTTCACGACAATAATATTGCCGCCCAGATACACTGGAAAGGTCATGTTGAACGCGTTTAGAAAGTGAGAGTATCAAATCAGTTAGCAGAGTTACACTGTATTTTGGAGTATCAAATGTAAAGATTAAAAGAGCTCCGACGCCATTTCGCTATAACAGTGTGCGAAAAGGGAGGGAACTTGAAATCCCCTTAAAACAAGACTATAAATATAACATTTTTAATCAGCCTTGTTATTTTTAGAGTTACTTCATGCCGCCTTATTTTTCTTGACAAAATGGAAAATAAATCCTCATATATTGTGATAAAAATTCTTCCATTAGTTTTGTCGTGATGCGCGCTCGCACATTCACACTCAGTATAGAAATTTACATACAAATATTTCCCTATAACGAATAATCTGCTAAACAAAACATTCATTAAATTTTCTTTGTTTCCCGCTTCCAATATAACTAACAGTCTTGCCGATGTAGTCAACATATTTTTTAAAAATATCTGTATGCTAGATTTTTTTATGCATTTATTTGAATTTACTTTACTGGTTTTTACTTTTATTAATATTTCCCTTCTTTTGATTTGCAAGAAATTCCTGTGTTGCTCCTGCAACAATAGTGTATTCGTATAGCAACCCGCAATGTTGACAATATTTTTTTTATTTGTTTTTTTTAATCGGTATGCGTTTCCTACCCAGTAGATTTGGTTCTACGAAAACAAACCTCATGTCTTGTATGAATTCTGTACTTGTTGGTTTTTTATGTTTTTTATGGCAGGACGTAATTGAATGTCTCAGGTGTTCATCAGACTCACGTTAAGCCTTTCACGGGATTTTCCTGTGAGTTTTAGAGAAAACATTTTTTTTATTTTTTTATTTTATTATTTGTACATGTAAAAAGAAGAGGATGGCAAAAAGAAAAAAAACACAATTTTGTTATATAATTGAAGGTTTAAGAGAGTATTTAAGAAAAATTATAAATATACGATTGCTATTTTACTAAATGCCGGTAAGATAAACGGCAAACAAATACTTAATTTAAATTTTAAGGAATTTTTTTAAGTAACTTTTATGCAACGACCGCAATTTTTATATCGTACTCGTATATTTTGAGAAGACTTTCATACTACTAATTAAAATTCCTCAAAAAAAGATTGTTTTATAAAATTATATATTTCTTCTCGGGAATAGTAATTTCTTTTTGCGTCAAAATTTTCTACTTTAATAAATTTATACTTAAAGATACTGTGGACAATTGATAACGATAAAGTCCAAACACTTTGTGACATTTATGTGGCTGTCATACGGTCCATTATTTTTTTTATTATGTTCAACAAATTTGTTTGCTTAGTTTCCTTTTTTCGGACTTTTTTGATATATTTATATTCTACCCATCATCTTCAGTCCAATAACTAACGCGATTATAAATAACTAACTAAAATGTTTTGCCATATAATCAATATCAACTTATTTCAACCAATAAAACTTTTATGAAATCACGTACAAAATGTCAATTTTTATGAAATAAAACCACATAAATATTCAATAAAGAACATGAAAACGATAGGTTGGTAAGAAAGAAAAAATCGTGTCTTTTTTCATAAGTGTAGGATTATTAATTGCTAAGAACTAAAAATTTATGCATGTAGTAAAGCGCCCAAGAAATGAAAAAGATGAGGAGAAATAAAACATTAAAGTAATTAAATTTGGTGGCCATTAAAAAAACATCCCTAACATATGCTACATTTTGTATAATATTTTTCCGCCTGACACCATGCCACAGCTTCTTGTCGTTTTTCCGGTAGCTTTCGTTTGGTAGTTTTTGGTTAATAAATTAACCACATAAGTTAAGGTTCCTAAGAGTTTGAAATGTTGTTGTTTACATACCAAGGTTGTTTAGAAAAAAATTAAACGAATATATAAATAAATAAAATAAGAAAAACGTATGCATAAGAGTTTGTCTCAAATTTTCTCAACAAGATTTATGGTCTTCATAGTAATGAGAAGAAAAACTTGATGCCAGAAAATATGCAACATTATTATAAAAAGCTTGTGGATATAGAAATGTTTGCGCGTTAATTGAATAGGGAAAACAATTAGTTGGAAAGTTATTTTAAATTTAGTTTAAGGACGAATGAAGATGATCTTCAAGCCAAGTATAACGAAGAAAGAGAAGCAATCATCCCTATCGTGAATCATTTTTTCCTCGAAGTATTTCCCTTTTTCCTAAGGTTCCAATCGTGAACACTTCTCGCGAAAAATGTTTGGATATAAAAATTTTCCCTTTACAGGAATAATGTTTTTCAGGGGAATTTTCATACTTTTTCCCTGCTTTTGTTTACTGCATTTTTGCAGGTGAACTGAATAAAAACAAAATGTATTTTCAACACTTTATATAATTGAATTACAAAAAGAAATATGTTTTCTTGGAGTATAAAAAAAAGATGCAGTTTATTTTGTAAAGACAAACAAATGTTGCACTTCTGTAGCCTTTTTAGTTCAATTTAGTTTTTTCTTGGTCGAGCAAACGTTCACTTTTTTGAGAGCTTTTAGACGCTGAGGGATAATTTTTGCTCTGTATGGCAACTGTCACGTTAACTTTTCCAGCTTCAGTGTGCCACGTCCACTTGAAACATCAAACATATTAATAGCCTGTGTCCACCTTCAAAGTCCATTGCTAATTTTTAGATTCGGATGGGCGGTTTCGGAGATTACCTGCTATATCCAAACTTACAAACCTGAAAACTTTTGATCTTAATAATATTAGTTCTAGAATATCGATTAAAGGCACTTTGACATTTTTTTACTAAATACTTTTTATGTGCTTTAAAGTTTTATTCACACCACCTGCAGTATTTGGAAACCTCATCTATTCACACATTTTGAAAAAGATTTATTAACAAACAACTAAAAATTAAACAGAGGAAAACTCTGCAATCTACTCCTCAACTTACCTGTATAAGACTACAATGAGATGTGTGTTTCTGAAAAGGTACAAGTACATATTTCGTTTTTGTGTCTTCATACGAGTATGGTGGATTATATTGTATATATATTTTTTTGTTCTTTTCAATTTTAATTAGTGAATTTTTCTTTTGGCTCTTGTGTAATTAGTAAGATATGTACATACATACCATGCTTTTGGTGTTGGTATTTATATAAGTATGTATGTATGTATAGTCGTATAAATGTATGTGAGTATACTTGGAATTTCATAATTAAAATATACAAAAAAAAAAAAATTTCAAGCAGGGTTTTGATAAATTACCAACATTGTTATGAGATTTCTTGAGTGAACATAACGCAATCGCTGGTCCCGATTCTTTGAAAGCTTTTCAGTGTAAGATATTAGACTTTAATTGCGTTCATTATTTCAGTTTGCAAAATAAGATGGATTTTTTTTTAGGAAAGAATAGTGTACAGCGAGCTGACATACAGACACGAGTGGAGAAGTTGCTGAATTATTTTGAAAAAATCAATACATCCATGATTTTAATATTACACTTCATGCATGTCCAACTTAATACTTGATGATTTTGGCACAACTACTTCAGGAATCGGACGAACAAGGAGAGGTTCCACCAAGTGACCATGCCAATGGAAAAAGCGGTGCAAAAGCAAAAAATTAGATGCATTGCTTGCGAAGGTTTGTTGGTGGAGTTTTAAAATTATGCAGTTTGAAGATGAAAGCACTGCAGATGAAGATGACACTGAAATTGGTGGACAAACTGAAGAAAACATGCCCTTGAATATTATGATGATGATGCAGACTCAGAACATGAATATGAACAACCTACAAAGAAAACAATATCAGAAGAACCACAAGCGTCAACTTCAACGAGCTTTATTATGAATCGGAATTTTTATTTTAATGCAAAATAAAGTTTATAAAGAAAAAAAACAGCATATTTGTGGATTTGTAATCCATTTATTGAGTAAAAAAAACTGAAAAATGGGGGAAAACTGGAATTTTTGCGATTTTTAAGGCACTTGATGCACTTTTTTCGGTTGGGTTTGTTCCCATTTTGTTCTTCTCCTATTCAATTTCTACTTGCTTCAGACACAAAAGAAATATTTCGTACGGTATACGATCTTGAGGAAAAAATTCGTATGGCCATTAACTTATTAATGCAGCCAACATGACAAAACAAATGATGCAAAAGTTTATATTTTTGGGGTTTCTTTCACGTACAATTCTCAGAATTAAGTGCCAAAATCATGTGTTGTACTGTGTTAAGTGAAACTATTTCTAAAATCGAATGAGTTGTATACTAGAAAAACTTGAAACGTGTTCTTTAACAAACACACTATGGAATATTTTTAGCCCATTGTGGTTCAATAGACCAGATACACAGGAATCACCACAGCAATAAATTTCCAGCAGGGCAACTGAAATGCTTATCTTTAATTTGCCATCTGTTCATAAATATGTAATACGAATAACAAGTTTAAGTTTTCTTGTAACTTTCAACCGTAAAAGGAAAAGTATTAAATTTATATTAAATTATTTTATTGCCCGTATATTTTACGCATAACAATTCCCCAAAATCCCATTATATTTAGGCGTTAAGCGTATTGAAAAGAACATACAAGAAAACTTTTGCGGTCTTTGCAACTTTCTTTTGTGTGTGACGAAGATGAAAAAAAAAATATTAACGGTTTTCACTTTTAGTTTCAACAAAATACCGGATGTTATTAAAAACATATAACAAAACTTAAAATTCCATAAATATTCTAAGAACAACTCAAAAGGCCGAAACAGGATGAAAAAAAGGATGCTGACTAGCTGGTGGTGGATATTTGTTGCCAGAACAATTTTATGGTTTCCGCTTAAGTGATAATTTAGGGATCATAGCCCCCATTGTTGCTGTTTTTTGTTAAAGAATTTATATTAAACAAATAAAATAATTTGTTGTATTTGTTCGGTATATTCAGGCCTCTCTCTCTGGTTGTTTCAATTTCATTAAATTCAATAAAAAAATGAAACGAAACCCGAATATCCTCTTTAACAACTAATTAAAACATTTGTCTTCATTTCTTACACTTTTGGTGTTTGGGTGCAGCGTTTTAATTAACACATAAACAAAAATACACGTTTCGTTATTTGGTTGATAGTAAATTAATATAAATGTTTTTTCATCGAGTTTGTTTTTTCATCTTCTTTATTGCAGTACACTTTTGGCTTGGGGCATGTTGTGAAGCTTAAGACTTTTGTTACACATTTGCTAAGAATGAAAGTAAAATTTATCGGCTGGTTTAAGTACATAAATTTAAAGATGTTTAGAATACGTATTTGTTGACCTATGTTATTCACTTTTAGGGTCATTTTGTTTCGGATTAAGGTCATGGAAAATTAATTAAAACACACGTATCTATTGTATTAATTTTTTTGTTTCTAAATTAATTTTTTTTTCTTTTCCGATATTTCGGCCAACTTTACTGACCATCATCAGGGATATTTTAATTTTTTTAGCAAACTACTCGTTAGCTTGTCCTCTTCTAAATATTTAATAAGAATAATTAAACTTATTTTTGTTTGGCATATTTTGAATATTAAGAAATAAAAAATATTTCCATTGTTCATGGAAAATGATATCATTCATGTGACTGTTGCGGCTGGCCCCGGTGTATTTTATCCTGTCAATTCAATTTTCGAAGATTTGGTTTGTGGTTTCTGGTTCTATCCAAGGAATGGTGTGTACTGTGCTATTCGCAATGCCTCGGTCCTTAGCAGCACTCCACAAGAAAAATTCTAAGGGGTCGAATCGCAGCTCCAAGGCGGCCAATTGAGATTTTTCGATGGGTTTCGATTTCCGATAATAAGCTTGCAATATTTTTCAATATTATTCAAGCGTAAAGCGATTTGTTTTGGTTCGCGGAGGTATGATACTGCCTGAAAAAATCTCTCCGTATCAAAATAAAATTACAAAAGATACGAACACCCAGTCGATATAAATTTTGCATACACAGAAAAAAATTAAATACGATTTCATTTATGGAAACTGCATATTTCATTAATTGTGTTGTAAGGTATTTGAACTACGACGAAAATTGTCACTAAAATTAAAATTTCCAATTAATCAGAACTTAAATTTTTTTTAAACTTCGTGTTTGATCACTTCAGTAATTTAGTCAATTAAGAACTTGGTTAAAATATATTTCAAGTTTTTATTAATTGTTTTTATTCAAAATTCTTGGTTTAGTTTTTTCTATTTATCTTGGCATAGCTAAAACCTTTTACTTTGTTTTAACCCATTTTCTTGCTCTGTCTCAGTGTAGTACTTCCTCTTGCTATCCGCCACAATCATTTCGGTAGTTGACTATTCTAAATCTGGTTGGTTTGATTCCCACGCTATTAATATCGAGTAAAATATTAATAACGCCGCTATTAATATCTTATTCGATATTAATAGCGTCCTCTAAGTTCGCCTACTTCTTTTCAGTTACACTAACAAATGTTATTAACTTATAAAGCTCCTAAAGGCTTTTCAACTAAATACAACAGTCTTTTCCTCTTTTTTTCTTCATTTTATTGCTAATTTAATATATGCGTCAAATATTCTTTGTCCATTCCCTCCACTTGTCGTATCTCTTCTTGTTTTATGTTGCAAAAATAACAAGAATTAATGGTCTGCAGTGTGACACAATTATCAACTGACTACTGGCTAAAGATTGTCTTGTTCTGTGTCACTTAATACACCTTTATTCTAAAATACACAATTTATTTATTCATACAATACCATAAGGTTTCGTTAAAGGTCACATCTAAATGAAATAGAAAAGATGGCAAGAAAATTCAAACCTCAGAAGAAAACAAAAATAAAATTAAATAACAAGGCCTAAAAGTTACCTTTACTTAGAAAATAAAAACCAATTTAGAAGATAACAATTTTAACGTCTACTCAAGAGGTGGAAAGTTATTATTACTTGCCACCCAAAAAGTGGGTGATGAAATTTGGCACCCTCAGAAGATGTTGGCCGAATACAACAAAAAAATTTGTAATTGGTTACCACATGAAAATAAAATAACGTCTACGACGTAATTTTGCGACATTAAGTCGTGAAATTAATTTATGCTTGCAATTACGACGCGTCGTCAATAAAACACATTCATCTTGAGTACAAAAAGTTAATTGGCTTTTTTCGTTCGTTCAAATTTTGTTAGTTAAATTTTGAGCTTATTGGAATGTAAAGACGGGCGCACTGCTTCTAAACTGTTGGTCGTTAGTGCAAAATGTGTTGGGTATGTTTTACTAGCATACAGAAAAATTTATAAATACAATTTTGGTACAGGGTGTAATAAACAATTGTGTAATAAACAATTGAGACATTTGCTAAGGTTTCTAATTTGCTAATTCAACTAAGAAATTTAAACCATTCATACTACTTTCGTCTTTTAAATTTTATGTTAAAAAATTCGTGAAAACTATCAACAATTGCAAAGCAACTTGCCGTTAAGAAGCTTAATTGGTCCATTTCGTAAAGTAAAAGAGAATTTAATTTCGAACTACATTTGGCGTTCGTTCGTAATCTTCATAAGATTTTATTAAGAAAAAGATTTGGACATGCGACAACTTCTTAGAAACCAAGGAAAAGTTAATCAACCCCAACAGAGACAGAACAGAACTACGTGGTTTTCGGAGGATGCCAAATCTCCATAATGTATTTGCATTCCCCCACTTTTCAGGACGTTGTCGATTGTATGCAAATTTTACCTCCATGTAAAGGAAAAACATTGTTAAGGCAACCGCAAACTAAGAACACCATACTATGATTGAATTATATATTTGATTCAGTTATATGGTTAAACTAATATCATGTTATTATTATCAAGCCAATGCTATGGTTAAGTTAAAAAAATATTTTACAATATAACAATAATTTTATAATTAACTATTTTAAGTATTTTTTTAAATTTATTAATCGGGATTACCTCGATATCTTCTTTCAAAGATTTTCAAAAAAAATGTTTGTTTGTTGAGGGATTTTTAGTCTATATACATGCATTTCATTGGTGCTAATGCCAAATCATCAGTAGACCTTAAAACATATTTTTGAAATGTTTCAAACCTCTTATCTTACACAAAAACTTTTAAAAACCATTGAGAATTTCAAAAATTACAAAATATACATTTTGAACATTCTTTAAATTTTTTCCTGAAGAAGAGCACCGAAGGTGCTCGAAATATCGAAATAAAAAATAAATAAATTGACTAAATTTATACAACAAATTTAATAAAACATAAAAAGAGTTTTATTTAAATAATTGGTATGACCTAGAGCCTGAAAAAAAGAACAAACATTTTGAAATTATTTTTTTAATTTATTTACTTATTTTTTTTTACTTATATTTACAAATTATAAGATAAAAAGAGTAAGGATAAGAGCAATAGCATCATAGGCCTTCAGCTCGAGAAATACTTAAAATAATATTTATATTATAATATGTAATACTAATAATAATTGAATGTGGAGAAATTTATTTATGGTTTGTATTTCTTTATATGTATGTTTGTATATTGTTTATTATACTTCGTTACATAAACTTGATTTTTTTAAAGAACTTAGTTAATAAGGTAATATTTTCCATGGTGGGATGGGATAAGGTATGCATGGGATCAGAATTCGGGATTATACAGTTTCTTAGGATATTTAGTTGTGGACATTCGTACAGCAAACACTCAGGAGTTCTTGGAAGATTAATCTAGCAGTTACAAAAGGGTGTAAAGTTTGTATTGAATAACATTCCATGTGCACTCTAGTATGAAATAGCCGAAGTCGCACACCCAAAATATTCTGTACGTAAAATTAACTGAAATTTTATATATTGAAACGATTAATTTTGGCTCAAGTTCAAACCCGAGTTTACCCATTTATTTATTTCTCAGCAGCCAATGGCCGTTGAATAAGCAAGAGAGACTGGAATATAGATGGGATTGCGTACCAACCGAAATTGATTTGACATGTGAAAATGAATAAGTTTGTACTTTTCGTATCCTAATTTGTTAAATAATACGGTTAAATAGTTGATATTCCTGATCACTAGCATCCACCGTCAAAAGTGGTAAAATTGAACAAAGAACGCTGATGAGATGGTGTAGCGACCTCGAAATCAGCACTGATCCGTTCTGCTAGTATGATGAATAATAAAAATTGTTCTATATATAGTACTCTCTTAATAAAAAAAAATAATGAATTTCTCCAAAAAATTTTCTAATAAAAATTAAAAATAAAAAAAATTAGAATAAATAAATGGGTAAACTCGGGTTTGAACTTGAGCCAAATTAATCGTTTCAATATATAAAATATTAATAAAAGTTCGACTAATTACTTATAAACGTTAATTAACTGAAATTGTAATTTAAAATAAATGAAAGTTCACTTAAAAACCGGTCTACTCATTTTTCATTTAAATTTAAATAAAAACTTATTTAATTTTTAATGCTAAAAAATTAATTGACTAGATCCCATAAAAATAAAAGGTTTTTCTTTTGTTTCTGCTATTTTTACTACCAAGTAATCAACCCCAAGATCCCTAAAAGTAAAAGACTTTTCAAGTAACCACATGGTGGTTTGACTGTTTAAATTTTTTGGCGATCATTAAATGAATACATGTGTACATGCAAGTGTAGAAGAGGAAATCTCAAACAGAATAAATCAGATAAAGCAAGCAAAGAAAAAATTAGCACTTGAAAACAACGGACAATATTGAATGTAACCGATAATCCGTATTAATATGTCCTTAGTTTTTGGAATGTATGTTAGAACCAGTTAAAAATAAAATTGCTTACAATTTTAAATGTTTATTCTTTTAAAAATGACTGAACGGATTACTTCTTGAATAACACACAGTCCGTTACTGTTATAATATTGTCAGTGTACAAATTTGATGCAATCTAACCTGTTAATCTCTTTTCCGTAGTCTGACATATAGTCGAAGATTGTTCTTTTGTCCCTGTTAGTCATTTTGTACCACGTGGAAGTGGTGTTATAAGTATTATATCTATCTTTTGAAACGAAATAGTTAACAATTTCTGTTTCTATATCTCTACGATATAGGTTATTTGTATAATATAAGGGCTGTTTTTTCACGTCTTTTGCAGCGCAATCTTCAAATTAATTTCCTTGAATTCTGCTGTGGCCAGGGACCCAGACTAATTTAATATTTGGAAACTTTTCAATCAAAACGTTCCTAACGATGGACGTATAATATTCACTGTTAGAAATATTGAGAATTGCATGTAACTACGAAAGGGAGTCCGTACAAATTGCAAATTTCCCTCTTTCATTCTCTTTAACATACGATAGAGTCTCATGTATCGCAATGATTTCGGCTGAAAAAATAGAGCTGTAGTCATACAGGTTTGATATTTTCAGAACATTGTTGTCGGTAGTGATACTGTATGAAACCGAATTTTCAGTCTTAGAACCATTTGTGAAAATAAATGTGTGGTCTATAAGTTCTTCCTTTAAACTTACGAACATTTGCCTATATTGTGAGGAATGTATATTACCTTTTGAAAATTGTTGCAGTGAAATATTCACGGATGAATCGTCTAAATACCAGGATGGCAGTAGTTTTAATACTTTTTGAGGAAGTATTGACCGGTATGTTTAGATTGTGGCAATTTTGAATTACTCTATATTTTGAAGAGGAAACTTTGGGTATTTTCTTGCAGCGTTTTAACTTTTTACATATTTGATTTAATGGATTTCCATCTTCGTAGTTTAGTAGAAAGAATATCCCTCTGGGTACTCAGAGACATAATGTTCGATTCAAACCGTAAGTTTGAAATTAGTGTAGACCGTAGTGCACAAAGTGATGTTCTTATGATTTTTAAAATCGAGTTAATTTTGTTCATTTGCGATTTGGGAGCATGGCCATATAATTGCAAGCCATAGCTTACCTTGGAAGGAACTAAGGCTTTTGTTATAGAAATTGGTTGCAATTTCATTTTGGATTTGATAAGCATTTTAAAATGTTTAAGCGTTGAGATAGAGATCTTTAATGGTATTCTAAATGATTTTTCCAGTTGCGGCGATTATTTATAAATAGCCCTAGCAAACGAAGTGTATCAACTCTAGAAAGGTTGATCAGAATTTTGAAATTAAATAAATAAGAATTATATTATATGCCCCTTGGGCCCTTTAATAACACTGCTGCAAAATCTGGTTAATCGCTGCTCTTTGGTTTCCCCATTAGCGTTGTTCAATATGTCTATTAAAATAACTTTAGGAAATTTAACACCCTGTATACTGTAACTATCTTTAGCTCTACATTTTTGATAGTACAACAAAACTCTCTGAAATTTCCATAATTTTTAGATTTTTATGCACAATGGGCAATAGATTCGATTTCTTGTTGTTTTTGTTTTATTTTTTTTTGTTATAATTAGTTTCACATATTCTCTTCGCAGCTCATGCAATCAACGTGGAAAAATTACACCAAGACTGATACGTAATAATGCTCACGGAACAAAACCTCTTAATTGGGTGCAAATTTTTTGTGAACAAATATTTTTATACTTTCAACACATATGGGCGAGCGAGCGAGCAGCAGTAGTGTGTGAGGTGGTGTGGATATTTGAATACTTTTCCATTAAAGCGAAAATAAAACACGTTTCGTCTGAATGAAATGTTATATTTTTTTTTTGCTGCTACTATAGAAATAATAAAAATTATGGTTAAACTACGTAAACCAATTAAAATTGAATGAAATCCTGCACAGTTACAACCACCATCAAACCAACAGTTTCCACTACAAGTTTATATACCTGTATACCTTTATACACGTTTGACTGGAGGTTCGTGAGGTGAGGATGTGCATGCTGTTGGTCATTGCCCAATACCATATTCTGTTCATAAATATTCTGGCTTAAATCATTTTGAAATTGTGAAGATACAATTTTTTTTTGTCGTTTGTAATCTTGGGGCGTATTTTTATGTTATCATCATAATGCTGTTGTCTAGTTTTATTGTATTTTATTATCATTTTATTTTTATCACTATTGTCCAAATGTTCATTTGCAAGACATGTAGGTATTTTTATTTGCCATTTCTTAAGGCTCGACAAACGAACATCTTTGAACATTTAGTTACGCCAGGATTAACTTTTATTTAGTTTCATTGACCATTTATGTCCAATTCAAAAAAGGAAATGTTCCTTTTTATATCATTATAATTTGTAACGATGTTACCATTACTAATTTGTAATAGCATTTGATGCCGTTTACTTGGCAGAAATAGGGAAATGACATTGTATTTTATTTCATAAAAAAATTTTATATTTAGTAGTTATATTGCAAAATTTGCTTTTATGATAATTCAGTTTACATGTTTAGCGTTGTTGTTTTTAAAATGTTATATATAAGGTACATGCTTATTTTGCTTATGCAATTACATTTAAATAGGATTTTGTCTTTAACAACATGTTTTCTTCTATGAATAAATGCAATTGGAACTATTTTTATTGAGCTTATACGTTCACAACTCATCAAACAAGAGTAGAAATATTAAATAAAATGTCCATTATTGCTGTTTAAATTCTCTCCTAATTGAAGGTGAAACAATAACTTAAATTTCATTTTGCCTCGTTTCTCGTGTCTTCACAAACTTTAATTACCTGTTTAAAGCATTAAGTAGAAAATATTTTATAATAAACAAAATTAGTATTATAAACAAGTTTTCTAGCAAACGTTTTTGATTGACAAGATAATTGAATTTCTTGGAGAAATTACTAGTTAATTAACAATGCAGTCTTTGTTTGGCCCATTTACCCGCTCCATGGCAAACAAAATTCGTCGTTTAACTTGATGAAACAAAAACCAAAAAAACAAAATATAATAATAATTTAGAACGTATCTAAAGAAACAATGAAAATTATCGCAATAAAGACAAGACAATACAAGTATTACAGAAACAGTTTTCTACAAGAAATCGTAGAACAAAAAAAAATATTTTTTTTTCAAATTATAATTTTGATTGACGTTTTACAAGGAGAGAAATTTTTTTTGGAAGACATAATACTAGGAAAAAAATTACCACAAAAGCAAAACAGTGTTAATTAATAATAGAAAACTGTTTCTGATGTGAGTTTTATATTGATTAAATTTAAATTTTTGATTCTTATTTTAATTAAAGAAATAATAATGCTCTTGTTATCCTCAACGCCGGTTTTTGTCAGTTTATTTTGGATGATGTTTTTGTCAGTTAAATTTTTTGTTGTAATTTATTTTGTTTCCGAGATAGTTTCACTCAAAAGTGAAATTTGTGTTTAAAAGGTGTATATGTAAGCATGCCTACTAAAAGTTTTTACTTTTTGGATTGTAGCAGATTTTAACCCTTTTGGAACTTTGCTACAATAAATGTGAAAAATTTTAACGATGAAAGAGTAGAAGCAATTTCCGAAAATGATAACGATTTAGTATGCGTATATCATCATTATTTTGTCAAGTCAGTTATAATATCAGCTATAAGCAGGGACCGAAAATGTATTCGAATTTTCAAAGAAAAACAGCAACCCAAAAAATTTT
Source organism: Gymnocheta viridis (assembly GCA_956483585.1). Lineage (NCBI taxonomy): Eukaryota > Metazoa > Arthropoda > Insecta > Diptera > Tachinidae > Gymnocheta > Gymnocheta viridis. Next base: position 128,351,576 of record OY101440.1, on the reverse strand, counting down.
TTTGAGAGCCAAGTCAAGCACACCATTGTGATTGTTTTTAATTATATTTTCACAATACCATATCATACGTAAAACGTAAATCGGCCTAACTAACACAAAATGTAAAATCGATTTCCGTGCGTGTCATCAAAATATGCCACCCCTGCAATAAAATTTGTGAGAGTTTTTTTTGTTTTATATTGGATAAATTTGCATATAAAACCATGATGACATATTAAATTTCAACATGTTTTTTGCTTTTACTGCAAAATTATTTAAATTGTGGTTAGGGCATTTTGCGTTTTATGTAACGATATGCTTTTTAAATACTAGATTTTCATTTGTTCTTTAAAAAAAATATTTTCTGCTTTTTATTTTTGCAGAAGTAAATGTTATTTTCTAATTTTTATTTAACAGAAATAATTATTATTTTCCTTTTTTTTTAGCAAACATAATTTAATTTTTTGATTAATGTTTGTAAGTAATTAGTCGAACTTATATATATGTATATTGAATATTTTATTAGATAATTTTTTTGTGGATAAATTCATTATTTTTTTTATTAAGATAGTACTATATATGGAACAATTTTTATTATTCATTAGACTAGCAGAACGGATCAGTACTGATTTCGAGGTCGCTACACCATCTCATCAGCATTCTTTGTTCAATTTTACCACTTTTGACGGTGGATACTAGTGATCAGGAATATCAACTATTCAACCGTATTATTTAACAAATTAGAATACGAAAAGTACAAACTTATTCATTTTCACATGTCAAATCAATTTCGGTTATTACGAAATCCCATCTATGATGAATAACTAATCGATATATTCCAGTCTCTCTCGCTTATTCGGCGCCATTGGCTGCTGAGAATAAACTGTTTTTATCATGTTGTCTGGTTTTTGTCACTTGTAGTTGAATTTCTTTCAACCAACTATGACCAAATCCGAGTTTACGAGTTTTTGTTTTTATTTTTTTCCAATTTTGCATGAAAAATCATTACTTTTTGATTTTAATTTATTTTACAATAGCGGCATACATCAGTACTTGAGTATCGATAACGATAGCCAGCAAATACCCTTATCGATACCCGTACCAAAATAGAAAGAAACTTAATATAAAGCCGTTACCGTTATCGATACCGTCGGCTGCCAAACGTTCTTAGAATCTTCAAATAGTTAATAAATGATATGTACTTATTTATATATTTCTACTGGATATACAAATTTCTTAAGGAAAATACATTTCCCCTAGACCAATATTTGGCAGTCATTGCTAAATAAGTTTTAGCAAACTTTTATAATTTTCGAGTAAATTTCATTATATATTATTTTATTTCATTTTTTTCGATATTGTTTGCACACATTTTATTTTGTTAAATAATTTCTATGTAGTGATTTCCATAGAAACTATTTTGGAAAACTCTAATAACCACTACGAGTTGAGTAAAATCAATTTTGACAGTTACCTGCAGCGTTACAACAAACATAATAGAAATGGTAACATTTTATAAAATAAATCTAAAAATAAAAATGCTAAAAGTTTTCTCATACAATATTAAGCCTTTAACAGAGTGTGATGTTTAATTTTCATATTCTCACTGGTTTCCGCAGGGAACGCAAGCAAAGGAAATGAAAAACAAAAAGGAGTAAACATTTTGTTCTACATGTTCACCCTACATTTTCGTTGGAAATAAAGTTGTTTTATTTATCATTACGTTTTCACGTAGCAATTTTTATTGCCATCAGTTTTCAAATTCCATATTAAGAAGCAGCGGACTAATTAATCGTCGCTTTGGAAATAAATAAAAAAACAAAATTAGTAGGAGAAATAGGGAAGGACATTTTTTAAAAATAATATGCAGAATGACAAACACAGCCTTTTGGCATCAAAAATAATTTATTCAAGCTTTAGGTCCAGAAAATAAATATAAATGATTTATTTAATCCGATATTTCGCTTTCTCAATGGAAAGCTTCTTCAATTAAAAATTAATAATAACAGTTATTGTTTTCACAAACCAATAAAAACTTATTCTTAATTTGTTTGAAAAAATAATGAAAAATTTTCAAAAAAAATTGATAATTCAATTACACAGAAATACAAAATCACTTAAATCTACTACAAAAATAAAAATATTCATCTTCCTGTTTTATTTTTATAAATTAAATGTCTGTAATTTTGAGCTACATTTTCTGTATCCATTTTAAAGTTAATATTTTGTTCTGTTGGTGTATTTATAATCTGTAAAATTTCTAGCATGAAACGACGTTTGTAGTTTGTTTCTGTGTTCAAAACTGTTGTGTTTTCAAAATCTGCTGTATGGTGAAACATTACATAATGTGATGTTAATGCAGTTTTCTGAGTTGATCTGTATTTTTTTTCTGATCAGATTTATGTCCGGCTAATCAAGTTTTAGTTTATTTTTTATAGTACCTATATATACTTTATTACACCAGTCAAAGATTTATAAAATTTTGGTTCATTGCCAGTGGATTAAATAAATATAAATTAAATAAATATGTGCCATGACGTACATGAAATGTCCTTAATAAACTTATGTTAGGTTAGTCCTTCCATGCAGACGGCCGGTCTTTGCTTTGGGAAGCCATCATTATAATCTTTTTCATTTTCTAACTGTATAATATTCGAACTTTTTTTTGGGCTTTTTATGATTAATTTAGTTTTGTTTTGCTGTTTTGTTGATTTGCAAATTTCTATTTAAAAAGCTAAACTTCTTAATGGAGCAGTAACAATATGTCCTGCCTACGCGTGTTTTTTTTTGATTTTCTTCCTCTAGAATCAAGTCCTTTTTTATATTTCATAGTTTCTGCGATTCCATTTATTGTTATTTAGTCAATTTGAAATGTTTTATGTTGTTATGAGGGTTTTGATCTGATTCTTTTTACTACTGTGGCGTTTGTTTTGTTTTGAACCATAGGTTAAACTACGAAATTTGGTATTCATAATGTCATTTGTGATAAACAAAATTATTCAGCTGAATGGGAAAACCTATTTTGTTTCTATTAAGTCACCAATCCAAACACCATCTGTTTCAATAAAACGACAATATAATACGACTCAGTTGAAAACGGTGGAAACTAAAATATTTGCAATATGTATACATCGTTTTGTCGAAAATAAGAATTAAATATATATTTTCTTGTTGCTATTATTATTTCCACCACTGTGTAACGAAATCACTAATTGGCTATTACAAAACGTGTTTAAAGTTGCTGGCCTTTCCGAACTTTTTCAAGTCCGCTAAAGAGGTTAAATTTTTTTCTAGTGAATGCAAAATAAGACTTGATACTAGGAAGTGCAACGAATGGACTTTCTGTGTCCATCTTCATGCCACCCAAACTTAATCTGATGCTTGTATAAAATCACATTCAGTCGCCTCTGCTGGAGCTTGTAACATTCAAACTAGTTTTTAATTTGTTTTTTTTTGCGAGGATGTTATGATAGCACCAGTTGTTAGTTGGCCTTTCATAGTTTTCATTTTGTTTTTTACAACTTTTTTTTTATAAAAAAGTTTTAGTTTCCTCTTTTTAAACACAACTTTATTTAACAAAAGCTATATGCCAACAACAATGAGCTTAAAATTGCTTAACAAAAGTTTGAAAAAAAAACTAAAAACTGATTTCGAGCAAACGCCAGGCCAGGCATCACTGCGTCAAATTTTGCAGGTGCACAATAGGATGAAAAAGTTGTAAAATTTTAATATACTTAAAAGAGGAAAAGAGGAAATTGCATAAAATATCCAAGAAAAAAACAATATAAATTATAAAAATTAGCAAAAAATATGGCCTACTGCTTCGGCTGTATATTTAGTATAAAACAATATATAAACTATTGCCTACTTTAAGGATGTATTGTGTACATTGCTGTTGCTGCATTTCATGTAATTTCAAGTTCGTTAAAAATATTACAGTTGGCGTTTTTGTTTTTGTAAATGTTTTTTTTTTTTATAAAAGTAGACTATTTTAATTTAAAACTTTATCTTGGCTTTTTTTTCATTTTCTCGATGTCAGTCATTTCTTTGTGTTTAAAATCCTAAACAAAAATTTATAGCTTCATCAAATTATAAGTTTTTGAAGAAAGCTTTTTCTTTCTTAATGCACTGCAACAACTTTTTCAATTTATTTCTTTCTTTTTTGTATTTCTTGCTTTTCTCACAAACTCCAGCTAACAGAATAGCAACAAATTGCCATAAAGTTTCGTTTTTTATTATCATATCTAAAGCTGAATTTTATAAAAAAAGAGGAAAGCAATTTTTAAACTCTACTCATATGGGAGGTTAATTTTGAAATATGATTACGTATGTATGTACTCGTAATATATTCATAGTAATAAAAACGAAAATTCTTATTAAAGTAAGAAAAGTGAAGTTAATTTCTTTATATTCTTTTTTGTGTTAAATTTAAAGTTGAATTAACAAGTTTTGCCGTTCTTGAGTAGACACTGTATTTGAGTCAATACTAAAAACAATGAACTATTCTAATAACGCAATAGAAAGAATATTTATTCAAGTAAAGGGATAATTTAACATTAATTAAGTGATGATAAAAAATTGATCGTTGTGAAGTTGTGTTTGATTTAAAGTTTAAACAATTAATAACGCCTGCCACAATACAATTAAAATGCGAAACAGGATCGTCTCCTGTAACTTAATTTTCCATACAAATTCATATTTTAAACATGTCTAGTTTTAAAGTTGAATATATTTTACATTGAGAACACTTGTGCTTATGCTTTTATTTCGAGACTCCCACTATCGCAAACAAGTCACCTTATTTTCATAAAATTTTTTGTTCTTTTAAACAAAACCGTATGATCAGAGTAACGAAAAATATGATTGAAACGAAAAAGCAATAAATGAATAAAATTAATGAGAAATTTTACGTTACAGTCTTTGTTTTTATTACTCAGAGTGATTTTCAGTCTAAGTTACGGTTGTGTCCTTTTTCATCATTAACTTTCGTATTCTTTTTCGTATCATGATTTAAGATCCACCAAGAGTATGTTCCAATAATTGCAACATTCGTTCCAGAGGACGATGCCAAAAATGTAAAGCAAAGAACAAAGACTGATTCGCGAAATATCCTTCAAAATACTGATATCAATTAAAGTAATCGTATAAACTTGTATTTTTCATTCCCTTAAAATTATACTGAATCGTCTCTTTTGGTTTTAGTTAATGATTTTTTTTATAAAATATTTTTTATAGCTTATGCATTTGTTTTCGCTCATTTAAAAATAAACTAAATTGTTTTTCTTTATTTAATAATTTTTTTTGTGCAATGAAGTAAGTACTTCAATAATTTAAGTTAAAGAAAACACATTAGAAAACAAAACCTTAAAGGAAATATTTAAAATAAACAAAAAAATTATTTCATTATTTTGGGATATTATTTCACATGTTATGACCGAGACCACACAATTGTGCCATGTCCTGTTCACGAAAAAGGACCTATTAAAATAATTATGTGGGTAAATTTTAGCCTATATATAAAATAATTATTTTGATATTGAAGATTTAAAGTAATTTGTACGCAATATAAAGTATAGGTCTGAAAGTGTTAATAAGATCTGAAATAGAGATGGGCATCAAGTGATTAGAATGATTCAAACATTATCACCCCAGATCCTGATTAGTTTTTTTTTAAATCACGTGAGCGTGCACGAACGTGAGGATAAAACATTAAGCGTGACTGACCGTGAGTGTGCGTGCAAGAGTTGTTTCTTGTCATGATTGTTTAGTGTTTTTTTTTTGCTTTATTGCAATTTTTTCATGTAATTTTTTGATTTCCTTTTAATTATTTAATTTTTTTTTCGCAAAATTTTCGTGAGTGTGAGTTTTAGTGATGACGAGAAATTTTTTTCCACTCACGTGATCGTGCATCACCATGACCCAAATATATAAAGTCGTGCATGAGTAAACTTTTTTGATCGTGAGCGTTAGCGAAACATCACTAACGATTCCATCTCTTATCTAAATTTATATTCAACCGCGGCAACTAAAATATGGCGAATATATGGAAATACTCATTAACACTGTTGTCAATGTAGTTTCAGTTCTGTCATGTAAGTTAAAATTAATTTTTGCCTTGTTCTTCTGAAATATTGCCTCATCTCCAATTCTCTCTGACTAAAATCGTTTACGAACTTGGCCTAATAATAATCACTTCGCAATATTTATTAGGGTTTTTTCCAGCTGTGCTAATAAATTTTTGCTAGCGAAGTGTATTGAGCATTAAATTATTTACTGCCGACATCACTTATTACTTAATTTTTTGTGTTTGTAAATTCTATATAAAATATTTTTTGTATACGAAAGATCAATTAGTAAATTCGGTAATGCCACAAAAATAATTCTCGTATTCTTTTTCATTAAATAATACGCTTGAATAGTTGTTACTAATCTGTTAGCATTCACCTGAAAAGAGCAAAAACTCAAAACATATCCCTGGCGAGCTTTTCTTATATTCCTTTCTTAATAAAATTATTTAAAATCAAGAAATTCGCATTAATGAACTAACGTCTAATTTCGTAAATTTCAATTAAACCAATAAAGCAAGAAAACACATAAAATACTTTAATTATAAATTTATATTTTATAATTTATTTTTGTCAGATTTTGCCTTTGCAGAAAACTTTGAATTTTCTTCCAACATTCAAAGGAATTTGAACTCTAAATATATTGTTGTACTTAGATATTTTAAGCCTTTAAAATTCGTTCTTAATTAATATTGAAAATATTGTATTTATCTTTTTATATTGAAATAACAAAATACCAACAAAAAAAACCTGATAATGACATCTAATTTGTTTAATTAAAAGACCACAACGCATTGCATACGTACTACGTTTGGATGTGACATAATAAAATGTTTTTGTAAAATCCCCAAAATGCACTTACTTAAGTAATTGCTAACCATGTACTTGTATGCCAAAAGATATATTGTTGGTAGAGAGGAGTAACTTCTATGGAATATGAAATTTGCAACTACAAGCAAACATTTGCCAGTTATCTAAGTATTTCAAAATAAGTATATGTTAAACGTTTTAAAATAAATGACATTCTGAACATCATAACATCAATCTTACATTGACAACATACTAGTTAGAAGAAGCATTTTGTTTGTTGCTTGCTGGCTTGTTGTTGCAGCAGTACAAGACTATCAGCCACAACGAAAAATTAATGTTCAAAATTGTATTCTTAGGGGAAAATGTACTTTTATGTATTGCATTGCATTGTTACATATGAGTGTGTTTACGACTTAGGTTGAGGTTACTTTAAAAGATAATGAGCAGAGTTATTGTAACCAAACTGTAATATAATAAGCAAAATGGGATCTTAGACCTTGTGCATGTCGTATGTGTAGCTGGAACAAAAGTAGACACTCTTGAATATATATAAACAATTAAAAACCCTTTTTCGCAAATGCATATACACAATTATAAGCCACAGAATTGTATTAACTGCTAAAACCTACTCTTAACAACACATAACAACACACCATTACGCACATCAAATTGTAACACTTTACAGTGGAGTCAATAGTGTTAATAATAAAGTTTATATTTAATTGAACTTTCTCGAAAAAAGTGACTCCAAACATACACGGCGTTTAAAAAGGCCGAGAGATGTTTTGATATCCACTTTCATATGCATATAGGCCCACTTAGGTCCCTTTGTGATGCCTGATGTAGATAATGAAATGAAGTCTTCCTCTATCCTACTCTAGGGTCTGTAATAAACCAACACGATTTACGAATAAACTAGCTTATTCCTTTCAATGTACTTGACAGTTTGTTCCTCCTCTTCATTTTGACAGCTTCTGCAGAAGATTCTTTCTTCTTACGTGGGTACCTATCAGAGAACTACATGAGTTGATTCACTTTCGTTCTTCACTTTTTGTTTCGATTTTGAACATCAATATGTACTAATGATATTGCTTGCACACAGAAAAAAATAGTTTTCGTATTTGATAACAAAAATACCGGTATTCAATTATTTTTTTCAAATTTCCTGTGAGAAAAAAAAATCGCAGAATTGATAACTTGAATTGTAAAAAACTTATCAAATTTTTAATTAATAATCGTATTAATTGTAATAGATAGCATATCATGTAGCTCAATGTTGAAGTAAAGAAAAAACAAATGAAATTAAAAAATTTTTGGGAAATTTTTCACTTTTGCGGCTGCCTGAGCGCTTGTTTTCTTGAGTTTTTAATGGTTTGCTACCTATGGACCTGAACAGTGGAAAAAAGATAAAAAAATCGATTTTTTTTTAATTTTTTGCGGTTTTCATCTTGGAGATGAAGATGATCTACATGACATGATGACATTATCTACAACTTTGCCTCAAAGAGTAAATTAAAATTCTGAACAATTTGCAAGATATGAGCCCGAGAAATGATCAGTATTTTGCAAAAATGACACCGGGGCCCTAACTCTTTGGGGGCGCATGAAAAAAGTACATGGCTTTGGGCAAAACTGGGAGACAATGGTCTTCTTTTTTTGGTCTATTATCACGCAGTGGTGTCCGTATATAGTTATTTGTTTTTCGTGTTGCACTGTGTAATTTATAAATTTTTCAATAAACTTTATTTCAAGTTGAATTAAATTTTTTATCAAAATTTTAAGGATTATTGATAAAAATAATAGTTTAATAATTCAGCCCAAATTAAACAAAAAATCCACTTTTTTAATGAAACCGTGGCTGAAAGGGTCAACAGAAAAATGGATTCTAGTTGTTTCACGAAAATAAATTTCAAAAATCCATTTTTTTGAAAACTAGTTCGAAATATGGTTTTCGAATCCTTTATTATATTTGTAGTTAAAATGTAATTAATAAAATATATAATTTTGTATATATTTACAAAATGAATATTTTTTATTGCTCCAAAAAACACCTTTTTTTCGTTGGAAATCCAAAATTTACTTGTGTTTGATGGAGTATAAAAAAATTATATAAAATTCGATATTTTTTTATTACTTTTTTTGTTATAAACTTCTCTAAAATATTCAACAGTTCGTGCCCATTTTTGACCACAAATTAAAAAAAATCGCTTTTTGAAATGCCTAAATTCATGATTTTTGCAATTTTTCAATAAATGATGTTTTTTGTATTTTCCACATTAATAATTTGTATTTGTATTAGCAGGACTACTTTTTGTAATTTTAAAGGTTTTATTGAAATTGAAATTACATTTTTCAGTTTCAGGACACATGGTAGGTAGGAGTGTCCTTGCACCGATTTTTCCAAAAAATTATATTTTTCTTAACTGAGCTATTTTATGCTAGTGTACCAAATTTTAAAATAACTGACAGCTTCTTCTATTTTTGTCCCTTCGTTACATGGGAACGAAGCATCAACCTTCCTTGCCTATCTTGTGCGCAATCATGTTGTCGGGCACACTTGCGTGCTCTGGTGCACAAATAAGCTTTATATTGGAGTCTGACGCCATCTCATTTATAAATGTCAGGCATTCTTTTACCAGTTCAGATGTTATATAAACACCAGACAGAGTGTTCAGTGCAGCCTTACTGTCGGTACATATTTAATATATTAAATAATGAAATTTAATTTACATTTAGGCATTTAATTCTACAGCTATACTGAAAACAAATAAACAGAACAGAAATTAACATTCATAATTTGAAATTTTTTTACAAAAAATAGAATAAATAAGAATAATAAGATCAGCAATAAGAATGCATCACCACATGCATCGATCTGACGTTAAACTATCGGGTTTGGATTGTTATACGTTCTGCATTCCAGTTCTAATGAGCATTTCTTTAAACTTTTGTTTTAAAGTGAATTTCTTTCGCATTTCATATTTTTTTTATTTTTTACACATGCAACCATTTTCTTGCCAATGAATTTTGTGCCACTGTTTCCTACAACATTTTAATGTGTGCATGAGTATTTGTTTATGAGAGATACAAATTACAGGTAATATTATTTGGTTGCAACATACTTACCTCTAACATGCCTATTTGGTTCATCCTTTGCATTGTATATGATTGTGTGCAAGTGTATTTGTTGCAACATTTACATGCCATGTAATGTAAACAACATTTTGATTACTCGTGCTAACATACTTTCCTATATATTTTTCATGCATGCGTGTATCTATAAACAAAAACACACACACACACACAGCCAAACGCATACTCTCTAGCATACGTCTGTGTTTGTATATTACATGCGTTTTTGTTTTAGTTGGTTAGCCTCATTTTGTGGCCATTGTTTTGTTGACCAAAAATCTAAAAAGCTTTACTTGTTTTTGTTTTTAAGGCTTATTCGATGACTGTGTATGAGTGTATGTCGTTTAAATGAGTGTACACTTGTAGCACAGTGGCCATAAGCGTTTGTGTATTTGGTTGTAATTATGTTAATGCTTAGGTGGTGACAATTTAGTGACACCAATGATCTGTTTAAATAAATCTTTAAATATGCCTCATTTAACCAACAGAAAAACAACACAATGACAAACGCACTCTCGTACATGTTTGATAAAAAAAAATATCAAAATGCAGCAGATATTGGCGATTAGAAAAAATGAATTCTTATTAAACGGCGATCAGGGTCACAAACTTTTGGTTTATTTGTTTTAGTATAATTTTTATAATGATTCTGGTGCGACTGCTTGCAACTGCACATTTATTGAAGTATATGTTTTGCTAGTTCCGGCATCATTTGCCGCGTGCGATAGATCGTGAGTATCTTTTCGCTCAAGCATATCACATCTCATATCCTATCTCAGTACAAGAATGGGTCCAAAACAGTAGATGGGGTTGGCGGTGACGCATGTGTGCCCATAAGGAAATAGCCCACCCCGAGTATCTTAAGGGATCGCATATAGCTATCTTCTCTGATCTCTTGCTTCGTGGAAACTTATATCCAAGATTGCTTGGAGAGCTTTGAATCACTACAGCAACTACGAATAGGTAATAGGATTTCTATTTGTTGGATACCTGATCATCATTGAGATCAGAGAAAACGTGCTAGCAGATGAATTAGCCAAGCAGGCTGGTGCTACTCTCCTTATGGGTCCATATCATTTTGTGGAGTTAATTGGTCAACGGTTAACTCGCTAATAAGAGGTATTGACATTTTGATGGCAAGTGGCGTTTGGGTTGCTCCTCATGGTATGAAGCAGGACTAAAATAACCTTCAACTGGTGATGGGTTTCCTTTCAGGACATTTCAGTCTGAATGATCCATTGTGGAGCAATTATTTGGATCTTTCATCTTTGTGTACAAAGCTTGAAATAATTTATTGATCCTTGGCCTGAAAGATCAGACCAGATATTTCTTATGCAAATCAAAAATCATTACTGTAAATACAACGAATTTCCTTACTGTCATATGCATTCAACAAAAAGAGGGCTAAGTGTAACATCTCGTCGTCCCGAAGTTATCTTCTTTTCTTTATGAAATCGAGTCCAAAGTTTAAAAAAAAATATATAAAAAAAATATTAGATGATTTGAATTCGCTCTACTTCCGGAGCACAAGTTCAGGACCTCAGACCCAGTTCACACACGTCAGGCTTGACTCGTCAAGTCTTGAGTTTTTAGGAGCGGTCTTATCTATTTTTTTTTTGATTTTGTGATATACGTGACAATAACTTTTGGAGGACGATGTGCATCTGATTGTTTGTGCTTGTCGTCTTTTCTTCGATTAAATAAAATCTATTCAGCGGTTTCTAAGCTACATACGCTGTCCCGACCGAGAAAAAATGTCGATGGTTAAAAGTTAAAAATTCATTCAAAACAAATTTTAATAGCTTGCAAACGTTGCTGCGGTATGAAATAATTCATGATAAATTGCAAAGTCACACAAACCAAAAAAAAAACGAAAGATATCTAATCGGATGTCTCAAAAAATAGTGCCAACTCTTTTTAAATAGTCTGAGGCTATCGTTCGTTCTCTTTCTGCATCTAAGATGTGGTCCGTCAACACTTCCTTTTAACGATACAAGTACATATGATGCTCAGCTTGGAAGCTAAAAGGCCACAAACACAGTTGTCGGGAATTTTTTCAATTAAAAATTTAATATAAATTCTAGTATTACAATAATTATTATTATTATTTAGATGATAATATATTTCTTTAAATGAGGTTTTTAAGTTGAGTGGATATTGTTTTTTTTTTGAGGTAACGAAGTTGCCCCAGCGGGAAGAGAGGCTGTCACAAAATATATCATCTGACTGGCTCGGAAGGGGTGGCTACCGGTTCCAGTTCTAAGACTTTATATGAAAGCGACATGACGTTTGCAGTGGAGTTAGTAGCTTTGCATGATTAAAATATTCTTAAGTTGGACCCACATGTAACCTTAACGTGCTTGTTCAGTAGCAGTTGCCATTCAAGAAAACAAGCTATTTTGTTCTTTTAATAAAACCGGGGTTGTTATGAAAAAACATGGACAATTTTTAAATTAGTTTGGTTGTATTCCAAACACCCTTCGAGCTTTATTAAAAGTTATAATGGTACAATACATTGTTCTGTGATGATACTTGCCTCATGGAAGATAGTATCGTGATGTGAGAAAAGTTGAAATTGCTCAGAGACTAATATAAATTCTTTTGCTGCTGCTCACAAAGGAGCAAAATTATCGAAGCTAATTTTTACTGCTTATGGGACGGATATGCTCAGTACAATAGACACGAATTTTCCCCACGGCACAAAAATTTTTTTATTACAACAAAATAAATAAAAAACCTTTTAAAAAATAAATATGAAATCGCTCTTTATATTCCCCAATGAAAAACTGCAATCTATAAATTTAATTTACATTGAACGTTTATCTGTATTCCGAATTTTATGCACAGGTTGTTATTGCTGCATTTTTACAACCAACCAAAATTTAAGTCTTGACTTGGAATGTAATTTTGTAAAATATTTATTAATTTCTTTTGTTGGCCAAAAATACCAAGCTTATTGCACAAGTATTTCTTCATTTGTAGCTCATTTATTTCAAAGATTGTGGCTTATTATTTGACCATAAGTATGCAATTAGTAAGAGCATATCCTAAGTATAAAGTATATTAGATTAGTATCTTAATTTCGGTATTCGAATGCAACTTAATTTTATTATAGACATTAGCCTCAAATAATCGTAAATAAAGGTGGTTTTGCAGCAAGAAATACTTAATTAAATTGTTTTATTATTTGAAAAATTTATATTTTGTAGCCACTACAAATAGACAAAAACATAAATATTTAAATTTAATATTAAGTTTTTTATTAATATGTAATCAATTTTTGTTTGCTTTTTCTTTCAGTGTTAGTGTTGAACAGAAAGTGTGTTTAGTGAATAAATCTCCATATGGCTTTCATCGTTGATCACGGGTGAGTCATTATTTTTTCTAATAACTATATTAATTTCTTTTATAAATGATAGCGAACATTCTTCTAAAATAGCTTAATATTTAGTTATGTCTCTGTGGGAACTGAAATAGTACGCCGACACAAGAACATATCGTTACAAAGGAATCATTATTCTACATGACATCGGATATAAAAAAGTATTTGAGTTTCTCTATTTGGGCCTCGTAAGCAAATAGCAAAACATAATGTTATCCTTTTATGGGCGCCAAGACAGTTAACACAGTCCTTAACAACGCTTAGTGCTTCCACATTTGAGGTTAATAACTTGACTATTTGACATAAAATAAATCCTAATATACCTTGAGTTTACCTTGAAACATTCCCTAACCAAAATGAGCATGAAATAGATTTCAGATTGTTAATGAGAAGGCATCTTTTACAAATTATGGTCGGAATCTCCGGTCTCTGGGACGCTATTTTTCTCTTTGGAGGCATCATTCAATCGAATTTGATCAACGTCTTCGTGCCACAGGATTCGAATATTCGTCCATTGATTCGTTTTATTAATTTTCTTATCGAAGTTTCTGTGCAACTTCAGCGTCACCGTATATGACCCACTAGGGTTTCCGATTTTTTTTTAAGAAAACACAAACTGCTTAAGTCTTTTTGGCTTGTCTGCGGAAAACACCAAGGGTCTTGGCAGGAATCGAGCATTGGGCTCTTGGACTGATAAGCTAGCGTACTATCCAGTAGTCTATAGAGACATCCTGGAAATCCCCAATCATCAAAGTTTATACCTGAAGCTCTCTCTCTCTGTTAAGGGAGAACAGATCTTCATAGTCAAATCGATCGATACACAGATTATACAGTATGTCGTAATAGTGGTCTTTTAATGGTGTTGAAGGATCAGTAGATAATTTTTGATTGGTGAGCCGTTGAAACGCCTGATTTAATTCTTATGGGAACGATTGTTAAGCAAGGCAATTATTTGATCATCATGACTATCTAAAGAAGCTTAAATCACTTTCTTCAGACAAGCAAATTAAAAAATATCTCTATTTGAATAGCAAATCTTTAAAAGACAAACTATTATTTAAAAAAAACATTTTGCAACAGTTTATGGCTTTCATAGTCCCTTAAATAACAATTCTTATCTATTTTCAAATTTTAACTTCTATAGTATTTTTTGCCCCACCCCTGCCGAATTTATTTTTTATTTTTCAAACAAACCGTATTAAATATAATTTTATATTTAAATATCCTGCTTCTTTATAATTAAAACAACTGGAACAATAACAGCATATTAAAGCAGCAGCGAAAAAGCCCTACGATATTCGGAACAAGATAAGCGTCCTAAAGCTTGCAACGTTCGGTTATTAAATCAAGTTAATAACTTTCTAAAGGCAATAAAACTGTCAAAGTGATAACACATTCTTTGTTACCAAAGTTTAAAGAAATCTCAATGAACATTTGCTGGCAACGCCAGGAGATGGAGAAAGAATAGCAACACAATGAACGAGTGAGTGTATAATGGTGTTTTGTTTTCGTACTTTCTTATCTAAGGTATATCAAATGGTATTTAAAATATTTTCAAATAAAATTAAAGGAAATTGTAATTAAAATTTATAAAAAGAAAATTATATTCTAAAATATTTTAAATAAGAGAACGAGATAAAGAAAATATGCATTGCATTTGGCAATCTAAAGGTGTGCGATTAGGAAGTGGATTAGAGAAAGGGAAAAGTAATTTGATTTTGTTATTCAATGGAATTTAAGTATGCTAGAAGTTTTCCCAAGTGTTGTTTAAACGATTTGTAACATTGTTTTACAATTTACCATTAATTACGTGAATAAATATTTTTTAGATGCCCTTTAAGCTTTAATGTAATATTTTTGTTCAATTTATTTTCTTTGTTTTTTGAGGGTCCAGTTGGGTTTTTAATTCGAACAGGCTAGGAGGAGAGCTTTAATAATATAAAACTGCTATTCTATATTCTCTTAGGAATTTATCCAAACGATTATGGGTCGATATTTCTTTTTGGAGTTTTCTTAAAATGTTTAAAGCTTAGGCCAGCAGCGAATGTTAATTTTGAAGTATATTGACATGTTCAAAGGTGTATTAAACAAAAGACGGACCTAAAAATGCTACCTTGGGGCAGGCCCATCATAAAATCTCGTTGGAACAAAACTTCTTGGCTAGTTATATAGATTTCTAATAGCATTTTTCCTCAGTTTTTTACTGCAAACATTTTATTTCATATGGATTTCATAGTTTTATGGTTTTAATCACACCATGCATATTTAAAAATAAATAATACTCGGACAATATCTTATTTAAAGTTTCAACTTTTTATAATCTTAATTGAATTTAGACCTGTTTTGAATTATACCTACACACTTAAACTGAAACTAGACTTTTATTTCTTTTCAATTGTTTACACTAAGCCGTTTTTAAGATGTAACTGGCGGGCTCAACAGTTGGCAACCGTTTCACAACAGTTGAGCTCCAACAGCTTCGTCTTATGAATGCGCCCATTGTGTTCTCTGTCTTTTTTGCAGCAATTAAAGATAAGTAAATGGCCAGCGGTATATATTTGTCTTGACACTTTTAACCCTTTAAGAATTATTGGGTGACACAGAATGCCAGAATTGAATATACTACAAATAACTATTTCTAAGCTCAAACTAAATATGTAACGACCACTAAAATCCACTGTTACGTACCACTTGCCTCATAACTTTTTTCTCTTAAGAGGTTAATTTTCTGTACATTCTCTGCTCTTGTACAATCCCATAGACCAGTAGATATTGTACTAGTATATTACTGTCGGTGTTGCAGGTTCAATTCCTGCCAAATCCTTGGTTGTTCCTGCAGACAAGCCAAAAAGATTAAGCACCTTGTGTTTGATTAAAAAAAAGTTACAATGAAGGTGGAAAATTTCCAGCGATTGTAAAAGAATTAATAACCTGTGCCTGATGCGCTCCAAAATATGATAAATTCATGCAGTAAAGTAATATTTACCAACAATTACCGCAACAAAAATGTTTTGTTCTCAATGTTTTATCATACGAAACAGACCGACCATTCGAAACGAACAAATGTAATGTAAAGTAATTTAAATATTTCACATCACAAGTCATTTCGCGGCCTATTAAAATCAGCCATTAAACGAGTCAGCATTATTTTCACGCAGCTTAAATTGCGTCACACCCACAGTTTTTACGCTTATTCATCGCATCCTTCTTTTTAAATATCCAATACACCCACAATCCACCACCATTATTGTTGGGACGATTTCTTCGATACAACAGGCACAGCCACTGCCATTGCCACTACTACTAGCACGCTACAATACGATACGATTATCATCACCATTGTATGATGATACATTAAAACATCTACATCGTTGAACCATTAACGGCTGCAAAAGGAAGAAGGCTCTTAAAAACCATTGCTGTAGCCATAACGGCACCAATTTCTCATAATCTTCATTGAAATTTAATCGGTTTGGTTTTCGTAATGTTTATGTATTTCTTTCCTTATGGCCCATCATTAAACCAATGCTACACTTAAGGAATTTCGCTTTTTAAATTAATGAAAATTATGAACAGTAATGATAGAAGAATTCTACTTGGAGTATGTTGAAGGAAATCTACTTTATTCATTATTAACTGTGAATTTTAGGCAAAAAAGCTTCGCATTGTTTGATTATAAGAGTTTTCGAGTTGTCCTTCTGGATTTCAAACACGACTTCAACAAAAAATATGTAAAAAAAATATCGTGACTATTCGATGTCAAAGCAGGACGTCACATCTGTTGTACAATCAAAAACTATTTTGGATTAAAAAAATATATAATGCGATCTGTTTAGGTGTTTCAATAGCTTTTGCATAAGATAATTTATTTTCAAGTTTTTATTTTTTAAATAAGAATGATGCTTTTACTGTCATACACCGTGCGTCAAATTCTTCTTAAATTACAATTTCAAATTTATTTGTTCTCAAATCAAAATTTTCTCAGTGTACGCCAAGGAAGTATAACTACACATACAATCTCTTTGTAAGTATGCCTGTTTGTGTAGTGCAATAGTAGAATACTTTTAGGCGCGTTAATTGGCATCAGTGCCTTTTCTACCTCCCTTTTGCGACCATTAGCTTAAACAATTTTAAGCGGATTTCTTAACTTTTGTTGTTGCTGTTTCTTTTTTAAGCTCCATACATATTTTGTGTATCTGGGCCATTCGTATGGGTGAGGGTGAAGATGGGGGTTTATGATTTTCTGTGAGTATTTAAATATTTGTATTGGCTACTTGAGGCGTGTTGGTTCACGCCTTCGAGAAATTAACTGTATTGCTTCAACGTGTTGGTATTTACTTCTTAAATTTGGAAATTAACACAAAAGCTCAATTTTCACCAAATACTTTGAGTGCGTGCTCTGCTTTCTATGGAAAGATATTTACCGAACAAAATATGATGGCATAAGTTTTGTATTGTTTATAAGTATGTGTAGTAAATCTAAGTAGTATGGCATAATGTTTTGCTTGATTTAAATTCCAAATGTTAATTCAATGTCCTTTCTACTTTATTGTAAGAAATCATTTTAAGTTGACATTTTTCACTACCACAATATTGGGAGGCTGTTAAGGCATGTGGAATGCTTGGATACAAGTTTCATGTGAACATAAAGTTTTTTTTTTTCAAAGTAACCATAAAATATTAATGCAAGAATTTCTAGTAGAAATTGGTTAGTGAGTTAGTTGCCTTTGCTTGAGAGCCAAGCGATACCGTTTTTATATGAAGTAGAGGTTGCTCTGTAATAAGATTCGAAAAGAGAGCTATTGGAATTTGTATGCCATTTATATTGGAAACCGAAAGCATTTTCTTACGTTTCGTGTAAGTTCCTTGGTTTCGGAAGAACTTGAGCAATTCTTTTGTACAATTTATGAATCGGTATAGAAATTTTTTTATTTATTTGGAAGGTTTTACTTTAAAATTGGTATCACTGTTTGGATATCTTGTTTTTAGGATTAAATGTCTGACGGTATTTTTTGACATTGCAGTGGATTATTTTTTGTAAAAATTACTTAATTCAAATTTGACTTCATATATACCATTTCCAATTAAAAACTGGATGTCCTATTTGATTTATAAATGTAGCGTACAGAACGATCATTATGAACCAATATTTTCCTCCCTTATTTTTTTTGTGATTTCTTTTGCTTTACATGTTTCCTTAAGATTTTTATCGTTATATTTGTTAAGTTGTTTTTTTTTTGTTTCGGTATGTTATTAGTTTAATTGGAATTTTTCTTTTATTTATTCCAGTTGCTTTGTAAACATTTTTCCATTTATTTTCTGTTGTTGTTAATGCGATGTATGAATATTTCCTTCTGTTATTGGATACTTTTGCGATGTTATTTCTTCTATTTGGAATTTCTAAAATCCTCTTGCGCAAATAATAATGAAGAATGTTTTTCAGATTTTGTTTTATTTCGAATATGAGATTGGTGTATGATTTTTTTTGCAAGCCGTTATTTATTACTTGGAGTTTTTTAATCTTAAACTATATATTAACAAATTGCAAATATCTAATGCTTCCTTTAGTAAATATTCTGGTAGTTTTCGTATGTATGTTGTCAACGTAAATAGGGAATCTCTAGCAAATAAAAGATATAATAAATTTAGAAAATAATAGACACGAATAATAATGTTTAAATGAAGAAAACTCAAACATCAATGAAATCGAATTTAACCACATTAAATTTTGAAAAATTCGAAATTCTCTATACTCTAAAAAATTTAATACAACTGTCTTTAATATACAGAAAATCTCTGGCTGTTAGAACAAATCCAAAGTATTGGAAGAATTCGAAATTAAAAAAAACTCATTAATAGTGTTGGTATCTCTAGAAAGAACAAAAGCACCGTAAGCTGTTACAAAAAGGGTAAAAAGCGCAAAAACGTACACAAAAACATCATAAAAAATATTTAAAAAATTTTAGTTATGCCAAAAAAATATTAAACAAAAAAAAAAAATACAATTTAAAGTTTTTGCTTCAAAATAAATGAAGGAGTTGCGATCAAATAGCTGAATTTATTAACATATTAATTAATATAATATCACAATTCATTTAATAAATGTAAAAACAATCGTAACAAAATAAAAACAGAAGTAATTTGTTTTGCTAAAAACATATGAAGGCAGTTGAAAATTGCTACAACATGCATTTTCAAATTTTAAATCGTATTAAATACGCAGTAACGCATTTACAAATTTATCAAATTGAATGTTCTTTCAACTTCAGCGGAAAAAAATCATGATTGCTTAAAAAGTACTGTTTGCGCTTAAAAGAAGTAACCAATTTTTATAACTAAAACATTTTATCAGTTGTACAAAAAAAAAAGTGAGATATTGTGAAAAGCACTGTAAATACCCACTTTTTAAGAACGGTTATTTAACGAGATTTCGCGCGTATGATGATGCAAAAGCACCAAAAAAATACCCGAAAAGCACCAGAATGGCATTACTGCTCATTTTAGAAAAATTCAAAATTAAATAAACTCTCAGAAATTTAGTAAATCTGTGAGAAATGCATAGAAAATATGGTTGTTCGTACAAATCCAAAATATTGGAGGAATTCGAAATTATTTTCGTTTAAATTAGTTTTGAACAATTCGAGACTCAGCACACTCTCAAAAATTCACTAAAACTCTCTTCAATACAAAGATACAAACATATTCGAAAAAATCTAAATTAAGTAAACTTAATTTTTAAAAAGTCGAAATTCTCTATTTGCCCAAAAGTTCTATAAAACTGTCTTAAATACATCGAAAAGTGATTATTTTAAGAAAAGGTTCAGTATAGTCGAAATTCAAGATACTTTCATTTTGTACAATCTGATTTTCACAGAAATCAATTAGATTCTGTATATGCTTCCATTATTCCGATGAGGAACAACAAGACCTGCAAATTGATAAAAGATGTTGTGAAAAAAAGTCACAAATATGCACTAATTGATGTTTTGGAAGTAATAAAAAAGCCATTACTTGAAAATCACTTCCATTCTTCCCCTGGATAATGCAGTAGAAATATTTGTTTATCGCTCCTAAAAGTATGCATTAAATAAAATTTTTACGTTCGAATGAAATTGATTTATGTAACACATCTTATTATTCTCAATGTTAACAACACCATTTAAATCTATTGTTAACAATTGATTTTTAATAATAAAAAAATCGTAAAAAAGTTATTTGAATTGATCTGTGACTATAAAAAAACATCTATACGAATATAATCACTGTATTAAGAAGACATAAAAATAAAACTCTCTACAACAATATTATTATAAAATTAATAAAAAAAATAATAATAATAAAAAAACCCAGCAGATTACAAACGGAAAATCCAAACCATAAAATAAAATCCAACCATATTACATCAACACTTCAAACAAAAAACCACACAGTCACAGAGAATGAGCACTCATCAAACAGTGTCATCATCATCAAAATCATCAACATAATCGTAAAAATAATGTGGAAAATGCAAGTAAACAGATTCTTAAAGTCATAAATATAACACCATGTTATCCTGCCGCCTACTCCCGAGCTTCACGTGCTCACCAACAGTTGGCCGACAAGTGTTAGTGAATGAATAAAAGAAAAAAAAATATAATAACAAAACGGCTGAAGGGAAGAACAGGAAAACGCAGATGAAAAGCTTTATTTGTTTTTAGTATCAATTTAACACACTTTTTTTTACAACTTCCGAAAACAAACAACATAACAATGAGTTCTATTCACATGAAAGCAGCAACAAAAATTGGATCATAAACTCTAATCTTCATGATTTTATTAGAAAAAAATGAGAGCAACCGCCAGCATCAACAAACACATTTGAAAAATGTACGAATGCCATGTTAGATCTACTACTGGTGGTTTCAACTTTTGTTAGCGTCAGTATAAAGTTATTATTATTAGTATTACTTTTATTGTTGACGCCAATTAACAGCGGATGTATCAATTTTTACAACTGTCAAACTGATATTTGTGTTGACACTTAAACATCAGGAAACTACGCCAACCGTTAGAAATGTGATGTGAAAAGAGAATAAAACTTAAATGCATTTTAGAAATATTTTTCTTTGTTTGTACTATTTTGGTTAAATATTCGAGAAATTTTTGGAAATTTTCGGGCAAAAAATGCGGCAAATGTATTAGCTGCACTTAAGCTGTGAAAACACAATTATAATAATAATAGATTTCATTGATTATGAAGTTAACGAATGACAGCTTTTTCTACACATGGGCCACTAATGTAAAAGTTCAAGGTTAATTGTGACCCAATTTTTGTAAAAACATTCCTATAAAACTATATTTATTTAATAAATATGATCATTTTCGTATCACTCATTCACGTGACGTCAAACATTATTTACTTGTTTACTTTATTTTGTCAAAAGAGCTTCATACACAAAATACCTTTGGATTACTTGTTCACCCTCGTACATGTACAAATATATGGCTCCACAGTGTTTTGTTCTCGTATAAATTAACTTAAAAAATTAAAGAATCTTTCAGAAGTTTTTGAGACTAAGTGTGCTATTGATTAATAAAAATTGCACCAAGGACACCTCCACCTCCCATTTAATTTGAAAAATTTGCTACTGTCATAAATACGCATAGGTACTTTTTTATTATAATTGCAGCAATTCCCATATATCCCTTAGCTCAAAGACTACTTAAAATTTAAGGGTTTTCATGGGTTGTTATTGG
This sequence comes from Gymnocheta viridis, assembly GCA_956483585.1. Lineage (NCBI taxonomy): Eukaryota > Metazoa > Arthropoda > Insecta > Diptera > Tachinidae > Gymnocheta > Gymnocheta viridis. The sequence continues at coordinate 128,329,469 of OY101440.1, read as the reverse complement.
GTTTTATTTAAAATATATCCTTATCCTTGCAAGGTGTAAAATCAATAAATTTTTATTTTTTTCATGTGTATGACCCAACAAGCCGGTGACATTTACATGAACGCTAATGGGAGATGGAGTGTAGCAGTTTCTACAAACAGCATGTCAATTAGCTGTTTCTTTTTTAATTTATTCTTCGACAATTATCAAATGAAAAAAAAATAATATTAGTTTCATAATATAAATAAAATAAAATAACAAACTAGAGCCTGACTTAACAAAAATGATTTTGAATCATAAAACGAACAAAAAACGCCTTGTTGGAAAATTTTATAAAAATAAGTGCGAACGGTTGAATTCTGTCTAGTGAATCAGTCATTATGAAACCAATTGAGAAATAAACAGAAATAAACAAACATTCACAAAAGCTTTAGTATTCAAACTTTACGGTACTTTTTTTTTACTTTTGTTAAAAAATTTAAATTGATTTTTTTCATTCATTGCATAAGCTTACAAAAGTGAAAGAAAACATTTTATTAAATTTACATAATGTTGAAATTAGTTAAGACAATGACGTTTTCTGAAGTGGCGGGGTAAGAAGGATTCAAAAGCAACACTTTTTACACTTAAACATAAATTATATGAGCATCAGTATTTTTTATAATAAAATTATTTTCCAATATTTCGCTACTCCTTTGTATAGGGTTTCCTCCAGATGTTCAATGAGTGCTTTCTTTAAGAAGAAACAATGCCTTACCAACAAGAAGAGGCCACTTTTCAATTATAAAAGTGATATGAGAGGGTTAAGATTTTGCATTAACTCAACAGTAAGAAAAGGATCAAGAAATAAATAGATCTCAACTTTTCAACTATTGTTGAAAATTATATGAATAAAGAGCGACATTGATTTTTACTTGATAAAATTAGGTATTGAATATTGGAATAGTTTTATTCTATTTTCATCCATATAATGTAATATTTCATTTTATTAATGAATTTTTTCATTATATTAATGAAATTGTTTAAACATAATGGTTTCATTCCCGTTACAAAGCGTTTTTGTTCTTTCGATGTTGTAAAATATTCTTGAAACTTAACATTAATATAATTATTGCAAACGTTAATAAGGATCAAACAATTGTAGCTTTGAGTAGAATATATTATGATTTAAAAATAAATAATATTACGAGTGATGTTACCACTTAACCGATTCTATATAAGAATCTTAACAACAGATTTTAATAGTTGAATAATGAGTTTATTTGCACAGAAACTTTTTACCAAGCCTGGACCACGATGTCGAATGAAATCTTTCTTGCGTAGAATTAGATTTAAAACAAAAAAAAAATTTCTAAAATTTCGATTTCATTTTCGGTTTAAATCTAATTGTAATTGAACGATAAAAAGATTGCGTTCGATATCGTGGACCAGGTGGTACACTTTCCGATAGAGACATAGTTACGACAAATGAAGTTACAGCTTCAAGATTGTATGGATTCCCTAAATTCCATAGAGAAGAATTTCTCTTCACATAAATTTCCTCTTGTATAAATTCTCTTTCTTATTAACTTCAAAAATATATCTCGTATAGTGTTAAAAATGTAACTTCAAACTCTAAATATAATATCATAAACTCCATACAAGTTGATAAGGAAAAGAATTGTAATTGTACAGGATAATGGGAAATTAATATCTCTTCAGGTAAATAGAAGCGTAATAGCGACCTTAGATATGCGCTACTGTACTGTCGAGTGCGCTGCAGCAGAGACATCAGTCGCATCGATGATGTAATACACACACGTGTATCCTAATGACTTCGACGATGACGATGACGATGCATCTACAAAAGCAGCGGAAACAGTAAAATTTTTTTCTCTTCCGCGGCGTAGTCAGAAGCGCTGTCTACGGGGAGCCCCCGTAGACTAGTAGATCGCGTACTAGACTAGTAGTCTGGGGGTCGCAGGTTCGTTTCCTGCCTGGACCCTGGGTGTTTCTGCAGACAAGCCAAAATGGCTTCGCGGTTTGTGTTTGTTCTTTAAAAAAATAAAAAAAATCTACGGAGGAGTATCCTTGTATACCTGCAGACCTAGCTATTGAAATTATTGACTGAAATTGGGGAAAAATGATACAATAATACAAACAGGGATTTATATATTCTTAAGTTTTCTATGATCGATAAAAGATATCTTCAATATAACGACAAAATATATTCTAAACAAATAGAACTTGCTATGAAGTCCCCAGGTTTTCCCATCATATCAGATATTGTTATGGAGGATAACTCGATACTTACTGCATTATTAAACAAAAATTATATATATAATTATATTCTAATATCTGTTTATGTTATCAAGATTTCATTCAACTAATCCTTTCATTAAATTTAACATTGAGGAATCATCTTCCCCTTCTTTTTTTATTACGAATCCACTGCTGGATATAAGTGATCACATGCATATATTACAATAAATTTATTATTGAATATCATTTTTAATTTAAATTATTAAAAATATCACAATATTCGGCTCGTTGTCTTTCTACATGAATTATTTCGCCTATAGTTCTCAGGCTCGTCCAATGTTTTTTCAGCCCATTCCCCGTCTAACTTCTATTCTACCCTCTAATATCAGTTGCAATAGCTCGTATTTGTTTCCACGTATAATATGACTAAAGTAGGCAGTTTTCATTCGTTTAATAGTGGGAAGTTCACATCCTATTCTTCTTAAAACTTAATAGTTATACACACTTTATTTACCCAAGATATATTTAGTAGTCTTTAGAAGCACAACATTTCAAACGCTTTTATTCTATGCATAGTGTTGATTTTTAAAGTCCTTCCTTCTACACCATACATTAGTACCGACATTAGTTCCGATTTCTCGGAAGGAATGTAATCCTAAAATTTGTTGTTATTTAGAAACGTTTATAATAATTGATAATAAGGACAAGTAATAATCTAAAAAAGTCGAGCTCTGATGAAAAGTCAACTTTCGAAAATCGAAATGAAATCAGTTTCAGGTCCTATTTTTGATAGCGTAAAGTTACGAAAATAATTGCTAAGAATTACTTTAAAAAAATTAAAAAAATATTTTTAGTATATAAAATTTTTTAATCGCACTTTTCCCCGAAATTAATATTTTGCTAAATATGTAAAATATTAATTTTGGGAAAAACTGCGATTAGAAAATTTTAAATACTAAAATTATAGCGATTCCCTTAAAAAGCAAAAAATATTGTTGCTGTTTGTAATTTTTACTAAGAATTCTTTAATGGGTTTCCTAAATGAAATTTTACAATTCGAAATAGATATGTATATCACTTTCATTCTAATTCAACATAAAAATATTCCACGTTATTTTTGTCTAGGAAACAGAGCACTGTGCGAACCCTCATTGAAATGACAGTGATGATAGATCGTAAAAAATTTAACTATAAACAAACTGACAACTGTTCGAATGTTAGTTCCTTCAAATGGGTGTTTGTTGTATGCGTGTGTGTGTGTATTAAGCACTTTAATAAAATGTTTGTCACCGGATAAACAATTAAATTAAGGTTTTGAATGAAACATAAAAAGCTCGTAAAAATGCTATAAACTTTCACCCAGCCAACAAGGAATACGAGTATTTGTGTTTATTTGCTCCAACCCAAAAGATGTGGTCGGTCACACGATACTCCTTAGAAAAATACTTGTATTTAGAAAGTTCTTGGCTTGTCTTTAGAGTCGTAAAAATTTTCTGCTTAAGTTTTTCATCACAAATCATATGATGAAGATGAACAAAAGTATAATAAAATACATATATGTAAGTGTATAAAAATAATTTAGTTTGATGTTAAGTCATCAAAGACACATATTCCTTCTAGTGCTATTTAAGTCAGTCATTCAAATAAGAGAGTGACATTTAAGTCCACTTAGCATATGTTACTGTGTGTATATACTCGTATGTATGCGTGTGTGGTTGCCTCAAGAGGGAGTCGTAAAAAAAGAGTCGAATAATAGTTAACACTGTGATAAGTCGCCATGTTAATGATAATAAAATTATCATTTCATTTCGCATAAAGTCGTTAAAGAGAATAAATGCGAGAGAGTTTAACGAAAGTACTTAAAAATATTTTTACGAGCTCTCAAGCATTATGTTTATTATTAAGTTGTCATTGTTGTGGATAATTGACATTTAGGGATCTTTGGGTCTCATAAAGGGAGTGAAAGGACAGCTAATAAAAATTATAGCAGACAAAAAAAAAAAAAACTCAACAGCAATTAAAATAAAGTTAAGCGTTTTTTATCGCAGGTTAAAACAATAATTGTTAAATATTTAAATAAACCAACAAAAATGTGTGTTTAAATTGCCAAATTTATAAAAGCAGCGCCAAGAAACTTGTATATTATACGATAAAAGTTCTTGCTTAAAATTCAATTACTGTTTGTTCTGCCCTTGGTGACCATTTGGTGACCACTTTTGTTTGTCTATAAAATTTAAAAATTTACATTTTCACTTTTTTCCCTTTGTGTTTATCTATCAGTCTCTGTCTGTGAAATTTGTTGCTTCTTTATTTAACAAAACGAGAAGAAAAGTGACTTTATTGTAACATTTACACTTTAAATAAATGCTACAAAATACAATTTGAAACAATTTCTTTGCAATGAAAATGTTTTGTGGTTTTTGCCCTTTTGGAAAATGTTTTTTCTTGTTTTTTTTTTTTTTTTAGTTTGGAGTAGTAAACGTGGCCAGACAGTTTTTATGACAGCCACAAAATCTTTGGGCAAATGATAAAATTTAATTTTATTTCTTGTTAAAACAAAAGAAAATTGTTTTTTCTTTTTGATTTGCTTGTATTTATTTAACTTAAAAGTTTTTTCAATATTTAAAGTAAAAAGATACAGATACGAGTAGATGATGTTCAGTTATATGACAGCATTTTTTCTTTTGGTTTAATAAATTTTCTTAAGAGTTTAATTAAAAATTTGGTTTTAGTTTTTTCGTTTTTTAGTTGTTGCAGTCATGTTTTTATAACAATATTTGGTTATTAATTCGTTTACATAATATGAAACATAATTTAATGACTTAGCTATGGGTCGCAGAGGTCTGACATGGTTTTCAGGTGGATCCAAAAATAAAGATTAAATCGGTCCGAGTATATTCGAACAGTTATTTCAAGCCGAAATTCGGACAATCTTCTCTTTTGTTCGCGTTAAGTAAGATATAGGTGTAAGGATAGGGTGTAATAGTTTAATAATCGATTATGGGAATTTCGATCCAAGCTTTCTTCGATTCACTTTAGACTTTGGCTGCAGCACATAATGTTACGAGATAGCGGGTGATATCATCCTGTCCAATGCCACTGTGTAGCTTGAAGTGGTCAACGGTCATGTCACTGAAAAGAAGAAAGGAGGCTTCTTATGCTCCTTTTATGCAATAGAGGCCTGGTATTATGTGTACGAATTCTTACTGGGTTTCTGTCTGGTTATTTTTGGTGTAAATATCGTTTGTGGATAATTAACAACACTCGTTCGACAGTAGGAGAAAACACTTTTCTATTCTGAGCTTCTGTGTTCAGACGGTATTACTCGAGATTGTCAAATGATCTCTTTCCAAACGTAAAAATTTCAAATGAAAATAAATGAAATAAGACCTATAACAGAAACTCTAAATTTATATATTACAGTATTGAATAGTGCAATTAACTATTCTTATTGACACAAAATCCACACAATCATATATAAAGAATGATACAAAAAATTAAAAAAAAAATCTAGAATATAAAATATTTGAATTTTTGAATTTAGTAATGAATCAAAATATGATTTTTTATTAAAATATGACCTAAGACAGCATTAATAAAATCAAACGCTACAATTAATAAGAAAAAATTAATTCCTTTGAACAGTTTTGTTTGGGTTTTTATTTCAGACATTTAAACAAAAGCAAATAAATAATAATAATAATAAATAATGAAATAATTTTAAAAACAAACGATTATTGAAAAAAGGGTTTTCTGTGAGTTGGTGGCCTCTTTGGGAGTAATATTTGTTGTTTTATTCACGCTAATCACGTGAGTGCTGCACATATTTAATATCTATGTTCTGAATAGGAAATATGAAAAAACAAAATTAAAATATAAAAAATAATTTCATAAAATGCTGTTGACCGAAAATTACTTGGTATCAGAACAAGTCCCATATATATAAAGCCCAACCCACAACATATGACAACTTCTTGAAATTATATTGGCAGAATATTCTGGTAAATAAATTTACTATATATATTATGATTTGAAAAGAAATGAAAGAACATTTTTGCTTGACAGACAAATTTTAAATCTCGTTGGAGAATGCACTACTATCGACCAACGCTGAACGCAGAATGAATATGTTACTCGTTTACAATTTTCATCACTAATATTTTTTTGAGGCCTATTCTTTAAAGTAAAAATATAAGAAAAGTTTATAAAAATTTTGCGATTTTTCAAACCCATTTCAAAATATTGAATTTGATGTTTTTCATAACAAAAATTTTTCAAGAATGCTAATTTAAAATAAAATCTTTCAAAATCATTATTTGCAAGCAAGATATTTCGTATACATTTTCGCAACGTTACTTTGGCAAATATTTTTTAAGAACTTTTACAACGTTGCTTTGGAAGATATTTTTGAAAAATTAAATAAAGAAAATATCAAAAACAGAAGTTTCTAAATTCAATTCCAAACATGTTCTTAGCATGTCAACTTTTGGAGCACTTTGTGGTGGAATTTGACACCCTATAGCTCATCAAGTATTCGAACAGGGTGGTCTTTAGTAGTTTTTAATCTAAAGTGATTATTATTTTAGCTAATGCTCGTAACATATTTAGTCAGAAAGAATGGGACATGAGACAATATTCCAAAGGAAAAAGAGAAAATTTTAACATCAATTAATTTCAACTTGCACGGCAGAACAGAAACAACGTTGTTTTTCTTGAGCCTCTACACTCCCATCATCAGCGTTCATGTGTGTTTCCATGTATCCGCCACTGTTTACGTGGCTCGGTTGAATGTGATTTAAAATTTTTATTTATACAAATAATGTCGCGAAAAGGCATACGAAAGTTATTTGTATTGTGGAATTTAATATCAGTTTTTTTTTACAGCAAACACAACTTCACCACTCTCAATATTCAAATTTTACCATCACTAGTTAACGTTAAATTAACCCATTATTACACGTTGATTTATCTCATGTACCATTTTCCTTCTCAATTTTTCTTATTCGAAAATTTTCGAAAATATTCAATTTTTTTGTATACATAATTTTGCAATCGGGCCAGTAGTTTATAAAATACAGATTCGTTATCATTACCATTGCGATCAGTCCCACTATCTGTTTTTAATGTTGGTAAAATTAAAATATTGTTACGTTTCGACCTTTTCTTTTAATTTGTAAAAAATAAAATAAAAATACAAATGAAAATAAGTTTTTGCTTAATTCTGTTTATTAACTTTAATACACGAAGTTCACCTAGCTGTGTTTCTTACACTACTAACCGCAGCCATCAATCAGCATCGCCTTTTCATACGTGTTGCCCTCCTACGCCTAAGTTTCTCGAACGTAGTAGAAAAATCCTCACCATAGCAATAAGCCCGTCCGTGTCAGCCTGAACTGCTACTCAGCCATGCTACGGCTGTTCTAATTTGCATGTGAATGTAGTTAAGTTACAGACAGCATGTAGATGACAGTAGCAAATCGACAATGCGGATGATGAATCAAAACATAATGTAATCAAGGGCTGAAGCTTACAGCAGCTATCAAGATCATTCATACAGACTTCTCGAACAATCTTGTAGACTCCCGTTGTCGCTTATTTCCGTTATTTGGAATTTCAGTGCTCCCCAATCTTGCACACACGGTTAATTAAACTGTGCTTAATCATCGCTGTATTCCCGCGCTCGCCAAATCCGAATATACATTTGAATTTCGTAACATTATTATGAGTATATTTTGTAACTCAATTTTGATATGTTCTCCGATTCATATAAATTCATATTTCTGTTGAATATAATAGAAATTAGCAAATTGTAATAACCTTGAAGGAAGCATGGGGTTAAGTATATCCATGTCAATATTTTGTCAACAATTACGGTGTCTTTTTGGTGACACTGTCAACAAATGTTTTTTTTTGTCTTTTGCTTTTGATAAGAAAATGTTTAGTGGTTAAAAACAAATCTCAAAATTGGCGGGTAGCCGATAGCAATTGTTTTTATTGATCTGGGTTCAAAGGTACAGTGGCAGAATTTTCATTTCACAGACATACATGCACATATATTTCCTTTTAAATACGTCTTCTCTTCTTCTGATCAATAGATGTTAAACCATAAAGACATGTATCTAAAAGATTCAGCCTTTTAGAAACGAAGTTCCTTTTTTGTTATTTAACAATAAGAAAAGTTTACCTCAAAAAGACTGTAAAAAATTTCGTTCCTTATTTTACCTTTAAATATTATTTTAAATAAATATTTGACCTATTTGAACTAACTTAAAAAAATAGTATTGGTGACATCGTCAATAGGTAATCAGTACAATTTTACTATTGACATTTCCTGCTGGCGGTTCCAGCGTCTATAGCGTGAATCAATATGGTTTTACTGCGGATATCCTCAATAGTAAGTCAGTATAATCTCACTATTGACATTTTCTCCACAAGAACTACCTGGTCAGTATTGACGTAATCTATTGATAGACTTCGTAGGACAAGCCTGTATGAAATGTGAATAGAAGATAGCATTAGTTGCGGTATAATTTGTCAGTAGTACTGGTGACATCGTCAATAGGTAATCAGTATAATTTAACTATTGAAATTTCCTGCCAATTATTTAAATTTTCGAAAATATAATTTTGCATTTTGATTAGTAATTCTATTAAAAATTTGATGTTCTATTGAAAGGGTGTAAGTTGTCTGGGTAACTTTTGTGGCACAAAAAAAAATACAAGCATTTAAATTGGCAAATAGTCATTTAAAAAACAAAGTTTTCATAAACTAAATTGCCAAATCGGAAATGACGCCAACATTGTTGTCTTTTTGCCATATTATGTCTGTCTTCTATGCTGGGCGAGTACAAGTTATTTCATATCAAAAATAATCATCAAAACAATATTCAATCTCCCCTCAGAAAACTCATCATTTTGCTTGAAATACAAATCGTTACACAACACAACCAAAGATGTACAACAATTCTCATGCTTTGCTGGGAGTGTACTGTTCATAAATAAATATTTCCATGGATGGATGAATGAATGTTTTGCTGTTTGCTTGCTCCATTCGTCCGTCCGTAAGTCCGTGCTTTTGTGTGCAGAGTGTCTATGTATGTGATGTCATAAAATTATGCTTAATGTTTGTTAAAATTGCTGTTTTTAAGAGATAAGTCCATAAAGTAAATTACATTGTAATTGAAAGTGCGGGTTCAAATGTTTATGTATTCTGTTTGTACTGACTGGTGTACAAGCAGCTAAATTTTTATGTAGTGGTAGAAGTATTATGTGTCCTTTCTCATCTGTTGTTGTTTTTGTTTATATGTAGCTGGGGTAGTGAAGGAAACAAATGTTGTGTATAAAAAAATGCTAAAGATCGAGTAGTAGGAGTTATAATGCGTCAATGTGGCATAATAATATCGACCGCAATACTATATTCTCATTTCCAAAATTGTTGTAAGTTTCCAAGTAAACGAATATACTGGCGATGTTGGTGTTTATATTGCTTCTGTTCCTGCTTATACATATTTGGCCATTAATTTTTATAGTTTGTTTATCTTGAAAACAACCGAAAAGAAAAACAAATATGTTTTATAATGTTTTAAATATTAAAGTTTTGATCTTCTCCTTTTGGTTGCTCTACATTCGAAATAATCTTAATGGACTTTAAGTTAAATTAGATTTTTTTCTTTGCTATACAAAAGAAATTGTTAAACAAAAGTTAAGATATTGGAATGTAAAATCCAATTAGAAAGGAATGAGAGTTAAAATTTTGTTTAAAGAAATTTAAATAAGACAAAATTTTTGTGCGGAGAAATTTTTATTGACTGAGAGTTTTCTGCAATACGATTCACTCATTAAAAAAAATGTTCTGCAATATCAAGGCTAATAAAAAAACAAATATCTGTGACAAACTGTGTAGAAAAAATTATAAAAGACAAGCGCTTCTGTTAATATCTAATAAACTAAATAAAACCAGGAAATTTATAGAAAAAAACTGCAAAACCGCTTTTGAAACTCTATAATGTTGCAGCTCGGTTCAACTTTGTTCGGGGAAAAATTTAAATTAAACCAATTCATGTTGAAACCTGTCTGAACAAAATAATTTCTCTCTCTCAAGCAGAACGACATCAAACAACACATGAAAAACAATTTGTCTGGACAAAAATTTTATGGGTTAATCCAGCTTAACAACCCTCTTTTCTCAACTTTAAAAAATAAAAATTATGACATAAGAAGAAAGTGAAAATATTTTATGACTTCTTTGGAGTTTTATTTTGTGAAAATTCAACGAAATTTGTGAAATGAATCTGAAAATTCTCTACACTTTAGAATTAGTTATAGCGGCAGGTAGTTAAGGCTTAAAAATGCACGTCTCGGCGTTGTTGAACTGCGGGTTTCAAAAATGATTCTGTGAATTCTCGAAAAGATTCAGAAAATAATATTTAGATCCCGAAAAATTATTGAATATAATAATTGCCTGCTTGTATGTTAGAACTAGCGAGAATAGCCTTTCCAAAAGCACATCAATCTTGCGTTAAAAACTAAAATTTAATTTTTGTTATTTGACTTTTATCGGTTCTTGGCGCACAGCTTTCATAATGTGCAACAATAAGAACACCAATAATGTAAACTCATCCCCGAATTGATACAACAAAGCAATTTTTTCGATAATCACACAAAGCGAAAAAAATAATTGTAATAGAAACAACAAAATAGAATAAAATTTATCTGCGGTGCTGTTGCATACACCTTTTTAATGTGTCATTATGCAACAGAAGATTTTTTATGTAGTATTAATCTGATTTAATTTTAAGACCACTCGGGTCAAAATGAATTTTCATTGAATTCATAAATGTGTAGAGTTCTACTATAAATAAAATTAATAAAGAAAAAACTGGGATTCTCTTCATGGCGCTTGTAAGAATTTATGTATATGTACATATTTGTCTATACGCAGAGACAAAATATGATTACTCATGGCTTAGCCAACAATATTTTAGTTGCGGCGAAAATTGTATAGCTGCAGCAAACAATCTGTTGTTACCTTTTTATATTTTTGCAAGACAAAAATTTCAAATACTGAGTCGTTGTGAACTTTATGACATGGTCTATACTTTGATTATATTTTTGCATAATTTTGAATCTTATTATGCTTATTCATTACCATATTATATCTGTATTTAATTATAATATAATTGTTATTTCGCAAAATATTATTATTGTCTTAAAAACCAGCACGATTTATAGAGCGCTACTGGGATATATGATTTTCTTTGACCATATAATGTAATCATATTATGTTTCGGCTACAACTATATAACTCTTTTATAGCTATGATGATCTTAGAATATGGTTGTCTCAACCATCTTTTTTATTTGCGTGTACAAATTTCCTACAAATTTTAAAAAGTATTCCGTTTTATTTTTTGTGATTAAAAAGAAATTACTAAAGAAGCATTATTTTATTTGGTAGAGGCAACATTGTCAAACATCAGCGATTACTATTCTTCCCATGGTTGATTCTAAAAATACAATTTAAATGACCGGCTCATGTAATTCAAATGGTATTTTATAAGCAAACACAAACTGCGACGTTTTTTTGCATGTTTGCAGGCTCTAGGCAGGAATCGTTTCACCGACCTCCACACTAAAGTCTATTACACTACACATTAGACTACGAGGGTATAACGTCAATAATGTTGGACTTCGTCTTCGAAACCGTTGATGTCTTATCCGTGTGTACTTTACTACCTGCTGTATCTCATATTTTTGGCCTCGTGTTTGCAAAAATAATAAAGTTTTTATTTAAGCTAATTAAGCTCATTCGTTGTTGAATTGCTCTAAGCGTACGAACCATATAAGAGTGTTCCAAATGTTCCAACAATAATTAAAATATAATTATTTAAAAATATTTTATTTTCTACTGTAATGATTTACGCTATTTTAGCAACTTCTAGATATTTGTTTTGAAATTTATTTATTTTTAACATGTTTTTGCTTTAACAGGATTCTCACAAAAATTTGCCTCATTTTCACGTAATATTTTTAAATTTGACCCACATTTCAAACAAAAGCCATAAATAATCCATTGACTGTTGAATACGTACCGAAATTTTTCTCGCAAATACTAAAATTTATAAAAATGAAATAAACACTACACAATATAGCAACTTTTTTATACTGATAGATCTTCACACATTTGTCCGAGCTTTAACCAATCAATCCAAATAGTTTTTTGTTTTTGTTTGTATCGTTGGCCATCCCGCATATCGCAGCAACACAATATGATAAACTCTAAGCCAATTTTATTCTATGGGCTTAACATTGAACAACAACAGCAAGAAAAAAAATCTCTTAAAATATACTTCTATTATCCAGAGTCAGTAACTTAAAAGAGTTACAACTTTTTGTTTTAACTATCATACTCAAAATATTTACAGTTTTGCTTTACAATTTGAGAACATTTCAATATCGGAACAAGAGACCTATGACGCGTATTTGGTAGCGGTGACTTGAAGCCGAAAATGGTTTCGGCTTAGGCTTAAAATTAAAATTCCAAATTTGCATGACATCGTCCAATTCCATGTAAGAACAAAATCTTGTACATGATTCCTTTAGTAAAATTTGTTCAGCCTTAAGAAAATTTTATACAATTTTGGTCTTTACGCATAGCCCCAAGGCGCTCTCGAGAAATCGATTGGGAAATACATGCTCTGAGGTTTTTGGAAGTTCAGACTACAGGTTCATAGAAAAAAGTAAATTATTCGCAGTTGTAATTGTTTAAAAATGCAAATGAATTAGAATAAGTTCTGTATTGATTTGAATATTGTGTTTTTCAGTAGTAACTTGGAAAATTAGCGCAAAATTTAAATTAAATGGAAAAGAAAATTTTTAGTTTTTTCATTACTTCTGAGATATTTTTTAATGAAATGAAAACATGTTCTGCTGTCTAACGCTGCAGTTTTACAAGCGCTAAACTGTCAGCTGTCAAATTGAAATCTTGTGTTAATTTCGGGACACTCTTTATATAAAAAGAGCCCTCACTAAGTGTTGTATAAAAGGCGAAATTCTGCAATTACAGCCAATTACATTTCTTATAACGCTTTCCCGTAAGCCGACACAATCTCGTTCAAATACAAATGCATTCCTTTAACTCTCATTTATTGGCTTGTATTTGCAAGGTTGTGTCTACTGGTAGGAAGCAACATATCATAAATGTAAAATATACAATATGATAAAACCCGCAACCGTAACGCTCACAGCTTTTGGTTTGATGTTGATACAGGAAATAGTTGCCGGTTTTGCTTCTCCTTTTTTTAAATTTGTTTTACATAGTTTTATATTTTTATTTTATTTTTTTCGTTATTGTATCATGTCATGTTGCAGATCTATTTGTTTTTTTTGAGCTGATATTTGGAAACTGATATTTGTGGGTGAATAAACTTTTTGACAGTTAAATTGATGCTCCCGCCCACTCACTCACACATGTGTACACGTACACGTCTGCTTTTTAGGTTTAAATTTGGTTTTATTCTCCTTCGATTGTGTGTGTGTGTGTGTGCACAATGCGGCATATTTTGCTGGGTTCTCTGTCTGTACATTATAGATGTGAGTGATTGTTTGAATGTTTTTTCATTGTATTTTTGGTGTTTTTCATGCCAACGGGCTTTAATGGCTGCTGATAAGCTTTACGGGTATTTTACCAGCCTATTTTAAGGGATATAAAATATTGCATGAGTGTGTATACGGATATGAGCTGAGCTGCTGTGCAAGACTGTTGGAATTTTGTTGTTCATATAAAGCTTAAGGCCATTACTTAAGAGTTTCGTTGTCTCGTTGATGAGGACAGTGATATGCAGAAAAATACCCGAAAATACAAATTTAGGTTAATAGGATTTCTTTATACAAACAAAGAAATTAACAAAAAAAAAAATAAATAAATATCTTCAGTGTTGAAACTAATTTTAAACAGATTATACAGAAAATAGTTTTAAAATGGCATTGGAAAAGGTAAACAATTTTAATAGGGAATATATAAGAAAAAGGAAGGAATAAATACACATTAAAGGACATTTGCATAAGAAATAAAAGTTTGCTTGATGATTTCTTGTTAACGAAAGAGTTAATAAAATAAGATTGACTACCAGTTTTTGAAAAATAAAATAAAAATTTTAGTTTAGGAATTTATATTGAAATAAAAGAAAAAATAATCAACACTGTTTTTGTCTTCAATATCGGCTCCCAACCAAAATTTTCATCTTATTTTCAAAAACAGGCTTTAAACATAATGGACACGCCGATAGAAAAATTATTTATTCAGACAGTAAAAAGGTCACATTGCATCATTTTTCATTATATTAATGACATTTTTCACCAATACAATGAACAATTTCATGATATATATTGAATTATTAAATCTCCGTTCTTCTTACATTTTTTAAAGCTCATCGTATTTATGAAAATCGTTGCATTGATTTAATGAATTTTCTTTTAAATTTTGGAATTGTTTTGTAAAAAATATGTGAGAAAGTGACAGAATGTTTGAATGTTAAGAAAATCATTCTTTAATTTCATTGATAAAATTAGAAAATTTATTGTACAAATCAAGGGATTTCCTTCGGTGCACTGACGTGAGTATGATGAGGAGCACGTCCAGATAAATACGTTTTAAAAAATGTATTAAATAATACGGTGGAATAGTTGAAATTCCTGGTCACTGGTATCCAACGTAAAAGGTAGTAAAACCGAACAAAGAATACTGATGAGATGGTGTAGCGAGATCAGTGATGATCCATTCTGCTATTCTGATGAATAAATTGTTTCAATATTACTTTCTTCATAAAAATAATTTGAATTTATAAAAATAGAAATGTGTAAAGTCAGATATGAACTCAAGCCAAACAATTTTTTTTAACATAAACCTAAGACAGTTTTTCTAATTACGTAAAAACATTAGTTTTAAAAACTATAAATCGCGATAATTCTTTATATATTCATTGTAAGCCCTATTTATTTTACAGATCCCCTGCACCTATTACTGAATTCGCATGGGAGTAGCCATGCCCACTGTTTAAGTCCAGCCCATTTTATGACCAGACATCTTAGCAACATTGTTACACACACAAAGTCAAATTCGTATAAAATAATAAATATGCGTTTAAGAATTTTAGATATTAAATATATTAGATATATTTACTTTGTCTGTTTGACTTGTCACATTAAGAACCTGCTAAGTAAATACATAAATATTTTGAAGGACTGACTCCTTTCATACCCCAGAATACCTGCAAGTCCGTCCGACTCTACCTGTATCTGCACTTTATTTGATGGCTTATGAATCTGAAGCTTTAACAAGAGCAGTATGGTCGACAGCTCATGACCAAGGCGGTAGTAAAGGGAACCGTAACTATCTACTTATTGAAATCAAAATTTAGCGGCAGTTTGATTTGAAGAAATTGATCTGTAAATTGGCATCCAAGATTGTGCGATTAGATAACTCTCGATTATGTCATGTGGAGATATATGAAGTTACTGGCTTGTGTTGATAAAGCAGCAATAACTGACGCTTTGCAGGCCCACATTGTTCGTGTTATTCGTGACACACTTCAAGCAATGTTCGAAAAAGTCGCCCAAAATCTCCCGGTCGCCTGTGTCCAAAATTATTTTCATATATTAATGCCACGTATTGATGTTTCACATAAAAAAATTTTTGTTTGGATTGAAATTGAATTTAAAGTTAAAACATGACAAAGATAAAATGATAAAGTATCCCGCCTTTTAATAAAATATGGACGATGGAATTCAATGATACCTTTATCACTAAAAATCTTTTTACTTCAATTTAGAATACAGTTGCATTATTTGGGAGCCGCTCTGTAACGTCCATGAATGTACCTTTTGTGTACCTTTTGTGATTATAATATTATATTTAAATTAATATTTATACGTAATTTCTTTAAACTGTTTAGGTTTAAATTGAAACGTAGTCGTTGAGGCTTGAGTTCAAATCTTAAAATTATAAATTTTCCATTATCATTAAAGAGTTCTTGATAAATTTTGATAATTGCACTTTTTTCCCAAAATTAATATTTTTAATATATTCTGAAAAATATTGTGTTATTAAAAACATTGTTACATAAAAAAGAAACCAAGTTTTAACAGCAAACTAGTGTGTCGCTTTAAAATTCTGAAAGCGAACTCTTTATTAATTCATTTCTTTTTATTTATATTTTAATTAAATTTGTTTTTAGTTTACCTTAGTTTTCAATTATTAGTTTACAATTTTTATGTTGTAGGTATTTTAATTATGCCTCGCAATATCAGCTTACAAAACGTGATTTTAAAATTATGTATCTATTAAACCATTTATATGTATATACATATACTTATTCTTACAGTGTTAATAAATGCAGTATATTTTCACAGTTGCAATTAGGGTTATCTTTATATTAACATTCTTTCTAAAGTGCATATTTAAACTGACATAACATTTGCAATTTTGCCGGTAACATTTCTCCCCCCAGTAAATCGCTTAGATTGCGGTTTTACTCCATTCTGTTAACGACATCTAGTACGGCCAATTTTATTGCAGGCCTCTCGACTATTCCATTTACTGTTTGCACTTTTGCCCTTCGTACTTGGCCGTCTCTTGCTTTATTCACTTCAATTATCTTTCCTTTAGTCCAGGTGTTTCTTTTTGCTTTTTCATCAACGATGAGCACAATATCATCTACCTCAATTGGCTTAACAGTCTGCGACCACTTACTGCGTCTGGTAAGGGTTGGTAGCATTTCCTTCACCCAGCGGCGCCAAAAACTATTAGCGAATATCTCGCTTTGACGTAGGCACATTCTGTAATCTATGTTGTCCAATTCACAAAACGGCTTAGCTCCATTTGAACTTCCCAAAATAAAATGGTTTGGGGTAATTGCTTCCTGATCTGCACTTTCAATAGACACGTAGGTAAGTGGCCTTGAATTGACGATCATTTCAACTTCCATTAGTGAGCTCCTCAAACTCTCATCGGTGAATTTCTGAGTAGGGCAAATTTTGTATAAAATAGTTTTTGTTGATCTTATTAGCCTCTCCCATGCTCCCCCCATGTGAGGAGCTGCTGGAGGATTAAACCTCCAAGATATTCCTTTATACGCCAAAGTAGTTTGTACTTCATTAAAATTAATGTTCTCAAGCTCGTCTTTTAAAAACCGTTCAGCGCCGCGAAAGTTGGTTCCATTGTCGCTAAATATTTCGGCTGGCGATCCACGTCTAGCTATAAAATTTCTTAGGCACATAAGAAAGGAATCTGTTGAAAGACTATGAGCTATCTCAATATGTATTGCTCTGATGGTCAGGCAAGTAAATATCACACCCCATCGTTTTAGAGACTTTCTGCCGAAACTGACTGCGATCGGGCCAAAATAGTCTGTTCCAACGTACGTAAAGGGTCGCTGAAAGGCACCAAGGCGTGCTTGAGGTACTGGTGCCATCTGAGGTGGAATTGCTTTTGCTGATTCATTTTTGCACCACTGGCAACCTTTTCGTACAGCTTTGTAGGCTACTCTCAGTTTTACGATAAAGTAAACTTGGCGAATTTCATTCAAAACAGTTTCGTGATTCGAGTGATGGAATGCAAGATGGTAATTTGTAATTATTAATTTTGTAATATGATGGTTACCTGGCAGTATGATCAGATCTTGTTGCAGGCCGCAGGCTGATGTTGCATATTGAGCACGATTTTTAACTTTTATAACCCCATCGTTCATATATACATTTAGTTTATCGCAAATGCCACCCTTTGGAATTTCTTTACCATACTCAATAGCGGCATACTCGTCAGGGAAGGCCGATATTTGTACCGTTTTATAAATTATATTCTTGGCTCGATTAAGATGAGATAAAAGCAAAGACTTTTTTGTCTGTAGCTTTTTAGCTTTCTGATAGCAGCGATCGAGATACAGTAACCAATTGCCAACAGCTCGATAAAGTCTGAACCAACTAGAAAAGTATAGAGCATTAATTGAAATTATACTCGAGTTACGAGTGTGAATATTTAAATGACGTGGACGAATTTCCGATATGTATTTTTCAACAACATCTTTTTCAACTGGATCTTCATTTTTGGGCCATTCATCTTCAGGCTCCTCTAACCAGGATGGTCCATTAAACCAGTCATTGTAAGTATCATTAGGTGGTCTAAATTTAGTGGCATAGTCTGCAACATTCAAAGCACTGGGAACCCACCTCCAATCGGTAGCGTTTGTATATTTCAAAATCTCGGCAACCCGGAACATGACGAACTGTTTGTATTTTCGAGGATCGCCAACAAACCAGTTTAAAACAGTTTTTGAGTCAGTCCACATAACTTTTCTCTTCAATTTTATATTGTGGCAGCTGACTGTTCTCGAAAGCCTTGTACCAATAACTGCGGCTTGCAGTTCGAGCCTTGGTATTGAAATTGGTCGCAGCGGGGATACCTTTGATTTTGCAGCGACAAATTTAATTTCGACTTTACCATCATACTCAATTCTAAAGTAGGATACCGCTGCGTAAGCGTCTTCACTGGCATCAACGAAGGTGTGTAGTTCCGCAATAATGTTTTGCTGTAATGCTAGAGAGTAACAACGGGGTATTGATACAGCAGTAATTGTTGGTAGATATTTGAGCCAATTTCTCCACTTCCGATAAAGTTCATCGTTCAGATGTTCATCCCAGGTAATTCCCGATCGCCATATTTCTTGCAGGATAACTTTGAGATATGACATAAAACATGCTACAAACCCTAGTGGATCAAAAACGGACATTAAAACTTGCAATACTTCTCTTTTAGTAGGTATTATTTCAGAGTTAAGTATTGGTCGCTTAAGTCTGACAAATTTTAAGTTCATTTTGAATACGTCATTTTTTGGGTCCCAGTACAGGCCAAGAATCTTTTCCCACTGAGAAGAATTTTCGTTGCGTTCAAATGTTCTATTTTCAAAGTCTTTACTTTCACCTAACGCATTTAACACCTCGACAGAATTCGACGACCAATTACGCATAAAAAAGCCACCTTTAGAGTGAACTTCACGAACATTCAATGCTAAATCAATTGCTTCCTCAACTGTATTTGCTGAATCAATAAAATCATCGACGTAGTGTTGCTTTGTTATTGCATCGATAACCTTTTGATTTCCACCAAATTTCTCTGCATTTATGTTCCGCACGTAATGTGAGATACATGGTGAACAGGATGCACCAAAGGTTAGAACATTTAATTGATAGACAAGTGTAGATCCGTTTTCATCCCACCATAAAAAACGTTGTGAACAAGCATCCTCTTTCCGAACCTTTATTCTATGAAACATTTCGGCAATGTCTCCGCATATTGCTATAGCACCCATTCGAAATTTAAATAAAATGTTCATAAGTGGTATAAGAAAATCAGGTCCTTTCATCAAAAAATCATTTAGCGCATATTTTCCTGATTTTGCTGCTGCATCCCATACAAGACGTATTTTG
Source organism: Gymnocheta viridis (assembly GCA_956483585.1). NCBI lineage: Eukaryota > Metazoa > Arthropoda > Insecta > Diptera > Tachinidae > Gymnocheta > Gymnocheta viridis. Next base: position 128,309,770 of record OY101440.1, on the reverse strand, counting down.
TTGGGTTTTTGAGGATTTTTAACAATAAAGGTCGGTAAGTACCAGATTTTACCTCCACTTTCTTTTAAGGAAGTAATTGGTAATCTTACTGCGTAATCTTTTTGTTCTAGGTTTAAAATTTGTTTTTTAAGATTTTCAGCTAGCCCTGGATCTCTTTCAGCCTTTTTTTGAATACACTTCAGACGATTTATAGCAGTTTGCAAACTATTTGGTAAATCTGGCTGGTTACAATTCCACAAAAGACCCACTTCGTACCGACCATCTTCGAACTTGCAGGTTTTCATCAAAATGTCAATAGCTTGTTGATCATTTTCCGAGAAAAGAAATTTTTCTGGTGGTGAAATACCCACGTTTTCATCAGAAAAGAATTGTTTAACGATATCATGAATCTCATCGTCCTTTCGGCAAATACATTTGTGATAATTGAGCTTGCTACTTATTTTATAGTCGCCACCAAATAGTGTCCAACCCAATCTAGTTTTACAGGCCACAGGCTGTTGCCAGCCACCTTCACATATCTGTGTTGGTGTTATCAAATTTGGGTTATTTACACCAATAATCATTGACGGAACAATATTAAGGTAACCTTCAAATGGAATATTTTTGAGGTAGGGATATTTCCTTATAATTTTTGCTACAGCCATATTTTCGGCAGATAAATTTAACTTTTTCACAGTATAAATATTGTTGATTGGATATATTTTTGAATTTGGTTTTGTTGATGAAATCTTTAAATTTATTCTCTGAGAATTATTTTCATATCGCGATATATCGCCAGTCCACCTGATACAGAGTGGATCTCTTATACCGCACACCCCTAAAAGGTCAGCAACTTCTTCTTCTAATAGCGTTAAAGATGAGCCGTCATCCATTAGGGCATATATATTTACAGATTTTTTATCATTATACAAAGTTACTGGGACTATGCGAAAAAATGATTCATCAAAAGATTTGTGGCTATTAAGTGTACTTTCAGTACTACCAGATATGTACTCGTTATCGTGCAGTAGTGAATTATGATTTACGACACACCCATCCACACCACAAGGCTTTTGGAACCAACACCTACGTCGGTGCTTACTTAAACACATACGACATAAATTTTTTGATTTAACGAAGTCCCACCTTTCCGATACAGTCATATTTGTGAATTTAGAACATAGAGCAATTTTGTGATCTTCGTTGCATACTAAGCACTGATGTGGTTGTTTCTGGGGCGCTGATTTAGTATGCGTATTAAGACGTACTTGCTTAGACGATTTATTGCTGCTGTCAACTACTGGCATGGTGACTCTGCATGTAGCCTCCGCTATGTTGTACAGCCAGTCTGAAAGATCCAGCAAATTTGGGCGCGCAATGTCTTTAGAAAATAGTGCCCACTGCAACAAAGTATCAGTTGGTAATTTTTCTACTAGTTCCTGTAAGAGAGTGGGATTAGTTAAATAATCTTCTAATTTTGATGCGCGTATAGTGGCGCATATGTTTTTTACAGCAAAGGCGAATTCTACTAAAGATTCAAGTTTACCCTTTTGCAGTGAAATTTTTCGCACTTCATCTATTAAATTTTTTAGTACACACTCAGGCCTACCAAAATACATTTTTAATGTTCTGATGATGTCCGGAACCATATCGGGTAAAATTAAACAATTTCGGACAGCTTCCCGGGCCTTACCATGCAAACATTTCTGTAATCTAATGAGGTTTTCTTCATTATTATAACCAGCAACCCGGGTGCTCTGCTCAAAGGCACTGATAAATATTGCCCACTCTTTAGGATCTCCATTAAACGCTGGCAAGTCTCTAGAGATACACTGTCGAGCTACAAGTTGTGTTGTGGTAATATTGTTAAAATCATTATTTGTATTATTTGCATTTCTAAATACATTTGTATTTTGGCAATCAACTGTAATGTTGTTTTGATTGTTAACGTGAGGTATGTTCAGTGGACGATTATTTACAAATGTTGCGTTAGAGTGATTAATATTTGTACTCTGGCATTGAGGTGCAGAATCATTAGCAATGGTTCGTGATACATCATTAGCTGGTTGAATTAAGTTTGTATGTTGACAATTATTACGTGCTTGTGAATTTATCCCAGCTGTCTGATTTGCGCTTATACTTTGAGAATTATTTTGTATTCTATTTATACTCACAGTTTGATAACAATTTTGCATACTCGGTGAATTGCTATAATTATTATTGTTTCGTGCCACTGGCCATGCATTTGTTACTTGCCTACGGTCAAGAATTGAATAACTCTCATTACTAGTGGAACGGAGCAAATCATATTTCCGCTGCAGATATTCTTTTCTCAATTGTATCTCCTCTTCTAGCTGCTGCAACTGAAGTTGTTTTTCAGCGCTTATATTTAGACGCAAGGAAGATAATTGTGTTGCATTGGTATTGGTAATATCTCGACGTGACATTGTTGGATCGGCTTCTTGCGTTGTTGTAGAAATCATCTCTTGTGTTGGACCCAGCTGAATGAGGTTAGGTTCAGAAATTTCTTGTTGTTGCTCAATGCATTTTTGGCAGACCCAACTAAAAATTTCAACACTGTCATGTATGTCTCCACAAGTATGATGATAACTACCAAGGCATTTAGAGCATGTAACCATATTTCCGTCATCGGGAACCGTGCATAATATGCAGCTTGTATCTAAATTCTCGTATTGCAGCATAATCTTATCTTCCATAAGAATTTTAAAGAATTGTTACATAAAAAAGAAACCAAGTTTTAACAGCAAACTAGTGTGTCGCTTTAAAATTCTGAAAGCGAACTCTTTATTAATTCATTTCTTTTTATTTATATTTTAATTAAATTTGTTTTTAGTTTACCTTAGTTTTCAATTATTAGTTTACAATTTTTATGTTGTAGGTATTTTAATTATGCCTCGCAATATCAGCTTACAAAACGTGATTTTAAAATTATGTATCTATTAAACCATTTATATGTATATACATATACTTATTCTTACAGTGTTAATAAATGCAGTATATTTTCACAGTTGCAATTAGGGTTATCTTTATATTAACATTCTTTCTAAAGTGCATATTTAAACTGACATAACATTTGCAATTTTGCCGGTAACAAACATATTGAAATTTATTATTGAGAGGTGTAACTAGTTCCTAAGCGCATTTCAGTGTTGTTAATGCAGATCATCAGGAAAACTTTTGGAAAAAATGTGCGATTATAAATAAAAATAATAATAAAACTAAATTTTAGCAATTCCCATAAAACGCACATAAAATTGTTTTTGCTAAGAAAGTAATATTGGAATATATTAATCATCAGACTAGTAAAACGGATCAACGGATCAGCGCAGCGGTCTTTGTTCAATTGCAGGACTTGATCACGGTGGATACTAGGAATACGAAAAATTCTTGTAATAATTTTTTTTTTCAAGTTAAATCATTTTCGATTAGTACTAAATTCCCATCTCTGATGGTTCATTATTTCATACAATATTACTTTCTTCGTTTTCTTTAGAGCCTTTGCTGAGTTAAAGCTTTTTTCCATATAATTTTATTCAGTTTAAATTCAATTCAATCTATCAAATAATTCTGAACAAAAATAATATGTAAATAAAATTTAAATTTTAGATCGCTATAAAGTTTAAATATAATTTTATAGAATTCAGTAAACTCTTGATGTTTAAGTTAATATTTAAACTTTTTTGTAAAAAATTATATTTGAATTGTTAAAAGTTCCCTTAAAGTTCTAAAGCCACATACATACCTACATACATAAATGTTTCTTGTACATCTTTTTCTCTTTTTGTATTTCCTACCAAACACACACCCACACATACACACAGCCACACAAATGTCTGTTGTGAAATCTTCCGCCATTTTCTATGATGAATTGCCATCCAAAAGCAACAACAATAACGATTACCTTTTAAAGCACCATAAAAAAAATAAACGAAAAATGTAGAGAAATAAGAAAAACTCCCTCTCAAATGGAAACTGAAAATGGGCAACACACAAAAACAACTAATACATGCACATAAATATGTACATACGTACACAACTAAAGCAATAAAGAAGAAGCAGGTGAAGTAGAGTTGTTTTCCTTCCTTATTTCCTGCTGAATAACAGCAACTCCAACAACAAATCATGACATATCACCAGACAAAACGTGAATATCCTTGATGTATGAGCCATGCAAACACATACACACTTACATTAATACATCCATAAGACGTGAATGTGTGTATACGACGGATTGGTGGTGAAATGCTAAAATATCTCTTGCTTTATAACCTCCACTTACACATACAAATAAAACTGAACGATTGTTGCAAAAGCATCCCATAAACTTTAGATTCAAATGGTTTAAATAAAAAGGAACACATGAGTCTGAAGCTGTTGTTGCTGCCACTGCCAGTTGGTTTGTTGGCCAAAGAGGAGTACACAGGGCTGATAACGGTTGGGTGTTTGATGCTGAACTGTTACAGGGTGGTTATTTGTGGATTTTACTTAACTGTTTTTCGTATTTCTGTTTTTTTTCGTCTTCTGTTTGATGGTTTTGAGGGAAGTTCTCAAAAATCTCGTCTATTTTGTTACATACTCTTGCAATGAATGCAACCATTAGCTATAAAAAAGTGATGATGAGGAAGTATTTGCAGAAGCATTATAATTGTCGATGTTGTTGCTATTGCTTGCATATCTATATGGTACTGTTGCACAGTGGGTTTTGTTTAAAATATTGCAGCACTAACAACTGAACTTTAAGTAATAATATTTAAGTTTTAGATTGATTTGTTATTCCAAAGCTGCTCATTTCACACAACACATATTTTTTTACTTCTGCTTCTCGCTCGTTAAAACGAATATTATTATCTCCACTGTGTGCTGTGTGTTGTTTGGAATCTTTTCAACAAGAAATACTTTTGTGTAGCCTAAAGCAGAAATTTTTCGTTTTTATACTCTACTTCTACTACTTCTTTTGACCATTTTATAGCTGTCGTTATGTATCTTGCATCTCACTCCTTTGCATGGCTTTCCTTGGCAAATTTTGTGTTAAGTTGTTAGTGTTGTTAAGCTTTACGACTGACTATACTGATAATGGTAATGATGATGATGATGATGAAATATCTGTATGTTTTTTCCCTACATTTCGTCCTTTAATCCCGAACTCCTTTACATACGAATAACAAAAGCGAAAGAATTTCATTTTGAATGTCTCAGCATTAATGTATGTGACTCTTTGAATTGACGAATGCTACACAAATTGCATTAAAACTAGGGACTGGTAAATTTTATTTTCATTTTTTCTGTTCCTATTTTTTTTTTTTGCTTTTATTTTACTCTCCCCTCTTGATTTCTTAAGGCTTTTAGCCAGCAGCATTGGGTTGTTTTATTGTTGGCTTATATGGCAGAGAACTGTACAGACACTAAAGCCAAAACAGAGCTGAGCAGACACAAAGAAATGTTTCAGCCATCAATGGCATTAAATGTAACTGCCAGTGACAGTTTTGTGTCGCAGACATTCTCATACTCCCTTTTTAAAATGTCGCACACACAGCGAGAGCTCCTGTTTTATTGTAGCGATGGAAAGTTTTATTTTGAAGAGATTTTCGATTTGAAATATTGACTGAAATAAAAATGTTTGTTGTAATGAATTTTTTACAAAATCATCAACAACATAAATCATTTTGTTTAAAAATAACCTTGAACAATTTATATTGATGAAAAAGGTACTGAGAACAAAATTAAACTAGGAATTGCAAATGACAATAAAAATATTGGTGTAGCTTGAAGTAGTTTAAATTTAATTTTAATTTTAGCAGTTTGATGTAACTGACGTATTTTTGTCTCAAAACCTCTTTATAAATAACATGCAAAATGTTGTACCCTTCATAATTGCCATGTATTAAAATAAGGTAAGAGAAAAAATTCCGACAGTAAAAATCATTGCTTGATACATTTTGCAGAACCTCCATCATTGTAAACGTCGACAATCAGAATCCGATGCGAAAGTTTATATTAGTAATAAATCTATATCTTTTAAGCTACTGATTCCAATATAAAACGATGTTTTAAAAAATCATAAAAAAGGTCCCAAGCTTTCAGAAAACCAAGTTCTTTTGAAATACACTCTTTTGAAATACACGATGAGCTTAAGGCTGTCAAATTTGTTCACCTTGTGTATTAAAAAGTTTGTAGGTGATATAACTTTTACAGATGTTTAAAGCTTTTTTTTGGTTTGAAACTTTCTTATTTAAAAGCGTTGAAAAAATACATAGATTTTTAATTATCTCAATTGAAGTAGTTGTGAAAAAAGTCAAAGTCAAGAAATAGAGTTTAAAAGCTGTCTGAATTTAAAAAAATATATTCCTATATGCTTTACGTTTTTCTCAAACATTGTTAAATATACAAACATGTTCTTTTCGATATTTAAAAAAAATATATTTTAAAAATGATTACTAATGAAAATTAATATATGCACTCTTAAACGAAATTCGAATTTTATAATTTAAGAAAAACGTTACATCGAGTTTTTTAAATTTTTCTTACGAAAAATAAGAATTGTTTGAATTGATTAACCATAAAAATCTTACTTGCAAAATTAGTTGTTTAAGAGTGTTTAAACATATTGAGGCATGTTCTACAAAAGTAGTAAAAGTGAAATGTGATAAGTAAACTTTTAATTTTTGATAATCTGGAAAAGTTGAGTATATTTGTATTTAGTATTGAAATTCAAATGTAAAAAGAAGAATGCAGAACATAAGTAATTTAAACTGAAGTGATTTCAATTGTATTCCACTTCAAAGTGAAATTTAGAACATATCGGAATGTCTTTTTTTAATTTTTTTTTTTTGGAATTGATGAGGTTTTGAATTGTAACTAAAAAGTTAAGAATGTAATGTTGCCAACAGTGGCTTCATAAAAAATTATTTTTATTATTGAGAATTTTATCCTCGTAAGTTTTTATGAAATTTAATGGGCGGTAGCGCCAAATACATTTTGTCTGTAGCATTCATTTCTTTTTTAAATCTCATTAAGTCAAGTTTCTCCCTAAGAAACTGTAATTGAAATCTCCAGTGCTTTACTAATAAAAATTGTTTAATGTAAGTTCTTTGAAAAACTTTTGTTTCAATATCAAAGGCAATATCAATATCAATTTCTCCGCGAGCAATATCTTGTTTTATTTGGGAGTAAAAGGCAGAAATTTCCTTCTGTTTCTCAATCCGCTCACTTGTTTTTCAAAGAAAGGTTTTGTCAAGTTTGCACTTTGAGTTGCTACTTTAGAAATAATTTAGTTAGGATTTGTAGCTGCTTATGGTGAAATAGTCCAATTCTGTTGAATAGTAAAACTTTGTAGAATAAAACAGTAGAATTTTATGCAATTGCGTAAAAATTATACATTATTCGAGATATGCCTCGATATGTTTAAAAAACAACACTAAAATAAATTTTCTTTAATTTATTTTTGTATTAAGAAGCAGAACAAAGTTTTAAAACTCAAAAAATTATTAATATAAATGAAAAGCAAAAAACCATACAAAAAAAATATCTAATTTTACATGTTCTATTCTTTCTTTTTTAATCAGACCACTTATTATCTTGCAGTTGGAGTATCATTATAATAAATGATAAAAATACACTGCCTCAGGTATCCTTTGATATATAATGTATTTGAACTAGTAAATAGATTGGTCACAACACAGATATCTCGGTTCAAATTTTCCAAACGTGTATTATTTTTCAGTGTATTTATTTTGTTATTTACTCGTGTTAAGCTGAAACTAAATTTAAATCAATAAAAATAAATCCAAATATAGCTCAACTTTATTGTAAGTATTACAAATATATATAGATGTTAAATATTAAAATAAACTTTTTAAATTTCGTCCATAATGCCATAATGCGAGTGTGTGTACCCAGTGGTAGAGGGTGTATTTTATAACTGTTTTTGACACATTAATAGAGATTTTTTTGTTTCCTATTAATCCATCATTTCCTTTGTATACTCTCCCATTTCCCATCCCATTATTATACTCTCAGCAAATTTAAAGCAAGAAAGAGACATTCATATAATTACTATGCAGCAGTCATGCAAAACAGAGATTTATATAAAATACTCAATTTCAAATTAAAGATTTCTATTTTTCAATTAAAGGTATAAAATTGTGTATGTATATGTGTTTATATAAGCTTAACGTCATTCATTTGGAGTTAATTGTCTTAAAAATAATGTAAAAATTTACTTTAATTATTCTGTGTTAGTAGAACACGAATAATCAATTGGCGTTTATTTATTTGAATTATTTCCCTTAAATATGCATCTAAACTTATTTTTCGAATTTTGTAGACGCATTTTGAAAAAGACGGACTTCTGATTTTACCTGCCCACTAGGCAGGGTGTCACTGTTTAACGGTATCAAATGATATTTTGCGGGCCGTACGAAATTAGCGGAAGGTATGCATTTTCTATTCATTTTGCCAGTATTGTTAGTTTCATAAATACATTGAGGGCATTACTGAAGCCTCAACACAATGATTGTTTTTACTAGATGAAATTTTGAAAGGCCCCACTTGTCATTACATGTCCAAATTACCATTTAGGATCTAGCGTCGTAAACATCGGCTAATCATCGTATTCAGTTTTGGCATCATAGAAACTACAATCTGGTTGGCAGGATCATGGTCAAAATGCATTCGGTACCTTCCGGTGTTGTTACTAGTTGTTGGTAGCAAAGCAAAGCTTGAGGACTGTGAAAAGTACTTGCACTGGTGCCAGATGACCTATTTGATATACCAGGCCTTTAGAGTAGCCTGCGGAGTATTAAGTCGTTAAAATTGAGGTTTTAACTGCAGCATCATGAAATCTAGAAACATGAATCTGGTTCGGAAGACTATAAGCTACTTGCAATTGCTAATTGCTCTTACTTGTTGTTTCGGCTTAAATCAGATTTTGTGAATTCTAGAATGTATATCTTGTGCCGCTGCACAAGTTCTTGGGTTTATTATGCCATCAATGTCAATTTTTTTAGCTGCAAATAAATTGCCAGAAAAGCGTCAAAATTTGACACGACAATCAAATCGCCAAACAAAATTTTTTACTTCAAAATTGATTTGGACATCCAATATCTAAGAGCAACATGCTATGACTGAATTATACATTTGTAATTGAAACATAATATGATATAATTATATGATTAAGGTCAAGTCATGTTATTATAAAAACAACGTCGTTTTATGAGTTATATTGTTGTTTAAGCCAATAACAATATTTTTCCAAATGACAATAATATTATGGCTTGTAAAGGTAAAGTAGCATGAAATTGTTGCTCGACTCTGGGTAAACCTAAAATAATTTCATAATTCTTGTTAATGTTAAAGCAAATGAGAATTATTCCATATATATTACTATTCGAAATGTGTGCAGTACATTAGACTCGTGTGTTGCACATATGAGTGTTTATGTATGCTGTGATTATAGTGTGATTACAAATAAACATAATTATTTTTGCGTATTAAAGCTGGAGTTTCCTATAGCCCACACAATCGGCCATATTCTAGTAATTAAATATTTAGCATTTAAATAAATATATACGATACAATACAAAAATAAAAAATAAACTCTAAATAAACAGCTAAATCCTTTTAGCTCTCTTTTGTTTACAAAGTATGTAAAGCAAATGCTCTGTCTCATTTCTTTGCAAAAGTAACTTGGAGAAACATATTTCAACTTGAAGCTGATACATATGTACATGTGCAATAAGTGTTCATTTATTATGGCGTTTTCTTTTCTAGAAAAAAGTGAAACATTTTTTGCCCTTTTTATTGAAAATTTTAAATATAATGATTTTTTTTAAATAGTGAGTTTGTTAGAAATTATTGTATCATGACTTACGAGGCAAAATATTTGTCTTAAGAAAACTCTAAATAAATTTTTTTTGATAAAAATAAAAGAAATGTTACATTTTTTTTAGAAAAGAAAACGGCATTAGTCTTAACTTTAAACGCTTATAGCTCCCTAAATATTGAACCGTTTTGAAGAAAATATAAATTGTGCATATTTGTTAATAAATATCTTCAAAATGATATGAATTTTGTAAAAATTGACTGTATAATATGAGCGTAAAAGGGATCTAAAAAAATGTGTTGGCCTATTAATTATATAGCTGTGGTTGGACCTGTTATGGGTGTTAATTATTGACTGTCGCAACCATAATGTTTTTGTCCAAACATATTTTCTCCGGATTTTTTAATAAAAATAATTTTTAGAGCTCTAAATTAGTCTGGTAAAAAACGTTTCATACTGGCAAAAAGTCCTTTTATAACGTGGGTCTTTTCAGGTACCCATTAGAAAATATAGTATTTCAATGGTACTGAATTTACCATCTCTGCTTGCAAAGCAGCAATTGATTTGAAGGGGAAACATTTCCTTAAAATCAATTAAATGAAAATAAGTTTCAATTTAGGTTTTGTGTTGTTCCGTCTTTTTCGTCAATTTGAAATGAAAATTTCAAGATTTCTCTTCCTTAATTTAGAAACCTAGGTTAGTTTTATGTTTAAATGTTTTTGGCACGCAAAAAAATAAAAGGAAATATCTAAAACTCGTGCTGAATACACATCACATGCACAGTGTATAATTTTTAACGCATTTAACACGTGTCTAAAGGTCGTAAAAATCGTTAACATTTATTTTTTCCCAATGCTTTTATTCCTTGACAAAGAGAGAAAAGTTTAAGGATATAAAAATAATAAAAACAAGACTGAAATGTCGTAAAAGTTTATGATTATTTTTGTCATGTTTTGTATTGTAATGCTTACAAACACTTTTACTTCGCTGCTGCTGGGCCAAGTGAACCGAACTGGTGGCAATTTTAGTAGTGTCAGTTAACTGTCAAATTGAATTTGTTTAGGCTAAATGCTTTGTTGTTGCTTCGCTTCTACTCAACGTGTATTTGTGCGAGTTTAAGAACTTTTTTATGTCTTTTTGCTACAAAAATTCAATAAAGAATCCAACAGGTTTTTTTTTCGTCGTATTTTTTTTATCAATGTAGTATGTGTGTTAAGTGCACTTCTGAAATTTTTGAGTTTTACAGGGCTGTTCGTTCTTCTTTTGTTGTTGGCTTTGCTTTACCGGAAGTTGTAGTGTCATGCTGATATTTGTAATTTTTAACACCATTTTATTTATGTTTATGGTGAAATGTTGACTTAATTTTTTTTTTGTATTTCTTTTCTAAATATTAATCTTGTCGGTTGCTGTATTCAGTGTTGGCTTAGGTCAAGAATTTAGACTTTTTAATGTTATTTATTTATTTTATTTGACGTCTCAAAGTCAAGGTCAAACTTGATTTTGTTTCACAGACTAACAAAATTTTTTTTATTGGTATCTTTTATTTGCTAAAAATCGTTTTGAAAGAATCTTTTAATTTTTCACAAACCCCTAAATTTATGGCTAAACAAATGAATGTATCAAAGTTAATACATTATGTAATCATAATAATAACAATATTTTAATTACAAAACAGTTAACAAAACTTACGTTACAGTGTCAAAAGCTCGTCGAAGAACTGTTTATTAAATTTAGGCAGAACAGGACACGTCAGTTAATGTAATCCTTAAGAAACTGCGGGGATATTTTTGTGTTAAAGCTATCGTCCTCATACCATTAATTGGCTCTCAAGTTTAAGAAACAAAATCTTTATTAAATACTAATCCAAATTCATGTTTCAAAACGTTTACATGCAGGACATTTTTAAAGTTGAAAGGAAAAGACAGTTCAAGAAGCAAAAATCTGCTGAAAACTTGTTGTTAGAGAGCAAAAGGTAAAAAGTTCAGCACACTTAAGTTGAAATTGATAATCTCTTTGTTTCACTAGAGGAAAAGAGGAGACAGACAAGAGAAGGAATAAATTATGGTAAAAAGTAGAGCTACAAACAAAGATAGGAAGAGGATTAAAAGACAAAACAGACCGTAAAGAACATGTTTTGAAAAACTAAGTCAGAAGAGAGTCAGCGTCGAATATATCGCTGCTCTGATTGAAGGAACTTGTGTTTTTAAGCTTCATGTCTAATAACTCTTAGAGGCTCCTTAAGCACCAGCTGCCTATAAAGGGAAAGCTTCTAAAGGCAGCTAAAGCAATAGCTATTGCAATAGCGATATTCAGCTTTTTATAGTCTTCGAAATTTGCAGTGCCCCGTTACCAGGCATCAGGCTTCGTACTTGCACCCTTGAAACATTATGAAGTTGCGTTTTCGTATTTAGATCAATAAGAGACCAGAACTGTTTCGTCTTGGAACAGCAGCGAGATACTGCAGAGACTGTTAATGTGACTATTCTAAAATAAAGTTTCCTTCTTTGGCAGTTTGTTCACAATTATGCTGCCATCCATACAGTTCTGAAACAGTTCTTTAGACTATTTAAATTCTAAACGCACGATTTAATCTTTGCACATTTAATAGTTCAAATCAATAAACTTAAATTTAAGCGGTTTGGCCGGTACATTAATAATATTAGTTTTGAACATGTTATCTGTAGGATAGTCGAACTTAATTTCGAAAGTTCTCAACAGTCTTGATAAAACAGTTTCCAATTCCAAGTCCACAATACGTTTTCCTATACAAGTGCGAGGTCCAAAGCCAAAGGGCAGATAAACAAATGGATCTCCTTTAGTGGCAGAACCAAAACTTTCACCTTCAGCGAGATTTTGAGGACGTAACCAACGTTCTGGCAAGAACTTTTCCGGGTTATCGAAGTATCTTGGATCTTTGAAGAGCAACTGAGCAGTCATGGATACATCCGTATTAGCAGGTATACAATAACCACTTAACACAACATCTTGACCAGTTGTACGGAAATTTCCTGTTGCTGTGGGGTATAAACGCAATGATTCTTTGATGCATGCTCTTAAATATGGAAGATTATTCATATTTTCTTTTGTCAATTGAGAGTTTTTATGAGGTAAAGTGGTTAATAGGTCCTGTCTTAGTTTTGATTGCTTGTTGGGATTCTCAGCTAAACTGAGAAGGCAGGCAGCCAATGCAGAGGTTGTCTGGAATAAAATTGTTTTTTTTTTTATTTTTATTATACTCGTAAAAGTAACAAAACTAACCGTATCCACTCCTGCCAAAAATATATCCATTGACATCGTGGCTGCAATCGAGGGATCTGTGCTTATTAGTTTTTCCAATATACTTTTATCACTTTCTGATTTGTTGCGATCATCCTTCTGCAAATTGTCAATAGCCTGATTAACATATTCCAGAGCAAGTGCATTAAGTGTATCTAATATTTTAATAACCCTTTTATATTTCGGTGTTGGGATAACCTTCCACATTGAAGGCTGTAAATCTAGTTCCAATAACAACTGAAAAAATTCTTCCATATTGTCTATTATAACCTTAGCGTTTGCATTAGCTTCACGGTTTTCTATCATATTCAAATCTGTGTCTAAAGCTATTAGACCCACCGAATCCATGGTATAATATTTTATGTATTCTGAAAAGTTTTCAGGTACCTCCAGGGTATTTGGATCTCTTATACGTTTTATGCATTCAACAAATTTGCTGGCTACTTCATCCATTTTTGGTATATATATTTTTATCGTTTTGGGATTCATCATAATTGGATTGACAGCCGATCGAAATTTTGACCAGTTGGCACCCTGTCTGTATAATACAGAAAAAGAGTACAGAAATCGTTTATATTTTTTAAAATATAATAAACATTAAGTGTATTCTTACGATGCCACCAAACCAGATGCATGCTTGAACATATCTTTTCTGAGCTCCTCACGATGAAACTGTACAATATCAAATCCCCTGCGAATGGGATATATTCCTTCCGTGCGAAAAACTTGCTGAAAATCTTTAGGATTGTAAGAGAATACAACATCTCTTTTGCCAAATAATCCTGGTACACGAAATATTTCTCCATATTGAGATCTTAGTTGACGATTGAAGTCTATGAAAGATTTCTTATGGAGTTTTCCTACAAGAAAAACAAAAATTAAAATAGTTGTAAAAGAAGCACCAAACTTACTTGCCTCCTGGTAAAAATGCTCTTATTAGTTGATATTTGGAGGGACCAGGTAAACTTTCAAATGGTTTGGCTGTCGACCATAACTTATTTTGTAATTTAGGGAACTGTGTAAACTTAATAAGACCAAATATAAATCAGTTTTAAAATTGGATACTTACATTAACCGCTGTTGTGTAGGGATAAAGAGAATGTATGACTTCGGAAATTTTATTTTTAACTTTTCCAAAAGATGATTTCAACATTTTTAGATGATTTTCAAAACAAAATTTCACTTTACAGCGTGTTCGCTTTCAAGTCTTTACTGCAATTGAATGAAATAAAGCAGCGCTATCATTTCTTTTAAAATAAAACTTGAGATAAGAAAATCAAAACAAGAACGTAGATACTAATATGCAATTGTGTAATGCAACAACAAAAATAGTTTTTCTGTTATGGACTTTTATCAGGCAACGTTCTAACATTTGTCTGATTTAATTTCACAGAGATGATAATTTAATACTAAATGTTATTTCATAAGCAGTTTAGTCGGCCTGAAAATATACATTAGATGTTAGTAGTTGCAAATAAGAAAAAAATTGTATAATGAACAGTGTGACCAGATTTTGAAATAATATAAAGATAATCACGTTTGAAATAGAGCTAAAAATATGTTAAGAAGGAAATTGGCTAAATTTTTTTTTTATTGATTTCCAATAGTAACTTTTAATTATTTCGATATTTTTCTTACTTTAAATAGTGTTAAATTATAAAAATATTGTTTTGGTTCATTTATAAATAAAATATATTGAATCAATAACAAAATCAAATTCTTTATTAAGCAAAAATTTCGTTCATAAAAATGTATATGTAACTTAGAGGGAAAACAAAAAGTTCTTCAACTAAAACTAAACCGTCTTATGAGGGGGAAAAAGATTTTAAAATTATAAAAATTAACAGCTTTTCAGAAGTATCTTTGGTTTACACATCCTTATCAATTTTGTTTAACAACATTTATTTAACATCTGACGTCCAGAAGTGAATTCATGGTTGACAATTTCCTAAAAGTGTTTTCATTCCTTGCGTTTTTATACTCAAAAATATGAATCCGAAACTCAGTGGTTGGCTTTTAATTTTTCCAATTGTAGGAATTTAACTTTTGCCATTGTAATTCCAAAAGAGTTGTGTATTTCTTCTTTAAAATTTTCATACAATTTGCTTTTTGTATTGCTAGACTATTTTCTAATGACAAGAAGTTTGTGTTTTGTAAAATTTAAAAATTATTTAGCAAACGTTGTCGTAGTTGACATATTAATTGTTTAATAAAATTTCGGCAAGTGTATCTAATTTTTTTATCTGTTAAAGAATCTATTATGCCTTTTTTGAAATAAAATTTTTTTCAACATTTATTTTAAACGACTTCAAAACGAATTCATTACACGATGTATGTATGTATGTAGATTAAATTTATCTTGATAAAATGTTTTATTTATTTTGAAATAACAATTATTGACACGAAATAGAAACTAAAGAAAAAGCTAGAAAAGGCTGCAAAAATCTAAATGCATTGTTAAAAAAAGCTAAAAAAAAAGCTAAAAGCCAAATGAAATATTTCAAAAAAAAAGTTAAATTTAGTTTGAAAAAAGCTAATATGGTCACCCTGATACTGAAGGTAAATCCCATAAATTCCAACAAAATGAAGCGAAATTCAAAGATTATATATTTTTATTGGTACACAGGAGCGATAAAATGCTTCAGGAAAAACATATAAGAATTTTCGTACCAGTGTGGCGTGGTTCAATAGGTCGAACTCGCAAAGGCCAAGAGTCCAGGGAACACGTCAACTAAATTGGTAAGCTTGATAGATATTTCAGTTTAAAACCAGTTAATCCACTGAAATTTTACAGTGAAATAGTTGATATTCCTAGTCACTAGTATCCACCGTCAAAAGTGATAAAGGCGAACAAAGAACGCTGATGAGATGTTGTAGCGCGACCTCGAAATCAGTACTGATCCGTTTTGCTAGTCTGATGAATAAATAGTTTCGAATGAAAAAAGTACTCTCTGAATAATATAAAGAATTTATCCAAAAATAATTTCTTAAATTAAGAAGATATTGGTAAACTCAGATTTGAACTCAAGCCATAAATTTTAATTTCAATATATACCTTAAACAGTTCAACAATTACGTATAAATATTAATTATTTTAATCTAATATTTAAAACAATTGCATAAGATTAGATTATATTGAATACTGTTCTCTTGTTTGTGTTTTTGGACTTTGGAGTAATTTTTAATATAAACATTGTATTGCACAGTGAAATCATGAAATAATTTATCCCAAATAACTCACATTACTTAATAAGAACTTCAAAAAACGATTAAGAGAAAGTGTCACTTTCCTTCTAACTATAGTTATCCACTTCTCATTCTAACAATATCGTAGCTATCATTACAAAACCTCTCCATCAATGGCGATGCTCCAAATCGTAATGATACCCTCTCAAATGTTCTGCAAATCAAAGAAGAAATAAAAAACTCTTCCATATGCGACATAAAGGAAACATGTTCATCATCCACTTCAATTTTAAGAATAAGTTTTTTTCCCCCATTATCCTTATTGCTCAACGTCTTTATGTTGTCATTGTCATCTGTTTTGGCACTAAAACGTATGTTAAATGTGTATATTTTTTTTTGAAAAAAAAAACACTAGATATTTTTCATTGATGGCAATAATATTATGTGCCATTTGGTTTATTTAAGTTTTTATACTTTCAATAGCGTCGAAGGAATTTCTATTGTCTGATTTATAAAAAAGTGAATAAAACTGTGGAGTACTTTAACAGATATGAGTACTTGACTTAAATGTTTTACCGAAAACTTTTAGTTTAATATAAAATGAAACTTTAAATTTTTTTAAAGTTTATTCTTTGAAAATAAATGCATGCTTAACATTTATTAACATCCTGAAAGTATGCAGAGTATTTGATAGACTAATATGATTCAAAGTTAATGATCGCGCAAACTTGCTAACAGTGCTGCCACTCAATTATAACGCATTATGTAGATCTGATCGATCTCAAGCCCCATTTCCAACAAATAAACATACATTTTGTAAATATTTGAATTGTTGTGGCAGAAATAGATTTCTTCAACAATTTTGTTTTTCGTTTTTTTTAAAAGCTGTACATAGCAATTTTCCCTAAAGAGAAAATTGTCTTTAGCACACAATTTCAATTTTCATTATAACGAATTTTCTTTTTAATTTAATTTTAAAATTAAATTCACATTCCTTTCCACAAAGGATATCATTTTAATGAATTCAAAACCCCCAAAGAAGAAAAAAATTCACACTGATGAATTAAATGAAATGAAATGCAACCAAGAGAAAAGGAAGAGATGAAAAAAAACACAATATCAACAAGAAAAAGGAACTGTATACAGATATATAAGTCAAATATGTATAGTGCGTCCCCGTATAACACACAAATAAACCGGCACTCTTCCATACACACAAGCAAAAGAAACGCCGTCATGCATACGTTTCAGTGACAGGACATGATTAATGGTTGTCATTGCCAAACAAAACATAAAAAATTGTTTTTTATTTTAATATAAACGCAAAAACACACATACAGACACACACACACACAAATACAGTCTCTTGTATGCTAAAGTAACCTTCTTTAATTTGTGTGTGTGTGTGTGTGTAAGAACACATTTACAAAAAGAATTTTTATCGCATAATGTGCAATATTCCTTTGTTGTTTTTGCTTCTTGTTACCATCACATCATCAATGTTACACACTATCACTAGTTCTTACACTTGATGATGTTAATGATGGTTGCGAGTATTTGCTATTAAAGTATGTACACGGAAATAATTTAACCTTTTGAGCTGCAGCTGCTTTCTGTTGTACGTTTCTACTTTATAATGAATTTTTGATTCCTGAGAATTGGAATAGTTAATAATATTTGTGAGAAGAGTAACCTTGGAAATATTTAAAATAGCTGTAATATCTTTGCTTTAACCATGATACAATAAACAGCTGTCAAACACATTTTATGTATGTATGAAATTGGTTTGACAGCAAAAAAAAATAATTGATTTTTCTGTACTAACGAGTTTACCTTATTTATTACATCATGGCTTTTACCACAGCTTAAATAGTAAGCAATTTCCCCACATATTTATTTTCAAAAACCTAAGTCGGCCGTAAAAAAAACCTAACTTTGTAATTACACTCAGGCATGCCAAACATGACGATTTTACGTCATTTTGACGATTATTTATAGCGAATTTCACAAAATGACGTTCGATGATTTGTTCGATGTCTAGTAACCCTTATATTTTGACAATTTTTGGACTTCGCTACTTTTTGCTCAACACAACCTCTATGTATGGAAAAATGTCAAGTTTTAAAAATATATTTATGTTTTGCGGCCAATATCGATAATACTCGTATTGATACTGTTAAAGAAATATTTTCCAATTTGAATGACATTAGCGAGCTTTACTTTTGTTTTTTAAAATATGTGCTTAATTTGATGAATAATCTTAACAAAATTGAAGGAATTCAAATTCACAACATGCACTATGAAATGAATAAACAAGTTTAAAATGTTTTAATAATTTTTTTAGTATAAAAATTACGCCTCTAAATTAAAGGAAGAAATTTATATTGGTGTGTGTGTGTAAAGGAAATGTTAAGACAATGTACAATTGATGTTGAAACTTTCAATCAATTTATTGATAATTGTGTATCATTTCGATGACAATAAACCTGTTTTTCCAAATTTATGTGTATTTGTAAATAACTTAATGACTTTGCCAAACTCTTCAGTTAATGTTGAAAGAATATTTAGCAAAATGAATCTTAATAAAACCAAGATAAGAAATTCATTGGAAACAGGAACCCTTGAGGGAGTTCTTTTATCAAAAGATTATTTAAAAAATAATTCCTCTGAATGTTACAATGGTACAAAAAATATTAAAAAAATAACTATGATGCTTAAAGTATTTTTCTTTTGGAATTACCCAATTTAAATCAATATCATATGTCGTTCTTTCGTACCTTAATGTAAATAAAAAAATTAACTCGACTCTACAAATGAATTGTAAGTTTATGAAAAACTGTGTAATAGTATATTCTACGAATTTCTATTTAAATTAAAATATAGAACAAATCATATAAAAAATTAACGTTTATTTTAGAAAGTTCATAACCTGTTTCGACACAAAATCTTGCTTTGAATCTGTTGCATTGTTAATTTTTAAATGAAAGATGGTTGTATAAAACAGAAGATTTTTAAATGACGATTTTTAGACCACTTTTTTTTAAATACTGACGATTTTGACGATTTTATTTACAAAATATCACGATTTTTCTGATAATATTACTGGCAGGCGTATTAACCAGATCGCATCATTACGGCAGCTGACTATTTTCTGCTTTGGTTATGTTTTTTATTTCGATTATCAAAAAGAGTGTCTCCATATTTTTTTGTAGAGTTTTTTTACAGAAACAATATAAAAAGTTCCTTTTGTTCTTGTATTATTGTAATAATAATGTCACCTAGTTAGTATGCCTTGACCACGCCATTTAAGGGCACATAGTTGTATAAAAAGTTTTAAGTTTCTTTATGAATTTTAAGATTTTAAATATGAAGTTTTCTATTATTATTGAATAACGATATTAACTTATAATTTTTCTTAATTCATTTCCAATTTAGTGGTTTGACAATCATTTTTTATTTGGTACCCAAAATTCAATTGCTAAATAGGAAAAAAATTAGTACTGCTGAATGAAAAATTAATTCAACTCATAGAAAAATTGTTGAAGAGAACATACGTTACGACAGGAATGTGTTTTCCCTGAGACCGGTAATATGAAAATATTATGCCACGAAGTGAATTCTATTAAGTTTTAATGAACTTTGAAAACAATAAATACTTTTCAGAAACTAAAAAAATACAACATTCCATAAAAATGTTATGCACAAAATGGTGTATACATAAATTCCTACACGAGATCTTATAATCATTGTATTCCGGGTACACACTTTCATAAAAAAAAAATAAAATAAATGCGGTGGTGAAGACCTTTAAAAAAGTCGAAAGTACGTAACCGTAATGAAATTACTATGAATATTTTAAATTGCAAAGAATAGAGTAATAGAAAAAAGAAAAAAAAGTGAAACATTAGTGTGCAAAACAGCCATTTGACAGGATAACACCAACTCCTATTAACAAAGAACTAGATGTTTAGTTGTTTTCAATATTGTGTCTGTGTGTGTAATTGTTTTTCTTTGCGGATATTGATATCCTGCTTTTTATTATATTTTTTATCGATGCTTATTTTGTTATTGTTGTTAATGTTTGTGTGTAGTTATTGCTGCTGGGTTGAGACGTAATTCCCTAGCAATTTGGGAATTTTTTTCTTTTTCCAATTCTGTGCCAGGATTCAACGCTACACAACAGAATATTATTTGCACAAGCTTAGAATATTGTGGTGGTATCAATTGAAAATTAAACACAAGGATTTTTATGAATACATAATTTTATTTAAAATGTTATGAGTAGAAATTCGGAAGATATTTCAAAATAATTTATTTTTAAGTCGTGTTCAAGTTCTAAAAGGTGTATCGGAAGTATTGATTGAATAGATTCTGCATAAAATTATTAGTATTACATAAATAAAATATAGATAATTTGAAAGGTATTATTTGGCTCAACCCGAAATCTGACTTTACCAATTCGAAGTTATCAAAAATTTCTTAATTAAAGAATAAATCTTTTGAAATTTATTATAAGATAAGAGGTTCGACACTTTTCAAGAATATGGTTTAAGGTCTACTGATGATTTGGCATTAGCACCAATGAAATGCTGATCTAATAGTTCTTCATAGTGTGCAAAAATTTAATTCAATTATTTTCTATACTTAACTCTTGAGAGAAGAATGTTTTTTTATTTCTCCATTAAGTTGTGAGTAAATTGAAAACTGAAAATTTATTTTCTGTAAAAGCACTTTTTTGAGTTATATCGTTCTTTCTCTTTTCTTTTCGTTTTAACATCATTATAAATTGGCTCACTGCTAAGCTTTTTTACATACTCCCGACAAAATAAAAGCCGCTTAAATTGACGTAGCACTACTTTAGATGAAGCTGTTGCAAATACTCTTGGCGCTAACATTTATATTGTGTTAATAGCATTTGCAACCTTGCCGCGTTAAAGTGAAATTTAGTTTACTGTTTTTTTTGCTCCTCAAGCATTGCTAATCGAATTGCGTTTTAATCAATTGAATTGAAAATTAGAATTAATGATGAAAATGGGATTTTAAATTCACCCAAATAGATATTAACACAAGGAAAAGCATGCACGAGTTTTTGTGATGAATGTTCGTTCCAACGTTCATGTAGTCAGTCGCACTTCATTATTGAAAAAATAAGAATAATGTTTTGAATGAAATATTTTGCTAAAGAAAGAACTGGGGTGGGAGGAGGGTTGCAACAACCAAGTATTACATTGAATAAATTTTAAAAAAAGCAATGCTAATAGAAGAAAATTTAAATAGAAAAACAAAGCACTTTCCTAAAAGGATACCAAGGATAAGTAACTTATTTTCTTCATGTGCACAATAAACTCTTATCTTTTCAAATAAAATAATATAAAGCATTAATTTAGTTTGGACACTTTTCCTTAAGTACATAACTTCAACTTGTTGTGCTGGGTTTTTATTCGTGCTGTCCGCCTTTGCGGTATCATACAAACATACATGGGTTGAAAATATGTGCTTAGAATTGTTTGTCTATTGGTTACACTCAGTTCTATCACTAAGGAACTTTTTAGAAATTTTTAGAAAAACTAAATTGCTTTACACCTTAAACGAATTGTAATGATCAGTACAGACTGGGACATATACTTATTTCTTACTGTTGGTAAATTTGGCTTTTGGTACCTCAAACAGAGACAACAATCGCCACTACCATTTGCAGATTTAGTTGGCGTTTTTTCGCCTCTACACTTCAAGTTAAGTTTTCCATTTCTATTCTTTATTTACTCAGTTCAAGTAGTTAATAAAACCTTCAGGTATGGTATACATATTAAAAAAAATATATTCTGTAAAAGTTCTTCATTCGCTATGCACAATCGTTAAATGAAAAACACAACATCCTTAACGAGATTTCTGCTCTCACTTCTCTGTCATCAATTCTTTCAGAGACATGCACCGCTACTTCTATCGGTCGTCCTTAAAGCAGTAAAATAATAAAATAAAATCAAGTAATAAGATAGTTTTGTCCACATAGTTTATTCTTATTTTTTTTTTATTTTACTTTCATGCATACAAAAAAATTGTCATTTAAAGTATTTTTTTCTCTCATGTTCGTTCTTGCTCATGTAAATGTATTCCACCGGTCGGTCATTCATTTGGTTTTCATGAGACAATTGCTGTGTTGCCTTTTATTTCCTTCTCTGAAGGTACAATCTTTCTTTAATAATGCAGAAACTGTATAAGATACATTTGTGTTCGATAAGATAACCTTCATTGAATTCATTCATTTATTTGTTCATTTATTTATTTATATTCTTGCACTTTATACTAAAATATACATGAGTTATTTTTTTTTGTTTCGTTTTATTTTGCAAAACTAGGAAAAGTTAAGGAAAAGTTGCAAGTTGAATATATTTAATTTTCTCTTCGATAGGCTCTTCCAATAAGAGGCTTCACGATGTAAAAACGACAAGTGTATTCGGTTGTTTATTTATTTGTAAAGAGGAGGGTCTGCTATATTGATAATAGAAAACAATAACAGCTAAATGGTGGCTACGGCAACGCTTGTAGGGCCATATTCTTCGCTTGAAATATTCCATCACCAATTTAAACATTTGTGGCTGTATGCCCCAGAGGTCTTGAAACCATTATGGGGCAAAGAAAAAAATCCAAGGGTTTTAAATCACAAGTTTTCGATGCCAATTGTGATTGCTTCTTCGAAAAATTACATGGCCAGGAAAGTTTTCACGCAAAATAGCGATGGTATCGGTTCTTGTGTGGCAGGTGGTGCCATCTTGTTAAAAATAAACGTTGTCCACATCAATATCTTCCGATTTTGGTCATAAATAATCATTAATCATCGGTTGATAGCGCAACCCATTCACCAGGAATATTCTGAGTTGTTCGTAAGCAACATGCCCGAGCTTGATTCTTCACATCACAAACTTGTCCCAACAACTCAAGGTTTTACAGCAGTTTCACAATTGCTGGATGAGAAAGTGCTTCACGAAGACTAAAAAATGCGTTAGTTTTGGGAACTGTGAACGCGAAATTTTTAGAACTTCTGCAGTGAATTTCAATAATTTCAGTGCGTTTTTGAAACGTCTATCATTCCATTTTTATTAATGTCGTAGTTTTTACTTGTCATCTTTCAAGTAGCAGCAGCTTGAGTCATGACAACTTTTTAAAATAAATGTCTAATGAAAATGGTAGATATTATTGGAAGCCCCTGTATTTCGTTTTTCATATTGTGAAACAAAGGAATATAAAGTTTTACTTTGTAGAAGTCTTCATAATAAATTTATATGAAAATATATTATTTATAAGATTTAATAAGTAGTTGCAAAGACATTCGTAAATAGTTTGATGTTAAAGACAATTAAGAGAGGTATAAATAACTCTTAAAGGATTGCAAAATTGTTTTAAAATAATTTTGAATAATTCTTTTAAGGAATCAAAGACATTCTTTGATATTCAATATTCAATCATATTCAATATGATATTGTTTTCAACTAGAGTTTTTCACAGAAAATCCCGGGACAGTACTTGCCGGGAGTTCTCGAAAAATTTTCAATCCAGAAATTCCGGGAAATCGGTTTTTAATAAATCGCATTGTAATAAATACGAACCCATATTTAAAAAAATATTGGAAAAATGTTGGTCACGTTTTTTTCGGCAAATGTTTGTCAGATGTGACCTTACCTTAACTCATATTATGCTCGGTGCTTGCTTTTAGGCATAAAGCCTCTTTATTTAAGCAGAACTATTAATTCAGTCATGATAATTTATAATTTTATTAATCGTTTCATCGATTCTGAATACTTATTAAATTCGTATACCTTTCAGATAGAATAACTTATTTTATATCGACACATGTTACTAATTATGCCATGCGTGAGCCTATTTTGCGGGCATTAAGCACTTTGAATAATATTAATAATGTTGTTAGAATAGACTTTTCTTTGTCTGAAAATAATTTCAGAATGTTATTATAAAATAATAATTTATTAAATGTACTCTTAATTTAAAATTTATCAATTAGGCTGTAAGGATATTTTAGTCCATTGGCGGGAATAAATAAATAAATAGCAAGTTTGACACAAAAGTTTATAATAATTGTTCAAATAAAAAATACAACTTTTACAAGTTCATAATCAGTTTCTTAATTCATCTGTATTGATTTATAGTACTTTAATCTCTAGATATGAATTGCATAAAACATAAGATCAGTTATCCATTAAGAGGCGTTATGAAAGAAAATAAACTCAACATTATAACGCCCCGTTTGGAGACTTGAACTAACGCTTGGAAATTGACATTGTATGTTAAAGAACATGTACCGGTAACACCTACAACGGCGACAGCACTACAGCAAACAATTCTACTCAATTTACTAATGACACTAACAAAAATTTGCCAAAGTACATGCTCAATTGACACGTGACATGAAAAGTCATTTAGTTTTGAGAGTTTTCAAATAGACGGACGCACAATAACCAAACATGTTTGCTCATTATCCTTGGAAGAGTAAAACGTATGCAAAATACATGTTGGTAAGTGTGTAATTGGAAACAAGTTCAAGTATTCGTTTGTGAAATGTATAATTTTGTAAATGAATTGTATTGCTGTTGATTTTAATATGACATACACACACATATATACTCGTATATAGTGGTATGAAGAGCAGAAAAGTTCAATTGGAAACATGTCAAATTTTACCAAACATACCAGGAGTCGTCTATATTTGCTACAAACACACCCACCGTAGTATAATCAAACTGGCACATCCTCAAGTACCCAAAAGGTTTAAGCAAATTATATGTTCGAGAGACAGACAGACACATTCACTCTTCTTACGGAACTCCACTAAACTAATGATATTGCTACTAAGATGACAACTGAAACAACTACAATATACAGCAACACACCGCTAGTTGAAGTTTTAACACCCACCTTTTACATCTAGAAAATGTATACTCATACTAATTTTATGTCAAATTGTGAAATTTGCTGCAAATACAAGAAAATGTCGATAAGTTTATAATGTGATGCCGTTAACTACTGGATGGTGGTTATATTTCGAAACTGGCCAGTTGACCTCTCTACACCCAACCGCCCTTTGCCATCCAACATACTGCTACATATTAGCGTACGTGTCTTGGCCACCTACAAAATTTGCCTTTACATTAGAAAACATGTACGCAACATTTCAGACCAAAGCAATATTCCTTATATTGGAAACATGTGGCAAAATAACCAAAAATGTCATAAAATACTTGGACATCAAATGACACAAACAAGTAGTAGGTGGGCTTAAAAGGAATTCATGAACAAATACAAACAAACAAATATTGCAATATAATATACATACTTACATATGTATGTGTATGTGTAATTATACGTATACGCAGGCATTGGAACAGCAAAAGGTTCATTTCATGCGACGACCATTTGCAAGGGAGATGTTATTTAACAAACGTCACTCCTTTTGCCCCAATTGAATGTCTACAAAATGTACGAAACTTATAAAAAATTGGCTTGGGGTAAATATTTTCTAAGTTGACGGATATTAAAAATGTTAGCAGTTGAATTTTTTCGATGTTGAGCTATTTTCTCAATTGGCATTAAAAAGAAATCTCTGAAAGTTACATATTATAAGTTAATTTCTATACATTTTTTAAAAATTATTTTCAAGCAAAATAACTATGAAACTTATTTGACGTGTTCTATGAAATTCTATTGGCTTCCGAATGTTTAATTCAAACCAATATTTTTTCCCAAAGGTTTTATTTAAATTTAAGAAAGGAACAAGGACGACCTAAATAAATAGCAGAAATGTACGTTTTAGATCTTCCCGATTTCTTTAGTAATATAAAAATAAACAATTTGAAAAATTTATCGACATTAATTTAAATATTCTAACCTTGAGCTTAAGCCAAATGAATATTTTCAGT
The DNA here is from genome assembly GCA_956483585.1 of Gymnocheta viridis. NCBI lineage: Eukaryota > Metazoa > Arthropoda > Insecta > Diptera > Tachinidae > Gymnocheta > Gymnocheta viridis. The sequence goes on along the minus strand of OY101440.1, from coordinate 128,283,559 downwards.
TATAAAAATTCTCATATAAAAGAACGCAGCATTCGCAGAAACTCCAACAAAGAAATCTGAGCCTCCACTACACCAATCAAAACCTTTCAAATTGAATTAAATTTCCTTTCCTGATGAAATTATAAGTGTTTGGTTCACATTATGAAAGTTTAATTTGTGAAATTTTCTTTAATTCTCTTTTAAACTTTCATTCGGGTCTTCACACCGACATGATGAAATTCTGTAGGAAATGTCAAACTTCAGGTTGAATTAGAAAACATAAGAGAATTTCAAAGTACATGAAAGTCTGTACTCCAACCTATTCTTTCCTCCCTACTCACCCAAAGGCTGGGAGTTTCTGAAAGAAAACATTTTTAATGCGATTTGGCATTAAGAAACAGTTTTTATTTATGGCTTCCCACTAGAGAACACGAGTAGCTTGTCATCCACGATCATGTGCTCTAAAGATAAAGAATTTTAATCATGCATGACCTGGTTTGCTTGGCCCACGATCCTAATGAGAGCAAATGCTCACCTAATATTCACAAAAAATGCCGAATTACCTAAATCATTTCTATATTTTTATCATTAAAAGCTATTAAAGTTGTTTTTAAAGAAATAGGCACACTCCGATTCTTTTCAATCTTTTCCAAATTTTGATATCAGGCTTACCAAGTTTTATCTGTTTTATAATGTGCAATGTCATTATGTCCATGGACGTTATGACACACTAAAATATGTCTTATTATCCACGGACGTGATATCATGTTTGAAAGTGTCACATTATCTATCTAGGGAATATCATAAAGCTCCATATATAGCAGATTACTGGTTATATCTTAATTAAGAATATTTGTTCTTTTACAACCACTTTTTTGAAAAGTTGTAAAGTCAATAGCAAACAAACCGGCGATGACGGGTAGCTGGAAAATCTTTAGTCACTGAAGACGTTATTTCAAACGTGTCTGGGCATTGTGATATGTAACCAGTCTCATCTATTCACGATAGGTCCTTTAATTTTGTCCATTTACTGTACAAGTTAATATTAAAGTCGTATTAGAAAAACATGGCGAGCGTCTTCGGTTTTAATTCCATGACAATTTTTATCAATGCGATTAAAATCTCTAAATCAATTGGCCATCATGTAATCAATAGCAATGATAACAACTTCGTCATCAATGGAATCAAACTCCCATATGAATGATATGACAATTCGAAATCAACTGAGCGACAAAATGTCATCAATGCAATGCCAGTGATAAAAAAATCTTCATAACGCTGATGTCTTTTGACATCAATACTGTGACAAGTGTTTTTGTTTTTGACCGCATGACACTTTTATTGATTTCTAATGTCAAGAATGCAAAAGCCAACTTTGGTGAGTAACGACAAGTTGTCACCAATATAGTTTGAATTTGATTTGAAATTTGACGATAGACGATCATCGTTGAGGTAATAAACTATCATTGATGTTATGACGAAGTCAATATATAATATTTCTTCGATATAATATTCCTTGACTGCCATACCAGAAATTAATTAAAAAAATTGTTTTTATAATTGTTTAAATTACATTTAATTCAAACAATATTCTTTTTAATTTTTTGTATCTTAAAGATACACATATATTTTTATGTCATAAAATGCATTTATTGTACACAATATTTTATACACAATGTACATCTTTTTCTGTTTCCTAACAACTTTAGATTAAGACATGAATTGTAACAATTAGCAAACTTTAAACTCCTTGCGAATTACTTTCTGTTAACGAAAACTGCTTGAAAATATTTACTATAATTTGTACTAAATAAGTGCGAGTCACTTAAATTGCAGCTGGCAAACAGTAAACATCGAAAATACACAAAATATATATGTACATACTTGAATTCTACTACCAAATCGCTTCGTTTCTTTTGCTAACTCTTTATGATTCCTTCAATTGCTAAGGAATTGTACGACATTTAACAGACACAAGCGAGAAAAACTATTCGGCTTCTTTTCTCTTTGATTTAGGCGCTGAATTCAGCCCTAAATAATTCTAACTCTAGACAAGCTAATTCGAAAATTCCCCCAAAGCATTTATAGAATAACAACAAATCAAAAAACTAAAATGCTGCGATTCTGTTCAATCAACTTCAAATCCCAAATGAATTAGAACAAACGAATCTGAATGGTTATCTTCCACAGTTTTTTTTTGCGTCCAGAGTACAGCTCGAGGTTTGTGTGATTTTCATGACACTTTCCTCTCTTCGCTCTCATTCTTTTTGATGTTGATGACTTATATGGTGACTAAATGTCATCGGTATGAGGAAGTCACATTCTCGTTTCAGCACAAGAAAACATGTTGCTTTAAATTGTCATACAGAAAAATCGAATGTCTTGTCATGTCAAGTTGTGTTGGCCAGACCGGAAAAATTCCCAAAGACATAGGCTGACACTATGTTTGAGTTCGCTCAACAATACACGACAAGGTGTTTAAGTTGGCATGACATGGCAAGGCATACAATTTTTATGTATGACACATTTGAACAAAGTAATAACAAAGTAATAAATATTTAAATCAATAAAATTTGTATTGAAATACGAATCACAAGTATTAGAACACTATTTACTATTTTTCACATATTGTACATTTTAATAATATAAAAAAGGTGGCATCGAATTGATGACATTACTTAATATCTAACAAAATTCTATGCTGGCAATTGTCAACAGATTTTTGTCAGTTTTCACCTAATTGTTGACACCTGTGATAACATTGAAGTCATAATTTTGATGAGAAGGTGCGGCATATTCCATGCCAATATTAAGCTGTTCCTCCTATGAATGTAAAGAAAAACATCTACTTCTCTCTTGATGATCGTAGTTTCTAGCGGAACCAATCAGTATCCAACTCCAAGTTGCGTATTGCAACGGACCCCTTTGTGAGGTGTTCGATAAGGGATATCACTTTTTTCCTTCGCCAATACTCAAGTATATCGTGTACCTTCCTATTTACTGATGATAAACTGTAACGCCTTCTGGCATTATTTGATACAAGTCCATTTATAAATGTGTCTGTGAGTATGTTTATAATAATTTTGTCACATACTATACATACAGGGTGGTGCAAAATTAATCATCCTTCCTTCACAATTTCTATTGTGGCTGCTGCTGTGTGCGCAGTTGCACCGTCTTTTTGAAATCACTTCTTCACCACGCCCTCTTATTTAAATCCGATATTTTGAACAAAACGACCTGTCCGATTGTTGGTAAAAAAAAACCAACCCAATATGATTGATGCAAAACGCCATTTGTAAATTAAAATAATATCTTCCGATAGGGCGATTAATTTCGCTCCACCCTGTAGTAGTTTTTGTAGTTTCTTGTTGTTTTTGTACGACGCGTCGTTATTTTCATTTTTCGATTTAACATGGAAAATTTTCAAAGCAATTCAAAATGCAAGTATTCGTATTATACGGACACCGACATATTTATATACATACGAAGAAATATGTATGCATTTATTCGCATACAAAAATATAATAGCAAACATATCATATCAGAAGAGTTGGTGGGTAGGACGCTAATATGTCTGCATGTGCCAAAAATTTGACTTTGATTTGCAATTTATTGGCAAAACTCACATTAAAACATGTTACATACACAAAACACACACAAACTATCCAAACTTGGCCAACACCTCCCCCGCCAGCATGTGCGTATGGTTCACTAAAGCTTCCTTCATTTTTCACACCCATTTGCATTTTGTCAAAATGTCTCTATAATCATCTCATCTCGCTCACATTTGAACGAATATTGAGTGTTTTGCAAAAAAAAAGGAATTGTGCAAAATTGCGGGTGGGCTGTTTTAACAACATGTTTTTGACCATGTTTATCTAAAATAAAACATTTTTTTGTTCTTTCGTTTGTTTGGACCAAAGCAGAAATATAAAACTACAAATGAAGTCGTTGTTTCTAATAGATATTAGTAAAATGTTATTTTATGTCATGACGTTCTCCATGTCAGTTAGCTGTTGTTTTAGCTGTTTCTGTTATTGCAATTATCGCTGAGATTTATTGGTTTTTTGCCAATACGTCAAAATTTTTATGCGTTTTTCAAAATGTTTTCTGCTTTATTTTTCATTTTTTTGTTGTTGTTGTGATTTTTGAGAGATTTTTGGTAATTTTGGGTGAGCAACTGGGTTGGATGATTGGCTTGCATTTTTATTCATTTTGGATCATTTTATGACTTTTGGGTAACAATATTGGTTATACACTCATTCATTTCAGTTTGTTGCAGCGCAAAGACGTAATTTTTGACGTTCTAGATAACGACTAGAAAATATAGTTTGTAGATAATTAGTAAATTTGTTAAATCTTATGACATTCGAAATGGTTTCGTTGTTTTATTTGGGAATCACAAATAACTATAAAATTCTTCTATTTTGAAAGTTTTTAAGAAGTGTTGGTCTTGTCTAAAAGTGGAATAAAGCTCTCATGTATGATCGCTTGTTTCAAAGGCAATTTTGAAGCTACTCGACCGCGTAAAAGAGACGGCGAAGTGTATCGTATCGGTGACAGTGGGGTAGACAACTCTATTGATTCGCTACAACATCGACGCAATGTAAAGTGCTTTTCATGGTTTCATCGCTACTACAATGGAATATTCTCTAATGAAATCAAATAACACGGTGTTATTAAATACTCGTATCTTCTTTTTGTGGTCATTGAATCGCTTTAAGTTTGGCAGAAAGAGTTCGTTTTTAGTCGCACATTTTGTATGTGGTAAAACTCAAATCGAATGTCTACAATAGCTAATCGCTCCCTACCCCTTCCCATAACCTACTGTTTTAGTTCCAGTACAAAGCACTGTGCTTGTAAGGACCACCCCTTCAACAAAAAAAAATAATAATAACAAATACAACTGTTGCAACTCCTTTGACATTTTTTGACTCCATCAAGTACCAACTGGGCAAACACATTTTAAATACCAAACCGAAATTTCCATAAATAATGTTCAGCATCAACACTAGATTGTCTTACCTTCAAAAGCTCTTGAAGTAATGCCTCATCTCTTTAATTAAGCTCATTCAAAATATGTCTATTGGCCGGTTAAGTATGGCTGAGGATGCAACGTTGTTGTCCTACCTACTTTAATAAGTAATTATTACGTACTATTATTACCTGCCTCATTGACAGAACTTGATGTGTTGTTATTAGTTTTATAAAAGAAAAGCAGTCCAGTGTAAAATTTTACAGAAATTGTAAAACAACTCCTTCACGCCAATTTCCAATATTTTTTTGCAATATTTCAACAGCATCTTATGCTGCAAGCCTACTCTTATCAATTTGTCATTTCGAATGCGAAGAAAACTCATACACTTTCAAAAACCTTTGGAAGAAATACATATTTTTGTGAAACATGTTGGTAATTTTATAAGTTCTCATACAAACATACAAAACAGATAAGAGAATACAGAAGAAGCACTTGAAAAAAAAAGTACTAAGAAATTATAAGTAAAAAAATAACACAGAATGTGTGAATTGCATAAATAACACGAGGGATTCATACTCAAATAACACTTGCCAGTTTTGATATTTCACCAACATAAAAAAGCACACACACTTGAAAAATAAAGGAACAGGAAATAAAAAAAATTATGTTTAAAAATGTATTAAACTTAAAAATGTTGGGCAAATTTTTATTTTATTTTTTAATATTCATGCAAAATTGTATTTTGTCGAGGTTTGATATGAATACATTCGTATTGTGGAAGTAAGTTTTTTGCTTGCTAAAATAAATAAAAATTAAAAAAGTGAAGCATGTATAAGAGTATACGATTGTGAATGTATGTGTTGTGTAGTATTAAACTTTGCTGCCATGGCCTGTCAGTTGTGTGCGTGTGTGTGTGTGTGTATGTGTGTGGAAGCTATGGCTAGAGCTGCTGTTGCTGGTGTTGTTGGATTCTTGCAGATAAGAGAATTGTCCTGTCAACCGGAATGATATATGTGAACGCGCATTTAAATTGGGCAAACGTAATACTGTAACACATCATATAAAATTCCACCTACCTCCTGCTACCCTTTCAGCTATTATGTGACCCCTTTTCACTTGGTGGTTGTCGTCAGTATAAGCAAATTTCATTATGACCTGACGAAGGAAAGGCATGAGGTTTTAACAATTTTCTCGTTCTTGGTTTATTGTTGCTTACCACTTTTTGTGGCACTGATATGTGTGGGTTTATATTTTTCTTCTTTGTATAATTTGTATTTTTTCTTTTGATATGAATTTTTTTTTTTGGGAGGAAAAAATAAAAAAGTATGAAATAAAACGAGAGGCACACAAACACGGATAAACAATGAGCCAGAAAGCAAATATAGAAGGTCGTTGTGATGAAAAATTGCTATGAAAATGCATCAGAATTTTTTAAATTATTTTGAATATAATTGCTTATAATAAGGATACTCAAGATACGGTCTTCAATAGTTAACGTTCACTTGAAGAAAAATTTGGTGCGGTCAGTCTTGATACCAGAAGGCAGTGGCGTCTGCTGGGCTTGGGTCGAGCAAAAGCCAAGGCAGTCATTACCTGCAGTTCGAGATATGTCAATACAGTTTATAAAAGTAAATTCTTTGACACGCCCTAAAATACATATCTTTTTTATACATGGCGCCATCATTTGAAGTCCGGCCTCGACATATTGTATATCGTTTTTAACGGTTTGACCACCGCTTCATTTTTATCTTTGTTGATTTTTTAATGCGAAAAATTCTAAAAGTCACGTCTGATATGTCGGGTACTTCCAACATAAAGTCCAATTTTTCTCCAGCGATCAGAAAGCATTAAACATATTGACCGCAGCAGGCTACACGGCTACACGACTGCAGATGTCGCCATGTAGTAAGCTGCTTAATTATTTTGAAAACGACTGCTAAAATGACATTTTTTCACAAGGATATCCGCTTAAAAAAAGCCCTTAAAAAAGTCTAGAAATCTAAAAAAAACTGTCAAAATATTTTTTTATAAACGCGCAGAAATATCCGGCATACCGCTTTCAACTTTTGTGCCCTGCTCGCTCGGATGAAGATATGGCCGACAAACAACACCAGCAATTTGTAATAAAAATTTAAATATTTTTCTATGCTCAAACTTTGAGTACGATCGGGACTTGAACTGAAAAATATACATGACATGTACATAAACTTCACTTCATATTAGAAACATTCAATTACTTATTTTGAATACGTGCAAATAAATTTATTTATTTAATAACTCTTGATTCATAACTGATGTAACATTTAAATTTTTTAATTTTTATTGTACAATAAAAAATTATTTCTTCGCACCAAGTTGCTTTACATGTGTTGTTATATTGCCAACACTGTTCTTGTTTTGTAGCCAACAAAGTTTAATTTGCACAACAAACTGCAGCAGTGTTGCGTTGTTGTAGTCTACATAATCTTTCTCATATAAACGTGTGTGTTTCATTTATGTCTTATTAAAGTCCGTTACCTGCCATAGTCAATGTGTTTAATGCTTTAAGCGAATTTGAAACACTTGTAGCCGTATTGTGCAATTATACGATTGTATTTGTGTAACTTTCCCAGAAAAAACTTGGTAATGACTTATATTGTTAAAAACATAACTTTCTGCGCAAACTACACACCATCTGCATTACTTTACAGCAGTTGTATAACTACTTACTAAACTAAAAGAAGCAAATTATTCACTGACTGGTCGGTTGCTCGTGTGTTTTTTTCAATTATGTACGTCTGTATTAAATAGTCAAACACAAGAATTCCTTAAAAGGCTCGAGACCAATTTCAATTAAAAATTTAAAACAAACAAAAATATTACGATATAATATTTTTTTGTGTGCGTTTTGTTGGCACATTGTTTCTCCCAAAAATTTCACGTAACTTTCTCATCATCACAGTAATCGATGATTGATTTTGATAAAATGTTGTAATGATTAAAACACGTTGGTTTATCGAATATTTTTTCATAATAAATTTGCCACGTGTCTACTTCACGACTGCTAAATATGAACTGTCAAGACTAATGTTTACCAAAATGGCGGCAAAACAAAGCAGTATACCTTCCCGCCGGACACCCTGTACCAATCCAATAGATTTCAATAATCTTTTCTTCTATTTAATTTTTTCACATGATGAAAACTTCCTCACAGGACATACGATGTGGTTTTTTTAATTGTGAATTAAACTTGGCAATTCAAAGGAGATCTATTGCTGACGAAGTGAATGTACCTCACTGTATTGACATTTTGAAGTCTCGCTATTAGTAATTCGAGATGGTAAGTATTTGTCCCCAATAACATCGGCGTGTTAAAGCTACAAAGTAGAAGTAATCAAAAGTATGCACTTAATATATTTGTTAGCATTTTAACTCATTACTTTGCCATCAGTCTGTTGTTAAATTGCTGAATTTGACAAATTGAATTCATCGTAGTTTTAGCTTTTAATGTCCTTTAATTTTGTCTTCGCTCAGCATTTAAGCCAGACTTAGCAATGAGAGTTGCAGAATATAAGAAAAAGGCACTTGAGCCACAAATAGAAAGGCCTTGCGTCATATACACAGCTATTGGTTGCTAAGCCACAAGTGCTCTGGCATAGCGCCAGGTATAAAAATCGATTAAAAATTCAACTCAAGCTCTCTAATTGAATAAAGTCAAAATAAATTTAACAAAATATTTGCTTCATGCACTCTACCTCATGATCTGGCAAATTATTTGAATCATGAATACCTCTACTTCTCGCAAATCCTTTTACATTTCGCAATACACATTCGTGCCGGCTCAAACAAATGTTTTCATATTATTTTAATTGTATATACAGCTTGAAAGAATTTTTATAACAAAAACTTCTCTTTTCCCCCGAATGTCTTTTAAAGATTATCTAGTTAAAACGAAAATAAATCAAAAAAATAAAAATTGTACGTTTCATTTGAAAATCCTTAGTTGTTGAATTATTAACTCTGTTAATGTCAAATTTGTCACTTAACAAGCAGTTTTTGTGTCGCTGTGCTGCTGTTAAACTTGCTGATTGAGCATTAAATAACAAACATTCAGAACCAAGAAGACTGACATGGTTTTTGGAAATGGCGGCAGTAGGAACAAGAAGGCAAACATAATAAACCAACCAACAGCTGTAGTTTATCAAAGAAATTGTTTCACAACAAGAGAAATTGCAAATGTTTACGAATCAGCATTTTGCAATAAATGCTAGTTCGAATAAGAAAAAAAAACAAAAAAGAAAAAGCAAAAAATAACAAACAAATAGCAAAATCATCATCATCAGCATTTGTTCTAGCAAACTGAGAAAAATTTCACTAATAATTCCTTGAAGGAAGTCATCATCATCAAAGTGATACTACGAACACAAAAGCAAACATTCACTTACACTGACATTTTTGTGTTATAATTGATGCTATCTAACGTCTTCTAATTTTTTACTATTTCAGCTACATATTTACTTGCTACAGTCGAATAGGATTATTACAAACGATCTCGTTAGTGAACACAGTTTCACGGCTCTATTGATTTTGATCAACTTTATTAAAAAACTTTTTTTCTTAAACAATCCTTGTCAGCGTTAAACATTTCCTTCATGTTAAAGTTTCCACACTTATAAAGTGTCTGCAAAAATAATCTTCCTGGTGCTAAAATTTTAGTATTTTAAATTTTCAAGCGCGATTTTTCCCAAAATTTAAGTTAAAAACAAATTGATTATTGAGGGGTATAGCTATGTGTTAAGCACATTTCACTGTTGCTAATACAGATCATCAGGGAACTTTACCCAAATATTTCTTAAAACAACTGCAGATATTATATTAAAGCTTCACTCACTATATTATTACAGTAACAGACTGTACGTTATTCAAGCAGTAATCCGTTCAGTCATTTTTAAAAGAATAAACATTTAAAATTGCAAGCAATTTTATTTTTAACACATTCTAACATTCATTAAAAAAACTAAGGACATATTAATACGGATTTTCGGTTACTTTCATTTTATTTTTTCGTTGTTTTCAAGTGCTGTTTTTTTTCTTTGCTTGCTCTATTTGATTTGTTTGAGATTTCCTCTCCTACACAAACAAAAAAAAAATCTATTATTTTACGGGTTTACCTCAATTAATTTTTTAACATTAAAAATATGAACTTTTGGTTCAATTTAAATGAAAAATTAGTAGACCGGATTTTAAGTGAATTTTCATTTATTTTAAATTACAATTTCAGTTAATTTTACCTACAGAATATTTTGAGTTTTCATTAAAAGAAATCAAAAGCTTAAACAATGTCAAAGTTGTAACAAGAACTCAATAAAAATTTAAAATACTATAATCGGCCTCGTTTTTATATTGTAATTTTCCTTCTATTGGGTTTTTAAAGCCATGATATGTAAAAATAAAAGACTATTTATTTATTATATTCCATTCTACGTTTCGTTGGAAATTCCCAACAATTAATAAAGTTATAGTAGGTTTAATGTTAGGTTTTTATATGGGATAACCGGTTTTAATGCACACATTAACTTTATTAATCGCTTATAAATAAGGCCATAAATTTTTACTTATAATTAAATTTACTTCTGTTTTCACGTTATAAAAATAAAATACAAAAAGAAACAAATAAAAACAAAGCCAAATTTGAAATTATTTTAAAACGCAAACGTTTTTCAATTATTATCACTTAAATTTTTTTTTAATATAATTTTTGCTTCCGAAATTTTTTTATAACAAACTAAAACTGTTGATCTCTCTTGTGTTCGTTATAAACATGTTCTACTACTCATTTTTTTCCTTATCTTCCAGTCACTTCATTTATGCTCAATTTGCTTGTGACATTTGTACAACAACGCCTACACATAACAAACATTTGTACGTTACATTTTCAAATTATTCTTTAAAGCTCCAATACAAAAAAAAAAAATAATAAAAAAGCCAGACAGCAAAGTTTATTGTTTTTTGCTTACAATATTTACTTTTTTATACTCGTACAATACTTTGTAGATAGATAAATTTTTTTTGCATTAATTTATCCTAACAAGCTTGCCTGCATTAATAGTTATGCTATCCTTAGTACGATTACAACGTCGAAGCCATAAATAAAGTGTTTTTAGCTTAACTAATTTGCCAATAAATTAATGAATATATATATATACTTTTTTTTGCTTTGTAATCATTTTTATTGGTTTCTCTTCATTGTATTTAAACAAATGTAACATGTCCTGTGGGCTTTGTCCACCATCCACCAAAGTAGAAATTATTTATGGCTTTTGTGAAGGTCATATAAATACTCTACCATTGAGTAAAGCATCAAAGAATCTGTTTACTTATTTTATTTTTTATTTTTGCCAGTAGCAGTAGCGCCAAAGACTTTGTACGACATTTCCAATTCTGTTTTAACAACTGAAAAATTTAAATACTCCATGAAGTCCTTGTACGGTGTTATATTATGCAAAAGTTGAAAAAGGGAAATAGTTTGTAGTTGCAGCTAAAGGAAACTTCTGGAGTTTTTTTTTCAGTCACTTTATTGTCAAATTTCTACTTGCTGTAGATCACAACTACTTTATGTTTACAAAACTGTTTGATTAGATGTGGGTGGAAAGTAAAAGGTGGCTCAGCCATCACCTACAATGAAAGACATTTGGAGAATGCCAAGTTTGCTTGCTATTGCTCAAGGTGCAGTCCATTTTGTTTTTTGTGTATTGTTTGCTAGAGTCCGAACGAACGCACTTTTGCAGACATGTGATATATTTATTTAAAAATAAATCGAATCAACTCGCATAAAAACTTCTTATTTCTAAACTTCTACTCATGCACATTCATGCATGCTCACGTGTTTGAAGCAAAAACTTAACCACGATCATGCGTGATCAAGTGAGCTGTGTACATCTCTATAATATACACATACATGTACAAAATATTTAATAAAAGTTTGGTGTTCGGTGACAGTTTTATCGAATGCCAGACAGAGCTCGAACATAGCTTTATGCCGAATTCACACGCCGAATGTTAACGGTTTCACTATTATTTCTTTTATCCGATATCAAGTACAAAATATCTCTTTTTGCCATTTATACACAAAAATTTATTGGTTGATAATTTCTAAAAAAATATTTCTTCATTTAATCGTAACCTTCGGATCTTATATTTTATTTAAATATTCTGGCTAATATATGTACTATTAAGCATTTGTAAAAAAGAATTTCGTGCTTAAGTCAATTACTAGTGTATTCAGCGAGCGACTCAATCGACCGCATTCTAGAAATTATTATTAAACATTTACATAAGTAAATATATAAGTTAAAAAGCTTTTGAGAAATTGAGAAATTACGTTTTGAAAAATGATGAAATTTAACATATTCATATATAGAATTTTTTGGGAGTAAAAAATCGGCCAACATCGAAATGGTGGGGCTAAAGTAGAAAATAGGGTAAAAGCACAAGGCATCGTAAGATTCAGAACTTAGGAGGTTTTATTCAGAATCAAAGCTTTTGATGGTCACTAATCTTTTCCAGAAATTTCACTAAAAAACTGATTTTTTCAAAATCAATTTATACAATTTCCAAAATTATTCTAGATAGGCGACCAATTGGGTGCCATTAGGGACCCTTTGGACTACCCTAGCTATATAGTGCACTACGTGTTTAATTCCATATTTGACCAAAATTGTCACAAATATTTTCCAGAAATTTCCCTAAAAACCCTTTTTTAATCAATTTTCCTAGTGCCTGCCAACATATATCCCATATTCTATTATTGTAATATCATTAGGTACATAATGGAGAATTCTTATCGTCATTTTTTTGGCATGGACTTGGTGCCACTTCCTCGAGTTTTCTTCTTTGATCAAATTTCCGACTACCGTTAACCGTTTTACAGAGCTTTGTTAACTGCAAAATGAGCTATTTAAAAAATTTTGGTTCGTGTCTCTGCTATTTAAATACGAATTTATCTTCACACACATCAAATGCATGAAGCGTTTGAACTCTAGTCAAATGGAAAATGTATTTTCTTGTCTATGATCCTGTTTTGGTTCCGTCAAACAGAGACAAACGATACAGTTTGCAATTGAATCCTTATTCACTAGCGGTATTACACATTTGACTAGCATTTGCTAAGATTTTGACAGTTAATTTAGTAGTATCGAAAACGAAAACAGCTAATAATTCAAATTAAATAATATGTCCATTATGCATGTTGTTCTTGCGGCAAGTTCCAATCTAAGGACTGAACTCCTTGCATCACGATTTATTTGTAAAACTAAAACTTTCCCAGCCAGCTTATCTTAAGCTGAAAAGATTGCCCTAAATTCTTTCAAATCAATTGGCAAAAAATTAAACTAGCTATATTAACCTAAAAGCTGATTATACAATTTAGATTTCCACTAAGTTTTTTATTATCTCATGAAAAAAAACTCAAAACAAAAACTCCCCTCAAAGTAAAAAGTTTATTACAACAGATAACATCCATTCATTTTCCAAATGAATTCATTACAAAACAACACAACAAAATTCGCGACAAAAAGCGAGCGACAACATCACAATGAAACGTTCTTTTTGCGCCATAAATGTTGTAACAAAATGTGATCTGATCCTTTTATGAACCACGATTGTTTGTCTATCCATCATGCCACAGTCGTATGTACCATTGAAATGTGTAACAAAATAAATGGTTAAAAAAGCAAAACGAAGTTGGAAAGAGAACAAGAGACAGTTTTGTTGTGTTTAATGTTAAGCAACATTGTTATGAGACTTTTTGACTTCCGTTGAGTTGATGTGTTTCCGTTTCCTTAAAATATTTGTGTACTCGCATAGAGTTAAAAAATAAGTTTATATCAAAAGGATGAAAAACAAAAATCGTTTACGTTAACAATTTCTGTTAATTTCTTTCTGTAGCGTGTTTTTTTTATGGACAACTTTTTGGTTTAATTTTTTTAAGACCCCCATATTCATGTTTGCGTATCCTTTTCTTTTTTAATTTTGCCACGCTCACACAAACACACACACATCAATATAATTTTTACATGTTTGCTTAAAAGTGTGTATGACTATTATTCTCATACATGTCATCTGTATTTGTACATGTGTGTCTGTATGTCGGGTTTTATAAGTTTTATGCTTTTTGGTTGTGATTTTATCATTTTGATGTTCACTTTAAAGTGAGTGACGAAATATAAACAGGGATAATAACAATAACAGCAACAACAACAGCAGACAGCATGTGAATGTAAGCGTGTGTATTTTTATTTCATAATAGTTGTAATGCTACAAATACAAGTGAAAATAGTGGCTGTAGAAAAAAGAACATTGAGCTTTATACGCTGTGTTGATTTGCTGCCGGCTGTTTGTTCTTGCTGATGTTAATTTTTTGCTGCTTTTTTCAACTTACAATCAGTTTTTTATGCTATTTGGATGTTATTTTTTTCCTTTTTGCTTAAACAATTTCCTTTTTATGTTATTTTAATTTTATGTTATTGTTATGACACAATGAAATGAAATTGAATTGACACTGACGCCATATAATAGTAGAAATAATATATCTATGGATGGGTAAAAGCTTGAATGTGTGTGTGTGTGTGTGTGAGAATGATTCTGTGTGTATATCTTCAGCACTAAGAATGGTTTTTGGTACTTTGTGTCATATATATGTTTGGCTTTGAAGAAGGCTAATAGGTGGACTAATCTAGGATTATTTGAGGTAAAATTTCTTATTTCTTTAAATGGCCTTTTTTGAGGTTCCAATGGTCCTTTGTTACCTTCGCTCTATTTTCTGTCCATCCATCTGCTACAGATCTGCAAATCAGCTAAATGTCTATGTACATATTTCTTATTTTTACTCTCGCAAGAAGTACAGCACGTCAGTACCCATGTTCTGTAACTCCCGCGCCGAGAAACTTTTCTATTGAAATGTGTGAAATGAAACAAAAATGCCATAAAATTATACAAACAGCTGTTTTTCTCACTAAACTGTGTCTGTAATTTTTTTCGGCGAGTAATGGCTGTCACGTAAGCAAATTATTCGTCAATTTACAGAATAAGTGTGTCTGTAAAATTTTTGCGAGAAAAACTGCCACTTTTAACTGTCAAATATACTCGCAAAGAAAAACGCGGTGAGATAAAATTTTAAAAATACAAAACATATTTAAAATGGAAAATATAATGAATAATAATTTTAATAATAATAATCACTTCAGCTTGGAGTTGCATGTAATGACATTTCTAACGTAACGACGTAAGCTATTTTGATAGTTTTCGACATGAGTTACAGACACACTTTTTTCTTACTTTTCAAGAAACGAATTAAAGGTAAAATTTAAAAATTGGCCATGTTGAATAATATCTACCACAATGATGAATTGTTCTCGGATACTTTTTCGGATCACTCTTTCTATAAATCAGATTTGAAATCACATTCAATCGAGCCACCTGAAAAGTAGCGGAATACATGGAAATAACATGAACAACAATGATGGGGGTGTGGGGCCCTCCAAAAGGCAACGCGGTTTGCCTATACTACCGCGTAGACTAACATCAATAATCGTGAATTTTTCCCTACACAGAAAGAAAATCGCCGTACTAAGCTTAAGTATTTTCTACTTACTTTGAGATCGAGGCGTACTCAAAATTTTGCGTACAAATAACAATAAAATATACTTTAATCAAGCCGAAAACGGAATTACTTTTTATAACAAATCCTGGAGTTTCTTAAAATGAGTTCAAATTTCTTTAATCACGTGAAAAATCTGGAATCAACTAAAAAATTAAATTGAGCACTCAATAGTCCGTACTTAAATCAATCTCTCTGTACTTGATTTAAGCAAATCTGGGATTACCGTACGTTTAACACCGCGTGGGATTCATTAAGTTCGGATTGATTGAATTTTTTTTTTGAGTTTTTTAATCACTTTAAATCACATTAAAAGAAAGTTTATAGTGTATATTGACATACAAATTTATCTTAATAAAAAGTCTGAATTCACTAAGCATTCTGTCTAAAAAAAAAAACATGAAAACTGTAATATCTTCACGACTACATACGTTAGTTGGCGAATTAACTTATCAATTTGTCTACGTAACTTTACTTCAAAAATAGCATTACAAATTTTAAACTCATTTAACATAAAATCACCCATATAAAATACATATTTCTACTCTTGTACTCATACAAAGTCAGATAACACCCGAAATGACAGTTGTTACTGACATTTTTATTGTTGATGTGGTATCCTTAAGTTAAACTTTTTTGGGGTATAAAAGGATTTTGGTTTTATTAATATTGTAGGGTACAGTCGTTTAAAAAAATATATTTAATACTCAAAATGGGGTTAAACACTTAACTTAAGCTGTTATGAGTGTTCTTCGTCTGCTTGTGATATTAAAAAAATAATATACATATAATAAATATCAGAAGAAAAATGGTTTAAAATACAAAATATTCAAATAGAATATACATTAAAACAGATTTTCTATGCTAAGATGCAGCAAATTTTTATGGTTATTGCTTTAATTATATTAATGAATTGATTTTGATTACTAAAACTATTGTGTACCTGCATTGAGAGCTCTAACTTGAATTCTATCAGACAGACTCCATTAAAGAATGAAACATTTTCATAGTATAGAGTGATCGATCGTCTTGGTCTTGGTCTTTCAGTGGGTTTATAAATCTTGTTTTTACTGTATTGCGGCAATCGATTATTTAATGTTGATTTTCCGAATGTCGAATACCTCGATGAAAAAACCGATCAGGCAAATATTTTCTGATTTGCAAAATTTGGCAATAAAATAATTTTATTTCGTTGAAACTTTTATATACGTTATTATCTATATCTGTTTAGTGTGGCGAAATTTTCGGAAACATTGCTTTGATCCATGGCTGCCAGAAATGAAGATTTTTCCAAAACCACCCAAATTAGCAAAAAAAAAAGTTTTAAAAAATTCTTCTTTGAAAGTAAAGATTTTATTTAACAACACCGTACAACGCATGATTTTGGGACTCAATTCTGAGAATTGCACGTCGAAGAACTTCTGCATCATAATTTTTTTTTCAAGTTGTCTGCATTAATAATTTAATGGCCATACGATTTTTTTTTGTTCAAGAGTAATTTTTATCACTTTTTCTATATTTTAACACGGTGATCGGTTATATCTCATATCGGTTATTTTTCATATTGAAATATTCTATGTTCTTCTAGTTTTAAAATATAATTATTAATCATTAATGCAGCCAACTTGAGAAAACCAATGAGGCAGAAGTTCTTATTTTTGGGCCTAATTTTACGTATAATTCTCAGAATTGAGTCGCAAATCAATGAGCTGAAAAATGTTGTAATGTGTAATAAAAAGACTTCAAGTTAAGGGACTAATTTTTGTTACACAAAGTGTAATTTATGTAAAAAACAAAGACAAAGTTCCAACAGTTTTAAGTTTGTTTGTTTGTTTGTTTTTTTTTTCTATAGAAATTTTATCACCAAACTATGCTTTTTTAATATGCTTTAGTTGTCATAATTTTTTGAATTTTTATGAAAATTAAAACCTTTTAACCGGTTATTTTTGAATTTTGAAAACCATCATCAGTTTTGTAAAATTTAAAATATTCCCAGCAAATGTCGAACAATCGATCAGCCCATTTAAGTGAACTCGTATGAGCTGAGTGCCTTGATAACAGCCTGGATATCCGAGAAGATAGCTGTTTCACGACCTCGGTATCCCCTGTCAAGATGAATATTGCTGGCGTCATGTGCAACATATTATTCATTCTGCTTTTGGATTGTGTAATGGTAAAAACTAAGAGGGAAGCCCTGCCGGCATTCGATGGAATACGGAATGCTAATATTCAGGCAAAGTTAAAAAGGCTCTTCGAACACGACAAAAAAAGGAAGATTTAGAATAAACATCAAGAAGATAAAGCTGATGCGTATTGGAACTAATAAAAGAAAACCACTCATTGTTGATAATACAATATTTAAAGATGTAGAATTTTTCAATTATCTCGGGTGCAAAATAATAAAAGACGGTGGTTCTGCAGCCGATATTAATGGGGGCATTAACAAGGTACGTGCTGCGTTCCTGAAGATGCACAAGGATTGGCGCGTTAACAACTTATCCCAGAAGACCAAATTACGTATATTCAACTGCAGCGTAAAATCTATGCCACTTCATGGTTGCACTACATGGAGCCTTACGAAATTAACAACGAAGGAAATACAAACGTTCGTTAACCGGTGTCTGACACAGATGTTAGGATTTACTGGCCAAATTGGATATCAAATGAAACCCTTTGAAAATTATATATGAAAACGTAAATGGACATAGATCGGCCATAGTCTCAGACGACCATCAACTGATATTGTTAGAGCTGCCCTAAGCTGGAACCCTCAAGGTCAACGTCAGCCTGCCCGTCCACGTAATTTCTGGATCCGATCCATCAGAAAAAGAACATGAAGCTGTTCGTCTTATATGGAACGAGATTAAACTACTTGCCAGAGATACAAATAGATGGAGGGAATTCGTTGACGCTCTTTGTTCTCCGTGAACATTTTGTTTAAATATTTTATTTTCCATTTTTGTATTTACATATATTATTTTTAGATAAATAAATATACATATATAAGGAAACATGCAAAGTATTTTAAGCTTTCATATGAGCGCATCATCTGAGTCTGTCTTTTTGAGTAGATTATTTTTTAATATCATTACTATTGAAACTGATATTTTGCAAAGAAAGAATACGAAAAATCTTACATCTTTTCTTTCATCAAACTTCAGGTATCTGAAAAATTAAAAATTTTCTTTCTCCGATGGAGTTTGAAATGGCTCGAATTCTAGCTCAACTAAAAATATTAATTAAAATTAAAAATATATATAAAAGCTACTATTTATGATACATTTTTAAAGCTTGTAAAGCTGATTTATGTACAGTAAAATTTTCCAAAATATTATTTTAAAAATGTCAAATTTTAAAATCTTGTTACTAAAAAATTTTTAATTTTATTCAGTAGTTTGATTTCATATCTATAAGTCGCTTGCATTCGGATTTAAGATAATGTCGCCAAATATTTTCTTTATGATAGATTTTTTTGTATTCACTTTTCATGCAACAACTGTTCTCCTCTTCTAAAAACAAGCTTTATTAACACCACATTTCTTAATATTCTTAACACACAGTTACTAAATTGTAATTGCAAATGCTTTCTTTGTCATTTATAATTCCATAAACAGTAATATGCAATTGCTAATTCAATTAAAACCATTACCATCCATCACAACATTATAATCTTCATGGTAACATGCGCTTATTTTCCCCGATTCCTCACCCTGTTTGCAACTAATCAATCAACTGCAGAGAGAGAGATCAAAAGAATATAATTTATATATCAATAACATTTCATCATTTTGTTACAAACGATGCTTGATTTGTAGTTCATACACATCAATGTTGCAAACTGCAATCACAACAATAATTAAGTGATTCTTCACACATTAAACGTTTGTGATAATTTACGCCCACATACGAGTACATACATACATTTTCTATGTTGCCTTCTTTTAGGCTGGTTTTGTTTCTTTTAAGTTTTATATAAAACATGTAACATCAAATCATTCACAAATTATCATACAGATGTTACACATCACAGGAGTAACAAAAAATTATATTTGTTCATAATCACTGGCTAGATGACAATCGAGGTTCGGAATAAAATCATAACTTTTTTTTGTCAAAGATTTATGTTCATAAATGAAACACAAAGAGTCATGAGTCAGGGGGTGGGGTACAAGTAACAATAAAAATATCACACTTGCATACTGTTAGAAATTACTGAGCAACAGAGAGGGAGATAAGGATTATTTTTTTCTGCCAACAACTAATTTCCACAAGCTGTTGTATGCGTTATTGTTATTATATAACTCAATTTCTCATAATGTGAAATGATTATTTTGGAAACAAAAGGAAGTAATTTTTTTATTGTTATTACTAGAAAATAGAGGACTCTCTTTCTTACTTTGTGAGGGCTCTAATTTCTTAAATAAATAATAAGTAAATTTGGTTTTTAAATTGAATCTGAATAACTAAATCGGAGGCAATATTGTTGACATATACCGATTTAAGGTAACATCTTTTCGTATTAACGAAATTTTTAATGAAACAAAATTTTCTATAGTTCGATCGAGTTGGGTAGACTTTTTTATTGTAACTTTTACTAAAGTTTTCTTTTGTAGAAACAGAAAGAAAAATTTACACCCAAATAATATTTGGCCTTAAGTGATCGAAAAAATCAAAGTATTTGAAATATAAGCAGGAAAAATTCTTGGAATGGCTCTTTACAAAGTGTTTGGTATCACGATTGAATAATAGATTTGGATCTCAGTCGTCTAAAAATAGATTATTCGGTAAAATGATTGTAAAGGCAATCCGAATAATTGCTTTAGATATCGATGTGTTCGATACTACGGCTGTTTAAATGTGAGTCATTAATTTCACATTTAAAAACTTAACAATGATAAACTAGAAGAGTTTATCATGAATTAGGATACAATGGTAAGGGTTGCTTAAGAACGATCACGAGGTAGGCAATTATTTCGAGACAGGAATGATAAATGGGACAATTAATTTCGTACCAATAATTTTTTGAAATAGTACTCTTTTGACCTCAATTATACGAAAATCTTTTTAATATAATTATATGTATTTTTGTATATAATACAACGAAATCAACGAAAATTCACTTCTTACATATAAAAAAAATTTAAAAATTATTTTTTTACCTTTTTATTGATATTTTTTTAACAAACATCTGCAAGCTTAAGGTAAAAAACAGTAACAAAATAAAAACTTTATTTATTTCAAAATTTTATTTTATTTTTATTTTGCTATTGTTGACCTTAAGCTTGGAGAATAAAATAAAAAAGTATCTAACTATTAATTTTGAAAAACCTATCGGCTCTTAAAGCAACATCATACTTATTTTGATTTAATCTTTTCCTTCTCTTTTGATGAATATTGCAGTTTTTATTTGCTTTGTCGCTTAATGTTTCGTAACTGGTCATTGAAATTATAATACATTTAATAAATTATTATTGTTTCATACGAAATTATTTTTATTTTTAATATTGATCTATTGATGCATTGATCCAACACTGTTTTTCGTTTTTAGAAATCAAACGATTTTTAAACACGCATTTCAGAGAACACCAAATAAACAGGGAAATTTCAAAATCCTTTCCTTTCAGCAAAATATTTTGCAAGTTAGATATTTTCGTATGAAATAATAATTTATAAGAGGTTTTATAATCTTAAAGTCCATGAAAATCAACATGTTTTTCTTTTTTATAAATAAAAAAAGAAATAGAATTTTTTTTATAAATGCTTAAGCCAACCATAACAAGGAAAACCTTTGGTATAAAAATTATAGATTCTGCAAGATACGATAAAAACAATTAAATATATAAGCAAAATATTATCAAACGTGCTTTTAAGAACACCTGTTATGCATACAGATTCAACAAGTGAAAAAAGATATTCAGAATAATGATCATAAAAATAAGTTGTAATTTTATATGAATCACTAACAATAAGGTGGGAAAATTTGTTAATCGTACTAATCGGAAGTGCCATCACAATTGTTAGGTTTGAATTGTACCGAACATGATATAATTGTAACAACTTTATTATCATTTTATTATATTTCTAAAACGATATTTTGTATAACTTTTTCAAAATATTCAACGGTAACGCTTTCGATCTCCTTAAGTAAGCTGGGTTTTTCAATACGATAATGAAGTCCCTATGGCTTCAATATGATAACATAAATGCTTAATAGTGTAGTAAAAGTATTGAATACCGAGTACTAAATACCGTATATATTTCCCGGTACTCAATTCCCCAAACTGCATTTAAATATGTAAATACGAAAATTTTTTGAGAAACGTTAAGCGCCTTTAAGTCGTTTGCAACTATTAATAATCCTGGCCATTTAGTTAGATATTTTTAATGGATTATTAAATTTGCTAATCCATAAACGATTATGGAGTACGTGTAATAATAAAATTGTTTTTTAAACTGTTAAATATTTTTATTTTGAATAAGAAAAAACGTCAAAAGTATTGAGTAGTATCGAGTACTTAATTGAAAAAGTATTGAGTAGTCAAAACTAGTTGCATTTTACAACGAGATCGGATTACCGGGACGTACCATTCAGGAAAAACAATCTATATCAATTATCAATTTGTAGAAATATTTTTTGCATCCTTGTGCAAAAAATTAAACGGACTGAATGAGAATTACTTGAAAGTTTGTAATTGTCCAAAATAAATGTCCATATGTGAGTGCGTATGTGGAGTAGGATTTTAATAAATTTGTGATAAAATGGAATAAGTGCTTAAATTGGCATAAGAATTACAGTTCATTCGAAAGTTAGAACTACTGAAATGTATATAAATCCATATTATTCTTGTTATCCTTTTCTTACTTTATTAGAATTGTAAAGGTGAATTCATGTATTTGTTTCGGACAAAATTTTTGTCCGGCCAAAGTTCTGTTGACTCAGAGTTTTCTGCTACACGATTCACCCAATTGAATAAAAATCCGGAAAATCAAAGCAAATAAAATTTGTACATATTTAAATAATAAAGAAAAATCTGTGACAAATTGTGAAGATAAAAAGATAAAAGGCAAGTGCTTCTGGTCATAGGGAATGCAGTAAATAAAGCGACGTACATTTATAGAAAAAGACACAAAAAATTTAAGAATTGCTGTAAAACCGCTTGCGAAATACTATGTCGCAATTCAATTCTACTTTGCTCCGACCAACATTAAAATTAGTTTAATTGAAACTGATAGTTGTCCGGGAACAAAATCATTTCGCTTTCTCATTAAGAGCGACGACAAACTAATTAAAAAAAATTTGTTCGTGCAAAAAGTATATCAATTAATGGGCCAGCTTAACTACTGCAACCTGAATATAAATATATTTTAGTAGTAAAACACTATTAACAGTAGTAAATTCGCTTAAGTCACCTCAAGCACTTATTCCTTTGATTATATGATTTAATTTGTAATTTTTCATAAGTTATATTTGTAATGGATATAGTAGTCATTGAATAATATATTTGCCCAATGCACCATCTATTGTAGAAGTTGTAAGCTGTTGTTGGTCTTGAATTTACTAAGTATTTGTTTACAATACAATTGTAAAGTTAACTTATTACGTTTGGCGGGAACAGTACTCACAACTCAGAAACTGATATACTTTTCCACTGTCCAAAAAGTCTACTTTGACATCAATTCATTCAATATTTACAACAAATATTATTATTAATTTTCATACTCGTATGTACATATAATACTCGTATTTTCCTTCACATAATATTTTCTTCATACAATATTTTCCTTCAAATTCCATAATACATATTGCAAACATACATACATATGTACATATATTAAATTTTTTGGGCGATCACAACAGCCGTGCCTCTCCAAGCTCTCCTACTACAGCCATTGTCAAACTTACTTTAAAAGAGATTTTTCTTTAGAGAAGCACTTTCTTCTTCGTGCCTGTTGGAACACCAGTGTTCTAATACTTATGGGGGTAATTGCTTTGACCCTGCACATTTTTCATATAATAAAATTATTATTGTTAAGATGAATGTATGTATTTGCTAACACCTTTTTCTGTCGTTTGGAACATTTTAGTTTTGGTGCCAAATGTTATTTTTTTTTCCTAAATCTTATTAACGTTTTCATATGGGAAACATTTTCTTTTACTTTCTTCAATGTGTTGTCACACGTTATAAGGGTTTTTATTATTTTATTATTTGCAAAGCTTTATGGAATTCATAATATTGTACGCACCATTTAAGTGAGTTATTAGCTTGGAATTAAATCTTAACTCCCCCTTTTCCTTATTTTTAAGCATAAGTAATTTTTTGTATTTTCAATAAATGGCGTCATCTTGTGCATAGAAAATTTAGACGAATAACTTACACATGCTTGGAAATTTTTTGAGATTGTTATTACTTTTATGATAAAGATAAAGCAAAAAAGAGTGACAAGAAGTTATGTACCTTAAAGTAATAAGATTTAATCTTAAGGCCTTCTTTTTACTAATCAACTCTTAGGAAGGTACAATTTTTGCAAAAATTAAGTTAAATATTCTCAGAAATAATTTGTTTTCTCTAATAAAGATTTTTAATTTAATTTCGAATTTCTATTTTACATTATGAACCAATTTAGCTTGTTCTAGATCAAGAAATTTAAGGCAAAATTTCATATCTTTTACATGCAATTTCATGTTGGTTGGCTGGATTAAAAAAAATAATAAAAAAAGAAAAGGAAAATGCCAGAAGACTCAGTAGGTTTTGTTCATACTGAGCACAAACGAATGTCGTAAATACTCAACAAATATGAGTCACAAACAGTCAAGTACTGATAAGAAAGAAAACCTATCAAAAGCTTAAACAGGACACAAATACACTAGTGGACAAAGCACACTTTTAAGCGTACATGCTCGTAAATGTATGTGTGTTAGTATGAGACCATAGAAAACAGCAGGATATTCAACAATGAAAATACAAATATTTAATACAAAAGGGAGTTGCACCAACGTATAGAGGACTTAAAAATAAAAATAGATTAATGCACCAAGTTTAAACGAAGGTCTGAATAAAAAGTACCTTATTAAAATACTCTTATATTTTTACATAAAAAGATATGGTGAAGTATGTGAAGTATTGAGAATATTGGATAACCAATATATTTTTAAGCTCGGGTTGTTATTAGTTCTCAAAGCCATTCATTCTGCAAATTCTGCAAAGTAAAACTAAGCCCACTTCTACTTAACGAGAGTTGCAATGAAAAATCCAGCTACGGATTAAACTGAATACAGAATTCTTGCTCGTTTTTAGTGCAATGATCTGATCAATGTTTCTTTCTTTTTAAAAAGAAAATGCCAGAAATCTAAAACTGTTCATAGACGGATCAAAAAGAAGATGGATGGCGTTGTTTTGCAATTCTTGAGTTGAATTGGCCCCATACGTTTCTACATATCTGAAACACATCTCTTCTTGAACGTCTGCTTTTCGTTTCGTGGAAGCTGTGCCAATATTAGTTTTTTCCCAACAACATGCCAACGAGTGCTTAACTAAAATATTTTTTTTTATCTATCAAAATATCGCTAATGGTAACAAGTTCTTCATAATAAATCACCCAGTCATATCTCTCAGCATTTTTACTAACTTTTCAAATTGCTTTCGTATAAATTTAAATCTACTGAGAAAAAAAGACTCTAAGTCGCTTGCATGAGTTTCTAACATACAGTCGACCACGACTGTTCTATAACAAGAAATTAACAGAAAAAAAAAATAAAAACTAAATAGAAGACCCCATAAACGACCATCTAACATTGGTTGCATGTTATAGTCATTCATTGCTTTTGTTTGCTGCTGCTGTAATCGTGTGTAATGTTCAAGATACAAAAATAGAGAAAGGACAATAACAACAAACGGAATACAAACAAAAAAACGACAGTTTCAGGCATGCAACGAGAAAGGGAAATGAAACAAATACACACACATACACACACACACACAAATCCTTTAATGTGTCTCTAAAGTCATACACACTAAAGGAATGACTGAATGAATGGATGAATGAATAAACGTATAAGACCCAACTAAAGTTGTATTGTTTGAATGGTGTAAAGACTAAATACACAAAATGATTAATTGCCATGAGCTTTGATCAGTTAGATGATGGTCGGTTGGTCCTTCTTTAGTTTGTTTGGTTGGTTGGTTAGTTGTTTGGTCGTCCGTTTGTTTGTTTGTTTGGGCGACGGGAGGTCTCTGATAAAATTGATAACGGGCAAGAAGCAAAAGTAATTTCGATGTTTTGTTAGTCCACACGAATTGTTATTTAAATATTTGAATTAAAAAAAGGAAGGACCCATTGGACAGAACGAACAAAGGTCCATTTTAGTGAAAGGTTAAGTAAAAATTAAAGTTACTAAAACGTCTGCTTAAAGAAGAGATATAGAGGATGAGTGAAGGAGAGAAGTAGAAGACTTCAATGTCTGATCTCTACTAAAATACTCTAAAAGAATCTAATACAACTTTCTGATTTTGCAATGCTTTTGAACTAAACAGTTCAAAGAAATTATGTATAAATATTAATAATTTTAATTTTTCATATTTCTGTTTAGAATTCAATGATTTGAGAAAATTTATTAATATCGGAGAACTTTCCAGGAAAAACTACGTATCATCTGCACTACTTTATTGTTGTTATATGACTGCTTACTAGTAGATACACAATTAGATTTTTCTGAGAGGTGCGTAATAGAGGAGCGAAGGGGAATGAATATGTCTTTATTGTGAGCTTGTTTGTGAAAATAAGTTTTTAGCAATAGAACAGTGGTTCTAACACTCGACATACAACTTACAGCCATACCTAAACCAGAGCGTTGAGTGTCACGTTAGCAAAAAGGTACGCATTTGCAGTACATTAAGAGTCATT
Organism: Gymnocheta viridis; assembly: GCA_956483585.1. Classification (NCBI taxonomy): domain Eukaryota; kingdom Metazoa; phylum Arthropoda; class Insecta; order Diptera; family Tachinidae; genus Gymnocheta; species Gymnocheta viridis. The sequence continues at coordinate 128,257,061 of OY101440.1, read as the reverse complement.
TTTTTCCTTAGAATATATTGTATTTACGTACTCTGTTGCAAACGCAACACGAGTTTAATACTCACAGGAGACATTAATTTTTTATTATGTGTTGTATATATTCTGACTTCGATGTATTGGCATTTGCAAGTCGTTACTTGTAAGCCAGTGTCGCCAGTACCTGTCTACATTGTCATCGTTAAGTAATGAGTAAAAATACCAAAGCAAAAGTAATCGAAAGTATGTACTTGATGTGCTTTTTAGAATTTTATGTCATTTCCAGGAAAACCAGAAATATGCTTTAAAAATTATTTATGAGCACTAAATATCCAAGAATAAAGTAAAATATGCTTAAAAATTAAAAAAAATATGATCTTAAAAAGAAACAAAAGTGGGCTTTTTGAAAATAATGACAATTATTTTTATTTAACAATTCAATAAAATTTGCAGAACCAGACACAATTAATTTAAGAAAAAACAAAAACTGTACTTCAATTTCTACTGTGAGCTCGATATCAGAATAAAAAATTTTAAATAAAAAGCTTCTTAGAGGTAATTGACTTAGAGGTAATATTGACTTAGATTTTCCAATAAAAAGAGATGTCTGTGTTACATCGAAACACACTTGTATACATTGAAAACTTTCTTTTTACGTCTACGGATGCAATCGAAGCATATTTAAATGCCACCACTTCCTTCAGATCATATTTTAAAACTCATTTGTTTTAGGCAAATGTAGAAAATGGAACAACACTTTTCAACTGATAGATGTACAAAATAACAAAGCCATCTGTTGATCAGTATTGAAAACAATTTTTGGTAAAAATACTTGTAAACATATAAACAAATTTTTAATAAAGTTGCAAGACATGTTCTAAAAGTATAGAATATGCTTTATAAATAGAAAAAAATTTGCAACTATGCTGTTCAGACTGGTATATGCAAAAATGCTGTAAAAGACAAAATATGCAAAAACATGCACTAACAAATCGATGTCAAAACTCATAAAAATCTCCGAAACGTATAGTTATTTCATCTTCGCCTCCATAAGTTGCACAAGAAAAAATATGCGATTGCATATTTGTAGTTTCCCTGCTTATTAATATGCCATAAAAGTCTTTGCTGGGTTGGTATATTAATATTATTTAAATTAGGAACTATTTTGCTTAACTCCTCGTTTTAAGGACCATTCACCAAGGGGCCTCAGGGGTGGTGCTACAATTTTTTTGAAAGCTTTTCCTACATGATTTAAAAATTTTATAATAAATTCCATAATCATACAATAAGCTTTATTTCTATACTTGAATAATGAAAACTAAAAGTGTAATTACATGCGATTATAACTCAGATCTTTGTTCACACATTCATCCAGTCGAAATTAAAATTTAATATTGAATTTAAAGAAAAATTCTACATAAAAAACAATAGTGGTTCTCATAGTATTTTTTTCCTTTATCAATTGGAAGACACACCCGCTCTTTAACGTCATTTTGTAATGAACACAGAAATAAAATGCTCATAAAGGAGAAGAAAATTAAAATGACCAAAGGCCAGTTGTTTTGAATATTGTGTGCACTCAATGTCGCTGCTGTTATTCCTGGTGTTGCACTGAAATATGTTTCTTTCTTTTGTATCAAAGGATAATGGCAAAATAAATACAACAAAGGAAGAGTAGATATTGCCAACGGTTTTACTTTTTTGTATACAATGTGCAGTATTACTTAAACAACTTGGGAAATTGTTAATCCTTTTTAGAATCCTCTAAAGAATAGAAGTTTATAAGCTAACACTTGGAATTATATAATTTTCTTAAGTTAATTTTAGTTATGACAACTGGAAAAAAGTGCTTACCGTACAAACTGATTAAACTTTTAATTAATTCAAATTTTTATATATATTTGAAAAAAAAAACAATAAATCGATTGAGAAATTTTTATATTTGCTTCGTACTTGCTTTTTTTTGCAAAGTGGTTTCCCTGAATTAGAAATGTTTAATTGATAAGAAGACGATGTAGCAGCATACAAAGAACGAGTATTGAGTGTACAGAAAGAAGCTAATATTTGGGAACAACGCCTTGATGATGCTAGAGATGAAGATAAACAAAATTTTAGAGAAGAAGACATCTAAATAGGTCATGAAAAAGGCAGAGGAGTGGGCGAAAAAACTGCTGTGGATTAAAATCTACTTAAATCTGAATCTACTGGTCTTCTTCAAGCTGAAATTGCACAACTAAAGGAAGAAATAACCTCACATCAGAGTAATCTTTGTACCTGCTTGTCCACTGTTAGATCATTTAAATAAGTTTTAAGTTCATTGTCTGTGTTTAAATGTGACTTATTATTTTCATATTTAAAACTTAACAATGATAAACTAGTCTGCGAGTATCATGAATTCGGGCACAATGGGAAAAGTCGCCTGAGAGGGATCACGGGAGATTTCTTATGAATCATAAAATGGCGGGACAGAAAGCACAGGTGTAATTCTAATGGATCAATTAAGAGCAGCAGGAGTTAGCTGGATCTTCACGGGATTGAAAATAAAAATCACTTTTATAAATATTTATTACAAAAATATTAAATTTGCCAAATACAATTAGGGATGAAAGGGCGACGGAGCCGTAGGACTTTAGGAGGTGTTGTGCGAGAGACCCGAAAAAAGTAAAAAGCAAATACGTTAAGTGCAATTTGGTCTGGTTGGTAATAAATTACTTTACTTAAAATATAATTCAGTTCAATAATTTATAGCATATATAATATAAATAGAATTTGTTTCAAATAAATCTTACATTCGGGAAGTTGTTTTGAGCAGTCTGGTTTTGCTGACAACTGACTTCTTTTTGACCAACTAAGAAAAACACCAGCATTGCTTTAACCTACTGTTCTAATAAAGGCTTGTGTGTTCACTAATTCGCGATTAATTAGTGCTCTTGCAAGGAGAACAATTATGGTATCTAAGAAAATATCTAAGAAAAATTAATAAACAACAGTTTCGTTGACACTCGATTTCTGGATCATCTCTGATATTGTGTATTTTGTTATACACTGGCGGATACATGGAAACATACATGAACACTGATGATGGGAGTGCAGCGGCTACCGAAAAACAACGTTGTTTCTGTTTTGCCTTGTAATTTAAAAAATTATTCATGTTAATTTATCCCTTGTTCCTTCGGAATATTTTCTCATATCCATTTCATTCTACAAAATTGTTACTAATTTTAGCCAAAATAATAATCACTTTGGATTAAAAGAACTACTAACAACATATTTAATTCGAAAAATAATCAAATTGGATGATATCTTATTATATATTAATAAATTCCAACAAAAATTTTCTGTAATACAGTCGAACCTCTCTATAGTGAACTTCTAAACAGTGAAGCTCTCCTTACAATAAATTAATTTCGTTCCAATGTTAGTGTGTTTTCATCTCCTTATAATGGATTTCCGTACAGTGAATTTTTCTTTACAATGAAGAAATTTTTCAGATGTAAATTTGAGTTTCTTGCACGTTTGTCTCCATATAATGAATTATTTCAAAAAAGTTTCCGTTACGCATACTAACAACACTGTGTGACGAGCATAAAGTAATATATAAATAGGGGATTCCCAAAAGATGAAAAAAAACAGCAACGAAAAGAAACAAAGTCCCATCACTAACAATTTAGAAAGTATTAGTCCGTGTTCAGTGAACAAAAGTTACTAAGCGAAGTAGCATTTCTTTTGAAAAAAAATGTTATTAATTAATAAAGTTTAAGATGGACGAAAAAAGATATAGCTTAGCAGTTTAGAATTCTTTGCAGCACTTTATCAAATATTAAAAAAAACAAGGCATTAAATATATAATTTCTGTATAATAAAGTTTCTATATAATAAAGATATTTTATGGTTACATGCAGATTCATTATAGGGAAGTTCGACTGTAAATAGTTTACAAAAAAATAGCTTAAACTTGCAAAAAGAAAAAAATTGCTTTTTTAACATAAATTTCATTACTTTAATGAATAAAAAATGTACTGGCACCCGCCATCCGGTTTCAAAAAATAAAAATAAATAAAATAAACTTTATGTAAATTACATTAGACTTTTTTATATAAAAAATTGTATATGAATGAATTGGATTTTCTTTACTTATAGACCTGAATAGTAGCACTCTTCATAAGACTTAACGCACACCGACTTCTAGTACTCGTATTACTATTATTAATTCAAGCTTTTCTTTTGTATGCTTCCAACTAAATTTAGCCAAAAAAAAAGGCCAGCAAATCTTGATAAGTTTTTTCCCCATTCTCTGGTTGTTGTTTTCAATATATGTATGTAAGATTTGTAATAATTGTATAAAATATGTTTGTGTGTGTATTAATGCATGTATGAGTGTGTGGGTAAGGAATCATCCATAAACATGTATGATGATGTCAAGCGTGCAGAACAAATCGCTGAGAAAAATACGCAATTTAAATGCATAACACACAAAAGGACATGCCTAATGCCAATAATAGAAAAAAGTAAATCCTCATACATTTTAACATAAATCCCCATATCCAGCAGATATACAAGCGCACTTAAATACGTATGTACATACATACTACATTCTTACCGAGCGGAAGAAATGCTAAGAAATGTTCATGTACCTTTTAATATATTTATTATTTTTTATTTTTTTTTTTTGGTTTCCTTCTCTTTGCTTTTGAAGACATTTTGTAGCAGATTAAGTTCTATTCGCACATGAATGCGTTGAAATATGAGTTAAACTCGTACTTTCATTTATGTGTATGTTATTATTTCTGAATTCTTAAGATGCCTAGGCAAGTGTTGCCAGCAGCTATGTTAAAAGAAAATGTTCCACAAGCAACTCAAAATCTTACCCGATTTTGAGTGAAGAGTTATCAATAAGAAGCATAATTTATCAAAAATGTGAAATCGAACAGATTATGGGTTTGTTTGTTTGCTTTTTTTAAGAGAACACTCAGGCAATTAGTATGCCTACCAACTTGTAGATGTGTTACCTTCTTTGGGAAAGGGATAGTAAGAGAGAACAGGTGGTGAAAGTGAGAATAGCTTCATTTTTACAACTCTAATATTGCGCGTTGTGTTAGTTTTTAGATCAGTGTTGCACCGCCTCTGATGTCAAGTAGGCGCATTAAGTGTGTTAAGCTGTCTAGTCATGTTTTATTAATTATTTTACTTCGCCGGCGATTTTGCTACAATACCGACGAAGGAGGGCGCTGTGATGTCCGCTAGAAATACAATAGCATTAATTGCTGCCAGTAATGTTCAGGTACCATTGCTATGGACTCGGCACTTAAACATTCCAACAACAACAAGGCACACTAATGGACATCTGAAAAAATGGTGGCTGTTGTGACTTGCTTGAAACTGTGCTCGAACCCACGTTCTTCGACATTACTTGCTTTGTAGTCAACGCGCTATCTACTTCAGCCAACAGCAGCCCATGTTGCGCTAAACTGCTCTAAAAATATCCAAAAATCACAAAGTGGCAACACTGTGGCTAAGTCATCTTGTGGTCGGGAGGAGAGAGAGAGCAAAACAAAATTCTAAGAATAAAGTTGTCATACATTTTACTGTCGTATGTTACAATAATTGGAACATGCTGCAAGCATATAAAACGTTTATTATACGACTTATGAAAATATGTAAACTTAAAAAAGACAATTTTTGTAATACGAGAACAGGTAGGAAATGCCAGCATTAAGGTCAGTCACAGGATTATCATTTTAAAATTGTATACTGTAATGCAAACAGGATACTTTTTATAGAAGCAGAAATCTGGAAATTTTCAATTTCAGATTTAAATTTTAGATTTTTCTATTATGCTGATGGCGTCGTATGATTCCAAACGGGGGAAACTGCAAAATCATTTGAAATACTTGACAAATAAATGCGGACAATAATCAAAATTTTATTTATGTAGCTTTTGAGTGATAAATTTCAGTATGTATTAATTTTTTTTATCTTTTACCTCTAAGCTAATGTCTATTTATTTTCATTTCTTTGCAGGTAAAATCCGACTCGAAATCTTAAATACAACAAATACATTTTGAGCAATTCATGTTAAGAAAGTCTGTCGAACGGCTTTTAAGAAAATAATTACAAATGATATAACGGCGGCGAAATTCATAATTACTAAAACGAGAACATAATGCAAATAATCACAGTTTGTCAAGAAAATATTTGCAAAGTAATAAAGATTAAAAATGCAAAACTTATCTAAACATTTTTTTATATTGCTTATAACAAAACAGATTAACAAAAAAGTTTATGAAATGTGATCAAATCCTAAAACCAGTTGAGTTTGAAAGGTATTAAATAGATCTTTGCAAAAATATATATTCATTCTTTATTTTAAATGTGGCCACCCATCACATCACCTACTGCCGATACATTTTCACACAGTGATAACTTACTTTTTAATTAATTCATGTCTGTTCTCTCTGGATCTTCATAATTTTTAAAGGAATTCAAGTCAGGACCTTAAGTTGGGGCTTGTGTAATAACCAAAACCCGTACTAATAAGATTTTTGGTTCAGATCATTAAACATGACATAGTTCGAATGTATTTAACTTCCTGAATGTGTCTTAAAATCTACTTTTGAAATATCAAGGGAAGTTAATCATTAGTTCGACCAACTCTAAATCCTTGTCACGTGTAGTTTCCTTATAAATTTATCAAAGTTTTGTTTGTTTCAAACTGATTCTTTCTTTTATTTTAAAAACTAAAAGGACATCCTTTCATTAGTTTGTACTTAAGAAATTAACAAGAATGAATATAAATAAAAAATACAATGCAAACATAAATTCAAGTTCTCCCTAAGCTTGACAGCTTAAGACATATCAAATGCATAATTGCAAATAACTCTTGTATTTGCCAAATTACTACGCGGTTGAAGTTCATAGATATTTTTCAAAGGCTGTTATTCATATTTTAAATCGTTCGCATAAAGTTTATATTTTAGAAAAATCTGCACTTTATATGCATCTCGTTTTCATGAAGTATGCTAAAGTATTTTTTAAACTTTTCTAGGCCCAGTTGCAGGCTTTCATATTTCTTACTATCTTACCATGGAGGCAGTGGCTTGTTTGCTCTGGATAGTAGCTGTTTAGACTTAAAATGCTATTTATATTCTTCGTTTAATAAAGAACCTTTCAGTGATTTTTATTTAAAATAACTTTTCTATACATTAATATCAAGGAAATCGATTAAATAAAAAACATGTAAATCATGAATAATATTTGTTTTCCTGGTATTTGTGATATTTAATGAAGCAAAGTTAAGAAATAGTTATCGCATAATTGCATAAGATCCCTTCTTTATACAATCTGCCATCGTCATGGCAGCCAAGAGACAACCCAAAGATTACGTGTAAATTAAATAATGTTGTTTTCGGGAACACTATTCTTTTGGGAAAAAAAATTTGCTTTGAATATTTTTATTTTGCAAAAAGTTACTTGACAAACTGTATATAATATAATAATAAACTAACCTTGTGATTTGCGTTTGTGATTGATCTAACGATATTCGTTTATATCTGATGACGTACTTCCGCGTAAGCCTTGCGATTGGTTGTATGTAAAACGTGTTGCGTCATTGGCGAGTGCGCCATGTGCAGAATAATATTGTTCGGAATAATATTGTGAAAACAAGCTTTCCGTGTGTATTCGTCTATGGGTCCAAGACTCGTTTCTAGTCAATATAAAGAAGTTATGTGTTCAAGTTCGTGTGGTTTAATTGAAGATATTCTTTTAACGGATGTTTTACGTCCAAGTCAAAATGATTTAACCTTTCCGGTCCCCTGTAATGTCTCCTGGTATTGCTGCATTGCCCATTCTCCCGTTTCATATGTGCATGGCTTAATGTTGTCTAGCTTTTTGTTCCTTTTTAGCTGATGTGGTTTCCTTATGTCAAGCCGATCGACCAATGTTCGTTGTTTTGACTTATATCTGAGTTGTATATCATTTTATTTCATATTTATTTGTGTAGATTTTATTTAGTACAACAAAATGAATTAACTTATTAGCAGGGCAAGTTTAAATATGCACAAAAACTATTAAAATATGCATGCAAATATTAAAAAAAAATCTTTAAAATATGCACCCGAAAAAACGCTGACTAATCATGTTTAATCAGGGTTATTTAAACAAATGTTTATTACAAAGTATAATCAAATGTTTTTCAAGTTTTGAAATTGAAATTATCTTCGGTTGTCACACAAAACGGTCAAATATATTGAAAATATACTTTCAACATCTGTCGATGTTACTTTATATTATGTTTTTAATCTTGGTCAACGTTTGAAGGCCAACATTTCGATTAAATATTTTGTTAAGTTTTTTAATAAATATTTTATTCTTAATATTCTAAAGATTTTCATTTACGTCTTCTATGACGGATAAAGTTTCATGTAGATAAGGTCCTTTGGTTTCTAATTTGATTTTACTGTGTCAAATACATGCAAAATTATCTTTAATGTATGCTAAATCTGTTTTTACCCCTGAATTCTTAAATTAAGCCTTTGCATTACGTATCGACTCTGCCTCATCAACATAGTGCATTTAGAACGTTGCTTATTTCTATAAAGTTGTCAACCAAGATACCCATCTAGTGGGTGGTACAGGGCTTTTTGGGGATTGATCATTCTTGGGTGCATAGAATGCATTACATTGATACGAGAGGGCGCATGGAAATCAATTAAGACAATAAATTTATTTGCAACAAGTTAATTAACATTGCAAATTGAAAGCTAACAAAATCCACAATTCTACGCAACCAGACATGTAACGTGTAACATGCAATATTTTCAAGGTAAAGAATTTTTAATGATCGTATTGCGGAGACCATAATATGGAGCTGCGTCAGTTATCCCAAGCAATTTTGGTTAAAAAGAAATGCTAATTTGCGTAATATGCAAATTTATGCAAGTTATTTCAAAAATGCTTTCTTTGGGAAAAATTAGAAAAATATGCAAATGCATATTTTGCATGCAAAAAGCATAAAAAACTTGCCCTGCTTATAAGTGAAATTAATACAATGCGACAACTCATATATCGCTTTCGGTTTTTCTGACAGCTTGAAATTTTTTATATTCAAGTATATTCGTCTGATTCTCGTAGATGTGCCTGTTCATAGCAGCAGCGAAACTACCACAACGTCTGTCCGAAGTCCCTCTTGAGAATTTTATGCATTTTAACTTTAATAAACGAGTCATGATCGATTTGTATCAATTTCCATATTGTTTAGTCGATCGTATGATGTCCTTTCATTTTATTTCTGTGTGCTAAAGGTAAATTTTATATTGACGATTTGATTTCCACCGTCTTACAGCCTGATGTCTATATATAGTTTTTAAACATCTCGAGTCAATGATTAGATATCCATGGACTCAACCACAGCTGTAATATGATATTAACCCATTCACGCCCAAATGAAAAGCGTAAGCAATTTTCAATATCGGTATTGAAACACTTTTCTTAAAAAGTTGGAAAAAACAAACTAAATTTGTGTTTTAGAAATGTACAGTGGGCGCTCAGAAGTGGTATTTTGCATGAGTGAAAAACTGTATTTTTGTATTTTTAAATTTTTCAACTATTTACATACGAGTATGTCTGTATATGTTGTTAAGTAGAAGTAATTATATCTGAAACTGGAAAAATAAGATCTTTTTTGATATTAACATGCTTTTTTACTGGGTTAGATGTCTGGTAGTCCCTTCTAGGGATGTTGTCCGCTGTTTATTCTGTTGTTCGTTGTTGATCTAATATCTGTCACGCTAACGATGTTCATCTTATATAATTTCATACAATGAAAAAATCTCTTTAGTATTCTATGTGGTGTCAAGTATGTTATTTGACTAAACTCCAGTGAAGTGACATCATAGTATAATGACACGTTAAGCTGGTCAGGCCACATTTCAATAACCTGTTGGAAAACATTTTCTACTCTCCGTAGCTTGTGGTCAGCACAATTTTGTATTCCATTTAGGATCCAAATGCTCTCGGCGAAAATTAACATATGCTTGTGAAATATTTTCAAACTGCGATGCAAAGAGCAGATCGAGGATAAATGTTACATTTAATAATATAACAAGATACGTCTTTGGCCTCAAATCCTATGAAATCGTCAACACATCAGCTAATATTCTAGGCAAATTTGCGAGGTTCCTCTCGTTGACCTCATGAAAATAAAATCGTTACAACTACTCTACAAAATGATCAGCATTCATCAAACCGAAGAAATGTACAATCGTCTTAATTTCACCCGATCTGAAAGGATCAAAACAATAATACCTATGAGATACCGTACGCGAATTTCGGAGTGGCAATTCTTTATACTCACTGTACGTCTCTGGAATACTATACCAGCAAACATTAGGGCAACAAGCAACGCATTCGATTTTAAGAGGAAAACTTTTCAGTGCTATTCTCGAACGTATTTTTATTTTTTGACAACTTAATTTGTTATTATAAAATTCAATTGTTTTAAATTGCAACACTGTAATGTAGTTCACATCACGATCATTCGTTTTCTTTTTTCTTATTTTTCTTTTTTGTAATTATTTTAAACTAATTGTATACTTCTGCTATTTTAAAACTCAAGTTTTGTTGTAGAAGCTCGCACAAATAAATAAATAAATATTATATTTTACATCCCTTATAAAAATTTTTTTCCGCAATATCACTACTACAGATAACTTCTTTTAAATACAAGATCCCAAGCATTTTTCTGCCTTTCTTAATTTCTCGTCATGTCTTCATCAATACACCATTCCAAAGAAATCGGTTTTAAATTTAAAATTATTTAAAGTTTTTCAAGTGTAACCTAATTAAGTCGATGATCGTGCTCGGTTAGTTGAGAAATTAAATGAACACACCTGCTTACAGGCGGTCGTCGCTAAATATTTCACCAATTAATACACGGGTACGCAAACGAATCAAATATGATCGACACAAGAAATGGTGAGTAAAAAATTTTAAAATATTTCTATTACTATTGTGCACACATACACATATACTTACATACATACACACATACAAATATGGGCAACTCCCAGAAACAGTCCACCGACCAACATTTTTCGAAATTTAATCAAATTATTTTTTTATCTTTTTTTTTAAGGAATATTAGAATAGATACATATATAATTTTATAAATAAAATAAATGTATTTCGATGATCATTAATGGAAAATTTTTTATCAAATCACATCCTACCTCAGATCTTGTAATTTCATACCAGAAATGTAAAATTTTTAGGTATTCATTTTATTACTTTAGTGTTAATGAAGATGTCCCGATCGAAAGCCATATTTTTATACATTGAATTAACTTCAACTTTAGTAAAAAAAATTTTGTGTTTACTATTTGAAATTAGGTATGAAATTTCAGAATAGAAAATAGAATAGAAAACTTTAACGTGCGTTACGTAGCGTACGTCACAAAGATTTGACGTCGTTTGATAAAAACGACAAAATTTATACTCTTTTTTTTAGGAATTAGATTTTGTGTGCTTTAACTTTCTAAAAACTTTGTTATCAATTATTTCTCAACATATGCCTGTTAAAAAAAATATATTTATGCATTCAAAAGTACACTTATATCCTACTAAACACCATAAGTTGAAGGTACCTCTTTGGAAAGACTAAAAACTAATGTGAAAACTCGTGCGAATGTAGCGTTCGTCACGCGAGATTTGTGCATATATTTATTTATGTAATGTATTTATAATGTATTTAAAAAACCGTCGTATATCTTACTCGTATATTTTAAAATTTTTGTGCTTTCTACCTTTTTGTTCATGGTTTTGAACATTATTCTAGGGCGTTATTTTCAGGAAAACAAGAATTAGGGAGGTAAATTCAGGGTGTCCGCCGGGAAGGTATACTTTGTTTGTTTATAATTTTTGATTAAATGAAAGAGAATGGATCTTATATTGATAAATGTTTTATTTAATGTCGGCAATTGTGTATGGAATACAGTATCAGATAAATGTCCGCCTCTGTTAGCCTCACAAATGCGAGCCCTTTTTGAGCCAATTTTGCATTACATTCTCACACATTTCACGCGGTATTTCATTAATTTCATCACGAATATTTTGTTTGAGTTGCTCAAGCGTTTCTGGTTTCTTTGCATAAAACTTGCTTTTCAGATATCCTCACAAAAAGAAGTCCGGAGCAGTCAAATCAAGCGACCGTGGAGGCCAATCAACAAGACCATTTCTTGAAATAACTTGTGCGATGTGGCACTGCCTTGTTAATACCACATGTTATTCAAGCCCAAAGCATGCAGTTGTGGCGTTAAAAAGTTTTCAATCATATCACGATATCGCCCCCTATTTACAGTTACCGTTACGCTGTTTTCATTTTCAAAGAAGTAAAGTCCACTGATTGATTCCTCCTGACCAAATTGCACACCAGACTGTCACTTTTAATGGATGTAAATGTGACTGATGAATAATTTGAGGGGTTTCCGTTGCCCAGAACCGACTATTCTGTTTATTCACAAATCCATTCAATTGAAAATGTGCCTCGTCACTCATTAAGATTTTTTCATGAAAATCGGGGTTGTCATGGGCGAGCTGGAACATCCTATTGGTATATGTATGGCGGCGTAAATGGTCTTGTGGAAGAAGCTCTTGTGTCAACTGAATCTTAAATGGAAACAAATGCAAATTCTTGTGCAAAATTGTGGCCAAAGTTGTTCTTTGAGGTCCAAGCTCATGAGCATGGCGTCGAGTTGAGGTTGCAGAATTGTTTGAACACTTTCTTGAGCAGCAGTAACATTTTCAGCCGATCTTGCAGTACATTGTGGTCGATACTTGGAACTATCACCTGCAGACACTCTTTCTTCGAAATCATTCAGTACACGACCAATAGTGCATTTTGTTGGCACATTGTTTCTTAAAAAAATTTCACCTAACTTTCTCATCGTCACAATAATCAATGATTGAGTTTGATAAAATGTTTTAACGATTAAAACACGTTGGTTTATCGAATATTTTTTCATAATAAATTTACCACGTGTGTACTTTACGACTGCCAAATATGAACTGTAAAAGACTATTGTTTACCACAATGGCGGCAAAACAAAGTAGTATACCTTCCCGGCGGACATCCTGTATAATCGTCTAAACTAGTAAATATTGTTCAAAATGCAGAAACGTGCGTATCCACGGCATAATATTTTATTAAAGATAAAAAATTATAATTACAATTCATTGATATTAATAACAATGCTAAGCCATTGTGGCTTGTTGGCAGGTAGGATTTAACATTTTTGAATTTAAATACGTATAACTATTTTCAGCATTCATTGCTGATTTATAAAAAAATTTTTTAATATTTTTTTCCTTTCATTATAATTTGCTGTATAATTAAGAACTTCAAGGGGCAGTTTGTTAAATATTGTTGTGATAAATCCAGCAAAAACTACTATAAACTTCACCCGAAGCAGGCTTCTAAGAGAGTGTTATTTTATCTCCTACTTCGAAGGCATGATTTTTATTTATTTATTTATTTTTTATCGTTTATTAATTTATAATTCAGAAATAATGCTAAACTACAATAAACAATAGTTAACAATATACAAAGTCCCTAAAGCGGACTCTCGAGTATATTTAATATAAAAGTAGATTTTTAATTGCAAATATTTAACAGTTTCTTTACTTCAAATGAAGAATAAATATTTTTTAGTTGTATTGGCAAAAGCTTAAAACTACTCTCTAAAGGTAAAAAAAGGAGAAAATATAATTTATTCAGATAGCCACCAATACTTTTTGGCTTTTAATCTTTGGACAAAAGTCGGTTCTCTGTTGCTTATAGCAAAATCATATCTTAGATTATTACTTGATGTTGAATTACAATTAACTGCTTTATTTGTAGCTCGTCTATACATGAGGTAAAAGACTGGAGTACAATTTTCATTTTGTATTATATTTAATTTATCGAGGTACAAAAATACCTCAGGTGGAACGAATACTTTATTCAAGGCATGATTTTTGTTCGCGACGTCCCACTGTGCGCTCCGATCAAAACATAAAAAATGCGCTAAAATCGCGTGTCTTCATTTTATTGGGTCATCATATTCTATCATCTTCAAAATTCCATGTTGCTTATGTAAAATCGCTTAACAACAAAAAATCAAGTCGTGCGCATTAATTTGAGCCTCTTTCTTCCATTTAAAAAGTGACAAATTAAATTATTTTGTGTGATATGAGTGATATCTGTTTCCTTTTGTGCGCTTCAGAACAGCGCTTTTGGAAATAGTGCAAATTTTTCTATTTCCAGACCGCATATTTTTTTTCTGGCAAATCGATATTCCCATGTTAACGAAGAAGCTAACTTTTGCGAACAGTTCAAAAATCAAAGCAATTACATTTTAATCAAAACGAAAATTTGTCGGCTATTTTTGTTTTAATCGAAATACGTACAGATGCTTTAATTTCTGACTTATCTTTTAAATTCAATATTCACATGTACATATAAGTTATCTCAACTTTCTTTGGTATTTCACAAATATTTTAGAATTCGTGTCTATGTGTGCGGGTATGGCTACGCAGGATATTTTAAAATTGTTCGCTCTTTTTGTATTTTGTTGGTGTCTTTTTATTTGCAAACAATATTTCCAATTGCATTTTAAACATATTTAACATAATGGCTTTTTGTTTTCTCTGTTTAAATCTAACGTGTTTTATCAGCAATATGAAACAAAAACCATTTGTCAAAAAAGCCTACAAGCTGCGTATGATAATATTCTCTGCATGTTTGTATAGAAGTGTTCAAATATGCAAAATAAATATACGAGGCCAAATTGAGGAGTTTTTTTTCTGTGGTTGATAAAGCGTTGATATTGATAATATTGAATATTTCAATCACTAGTAAGCAGAAGTTCCGCAAAGAAAGAAAGCATTTAACAAAGTCTATTACGGTTGCATAGTTAGCTTCAGTGTTATAACTCAGCACGCTTGTAATTTGACTTTAAGTTTTTGAGCAAAAAAATTTATTTAATAGGCAAACACGTTTTTTTAGATCCCTTTTACGCTCATATTATACAGCCAATTTTGACAAAATTTGATAGATATTTATTCGTAAGTGTGCACAATCTATATTTTGTTAAAATCGCTTCAGTATTTGGGAAGCTATAAGCGTTTAAAGTTAAGACTAATACATGCACACTTATTGCACATGCATGTATCAGCTTCAATTTTAAAAATAAACAAAGCAAGCATCTGTGTTTGTACAATTTAGTTTTGCAAAGAAAAGAAACAGAGCATTTTCTAATCAGTTTTAGGTTGTTTATTTAAAATGTTTTTTATTTTTATTTTATCGTATGTATTTCTATAACTGCATACTATTTAATTACTAGAATATAGTCGATTGCAACGACCATAGGTTAGGTGAGGTTAGGTAAGGGTGGCAGCCAGAATCTCTGACTCACTTATACCGTTTCGGTCCATTGTGATACCACGGGTACTCTGCTTATGCGGAGTCCCCGCCGTCGAACTAAGCAGAGCTCAATATAAAGCTACTAATACGTTGCAGTTCAACACTGGCGAAGTCAGAAAGTTCCCTGAACCCAATAGCGCTCATTGTGGCCATTCCCTTGATTGTCCTATACTCTCCTCTTCATCGATATCTTTGCAAAAATCAATGTGTTCGACCTTTAACCTTTGTGCATGCCTGCCTATGAGACTGTGCCCGGTTATCACAGACAATACAATTGAGATTTTTCATCTATTTCTTAAAAGCAAAAAAGCTGTATTTTCCCTATTTAGATGGGTCCATAACTGCCTGGAGATCATGCAACGACCATAGTAAATACTAGAATATCTAAGTATACAAGGTGCTATTGGCCGAAGGTATTTTCCAAAGCCAAACAACAACCCTAACACACCTTTACAATTAGCTTTGCACTATCGTTCTCCATTCTTTGTGTCATCTCTTAAGGATTTCGACGAACGTTAAAAATAAGATCTCCTTTTGTTATTGGAGTTTGGAAGTATTAGTCTTTATGCTGATTCTTGTTAGTAATTACGAACCTTTTTTCGACTCAAAGAGCTATTCTTATCTTAAGGAATATTAGTAGATGACTAGCAAAACCATTTAAATTCTCTGTGATACTATTTCGTCTGTTATTTTCGAGGTCTTTTTCAATTGGCGTTTCAATAGAAAGAGGGCAAACTTTACTGGATCGTGGACGCAATATAGTTAAAAAATTAAAATTTGAAAGTCAATAAATACTATTCCATAATTGCTTAGTTACTTCTGGCCATCTTAATAATGTACTTTATTCATCATTGTTATGAAAAACTGCGCCCTAAAGTATTTGTAAATTCATACAAAATATTTGTTTAAATTTGCAAAACCTTGATGCAGTAAAAAAGTAACTTGGAAACTTTTCAATTAGTCAATTAGTAAGTTTTTAAAATTATTGTATTGAAATTTGTGATAAAATGTTTTTTATTTAAATAGACGACACCCTTGAAAAAGTCAACATAAAATTGACGAAACTTTGGGTAAATATGTAATGAAAAATTTTTTATTGACTTAAACTACGTTAGGCCGTATTAGCTGAAGAACAACCATGAACCATCATCAAACTTTTGAATTGGCCAAAGTTAAAACAAACAGAAAAAAAGTTTATTGTTTTATTCCACATTTAAAAAAACGATTGCAGATAAAACCATTTAATGAATTCGGTAAATAATTCACATTATTTTTTTAAATTTTACAATAAATTGTAAAAAAGATTTTTTTTAGAAAAAAGTTATTTTTGTTTTTTTATTATTGTTTTTTCTAGTGCAAATAAAGAACTCAAGATGAAACATTTACTGAGCCAAACAAAATATTTACGGAAATTTAAATTGAAATTCAAACAAAAGTTTGTCTGAAAAAATATCAATGTAACATTTTATTGTTGGAGTCTGGTTTGAGATCGACACATGATATAAAAACTTGTCAGTTTGACTCAACTTGGATTATGATAGAGCAACAAACTTGATGCCTCAGAATTATTTTTTCACTTTGTTTTAAGAGAATTTTTTGTTTGACCACGTTTGTCCGCATATTCTACACAAGTGTGTGTACGGCTGTTCTAACACACACGCCCATACTCTGGATATCATATGTACATATATGCGTATAGCAAACAATCAAACCAACCATCCTCCATAAATAAGTAACATATGAATGTTTAAGTCTAGAATTTTAAATGAAAAAATTTATACCGAAACGTATTGTATTAAAAGCTTCTATATGGTTTGGCATACAAAACGCTTGGATAAACAAGGATGTATCACAATATACGCTCTTTTTTGTTTGTTTGTTTGTCTATGCTTTTGTTTTGTGGCTGCGAGAGAAAAATATCCTGCTCCTGGTGAGCATCTCATATAATGGGATTATGTGCGATTAATGCATTGACATGTAACGATTTCCAATTGAATTTATTGCTTTACTGTTCTTACGTTCTTTTTTTTCATTGTATATGTATATGTGTGCACTTTACATATTGTGGGTGCATAATCACTAAGGAAAGTGAGTAAAAGCTGTACGAAAATTCATACATATTCATTGCTATTAAAAACAACAACAGCAACAACTAAAAACAAAAGGGTGTCAGAGTTACACATGTTTTGCATAAAAAACAATGAATAATTTTCCTCTATTTTTGTTGTCGTTGTTGTAGTATTTGTTGCTGGCTTTTTTCCTTTCTAATATTTATCCATTGAAAATGTAATTAAGCTTAACAATAACAACAACATCCATTATAAAAAGCAACGAAACAAAAAAAATCCGCTTTTGTTTAATTTTTAACAAAATCAAAACACAAACAACATCATTAAAACAACAATAACAACAGCAGCAGTAACAACCAAAAGCGGCAAACAACACCAACATTGTCAAAAAAAGGAAGCACAAAAAGGACAATAGAACCTCAGCTGTGTGATTAACACATGTAAAGCTTTTTTTTTAATTGTGAGCCATGCTAGATACTTGCGACAACCAAACAGAGTGACAGTGGGATAGAAGAGTTTAAATTAAAAAGCTGCAAGCTGAAAAGCATTTCAATATAATTTTCCACTTCAAATATTCTCTATCTTAATGAGAGATGAGGCAACAGTCAATGCAACCTAGACGTGTAGCATGGCTAGTTGCATCGTGTGAAGGATTGAAAACGTGTGAGGTTGCACAAATATTAAAATATAAGCCCCATTAACAATCTTGAAAGTTGATATTGAATACTTAGTCCATAAATTATGAACCGCCTTTTTGGTTCCGTTTGTAAGACTTGTGGCAAAACACGAACTGCCTGTTCGCCGATATCGAAATACAATTTTCTCTCGGATAATTACATTTAAAACAAAATTTTAAAAGTTGTTTTTGTTTGAAATGTAAGAATTCGAAAGAAATAATTCACATTTTTTTCAATTGATATCTGTCAGTGAAACAAGCCGTGGAAAAATTATCGGCGATGGCGACAACTGTGTACCTTTGAGCACAGCAGCACCGGGAGCAAGATCTTATTCGGCTCAATTTTTGTTGTAGTTTTCACTCCGGTCGCGCAGAAATTCAATTCGTAGCCGTTAAAATCGGCATCTGTTTTTGAGTAGATGCGGTTAAGCGCCGTCGTCTTCTAGCAGTTCGGCATGAGTCTCTGCTGTCAGTTTGCAATCAATTGTTGCATACGTGAGTATATATAAACTAGAAGCAAAAGAGTAGTAACCCCTGAAGGAAGCATGGGCTTAAGTGTATTATGGTGAATTTTTGGTGACACTGTCAACAAATTTCTGTTTTGTCTTTTGCTTTTGGTAGATACAAATTGTTTGAAGATTAAAAACAAATCATTAATTTAAAACGAAACGAAGTCCTTTTTATGTTATTTAACAATAAGAAAATTATACTCCAAGAAGAAGTGTAAAATATTTTATACACTATTTTACTTTTAAATACAATTTTAAATAAATACTTGTATCTGTTTGAACTCAATTAAAATAGTATTAGTGACATCGTCTGTATAATTTTAATGTTTACAACGTAAATCAGTACAGCTTTATTATGCGCATTTCCCATACTGTGATGATATCGTCAACAATAAGTCAGTACAATCTGATTATTGAAATTTTCTCTATATGGTTCCACAAGAACTACCTAGTCAGTATTGTCGCAGTCTACTGGTAGATTCCGTAGGACAAGACTGTTTTAAATATCAATAGCAGATAGCATTAGTTGGTGTATGATTTGTCAGTAGTACTGGTGACATCGTCAATAGCTAATCCATATAATTTCACTGGATAATTGTAATTATTATATATAATATAAAATTTTAGGTAATAGTATGCGATACCTGTTTTCATCAGACTCCCTGATATTTTATGTGATTGAACGTAAAAGTTGCATCGTGTGTAACGTTGTTTACTATTTTTACTGGCTTAGTTCATTTAAAACACGTCGTGTGAATGTGTTCTTTTTATTAAATCGAGGTTTTTGCAGTTCACAGACCGAATAAAAAGCCAAAAATGAAAACAAAAATTTAAAATACTAAAATTACAGAATTTGGGTCCCGGGTATGTTTGCTTAATGAAGCTAAATAATTATACACAAAGAATTGCTGCTGCTTTGCTGGTTGCGTTGTTAGCTGCATCGTGTGTGTTAAAATATTGAAACTGCGTTTTATACACACGTTGTATCGCAGATAAATATAACGATTTTTTGTTTAGATGAGTCTAACGTTCGTAACTTTGTGTAAATGAATTAAATTAAATATGTGATGATTCGCAAGGAATTAGGGAAAATTTAATGAAGCTTTAGTTGATTAATCTAAGGAAAAAAATTCGTTAAAGCTCATAATAAATATCACTTTGTGGTTCAAAATAAAATCACTTTCACTTAATGAAAAAAGAAAATAACTTTGAAATTACCGCAAGACCTTTTCGTAACCCACAGTCATCAACCAGCCGCTGACTTACAAACACACAACCTTGTAAATCATTTTAATAAGCGGTATTGTAGCAAAATCGCCGGCGAAGTAAAATAATGAATAAAATGGCTACAAAAGCTTAAAAAAAAAACACATTTAATGCGTCTACTTGATATCAAAGGCGCTGCAACACTGATCTAAAAACTAACACAGCGCGCAATATCAGAGTTGCAAAAATTAAGCTTTCTCTCTTTCACCATCTGTCCTCTCTCACTATCCCTTTCCCAAAGAAGGTAACACACCTACGGGTTGGTAGGCATACTAATTGCCTGAGTGTTACTTCTCTTTTTGAAAAAAAAAAAAAAAAAAAAAAAGATTCTTAACTCATATTTGAAAACAAAATTGCAGCTCTTTTTGTCAGCTAATTTATGTTTATAGCCCACTGTAAATTGAAGGTATAATGCAATATTTGCATTAACTAGAAAGTTTAAAAATTCAAAAGATATTTTTCTATCACCCTTTTCGCTCAAACGCTTTTAATACGCTCTTTCATTGACTTTAGCAATTGAGCATATGAAAATTAAGGGTTTTAGTTTAATTTAAACATTTTGTTTGTTTTTTTTTTTTAGATTCCAAAAGGATTTACTTCTCCCTTGCACTGTCTTTTGCCGGTTTGAAATTCATCAAATGCAAAGTAAAAAAAAAAACAAACAATTTAATCAAAACAACAATGCCGTAGATGCCAAGGGTGTTGTCTAATGTTACTGCTACTACTGCTGCTGTTTTCTAGTTTACTTTGTTTGACTCTTTTTTCAATTCTGATTAAGTCGTAATTACATATAAAGATATGGCACCAGTGGTGCCACAACCTTATTCCTCATCTCTTGGCTTTTATTGTGCTTACCCCATCCTCATCATCAATGTCGTCGGTTGCATGTTGTTTATGTGTTTATTTAGTATCTTCCTCGTTGATCGTCGTCACATCGTTATGCTCACATGAAATGATGAATTTCTTTCTTTTATATGATTCATAGACATTTCGATAGTTTAGATACCGCCTGTGTGGAGAAACGTACGTATTACGTACGTTCATCATGTGTTGGGTGGCTTCTTGTCCTCCCCCTTTAGAAGCATAAATGTATATAAAATGGATTTCTTTTTACCAAGATTACTTAGTTTTGTTGATGTTGTCGCAATACTGGGCTGGCTGTATTGCTTCTGTTTCTCGTGCAGCTATTAGTGTTGATGACCAAAACATTCTGCAATTACGAATTTAAGGGGTTGTGATTGTTTTGCTGTTGTTTTGTACTCACTGTGAGTCTCTTCTGGACTCCAAGTTGTTTATGCTGTGAACGCATGTTGACTAATATGTTTGTATGCTGCTGTTTCAGAAGAATTCGTGGAAGTAACTGGTGTGACTGTTAAATGAGCAATTGGATACACTGAGAGAAACTGTCTTAATATTTTGCCAGGAGGCAGTGTGATTTTTGAATGGCACGTTTGGACAAGTTTTATATTACTATTGAATGCAGCGTTAAGTAATCTTTCTAATGATGTACTATTTTTTAAATGTTGTCTTGAGAAAAAATAAGAAAATACCTTTTTTACACAGCTCAGCTCAATGACTCTCATAAGAAATTTGATCTATAATATTGTGGTTATTAGCAGCCAAAAATTAATTTTCGGTTCATAAAAGGTTGAGATATATATATGAAAAAACGACAGTTTTTATCTTCCTTAATATCACAGTGCAAAACGAAAAAATATCCATATACGGACACCACTACCTGATAAAAGACCAAAAAGAAAATACACGTGTCTCCCAGTTTTGCCCAAAGTCATGCACTTTTATCATGCACCCCCAAAGATTTGAGGGGTCGGTGTCATTTTTGCAAAATACTGATCATTTTCTCAGGCCCATATCTTGCAAATCGTTCGGAACTTTGATTTACTCTCTGAGGAAAAGTTGTAGATCTTATCATAAAAAACAAAAATTGTGAACATATAAAATCAAAAAATCTTCATCTGTAAGATGAAAATTTAGAAAACATTTAACTACAAAAATGTACCAAAGATCTCAGTAAACAACTTTGTAGAACATTTGAACTTCCTAGGAATAATTCTTAATACCGTTTAGGTTGCCGCAAAAGTGAAAAATTTCCCGAAAATTTGTGGAGAATATTTATTTATTCAAGCTTGAAAGCAGTGCTGTTGCACTCGTCGAACCAAAAACCTTCCATTCCGCTAGCAATGGGTATTAACATGAAAGAAAGCTATGAAACATTGAGAGATACGCGTATAATGAAAAAAATCAAATACCTACTACGAATTGAATTCAAATGTTTTTATATGAAAAGAACAAGCGGAATGAAACAAACTGTTTTCACAATTTCAAAGTAATATGATTCTTGTTCTCTGTAGCAGTGAAAAGAAGTCCCAATATTTTTACACTTTCATTTTAACGGTGAAAAATGCTGAAAGCCACAAGTGACAAGACTGCAAGCGAGAACAGAAAAGAATTATTAATCAATTATGTATTTAGAGGAAAATCTTGACATTGCCAACGATAAGTAATAATTTAAAAAATTAATTACAATAACCTTTTAAAATGATGCAATTTACACAAAATGGCGGGTGACAAAATTCTTCACAGGTCCCTCACTATAGGTATTAAATGAAAGGGCTTGACTAGTAGAATAGAGTACACTTTGAAAGAAATTGCAAATCTATTATGGCCGCCAACAAAATGGCGGATTACACATTTTTTTCACAGCCTATTAAAATGGGTATCAAATGAAAGGGCTTGACTCGAAGAATACTGTACGACAAATTTTTTATTTATCACATAAAATCTAAAAACTTCAAAAGAAAATAAGTATAAAAATTTTTTAAGCTAAACAATTTTATTGAAAAAAATAATGTAGAAGACGCTAACAAATAATTAAATAAATCTAGGCCAGTGAACAGACAGAAAAAAATAGGATCGTGGAGTGATCGTAACCTCAGCTGACTCTTGATACAAATTTCACGCGCCCCACGATTTTATTTTATTTTTTTCAGTCTGCTCAATCCCCTAAATTGATTTAATTATTTGTTAGCGTTTAGTACATAATTATCCTTTTTTCAATAAAACTGTTTAAATACAAAATTTTTTATACTTACATATTTTATTTTAATTTTTAGTTGGGAGACATTCCATGTTGTTGCCCATATTATGCCTAAGTATATGCATTCTCATTGTTAGTAATACGATATATTTTTAATTAAAAAATCGGACAAAAAAATAAATGCATGCGGATCAAGCTTCGATATCTGCATTTGACTTTTACATTTTATTAACATTGATACAAAAGATTCACGGCTACAATGGAATGAAACACTTTTTCATTAAAAGAACGGGAACCGCAATTTGTTTAATTGTGAAATGATAATATGAAAAGCTGTTATGACAACGAAAATGAAAAATGTTTTTACATATCGCAATCCCCCGAACCAGAATCGACCCCGTGTATGAGAAATATTAATAGCAACTGTAAACAAGAACGCCCTCGATCGTGATGACGGTTTAAGTTGTCATAAAAGGCTAAACTGGTATCACTGGCAGTTCGCGAAATCAAAAGGGTTCAGTTTTTACACTTTGTGTACGGTTACGATTCCCATTAAGGGTTAACCGATGGAAACTCACCAAAATTTAAATATCTTTATTAATTTTAATCAATTCCACATGCAATGGCCCCAATATTTGTCACTCAATTACTGAATATAATGAAGTTGTGTATTTTTATAAGCCAAAGCCAATGAAACTCAAAAATGTCCAAGCATACAATAAGTTGAGCTTTTCAAGTAAAACTTAAAACAACAATTTCTTCAAGTGTAGTTCATGAGCTTATTATTATTTTTTTGTATCAAGGGTTGAGAATGTGCTGTTTTATATTTTTTTTTGTTTTTTTCTTTAGTTGAGTTTAATTTTATTTCACTTTTTTCCTTTTGCATTTATAGCATGACTTAAGATTTTGCGTACCCCTATGGATTTAGAAGACATTATGTGGCGGTGCGTCAATTCATGGTAGCACCCATGAATAAATGTATAGGTTTTGAACAACGCAAGCAAGGCACAGAAGAACAACACTAGGAAAGTTTTGTTAATCAACATAATGTACCCCCCCCCCCCGTTCAACTGAACTTACTCGTTTCTGTGTATTAACGTGTGTGTATGCTGTAATTCATATCATCAGGGAAAACAGATACGGACATACATACATAATCTTCGATGTTGATTTCCAAATGTTTCTATTCGTACAACTACTACAGCAGCAGCACTTAAAACATTCAAGTTGCTGTATGTTTGTAGGCCATGGCACAGTGACTATATGTCACAGGATTTATGGCAATCATTAATCTTATTTTGTTAAGCTATAAACGCAATATTACTTTGGTTGCTCAATGTTCTATGAGGCGTTTGTTATGAAAGTGTTCTAAGTCTTAATAAGAAATATTTCGGTATAGATATGAACATCTTAAATTGTTTTTCCTATCTGCATATTTTGCAGTAGATTTTATGCAATCTATTATTAGTTCAATACTTATTGTGAACAGATAACTTTAGGTATATTTAATAACTAGAAATTATAGAAATTAATATTAAACATTTACATAAATATATACGATAAAATACGAAAACAAAAAGCATTCAAAATAAATAACTCTCATATCTATGCAAAAGCAAATTGGACAAACACACATGCACACTTTGTTTATTTTTAAGTTAAAGCTGATACATGCATTTGTAATAAGTGTGCATGTGTTAGTAGCAAGTTTAAACGCTTATAGCTCCCTAAATAGCGAATCAATTTAAATAAAATTAAGATTGTGCACGTCTATGTGAAAACCCGTTTAAAAACATATTAATCTTTTTAAAGTCGGTTCAGTATTACGGCCGTAAAAGGGATCTAAAAAAACGTGTTTGCCTATCAATAATATAGATTATTTTTATTTTTCATTGAAGCGACTTAGACCACTTTGAAAATCAAGGACTCTTATAACACCATCACCGCCACCACCACCAACAGCGAATTTTAGCTGTTAGCCCGTCCGCAATCCCTTCCACAGTTTTGCTTGATTTGCTTCCTGCTAAATGAATGAATCTCAGGTTGATTTTGTGTGATTTTATTAAAATTTCTTTTAGTTTTGCAAATTAACTTTTCCTTCTTTTCCTAAATGTTTAGGGATTTTATTAATTTATTAAGAACTGAGTACAAGCAAAGAATTTGATAACGCCACAGTCAACAACTACTTGCATGAATTTTCCTAATATTTTTCTATTAACATTTTATTTTTTTTTTGCATTTAATATGTACGATTAGAAACATGTGTATCTCTGTGTGTTTGTGTTAGTAGGGTGGCCTACATTGCTTCGGTGTTGTCATGTTATGTTAATATTCGTAATTCGTTCTTAATTCTTGGTTGTTGCAAATTCAGTTTCTTTTGTTTGATGGTTTGTCAGGAAATTAATTTGATTGCTTTTGACGTAATTTCGTGATTTTTTTCTGGTTGTTGTCTGTCTGACTGGTTTGGAGTATGAGAAATCTCCAAATAAATTAATGAATTTATTTTTGCCATTGCACACTTGTTCCCCAAAAATTGTAATTGTTTTTGTTCATTTATTGTTAGAGATTTGATTTAATGAAAATCTATGTAGATGTAGCAGAGTTAAAGAAAAAACTGAAACTGAAACTGCAGTGTTTATGCAATCTTTTTAGGGGAGTAATGTACCGACAAAAAAAAAGAAGGAAAATTAAAATGAAAGAAAACACAAAAAACCATTAATCATTTGAAAGATACAGTAGTAGAAGAAAATTAAATTGAATATTTCTATGACTTTTTGCGAATGTTTGTAGAATCTTTTAATTAAAGATAAGCAGTTGAAAAAAGAAAACAAACAGGAAAAAAGTCTTGTTTACCGGGAGTTTTCTTTCTACCTGGAATGTTTTTTTTAACTCTCTTTCGCTGTAGAGTTGGTGTTTGAGATGATTTTTCATAAAATCTTGATGGGTGTTTTTTTAAAGCGAATATTGTTATCGTTAGCGGTATTGATTTTCTATTGCAATATCGGTATTACAACTATATCGGCATCAAAACCCAAAAAAAGGGGTTTAAAAACAACACTTAATAATTAATGCCCAGGTTTGAAACGCCCATTTTAATAGATTTAAATATACTGAAACCAAATTTGCAGTTTCTATAATATGAGAGACTTCTTCTGTTGCATCATGACACATCAATAAGGTGTACGCAACAGCCCATCTGACAAATTTTATTCTATTTTGTTGTTTCCATTACAATTATTTTTTCGCTTTGTGTGATTATCAAAAAAAGTTGCTTGTATCAATTCGGGGATGACTTTACATTATTGGTGTTCTTAGTGTTGCACATTATGAAAGCTGTGCGTGAGGAACCGATGAAAGTCAAATAACAAAAATTTTATTTTAGTTTTTGACGCAAGATTGATGTGCTTTTGGAAACGCTATTCTCGCAAATTCTAACATGCAAGCAGGCGATTATTGTATTTAATAATTTTTCGGGATCTAAATGATATTTTCTGAATCTTTTCAAGAATCCACAGAAAAAGTTATAGAAACTCGAAGTTCAATAACGCAGAGACGTGCGTTTTCAAGCCTTAACTACCTGCCTGGAGTCTCCCAGACTCCCACGAAATTGTTTTGAGCTATAACTACTTCTAAAGTGTAGAGAATTTTCAGATTCGTTTTACAAATTTCGTTGTTTCTTGATAAAATAAAATAAAGAAATCATACATTGTTTTCATTTTTCTTCTTATGTCATAATTTTAATTTTTTAAAGTTGAGAAAAGAGGAGTGTTGAGCTGGATTCACCCACAAAACTTTTGTCCAGACAATTTTTTTATATGTAGTTTGATATCTCTTTCCTTGACAAAGAGAAATGATTTTGTGCCGACAACTCTCGAAAAAAGGTAACATATAAATTGATTGGTGTGATTTAATTGCCTGAGTTATTGCGTCTCTGACGACATTAACTCAAAAGGGAACAATATGCTGCGACACTAAAACGCCTTACCCGCGATCATGTTTTTGTTTATTCTTTTTTTTAAGTATCGACCGAATACAAAAATTAGATATATTTTTTTTTTAATTTGTTGTTGCAATAATCATACTAAAGTTGCAGTGATCATGACCCAAAGATGATTCTTCTTTGTGTCAGTCTGTTTCAAATTACATATTAATGTTCAATATTCAATGAAGTTTTTGCTGAATTTAGTTTTTGCTGATACGATCTCAATTAGCACTCTCTGGGTCATACTGCTTGGACAGCGTCAGCCATAAGCATTATCCCCTACATCCTGTTACAAACTTTTATCAACCAAAGACAAAGTTTACCCTTGCGTTAAGTAATTATAGCTTGATCAATTTTAGTACAATTTTCCATTAATTCAACCGCATAATAAGGCTCCGTTATCTAATTGCCAATATGGTTTTCTTACCCCTTCATATATCAGTTATTTCGAAATGCTTTAATAAAACAATTATAATTGGCAAATTCCTCAAAACTAAACCGAAGAAAAATGCAAACATAATTAACGTTTTGGAAAATAATTTAACCACTTTCTTTTAAATATTTTATAACATTCGACATGAGTGCAAGACTGCAATGGCAACGATTTGAAAAGTTTATGTCAAAAGTTAATTGGGTGCACTTCAATGGCTGTCACAATATTTTCAAACCTTTAACAATTGACCTCAACAAAATTGACTGAAACAAAATTATAGTTACCTGACATGAACGTCAAATAAAAGTAAGCCAATGCACTGCAGGTATTCATGAAATTTTCAAAAATACTGCTGCGCAATTCATATGCATTCTGGCAGCGTTAGAGTCGATTCAACTGAAAAGAAAAAAAACACAAAGACTGCTCAATTACACGCTGGAAAAGTAAAACACTTCAAACGTTAATATTATTTGTTAGCAAATAATAATTGTGCAACTTAAATCAAGTCACGCGTTAAAGTGTGTGGCGTATACAATACACGCGACAATAATTGCAAATTGGCAATACAACGGAAGTAGTTGTATATACAAACGTTCACTTGCACTTACAAAAATTACTTAAATCCTTAAAAAAAGACCCCCTACAGATAGACCACAGATTTTTTTTGCAACCTCCACGTATTATACAAGCTTCAACGTCACTACGCGGGCAAATATTTCCTCTTGTAAGAGACTGAGTTGGTCTTTACGCTGTAAAAGTTGAATGAATATGTTCGAAATATCATAGTTGATTTCTAATTGAATATAAAATTATTTACACATGTATATACATAAGTATATATGTGTGTAATTGTTTTGCTTGTGTGTATACTAGTGCAACTTAGTACTTGCCTAACATGCATACATACAAAGTGCTTACGTGGGCCATGCGTAACTTTTTCTGTGACATCAAATATTTTTTTATCAGTTTGTATCAAATTTTGGGGATAAACTAAATTGGCATTTATTCTGCATTAGAAGATCTTAATTTCATAAAAAGCCGAGTTTTTTTTATAAAAATTAAAAAAAATTATAATAATGATCGAACACCCCAATCAATTCATTTCAAAACAAAAAATATATTTTAAATGCCAAATCACCATCAGACCTTAAACCATATTTTTGAAATAAAACGCTCAACAAATAAAAGTTTTTGAAATCTTTCAAAAAAAAATATATAAACAAGATCAAAAACTTATGAAAACTTATGCAAAATTGAACGCTTTAAAACATTTCAAACTTTTATTAAAAATATTTAGACTTATTTTAAATTTGTAATTTTTTTCTATATAATTTTCAAACGTTTAGAAAGAAACTTATATAAAATGAGGCTTCTAAAAATTTGTAGTTTCCATAGTAAAATTTAATATAAGAAAAATGTCAGTAATATACTTTGCTAATAATGGAGTCATTTAGTATCATGACTCAGCTGCACGTCAATAATGGCTTTATTTTGATATGTGAAAACGAGGAGTATTTTTAAGCGAAAACATCGATAGTTTATTTAATTGTTAAGAAGGGGTATTACATTAATAATGGAAAAGAATATCTGCCAAATGGCCGCTACGGCTTCGCTAACAGGACCATATTCTTTTCATGAAATTTTCCAGCACCAATTCGACTATTTATCACAAAAAAGAGTCTAATGGTGTTAAATCACAAGATAGTGGATTGACGAATTCCACAGATCGATGAGAAATAGGCAAACCAGAGGGTTTCTCAACACTGTGAGCTACAACAGCATTTTTCTTGGTTGCTCTAGAGCAACGTGCACTAGTTCAATTCCTTATATCACTACCCAGAAGGAAACCTGGGGGCATGTGTCCCCAAGTTACAACTTCTGTCTACTATTTTGGTGACTATTTGGCGTCATTGTCACTTTAAAAAGGCTAAAATGATTTGGTACCTTGTTTTTAATACATATATTTTTCAAACAACTGTTATGAATTACCGCCTTTTAGTCTTTAATTTTTTTTTTAAATTAAATTCCAAAAGTTAATAAAATTTATATTTTTATTATTGACATCTACTTCAGAAAAGTGCCCAAATTGGAGACTAGTGAATCACTAGTTCCAATATCTACATGTAGTCCCAAAAGAACCACCAAATCAATGACACGCATATGTTAAATGTCTATAGTAAATATCATTGTCTGGGACATTATAATTCACTAGTACTGCTGACTGTGTCAATAGTAAGTCAGTACAGTTTCACTATCGACATTTCCGGCAGGGTAACTTGTTCCAACAGCTTAAATTTTTCCACCTATTTTACAATTGCAGGCCGAGAGGGGCTTGAAGACAAGACAAAAAGACTTTAGATTTCACAACGAAATTTTCACAATTTTTGTAGTGAATTTTAATAATTTCAATGCGTTGCACAGTGGTTCTAATTTAATAAAAATGGTAATAAATCTGTACGAGGTTCGTAAAAATCATAGAAGAGAACCTAAGCTTAAGGATATTTAAATTTGAAGCACCCTGTTGAAACATACGGTGGGCTACAGGGTGCCAAATTTGACTACCTCGGGTATGTTAAACTTTGTTGGCTTCTAATATTTCCAAAGATATTTGGCTTTCAATTTTTAAATTTTGGATTTTTGGCGTTGACATTGTTTGCAATTCCGTGAATATTATATTACATAAACATGTAGTAAAATATTGATACTTTTATAATTTTTCTTTTTCAATATTTCAAAAAATTAGACTTCAAAAAAGAGTGCAGTAGAAATTTTTTAAAGAATGCACGTTATATCCAGCATTGGACGAATATAGATAATTTTTTATCGAAATTCTAAGTTAATCGCTCAAAAAAATAATAACGCCCATGGAGTTTTTTAATTTGGTTTATAAAATTTTTGTTAGATATCTTTAGTACAATTAATCTGGCTTCTAATTGTTACACAAGGGCTCAAAAACGTGGCCAATAGAAAAGATTTACTAAAAAAAAGTAAAATTTTCAGAAGCATTTTATATATCTGCATTAAAACTTTAAATTTTTAGGACTGGAATCATAAAAAATAATTTGTATTTCAAATGTATTTTATGACAAATTTTTCATACAAATTTTCTTTAAAATACATTTTAAATCCAAATTATTTTTTTATAATTACAGCAGCTAATTTTTATTTCTTCATTATTCATTGAAAAAACATAGTACCCTTTTATGTTAAAAAAATTTCAACGATATATGTAGAAAATAAATTTTTTGTATAAATTTTTAAATAAAAAAAATAAATCTATGAAGAATATACGAGTGGCTAATTTTTTAGGGCTTTCAATCAAATGCCTTATTAATTTTTAGAAATTATATAAATTCATACAAAATATGAAAATACAGTTTACATGTCCATATAATATACATGTATATTTATGATTTAAAATAATAAATAAACCGGTCACAGGGATCTCGTGTGAAATTTAGCAAATTCTATGTTTCATTTAATACTTTTCCTTTCAAAAGCTTAAGCCACGCCTACATTTTTGAAAATTTCAGGAGCCTCACTTGCAGTAGTGGAATTTTTTCAGAAAGAAGTTGGACATAACATTGCAAAAACTAGGTTTGTTGACGTGGTTGCAACGTCATTATCGTGAAGTAATCGCAGCTTCGAAAACTCTCGTCAGCCACAATACAATTACGATTATTCCAATACACAATTGTAGATTATACGAAATTCCACAAATCATGAGTTAGAAATTCAGATTTATTTTCAATTTCAGTTGAAATGATATTTAAAATTTTTAGTATGTCTGAAGAAGACGACGATGTAGACATGAAGGAATATTTTGTATATATTTATAAAACTTTTGGTAATACCTTCGTATGAGTTGTCTCCATTTCTAAGCACGAAGTTTACGAAAATAGTTACCAATTACGAGTATTAGTATCCGTATTGCCTAATACCTGCCTAAAGGTGCAGCTGTCAAAATTCCCATGTCAGTAGAAAATGACGTAAAAACTAAAAAAATTCTAAAATAAGTTTAAGTTGATGGAAATTGGGAGACCTGAGTAAATTTACTTTAAATTGGAGTATTTATGATATATTTTAAGTTCACAAACTCTTTACATTTGAGCTCCTGCATTTATTGTTTGTAGTTATTGTGCTAAAAATTGCAAAAGTAATTGTTGTTGGCGGACTATAACTATTTTCTTTCATAATGTATTTGTGATAACAATTTATTAATGTCCTTTGCAAATTAACAATTTTAAACAATGGGCAACTACGAACTGAACAAATATATACAATTACAAAATAGTTTCTTAAATGATTGTTTTTCTAATGAAATCTTTTTCTGGCTCTGATTGAAAGTAACATTTAGATTAGAAACGAAGCCGTTTTTGCTTGCACTCTGAGAATAAGTTTTGTACAAATTTATACATATATCGAAAACTATTTTGAGCTTAGCTCATGGGTAAAGGTCTAGAATGTTGATGCAGCGTTATAAAATAAACCGATCTGTAATTTGAGTGGGTAAGAAAATAATTTTTTTCTGTGATTCTGTGAGCTATTCACTAACGTATAAATACCTTTGAAAAGTGTCCCGAATGTGTCCCACTCCCTGTGTCCTTCTGAGTCTTCTTTAAAGCTTGTTATAAAATTGTTCTTTAAAGTCATACTTATTACCTCATTTACTTAGGCTGGTGAAGTATTAAGATTAAGAGTACCAGCCCACTTGGGTCCAAAAAGTCATTATGATTTCTTTGTATTAACCTGAGGAAAGAAGGAAAAAGAAGACATAAAATATTCATTGAAGTGGTTCAGAGGAGTGTAGAGCCGGGAAGTCAAAGATGAAGCTGTAGAGAGGTAGACAGCTAGAGAGAGAGAGCGAAAGAGGTGCAATTCCGTGTAGGAGGGTAAGTCCAGGGGGAGTAAGCGAAGGATCAAAACACTACTCCCAATAAAGGAACTGATGCTTTTGAGTTTCATGCAGACAGTTTTTCTGAAATTATGAGTCCTACAAATCCTTTTACGATTTACAAATACTCGTAAGAAAAACTTTTAAATTATTCATTTAATTTTATTTTATTATTGTACATTTTGATTTGGCATTTCATACAGAAGTCCTTGGCTACATGTCCGATTAAATGTATGTGAAAAATTATTATGTATAAAACTATAGTTTTGCAAAGAACTGTTTGATGGTGCCGCCTCATAATACAACCATACAATCATACAACACACTGCAACAACATTAAGCGAAAAAGATTAAATAAATTTTAAGTCGCCAACATTACAAGTTTAATCTGAGCAATTCAAACGGCCGCAACATGAAGCATTCATTGGTGGCGGTAGCCAACAGCCAGCAGCAGCAGCAGCGGCAACAGCTTTAACTGGAACAGTTCATGTATTAACAGTAACATTATTCTCATTCTTGAAACTACTTGTTCTGAAAAAAACTGCAAACCTAAAACAAAAAGCTACAACAACAAAAAATTTAGTTTCTTTTTCGGAAAACGAGAACTACTTTGCAAAAAACTCAGAAGTAAGAAAAAACTAAAACACATCAACAACATAATCCTCCAATTTATACTGGTGCATGAGTATTTATGGTGTTGTTTGCAACGAATTTTTTACCAATGTTTCATCTACTCCTGACCAGATGATCATCAGTCTTGTTCGATCAATTGCTTATGAGTACGTAATAGTCGTAGAAGTCGCTGAAGGATTTACGGAATTCTGGTTTTTCGTTATTTTTCTTAGTCTTTTGTCTTAACGTACGGAGTATCTACTCACTCATATGTAGATACATAAATCTCTAGATTTTTTATTTATATTATTTTGTTTTTTTATTCAAGTATTTTTTTACAATTATTTCATGTCTGCTTAAGAACTTTGTATTTTATAAATACAGGCCGATTTTTTGTGGAAAAAGATGAGAGAAAAAAGAAGTGGAAAATCTTTATGATCATCACCCGGCCCGTAACGATTATCGTTTATATCATCATCTTTATTTCCAACAATCAGTTCGTTTATAGTCATTATCGTTGTCGTTGCGGTCATCATCGTCGGGATTATGTTTTATTTATGTTTCGGTTAGAATTTAACTTCAATAAATGTCCAGCAAATATGTGGAGCATGTGTTTTGCTGTTGCAATTTTTGTCGTAAATTTCTCATACACATTTAAGTTGAAATGATCGTTGAGAGTTCAGCAGCTACTTGTTTTTGTACTTTTTTCTTTGTTGTTTTTTTTTTGTCAGTGTAAAAGATCAAAAGAAATCATTGTATTTGTTAAATTGCCAAATAATTTTCAAGTAGAAGCTTTTTTATTTTGTCAAATTTTAACTAAGTATTTCCGTTGATAAGCTCTCAAAGGTTGTTTTAGCGAAAAATAAAAATGAAATAAAAAATCACAGAGACTTCTTTTTTGTGTGATTGTTAAGTGGAGGGATTAATGTGTGATTTAGTTTTGTAGCATATCGTTAATTTCTTTATGACAACTTCACCTGCCTTTTTTACTTGAAGGCACTTCATGTCATTTAATTGTATCAAAGACTTGAGAACACATTTTATTCCCATATTTTGCTCATAAGGTTGCAATCAAAGGGTCATTGTATGTATTGAGATTGAATAAGTTCAGCTTGATATGAATATTTTATAGCGTCTGGATATTTCGCTAGCTTCAGAGTTCTGTCAAGACAATTTAGCTTTACATCGCTTTGAGTTTCATACAAAACTCTCGATTATTTCATCATAATTTCAAGTATTTCTGCAGTTATTTCTAAAATCCTATTTTCTGCCGGCTGACCACAAAGTTTGAGATTTTAACTCTCGTTTTACACCCTGCCAGCTTAAAAGGATCTAATAAGACGATGGACACGGAAAAAATATATGTGTGTTTCAATAGGGTTGGGACAGCAATGTTATGATTATGGCGAAATCCGCATGGTTGTAGAAAACAAATTGTGGCTGTTTTTTATATCGCAAATATAGCTATAGTCGTCTTCTTGCTTACATTTTATCATTTAGTAATCACCATCACTAACAGCTACAACATAGTTGCACTACAACCATATTTTTATTAACACACAAAAAAAATTGTGTTTGCTGCTGATAAAATTATAACTAACAACCATGCAAATAAGTATTTGTTATAAAGGGTGATTTTTTAAGAGATATCAGTTTTGAATAAAAAAAAACATAAAATGTAGAGAAATATATGAAATCGTTATATATGTCGATAGACCGATCTATATAATTCAATGTTTAAAGATAATTTCATGTTAATGCTGACCGCGGCTACTCCTCAAATGTTTCGTACGCTGGGTCCAATTTTGGCACAGTGTCTCCAACAAATTGGCCGGTCTCTCACGATTAAATTCTTCAATATTGCTATAGACATGAACCTTAACATAGCTCCACAAAAATGGTCTAAAAGCGTTAAATCGCACGATATTGGCGGCCAATTGACCGGCCCTAATAGTGAAATAAACTGATCACCGAACTCGCCTCTCAATTGCGTCGTTGCTTCGCATGCTGTGTGGCATGTGGCATCGTCTTGTTCAAACCACATGTCAGCCCACTCCACCTCTTCCATTTTGGACAGAAAAAAATTGTAATCATCGCAAGGTAGCGCTCTCCATTCACAGTATCGGCAATTCATGGTTATCAACAACACTGACGGATACAGCTGCGATATTTTCCTCTGTCCGCCCTCTACGTATGCATGTTGGTGCCTTTAATGTCCAATAATGTAAATTTGGTGTGAGACTTAGCCACAAGATTCCGAATATTAGCCGCCTCAGAAGATCTCCCAAACTGACCATAAAATGGAAAAATAAATGTGATAATAAAATTCAATAATCTGCAAGCGTTGTCGATTCATGGTTAAATTATAGACCAAACTGAACATGTTATACGAAAACGTCATTTGTCAAATAGACCGGCTTGCATCGATTGCTCTGATTATTCTTTATGTTTGTTTTTCAGATTGTTTCGCTGTCAAAATAAGCCGCAGAAGTATGTTGTGTTTTCAATTACAAAAGTACTAATCATGTTAACGATAAGTGAAGTAGAAAAAAAAAATTATAAACTTTAATGTTTCAAAACAATTGCAGTCATTTGATGCAATAAAAACCCGTTTTAGCTAAAAATTTTACCGAGATGCATCAATTGTGTGTGCCCTGAAAATCCTTGAAGGATATAAAAATAATGAAACATTAAAATGGATTATATTTTCATACGATATAGAGCCCTTATGTTTCAAAAATTATGAAAAAATTTTTAGTAACATAGAGTCAGGTCTGAAAGGTCGATCCTTAACATCACTACTTAAGAAAAAGTGTAAAAAGGACAAAAAGCGATTGGAAGTCAAATAAGTTAAAATAGCCAACACTGATGACACGACTACTAAACTGAATCCAAAGCTTATCCATGCTCATATCTTTGATTTTAGGCCAAACTAAGTAAATAACCATGGCTCTGCATTTCACAAAAAATGTGCCAATGGTGTCTCTCCACTCCAAAATACACACCAAACTCTCACTCTGTCTGTGGATGCATTGGATTTGGTTAGTAGACAATGACGTTCAGGTTTTCCGTTGCAGAAGGTGACTTTTCGGCTGAATTCTGTGTCCGATTCGAACATTTATAACTCCCAAAATAAAAAGACTTAACGAAATGTTTGGCGACTTATTTTCGTCTGTGGAGGTATGACAATGACTGATCCATCCGTGTCAAAATATCATATGATTTACAAAAATACTTGTATTTTGAATACTCTGTTGTAATGTATGCTTGGTCAATATTAAAAATAGTTTAAGTTTACCAATAGTCGATCAAAGATTTCTTCAAGAATAAAACTTGCTGCAGCAGCTCTTCAATAAATTTATAATATGGTTCATAATTTGTTGACTTATTAACATATTATGTTTATAAATTATTCTTATATATTATTCGACCTTTTATATTAATCTAATTTATTCAAGCTCTAGGTCAATTTAAAAATAAACGTTAACAGAATTTGTTTTAAGACTCCGCTATTTAGCCACTTTGTGTGGCTTCCTCAGTGATTATTATGTTTATATTTAATTATACTTTTATTGACTTAAATAACATAATGATTTATGTAACGGCATTGCTTTGGTAATAACAATATTTATTTTAACTTAAAATTTTAATCATATTATGATCCGACTGCAATCACATAAACCAATGTTAGTACGTTTCTCAATCATGTTTTTTCTTTGCTTGTAGCATTTTTAGCTTTCACCTTTAGGAATAAAAATGATGCAAATGGCCAACTTTTAAGCCAACAAAAGCTGGTTTGGAGATACTAAAACTCAACTTCTGAGTTAATCTTCTCCATTCCAATAATTAAATTAACAGTGCTTTGAAATCCTCAAGGACCCCCATCCCTTACATGCCAAATTTTAACCCTTTTTCATTTTTGATGTATGTAAATACGATCTGCAAATCATTTCAAAGTATTAAATTACACTCTGCATTTTGAATTATGCATATTTAATTTTCTTTTAGAACACTTTCTGCTTCCCCTTTTTGGTCTACTGAGGTAATTATTTAACTAAATTAATTTTTAATATGTTTATGATGCTTTGGTCGACTTTTATTTACACATTCATTTACATTTTCAGTAAAAATTTCCTGGCATTATGTAATTTTCATAAGAATGTGATTTAATTACTGTAATGGGATTTACTTGACACTGCCACACACTGGAACCATACGAGACAGACAGTAACACGATAGTTAAGTGGTAATGGTTGTTGCAAGGCAATCTTATCCATTATTTCGTGCTCGTAATGTGTCATACAGCATTTAATATGATTCATTCATGTACTATTAAGTGTTAAGTTTTCGAAATAAGGCGGAATTAAAAAAAGGGGAGAAATATTTTGCAAATATTGTACATACTGCTGAATTTTCTTACAACTGCAACAAATAAACATTTTAATTTGTTATAAGTAAAATATTTGTCTTGTTTTTGGTTTTTTTTTGTGGAATTGTCTAGTAAAGAGGGTGATGTAATTTTGTAATAGAAGAAAATATTAATTTGTCCAAGAGAAAGCAGACTTATGTGAACTTCACCACGAGTATTCTGAATATCAGTTCATGTCTACATAATGCTTTTAATGGAAGCCGGTACAAGGGGTCTGTCTACTTCGGCCCTATTAGTAGGACTATTCTCTAAAATGCAGTTTATACAACTCGAGCTAGGACTGTTAGGATATTTAATAAGGATTATAAAATTTCGTATTATATTTAAGTCACGTGTGCCTGAAATCATTGACGACAAAAAGCCTCATTAGTTTTTACTTTTCGTTGCCATTCTGTGCCTTTCTTTTCTATAGAAAATATTTTTTAATTTCTTGTTCTGTGCATGAACTTTCGGATGTGGACGATACAATTATATGAACGAATTTTGTAAATATGTGCGAAATGTTTTTTATTTTACAAAAATATATACATAAATGTTAAAAAACTTGAATTTAAATAAAAGTTTCAGACTTTTAACGCAAAATGTGTAACAATAAACCACACATACAGTTTTTCAATTGAACAGAAAAAAACAGCTGATTCGTAACAGAACAGAACGTACAAAGTAATTCTACCTTAACTTTGTCAACGTCTAACTCGTTAAAAGAAAATTTTGTAAGTGAAAGAGTAAGTAAGTAAGATAGGGAGAGAATATTTGGAACCAATAGGTGGCGCTGTTTTCTTGATATAAACTGTGCTAAAAAACAATAGTTCTATTCGTGTTTTTTTTAATCCAAAGTGATTATTATTTTGGCTAAAGTTCGTAACATTTTTAGTCAAAAAGAATTGGACATGAGTTGAGACAATATTCCAAAGCATCAAAGAAATCTTTTAACATCAATTAATTTCAACTTACACGGCAGAACAGAAACAACGTTGTTTTTCGGGAGCCACTACACTTCCATCATCAGTGTTCATGTGTGTTTCCATGTATCCGCCACTGTTTAGGTGTCGCGGTTGAATGTTATTTCAATTTGTATTTATACAAATAATGTCTAGAAAAAGCATACGAGAGTTATTTGTATTATTAGTTGTTTTTACAGTAAACACTGCTTTGCCACTATCAATATTCAAATTTTCTATTCACAATCTTCTGATTGATGATTTTGTATCATAGCATTTGTGCAAATGGTAGAGTATATTTTTACTCTGCAATAACAAAATATACGTTTAATGTCAAATAAAACCTTTAATTCGCGTTACGAAAAGTTACCCAACTCTCATCTTTTTGAGCTTTTTGAAGCGTTGAAGTTGTTTCTAATAGCTCTGATGGTCCCAGCCTTAGCACAAATAGAACCAATTCATGAACCAATTTCTGATTTGAGTAAAGTGCGGTCGCGTTTGACCGCTTGAACAAAAAAAACAATTTTTTTTAGAAATTCCAATTAGGAATATTTTAAGTTATATCACATCATTCAATGAGATCAACAATATTATTAGGCTGCTTATATTAATTCGCTCTCCATCTACGAGTACAATCACCCACCATATTTAGTGGAAAGTCATGATTGCGCTGTCTGTCTTTCAAATCAATCAACAACTTTGTAAAATCTATGCACACTTATAATTATAACAATATATTCCAAATTTCCTTAAGTATCTGCACTATTTGATAGGACTCTAAGCAATGTGTCTCATTTTGTGCCATAAAAGGCCAAAAAACTAAAGAACAATAATGAAATATTAAGATTGACAACAATTATATGTGTAGACACATGAAGACATTTAACACTCAATCGTGACGTTACCTTAAATTTGCGAGAAATAAAAACGCTTGAAACGTTTCAAAAGCAAAAATTTCAAAGAAACTCTTTCGAATCAAAGTCAATCAAAATGTAAAATATGGCGCCACAAATGAAACAACTGATCGAAAAAAAGCAATTAGACAACAAGGCACGTACAACAACTACTTACTGTCAACTAAGAAAAGAAGCCAAAATTGGTAAAAAAAGAAAAATAGTTTTCATTTCAACAGCAGTGAACACCAAACGACAATCACTTTATTAAGTTGAAAAACTGTTAAGAAAAAAAAAGAGACAGCACTTTCATAGTTTCAAAATGGCAAACATAAATTGCAGAATAATTGTAAATATTGAATGCCATTTGTTGATCACACCATATATTTATAAATGACAACATCATAATTGCATCCGAATTTATCTCTATTAAACAATATATTTTTCTATTTATAAAATAAATCAAGAAAATATTGAATGAATTACAAATTATCAACTGACTATTGACAGGGTTTAATTTACTTCATATCAAAACAAATACATTTCTCTATTTCAAAGTACCAGACATACATAGAATTTGTTAAAAAGTCTAACCTTTAATTGTAGTGTGCTTGTGTTAAGCCAAGAATACTTCTGCAGCATACATTAACAAATACATAACTAAAACCCCAACGCCCGCTCCCGAAAATACAATTTATATTTTATCGACAAACAAGTTGGTAAATGTATCTTGATGTATTTGCAATATTTATTTTATCTAGTAAATGAAGTGAATTTTAAAGAGGCGTTATTATAATTAAAGCCCAAAGCCCAATCAAAATTTTAAATAAACAATTGCATTTTGCTGTTTGAAATGTCAGCATTGCAACATGTAGTCACACATACACACATATACAAACATACTTTTTGAATACTGAGCTTATGGCAGCCAACAACCCAGCCAACACAACATGCTTCTGTTCTTAAGTTAAGACTTACTTTCAACAGAATAATTCGTTTTGTTTACAATTTTAAAATCCATGATCATGTTTCAACATATGTGAATGATTTTTTTGGCTGCAGCTTTAAATGCTTCGTAAACATTAGATCACTTCCAATCGTTTTGTAAAGTTATTGTCTCAGATTGCCCTGAGTATTGTTCGGAAACATTTTGTATTTTTGCAGACTGATAAAAACCCACAGCTTTTATTCCCTGTTAGAAATCGTGTTATATATGACAGATCCTTTCATGTACGAGTTGCCAAGTGTTGGAATTCATTACAACGCTCATTAAGAGTATTTAACTTTAATCGTAATTCATTCAAGATCAAGCTTGTTGAATTTTGCTGCTTGCAGTTGAACTGATCCAATGCAAGAACAATCAGGTTAAAGTACGCGCAAAATAGAAACTTTTTATATTTACATTTTTATTTTTTTATATGAATTTAATCTTGTAGACCACCAACTATATAAATAAAATAACTAAATAAATAAATAAATGATTTGAAATAAACTTGTTTTCCAAAAAGGATAAATGTCTGAAAATATATAATTTGCAAAGCATAGATGTTTCAGCAAATATGAAAATTATACTTAAATTGAGAAATATATTACTGAAGTGAACAACTGATCTTCGCCAGAATATGGAGTTGAAGCATGGATATTTTTCAACTATATTTTATTAAAAGAACTTTCTGCAAGTTTGAGGTCAACAAATAACAATATTTCGCTTTTTCCTTGGAAGGCTTGTTTACAGATATTTAAATAATTTCGAAAAAATATAAAAAACTTATTCTAATTTTTATGAAAACAAAAATTATCAAAACTTGAAAATAATTACATAAAAATACCCTCACTTTGTGGAAGGTTAATTGTCCTTCTATTACAATAAGCTGTTCAAGAATACCAGAACACAACCACGTAAAATATCTCGGTATACATCTTGATAGACGTCTCACTTGGTTCACCACATTGCATCTAAAATAACTCCATCAAAACTGAAAACTTGCGAGCTTCATTGGCTCTTTGGTCCTCCAACCGACGCTTGATTTAGAACTCAAAGTCCTTGCATATATAGGGTTATTATAAAGCCGATATGGCTGTATGCCATTCAGCTATGGGGAACGGCTTCAGCGTGTAATGTCGAAAAATTGCAAAGAAAGAACCATCGCGTCTGCTCCCTGGAATATCAAAAATCGTGAAGAGATTAAAAAGTCTAGCAAAAATTACTTAACGAAATTTCCTCTTCATCCCAATCCACTTGCGACAGATTTACTTTTATTCGAGGGCCATCAGCATGTAAAAAGGACACACACTTTTGATTTGGCCACATAATGTTTTGTATTTTCTTTGTTAGCACTTTAAGTTTTATATTGCAGTGGCAGTATAAACTTGTTAATTTTTAATTTATGACTGATCCAATATAAAAAAATAAAATAAACATACAAAATTAAATTAAATTATATTAAGTATTTCAATGTATTTTTAAATAATATTTTAAACAATTATTGTATGTTGAGTTGAATTAAATTAAATCTCAATAAAATATTAATAAAAAATATGAAAAAGTAGAATAACTTTCAAAAAAAATGTCCATGCCCTTCGAAATTTCTCAATTTCTTCATAATGCTCAAGTGTTAGTCATACGAGAGGGAGATTGTTTTAAAATTACTTTTGTCTTGAGCTCAAGTTATCGTGTTTACTGGGTACTCGTATAGTGCGAATGAGTAACAAACGTTAAAGGATAATTTTTGAAATATGCAATGCTAAGCAAATTTCTATGTATAGACTTGCTACCACATTTATATGACTACACATTATCGGCTTGTTGGATGAGGGAAAAAGACATTTTATCTATATTATTAATAGTTAATAATAAACCGAATTTGTGTGTTTATCCAATTTGCTTTTGCATTGAAATGAGGCAGAGTTTTCAGTTGTTTATTTAGAATGTTTTTTTTTGCTTTCGTATTTTATCGTATGTTATTATGTAAATTTTTAATATTAATTTCTGGAATGCGGTCGATTGAGTCGACCGCTGAATACATTAGTATCAATAATTTTGCGGTAAGTAATGCAATTGAATATTCTTAGATTAAACGACACTAAATTTTTGGGTTTTAAACAATTATTATTTATTAATGCTTCAATTGTAAGTGAAACTAAAAATAACTATTCAAATCTGAACTCTAAAAGTGTGAATTATCAGTTCAATCAATGCTGGATAAATGAAAAATATTTCTACGATTGCTTCTGTACTTCTATTTTACATCTCTCGTGTTCGAATGAGATAAAGAGTGTCTTTCCTTCTCTGCCAAGTATGGCCTCTTTAGTTAAGAATGCTGTGGGCTTGTGGGTTTCGTTGCTACGCAACCTTCTTTGTATGTAGATAAATATTGTCGCACGCTCTTGACTATCGGTGAGTCTAGATCTTTTTAAGTGCGCTAGTTTTTGGCATACCAGGAAGCGGCTGTAATTACGTGGAATAATATTACAAAGAAACGAGACACAAAATAACGCTAAGCAATTTCAGCCTAAACTGAACAGAAGCAAAGCAGAATTGTTTTTCGGTGGCCGCTACAAAACCCAACAATAGTGATCATGTGTACTCCAATGTATTCGCCACTTTTCAGGTGACGCGTTTGAATGTGATTTCAAATCTTATTTATACAAATCATTGACCCGAAAATTAACACGAGAATTATCCATTACTAGTGTATCCAGCGGTCGACTCAATCGACCGCAATCTAGAAATTAATATTGAACATTTACATAAGCACATACGATAAAATACAAAAACAAAAAAACGTTCTAAATAAAAAACTGAACACTGCCTCATTTCTATGCAAAAGAATTTAGACAAACACATGCACACTTTGTTTATTTTTCAAGTTTAAGCTGTTACATGCATGTGTAATATTAAGTGTGTATGTGTTAGTAGCAACTTTATTATTACCGAACCGATTCAAATAAAATTAAGATTGTGCACTACTACATAATAAAACCCTTTTAGAAACATTAAAATCTTTCCAAAATCGGTTCATTATTACGGCCGTAAAAGGGATCTAAGAAATTGTGTTTGCATATTAATAATTTAATAGATATTAGAAGGTATTATTAATTGTTAAATTAACACATTGTTACACGTTGGCTTACCTAAAGCAGCATTTTTCTTTCTACTCTTTGTTTTTACTTTTTTTCTTTCGTTTTTGAAAAAAAGTCATGAGACTTGCGGCAGGCGACGCTTATAAAATCTGCCAACGCTTTAAGCAAAAACAAATTGGAAAATTTCCAATCGAAAACGATAATGAGAACTCATGAATTATTGTAATAATCGCATTTGTCTAATTAAAAAGAACACCCTGCTAACTTTTCCCACTCACCAATATATATTTTCGTAACAATGTTCATGTAGGCTGAAACATAAATTTATTTTCAGATAAACACCAACATAAACGATATAAATTCGTTA
The DNA here is from genome assembly GCA_956483585.1 of Gymnocheta viridis. Classification (NCBI taxonomy): domain Eukaryota; kingdom Metazoa; phylum Arthropoda; class Insecta; order Diptera; family Tachinidae; genus Gymnocheta; species Gymnocheta viridis. The sequence goes on along the minus strand of OY101440.1, from coordinate 128,213,416 downwards.
ACAGTAATTGCTCTAATGAAGGGACATTCACTGAGCCATCTTTTTTATATGACACAATTCTTCCATACAGAATACATTTACCGTTTTGTATGTTGGTTTTTGTTGTTGCTGTTGTTGTTGATGTTATAACAGTTTTATAATTACATTTTGTATTATTTAGAACTAAAATCAAATGGCACAATAGCAAAACTTAGTTTAGAAACTGCTAAAACTGCAAATGCATACCTTGTCTATTGTTAATGCAAATACTGACTTTTGATTCCTTCGAGAGATACAAATATTGAACAGAAAAAATGTTTAATTTATTTTGTAGTTTTGGACAACATTCGTAATGAAATTAATATTTTAGTAGAGGCTTAAGTTGAAGCTTTCATAAATAGTTAATAAAAATAATAATAGATATTGATTGTTGTGAACGATTTTTTTCTCCACCCAAGAGCATGTTTACGTTGGAGAAAACAAAACTTATTAAATGAACTTTAAATGAGCTTCTGTAAAAAGAGTTTTACGAATCAAAGTTACATGACAAGAAAATCAAAGTTGGCCATGAGAACTTGTCCCAAAACATTGTCCTATTTTATGGCCTTCACATACTTGATACTTTGGGAAAAGAAGTTGGAAAAATGCAATTAAGCTATTCACGATTTCTAAATCAAGATTATTTTTCCAAGCGTTAACTTAAATCTATTTACTAGATAATAAAACTTGAATCATGTGCTCTAAAATTAATTCAAATAATAATTTTCTAATGCAAAATCATTTAACTGAAATGCATGATACATACTTGTTTGCTTGCAGTTTAAAGATAAATCCTTTAACATCCTTTTATTTTATTAATATATTTACGAGGCAGTGCTTTTCTCGTTCGTTTGTCTTCGTTTTTCTTTTTTTGCATTCCTTACGGTTGATTTGATGTGCTTGTCACGTTCATTTAAGCTTGTCGCTTTTAGAGATGTACGATTGTTGTATAAGAAAAGTACGAGATTCAATTGAAATTCTGTTGGCTGTTTTTGCCACACACACAGAGATACACAACAAAATACGTAAAAGCGATTATTTCCATATCAGAATGCCGTAACCGTTTAAACTTTAAAGCAGGAGGAACGTGAAGAGAAACGTAAAAAATAAAGCATTGCGAGCAGCATTAATAAAAAGAGCCGGGAACCACAAACGCTAATAATTTTGCACAAATAACTTGAGATACGAGTTAAAATAAAGATGAACACAAAACCCCCCGCTAAAAGAAATAAACCCAGAGAGAAGTAAAAGACACAACACAAGATGTGAATTTGTTATTTTCAATTTGCCAAAAATAAAAATGGATTCTATTTTTTTGTTTAATTCAGCGTTTAACGTATTTTGTGTTGTTCGTTTGTACTTCCAGCTCAGCTGTGTGGTTTAATCTAAAAGATTTCTTTCTTTCTATACTTTTGGGGAAAAACCACAAATTAAAAAAAAATATATATTAAATACAAAAAACGTAATACATGAAAATAGATAAATAACTTGCAAAGAAGTACACTCGGTTAGAGTTGTTTGCTCAAGTAGAACCAGAATTCCAGGCACAATCCAAATATGTATGAAAATTTTGCTTGTGCTTGTCTTGATTGTTGTTCAAACTATAAGTTGCAAAATTATATCCTTGCACTCTTAAATTCTCATACAACATTTCAAGGATCTTATAGATGTTGTAGTTTGTGTTTGTGTTTGTGTGTGTGTCGTTTCTTTCTAACCTGATATAGAGGCTTTTGAGATTCTGTGAACATACACGAAAATTCAGTTTACATTTTCTTGCCAGTTACCCAGTTTATAAATTTGTATATTGGATTATATTTGATGGTTGAATTAGGTGAACAGCCTTTGTGGAACTGACTATAATTGGTTATGTTAAGTTCCGTTAAGCTGATGTTATAGAAAGAGACTCCTCTTCATTGGATTAATAGAAAAATCGTTATAAGTATTTGACCCGTGTCCCAAAAAAACAAAAAATAAAACAACGGAATTCGTCCTTGCGAAAATGACCTGATATTTCCGCTAAGTTTTGCTGTGTCAGAGTGCTTATAAATACCGTATTTTTTCTCAGAAAAAGTTGGAAAAAGACAGCAGAAGTATTCAACATACTTTCATCCTCGTAATTTTGGCAGCTGCTACAAAACTCATTGATTAGTTGCTCGAATTTTCAGCAGGCACATCTCTAGTTAGTTATTGACAACGCAAATAAAATTATGACATGTCATACTATTTTTCTGTAAGTCGCATAAATATACTAAATAATTAATTATCCGATTTAGAGCATTTTAAGAATTTCTTCATCGATTTGCACACAGAAAAATACGCAGTGTAAAAGCAGTGAAAACAAGGTTGATTTAACATTTTTCGTTAATGATTTTGCTTCATAGTCGTTTCGTGTTAAATCAACATGAATTTACGAAAACTTGCAAACAACAGCAGCACATGTCAATATAACGTGCGAGTCTTATTGAATGAAAATGTACCCACATTAAAATAATAATATGACGAATCTTGTTGAATCAAAACTATTTTAGCTTGAAACAACATAGATTTAATATTGAAAGAATATTTTTTTAGCATGAAATTCATTTAATATGTAAGTTATTATAATGTTGAGTTAATGCGATGCAAAATTAAACCGATACTCATATTAAAATAACACTGAATGTTTGTTGGGTCAAACTAATGCCCATAATTAAATAACCCATAAAAAATTTAATAAAAGCGAATTCTATCATGTATTTACTTTTTTAATATTTACTTTATTTACATACATTTGGAGCTAACGCCAAATCATCAGTAGACCTTAAACCATATTTTTGAAAAGTTTCAAACCCCTTATCTTATACGAAAACTTTTAAAAAGCATATGAGAAGTTCTTAAACTTTTGTAATTTTCAAAATTATTATTGAAATTTGTGGAATTAGCAATGCTGATTTAAAATGCAGAAATGTTGCCTTTACACAACTCAATGTTGATTCTATCAAAACCAAAGTTAATTTAACGCAATAATTTTGTTATTTTACTACGAAACTGAGTTGTTCAAATTCAACATTGCACAATGTTATTTTAACTACGAAAAATGTTCAATCTACTATTTATAAGTTCAAATTTAAAGTTTAAAAATGACATGAAATCATCGTTGGCGGTATTCAGTGTTCGGTGCAAATGGTCTTGCTAGAGATGAATATAAAATATTTTAGCTTTTTTGTGAAATTTAACTTCAAATCTGTGTATTTTGTTGTTGGATTTCATAAAAATAGCAGCGTTATTTTGCATTTGCACTTTTGCTAGACCATTTGCATTAATCGCTGAATACCGCTAATGTTTAATTTTGATTTTACATTGATGCTTTTTTCTGTGTGCATGTTTTAATATCATTTTTCGCCTTTTGCGTTGCTTTTTATTGTTTTTTTCTTGATTGTTTTTAATGTTATTTCGTTTTTATTGTGCTTTAATTCTGAAATTTTGTATTCATTCGAAAGTCTTCAAAATTTGTTTAAAATCACTAGAACTTTAATAAAAATCGAAATTTATAAAAAACAAAACACTTAAATCGTAAGAATTAGTAATATTTGAACAGAAATCTCTTTACTCGTAAAATGACAAATTTCGGAAAGCTTGAAAAAATCTGATCAGATTAACCAAAAAGGGTATTAAACTTAAGATTCACAAACGCGAACGTAAACTTCTAATTAAAATAAAAAATATACCATCGAATTGATAACTTTTTCTTTTTTTGAAGTGGTTAATGTTTATTGCTTTGATGATTTTTTAATTTTTTTTAAAGTCAAGCTTTGTTGTCGATAAGTATGGAGCTTTTTTACATGGGCTGTTTTCGCTTTGAGCACACTGGCCGATGATGGCTTATTTTTCATTAACCCTGAAAGAAATAGTCTCACGGTCGAATTTAGTCTGTGTCTGCGTCAGTTAAATATTCAACTTGCTTACTTGCCCTTCAAACGAGGTTGTGTTGTTCAAACAAAAGAGACAAAATTTTTGTTTCTATTTTAAAATCACTTCCACTTTTCGATTTAAAAGTATAGAAAGAGCAGAAATTTCAAGTTTTGCGTTTTTTTAAAAAAGCCAAATAAGTTTTCGTATTAAGCAATGCAATAATTTGAAAATCCTTTTGAAATCCTTTAGCCTGCTCTTTTGTCAACTGGGACAGAACCTGGCAAAACTACTTAGAAACTTTGATATCCTTTACGTTTTCTTATATTTTTGTATGCATGAAGTGTTCACTTTCCAATTTGTTTTTCAGTTTTTTCCTTCTATTTCTCCGATTTACTAGATCCACTGACTGCACTAGCATGTGTGTAGTTCCTTTTCTGTGTTCAATTTAAAATACGCGTGTGAAATTTTGCTTTCGTAGAATTTTCAATTTTACTAAAATAGAATTTCAACTCGACAAATGTAATGTATAAATTTGCAAATATGTATATGGATTGTGGTTAACCTTCGAATAGGTAAAAAATACTGAAAGCTTTCAGCTCTTTCGCTTCGATAATATACATATGTAAGTACGTGTACATACATGTTTCTTAAATCTTATGTACGAGTTCTGCTTCTGTTATTTGGTTATTTTTCATGCAACATACATGAGTGTTTTCTTCCATGTCATTTTAAATTGTCTGATATTTTGTTTCATCTTACAACAATTTGTGTGTGTGTGTGTGTTTGTGTTTTTTTATAGTTTGCTGCTTAAAGTATGTATGAGTACGTGTACATTAAGAGACAGCTTTATTTTAAACAATTTTAATGGTTCGATCATCATACTGGCGTTATTGTAGTAGAAGCGTTTTTAACAAAGAAACCGCAGCACAATGGGGCCGACTGGAAAATAAGTGGCAATAAATATATGTTCCATGAATGAAAAGGAAGTTGGTATTTCAGGATATTGGTTAAAACATTTTGTGGGGCTCATCTCAAGGTTCATAACTACCAATAATAATAACGAAAGTC